>OY856413.1:1169705984-1172105984 GCA_963693085.1 Alisma plantago-aquatica | reverse complement strand
TTGGTGTATGGAGTATGCTCTATCGATTTGTGAGTATATTGAACTTTGCCGTATCAATTTGTGAAGATGTAGAGCTTTGGTATATAGGCCATGACCTTGGTAGAAGACTAAGAAGATGAGATCCAGACTATATCTTCTAACAATGCCTTGCATGTTGTTACATGTGCCTCGTCTCTCATGGATAAGTGTCACCTAAGCTCCTAAGGTGATGACACCTCTCCTTTGATCTCTCTTCCCACCCTTAAGTATATAACCCCCTCCTTCTTCACTCGAGGAAACCCTTTCATTCATCCTTGTTCTTCTCTTCTTGGTGGAAGAGATTGGAAGCTTAAGGAGCTAGAGGAAGCCCCATGGAGATTGGGAGTCCGAGTTCCTTTCTCATGGTGATTTCTTTTTCAACTTCCATCTTGGTGAGTTAAATTTCTTTGATGGCTATTCCTTCGAGCTCCCTTCTTCATCTTCTTATTTCTCTCTCGACCATGGATCCTACCTTGAATGAATTTTTTCTAGGATGTGGTTCTCTCTCCTTCTTTCCTTTCTTCTTGATTACCATAACCATGGCATCTTATTCTTCTTATTTCTTGAGGTGATGTTGAAATCAAGTTGGGACTCTTGATGGATCATCTTCTATTTGAGGAATGTGTGATTTGGAGCCTTGATCATGGAAGTTTGGACTCTTGATGAAGACCTTCTTGAGGTGGGTTATATAACTCTTAACCTCCTTTGTTATTATCACTCTTTGTATGCTTAAAATTGTTCTTCATCTCTAGATTGTGAGCCGCTTATATGCTAATAGTTATGTTTTGTTTTGAGGACTATTTTGATGAAAGAACTCTATTGAAGTGCTGCCCATATCTTGCTCTTTCCTACTTTGATAGTATATGGACTAGTGATCGAGTTTCCTAAGGTTGGAGATGACCAAGTCGACACATAGGTGGTGAATGACCATCATGACTTGTAGTGAAACAAACCGACACACATGCTTTAAGTCATCATGACTTGGGAGTGCTTAGGCGGATGGGTTGGAAGGATGCTAAATCATCATGCCCTAGAGGGGTGCCCAAACGAATATGAATAGTTAGGCCGACATGCCCTGAGGAATTTTTAACCCATAATGCTATAGATGTGCTTAGATCTATGTGTTGTCAAACCAATGAGCTTGGTTTTTGCTACCCGACATGCCCTAGATGGGGTTAAGACAATATGCCCTGCTAGCCCATCATGACCTGGAGGACATCTTATATGAGCTGGTTTGTTGGTGTGTTAAGTCGTGACACCTTGATGGTGTAAGAGGTCGACATGAACTAAACCTAACCCTATGTTTACCGTTACACCCTTAGAGAGTTGATGCTCGTCACACTATGGATGCCTGACCCCCCATGTGATAGGTCATCACGACTTAGGGATGTCTAGTCTGACATGTGATGTGGTTGTTAAACCAATATGGTGGATGGGTATAACCGATATGGCTCCTAACCGATACATCCATTGTGTGGAAAAATCGACACCTCTTGTGTAGTTAAACGTCACCCCTTATGAGTGGTGAACCCGACATGATTGGACAAGATGCCCTAAACTGATACACCTCATGGTGGTCCAAACCAATGCACCACAAGAGGGTCTAAAGTGATACCTTGGGTTGAAAGGGTGAACCCAAGATCAGATGATGAGGGTTGAAGGGTATGTTTGGATATTCAATGATGTACACACATGAGTAATGCATGAAAGGGAAGAGTGCTGTTTTGGATAATGTATAAGTAATTCTAATTGCTTCTCCTAAAGCTAGTACATCATAGGATGATGTTGATATGAGTGGTCCATCTTTAATTAAGATCTTAGCCCTAAATTCTTCAACAACGTGGGAAGTAATGAATGTAAGGCTCAATAGTTTAATATCCATATGTTAACCTTAATCATGGAATAATATGACCAATGTGCTTATCTTAATGATAGATTATAATCCATATCAAGTGTCAACTATATTTCCTTTTCATATAATCTTAACTTGCAAAGTACGGTTAATGATACAACTACGTGAGTATACATGAGGGTGATGATAAGCCTTATTGGAATACATGGTGGCAACCTTTGTGTTGAAATTGTATAACAAGTCTAATTAATTTATAGGTGCCTTGGGGATAGCTTGAAGTGAAACCCTCTAGTTATGTAGCCTATGGTCTGACTCTCCTTGGTATGATATGTGGTTAATGTTTTGTAAGAAGTGATAATATATTGGTCACCTAATTTTGAAAGTCTCACTAGTGCATTGGTCAATATGTTACTATAACGCATTACTGTAACCCAGACATAACTTAATAAAGATGATACACATGCATTTATAAATGGGTGATACCTGAAACTGATGGCATGGAGAGTGATTCATATCTAACTAATGTTACCCAAACCTAATCAGTTTCAGAAAGATAAGTTTGATGTGATTATGGTTTGGTGGTGTAACCATGAAGTAAAACCCTAATCATCTGTATGTGAAGAGCATTTACCCTTATTCTAATGACAAGTCATAATATTGAATAAGTACGAATGGAAAACATGATGTTGTTTTCCCTCTTAATTATGTGGCTTTAACCTAGTGGGTTGATTGGGTGATATAACTTGTGGATGCCATGAAGATGGCTAAATAATGATAAGCTTTGGTTATGAACCTTGATAAGAGAGCACATGAGGTATGAACATGTGAATGTGAATACTTGGTTACACTAATTAGTTCTTAGCCTAATACACTCTAGTTTATGGGAGGTAGTACATGTCAGAGATGTGAGGTGGAATGATGCTTGGGTACCTTATGTGAAATCAACATGAAACCTAATCTTAGATTAACGATCTTATGATGCTTTGCTCACTTTAGTAAAATGTGTTTAATATGCTTTAACATATTCTCTCCTTGAACATAATGGCTAATGGTTTCTATGGCGAGTACATGTGATGTAGCATGAATGATGTGACATGAGTATCATATATGCTCAATGAGACATGATGAGATAACCATGAATTACAAGTGTGATGTGATAGGTATTAGGACCTGGTAAAGGCTTAATGCTTGATTGAGGTGATATCCTCTGGTACTAAAAAGAGGGATTGATATAACATGATAAAATGTGATGATTATAGCCTTATGGCTGGATGTGATATAGTAGCCTTATGGGTGGCAGTGATACAATAGCCTTGTAGCTTACAGTGATATAGTAGCCTTATCGGAGGCAGTGATACAATAGCCTTGTAGCTTACAGTGATATAGTAGCCTTGTGGCTGACAATGATACAATGTTATGAGATGATGATAATCAGTTTATAGATTAAATGATGATATTTTTGTTGTAATACTATGCCCTTTCTTTTTAAGGATTTGTTTGTGCTTTGTACATTATAACTTTATTGATGCTAAAAAACACTTTAATTGATCTAATTAATCAAGTGGAATCTAATCATGTGGTTTGTCCTATGCCATAGATCCATTCCGTGTCATCACTTGTTGGATGGTGAAATGAGTAACTCCTATGGGAAACTCTAAGCACATACTATTGAGTATGTGAGGACAGCTTGGTACCCTAATATAAAGAAATAGAGGGTGACTTTGGCCATGTGTGAGCCTCAGATCATGCCTCAGAATATGTGATGTAGGATTGGCTGCGAGCCATACCCTAGAAAGAGTGCGGCTTCGGGCCATAGACTCAGTGATGATATGTTAATGAGATTTCACAGAATTGGTTGTGGTCATACCCTAGAAGAGTGAGACTGTGGTCATATCTTAGTTTTACTAGCGTCGTGACCTATACCAAGGAAGGCTAGGTTTGAACAACTAGACTATATGTCGCTGGAAGCAATTGACTTGTGATGTCACTGCATGTTCACTCGTACTGACTGAGGGGGTGAGGTTGTGGATTATGGCTCTTCCAGTAGACCTTGTATGGCACCGATTTCAACTTAGCAATGGTCGGTTGTATTTGGGTGGTATGACTCAAATCCTTAGGGCATAATAAAATATGTAATCAGTCATGTAGCATATATGTACATGATCAAATACGAGAACATTGGATGAGGCCTTACTGTTCTTTTATACTATTTAGTTTGTAACAACTACACATGTTCTTCATATTCATTCTCAAGCATAAAGATAATCTACAGTGCAGTGTAGATGCCTAAACTGCTTAAACAAGTGATAGTTGCTTTACTTAAGAGAATTGTTGAATCTTCTCATTTTATAATAATATTCCTTCCTATTTAGTTATCTGTGATAATAATATAGTTGGCAAAGAGTTATATCTCTCACTGGGACTATGCGTCTCACCCCGTTGGTTAAATAACCTTTTAGGTGGACATGCATACCGAGTTAAAGATCATGCAACTGAAGATAATATGAGAAGAAAAATACACCTAGTGAAACATCATATATGGATAGTGTCTAGTAATAGAGTCATATGTGTTGTCCTTGTACACTCAGGTCCTTGGGGGTGTTATCAATGCGTATTGTAGACATAATGATCAATATGTGATTTTTGTCTTGTATGCCTCTGGTAGTATGTATATACATGTGGAACTATTATCTTATATAGCAGGTTGATTGGAATAAGATGATGTAACACCTTGGATATATGTTATGAAATGCAAGTGTTGGCTCTTGTGTAATAATTCTCAACTCCCAGTGCTTGTTGCAAATCAATTTTATTTTCATGTTATTTTTGGCAATCCTTTGTTAATGGTTGATTGTGGTTTAAGTTTTGAGTAATAGCACTTTGTGTGAAAATGAGTGTCACATGGTAGGATGGGTAAGGATGGGCACAAGATAGGTTCATGGTTGACATGATCTAGAAGAGGTCCTAATGCAGGTGCTCCTAAACTTGTAGGTTGTACGCTTGCTAATGCATCATATACCCCATAAGGGCTTCATTACATTAAACAAGGTGCAGGTAGGTTGGGATGGTGGTGGAGGCGGAGGTGTAGGTTGGAGTTAGAGGTAGAGGCTCCAGTTTTGGTGGAAGAGGTAGGAAGGAAGGTCTTCTTGATCGTGGTTTCACTAATGCAAACACCTTTTTGAGAATTTTTGTAATCAAGATCATGAAATGGCAATTTCTGGGTAGCAAAAGTGAAGACCATAGATCAAAGTAGGGTAGGGAGGATGGGTACCATGAGTGTTCTTCGCAGAGTCAAAGTAGGTCATGTGGTGGAGAATGTATCTAGCCCACTTGACTCCTATGTTTTTAAAAGACAATGCATAATCACTGCGTTATTCTCTACAATTTCAGTTTGATTCTTCTTGGGATTAAAATTATAGTTGACTATCAAAGTGAGTCTGTGGTTTTTAAGATCCAAGGAATAGGATGGTATGGTAGATTTCTATAGGGTACCTGAGGCTTCTTCAAGAGCTTATGAATATTGGGGAGAGTAAGCTTAAAGTGCTTGTAGAAGGATTTAGGGTTAAGCAAGTCAAAATACTCAGGATAGTCCTTCCGCCATGTGTCAGTAACTTCAGTTCCACTAAAAAATATATTCAAGGAATCTTCAGATATGGAAAACTTAATACTAAAAATAATAAAAGAGAGGATAACTTGAGTATTATGATGGGGGTACAAGATAGTCATAGTTCCTTGAAAGATTGGCATAAAATTCATGGACCGCTTTGGTTCTTGCAATAGAGTTATGAAAACACATGTGTTTCACGCTCAGGGCAGAAGGTGATGGTTGTAGAACATCTTAACTACCTCCTCTATCACCTTTTTTCTAATTGGGCGGGGCTCAAACAATGTACAGAATGGAAAGGGGTTCCTTGGGAGGAGCTCCTGGTAGCGATTGAGAGCATTATTTGATAGAAAAAATGTATCATCATATGCAGTGAGGCAAGAGGAGGAGGAAGATGAGGGTTTTCTAGTAGAAATGGCCTTCTTTCTTCAGTTGGAAGTCATTGATGCAGATTTGGAGAAGAGAGAAAGCAAAAACTAGAAGAAATCCCCACCAAAGGTCATCTAACCACCTAGGGCAGAGAGGGAATGGGGCTAGGTAGGTCATACAGAGACTGGTTAGGACTAGGAGATGGAAGGTCGAGGCAAGGGTTGAGGGTTTATGGGAGCTGGAGTAAGAATCAATCAACTTTTCTCTAGTTGAGAGGGAGAATAGTCGGCTGAAACCTATTTAAGATTTGGTCCAGCCCAACCATAGGTCGAGTTCTGAGAGAGAAAACTTGACCAAATGACTTCCTCCATAATCCCTTGGCCATGGATCCATCAAGTTGGCAACTCGACCGATTGTCAACCTATCCTAACATTAGAAATTTTAGATTCTAGCCTTTGGGTGCTGATTAAAATTATTTTCTAGTCCATTTAGCATTCTAGACATACTAAGGCACATTGGACTGATCATAAGGTATTATTTTGTGAAAAAATAAGCATTTGTGAAAAATACCCAAAAGCGAGAAAAAAGGCAGGAAATAAGATACATATTACACATTCAAGTAAGAGATGATCAAATTGAGCAAGAGACATATAGGAAAGACAAAAACTAGCTAGAAGGCATGCCAATATCATCTTGAGTAGTTATAAATAGTTTTGATTTAATGAAAGCAAATTGCTCTCTAGATAGAGGTTTAGTGAAAATGTCTGCTAACTCATTTTCTACATCCACATGCATGATATAAATATCCTTCTTAGCAATGTGGTCACAAAGAAAGTGATGAGGAACCTCTATATGTTTAGCTCTACTATGCAATATAGGATTATAAGACAAGTTAATTACACTAGTATTATCACAAAATATAGGATAAGCATCAAAATAAATGTTAAAGTCTGGGAGCATTTGCTTCATCCATAGGACTTGGGCACCACAACTTCCAGCTGTAATGTATTCAGCCTCGGTAGTTGATAGAGACACAGTTCTTTGCTTCTTAGAGAACCAAGAAACTAGGAAAGGCCCTAGAAAGAATCAAGTGCCACTTGTGCACTTTCTATCAATCAAGCATCCTGCATAATCCGCATCACTATAAGAAGTAAGAGAAAAATCTCTTGACTTAGGATACCATAGTATAAATTTTGTGGTTTTGGCTAGATACCTCAAAATCCTCTTAACGAATATAAGATGTGATTTCCTAGGACTTGATTGAAAGTGAGTACACTAGAGAACACTAAACATTATGTTAGTTCTAGAGGCAGTTAAATAAAGTAAACTTCCAATCATGCCTCTATACAAATTCTCATATACCTTTTGACCTTCTTCATCTCTATCAAGATTAGCGGTGTTTGACATGGGGGTGTCCATTGGCTTGGTATTCTCCATCCCAAAGTGCTGAAGTAGCTCACATGTGTACTTGACTTGTTGATGAAGTTCCCATTCTTTGTTTTCTTGATTTGAAAGCCAAGGAATAATGTAAGACCCCCCATCATGCTCATCTCGAACTCACTCTGCATAAGATTTCTAAAATCCTTGCAAAGATCAAGAGATTAGTTCTGCCAAAAATAATATCATCAACATAGATTGGAATGATAAGAAAATTGTTAGAAGTGTGCTTTAGAAACAAGGTAGAATCTACTTTGCCTGTGATATAGCCATGATCTAACAATTTTTTTTAAGTTTCTCATACCAAGCTCGAGGTGCTTGTTTGAGACCATAGAGAGCATTTTGCAGCAAGTAAACATGGTTAGGCAAGTTATCATGTTCAAATCTCAGGGTTGTGCAACATATACTTCTTACTCAATAGTACCATTCAAAAACACACTTTTAACATCCATTTAACAAAATAGAAAGTTTTTGTGACTAGAAAAGCAAGCAACATTCTAATTAACTCGATTCTAGTTATAAATGCATATGTTTCATCAAAACCTATACCTTCTTATTGATTGTAGACTTGAGCAACTAACCTTGCTTTGTTCCATACCACTTTTCTGCTTTCATCCAACTTGTTGCGGAAAACCCACTTGGTGCCAATGATCTTTCTATCACTTGGTCTTGGCACAAGAGTCCACACTTTGTTTCTTTCAAACCGCTCCAACTCTCCTTGCATGGTTTGGATCCACTCATCATCCTTTAGAAATTCTTTGTCATATTTTAGCTTCATTTTAGAGATGAAGCCACTTTTTGCTTGTTCTTTGTTGAGTGCAGACCGCGCCTTCACTCTTTTAAAAAGATTGCCTAAGATGATCTCCTTTGGATGATTATTTGCAAAGCAGAGAGTACTTTACTTCATTCTTCTCTTCTTCATCAACTAACACATCCTTTCCTTTATAACTGATGCTGAGCTCTTTTAAGAGAGGAATCACCTCACTTACAACATCATCATGTGGAATATATCTTTGTAAAAAGAGGGGTTAGTCTCAACAAATATACCATTTATATATTCTTCCACTTTACATTGTTCTATATTATATACTCTATATGCCTTGATGGTAGTGCTATAGCCAAGAAAAAAAGCCTCATAGGATTTCAGATCAAACTTGTCGAGGGAATCATTAGTTTTCAAAACAATTAAAGGACAACCGAAAATATGAAAGAAGTCAATGGAAGGATTTCTGCTACGCCATATCTCATAGGAGGTTTTCTTAAGCGAAGGATGAGTAAAAACCTAGTTTTTCACAAAACATGAAGTACTGAAGGCTTCAGCCCAAACTACTTTGAAGTGTTGTACTTTGGAAGCATAGTCCTATCCATCTCATGTTGTGACCTATTCTTCCACTCTACAACCCCATTTTGTTGAGGAGTTTGAGGTGAAGAAAAGTTATGTGCATACCCAGATTCTTCACAAAACCATTCAAACAAATCATTTTCAAACTCTCCACCATGGTCTCTGTGGATAGAAACAATCCTACAAGAAGCTTCATTTCAACCCATTTGCTAAAAGTTGAGAACACATAGAGAGTATCACTTTTTGAAATAAGAAAGAAGTATCAAGTAAAGTGAGAGAAATCATCGACAAGCACCAATCAATACTTGCTACCTCAAAGCGATAATGTACTCATTGGTCCAAATAGATCAATGTGAAGAAGCTCAAGTGCTCTCTTGGTGCTAAGGACTCCTTCATATTTGAAGGAGCACTTGGTTTTATCTCCTTGGGTACAAGGTTGGCATTCCTCATCCTTTTCAAAATCTAATTTGGGAAGTCCCTTCATCAAGTCCTTTTTTCCCAACTTCTTCATTTGATGCATATTTACATGACCAAACCTATGGTGCCATAAATAAACATCATTAAAATGGGAAACAAGACATCCACCAACAACATGACTTATAGTGTCAATCAAAATAATATAAAGCTTATCATTTATAGTTCTATTAAATAGGACATTATAGGAGAGGGAATCTAGAAGTAAGAATTCTACATAAGTACTACATAGGTAAAATATAATAAGGTAACCATTATCACAAAGTTGACTAATGATGCAACCCTATTTTAAAGATTCATCTTGTGTCTTTTTGTATCTCAATCACATCTAAACACAGTAGAATGCAATTTGAATTCCCCAATATGCATATTATTGTCAAATGCACTTATGAATGTTCTTTGCATACTTTTCAGGTACTTGGACCATGCTTTGGGTGGATGTGAGAGAAGGAAGGAGTTCTAGGAGTCCTCTACTCATGGAGGGGTCCAAAGAATACCCCAAAGCTCCCTCTACCTACCCATAATGGCCAATGGTTGACATTAAGAAAATAAGTCCACTAATCATGAAGATTTAAGCTGATTTTACTACTGAAAACCCCAACACGGCCATGGTGCCAAGGAACGACCGTGCTAACCAATGTCAGAGTAACAAAGAAAATCCCAAAATTGCAAAGCTACAACAATGTCGCCACCATGGCCGTACTACCCAACAGGGCCATGCTATGAAGCCCTCAAAACAGTTGTGCTGCCAGAAGCCAAAACATGCGTGCTGCCTAGCACGACCGGGCTGCCAAAAACCAAAATAGGTATGTTGAAGGGAACGACCTCACCTCCAAATCACTCACCATGGTTGTGCCACCCAACATGACTGTTCTACATGGCTGTTCTACCTAGCCTCCACAATGGTCGTGCTGCCAAGCACGACCGTGCTACCGACCTCCATATTACCACCTCAACCTATGCTTTTTCCACTTTCTTAGAATGACCATTCCACACCATCACAATTGTTCCTACCCTTACCCAACATGGCCGTGCCGCCTAGCAAGGCTGTACTACCACCAAACCCTAGCATTTTCTATATTGTTTTTCCAACAATGCTCGTACGTACCCTAGTGCTTCCACCACCAGCTATATATATGGGTAGTGGCCACAACACTAGGTTAGTTGCCATTACTCCTCTCCACCCATTCTAGAGCATTCAAATGCACTCCCCTTACATTTATGCTTTCACCCACCAATTCCACCTCATTTCGACCATAGAAACCTAGTTTTCTAGGTTTTCTACCATAATCCCCTTCATTTCCATGCCCATCATCCACCTTGGAGGAGGGAGGTCACCCTACAATAGCTAGGAGGTAAAGAAGGAGGATCTACTTCAATCTCCATGGAGTCTTATCCCCTTCTTCTCATTTCTTTTATCTTTTCTTTGAGCATGTCTAGCTAAGCTCCTAGTGGTGGGCTGTTTGGGATTAAAATGTGACTTTGATACCATATTGGGGTCAAACAACTTGTAATGAACATAATTTCACTATATGATAATTGTCTCTTGCTTCTATATCATTTCCCATTATCTTGCACGTGGTTTGTGCTTTTAAACATAAATTGTTTGTTTTGTGATGCTTGATGACACTTAGCTTCTAGGGAAATTTGAATGTATGTGGCAATCTTAGGAATGGCTCCTATGTCCAATTATTGGATCCCTAGCCACCCCCCTTTATTCCTACATAAATCTCCCTTCTTCTACAAGTGAGTGTGAGATCTGAGTAGCTAGTGTAAGTGTGATTGGTGCAATTGCCTAGAGCTTCCTAAAGGCTAGATGGCAAGTAACATGAGGTGAAATACCCTCATATGTACTCCCGTTCCTACCCTTGGCTCTCAATTTCCCTAATACCACTTACCCTAAAACCTAGACTTGCCAAGTCCTACTAGAGTTACACCTAACCATAGTTCTCCAACTAGTAGTATAGGGTATATTCTAATAGCACTTTCCTTGTTGTTTGCTTTGGTAATCTAGATTGAAATGTGAGACTTGCATGCTATGTTGACCTTCCCCCAACTAATATCAAGTTGTATTCCAAAACAGCCCACCTACCCATCATATTGCTTAAAATCCACCTTTGCCTTCTTAACTTGTTAATGCTAGTGTAGTCAATTGCCTTTGTTAATTCTTAGCTAATTGCCTAGTTCTAGATAGTTAGTTCTTGCTTAATGGTTAGGGATCCTTTCAGCTTGCTTGTGGTAATTTACTTAACTAGTGATAACTTAGACTCTTACTTGTGTAATTGCTTAGTTTGCATCTTAGTTGATCATTTAGCTTTGCTAGTGTAGAGCAACTCATTGCTCTAGCCTAATTGCTTGCTTTGCTTAGTTTGATAGCCTTAGCTTTCTTATAGTAACCTAGAGTGTTTTACTTATTTTCTTACTTGCTCTTTCTTTCTTAAAATCATAGAATAATCAAACAAAACCAATTTAAACACTCAAACCCTAATCTCTACTTTAGGAACATAGCTAACACAACCTATCTCTATGCCCCCTCTCTCCCTGAGGATTGACGACCTTGATCTTACCACTAGCCTATACTATCACATGACCCCGTGCGCTTGTGGGAACGTGTGATTAGTTGAGCCTATTAGTTGGACTAGGTCCACATACAAATTTTGAGATATTTGTGTGTTTTCCCTTGGGGTTACATCTAGCCACCTTTAGTTGGTTAGTGTGTGGCCCTAAGAAGAATCAGACCAAAGCTTTCTGGCATTGTTGCTGGGGAGTGAGGCACTCGACCTAGCTAGTTAGTGTAGCTTAACCTTTCCTACTTCCCTCACCATTTCTATTATTTATTCTTTTCTCACTTTTGCATATTGTCATCCTAACTTGGTTTTTGTTTCTTGTTTGTGTATTGTGCAGGTGAGAGTTGTGCATGCACCATACACATTCAACTTGTACTGACTTGGTGTTCTACGACCCCGAGATAGGTAGAAGGATATGCCAAAGCCACCGCAACCAACACCGAGAAACCGAAATGGGTGACTGTGAAGCTATAATACCTCATGGGGATGCTCAAACACAACCCAACTTCCCTCTCCATGAATACTTCACCCCGGGGAACTACAACTCCCCCATTGCCACCCTTATTGACCAAATGCTAAGTTAACAATTCTCCATTCCACCCACACTTCTTGGATTCCTTCCTACTTACTATGGGATGGAGAATGAGAACCCCTACCACCATATCTATGCCTTCCTTGAAACTTGTTCCACCTTTTACTTCCACCGATGACTCCATCCAGAGGACCCTCTTCCTATTCTCTCTAAAAGAAAAGACCAAGGAATGGTACATCTCCAAGTCGGAGTTGGTAACGTGGAACACAATAAAAAATGAGTTTCACAAGAAGTTCTTTCCAATTTCCAAGCTGACCCAAATGTGAAGATGTATCAAAACCTTCTCCCAAAAAGAAAATGAACCTTTTCATAAGGCGTGGGAAAGGTTCCAAAAGCTCATACACAACTGCCCTCATCATGAGGCACCCTTGTGGTAGCTGGTTCAAGCTTTCTACATCGGGCTAGTGGAGTTAAGCCAAAACAACGTTGATTCATCATGTGGAGGCACCTTCATGGCAAAGCCACCTGAGGAGCCATGGCCCTTGTTTGAGCACCTTGCTGAGAATCCTCACCATCATGCTTCTATAAAGGGGGAACATTGTGATCAGAAATACATCCCTCAACCTCCTCCTGTAGTTCCTTCCCAGACTGTAGCCAACCTAGACATGATGAAAATGATGGTGGATATGATGAATATGGTTAAGAACCAAGATGGTGGTTCTTCAAGTCAATCCACTATGGCAGTTGAAGCTGAGGAAGAAGAATTTCATGCTTTGTATGCCTTTGGCAATCGAAACAACCAAGGCCCAATGTCCAATTCCTATACTCTTGAGTGGAGAAATCATTCAAACTTATCATGGAAATGACAAAATGAGGAGGGGCAAGGGCAGCCAAGGCAACATCAAGGACCCAAGTATATCTCCATGTTTGAGGGGGAAGTTCTAGGAAGGCTAAGGAACCTCGATGAAGTAAAGAAAGAGGTGTCCTCTCAAGGGAAAAATATTAACTACCTTGAGAAAAGGCTTGATCAAATCTCCCTTTCACTTGCTCGCTGTGAAGAGGGAAGACTCCCATATCAACCCATGTCCAATCCAAACAATGGTGGCAGTTATGTGAACACCACTCAAGGTGCTTATGTCCCACGACAAGGCCAAGTACCTCACTTCACCAATACTAAGGACCACCACATCCATACAACTACTAATATCCTCCACCTCACTCATACCAACACCCCCCTCTACAATATCACCCACAACCACCACAACAACCACCACAACAACCACAACCCCAGCCACAATTTATCCTCCAAAACCCAAATCCAAGGCTACCACCACCTCAACACCACAGACACCTCCACAAGCCTCCACTTCCACTACCCATGAGCATGTGAAGGAGGTGATGGTATTGAGGAGTGGTCAGACCTTGGAGCAGCCCTGTGATACAATTGTTGATAGTGCATTCAATGAGGATAGAGGTGATACTGTAAGCAAACATGTTGATATTGAGATCTAGATTGATGCTACTATGACAGGAACTAGGGTTGATACTGTAATACAAAGAAGTGATACTGTGATTCTCGTGATTCCATTTGATGATTCCACTAATTAGAGTCGATTGGGATCCCAATTCCCCCCATTTCCTGATGCTTTTGAGGAGCCCTCTGTTGAAAGAAGAAAAAAGAAACATACTGAAGATATCATGGAAGATTTCAAACATGTGAAGACAAACATTCCTTTACTTGATGCGGTCAAGCAAATCCCTTCTTATGCCAAGTTTCTGAAAGATTTGTGCACGTTTAAGAGGAAAACAATAGGGAGAACACCAAAGAAATTCAATCTCACTGAGCAAGTGAGCTCAATTCTACAACACCATGCCGAGAAAGAGGAAAGAACCTGGTGCTCCCATCATTTCATGTTACATTGGAGCACACTGCATAGACCAAGCCCTTCTAGACTTGGGTTCTAGTGTGAACTTGATGCCATATGATTTGTTTTCTGAGCTCCAGATGGGACAATTAGGTGCATCTTATTACACTTTACAATTGGCCAGTCGATCGGTGAAAATGCCTAGAGGGCGTGTTGATGATGTGCTAGTCAGACTTGACGATGAAACTTCTACATTCTTCCCCACTAGCTTCATTGTGTTAGATATGGAAAAAGATGCAAGAAGAGTACCTATTATATTGGGGAGGCCCTTCTTGGCTACAGCTGATGCAGTGATCCACGTGAAAACCTGCAACATGTATGCGACCTTCATGCACATGAAGATCCGGTTGAACATCTTCAAGTCTTCACCTACAGTCTAGGTATTAGGTGCCACAGAAGAGAATTGTTATCTTGTTGAATGCCTTGAAGAGATTGTAAAGGAGTGCCTACCTATGTGGATCCAGACTACCACTCAATGTAGAGGTTTAGAGCCCATTGTTGAATTTCCCAATGATGATGATGAAGAGGATGAAGTAAACGAGCTAGCCCTAGTAGTTCCAAGCGAGGACCTCCCATTCATTTCTGAGCCATTGAAGAATTCTCTTGAAGAACCTCCAATTCTTGAACTCAACTCACTCCTTGAAGGTTTGAAGTATGCTTTCCTAGGCTTCAATGACACCCTCACAGTGATCATTTCTTCTATTCTCTCTCTGGAGCAAGAAGATACATTGATGATAGTCCTAAAGAAGAACATTCATGCCATTGGATGGTGCATTGCTGATTTGAGGGGTATTGACCCCTCCAATTGTTTGCATAGGATTTATCTGGAGGATGATGCTAGACCAACCCACCAAATGAAAAGGCAGTTGAACCCAAAATTAAAGGAAGTTGTGACCCAAGAGGTTGTGAAATTGTTAGATGTTGGAATTACTTATCCAATTTCTGATAGCACATGGGTGAGTCCTATCCAAGTTGTACCAAAGAAGGGTGGGATCATAGTGGCAGAGAATGTTGATGGTGATATGATGCCTTTTAGAGAATAGTCAAAATGGAAGAAGTGTGTATACTATAGAAATTTTAATGAGAAGACTATGAAAGATCTCTATACTCTTCCATTTCTTGATCATATTTTAGAGAGGTTGGCATGGTAGAGTTTCTATTGCTTTCTTGATGGATACTCTGGGTATTTGCATATTGTTGTTCATCCTGTAGATCAAGAAAATATGACATTCACTTGCCCTAGTGGCACTTTTGCTTATAGGAGAATGCCATTTGGTCTATGTAATGCCCATTTGACTTTTTAGAGATGTGTGGGATCCATCTTCGCCGACATGCTTGATTCGTCACTTGAAGTATTCATGGATGATTTTTCTATTTTTGATAAGAACTTTGATGAGTGTCTGCTCCACTTAACCACCGTTCTTGAGAGGTGTGTCAAGGTTTGGCTCATGCTATCTCGGGAAAAGAGCCACTTCATGGTGCCCGAAGGCATCGTTCTGGGTCACTGAGTTTCAAAAGATGGTATTGAGGTTGATAGGACCAAGGTGGGCCTCGTTTCTACTCTCACCATTCCTTCTACTGTAAGACATGTCCGATATTTCTTGGGACATGCATGTTTTATTATTGCTTCATCAAGGATTTTATCAAATATCAAGAGCTCTCTGTCATTTGTTGGAAAAAGATGTTGAATTTCACTTTGATGACAAGTATGTTAAAGGCTTCAACCACTTGAAGCACAAGCTCATTTCTTGTCCTGTAATGTAGCCCTCAGATTTCTCCTTGCCATTTGAGATCATGACTGATGCGTCGGACATGGCAGTGGGGGCTGTGCTGGGCCAAAGGATTGGCCGGATTCCACATGCCATTTACTATGCGAGCAAGACTCTTAAAAAATCACAAAGGAACTACAAGACTATAGAAAAAGAGTTTCTTGCGGTGATCTTTGCTCTTGAAAAGTTTTTCTCATATCTTTTGTAAAACAAGGTAGTGGTATACACTGACCATGCTGCATTGAAGTATCTCATGGCAAAGAAAGACTCAAAGCCAAGGTTGATTAGGTGGATGTTGTTGCTTCGAGAATTTGATGTTGAAATTGTGGACAGGAAGGGAGTGGAAAATTTTGCCTCCGACCATCTCTCCCAAATTGAAGCACCCTTTGATGATAGAGACAGAATTAAAGAAACAATGATGCATGAACAACTCTTCCTACTCTCATCCACTCAAAGGCCATGATATAAACATATCACTAACTTCTTAGCTAGTGGAAGGATACCAAACACATGGACAAGGGAGGAGAGCAAAAGGCTATTTTCTATGGTAAAAAATATGTTTTGGGATGATCCTCATCTTTTAAAATATTGCCCTGACCGACTCATTTGGAGATGTTTTCCGAAGATGGAGAAACAAGAAATTCTATTTATGTGCCACTCGAGAGTATCTGGAGGTCATTTCGGTAGGAAACACACAACTGATAAGGTTCTCTAAAGTGGATTCTATTGGCCAACATTGTTCAAGGATGCTCATGATTTTAGCAAGTGACGTTTGAAATGCCAAAAGGTAGGCACTATCTCAAAGAGGGACATGATGCCTCTATCACCCATTCCTGTGGTGGAGGTATTTGATGCTTGGGGAATTGATTTCATGGGTCTATTTCCTCCTTCCTTTAGATATGTGTACATCTTAGTGGCCGTCGACTATGAGTCAAAGTGGATTGAAGCTATTACAACTAGAACCAATGATCAAAAAATGGTGTGTGGTTTTGAGAAATCAAATACCTTTATCCGGTTTGGTGTTCCAAGAGCCATGAGTAGTGATGGGGGAAGTCACTTCATCCTTCAAACTTTTGAAGGTTTATTAAAGGGATATAGAGTGAATCATCGGGTGTCTAATCCTTACCACCCTCAAACGAGTGGTCAAGTTGAGTTAGCCAATTAGGAGATCTAGCTCATTCTTGAAAAAACGGTGAGGCCGGACTACAAGGATTGATCTCTACATTTCAATGAGGCCTTGTGGGCATATAGGACCATGGAACAAGACTTCGACTTAGATTTGACTTTGATAGGTGTAGAAGTGGAAGTTTGTGGAAACATCGACGATACTTCGAGGATTTTTACAACCAAACTTTGACACATCTTTGACAAAAATTAAGCTCAAAATAGTGATTTCATGATGAAATTTGATAGATTTCATCAAATCTATTTTAAAAACTAAATATATGTCTATATATAGTCATGTATACATGTTTCCATCCATACATGTTTACATATAAAGAAAAACTCAGTCACATGCAAATGTAAAAGATGTCATCTTAGTGTCAACTTACACAGGAAAGAAAGTGGAAGTTTGTGGAACATGTAAGGAAACTTTGAGGAAGTTTTAGATTAACACTTCAATGAAAAATAAGCTAGAATATAGTGAGAGTGAGATTGTGATGGAATTTGGCATAAAACATCATATTTTTAGTAAACACATACTCTATATATAATCTTCCATATGAAATGTTTAGAACTCAGATTTGTTCTATATATGTGTTTTATATGTATAGAAACCCCAATTGGATCACATTCTAGAATTAAAAAACATGAGCTTATTTTAAAATACATCAATTTGTCAAGAGGGGAAAAGTAACAGAGGTGAAATTTTATTAGATCTACACCAAAATTTGCAAAACTTGTGGGAATCTAGTAGAGGAATAAACTTATCATTACTCTCTAGTTAGAAACCAAAGAAATAGTCATCTCAATTTGGAGAATGGTTTCCTACAAGTTCTTTAGGCCTTCACTATGTGTGCAACAATAATAACTACAAAGATCATCGAGAAGATGGGAGGCTTTGAGCTAGCTAAGTCAATTTCATCACCAAGTAGGCTGAATTCATTGCGACATGTCAACAAGTAGGCAACATCGATGTCGAGGAAGTTTACTAGGTTTCGACACCGACAAGCGTAGACATATGTAACATCGAGGATATATCGCCAGATGTCGAGGATGTTTAGTACCATGTATAGGACTGCATATAAAGCCCTGATTGACACCACACCGTTCAAGCTTGTTTATGGAAAAGCTGTCATCTATTAATTGAATGCAACACAAGGCATTGTGGGCTTTGAAAGCCATGGGTATGGATAGAGATACAACTGGTTTGAAAAGAAAGTTACAACTATATGGATTGAAGAGATGAGGTATGAGGCCTATGAGTTGTCCCAGAGTGACAAGGAAAGGACAAAGTTTCTTCATGATAAGTTGATCAAGAAGAAGGCTTCGAGTCCATAAAATGGGTGTGGCTATATAACTCAAGGATGACGTTCTTTCTCGAAAAAATCCGATCTAGATGGGAAGGACCTTATCCAATAAAAAAGGTATATCCATATGGGGCTGTGTTGATTTGTGAGAAAGAAGGAGCAAAAGAATTTACCGTGAATGGTCAAAGGCTGAAAGCGGTTGTTGAAGTTGGGCCGAATAGAGAAAATCAAATTTTTGCTACTGTGATGTTAGTTGAGGAACACCAGCTTGATGAAGACACGTGTTTGAATGCACATGAGAGGGATATCTACTTCAAATATGCTTTAAAGGTTCCACAAGATGATCAAGTTCAAGAATTAATAAGTCTGACTTAAGGTGTAAAATTTAGCGCTAGTTAGAGGCAACCCACCTAGGTTTCAGAACTTTTTCACCCAACCTTCACCTTTTGATACTTTTACTTTGTTTTTACACGATTTCAAGAACACACACACACACACTTGTGCTTGATAGTTTTGCTTTATGTTTGATGATTTGACAAGTGAGACAGGTGAAATTTGAGAAATGAGGTACATTTCGATGAAATATGATTGATACATCATCAAGTGGGTCGACCAATTTGATTGGAGTATGAATGATGGAATGATTGTATGATTTTGGAATATTTTTGAACTTGGAGGACCCAACTGGACCATGCTAGCAAGTTGCATTTCAATAGGGGAAACTCAAGTTTTGGCATGGGAAGCATGACTGTGCTGGCATCTCGCCAGAATGGCAATGCTATCCAGAACGGCCGTGCTAGACTGGGCTTAGTACTTAAGTTACTCGATTTTGCCTTAGCTAGCATGTCCCAGTTCTCATTTTCTTGACTCAAAACGGTGATTCTGTGCAGAGAGGCAACTAGGGAAAGCTCCATTCACCCCCAAATCACCTCCTCTTGCTCCCAAACTCCAGATTTGAGTCCCCTTTGACCCCCAATCACCTTCCTCAACCTCAAGCTCCATTTTTCACTCTCCATTACCATCGATTTCTCCCTCTCTGAGGAGATTCTGTCCCTACAGCTCAGAAGCATGTTTTTGATGTTCTTTCTTGATTTCCACCAAAAATCCTTACAAAGATGAAAAGCACGAGCAAAGCAATCAAGAAGGGGGTATAAAAGACCATGAATATCCTCACCAGAGGCAAAACCTACACCAAGCAAACCTCCAATGTGTCTCAACAGTCAAACAACGTGTCGTCATCATCTAATTCAATTTTGCAATCCCTCCGATGGTCGACATCAATGATTGCATCCCGACACTGATCCTCCTCAAGTGACCACATGTCAGATCTAAGCTACAACAACCCCAATGAGGAAGAGGAGGAGGAAGAAGAAGAGATGGATAACATCGTTGATTCGTTGGACATTGATGCACTGAATTGAGATAGGCGAGCCACAACGGCTATTAAAGTATCATCTTCACAATGACCTCCATGCCCGTCTCTGGCGAGACACCACTTCATCGGCACAAACCTCACACTGCTTAATAGCCCATTAGGTGTCAGTTGGTGATTGAGGATGAAGTTGAAGATGCACCCATTCAGATGGTTCCCTTGAACTTTTACACAAGTTCAGGGTCGCACACACATGAGAAGGAGGAGATAGATGACATTGAGAGTGAGGAGATGGAAGAGAGCCAGTGGAATTCTTGTCCCAGTTGGAGGAGGACAAGATGAAGTGGGTTGGGAAGCAGCCCTAGGAAGTTGCTTATGAGAGGGACACAACAAGGAGAGTGCTCACAAGACCCCTCCACCCTGAGTGCTTGATAAGGAGGGTGATTCCCACTAGATATGCATGTATGGCTACCATGCAAGATCTAGGGATCAACTACGTGTATAAGGATAGAATACAATGATGTGGGATCTACAAGATCTTGAATGAGGTTGAAGAAACCTACTTGGAGTTGACTCATGAACTCTTTGCAACATTAGAGAAGGTACAGTACCAAGGTGAGGATACCATCATGTTGAAACTAAATAACTCAACTCATGTGCATAAAGTTTCCCAAATCAATGCTATCTTTAAACCTAATTCAGAAATGGCAAAGAATTTCAATGAGGGAAGACTTGATAAGAATGAGAGAGAAGATTACTCCAAGATGTAGAAGGCTACTACTGGTGAAGCAACTTTTTCTACAGGAAAATCCAAGACCAACAAGATTTACAATCCCTTCATGAGATACCTAAAGAAGGTCCTAGAAAACACCTTGTTTGGCCATTATGACAATCAAGGTTATTGTTCGCAAAAATATTTGTTTGTGACGGTCACAGTAGCAAGTAGGGGATTTGTAAACATTGGAGCCATGGTGATTGACCACTTAAAGAAAATCCCCTGTAAGAGTAAAAATCCATTCATCATGGGGGGAATTATCACCACAATGGCAAAGGTGGTGGGATGCAATCTAGATGGTCCTACCAAGGTAGAGGGAAGTAAATATGTTGCTCTAAACTGTGACGACCGACAAACAAATCGTCATTAATTAAGCGGAATAAATAGAAACAACGGATTCACAAAAATCACTAAAAATTAAAACCATTTTGCAAAGAGATCCATTTCTAGAAAAACTCTTTAAGGCAGAACCAAAACTTTATATACATCATTGTTCACATTGTACATACGCTATACCATCTTTTCTCGAGCATAACATACAGCAGTTGCTCTATCAAAACACATACTGAAGAAACATAAAACCTCGAGGCATTCAGGCCAAAATCCTCAGATTATCATAAAATCAGAACAGACCAACTCCAAGGACCTGAGAGTACAAAGACGACACATATGACTACTATCTACAAGACATGACAGGCAGTACACTCAACCTGTACTATCACTGCTGTCCCTGTTGCTGATGTTCTTCCTCTGCAATACGGTCTCAATCCCCCTTGTGCACGTCCACCTAAAAAAATGTGGATCCCACAGGGTGAGACAACTGTCCCAGTGACAGATATAACTCTCCGCCAACAATATTATTATCACAGTTTAAATTGTATAAAATTGAGCAGAAGATAAGAAGTTTAGAATATTCTCATCTTTTAAAGCATTATAACTATCTCTGATAGAGTAGTAAGTCATTTATTCTCTTTATAAGGAATGGGAAGAACATGTATATCATTTACTCATCATATGATATCAACATCTCAAGCTTATCTAGTGAAACTCATTATCATGGTATGTCATCCATGAATCATTCTCATTTCTATTTGTTGCCTCATCGAATCTGCTAACCAGATATTTAATTGTACCATTCATGTGAGTATACATCATCATATTATATTCAGGCATTGGACTCTGTCAATCCTGTGCAACTATTTCAGGCATTGGACTATGCCAATCCTATGCAAACATCACTGAATACCACATCACTTTTACTAGGCATTATACCTTGGCCAAGCCATCATGCCTATTCACATCCTTTCTATAAACAAGTATCCCTATCATATATTTCAAACAATATAGCCCTTATTTGTCTATAAGCATAAAGCATGTATGATCAAGATTTCATTATTATTATTGTATCCATTTATTATTATCATTATATTACTAAATTTCCATTTCTTCATTTATTTTGAACATTATCATTTCTTACATGATACTATTATAAACACCTTGTTACCTCTCACTAGGCAACAACTATCCTCATGGCTCACAAGGCCCATTGAGTATCTTGTCAACTCTCACTAGGGAACAAATTATCACATGGCTCATAAGGCCATTACACATCTTGTCACCTCTCACTAGGAAACAACTTATTCTCATGGCTCACAAAGGCATAACACATCTTGTCACCTCTCACTAGGAAACAACTTATTCACATGGCTCACAAGGCCCATAACACATCTTGTCACCAATCACTAGGCAAAAAATTATCACATGGCTCACAAAGCCATAACACATCTTGTCACCTCTCACTGGGCAACAACTTACTCTCATGGCTCACAAAGCCATAACACATCTTCTCACCTCTCACTAGGCAACTACTTATTCACATGGCTCACAAGGGCCATAACACATCTTGTCACCTCTCACTGGGCAACAACTTACTCTCATGGCTCACAAAACCATAACTCATTATACTTGTTATACAAGTATTTAGCATACCTTTCAAGGCTTATGCAATAAGAGAATTACAACCATCCCGTCATTGGGATTAGGGTTTCCCCTTTATGACCGATTAGGGTTTCATGTTTATTTTATTCGTCGAAACCCTAATTCATTGATCCATACATCTAGGAGCATACATTGCTATCATAAGTATCCAATCATACTTATTTATTCTCAACATTTATCATTAAATGATTACCAATACAAGGTACGAGTTTCTCTCTCATCCTCTCTAGGATATTAATTACATCATACTTTATTGTTTTGGCTTAACCCTTTCTCAAGGTATGTTAGCCTACACATATCAAAGTGCATTAAACTCATTACATTTCAATGTAACAATTGGCATGACACACTTCATGTGTTACTCATCCATACATATTGGATTTAAGATGCATCAAGGTGTAGCAACCTTAAAGTGTTGGATGTGATATTTACCATACCTTGGTGGATCACTTCCCTCATCACTTTTAACTTACTTAAGTTCATAAACTTATCTTGTATTAGGGTATTTCCCATCCTAATACTTTATCTACTATGCCATCATATTAATCTTGTAAAGTATTGACCATAAGTCATACACTTGAATCACCCAACTATCAACAATGACATGGACTCATCTCGGGTTAAGGCACTGTTGATATAAGGTTGTCCATTATCAACCACTTTAGGTGTTTCACCTATAAAGGTATTATCCACACCATAACATGGTGTTAATATTATCACTCCTAAGAGTGTCTTTCCCTCACCTTTACAAGGTATCTCAGGTTAGAAGTGTGCATATGTTCAACATATTGGGTTGTAAGTATATGAGCGCTCACCATATCGGGCTAGAAGTATATACACACCATTCATATCGGGCTCAGGGTGTTTGTATGTGTTACCCATGTCGTGCATGAGGTATTAAGCCATCACCATGTTGGGCTAGACATCAACTATGGTTTTGTATCGGGCTACCATATCGTGCAATAGCACTTGCTATTCTTTACTCATATTTGGTTACCCGAATTAGGGTTTCACATCAACTTACAAGTATATAATTGACCTTGTATCCTGCATGGAGTCTATACTTTACTCCCTATAGTGCAAGAGGTGTATAATACACCCTCATATCGTTCAATAAGGTTTACATACCTATTCATATCATTTTAGTGAAATAGGGGCATCATCATATCGAGTTAGAGATGCTTGCTTGTGTGCATGCACTCGATATCACTTTTATAAGGTGATATCATCATCTTCAAGCTCTAGACCTTTGTTTTAACTATTATAGTTCATGCCAACAGGTCTAATAAACTACTAGAACTCATAATTCATCAACTATTTCAGGAAATTTTGGAATTAAAAGTAGATCATTAAATACAACAATTTAGGTGATGAATAATAACATGGTTGAGTTCAAGTTATATAACCCGCCTTAAGAACCACTTCAAAGCTACAAGATCCAAAGCTCCATGTTCCTAAGGTTGAATATGACTTATGAAAAGTCAAAGTGTCGTTCATAACTACTTCATATACAAGGAATCACCATGGATAATAAATTGGTGAAGAAGAAAAGAAAGGAAGATCAAAACCCTAACATCATGCTTCAATCCAAGGTTGAAGATGATCATGGCCTCACCTTAGGGTCAAGTATGAGCTCCTATTTTCTCCTTAGCACCCTTGAACGATACCATACTTATCGTGCACGATATGCCACCACCCATGCACGATATGACACTCACTTGCATGATATGCCAGTCAAACCACTCCACTATGGTTGATATCACCCTATATGGCCGATATCACCTACTTGGGCGATATGATCCTGCCATGGGCGATATCTTAAGGCCCATGCACGATACCACATCATCCCTTCATGATATGGTAGCTCTATGCACAATACCATAGGGTAGGAGGGTGGTAAGGGTCGCAAAATTGCACTAAGGGGTGAAACTAGGGGTATATATACTTGTTGCACATGATGGAAGGTAAAAAATGAGGTGTCATTATTTTGAACTGGTAGGTGCCACGTGTCCATGCATGGGTGACACGTGTCCAAACATGCATCATCATTTATCTTGTCTAGTAAAACAGTTGAGAATCAAATAGAGATGCAAATTCGTCCATTACGTATCCTTTTGAATAAAATATATCAATTAATTCATCACTTTTTGCACAACCCGATACAACTTTGTTAAGGAAGATGTAACTCGATAAAAACCACCTCCTTGAGGTGCTTTGCACGATATGAACTTTTTCAAGAGTTCACAAAACGATATGGGACACCTCCTTGGGATCCTTGGCCGATAGGCACTCATATATAAGCTTTTCAACTTGATACAACTCAAGTTAAGCTTTCAAATTCAACCCTTTTCTTGGTCATTTCTTCACCAAGATTACCATCATTCATAATGGAATCAAGCATGGTGTATCCTCCTTTATATCTCCTCTACATGATTCTAAGAGGGAGTAGTAACACTCTAGATGTGGCAATTTGCATATTAACCCCACATTTTGGGTAAATTGCAATTTGTACCAAAATTGGTGCACAATGCTCCAACATTGTTCAAACAAGTTCAAACTTGGAATTTAGGCTTTCCACAAGCCACCACTTAGCATAATTATCTCTCTTATTATTTTAAACCACATGTGGAACATTCAACATGTGACATTTTGCATTATAACCCCTCAACTTGGGTAAATTGCACTTTGGTCCAAAATAAAGGAACATTGCTCAAACAAGATTCAATCATGACCAAACGTGAAACATAAGTGTGTTACATGATGACAAACTCCTTAGAGGATTATATTAGAGTTCTAAGCAACTTTATTAGACAAAATAAATAGGGTTACCTCATAACCCAAGTCAGGGTTGTTAAAAGTTATAAACCCCTAACAAGGATTTCGTACCCGAAATCCCAGGAAAAGGAGAGACATATTTTAATCATTTATCATACCATCAAGTCTCCATATAACATCTTAATGTCATGGAGATACCATAGATCTTTAACCACACAAAGTTCTTCCACACAGGGTTATTCTAAGGAAATACTTTTAGCTTGATAAACTTTTCCACCAATTACAATTGTTCCTTCCATAAATTCAACCTTATCAATGTTTATGTTTATGCAAAGCATAAACCCCTAACATATGATGTACATATTATTTTGTGTAACTAGATTGATTTCATAGTTGGCCAATATAGATAACCAACATAAATCATCTATTATTTCTCAGATACCAGAATCCTTACTTTGGTATTCATCATATGTGTTGAGAACACATCTCATCCTTATCATATTCATTTCTCTGTTATTACCACCAAGGGTACACATGCACAAGGTATTTCTTTTATTTTAAGACAATGCTTGTTCCATATATCATTATCCTGGAACCAAAGTCCAAAGCAAACTGATACTTTTCTAAGTATCCATCAACATATTATTTCTAATCCATGTACATCAAATGTCATAATACTTACTCGATTGTCATGTAGAAAGGAAGAAACATAAAAGAACATACTCATATCATTACCCAAGGTTGTTTATCAAAGGGAAAACATATATATTTAACAGAGGTAATCCACTCAACAATCCTTTATTTGTTTGGGAAAGTTCACTTAGCAATTCCTATGTAATTGGGAAAGTTTACTTAGAAATTCCTCATTAGTTGGGAAAGTTCACTGAGCACTTCCTCATTAATTGGGAAAGTTCACTTAGCACATCCTCATTAATTGGGAAAGTTAACTTAGAACTTCCTCATTAGTTGGGAAAGTTCACTTAGCAATTCCTCATTAGTTGGGAAAGTTCACTTAACACTTCCTCATTAGTTGGGAAAGTTCACTTAGCACTTCCTCATTAGTTGGGAAAGTTCACTTAGCACTTCCTCATTAATTGGGAAAGTTCACTTAGCACTTCCTCATTAGTTGGGAAAGTTCACTTATTACTTCCTCATCAGTTGGGAAAGTTCACTTAGCACTTCCTCATTAGTTGGGAAAGTTCACTTAGCACTTCCTCATTAATTGGGAAAGTTCACTTAGCAAGTTCCTATTTGGTTTCATTATACTCACTAGATTGTTTCAAAATGACTACTTAATTAGAGTAATCAGAAAGATAACAATCTAAGAGTTCCATACTCGCCCTATCTCCAATAATCATATACCCGGCCAGGGTATAAAAATATTGAGATTAGATAGTATGCACTTTATTTACTATCATGTTCCTCACTTTTCATATCATTATACACACATGATTTTTCATTCCTAGATTTTCTTCAGGCATGACTTCTATATCTCATCTTTTATCACACAGATAAGAGAGATTATAAAGCATTTTAAGGAATACTAAGTAAAATGTAAATTCTCATCTTTCTTGTGTCCTTATAGGACTAGTCAGGGGAAGTTCAAAAATAACTACTTTCTTTTAACACATAGAATCATGAAATGAAATATCAGAATGAATCTATTTCATCTGACTATTACCCCTCACGGTCATCTACCACTTTAGTTTGACTCAACACATAGAGTCTAGTTGTTTCATGTTGTTACTTTTTCCTTTTCACGTTATTGGGCTGTAACTTTCATAAGCCTTTCCGAGTCTACCTCGGTTATTGAGTCATTTCCTCCCTTCTTTTCAAAGAGAAGAGTTTAGTATGCTCAACATGTCCATAACCATAACATGTCTTGTCCTCATACCATGGTCTTATCGGTCTCATTACCGATGTATAAGCTATGCCATGAGTTCTTACTGGTGGAAAGTGAGGACCTTTGCCTTTACTTAGTGGCTACTGCCCTGGTGCACTAGGCGTTTATTGCACTGGTGACACCAAAAACTTTGGCTTTTCAGAACAACTAGGCAAATGTCTCTAAAATTATAGAGACCTTAACCTAAATCTCATCTTATTGCCCTTCCTTGGGTACTACCATCACAGATGTATTATCTGTCTAAACTTATGACAGAGTCTACTTTCTTGCCATATGTTAATCTTTCCCACATTTCCACTGTTCCGAGATGACCATGTCATTTAGGAACCCTTTCAAAGCCCAAAGTTTCTACATTAAGGACTGGTAACCTAGGTTGTAATTCTAGTATCCATTCTTCTATATGCATCACTGTTGTCCTAACATGCCCTTCAAGAGCATAAACATAGGATTCTCTATCCTGATTAGGTCAAGATGGGAATTCTCAGGCACTTGTTCTTCTCTTGCCTGATCCCATGCACCCTCTCCTGGTGCAACAACATTGATAAACTTTACCCTTAGCAATGTGTTCCTCAAGTTTCCCAGTCATTGATAAACTTTACCCTTTATTCTGCATAAGCAGAAGTCACTATAGGGTATAGTGGAGGACACTAACACAGACTCAAAACCTTAGTCCTATGTCTCTGTAGACTCAGCAAACCTTAAGATCTGATACCAAAATTTGTTACGACTGACAAACAAATCGTCATTAATTAAGCGGAATAAACATAAATAGTGGATTCACAAAAATCACTAAAAATTAAAACCATTTTGCAAAGAGATCCATTTCTAGAAAAACTCTTGAAGGCAGAACCAAAACTTTATATACATCATTGTTCACATTGTACATACACTATACCATCTTTTCTCGAGGATAACATATAGCATTCGCTCTATCAAAACACATACTGAAGCAACATAAAACCTCGAGGCATTCAGGCCAAAATCCTCAGATTATCATAAAATCAGTACAGACCAACACCAAGGACTTGAGAGTACAGAGACGACACATAGGACTACTATCTACAAGACACGACATGCATTACACTCAACCTGAGCTGTCACTACTATCCCTGTTGCTGATGTTCTTCCTCTACAATACGGTCTCAATCCCCTCGTACACGTCCACCTAAAAAAATGTGGATCCCCCGGGGTGAGACAATTGTCCCGGTGAGAGATATAACTCTCCGCCAATAATATTATTATCACAATTTAAATGGTATAAAACTGAGCAGAAGAGAAGCAGTTTAGAATATTCTCATCTTTTGAAGCATTGCAACTATCTATGATAGAGCAGTAAGTCATTTATTCTCTTTATAAGGAATAGGAAGAACATGTATATCATTTACTCATCATACTATATCAACATCTCAAGCTTATCCAGTAAAACTCATTATCATGGTATGTCATCCATGAATCATTCTCATTTCTATTTGTTGGCCTCAGCCAAAGTGCTAACTAGATATTTAATTGTACCAGTCATGTGAGTATACATCATCATATTATATTCAGGCATTGGACTATGCCAATCCTGTGCAACTATTGTAGGCATTGGACTATGCCAATCCTGTACAAACATCACTGAATACCACATCACTTTTACTAGGCATTATACCTTGGCCAAGCCATCATGCTTATTCAAATCCTTTCTATAAAGAAGTATCCCTCTCATATATTTCAAACACTATAGCCCTTATTTGTCTATAAGCATAAAGCATGTATGATCAATATTTCATTATTATTATTGTATCCATTTATTATTATCATTATATTACTAAGTTTCCATTTCTTAGTTTATTTTGAACATTATCATTTCTTACATGAGACTTTTATAAACACCTTGTTACCTCTCACTAGGAAACAACTATCCTCATGGCTCACAAGTCCCATTAAGTATCTTGTCACCTCTCACTAGGCAAAAAATTATCACATGGCTCACAAGTCCATAACACATCTTGTCACCTCTCACTAGGCAACAACTTCTTCTCATGGCTCACAAAGCCATAACACATCTTGTCACCTCTCACTAGGCAACAACGTATTCACATGGCTCACAAGGCCCATAACACATCTTGTCACCTCTCACTAGGCAACAAATTATCACATGGCTCACAAAGCCATAACACATCTTGTGACCTCACACTGGGCAACAACTTACTCTCATGGTTCACAAAGACATAACACATCTTGTCACCTCTCACTAGGAAACAACTTATTCACATGGCTCACAAGGCCCATAACACATCTTGTCACCTCTCACTGGGCAACAACTTACTCTCATGGCTCACAAAGCCATAACTCATTGTACTTGTTATACAAGTATTTAGCATACCTTTCAAGGCTTATGTGATAAGAGAATTACAACCATCCCATCATTAGGATTAGGGTTTCCCCTTTATGATCGATTAGGGTTTCATGTTTATTTTATTGATCCAAACCCTAATTCATTGCTCCACACATCTAGGAGCATACATTGCTATCATAAGTATCCAATCATACTTATTTATTCTCAACATTTATCATTAAATGATTACCAACACAAGGTACGGGTTTCTCTCTCATCCTCTCTAGGATATTGATTACATCATACTTTATTGTTTTAGCTTAACCCTTTCTCAAGGTATGTTATCCTACATTTATCAAAGTGCATTAAACTCATTACATTTCAATGTAACAATTGGCATGTCACACTTCATGTGTTACTCATCCATACATATTGGATTTAAGATGCATCAAGGTGTAGCAACCTTAAAGTGTTGAATGTGATATTTACCATACCTTGGTGTATCACTTCCCTCATCACTTTTAACTTACTTAAGTTCATCAACTTATCTTGTATTAGGGTATTTCCCATCCTAATACTTTATCCACTATCCCATCATATTAATCTTGTAAAGTATTGACCATAAGTCATACACTTGAATCACCCAACTATCATCAATGATATGGACCCATCTCGGGTTAAGACACTATTGATATAAGGTTGTCCATTATCAACCACTTTAGGTGTTTCACCTATAAAGGTATTAGCCACACCATAACTTGGTGTTACTCTTATCACTCCTAAGAGTGTCTTGCCCTCACCTTTACAAGGTATATCGGGTTAGAAGTGTGCATATGTTCACCATATCGGGTTGTAAGTATATGAGCACTCACCATATCGGGCTTTGTATGTGTTACCCATGTCGTGCATGAGGTATTAATCCATCACCATGTTGGGCTAGACATCAACTAGGGTTGTGTATCGGGCTACCATATCGTGCAATAGCACTTGCTATTCTTTACTCATATTTGGTTACCCGAATTTGGGTTTCATTGTATCGTGCATGGAGTCTATACTTTACTCCCTATCGTGCAAGAGGTGTATACTACACCCCCATATCGTTCAATAAGGTTTAAAAACCTATTCATATCATTTTAGTGAAATAGGTGCATCATCATATCGGGTTAGGGGTGCTTCCGTGCTTGCTTGTGTGCATGCACCCGATATCACTTTTATAAGGTGTTATCATCATATTCAAGCTCTAGACCTTTATTATAACTATTATAGTTCATATCAACAAGTCTAAGAAACTACTAGAACTCATAATTTCATCAACTATTTCAGTAAATTTTGGAATTAAAAGTAGATCATTAAATACAACAATTTAGGTGATGAATAATAACATAGTTGAGTTCAAGTTATATAACCCCCCTTATGAACCACTTCAAAGATACAAGCTCCAAAGCTACATGTTCCTAAGGTTGAAGATGACTTATGAAAAGTCGAAGGCTTGTTCATAACTCCTTTATATAGAAGGAATCGCCATGGATAAGAAATTGGTGAAGAAGAAAAGAAAGGAAGATCAAAACTCAAACATCACGCTTCAATCCAAGGTTGAAGATGATCATGGCCTCACCTTAGGGTCAAGTATGAGCTCCTATTTTCTCCTTAGCACCCTTTCACGATACCATACTGAGATTGCACGATATGACACCACCCATTCACGATATGACACTCACTTGCACGATATGCCACTCAAACCACTCCACTATGGCCGATATCACCCTATATGGCCGATATCACCTACTTGGGCGATATGATCCTGCCATGGGCAATATCCTAAGGCCCATGCATGATACCACAACATCCCATCATGATATTGGAGCTCTATGCATGATAACATAGGGTAGGAGGGTGGTAAGGGTCGCAAAATTGCACTAAGGGGTGAAACTAGGGGTATATATACTTGTTGCACATGATGGAAGGTAAAAAATGAGGTGTCATTATTTTGAACTAGTAGGTGCCACGTGTCCGTGCATGGGTGACACATGTAAAAGCATGCATAATCATTTATCTTGTCTTGCAAAACAGTTGAGAATCATATAGAGATGCAAATTCGTCCATTACTTATCCTTTTGAATAAAATATATCAATTAATTCATCACTTTTTGCACAACCCGATACAGCTTTGTTAAGGAAGTTGTAACTCGATACAAACCACCTCCTTGAGGTGCTTTGCACGATATGGACTTTTTCAAGAGTTCACAAAAAGATATGGGACACCTCCTTGGGCTCCTTGGCCGATAGGCACTCATATATAAGCTTTTCAACTTGATACAACTCAAGTTAAGCTTTCAAATTCAACCCTTTTCTTGGTTATTTCTTCACCAACATTACCATCATTCATAATGGAATAAAGAATGGTGTATCCCACTTTCTGTCTCCTCTACGTGATGCTAAGAGGGATTAGGAAAACTCTAGATGTGGCAATTTGCATATTAACCCCACATTTTGGGTTAATTGCAATTTGTACCAAAATTGGTGCACAAAGCTCCAACATTTTTCAAACAAGTTCAAACTTGGAATTTAGGCTTTCCACAAGCCACCAATTAGCATCATTCTCTATCTTATGATTGCAAAACACATGTGCTACATTCAACATGTGACATTTTGCATTATAACCCCTCAACTTGTGTAAATTGCACTTTGGTCCAAAATAAAGGAACATTGCTCAAACAACTTTCAATCAGGACCAAACTTGAAACATAAGTGTGCAACATGATGACAAAACTCCTTAGAAGATTACATTAGAGTTATAAGCAACTTTATTAGCCAAAAAAAATAGGGTTACCTCATAACCCAGGTCAGGGTTGTTACATAAACTATCTTGCTAGGTCCCAAATGATCTCCCTCAAAGATAGCAAGATCATTTATTTTGTGAACCTCGAGTACCCTAGAATCACCTTGGAACTCCCATACCATGCCACCCCATGCTCGTGGATGTGGGACTACTGAATAACTTTTTGGGGTTGATATCACAATATTAGGAGGAGCATCTAAGAGAAGGGTACATAACACCAAATGTGAACTTACCTAAACAAGAAGGAGAGATGAATGTGCTAGAGAAACAACGCATACTTGAGCAACCACACCGCACATGATAGAGAGAGGAGGACTTTTATGCTCAACCACCTCCAACAAATGCATACGTCATGTCAGCCTTTCATGCATAGTTGGAGGTGATTCAGCAAACACAGTAGGCCATGTGGTTAGATAAGTAGTAGATGCATCATCAGATCAGCAACCACATGTACCCGTATCAGCATGTGCAAGTGCAGAGGAACCCCTAATGGGGGGAGGATTTCTGGGGAGGACTATCTGGTTACCAGGAGACATACCTGCCACCACAGATAGACTACTAGGGCCACTATTACCAGCATCCACCCCTGCAGGCTGGCCCACCACAGGATCCCACACCACTACAGTAGTGAAATCTAACCTATCATTCCTAAGATTTGGTTTCATGCTGAGGATATCATGATTCAAAAGTTTGGGGTGGTAGGGCAGTATGCCCTCTTTCTTAGCTTATTTTGTTGATGTCTATCTCACTTGATCTCTATTTGTTTGACATTGCTCTTTTTAGTGTAGATCTCCTTTTATTTGCATTCATGCATACATGTAGTTCAATTTCATGCATTTTTGTGTAATTTTTCAAAATTTTTATTCTTTTTGCTCTTCCATGTCATGCATTGCATTTCCAAGTAGATTTTGGTAGTTTTTGTGTGTTTTAACTAGGATTTGCTTCTTTATGTTCTAATTTCCCTAAATATAGGTTTAGACGTGATTGAATGCAAATTGGCACCATTTTGGCCAATTTTGCCCAAACTTGATTATTCTTGCCTAAAATCATGTTTTAACTTATTCTCCATTGTTTGAAATGGAAATGTCGATCTTTGACAAATGCATGCTTTTTTCTTAGAGTTTATCGCTATATGGTCTTCATTGTTGACTTTTTACATGTGCATCAACTCTCTCAAGTTTGTGGATGTTTTGGTTGAATTGTGAATTGAGCAAGCTATGAATGCTTAGAGCCTATGGAATCACAAGATATAAATGTGAATCTTATGTTGTTCAATCATGTGGTGTGATATCATTTGATGAAGTGTTGGATTAGTTTTCATGTAGGAAATCGTATGTTGAGGACTACACTAATGACCCCTCTTTGACCTGACTCTTCTTTCACCATCTTCATACCTCTCCGCCTCATGAAAGGATGCCTTAGTGCACATATTTTGCCTTGGCCACCTCCAAAAGTTTGGGGTGGCCATATCTACATCTCCCCACTTCACTCTTTCCATTATATGCCCTATCTACACTGAGGGCAAAAGAAAAGAAAAGAATAAAAGAAAAAGCAAAAAGAAAATAAAAAGATGCTCCTGTTTAAGAGCATCTAAATAAAGAAAAAGATGAGTGTGTAAAAGCACTCCAAAATCTTACTGCAATCCTTTCTTCCATTTTGATACCCATTGATCTAGAAAACATCAAACCTAGCTTAATTTACCCTTTCTACAACCATGTCAGTCATTCAGTGTGGTTTGAAGCATAAGATGGAACACATGAAAGTGAAACAACACTCCTAGTCATCATTGATTAACGCCAACATGAAATGGTTTACCCAGAATTTCATGAAGGACATATGGAGAAGTCATCCTCATTATTATTCAATCTTGTTTCTTGAACTAGAGAAGGCTGCATGAGATATATGTAGCTCAACATATTGACTCACATGCATATGGCCATATTTTTCTCTATCTCACTAATCAAGAGGTCTAGCATATTAAACTCCATATAGGAGGGACAAATCTCATATCTATCACTCACAATCTATCCCCATGTGCCAAAGTCACCCAATCATCACAATTATAACAACCCATGTTTCAGGACTGCATTTGATGATGTCAAAGTGTACCTAACGACATGTGATGAGTGTAGTGATTTCAGGTCTAAGAACCACAACCACCACCATCACTGTGAGAGATGACTATGACTTCCATGAAGATGGCTTCCATGTGTCAGTCTCATGGTGGGTCTGTCTGATACACTATTCTCTTACATGTATCTATGTGCTTGGTTTGATATTGCCATATCATGACTAATGAGATTTAGTCATCAACCAACTCACACTCTGATCTTATGTGTTATTGTTATCTATCAACCTTCCACAATAACAGCTGATCACGAACATAGTGAGAATATATATATGTACTCTTAACATCCGTATAATCTCATATCTCAGGTCCTCAACTTGAAGACATACGTCATTGAGTAATATTACTCTCTAGACATTTATTCTGTAATTCATTATCTCATAACTGAATATAAAAAATAAATTGGAAGCTTGCCTTTATTATTATCAAATCAGGTATCTATTGCCATATCCCAATCATCATATTATTGGCTCTCTGGGAATACATACCAACAATAACAACCCTAGTCCTGATAAAGAAAACCTAGATTTTGTTGTAGTATTGGACTATTTGAACCAATCAGAAGATGATTACATTGATGAAGATGACAAAACTGTAAAATCTATGAAATATGCTTCACTAGAACAGACTCTAGAAGAGAAAGAAGCTTCAAAACCAAATCTAGAGCTAAAGAAGCTCCTTGAAGGGTTGAAGTACGAGTTTTTTGACAATGAGGAGAGAAATCTCAACATCATAAACTCCTGGTTAATAGAAAACCAATAGGGAAAGCTATTAAGTGGATTTAATCTAAGGAGAAAAGCATTTGTCTATTCTATGGAAGATAATGAAGGCATGAGTCTATCCAAATGCATGCACATAATACATCTAGAAGAGAGTGTGAAATCTCTTGACCAACCTCAGAGAAAGATCAATCAAAATTTAAGAGAAATTGTACAAAAAAGTCATAAAACTCTAGGATGTTGGAATTATCTATCACAGAACCAGAATCCCAGTCCCATGAACCAAACGTATACTAAAGGCAACATGCGGAAGTGTAAAGCTTAGCACACATGAACATATAACAAGATACAAGCACCAACATAATCTCAACAATCAACAAGATATATTAAGCAACATTATTATATTACACAATTTGAATTACATATTCCAGAGTCACTTTGTATAAGTCTGCTCATGTATACTATATTTGGATCTTACAACAAGTACACCTAGCAAAGCTCACCAAGCCCATAAACCTTCTAGCCATCTCTGAACCTAAAAACAAAATACGAGAAATGGGTCAACAGACGAGGTGTTGAGTATGGGGTAGAAAGATACATATATGTATAAGCTTTGCTTAATTTTGAAAAGGTTTTGAGACTAAACGAACAAGAATAAACATGTTAATTGTTTAACAAATGTGAAACCATATTTTATGTCATTTCACTCCATTATACCAAAAATATCAAGCATGTTTAAGGCCCTTGACCAACTTCCCATCGGAAGGGTCCGTAAGGGTGCTCAAGCTTAGCTAACCCTTTTATACGAGAGGGACCTCAAGGCCGTAGCCAAGATATAACCCTTTATCAATCAATATTATAATGGAGTTCTATCTATATATGTGTTCAAGTTATAAAACTGACGAGGCAAACATCAAGTAAGACATATCAATACTACATGGAAATATTTGAGAAAATAGACAAACAAGCATACACTATATGTCTTTTCAAGCAAGAAAGTGGTAGTCATATAACGTCCATACCTGATTCAGAGATTTCATAACCTAACATATCTTTCACCATCTAGCCACATGCCAAACCTGATTAACAACAAGATTACATATATGCATTAGATTCTTATCATTAACCCTAATTAAATTCAATTTTAGGGTTTTGGCCAAAATGGGTTCCAAGTTGCTTATTGGTTCATTATATGATATTGTACTAATCTAGAGGTCATCATGATGGTGTGGTTCTAGTTTCATATCATTCAAAAGTTCCACAGATTACATATGACCATTTCAAGGTTCAAGTTCCTTAGTACAATAAAGGATCAAAGACTCATAATAGAGTAATCAAGGTCAAAGATTTTCAATTCAAGGGGACCAGGCATCAAGGATGGTCAAGATCAGCAACATAAAGACATAGAGACATTCATAGGTTACGTCAACCCAACATTGGTTCAAAGTATAATCAAACATTCACATATAGGGCATATACATGCATTAGATGTCAAAAGAAACAACCATAGTAAGGAGGATGCTAGGGGCTGATGTTAAGGTAAAGCATAGACACATATTACTTCTTTGGGGTTGATTAGACATTATTTCATCATTAAGTATCTAGACTATCAATTTAGGGTGGGGTACATCATTAGAATCTCAACACTAGTATAAATCTACAACTAGAGTAATGTATAAAAAATAGGGATGATGATGACAACCACTGAACTCAGTATGTACAAAAGTTATTGGCTTCAAGGTTTGGAGGGTAGGTATACATAAAATATTCAAGATTCATCACAATTATGCATTAAGCATGGTCAAAGAAGTCAAAGATCACATATCTAGCATTATTAGAGATTTATAAGAATATTCAGGGTCTAAAACCATTCTCATGTTGTAGATCTTTTCGATTTGATCGATTTGATATATAGGTTCGTGCATTTTGGACTTAGGGTCTAGGAGTTATCACATTCAAAGAATTGATCTTGAAAAGGGGAACTATACCTTATTTTAGCTAGAATTTGGTATGTCTGGGCCTTGGCCGTCCAAGAGTGCTGGGCCTTCGGCCTTGCTGGTCCAAGGTCAAGTAGGCGTCTTCCCCCTCCTCGCGATCCTCTGTTCTGGGGCTAGAACAGGGGAGCCACCTCCCGTTTCCGAGATGCCATGGCGCCTGAGATGCACATAGGAGGGACGTCGTCGAGGGACCTGGTGGCGTTGGGCGGCGCCGGAGGTGAACCAAGAGGGCTGCGGGATTCCCTCTGCTCCAGGAGCTTGTTCGGTTGCTGTACCACCATCACAGGGCCGCACCATGGTGGGGACGAGATCTGTCCATGTGACCACGACTGCTGCACCTGAGCAACATAGATGGCGAGGGAGCCAAGGGAGAAGGAACCAGAGGTGAGGGGAGCATGAAGGGATGAATGGAATAGATTTCTCTAGGACTACCTTCCGGATTTTGAGGTTACTGTTTCGTCCGCTTGTTACAGGACAAGAAGCAAGGAAGAAGAAGAAAGGGAGGGGGAAGATGGCTGACGACCGGAGAAAAAGAGGGGTAAAGAAGACGGGAAAACCAAGGGGGTTTAAAAAGAAACATGAGACCTAGGGTTTAGATGGGGGTGTGTGTACATGGCTGGTTTCATCTGCCGCCACCATCTCTTGGTTTGGAAGGGATGAAGGAGAGCATTTACTATTGTTCGCTGCTTTCCTGAAAGGAAAAGGGGAGGGGGAGCAAGAGGATGGGCCCCAAATTCAACTCAGGCCCATAGTGGCCAAAATCAGCCCAATACGACATAAAATACATAAAGAAAAAGACTAACACATAAAATCTTCAAAACATCATATCTAGAGTTTCATAGGTCCAAAAGATGCGACTTTGGGGTTGTTAGATTCGAAATTGAGAGCTCTATAACAATATATATACTAGGAATCCAAAAGGATAGAATAATGAGGTTCAATATTATATGTAAGAAGGTGGTGTATTAAACCATGATGGTTAGTTCAAATGAGCATACAAATGTCCCACATAGTACAATTGATAGTTGATATCACCAAAATAGATCATCATCATAATCATACTATGGTATTTAACCCAATTGAAAGAATTTAAGTCACATCTAGAAAGAGAGGTATAATCAATGAGAGTAAGAAATTGAGGTTGTCACATCATTCCCTCCTTTTAGGAAATTTCATCCTAGAAATTAGTCCAAGATCATAGTCGAAAGTCAAAGTTCACACTCATCATGACTAAGTATCCTTTCATGGTTGTCACGACATTCCCCACAATGGGATGAGTGCTAGGTTACCATATTGAGGGTGTACTCATCTTGATTGTATACATATTACTTAGTGTTCCATCATAATGTGACATCATCATGGCATTAGGGTTTACCCATACCTTAGTATCTCTGGATTTGTTTTTTTTTCATTTGGGTGTGAGATTAGATATGTTACCCCTCATTATTCAAGCTAAGATCTCATGACATCATCATATTAATTTCATGATTTGAAAGCTACATATTTTATGTATAGTATAATTTCATATTAGGCCTAACTTATGAGAGTGGCTTATCATGCATATATCAAGCTTTAAATGTAATTGAGATTATTTCATGCATCAATCATCATATGAGGGACAATATTATCGTCAATATAGAGGTTTTGTAACTTTCTCACTTATATCTACAAAGAACTTCACAATCTCAAGCCACTCAAGCTAATACATATATGTGTCCAACAAGACATGTTAACCACAACTTTCAACCTTTAACAAAAATTTCTACCCATCTTTCGAGAAATAAGGGTAGCCACTAGATTCCTTTTTATATGCAAGTACTAACCCGAGTATGAGGCTCATAATGGATATCACACATCATATACATCATCTTGGGTCTTGGGACATCTCCCTCACCTATATATCAAGCATCAAATATTCAATTGCCTCTTTCTCTAGGGTTAGATATTTTCATAGGACATCTAGGGTTCAACATTTTCAAGGAAACCACGCACTAGGTCACTCAACTCATATACTTAGACGTATTCTAGCTAGGGACTCATCATCAAGTATTTCATCATTCCTATTTTTCAACATTTCAAATATTTTGGAGTTTAGGTCTCTAACCTTCTCCCATAGTGGGTCGACTCATATCAACAGGTCACCCTATTCATATGTCCCATGCTGGAGGTCCTCCTTTGTAAAGAGATTGAGGCCCGTGTTGGTCTCAAATTGTATTTCACATATCATATCTCAGCATGTACAAAACTAGGTACAAGAAAGCATGCCAACCCACTAACTATGTTTAGCACATCAACCAAGCCGTATGTATCATACAAGGTGCTAGGTTTAGCTAGGGTTGTATGGTCCAACTCATTCCATATCGTTTATCATACTCGACCTTCCTCAAACAACTTGGGTCTTATCGACATCGACATCGACATCGACATCATCATCAATATCATAATCATCATCTTAGGTTTCTAGGTTAGTCACTTTCCTAACCTATATCATGGCTCTATACAACTCTAGAGACTATCACTATCATGTAAACTCTCTCATCTAGACTTGATGTTACATCTCTTTCTCCTAGGTTGCATGGAAACTCACTGCCTATCTGTGTGTGGTAACATTTTTCATATGTACATATAATAATACTTGAAATATGTTTTCTCCAATGTTTAAACAGGAAATGAAAACCACCATACTCCATTCGAATAAAACCAAAACCAAAACGAGTTACGACACTCATTAGGCAGTCTAGTATCATGACACCTAGAGAACTAGCAAGAACATGGTGCACACTTGTGTAGACATCCTAAGTGTCTGTCGCGGATCATGTCTAGGGTGGTAACTTACACAAGTATACACCTAGTTCTAGAACATCTAGGTTCTAACCTAGAGGCTAAGTCAACCTAATCCACAAAGGACATCTTATTAAGTTTCTAGGGTTGAGATGTAAGGTGGGTTTAGTTTGTGTTTCATGTGAGCAATGTTTGGTGTAGTTATCGTTCATGCTCTGATACCATCTGTCACAAAACCAAAATCCCAGTACCATGAACCAAACGTATACCAAAGGCAACAAGCGGAAGCGTAAAGCTTAGCACACATGAACAGATAACAAGATACAAGCACCAACATAATCTCAACAATCAACAAGATATATTAAGAAACATTATTATATTACACAATTTGAATTACATATTCCAGAGTCACTTTGTATAAGTCTTCTCATGTATATTATATCTGGATCTTACAACAAGTACACCTAGCAAAGCCCACCAAGCCAGTCAACCTTCTAGCCATCTCTGAACCTAAAAACAGAATACGAGAAATGGGTCAACACACGAGGTGTTGAGTATGGGGCAGAAAGATACATATATGTATAAGCTTTGCATAATTTTGAAAAGGTTTCAAGACTAAACGAACAAGAATAAACATGTTAATTGTTTAACAAATGTGAAACCATATTTTATGTCATTTCACTCCATTATACCAACAATATCAAGCATGTTTAAGGCCTTTGACCAACTTCCCTTCGAAAAGGTCTGTAAGGGTGCTCAAGCTTAGCTAACCGTTTTATACGAGAGGGACCTCAAGGCCGTAGCCAAGAGATAACCCTTTATCAATCAATATTATAATGGAGTTCTATCTATATAAGTGTTCAAGTTATAAAACTGACAAGGCAACCATCGAGTAAGACATATCAATACTACATGGCAATATTTGAGAAAATAGACAAACAAGCATACAATATATGTCTTTTCAAGCAAGAAAGCGGTAGTCATATAACTAGATAAGGCCCATACCTGATTCAGAGCTTTCATAACCTAGCATATCTTTCACCATCTAGCCACATGCCAGACCTGATTAACAACAAGATTACATATATGCATTAGATTCTTATCATTAACCCTAATTAGATTCAATTTTAGGGTTTTGGCCAAAATGGGTTCCAAGTTTCTTATTGGTTCATTATATGATATTTTACTGATCTAGAGGTCATCATGATGGTGTGGTTCTAGTTTCATATCATTCTAAAGTTCCATGGATTACATATGACCATTTCAAGGTTCAAGTTCCTTAATACAATAAAGGATCAAAGACTCATAATAGAGTAATCAAGGTCAAAGATTATCAATTCAAGGGGACCAAGCATCAAGGATGGTCAAGATCAGCAACATAAAGACATAGAGACATTCATAGGTTAGGTCAACCCAACATTGGTTCAAAGTATAATCAAACATTCACATAATAGGGCATATACATGCATTAGATGTCAAAAGAAACAACCATAGTAAGGAGGATGCTAGGGGCTGATGTTAAGGTCAAGCATAGACACATATTACTGCTTTGGGGTTTATTAGACATTATTTCATCATTAAGTATCTAGACTATCAATTTAGGGCGGGGTACATCATTAGAATCTCAACATTAGTATAAATCTATAACTAGAGTAATTTATAAGAAATAGGGATGATGATGACTCCCATTAAACTCAATATGTAAAAAAGTTATTGGCTTCAAGGTTAGGAGGGTAGGTATACATAAAATATTCAAGATTCATCACAATTATGCATTAAGCATGGTCAAAGAAGTCAAATATCACATATCTAGAATTATTAGAGATTTAGAAGAATATTCAGGGTCTAAAACCATTATCATGTTTTAGATCTTTTCGAGTTGATCAATTTGATATATAGGTTCATGCATTTTGGACTTAGGGTCTAGGAGTTATCATATTCAAAGAGTTGATCTTGAAAAGGGGAACTATACCTTATTTTAGCTAGAATTTGGTATGTTCCTTGACTGGGCCTTGGCCGTCCAAGAGTGCTGGGCCTCCGACCTTGCTGGTCCAAGCCCAAGCGGGCGTCTTCCCCCTCCTCATGATCCTATGTTCTGGGGCTAAAACAGGGGAGCCACCTCCCGCTTCCGATCTGCCATGGTGCCCGAGATGCACATAGGAGGGGTGTCGTCGAGGGACCTGGTGGCGTTGAGTGGCGCCGGAGGTGAACAAGAGGGCTGCGGGATTCCCTCGGCTCCAGGAGCTTGTCTGGTTGCTGTACCGCCATCACAGGGTTGCGCCAAGGTGGGGACGAGATCTGTCCATGTGACCACGACTGCTGCACCTGAGCATCATAGACGGCGAGGGAGCCAAGGGAGAAGGACCCAGAGGTGAGGGGAGCACGAAGGGATGAATGGAATTTATTTCTCTAGGACTACCTTCCGGATTTCAAGGTTACTACTTCGTCCCCCTGTTACAGGACAAGAAGCAAGGAAGAAGAAGAAAGGGAGGGGGAAGAGGGTTGACGGCTGGAGCAAAAGAGGGGTAAAGAAGACGGGAAAACTAAGGGGGTTTAAAAAGAAACATGAGACCTAGGGTTTAGATGGGGGTGTGTGTACAGGGCTGGTTTCATCTGCCGCCACCATCTCTTGGTTTGGAAGGGATGAAGGAGAGCATTTACTGTTGTTTTCTACTTTCCTGAAAGGAAAAGGGGAGGGGGAGCAAGAGGATGGGCCCCAAATTCAACTCAGGCCCAAGTGACCAAAATCAGCCCAATACGACATAAAATACATAAACAAAATACTAACACATAAAATCTTCAAAACATCATATCTTGAGTTTCATAGGCCCAAAATATGTGATTTTGGGGTTGTTAGATTCGTAATTTAGAGCTCTATAATATATATACTAGGAATCTAAGAGGATAGAGTAATGAGGTTCAATATTAGATGTAAGAAGGTGGCGTATTAAACCATGATGGTTAGTTCAAATGAGCATACAACTGTCCCACATAGTACAATTGATAGTTGATAAACACCAAAATAGATCATCATCATAATCATACTATGGTATTTAACTCAATTGAAAGAATTTAAGTCACATCTAGAAAGAGAAGGGTATAATCAATGAGAGTGAGAAATTGAGGTTGTCACATTATGTATCCCATCAATGATAGCAATTGGGTTAGCTCCATACATGTAGTACCCAAGGAATGGGGTATCATGGTTGTTAATGGAGTAAATGACAATGAAGTTGCAACTAGAACAATTACTGGTTGGAGAATATGTATAGAATATAGAAAATTAAACATTGTTGCAAAGAAAGATCGCATCCCCCTGGCCTATGTTGACCAAGTTCTAGAACATTTGGCCCACCACTCATATTTCTATTTCCTCGGTGAGTACTCATGATTGTACCAAGTTCCCATTTACCCAGAAAACCAAGAAAAGACAACCATCACTTGCATCTATGGGATGCATGCCTTCTCGAGAATATCATTTGGCCTCTGCTACGCATCAGCAACGTTCCACATGTGCATGATCTCTATACTCCCAGACTTCTTGGAAGACATCATGAAAGTGTTTAATGATGGCTTTTCTATATAGGGAACCAACTTTGGCATTTACTTAATAAACCACTATCAAGTTTTGAAATGATGTGATGAAAAAAACTAGTGTTTAACTGTGAGAGAAGTGTCACTTCATGGTACAAGATGGAATTGTGCTAGGTCACAAAATCTATAAAAAAGGAATTGAAGTAGACTTAAGTAAGTTGGAATCCATCTCTAAAATCCCACCTCCTAGATCCATGCCATGCATAAAGATTTTTCTTAGACACACTGGACATTATAGGAGATCCATTAAAGACTTCTGCAAAATATCTAAGTATATGTGCAACGTCCTTGTCAAAGGTGTTGTGTTTAATTTCAATAATGAATGCTTACAAATTTCAAAACACTGAAAAATGCTTTGATTACTGCATTGATCCTCCAAGCTCTAGACTGGGTGCTCTCCTTACAATTAATGTGTGATGTGGGAAATTACGTAATTAGAGAGGTTCTTGGTCAAAAGAAGGATAAAAAACACCACGTTATCTAGTATGTGTTCAAGACCCTCAACAAATCTCAGGTCAATTACACCACAATTGAAAAGAAGATGCTAGAAATTGTTTATACGTTTGACGAGTTCATGTCCTATCTTATAGGTTTGAATGTGATAGTTTATATAGACTATGGGGATAACAAAATATGATGAAAAAGAAAGATATGAAGCTGAGACTTCTCATGTGGGAACTCCTACTTCAGGAGTTCAACTTTGAGATTATTGTTAAAATAGGAACGGAAAATATTTGGTCGACCATTTATCCCGAATTATCATAACTAACAACAACTCACCTCTCACTAATGACAATTACCCCGATGAAGCCCTAATAATGGCAAACCCCATCAAACCTTTTGTACCTATGATGAAAAGAAGAAGTTATTTTAAACTTGAAAAACTACTATTGGGGAGACCATCTCCTCTTTAAGAACTATGTTAATAACTTGCATCATCTTTGTATTGCAGAATAAGAGGGACTAAAAATCATATAGGAGTGTCATTCTTCTCTGTATGGAGGACACCTGGGCAAAGACAAGACCACTGCCAAGATTCTACAATAGAGGTTTTATTGGCATACCCTATTCAAATATGCGCATTCCTATGAAAAATCTTGTAAATAATGCCAACATACTGGGAACATATTAAGGAGAAACAAGATTTATCTCTCTGACTAGATTGAGGTGCAAATCATTGATGTCTGGGGAACTGACTACATGGGGCCTTTCCCATCATCATGAGGTAACCCGTACATCCTATTTGTGGTTGGTTATGTATCCAAGTGGGTGGAGGGAGTAGATACCCCTACATGTGATTCAAAATTTGTGATAAGGTTGTTCGAGAAAGTAATCTTCTGAGGTATGACCACCCAAAAACCATCATTAGTGACAGGGGATCTCATTTTTGGGAAAGATAATTTGAAGATTTGTAGCAGAATTATAGAGTGAGACACCAAATTTCTACCCCCTGTCACCCACATACATTTGGTCATGTTGAAGTATCAAATAGGCAAATCAAACAAATCTTAGAAAAGAGTGTTGGACGTATTGGAAAAGATTGGTCTATGAAGCTAGATGATGTACTATGGGAATATCACATATAAAACCCCTATAGGGACTACCGCCTACATATTGATTTAAGGAACGAAACGTCACATACCAACCGAACTCGAACACAAATCTTTTTGGCAATCAAGTTACTCAATATGGATCTAGAAATTAGTAGAAAAGATGAAATTCTTGCAATTGCAAGAACTAAAGGAGCTTAGGTTGAATGCCTATGAGAATGCAAAAATGTATAAGCATAGGACTAAGGTGGGGCATGATGCCTACTTGAAAAGAAAAGATATCTCTAAAGGAAACAAAGTCATCTTATTCAACTCCAATATAAGAATCTTCCTTGTAAATTTTTTGGACAAGGTGGTCAAGCCCATTCATAGTGTCAAAAATATATCCGTCAGGGATGATGAAGTTGTTCAATGAAAAGATGGGGACTTTTCTGTAGACATGCATAGAGTAATGAGGTACTACAAATATGAGGCTTTTACAAGGAGAGATGAAACCTATCTAGATGACCCACATCTAGCAACACAAAATAGGAAAAGTGAAGATCACTGAGAAACTTAAGCTAAATACTATAAATTAGTGCTACTTGGGAGGAAATTCAAGTTTACTTAACTTTGAATTTAGATATTTGAGTTTAGTCACATTCTCAATCACTAGGTCCTATAAAAATTTAAGCTTTATTTTTTTAATATTTTATTAGATTAACATTTCCTTTATTTTATATTTTTAGTGTACATAGAATAAAGTTAATAAAGAAATCTAAATTTAGTTTATATATTGAAGTTACTTAATCAGGTTGAGCCTCCATATCAACCAACAATTGATCAATTAGCACATACATAACCTATACCAAGTAATTACCAAACCATCATGTTTAACACGACTGTAAAGACTCGATCTTATAGTCGAATATTTACAAAGTAATATCAAAATTATAAACAAATCTTTATTACAATCATGCTTTTACATCAATATCGTGGAAGCTTTACACTAGGTTACAAATTTTAGAATAAACTTTATGCCTATCTAGTCTTCAACAAAGGAAATCTCCTGCACGTCTCTTCTAGTCCATCCTTGAATCACCAGTCCATGAGTTCCCGAAAGAACAAAAACCACACATGAACCCCATTGAAGGGAAAATAAAGGTCAGCTAGGCTAGTACTAAATCCAATTATTGAGCTATTAAAAAGTAGGTACAAAATATGATTCAGGTATGAAATCAATTTTAGGAGGGAACTATTTGGAGGACTTAGTTCAACAAAATGAGAATAACAAGTATTGATGTTTCACTATTCAATATTCAACAGAAAAATTCCACTAGGTTATCAATTATGCAAAATTATCCAAGTTTAAGGTATCCAAATATCAAGATCCAACAATCAACTTTAAATATCAAGATTAAGCAATGTCATATCATTTCTTTATGAATGATTACAATGCCATGTGTTCAGTCATCTATGAGAGAATGACACAGTAGCCTGCTATTGCAACCAGTATAATGGGGGACCACTAATCCATTACAACCTATGCACAAGGCGACATGACGTACCCAACCTCTAAGACCAAAGATCTAACGGGGCCAAAGCCCAAAGGGACCAAAGTCCAGGGAGTCAAAACTCCAAGAATTCAATTCCACTGCTTATCTTAATATTCTTCAAAATACAACAATAATGAATTTAGGGGTGGTGAAGTTTCAAAATGTAGGAAAAGCTTATAAAAAGTTTAGGGTTGACCACCAAAACATATATAGAATTCAAAAGGGAAACAAAATAACTCAACAAGTAAATTGAGAATCTAGTACCTTGATTTATCAAAGACTCGATAGATTGCACAATGACCAATAATGGCTCCAAGAGCAAGAAATCTACAAAGTGTGGTACACCTTGGTTATCATTTGACTTGGAATCAATGTCCTTCAATATTTTTCTATTTAAGGTTTTTATTTCCCATTTAGAGTTGTTACTATTTCATGGACCTTACATTTTCTCTCTTTCTAGGGTTTCTAGTGAAGTGGTGTATATAATCAATTTACTAGTCCATTTACCTTATACTTTACACAACCACCACATTGTATTATTAATAAACCCATTATGTTCTTTCTCTAGGTTTGTCATGTTATTAGGCGAACATATGAACATTAGTATTTTTCTTGTCCTTTTAAGGTAGGGTCATGACCATATACATATCAATATTTAGTTAGAGATTATAAGATTAGGTTTGTATTTCATCCTCAAAATTACATATTTAATTCATTTTTTAGACTTTGATCTTAGGATCCACATTCTCTTTCTTGGCGTTACATTTACCGATTTCAAGGTCATTCATTGATCAAAGAAATAGAGTGTACTTTTCTTTAATAGGAATCTTTATGTTAGATCGCTATGAACTAATCTTGTACTTAGGATGTTCTTCTCATTATCAATCTCTTATTGAATATGAAATTAGCTTTTAATATGAATCTTACTACTTGGAATACATGAAGAGAGCACTGGCTTACAATGTATTTATATTGGTACTCCAATATATATATGTTTATCTATATGTGAATTATAGAGTTAAGTTATACATGCTTAAGAGGCCTACAATTATTTAAATGAATTGAGATATACAGCTGAATTTGTGTCATACTTGGTCTTATTGATATATATTAAATATATAGGAGATGTATGTTCTACTATACCTAATTACGTTATGAATACACTAGTATACATGCTTATGTGGTACATATATGTATATACATGTATATGCTAACATGATGCAATTAGATATGATAAACTAATCAATCTAACGACTTATGTATTGATCGTATTAGTTTAAGTTCCATAACTCATCCATTGTCTAAACAAGAACTTGAAAGAAGGAAGTTGACATCTTGTCAGAAAGTTATTACTAATCCTCGATGCTTCACTTTGTGTTGATTAGTAGAGTCCGGTCCAAAGATATTGATAGGGGATCGAAGGGGTTAGCAAGTATGCTCAAGTCATTGTATTGATCCTTGTCGTCTTCAACACTTGATGGAGTTGTGACCCAGATTGTAGATGCAGGAGGTTTTATCAGAAGGAGGGATCATATTCCTCTTGAAGCTATAATAGGATGAATGATTATCCAAGATCAACCAAGCATGTTAGTAGATAATGGGATGATAGAAAAAGACTGTTAATTATGTTGTGATGGTCAAGCATTAAGAAACAAGATCTATATGTTGCAACTTCTTCTTAAGGCTATTGCACATGTCTATCACAATAGTTGCAAGGGGGTGAGGTGGAGGTGCCGTAAGAGTACCCATTGTAGAATCTACTAGGTAGTAGGGTCAGGACAACAAGGATGATTACAAACCTACTATCTGTGGCAAACAAACCATTATTAACTAGAGTAACACGATTAACTAATGCAGAAGCAGTCGTTAGCAACGGATTACTGAAAATCACTAAAAATTAAAACCATTTATCAAGAGATACATTCAAAGGAAAACTCTTTCATTCAGAACCAAGGTAAATCATTACATCCTAGTTCATAATGTACATGTCATGTATCATCTCTTCTCAAGGATTACATACAACAGCTGCTCTATTAAATTTGTACATAGGCAACTTAAAACCTCGAGGCATCAAGCCAAAACCTCAGATTGATTATAAAATCACAAACTACTAACTCCTAGGACCTGAGAGTACATAGACGACACATAGGACTTTATGCACAAAGCCTGACAGCCAGTATCCCCACTAGGGATATTATTGTTGTCCTTGCTACTGCTGCTCTTCTTCTGCTATAGAGATTCTTCCTCTTTGTCTGTATCTACCTAAAAACGTTGGATTCCATGGGGGTGAGACAATTATAAAAATTGCCCCAACATGAGATATAACTCTCCACAAAAACATTATTATTGTAGTTTAATAGAAATAAACTGACCAGTGGAATCATAATAATCAACAGTAGGTAATTCACTTATTCAGAGCAGATTAGAGCAACATTCCCACTTAAGCTTATTAGCTGTAACTTGATATAACAACAAGTCTAACATTCAATAAAGAATTATAGGACATGTATAATATTTATCCATCTAGGATATGTTAAGCAAGATAATCATCAACCAGTGATTCTCATATTTCAATCTTATGCAAATACGCTCCACAGTTGATTACCTTTTACAAACATGCTTAAGCTCTGAGGAGATGAGGTATACCGCTCATCCATCCCAACCATCAGGTGATTTGTGATACATCCATCCCGACACATGAAGGATTGAGAGGTTTAATGTTTACCTTCCATCAATCTCTTCACCAGAATGTAAGGATATTTTCGCCCATTACCCCCACATATTCAAAATATGCGACTTCTAGGAAATCCATAGGAAAACCTGTTTCACCATCACCAACTACTAACAATGATGGATCTATGGTCAGAGAACTACATAAACAGATTTCACTTGATTTATTAAGTACATTTACATATTCTTTTTAGCATCATCCAAGTTCTCAAACATGACGTATTATAACAATGCTATAAAGAGACATGTACTATTTGCATCAATTACTTATCCGTCTTTAAAAGGCTTGGGAACTCAGTCCCTCATTTCAATACTGGGAATTCTCATCCCTACACAATCTCATTAGCACAATCATATGGTTCTGGGTATTCAAACCCTTAGCTCATCATTGAGCATTGTTACCACTTTTCTAGGTAACTATCACCTTCACGTCATATGACAAAGGTAAACATGATACTTGCTATTACAAGCATCACTCATGGTACTTGAGGCCCATTAACTCTCTTGTTACCTCTTACCAGGCAGCAAGGTATATTATGGCACACAAGGCCCAATCACAATAGTGAATTAAACATCATAGCTCATACCTGGCCATGACCACCATTTCAGAATACCTGCATGGTTAGCACAAATGATAATAGTGATATCAATTGCATATCAGTACCATGTAAAACAAATATGGATTCACTATTTAAGGGTAACACCACTATTCCCTTACTAGGTTTAGGGTTTCCCATTTCATGTCTTTTAAGGATATTCATCACATTACCATAAAGGTTATGGTTTATCACCATATTACTCAAGATTAGGGTTTCATAAAGCATTACATAGTATTACCCTAGATTTGAGCTTCACATCACATCAAACATCAAGGATTCTCATGAAACCATTCTTAGTTAGGGTTTCACATAGATTTCACCCCAGAATAGGGTCTACATTCAATAATCCACGATTAGGGTTTACTATTCATCCCAATTAGGGTTTCATGTTCCATTACCCATTATTAGGGTTTTTCATCACATTAACCTAAATTAGGTTTACACATATCATCACCTTGGATTAGGGTTACATCCTTACCCTGGATTAGGGTTTCACTTAGAACTGCCCTAAATTAGGGTTAGGGTTCAATAACCTTGTCAATTAGGGTTTATGCTCATGATTAGGGTTTCATGATCTCTTTGCTAAGGATCATACCCTTAATCACCACATGAATCATGCTCATGTATGAATTCGATTCTAGTCAACTTAATTAGGCTATATCGGCCCTTCAATCAAGTACATACATCTATGATTGACATAGTGTACTAAGTTATTATCCTTATAAGCAATCATGATTTATCCCTTTAATGGTACTAATAATTAAGGTACTTTTAGGGTTTCAAACTTTGTACCTTCATTTATTACCATCACTATCAATCATTGGATCATTGGAATACTCATCACCTTCAATTTCCAAATGATTGAATCACAATTGTTCTTCATTCGGTTTTGAACTTTCATCACCAAACAGTTTTGAAACCGTTTGACCTCAAATGGTTTTGAAACCATTTGACCCCAAATAGTTTCAAGTACATTTGGGCTCAAACGGTCTCAAGACTGTTTGGGCCTAATCAGTCTCAAAACCACAATGGTTATTTAGGTACTTTCATCAATCAATTTAATATGATTTTCTACATTGAAACCTTCAATAAATTTAGTTATTGTAGTTCAACAATCATTGGACCCTTGGATTTTTAATCCTTCAATCCTCACCCTTGACCATCCAAATGGTCTTGAGGTTCTTTGACCATCCAAACAGTCTTAAGATGCTTTGACCATCCAAACCGTCTTGAGGTGCTTGACCTCAAACAATTTTGGACTCAATTGCCAAATCGATCTTGAAGACAAAACCCATTTGGTTTTGAAATGGATTATCCAATCAATCATGGGTACAATTACCCATTCGGTCCTGTGCATATTTACCCATTTGATCTTGGGTGAAATACCCATTCGGTCTTGAATGGAATTATCCATTCGGTCTTGTATTTAATTGATCATTCGGTTTTGAAACCGAATCTACTCATTCGGTTTTGAAACCGAATTAGTTCATGCGGTTTTGCAAACCGTTTGCTCCTGTTCTTGATTGAGGTGTGTGCTTGTGATGGTGTCATCATCATCAAACTTCATCCCTATGAAATCTACTACCATTTCCATGGCAATTGCATCAACTAATTAAAGGTGTTGCAAAAAGAACAATTGAATCAATTGAATTGAGAAATTGAGTTCAATAACAATAGTTAAGGGTTCAAGTTATAAAACCCGCCTTCAATTGATCTTCAAAGCTTGGAGTTTCACGTCAACAATGGTGGAAGAAGCTTTTTCAACTCCCCCAAGGCTCGTCCTCAAGTTTTGGAGTGAAAATATTGGCTAGGGTTGAAGATGGAGTGAAGAAAAGAAGAAATTATGCATTGATTTATGATTTCCACCATGAAATCAAGATGAAAGAAGGTCAAGAAGCTTACCAACAGGTTGGGGGTCATACTCCTGGTCCTTCATATCCTCCTTGGTCGTTTTTCAAGCAAAGTGTGAAAGTGAATTCAAAATTCCCCTTTTACTCTATGGATAAATGAGCTTATATGCGAATTTTATTAAAAATTCAATTAAGAGAGAGAAAGTAGGAATTACCCCCTCCAATTCCTTGCCACTTGCCTCCTATCTTTGCTTAAGAACGAGGTTATCATAATTACCTCTTATTCCTCTCAATTATCCACTATTTAAAGAAAAACAAATTAAGCACCTTAACCTTTTTATATTAATATCCATAAGTTAGTGGATATTTCTTTTTCTTATAATAAGGCGAGTGGAGTTTTCACCTCCTTAGGATATTTTCGTGGCCTAGAAAAGGAACAAGGGTGTTCACACTTGAGAAAATCCAACCATCTCGTTTTTGGTTGAAGGCCCTTCAATTATTATATTCATTTTTGCATTAATTTGAAGTAAAGTTCCATTTATGATCAAATCTTGATTATTTTAATATCAAGATTCTCTCTCCTTCAAAGAGATACAAATGAGAAGACCCTCTCATTTTATTTGCTCCACATGATCCCAAGAAATAGTAGGGACCATTTTGAAGTGGTAAATTGCATATTGAACCCTAGGTTTTGGGTAAATTGCACATTACACGAAAACTAGGTTTTAATGCACAAACATTGCTTTATCAGCTCTTTCTTGGTATTCAGGCTATCACAAGCCATACCTCTGCATCATCTTCACTCTCCTGATGCTTCAACACATGAGGAACATATTAGCATGCACAATTTGCAATTAAACCCCTCAACTTGGGTAATTTGCACTTTTGTCCAAAACAAGCAAAACATTGATTTCAACAATATTCAAAAAGGACTAAAATTGAAATATAAGTTCCTCTTGAGCCTTAATTACTTTTCAAGTGATAAGAGCAAGCATCTAATCAACTTTATTAAGCAAAAAAACCTACGGTTAAAGCATAACCCAGGTCAGGGATGTTACAAATTATCCGCCCCTTACAAGGATTTTGTCCCCAAAATCATCAACGAAAACATCAAGAGAAAAGAGAAGGGTACTTCCTCCTCATCTCTTCCTCTAGATCCCATGTATATTTTTCAATGCCATGATGTTGCTAGATAACTTTTACAAAACAAATGTCTTTCTTTTTCAACTTCTTGATTCTTCTATCAAGAATCAACACTAGTCCTTCAACATAAGATATATCATCATTTAGTTCTACCTCCATAGGTTATATAACTAATCCAGTGTCAGGATGACACTTCCTCATCATGGAAATATGGAACACTGGATGCAATCTATGCAACTCAGGTGGTAACTCCAGCTTATAGGCTACCTTTCCCATCCTTTCAATGATTGGATAAGGTCCCATAAATCTAGGATCTAACTTTCCCTTCTTTCCAAATCTAAGGATACCTTTCCAAAGTGAGACCTTGAGATACACTCTGTCTCCAACTTGGAATTCTAAGGGTCTATGATGCTTATCAGCATATGATTTCTGCCTATCCTGGGCAGCTATCAACTATTGTTGTATAACTTTAATCTTCTCAGTTGTTTGCTGAACCAGATAAGGACCCAAAAGTTGGTACTCTCCTATTTCATACCAACATAAGGGAGATCTACAACGTCTACCATACAAAGCTTCATATGGTACCATGTCGATACTGTGTTGATAGATGTTATTATAAGAAAACTCTATCAAGCTTAGATGTAGATCCCAACTTCCTACAAATTGAAGGACACATGCTCTAAGTAAGTCCTCCAAAGTTTGTATGGTCCTTTTCGATTGTCCATCTGTCTGAGGATGAAAGGCTATACTAAACCTTAACTGCGTACCCAAAGCTTTATGCAGTCGTTCCCACTTATGAACTGGGGACCTCTATCTGATACAATAGTGGCTAGAACCCCATGCAACCACACTATCTCATCTATATAGATCTGTGCAAGCTTCTCAGCAGTGTAGGTTGTTTTGACAGGAAGAAAATGTGTTGTCTTTGTCAACCTATCAACTATCAGCCATATGGAATCATGACTTTTGGTTGTTCTAGGAAAACCAACCACAAAGTCCATGGTTACATGATCCCATTTCCACTGTGGTATAGGCAGTGATTGCATTGTTCCTGCGGGCTTCTGATGTTCAGCTTTAATCTGTTGACACACCAGACACCGCATAACAAACTCAGCTACATCATTCTTCAATTCAGGCCACCAATGCATGTCTTTTAAGTTATGATACATATTGGTGCTTCCTAGATGCATATCATATATAGAAGAGTGAGCTTCTTCCATAACTAACTTCCTTAAGTCATCGGAATCATGTACTACCATCCTACCATGGTAACAGAGTACCTGATCATCTGAATCATGAAAACCATCCTGTTTCTCACTACCATACTCTGATCTAATCTATTGAATCACAGTATCAACTTGCTGTGCTTCTTTAATCTGCTGTCTCAGAGTAGGTTTTACTTGCATCTCAACTAACAACCCGGCTAACAACAATACTTTAAACTGTATGTTGTCTTGCCTAAAGGAGATAAACAATCTCTCTTAGAGCACACTAAGGAGTTCAGTTGTGTTTTGTTTAAGGCTGGTGTTGCTGATTTTCTACTTAGTGCATCAACAACCACATTGGCTTTCCCTGGATGATAATCAAGTGTACAATCATAGTCCTTGATTAACTCCATCCAACGGCATTGCCTCATGTTCAACTCATGCTGTGAGAAGATATAATTTAGGTTCTTATGGTCTGTGAAAATCTAGAACGTTTCTCCATAGAGATAATGTCTCCAGATCTTCAAGGCATGGACCACAACAGCTAGCTCTAGATCATGTGTCAGATAATTCTCCTCGTGTTTCTTAAGATATTGAGAAGCAAAAGAAATCACATGTTTATCCTACATCAACACACATACTAAGCCATTCTTAGATGCATCACAAAAGACTATATACCCCTTCCCTTGCTCAGGTAGCACTAAGACAGGTGCACTAGTTAACCTTTCCTTCGGAAACTGGAAACATTTTTGACACTTGTCATTCCAGACAAAAGGAATCTCCTTCCTAGTCAACTTGGTTAGGGGTAAAGCTATCGAACTGAAGTTCTTAATGAACCTCCTGTAATAGCCTACCAGCCCTAGGAAACTGTGTATCTCTGTCAGTGTCTTAGGCTGTTTCCATTGCAGAACAAATTCTACCTTCTTAGGATCAACATGAATACCTGAAGCAGATATTATGTGTCTAAGAAAAGAAACTTCTGGTATCCATAACTCACATTTTCTATACTTAGCATACAACCTATGCTTTCTTAGTAAAGTCAAAGCTTGACAAAGATGCTGCTCATGTTGTTAAGCATCTCTACTATATATCAGGATGTCATCTATAAAGATGACTACACATAGATCAAGAAAAGGTCGAAAGATTCTATACATGAGTTCCATAAATGCAGCTGGTGCATTAGTTAGTCCAAACGACATAACTATGAACTCATAGTGACCATAGCTTGTCCTGAAAGCAGACTTAGGTATGTCACTCTCCTTGATACAAAACTAATGGTATCCCAACCTCAAATCTATCTTAGAAAACATATTTTGCACCACACAACTGATCAAACAAGTCGTCAATCCTTGGTAGAGGATACTTGTTCTTTATAGTTATTTTATTCAATTGCTTGTAATAAATGCATAACCACATTGATCCATCCTTCTTCTTTACAAAGAGGACCGGAGCACCCCATGGTGAAGTAATCTGTTGGATAAAACCCTTCTCAAGCAACTCTTGTAGTTGTTTCTTGAGCTCTGCCATTTCAGCAGGTGCCATTCTCTATGACGTTTGTGCTATTGGTTGCATTCCCAGGATTAGATTAATTTCAAAATCAATCTCTCGGGGCGGTGGAACACCTAGAAGTTCTTTAGGAAATACATCTTTAAATTCCCTAACTATTGTAACTTCAAAAGGATGAGGGCTCTCCATTGTGGTATCTACCACATGGGCTAAGAATGAAACGCATCCTTGTCTCATCAACTTCTCAGCTACCACAGCTGACACAAGACATGTTGGAAGAATCTTTCTAACTCCCTGAAAGATCCATGTGTCACCATTATCTATGAACACGGCCTGCTTGGAACTACAATCCAAGATAACTTTATACTTTTCTAAGGTGTCCATCCCAAGAATTATATCAAACCCATGCATTTCAAGTGGTATAAGATCCACCTGAATGTGGTGCTCAGAAAAGGAAAGATTGCACGGAGAACACACTTCCCGCAATACTGCATATCCCAACAAAGGTGTTTCTAACAACAAGCTATCTTCTCTATGACTGACAATCAGGTTGCAGTCATGAATCACTTCTCGAGTGATAAAAGAGTGTGTAGCACCCGGATCAATTAACACAGATACTAAGCAAGATGAAGACATATCTGAATAAAGTAATTCCATCTGACCTATCACAACCTGAGGGTTGACTACTGCTTTGGGCTGCTTCATTGCATAGAATCTCGCTGTGGTCTTCTGTTGACCCTGTGCTCGATTGTTGGATGCAGAAGATCCTACTTGGGATGCTTGTCCACACCCTCTAGCACCACTTCCAGACTATTGCCTTTGAGAGCCTTGCTGACTCTGCTTCGGTTGTTGGGTCACATTCCTAACTTTTTTAGGACAATCCCTCACCACATGTCCTTCTCTTCCACATCTATAACAGGTTACATCCCCTCTGAGGTCTGGGTGGTCCTGTTACTGACATTGAGGCTGAGTTGTGACCTCCCTTTGGTGGTAAAATACGACCTCTACCCTTACTTGATGTCCATTGTGCCTGGGTATCGAGCCTTGGTGGTGGTGTAGGCACATAATACCTTGGTTTCTTAAAACTTCCAGAACTCTGTCCTTGAAACTCTGGGTACTCTTTTTTACCATTGGTCTGTCGCTTCTCAATTACAAACCTCTCTATTCATCTTATAGACTCCACAAAAGTGGCAAACCTCTCCCAGTTCTCTAGAGCAGACACCAGAGTGGTCAATTCAGTGTTCAACCCCTTCTCGAATTCCCGAATTATCTCCTCATTTGTAGATGCCATATGCGGACAAAACCGCAAAAGTTCTATGAACCTAGCTTCATATTCACTAATGTTCATTTGTCCTTGCCTCAACCTCTCAAATTAGAGATTTTCTCATCTAGATACGTCTTGGGAAAGTATTTAGCGACGAATTCATGCCGGAATTCATCCCATCCGATCACAACACTAGGTCTTTTGCCTTCCTCAATGGTCCACCAGTGGCCAACACTCCCTTTTACAAGATATACAGCATGTCTCACCTTCTCATCATTAGGAATCATGAGGATTCTGAAGGCTTTCTCTAGTTCAGTCAACCATAGGTCAGCATCTACTGGGTCGGCTGTACCAGCATACTCTATGGCTCCTACCCTCCTAAGTCGTTTAAAAGTTTTTCCAGCTCCATATCTTTCATCATGGGCTGGTACCCTAGGTGCAGGTAATGACATCCTATCTGTCATATGGGTCATAGCTGCCATAAACTGTCCAAACATATTTTGGAAAGCTAGATTCCCCATATAAGCTTGGTTGAACTGGGGTTGATCAAGTACAGGCTCCTCCCTATCTTTATCTCTTGCACCTCCTCCTGGTGTAGCAACACTGCTCTCAGCATCATGTTCATCGTAAGATCCAGACATCTTTAGTTCTTCTCCTCCTCCTATATGAGAAGAAGACACTATTAGATAACTTAAAAACACTAGAACAGACTCAACAACCTTAATCCTATGTCTTTGTAGACTCAATGAACCTAGAGCTCTGATACCACTAAATTGTGGCGAACAAACCGTTATCAACTAAAGTAACACGATTAACTAATGCGGAAGCAGTCGTTAGCAGCGGATTACTAAAAATCACTAAAAATTAAAACCATTTATCAAGAGATCCATTCACAGGAAAACTCTTTCATTAAGAACCAAGGTAAATCATTACATCCTAGTTCATAATGTACATGTCATGTATCATCTCTTCTCGAGGATTACATACAACAACTCCTCTATTAAATTTGTACATAGGCAACTTAAAACCTTGAGGCATCAAGCCAAAACCTCATATCGATTATAAAATCACAAACTACTGACTCCTAGGACCTGAGAGTACAGAGACGACATAGGATTTTATGCACAAAGCCTGACAACCAGTATCCCCACCTGGGATATTACTGTTGTCCTTGTTGCTATTGCTGCTCTTCTTCTGCTACATAGATTCTTCCTCTTTTTCTGCGTCTACCTAAAAACGTTGGATTCCACGGGGGTGAGACAATTATAAAAATTGCCCCAGCGGGAGATATAACTCTCTGCCAAAATATTATTATTGCAGTTTAATAGAAATAAACTAAGCAGTGGAATCATTATAATCAACAACATGTAATTCACTTATTTAAAGAAGATTAGAGAAACATTCCCACTTAAGCTTATTAGCTGTAACTTGATATAACAACATGTCTAACATTCAATAAAGAATTATAGGACATGTATAACATTTATCAATCTAGGATATGTTAAGCAAGATAATCATCAACCAGTGATTCTCGTATTTCAGTCTTATGCAAATATGCTACACGGCTGATTACCTTTTACAAACATGCTTAAGCTATGAGGAGATGAGGTATACCGCTCATACTCCAACCGATCATTGTTAAATCGAAATCGGTACCATACATAGGTCAATGGAAGATTCAGATTCCCATGACCTCCCACATCCCGGTCAGTACAGGACCACAAGCAGGACTATGTTAACTGCTCAAAATAGCATTCCAGGGTATACTGGCAACTTTGCTATAGAGTTACAGTGTCAACTGCACTCTCATCAGCAATCGAGAAATTTAACATTTATCTCCATCGACCCGACATTAAATATCATTGGGAGATTAATGATACATCCATCCCAACCATCGGGAGATTTGTGATACATCCATCCCAACACATGAAGGATTGAGAGGTTTAATGTTTAGTTCCATCAATCTCTTCACTAGGATGTAAGGATATTTTTGCCCATTTACCCCCACATATTCAAAATATGTGAATTCCAAGAAATCCATAGGAAAACCTGTTTAACCATCACCAACTACTAACAATGATGGATCTATGGTCAGAGCACTACATGAAAAGATTTCACTTGATTTATTAAGTACATTTTCATATTCTTTTTAGCATCAGCCAAGTTCTAAAACATGACTTATTATAACAATTCTATAAAGAGACATGTACTATTTGCATCAATTACTTATCAGTCTTTAAAAGGCATTGGAAACTCAGTCCCTCATTTCAATACTGGGAATTCTCATCGCTACACAATCTCATTACCACAATCATATGGTTCTGGGTATTCAAACCCTTAGCTCATCATTGAGCATTGTTACCACTTTTATAGGTAACTATCACCTTCAGGTCATCTGACCAAGGTAAACATGATACTTGCTATTACAAGCATCACTCATGGTACTTGAGGCCCATTAACTCTATTGTTACCTCTTACTAGGCAGCAAGGTATATTATGGAACACAAGGCCAAGTCACAATAGTGAATTAAACATCATATCTCATACCTGGCCATGACCACCATTTCAGAATACCTGCATGGTTAGCACAAATGATAACAGTGATATCAATTGCATATCAGTACCATGTAAAACAAATATGGATTCACTAATTAAGGGTAACACCACTATTCCCTTGCTAGGTTTACGGTTTCCCATTTCATGTCTTTTAAGGATATTCATCACATTACCCACATCAAGGTTATGGTTTATCACCATATTACTCAAGATTAGGGTTTCATAAAGCATTACATAGTATACCTGGGATTTGAGATTCACATCACATCAAACATCATGGATTCTCATGAAACCATTCTTTGTTAGGGTTTCACATAGATTTCACCCCAGAATGGGGTCTACATTCAATAACCCACAGTTAGGGTTTACTATTCATGCCAATTAGGGTTTCATGTTCCATTACCCATAATTGGGGTTTTGCATCACATTAACCTAAATTAGGTTTACACATATCATCACCCTAGATTAGTGTTAGATCCTTACCCTGGATAAGGGTTTCACTTAGAACTGCCCTGAATTAGGGTTAGGGTTCAATAACCTTGTCAATTAGGGTTTATGCTCATGATTAGGGTTTCATGATCTCTTTGCTAAGGATCATACCCTTAATCACCACATGAATCATACTCATGTATGAATTCCATTCTATCATCCTCTCAACTTAATTAGGTTATATCAACCCTTCAATCAAGTACATACATCTATGATTGACATAGTGTACTAAGTTATTGTCCTTATAAGCAATTAGGGTTTATCCCTTTAATGGTACTAATCATTTAGGTACTTTTAGGGTTTCAACCTTTGTAACTTCATTGATTACCATCATTATCAATCATTGGATCATTGGAATAATTATCACCTTCAATTTCCAAATGATTGAATCACAATTGATCTTCATTCGGTTTTGAACTTTCATCACCAAACGGTTTTGAAACTGTTTGACCTCAAACGATTTGAAGACTATTTGTGCTCAAACGGTTTCAAGGACGTTTGGGCTCAAATGGTCTCAAGACCGTTTGGGCCTAATTAGTCTCAAAACTGCAAGGGTTCTTTAGGTACTTTCATCAATCAATTGAATATGATTTGCTACATTGAAACCTTCAATCAATTTAGTTATTGTAGTTCAACAATCATTGCCCCCTTGGATTTTTAATCCTTCAATCCTCACCCCTGACCATTCAAACGGTCTTGAGGTTCTTTGACCATCCAAATGGTCTTAAGATGCTTTGACTATCCAAACGGTCTTGAGGTGCTTGACCTCAAATGATTTTGGACTCAATTTCCCAATCGATCTTGAAGACAAAAACCCATTCGGTTTTGAAATGGATTATCCAATCAATCATGGGTACAATTACCCATTTGGTCCTGTGCATATTTACCCATTCGGTCTTGGGTGAAATACCCATTCGGTCTTGAATGGAATTACCCATTCGGTCTTGTATTTAATTGACCATTAGGTTTTGAAACCGAATCTACTCATTCAGTTTTGAAACCGAATTAGTTCATGCGGTTTTGCAAACCATTTGATCATGTTATTGATTGAGGTGTGTGCTTGTGATGATGTCATCATCATCAACCTTCATCCTTATGAAATCTACTACCATTTCCATGGCAATTGCATCAACTAATTAAAGGTGTTGCAAAAGGAACAATTGAATCAATTGAATTGAGAAATTGAGTTCAATTACAATAGTTAGGGTTCAAGTTATATAACCCGCCTTCAATTGAGCTTAAAAGCTTAGAGATTCACATAAAAAATGGTGGAAGAATCTTTTGCAACTCCCCCAAGGCTCGTCCTCAAGTTTTGGAGTGAAAAGATTGGCTAGGGTTGAAGATGGAGTGAAGAAAAGAAGAAATTATGCATTGATTTTTGATTTCCACCATGAATTCAAGATGAAAGAAGGTCAAGAAGCTTACCAACAGGTTGGGGGTCGTCCTCCTGGTCCTTCAAAGTCTCCTTGGTCGTTTTTCAAGCAAAGGGTGAAAGGGAATTCGAAATTCCCTCTTTTACTCTATGGATAAATGAGCTTATATGTGAATTTTAATGAAAATTCAATTAAGAGAAAGAAAGTAGGAATTACCCCCTCCATTGCTTGCCACTTGGCTCCTCTCTTTCCTTAGGAACGAGGCTATCATACATGCCTCTTATTCCTGTCAATTATCCAACATTTAAAGAAAAACAAATTAAGCACCTTAACCCTTTTTATATTAATATCCATAAGTTAGTGGATATTTCTTTTTCTTATAATAAGGTGAGTGGATTTTCACCTCCTTAGGATATTTTCGTGGCCTAGAAAAGGCACAAGGGTGTTCACACTTGAGAAAATCCAACCATATCGTTTTTGGTTGAAGGCCCTTCAATTATTATATTTATTTTTGCATTAATTTGAAGTAAAGTTCCATTTATGATTAAATCTTGATTATTTTAATATCAAGATTCTCTCTCCTTCAAAGATATACAAATGAGATGCCACTCTCATTTTATTTGCTCCACATGATCCCAAGAAACAGTAGGGACCATTTTGAAGTGGTAAATTGCATATTGAACCCTAGGTTTTGGGTATATTGTACATTACACCAAAACTAGGTTTTAATGCACAAACATTGCTTTATCATAGATAAGAGAAAGCATATAATCAACTTTATTAAGAAAAACACCTAGGGTTAAAGCATAACCCAGGTCAGGGATGTTACACTATCTTCCATCGTTCACTACTTTCATAAGGTGGAGGTTGTAGGGAGGAAGAGTCAGATCTACAAATTATGGCGAGTTGAGGCCTGATGACTTGAACACAGTGGAGAATTGTGGGTGGATGGAGTTTCGACTGTGGCCATCAAGGTGGGTCTAGGCATCCATATTGGATGAGGGAAGACCTACATATCCTTTTCCATTGTGGAGTCTGGCTGGAGGCAGCTTCAGAGGGTGCACAATGATGACAGGCTAAAAATTGACAACCTGAAGATGAGGTTGAAGGTATGTTAATGCCACATGTGGGTGACAATTCTGCCCTTCGACCATGACATATCGATGCAATGTGGCAACGAATTCCTCCTTTCATGCCAGATCGATGCACAAAGGTGGCAAGAAGGGTGGTGGGTTTACTTGTTTGTAGGTTGAGCATCACACTGAGTAAAGAGGGGGCGTGTCTACGACATGGTGTTGTAGGTAGGCAGAGTTGGGATCAAGTCAGGAATCTATAGTAGAGAGAGCAGATTGATGATGATCAGGGTTATAGTCATCACATCGATGGTTCCAGATCTAAAATATTGATGTGTTACCATGTAAGGAGATGACAGAACCAATGAGTTATTGGACGGAGTCATTACATGTTGTGTAGTTTGGACAACGACTTGTGTTGATGGTAACAACCCCTCTTCTATGGTTTATATGGTTGATCCTTGTGATCGTTCGGGAGGAGAAGGGGTAGAAGAAACGAAAGAGGAGGTATTAATTTACTCAAGTCATTGGTAGCTTTGTAACTTCCTGCATTAGTGGCGTTACACAGAGGGGAGTTCCAGTATTGTTTGAGGGTTGTATTTCCATTTCCCATGATGACTCCCTATTGTTAGGGATTACAATATTACTAAGGTGAGTCAGAGAGGCGTGGAGATCCAATGAGATGCTGGTCGTGAAAGTAACAATGCCGCACTATTGTTTTCGTTGGCTTGAGGGAAAGAGCTCTGTCGGTGCCCCTCTAGGGTTTAGGAGTGAACGTTGTGGCCATTTGGGAAGATGAGGGGTTCTCGGATGTAATGACATTGAAACATAGGGAGGGGGCACATTTGAGATGGAACTCTCACTCACCGTTTCTCCTGTAATGGCGCTACTCGCAGTGAAGATGGTGAGCATGTTACCTGGATCATAGGTCACATTGTTCACATATATGCTTTGGTTTGTAACTAGGTCATTTATTTATCCTAATGTCCATATTAAATGGATAATTTCATATCTTCCAAACAAGAAACTCAATTCCATTATGGTTTTAACCATCAAACCACTTTTTGTAAAACTACATAGAAAATACTAGATCAATTATTTATAAAAATCATCGATACAATTCCATAAAATAATATTTATTTGTACAAATATTAATATAATGAAAATAATTTTTTTGATGGAAAATATTTCGATGCAAAACTGAAATATGGCCAAAATTGATGTGATGAGTAAATCACAATCACCTCTATCCAACATTCACCATACTACCTACTTTATTCAATTGTGCACTTATGGGATAGGGAATAAGGATGTTGATTTCTACCAAAAAGGGATTCACAAATTTAAACTTAGGGTTTCTAATCACACTATTCCCTTTTTCAGCTATTAAGTCGTTCATGTGTTCTGATACCTCAACCCATCTCTACTAATATGATGATGTTCCTCTTCACTAATCAGTGGATGATATGATTTTATAGAAGTGAATTCCACCTAAGTTAGTATTTTCATATATCTAGATAGGGCTACCATGACTAGGGTGGGTTGTAAACTATTTTCCTAAGTTCTAGGTGTACTAGTTATCTAACTATAACTTCCAAGAGACATACATGAGTGTCTATTGTTTATGTCTTTGATACCATGTTGTAAAGAGTTGATATTTACAGTCAATATTTACAAAATAATATCAAAATTATAAAAAATCTTTATTACAATCATGCTTTTACATCAAAATTTACACTAGGTTACAAATTTTAGAATAAAATTTATGCCTATCTAGTCTTCAACAGAGGACATCTACTGCACGTCTCTTCCAGTCCATCCTTGAATCACCTATCCATGAGTTCCCAAAAGAACAAAACCACACATGGACCTCATTGAAGGGAAAATAAAGGTCAACTAGGCTAGTACTAAATCCAATTATTGAGCTATTAAAAAGTAGGTACAAAATATGATTCAGGTATGAAATCAATTTTAGGAGGGAATTATTTGGTCGACTTAGTTCAACAAAATGAGAATAACAAGTATTGATGTTTCACTATTCAATATCCAACATAGAAATTCCACAACGCTAACAATTATGCAAAATTATCCAAGTTCAAGGTATCAAAATATCAAGATTTTTTCCAACAATCAACTTTAAATATCAAGATTAAGCACTATCATATCATTTCTTTATCAATGACTACAATTCCATGTGTTCAATCATGTATGAGAGAATGACACGGTAGCCTGCTATTGCAACCAGTATACTGGGGGACCACTAATCCATTAAAACTAGTGCACATGGCAACAGGACGTACCCAACCTCTAGGAGCCAAAGCTCTAAAGGGGCTAAAGCCCAAAGGGACCAAAGTCTAGGGAGTAAAAACTCCAAGAATTCAATTACAGTGCTTATCTTAATATTCTTCAAAATCCAATAATAATGAATTTAGGGGTGGCAAAATTTCAAAATGCAGGAAAGGCTTATAAAAAGTTTAGGGTTCACCACCACAAACATATATATAATTCAAAAGGGAAACAAAATAACTCAATAAGTAAATCGAGAATCTAGTACCTTGATTTATCCAAGTCTCCATAGATTGCACAATGACCAAGAATGACTCCAAGAGCATGAAATCTACAAAGTATGGTACAACTTCGTTATCATTTGGCTTGGAATCAATGTCCTTCAATCTTTTTATATTTAGGGTTTTTATTTCCTATTTAGAGTTGTTACTATTTCACAGTCCTTCCATTTTCTCTCTTTCTAGGGTTTCTAATTAAGTGGTGTATATAATTAATTTACTAGTCCATTTACCTTATACTTTAAACAACCACCACATTGTATTATTAATAACCCCATTATGTTCTTTCTCTTGGTTTGTCATGTTATTAGGCGAACATATGAACATTAGTATTTTTCTTGTCCTTTTTAAGGTAGGGTCATGATCATATACATATCAATATTTAGTTAGAGATTATAAGATTGGGTTTGTATTTCATCCTCAAAATTACATATTTAATTCATATTTTAGACTTTGATCTTATGTCCCACATTCTCTTTCTTGGCGTTACATTTACCAATTCGAAGGTCATTCATTGATCAAAGAAATAGGGTGTAGTTTTTCTAAATAGGAATCTTTATGTTCGATCGTTATACACTAATCTTGTACTTAGGATGTTCTTCTCATTATCAATCTCTTATTGAATATGAAATTAGCTTATAATATGAATCTTACTACTTGGAATACATGATGAGAACACTGGCTTACAATGTATTTATATTGGCACTCTAATATATATATGTTTATCTATATGTGAATTATAGAGTTAAGGTAGACATGCTTATGAGGCATATGATTATTTACACGAATTGAGATATACAACTGAATTTGTATCATACTTGGTCTTATTGAGATATATTAAATATATATGAGATGTATGTTTTACTAGACCTAATTGTGTTATGAATACACAAGTATACATGCTTATGTGGTGCATATATGTGTATACTTGTACGTGATGACATGATACAACTAGATATGATAAACTAATTAATCCAATGACTTATGTCTTTTGATCCTATTAGTTTAACTTCAACAACTCATCCATTTCTAAACTAGAACTTGAAATAAGGAAGCTGACCTCTTATTGGAAAGTTATCACTGATCCTCGATGCTTCACTTTGTGTTGATTAGTAGAGTCTAGTCTAAAGATATCGACAGGGGCTCGAAGGGGTCAGCAAGTATGCTCAGGTCATTGTATTGATCCTTGTCATCTTCAACACTTGTTTGAGTCGTGACCCAGATTGTAGATGTAGGAGGTTTTGTTGGGAGGAAGGATCATATTCCTCTTGAAGCTATGACAGGATGACTAATTATCCACGATCAACAAAGCATGTTAGTAGACACTGGGATGGTAACAAAAGACTATTAATTATGTTGTGATGAATAAGTATGTTGCAACTTCTTCTCAAGACTATTGTGTAGGTCTATCACAATAGTTGCAAGGGGATGAGGAGGTGGTCCGGTAAGAGTACCGATCATGGAACCTACTGGGAAGTAGGGTCAGGACAACAAGGATGGTTGCAGACCTATTGTCTTCCATGGTTATCTACTTTCATAAGGTGGACTTTGTAGGGTAGAGGAGTCATATCTATAGATTATGGCAAGTTGAGTCCTGATGAGTGATGACTTGAACATAGTGGAGAATAGTGGGTTGTTGGAGTTTTGACCGTGGCCATCAGGGTGGGTTCTAGCCATCTAGATTGGACGAGGGAAGACCTACAGATCCTTTTCCATTGTGGAGTTTGGCTGGCGATGACTTTAGAGGGCGTGCAATGATGATGAGCTACAAGATGACAACCTGAAGACGAGGTTGAGGGTATGTTAATGCTGTAGGTGGGGTGACAATTCTACCCTTCGAGCATGACGGCTCGACACAATGTGGCGACAACTTCCTCCTCTCACACCAAATCGGTGCACAAAGGTGGCAAGAAGGGCGGTGGGATTACATGTTTACAGGTTGAGCATCACACGGAGGAAAGAGGGGGTGTGTCTATGGCCTGGTGTTGCAGGCAGGAGGAGTAGGAATGAGTTTGTGAATCTATGGTGGCGAGAATAGATTAATGACAATTAGGGTTATAGTCATCACAGTCGATGGTTCTAGATATGAAAGATTGGTGTGTTGGCAGGAAAGGAGATGACATAACCCAATGAGTTATTGGCCAGAGTCATTACATTTCATGTAGTTTGGACAACGAATTCTGTTGATGGTAACACCCCTTCTTCTATGGTTTATATGGTTGATCCTTGTGATCGCCGGGGAGGAGAAGGGGTAGAAGAAATGGGAGAGGAGGTATTAATTTACTGGAGTCATTGGTAGCTTTGCAACTTCCTGCATTAGTGGAGTTACGCAGAGGGAAGTTTCAGGGTTGTTTGATGGCTGTATTGCCGTTTCCTATGACGATTCCCTATTGTTAGGGATTACGATATTACTAAGGTGAGTGGGAGAGGTGTGGAGATCCAATTAGATGTTGGCCGTGACAGTAATGGTAGAAAACTACCATTTTCTTTGGCTTGGGGGAAAGAGCTCTGGCGACACCCCTCCAGGGTTTAGGAGCAAACATTGTGGCTGTTTGGGAAGAGGAGGGTTTCTTGAATGTAATGACATTGAAACACAGGGAGGGGGCACAAGTGAGATGGAACTATCGCTCACTGTTTCTCCTGTAACGACGCTGCTCGTGGTGAAGATGCTGAGTGCATTACGTGGATCATAGGTTGCATTGTTCTCAGATATGTTTTGGTTAATAACTAGGTCATTTACTTATTCTAATGTCCATATTAAATGGATAATTTCATATCTTCTAAACAAGAAACTAAATTCCATTACGATTTTAACCATCAAACCACTTTTTGTAAAACTACACATAGAAAATACTAGATCAAAAATGACAAATCTAACTTTATTATTCTCTTAATTATTTCTAAAATAAATTTATTTTGATATGATTAATATTTTCCATCAATTCCAAGCCATTGATGTGAAAATCAAGAGGACTCCAAGAAAAAGAGGAAAATCATAATATCTCAGGCTTAGAAACGCAAACTAACATCACAATGATTAATGAAGAAAAATTGAGGGGCTACTTTGTAAATACTTTTCAATTGACAAGATTCCACTCATTTCAACAAAAGAACACGATTGAAGACTAAATATCAAGGAATATGATGCTTGATCCAAATAGTTAAATGAGACTTTAGATTGAAGGACCAATTTGTAAAGGGGATCAAGTTTAGGGGGGGATTTTGGAATTATAGCTCATAGTAGATTTAGTTCCCTAATTTCAGTATGCTACAACTACTATGAATGTCATTGAGTCTTGACAAGGAGAGAAGACAATCAATCAGAAGGAATAGAGCATGCTTGTCCATCAGAATCCAGATGTACATAGAAGTCATTGAATTAGTGACTTAGTCTATCTATCATAGTCACAAACAACTCATTAAGTCATGAACTGTCTAACCATTGGAAGGTAAAGATATAGACCAATCATCGAAAGAAAAAAAGTTATCCAGGTCACCAAATCATGAGGATCTGTAAATCCATTGTAAGGTCCACACATTGACCAACCATCAAACTAGCAAGACTACCCTGCCTTCGGAAGACGCATTATTGTTATCCATCAAAAGGCGGTGTATTAGCATGTCATCAATAGGTGCATAACCAACTTAGCCATTGAAATCTGGAGGATATCGACCGAAGGATGTGCGCAACCCACCCCACATAAAGTGTGAACTATAAAAGTAACAAGGGCATGACACTTGTGCACCTTGTCATACAATAGGATTTAAAGTAGTAGAGGAAAATAAACCCTAAACCACCCAACCCCATCATAAGCAAAATGATTTAATTCCATCATTTTTCTACATTTGGCTCACACCAATCATCATCAATCTCAACCATTAGAAGACCAAAGACCCCATTTAGTGAATTTCTTCAAGTAGGTGTGGTGACTTTGATCTCATGCCAACCAACATAGATAGTGACATGGTTAGTAGGTAGAGCATGGAATCTCTTGAAATGATCGTGTGGTAGGGAAACCAGAGCCATGAAGCAAAGATCATCGTCGATATCCAGAAACCCCCCTTTTCCTTATTCCTTTATAAGTTTAAACCTTTTAATCATTTCAATGATGACAATGATCGTCGTCCAAAGGCAGTAACCTAGCACACCTCATTTCCTTTGTTTCATTTTTCCTGAACTTCAGATTCTGATTCTGCACTCACATCCCCTTCCAGTGAACATCAACCATTGTCTTCTAAAAGGGGGCACCAACCATCAAAAGATATCTTCTCTAACCCATTTCTACAATTTCTTCTTTGTTGACCATTAACTTTCGAATTAGTCACCCACCATCAAGAGGCATAAAATCATTAAAAGGTCCGCCTATACCTTTTCACTTTTCCACAATCAATTCTTACCAACCATAGGTTCTCACAAACCATCAGTAGTCATACCCTTCACTTTATGAATCCTTGGGTTCCTAGCCGTCAGTTATGAGAACCATTGTTCTATAGTCAGCTTCCAGCAGTTTACATACTTTTTGGTTTTTTATCAATAGCCTTCAAATATTTTTTCAGCACTCCTCAAATATAATATTATTTGTTAACCAAACGTCTCTGTAAGAGAAATTTCAATATATACATATAAATCTAGTTAAAATGGTAGGAAACACAGAAAAGGTCAGAGAAAAACCCATGCAAGAAGTAATAGACAGAATGGAGAAGCTAAAAGATGAAGCAATCATATATATATGTAGATCCATAGGGAGCCTACCACAGAAAGAATAAGAGCAAGGTTGGAAGTAGATTGATCAAAGTATCTTGTGCAACCAATCCCAAAGGATCTTTCAAGTCTTCAAAATTAGTAGGAACTGAAACTTCTAAATACACATGTTCAATAGAGGTAGGTAATAAAGAAGAGCAAGATGCTACAACCCTTCACAAAGGGGATACACGCAAGAAAATTAAGGCAATTGAAGAGGACTGCAATGAGGATATGACAACAAATAAGCTACTATAAGTCACTCCTTGATTATCCCCCAACTCAATAGTTGCTTCAAGATCTCAACCAGATAATCATTTCTTCCCAATGGATGAAGAACATGAAAAGGCTAGGGTAATATGGTTAGTATAAAATCCTATAGAGCAATGAGGTTCGAAGATGTAGACAACCTGACTAAGTTGGGAATTTAACAAAGGGTGAAAGAACACTTTGACAATATTAGACTCTACAAGATCTTCTTTAATAACTATACCTCCTACAATGACCTAACAAAGAAATTTATGTCATCTCTGAAGAAATTGCCAATATAAGAACATGAAGCAAAAGAGTGCGGGTGAATCTTTAAACTATAGTCAAAATAATTAGGGAAGATTATATCTTTGAACTATGGATAAATTCATTTTTCACAAATTCATATAAGAAAGATGTATTAGCCAATAAATCCAAGGGAGACAGAGAAGCCCAGGGATTTCTAACAGATAAGACTTGGGAAATGTTTTCAATGAAGTACCAATATGTCTATAGGCAATCAACAACCACCCAAATGCATTTAGGAACAATGGGCATTATGTACAAGATATTCACCAATGTGTTATGCTTTACGACTGATACTGGAAACATAAAATGAATACATTTGCACATCATGTGGAGTATCCTAGATTAAAAGCCCATAAACATCAGGAAAATTCTAATCGAAAGGCTTGCAATGGAAATGGTACCAGAAGGCTCTCAGGACTTCTGCATGGAGGGGGGGGGCTAATAACAAACATTGCTCGTCGACTAGGCTACTCTAAAGAACTAAAGAATTTTAGCATATATATAGGGGAAAGTTTAGTGGATGCCAAATATTTGACATCCACAAACATCTTACAAAGGACAAAAGAGAAGTAATTTTACATATTGAAAAATGTCAGAAGACTTCTTCCCCCTACCTGAAATGAGAAGTTACGACTACAATAAACTTCTGTATTGGGATGAGGACATTCTAAAAAATACTGTCAGAGTCTAAACCTCTTCCGCATATAAGTGAAAGATGTCTGCTAAAAAACAAGTCAAACACATAGAAGACAAGCCCATACAACCAAAGAAGAACTTCATGGTTAGGTTACTAAAAAATACCACAACCAAGGTAAAATATAAGAAATCTATGCCCCCAAGGTAATCACAATAGAAGAAGAAGTAGCATCTTGCCTTCCCTATATGCATGTGTTAGTTGACTACACATAACTAGAAGTAGTGACACCATATCTATTTTTGGCACCGATGTTTTAGTCCTTCTTCCAATGCACTAAGGTTTTAGTCCTCCTAAAATATACTTTGGGCACCAAGTTCTAGCCTTCATGTCAAGCACTAAGATTTTAGTCCTCCTTCCATGCATTAGGTTATAGTCCTCCAAAAAATACTATATTTATTTGGCACTGAGGTTATAGTCCTCCTACCCTTTGAGGTGACATTTACTAAGGCAAGAAAGTCTCTAATTGATTATTCTCTTTTTAATAAACACTTTATAATACTTATTCTGTTAGTAATCCACTTGGATGATTTGGTATCTCTCTCTCTTGATTTGGGAGACCTTGAGTAGTTTATTATTGTCTTATCCCAATAATATTGCACAATCCCAATTTATATGCACATACTAGCATTTATGCTGACAACCTCCATCTTTATTCTTTTGTGGGGTATGCTTTCAACCCCTTAGGTGATTAATTAGAAGATTTGACTTGGTGAACAAGACTTCACTTAGTGGATCTTACTTTTGGGAGATATATTTGAGGCCACTTAGACATCGCTCTACCTTCATGTTAAAGTTGTTACCTTCATCTAAACCCAAAGTGGCAGATTTTTAAGTAGTACTATAAATTGAAATTAGTGATTATATTTGATAATGTTTCTATACTTTGCACTTCATGATACCCATTAAAAAAGATTAAATAAAAGTTACTCATTCATTATGAAAACATGATGTGTTCCTTATGGAGGATGACTCTTATTTTATTTAGTAAGGATTGGATCCCCTCATGGGTCCAAAACTCCTTTTAGAAGATTTATTGATCCAAATCAATTCAATATAATTGTTGATCTACAAATGTCAACAATATATTGAACAAAGCACCTACAAGCTAGAGTTTTCACTTTTATGAGATAGTAGATAGTTTGAGTTTAGTGGTAGCATGGTTTTATTTCTCATGTTAAAAGTGGATACATACTATTCACACACAATTACATACCTACTCTACAAATGGTTAAGGCAAGGTCTCACCATACCTTTTGTTTGAAGAATTTAAGCAAAATTGTTGGTTGGATGCCCTATGAGACATTATGTGATGATTGTAATGGGATACCACGTACATATTTTGATTATTATTAATATGTAATTGCACTTAGTATTGTCTTAAGAATGTTTTGACTCAGTGACATATGGTTTGCCTTGAGGACCTAAACATGAGATCATATATATACTCATTCATGTTATTCCTCAGTCAGATATTATTGTGGATGTTATATGACAAAAAATATAAGACTAGTATGGTAATATATTACTATGCCTCTTTAGTAAACTATTGTATATCAACTCAGATACATTGGTACTTGTTATAGAACATGTTGTAATGGATAGACCCGCTTTGAGAATGACATATGGAACCCATGTCATGGAAAATGAGAGTAATATCTCAATGTGAAAGTGGCGATTGTGATCCTTGCATCTGAAATTACTATAGTAGTCACATGTTGTTTTGTGTACCTTATCACTATCCCACATGACTGAACAAGGATTATCATACATGTAGTTATCGGGTACATCATGACACTTATGGATTGTTGTGAGTGATGTAGATGGAGTTTGTCCCTCCATTCAACTGATATCATGGCCATGTTATAAGTAAGACTATGGAAGATATGAGCAGGTCTTTAGCATGTTATATAATTTATATGGCATATAATATGCTTTATATTTTCTTTGAAGATTGATGCAAGAGAAAAAGATAAGTAATTATTGTCAAACATTAAGGCCATGAAATGACCAAAAAGATAGCAAATCATCACTCCCCACATTTGAGTATTGAGTGATTATCCCTTCATTACAAGATATTGGAGACAAGTACCAAGAACCCAGTTGAATGACTAGACCTTCTATTTCGTCCTTTGAGGAGTAAAAAAGGCAACCAACCAAATGATCAACCTGTCTGATGGTCGTTTGATTGGCCAATGACATGGAATTTCAAGTAAGTCCACCCTCCAATGAGATAGTTTATTGTCTTTCCATGTTGACCCACTCACTCATGAATGTAAAATTATATATAAGAGTGAGGGCTCTTAGTCGACCAATTAACTCACGAGTCAACTAATTGTGACTTTTCTCAAGTATTGAAGATACTGGTTAGTAGTCGCCATATGAGTGAATCGATTGACAATATCTTTAGATTTTAGGTTTAATAGAAAATGGATCGATTCACCCCATGAGATGATTGTCTTCCAAATCATCACCACACCAAAAAATGCCCTATCTACCAACTCATTTGAAGAGTTGATCGACACAATGAATATCCAAACACAAAAATGGCTTCAGGATTCACATAAAAACTCATAATTGAGCAAGTCAAATATTGTTTTAATGTATTCAATTATCTATGTGATGATTCACTAATGTGGTCATTTGATTAATTCTCTAGTAATGTACATAGGCAGATTTCTTGCAAACACCAAATTATTTTAGTTTGATTTGATATATTGAAAGCAAATACTTAAGTATGTGTGATATCTCAAGCAAAGGGTTCATGACTTATCTCCCTAATCCACAACCCTTGCCATAACTGGGGAGAGACAAAGATGAAAGTTTATGACCAGACATGGAGTGACACTATTCTAGAGATGTGATTGGATATTACATCGACTGTTTGGTGGGTGGATATACACCATGAATATTTTCTCCCATGCTTTTATTTTCTTCATGAGCTTCTTCTTCTCTTTTCTCTTATATCATGAACATATATATATATACACACATATATATATACATATATACATATATATACATACATATATATATGTATATGTATATGTATATGTATATATATATATATATATATGTATATATATATATATATATATATATATATATCAGATACTTTACTAGGAAACAAAGAGTAACCACATTCCTAATATGTGTTTACTTATAACTACTTTTGTTATTATATGAACTAGTTTTGACTGTGAAAGAATCATTCATGGTTGTTGTTTTATTGCATGTTTATTCAATACTAGTATACCAATTAATTCTAAGTATTTTCCTTAATCTTATTCATACCATTTTCCAATAAAATAATATATAGTGGCTTACATCTAATTTGATAATCTTTTGACTTCAAGTAACATATTTATATAATATTTATTATTTAAGGGACATGTATGCAAAATCACCATATAAGGTTAGGGTTGTTATTATATCCTACACTCTTAGGTATGACTCTCTAGAATATTCTAATGAGTGAGGTGAAGAAGATATAATGCTAACACATTAATTAGAATCCAAATGCAATCATGGAGATGAGTTTATACACTAAATTTAATTAATATATAAACAAATAATTAAGACCTCAATTGTTTTCAAAATCTAAAATAAAGCCCAAAATTTTTATGGTTCAATTTGGTAGGCCACTAAATTTGGGGTGAATAGGAGGTCAAATTCACCCATTAATTAGTTGAAGATAGATAAATATAAAGTCATATGAATAGTAAATGAAATTAATATGTCACGCCTATGACTGGACTAAAGTTCAAATGATTTATCGCTGTCATGTGGGCAAGATGCGCCTCACATGATCTAATTTTGGCAGTTTCATGCATGCGATAGATCATACAGATGGCATCCACCTTCTACCTCCGTCAACCAAGCTTTAGTAACATGAGATTCAAATAACATCTTCTCCTGCTACACTCGATGATTGGCTTAATTATTTCTCAATTGGATTTGTTTTGAACGAGCATTTCAGCAGAACCATTACTCGCATGCTTTAAAACCCATTTGTGGAAATGCCTATATTGTGTCCTAGACCCTCCACCACAGTAAAGATTAAAACTATAATATACATCACCCAAACAATTACCTATACCATTTTCTTAACCCATAAATGGTCCACAAAATCACCTATTTCCTTTCCCCGACTCATTTTCAACCAAAGCCTCACACATTGCCTTGTAAAAGAGGTTCTACTTCAGCCAGTTCAATGCAGTGGCAAATGTCACACCGCCTCTGTCCAATTTGACTACATGGTAATACTCCGGGACCTCTGCGTTTGATCTCTCTAATCTTAGTTTGGTTGAAAAATTTCCAATGTGTCTTCTTAACAACCTCCCTCCTTGTGACCTCACCAGAAATGATAACTCATCAAATTGGCATTCACATAGTTTGAACTTGGGCTCGTTAGCTTTGTGCCATCGCTGCAAAGCTAGTGGGATCAATCCCAGCTCATAAGAGGGGAAACATATGGGATTCATCATTGAAGTCAAAGATCCCGTTGACTACATAGGCACGAGAGGTAGGGGATGAATCCCCTGAGGAAATCCCCAACCTACCACCTGTTGGGTTTTAGGGGAGGTAGAGAAGGTAGCGGAAACAAAAATTTTCTCCTCCCCAAACCCAGAACAAGGAAAAGCGTCAACGTCTATACAATAGGAAAGGATGGTTTGTGGAATCATACCTTGTCCCGAGGCTTGCTTGGTGACAATACCTCGCGACTTGTGCGGTCTTCACCTCCGACCTTGGATGATGTCTGTGCAGCTCCTGGTCGCACCGGGAGTGATGACTACTGGTCTCACCGGGACTGTCGGTATTGACAGTTGTCCTCTGAGAAGCAGAAATATCCCACCTCTGAAGTAGTCCACACAGAACACCTAGAACTCCAATCTCCCTGTCCCACAAGGAATTGGAAGGAGTCACACCCTCCTGTCAGTGTACTAGTCACTGACACACTCTCCTACCACCAGTTGCTTTCTGTTGTTGTCTTTCCCTTGTTGTCCCTCCCTTATCAGGTAGCACTTGCTCAGGCTCTCTCAGTTACCAAAACCAGATAGAACGACAACTTTACAGAGCAACTGGTTGCACTTAGTTGTACTTTGAAAAGCCCCCAATACCCCTATATATAGGAGGGTCATGGGATAGGGTTCTCTATCCCGGACAATGTGGGACTAAAGTAGGAGTAGATGGGTTCGCGATTTTCCACAAAAATAACCAACTGTGCAACCTAAAACGAGCGTTTCATTTTTGAAACGGTTGGTTGGGGACCTGATCCGGTCGGTTGATGCGCGTCGTTGTACACGCAACAATCACTAGGAAAAGTCCTAGAGTTTAACCTTCTAACCTGGTTGTCAACTTGTTGTGAACAACAAGTCAACTTAGTATAGATAGGTATCGATCCAAGGGATGGCGGAAAAGAAAAGTAGAAATCCAAATCCGATTGCAAGTACAAAAATTAAATTCCGATTTGAGAGAGTTGTTAATACTAAGAACAAAAATAAAAGTGCTGAAATAAAATTTAACTAAGCAAAGAAATAAAGATCTGGGGTCCGGAAGATCACCACCAAAACCACGTTCCTATTCAACTAATCAAATTCTAAACTCCAAGGATCAAATCAGGACCTTGTGTTTACATGTCCTTACGGACAAACTCACAAGGGTCAGACTTCCCGTGAACCCGTTGGTCCCGACGTTCACGGATCATTGCCCAACCGTCCAACATACCATTATCCACGGTCATATCAAAAAGCATGTGAATTCAAACCGGTGTTCAAACCCAAGGATCAGGTGGTCACGTCACCAAGGATTACAACAAAGATTAAATAGACGAAAAGATGATAATCGCAATTAAGGGACTATTGTTTCATTCTTACAGAGATCCACGGTCATATCACTCGATAAGAATATATCAGATCATCCAAATAACCACAAAGAAACAGAGAGAAGACATTTGTTCGATGGAGAAATATAATTGATTATATTGAATAGAACCGGGCTAAGGGGCTACTTCCAGTCCCCAGAGAAATTTACTCAAACATAACAAGACCAGAAGAAATACAAACTAAAAATCCGATGAAATGGAATGAAGAATGGAATGCTTTTACAAGTGAAAAGTCTCTCTTTTATAGGAGGAGGAGGGGGTAGGCTGCCCTCAAAAAAGAGGGAAAAAAGAGAGGGAGACCAATTTTCGAATTTTCTGGATCTGGTCAAATTGAAAGTTTGTTGTCTTTAATTATCTTGACCATGTAACTCCCTTTAATGCAGATTCTCGCAGCAGCGACTTCGAACGTATTTCTCTCCCGTTAAAAGCACAGGAACGGTACAAATAATAGGACTTTATTTTAGGAAATTAAATTCCCTTTCCAATGAATACCTGTACACTCAATTTGGAGTTTGAATGTAAGAGTTATGTCACTTTTGGTGGAGGGTATATACGAATTTCTGGACTGCTGCAAATTGTGTGATTTTCCTACAAAACCTAAGAAAATAGAATTAAAACTCCAATTAAAGAGAAAAATATAAAATAACAAAACTAATTATGAAATTAAGAGAATAAATGACAAAACAATCCTAAACAAATATAAAAAATATACAAATAAAAGGGATAAATATACATTTATCAAAATACCCCGGACTTGAATCTTTGTTTGTCCTTAAACAAATAAAATCACAAATTATTCCAATTTATACTAACAACATGTCTATCCTCACCCTTGTAACATCACTTTATTTATTACCTCCAAATTTGGCCAAGCAACCCAATCTCCTAAAACCACAAAACACAAAATTCTATATTCTCTATTAAAAACAAATATCATATCTTGTTTCTAAATCAAGATTTTGTCGAAAAACATGCTTCATCTTACTTCTGCTTTGACACTCTTATTTTTATTATTGTATTTTTTTTATGTGAGTTGTTTCATAAGAACAAGATGAAATTTGGGGGTGTGAAAACAAGGAAGGAAGTGATGAGTTTTTTTTTATCCCTCCTCTATTCGACTTGGGATTTAAATTTGTGGAGTTGTGGCTACATTGGTCACAATTTTTTTTTCATGTACACTTTTGGCATCTTTTGATGGTATGCCCCTTTGTGGGGTATGGAATTTTTTATATGGGAAGCATGCCACCCCAGACTTGATTTTTGTCTGGTAGTGATTCTTTTCTTCTCTTTTTTAGAAAGAAAATAAGGGGGAAACAAAAGGTGTCCTTGTGCTTATAATTTCACACATTTTTTTTGAAAGTGTCATTACATCAGAAAGAACATTCATGTCAATCACATTATACAAGATTTATATCAAGTTAATCAACAGTTTAAAAATAGAGAAAATTTGTGTTTGGTTTTGATTGATTCCATACGGCTTGTCAACTTTTCCAAGGAGTGATGTTATTTTGGGGTCCTAGGTGACATGGTGGTTTCAGACATGGCAATTTGTAACAATTTTTGCAAAACATTTACTAAATTCAAAGGGGTACAATGATAAACATCTATTCATATTGGCCGACTAGATAAAAGCCATTTTACAACAAAAGAAATAAAAACATGACCGGCTAGATAATGGCCATGCACAAAGCAACTAAAAACAAAAAAAAAGTAGAAATAATGCAGAAATAAAAAAAAGATAAGGGGGTGGAATAGAAACATACCACCCACCTCCACCCCAGACTTAGATTTTTGCTCATCCCGAGCAAAACTCAAACCCGAGATGGAGGGAAGAAATTTGTTGGGTTCACCAGGAGGTCCTGGTAGCTAAAAATATGTCCATCTGAAGGGAATGTCGATGAGGGTTGGGACCTTTATCTGAGGAGCATCATAGTGTACCCTATGATAGGGTAATTGTAGAAGCTCAGTGGGGTGCTCGTATTTTCTTTCACCTCGCATTCCCTCCAATAGGATCCAAAGATCTTCCATCAATAGAAGGGGAAGTGTTGAAGATGGATGTGGATTTGGGGAGGTTGGTGGGTACCCGGCTAGAGATTCTAGTAGAGCATGATGAAATGAGTTGGGTGGAGGATTTGGTTCAGGTTTTTCACCATCATGATGACATGTATATGGGAGAATTTATGTTGATGAAAAAGATTTCAAATTATTTACAAAATTGTTTTGCTTCTCCTCAAAAATAATGTCATCAACATTGGGTTTGGTAAGTTTCATTGTTGATATAACATATGGATCTAATTCTTTTGTACAAGGGGTCCCCAAGGATTCAGGAGGGATGATGACGACTTCCTTATAAACAATAGAATGGGGTGTGTTATCTTCTTCCAATGGTGGTATCTCCCCTTCTAGATCAGCCATGTGTGGGATGGAAATTGGTTGTGATGGCTTGGGAAGAATCATAAAGGGGGTAAGATTCTCATTATCCAAAATAGACTCAAAAGAAGGGTATTGGTCTATGGTATCATTCATATTTATGTTGTGGATTGGAGGAGTTGTTGGATCTTCATAATGACTATCCTTCTTTGACATTTCATATTCAAGTAAAAGAGTCTCTAAAGGAAAGATAGGGATACCAACGTCCTCATCACACACAAAATATGGCTCCATGGTTTGTTCTATTTCTTCAGGATCTGACATATATGACACAAAATAAGGATCATCATCATCATCGTCAGGAAGAACCATCTTGGGTTGCTCAAGCTCTATAGGGGGAGTTTGTGATTGATCCTCTAGAAAGGTAGCTAACATGCCTTGACTGGATTCAAGTTTTGCTTGTGCTTCTGCTACCATCTTTTCTAGGGCCTTAAGTCTCTCTTCCGGATCAAGATCAATTTGTATTTCACCATAGGATTTATACACCACAAAATTTTGGTCACCCTCACCACACTCCCCATAGTGTCCTTTTCCATAGTACTCCTCATATTGTTTTGGGTGGCATTGCTCCTCATAATAATCTCTAGAAGATGGTGGATTGTAATTTCCATTGCGTCCATCTTGGTAGGAAGATTCAATATTATAAGGTGTCACCAAATCATGAGGAAACATATTTGAACAATCTATATTTTGAGTTTGGGCTTCTAGCAGGGTAGTTAAGAAGGCTTGGCTGGCTTTTAGTTTTTTTTCTACTTCTAATGCTATCTTCTCTAGGGCCCTAAGTCTCTCTTCTTGTTGAGGATTACATTGGGTTTCATAAACATGTTCATAACCCCCAAGGTTTTGTTGGTTACACCCCACAAAATTTTGTTGATCATATCCCCCATTAGAATATGGATAGCAAGGTTCCCCATAATGGTTCTCAGAAAAATGTGGATTCACATTATACCCACCAGGATGAAAGGGCTCACAATTAAAAGGGGTGCTATTATAAACATGGGTTAGAGTTGGACAGGCAAGAGATGCATGGTGGTAGAGACCACAATAATAACATTGTGGGGGATATTGGGATGCCCACTCCATTTGAAAAACAATTCCTGAAAGATATGTGAATCAATGAATGAGAGAAGAAAGATTGTGAGATAAAAGGTTAGTAAAAAATTACAAAGAGAGCTAAAAATTATAAATCTAAAAAAAATTATAAAATAAACTAAAATTACAAAAAAAATAACTAGAAAGCAGTACTGCTGGAATGGAAACTCAGCAGAAAGAGGAGATACACTTCCGGAATTTTGCTCAGAAGGTAAAAAAAAATTACAAAAATCTAAAAGAAATTATAAAAAAGACTAAAGTTATGAAAGTTAGAGAATATGAACAAGGAATATACAAGATATACAAGCAACCAGATCTGAAAAACAACTGTGCCGCCCCCGGCAACGGCGCCAAATTGATGCGCGTCGTTGTACACGCAACAATCACTAGGAAAAGTCCTAGAGTTTAACCTTCTAACCCGGTTGTCAACTTGTTGTGAACAACAAGTCAACTTAGTATAGATAGGTATCGATCCAAGGGACGGCGGAAAGGAAAAGTCGAAATCCAAATCCGATTGCAAGTACAAAAATTAAATTCCGATTTGAGAGAGTTGTTAATACTAAGAACAAAAATAAAAGTGCTGAAATAAAATTTAACTAGGCAAAGAAATAAAGATCTGGGGTCCGGAAGATCACCACCAAAACCACGTTCCTATTCAACTAATCAAATTCTAAACTCCAAGGATCAAATCAGGACCTTGTGTTTACATGTCCTTACGGACAAACTCACAAGGGTCAGACTTCCCGTGAACCCGTTGGTCCCGGCGTTCACGGATCATTGCCCAACCGTCCAACATACCATTATCCACGGTCATATCAAAAAGCATGTGAATTCAAACCGGTGTTCAAACCCAAGGATCAGGTGGTCACGTCACCAAGGATTACAACAAAGATTAAATAGACGAAAAGATGATAATCGCAATTAAGGGACTATTGTTTCATTCTTACAGAGATCCACGGTCATATCACTCGATAAGAATATATCAGATCATCCAAATAACCACAAAGAAACAGAGAGAAGACATTTGTTCGATGGAGAAATATAATTGATTATATTGAATAGAACCGGGCTAAGGGGCTACTTCCAGTCCCCAGAGAAATTTACTCAAACATAACAAGACCAGAAGAAATACAAACTAAAAATCCGATGAAATGGAATGAAGAATGGAATGCTTTTACAAGTGAAAAGTCTCTCTTTTATAGGAGGAGGAGGGGGTAGGCTGCCCTCAAAAAAGAGGGAAAAAAGAGAGGGAGACCAATTTTCGAATTTTCTGGATCTGGTCAATTTGAAAGTTTGTTGTCTTTAATTATCTTGACCATGTAACTCCCTTTAATGCAGATTCTCGCAGCAGCGACTTCGAACGTATTTCTATCCCGTTAAAAGCACAGAAACGGTCCAAATAATAGGACTTTATTTTAGGAAATTAAATTACCTTTCCAATGAATATATGTACACTTAATTTGGAGTTTGAATGTAAGAGTTATGTCACTTTTGGTGGAGGGTATATACGAATTTCTGGACTGCTGCAAATTGTGTGATTTTCCTACAAAACCCAAGAAAATAGAATTAAAAATCCAATTAAAGAGAAAAATATAAAATAACAAAACTAATTATGAAACTAAGAGAATAAATGACAAAACAATCCTAAACAAATATAAAAAATATACAAATAAAAGGGATAAATATACATTTATCATCGGTTGACACCTCAACCGATCTGTTGGGACCCATGAAACGGTCGGTTCACTTCTGAACAGGTCAGTTCGTGATCCTGGTCAGTTCTCGATTGACTTTTCTTCTTTTGTTTCTAATTGGTACCTAATACCAATCCTTGTTCCAATCAAATTGGGCAAGTGGAACGAAAAGAAATTTCTCACCAATCCTACTTTCCCAATTTGCTCGGTTGGACCAGTTGAACTGATCGTTTCAATACTTGAACCGATCATTTCACCCTATCCATGAGCCGATCGACTCACCACCTGAGCCGATTGCTTCACCAAGCTCAGCCGATCGATTCATCACATGAGCCGATCGGTTGGGAGTGCAAATTGTGCAGAAACAGTCAATTACAGTTTCAATCAATCCGATACTCTAATCAATCAGTCCAACCCCTTGAACATTATGATACTGAGATATCAATTGATTGAGTGTTTAATTGAACTACTAAACTCCTTTAGTAATCAATCTTAAACATTGTTTGTGGAAAAAACTCCTCTTCCAGGTTAAATCCTATGAGTGTGACCCTGCAGGTCCATTTCACGTTGGCAGTGAAAGTCCTTAACACTTATGACTTCACAAGCAAAGAGCGGTGCCTAGTCACACATCAGTGCTACCCAAGTGAAATAGAAAGTTGGAGAACAACTTTCAATCCTACAATCTGTGAATGGTGTTACAGTGAATGTATAATTCCTTTGTCACTGATATCCCGAATGAACTCGAGGCATGGAACAGTCATCCTGTCAACATTCATTCACTTTATTGATCTCAGAGTAGATTGGAAGAGATATGTATGACATCAATATCACATACTGATTCACACATGCGTGCATGCCTTTCTCAATCCTACTCATCAAGTGGAAATGGATATCAAACTCCCTCAGGAGGGACAAATCCCATATCTATCACTCACCCCTCAAAAGCCCCATGTGTCAAAGCCACCCAATCATCACCTTTATAACAACCCATGTTTCAGGACTACGTTTGATGATGTCAAATTGTGCCCAATGACATGTGTTGAGTGTAGTGATTTCAGGTCCAAGAATCACACTCACCACTATCACTGTGAGTACTGACTGTGACTACCATATCATGGTTCCATGTGTCAAACTCACGGTGGGTCCGTCCGGTACACTTGTTCTCTAACAAGTACCTATGTGTTTGGTTTGATATATGTATATCATGACTAATGAGATTCTGTCATCAACCAATACCACAATCTAGTCTTGTATGTTATTGCTGTCTATCTACCTTCCACAATGACATCTGACTAGGGACATAACAAGAATGTACAAACTCTTAGCATTTGTATGATCTCATCGTTCAGGTCCTCTACCTGAAAGCATACGTCATTGAGTACTGTCATTCTCTAGACATTCAATCTGTTCTATCACTATCTCATATGCTTGAACCAGAAAGAATTAGAAGCTTGCCTTTGATGTTTATCAAATCAATCTTAATGTATCCCATCAATCATCCCATGATTGTCTCTCAAGGCATACATTCCAATAGACTCCCACTTGCACTGTGAGCCAATCACCCTTGAATCATATTCATAGTGATCTTCAAACATGTCCCACATGTTACTCTGCTCTAGTGCGATCATAGTGAGTAATGGCAACACCTTTCCAAAGACTGTATAAATTGCATGTCTCACATCTCTTCACTATATGTCACACGTATGAGATGGAGTTGCCATAAAATGCGATCCAGTGTTCCTTTGCTAACCTTTAGCCACATTGCATGATCAAGAATTCCATACTTGTCATCAATGAGTGGAATATCTATAAGTTCATCTCATGAACTTCCAGATCCATATAGTATCCACTTCTGTTCTCTAACACATAGATACTCGGCATTTCCTTTTAAATGGTTTTATTGGAACACTTCCAATTATCAACAAACTTTCACCTTTATATATCCTATATATTTTGCGATTAATTTTCTGTCCTTTCAGAAGTTCGCATCAATGTAACTCTTTACATTGAACTCTTCCTTATCTCCATAGAACTAGTACTTTTCAAGTACTTATCAAGTTCTCATGGTATTCCAGTAACCCTTACTGGAAGTAGACAGACATCCACTCGTCATGTCTCATATACGAGTTATTAGGATGAGCACATCATATTTCCATGTCCCACATATAAGATGATGAATGCATATTGTTCTTTCCATGTCGATACATGCAAGATAATGTGATGATTACATACATGATAGATCCATATCTATTATTAGTGTTCCCGTTCTTCATAAGAATTGGACACTTGGCCTTTAGATACTAACTCCATGTAACATGGACAAGTTTTCTCCCACTGAATCTGTGCATACTGAACCCTTCAGTACAGATTGCCAATGTATGCTTTCTCTTTTTCAGGTCAAGAGGTTTTTGAGAACTATCTCTATAGATCTCTATTCCTATCACATAGGAAACATCTCTATCATCCTTAAAGATAATTTCCACTTTTAGATTTCCATTCTAGAACATTTCCATTTCACATCAACATATGGAATGTGAATACGCTCCCACTAAATCACAGATCCCTTCTTTATCTTTGACATATCAGTCAAACCCTTTGACTATATCATCAAAGTAAAGATCCAATTCTGAGTTGCTTGTACTCAATCAATCACATTGATTAGTCCATTGTAACTTATAGACTTCATTTGCATTAGTGGATTCATAAACCTTATAGGTTGTGTCACGTACACATCCTTGTTTTATTCCTCATAGGAATGCGGTTTTAGTATCCATATGCCAAATGTCTTAGTCATTAAGTTGCAATCAACAAGCATCATCCTTCTAAAAATGTTATCCATGTGTCTTAACACTTAAGATTCATTTGCACTTATGGATTTCATCCAATGGGTGCTACCATCAAGGTCATACCTTATGGCTCACATGGATGTCATTTAGGATGTAATGGTCATAAACCATAACTCAAAATTCGGTTCCTCATATTCATCTAGATAGTTGACTCATCACATGAACAACTCATCACATAGATAAATGAGGTGTATCCATCAAGGATATAAGAACTTACAACTCCTTGTGATTCTTAATGTCCTTTATTAGTGTGGGGTATTCTTTTATTAAGAAGAATTTAGTTATTTGATAATCATTCTCTAACTCCTTAGAGTATGGTTCCTTCTTGATTTAGACATCACCATGCCTTAATCATGAGTTCACTATGATACACTATCATAATCACTCATAAGGATGTCAAACATTTGGTCCAATTATTTCATTCATTGATCTCATCAAGAATTAACACTTTACCAAATTTGCACTTCATCTATGATAAGCTTGAACATTTCAAGATATTCATATTGGTATTTCTCTAAACACCATTTGAAGTATTAGCATTTCTTCCAATAGGTATGTAAATACATCACATGTATCATACCTAATAGGATAATCATTCTCCCACTACCTTTAGTGAATATTGATTAATCATGTCCAAGATATTCATGTCTCTTACTGGTTCTCTAACCAAAAGAGTCTAGATTTATCCATCACATGGAAACTAGAAATGAATTTCTCATGATTGATGCTAATTTGATTGTTTGAGTTATCTATAACTTTTAGGTATCATTTTATCTTATCCATATCAAATACCACACGATAAACAAGGCATTTCCACAAAGATCATATCTTTAGAAACTGAAACATCTCTTTATTGATTGCCATCATTGTCATACAATATGCAAAAATAAAGTGTTTCTATCTATTGGCAAATAGGAGATAGCAGTTCTCAACTCTATTTCGTGCTCTTTAGGCTGAAATAAATTGAAAGGTATTCCTACCTATGGTAGAAACACTTGCTCCAATGATGGGTACTCCTTTCTTGGTCCTTTCACAAAGGCCATCACTTCTTTGTGGATATTGCATATCATATATGACATATCCATATCTTAGTATCATATACCTCAGATATAGAAGCGGTTCATTTCATGATACCTTAGGTGGAGATCTCCATCCCCTCCTTCATCTTCTTGTGTTCTTCCAGATATATAGGGCAATTCCCTTATACACCCTTTCCCCATGTGCCTTGAGGTTGAAGATGGCTTGGGCTGCTGGCTAGCATCAGAACACTTCTTTACTTTGCCCTTGTCCTTGCCCTTAAGAATTACCTTTTCTTTGATCACATCAAAGATTATGGTTTATCTTTCTTCATCTTTTCCTCTACTATCCTCAACTTGTTCAACAACTCTGTCAATGCTTGTCAAAGTTGTTCATCATGAATTGTATGAGTATCACAACATTTGCAGTATCATACCAATAGCCAACTCTTGGCTCAGAAGGAATCCTTCTTAGTCAGTTTTTCCACATACCCAATCACATTGAGTGTGTGAATACCTTACTGTATCTCCTTCTGTCATGACATACTAGGATAGTGTCTTGGAGACATCATATGTCTCATGTTGTCTCTACAACTCATAGTTCAGAGAACACAACATCAAGCACTCCTCATTAATGTCTTCCTTAGTATGCTTCCATAAGCATACTTTCAGCCATTGATATGGTGGGATCGAGTTCATGTGGTTCTGGTATAACTAGGATTTAGAGCTTTCATTCTATGATTGAGAACACTTCTCAATGTCCTAACCAGTCGTGGAAAAATTCCCATTTAATTTGTTGGTCTCAAAGACTGATCGCAAATAAGTGATTATTGTTGATCAACCATTTATTGTACAAATGGAAATATATGCAATTTTAGTCCAAAACTCCTTTTGACTTGTTTGATTGATTTGAAAAGTTGACGATATAATTAGGCCTTTAATTAATTATTGCTCCCACTATTTTACTTCAAATTAATAGCCCTCACCATCAATTCTGAAGATTGCTACGTACAACCTTCTAGTGGGCAAGATCCATAGTTCATCAAGTCATGAGTCTGCTTTGGCTGATCGCCCACAATCTTGACTATTTAGGTAGGTCATCATGCCAATTGCATCATATGCAACTCTTGATGAATGAACATGCACAACACCTTGCCATGAACATTCCTTTCCTCTGGGCTTAGACGCTCTAAGAATCACTAGTTAAGTCTAACCAAAAAGCCGACATGATAAACATGCACCCTGCTTTGGCAGTACCTACATGTCTACCCTTCACACTTCCACAAGATAGACGGTGCACCACGCTTTGGCGTAATCTACGCTTGGTCGATCGAGTTTTTCATGTGTGCCGCTAATGGAAGGCATATAAGACTTAATATTTAAATGAGGGATTTTTTTTTATATACATATACATATCTAATCACCACAATATATAGTATGTATCATATACATGCTATATCCCACAGAAAACATGCAAAACGATAAAAGAGATGATTATGGCCATCCTAATGTGATTCCTTGAGCTAAGAGGAATCACGGTCATCTAGGTCTACATCACATGCAACATGTACAAGATGAACTCTGTGCTTTGCTTTTCTGGGTTTGATCAACTCATCACATGACTGATCGGCTCGCCATCAGGCCAGTCGGCTAGGTGCCACCAACCGATTGATTGGCTCCTCCAACCGATCGGTTCCCCTGGTCGTCGTGCATCTCATCATGGCTGCCACCCGCTCGTCTCGCTCCTCGAACCGGTCATCAACCGATCAGCTCACTCCTTGAACCGATCATCTAGAATGTCAACATCAGTTCACTCCTTGAACCGATCGTCTCAGCTATCGTCAGGATGTCCTTCGTTCTTTGACATAATAGGAAATAAAATTCTATCCTATTTTACATTGTAAAAAGAGAAACCTCGAGTTACATTCGAGGGGAGAAAAGGTAGGAAAGAAATCTCGAATTATTTCGAGTTACATCAGGAATAGGAGAAAGGGAATCGCTGCGCAGACTGAGATGCAAGCAACCACATACAACCATACATAGATAGGGTCTATTGGCCATAACTACACTATACATCCACCACAAAACTCGTTTGAGGGCTACACGTATGGAGTTCATTCATATTACATATCATATATGTATATTGGGATTTGTGGATTTAGGATTGGACATGCATAAAGCAAATTTTATTCGCATCATATGCAATAAATAAAGGTGACAAACCAAATTGATCATATCGATAATCCTAAAGTATAGAGAAGTTGACATGGATCTGATACCACTATTGGGTTTTAGGGGAGGCAGAGAAGGCAGCGGAAACAACATTTTTCTCCTCCCCAAACCCAGAACAAGGAAATACGTCAACATCTATATAATAGGAAAGGATGGTTTGTGGAATCATACCTTGTCCCGAGGCTTGCTCAGCAACAATACCTCGCGGCTTGTGCGGTCTTCACCTCCGGTCTTAGACGGTGTTTGTGCAGCTCCTGGTCACACCGGGACTGACGACTACCGGTCTCACCGGGACTGTCAGGATTGACAGTTGTCCTCTGAGCAGAAGAAATCTCCCGCCTCTGAAGTAGACCACGGACCACCTGGAACTCCAATCTCCTTGTCCCACAAGGAATTGGAAGGTGTCGCACCCTCCTATTAGTGTACTAGTCACTGACACACTCTCCTGCCACTAGTCGCTTTCTACAGTTGTCTTTCCCTTGTTGTGCCTCCCTTATCAGGTAGCACTTGCTCGGGCTCTCTCGGTTACCAAAACTAGAGAGAACGGAAACTTTACAGAGCAATTGGTTGCATTGAGTTGTACTTTGAGAAGCCCCAATACCCCTATATATATAAGAGGGTCATGGGACAGGGTTCTTTATCCCAGGCAATGTGGGACTAAAGCAGGAGTAGAAGGGTTCAAGATTTTCCACAAAAACAACCAACTGTGCAACCTTAACTGATCATTTCATTTTTGAAACGGTCGGTTGGGGACCTGAGCCGATCGGTTGGCACCTCAACCGATATGTTGGGTCCCATGAAATGGTCGGTTCACTTATGAATCGGTCGGTTCGTGGTTCTAGTCAGTTCCCGATTGATTTTTCTTCTTTTGTTTCTAATTGGTACCTAATACCAATCCTTGTTCCAATCAAATTAGGCAAGTGAAACGAAAAGAAATTTCTCACCAATCCTACTTTCCCAACTTCCTCAGTTGGACCAGTTGAATTGATCATTTCAACACTTGAACCGATCATTTCACCCTGTCCATGAGTCGATCGACTCACCACCTGAGCCAATCGGTTCACCAAGCTCAGTCGATTGGTTCATCACATGAGCCAATCGGTTGGGAGTGAAAATTGTGCAGAAACATTCAATTGCAGTTTCAATCAATCCGATACTCTAATCAATCAGTCCAACACCTTGAACATTATGATACTGAGCTATCAATTGATTGAGTGTTTAATTGAACTACTAAATTCCTTTAGTAATCAATCTTAAACATTGTTTATGGATAATACTCCTCTTCCAGGTTAAATCCTATGTGTGTGACCCTGCAGGTCCATTTTACATTGGCAGTGAAAGTCCATAACACTTATGACTTCACAAGCAAAGAGCGATGCCTAGTCACACATCAGTGCTACCCACGTGAAATAGAAAGTTGGAGAACAACTTTCAATCCTACAATCCATGAATGGTGTTACAGTGAATGTATAATTCCTTTGTCACTGATATCCCAAATGAATTTGAGGCATGGAATAGTCATCCTGTCAATGTTCATTCACTTTCTTGATCTCAGAGTAGATTGAAAGAGATATGTATGACATCAATATCACATACTGATTCACACATGCATGCACGCCTTTCTCAATCCTACTCATCAAGTGGCCATGGATATCAAACTCCCTCAGGAGGGACAAATTCCATATCTATCACTCACCCCTCAAAATCCCCATGTGTCAAAGCCACCCAATCATCACCTTTATAACAACCCATGTTTCAAGACTGCGTTTGATGATGTCAAAGTGTGCCCAATGACATGTGATTTCAGGTCAAAGAATCACACTCACCTCCATCACTGTGAGTACTGACTATTACTAACATGTCATGGTTCCATGTGTCAAACTCACGGTGGGTCCATCCGGTACACTTGTTCTCTAACAAGTACCTATGTGTTTGGTTTGATATCTGTATATCATGACTAATGAGATTCTATCATCAACCAACACCACAATCTAGTCATGTGTGTCATTGATGTATATCTACCTTCCACAATGACATCTGACTAGGGACATAACAAGAATGTACAAACTCTTAGCATCCGTATGATCTCATCGTTCATGTCCTCAACCTGAAAGCATACGTCATTGAGTACTGTCATTCTCTAGACATTCAATCTGTTCTATCACTATCTCATATGCTTGAACCAAAAAGAATTGGAAGCTTGCCTTTGATGTTTATGAAATCAATCTTAATGTATCCCATCAATCATCCCATGATTGTCTCTCAGGGCATACATTCTAACACCCCCTGCATCACTTTTGACCGGACATGGAAAATTTTATCCTTAATTGATTTGATGTTATTTCATAGTTGTGTGACTTTTAAATACAACTATGCCAACTTTACCTTGTCATGTTCCGATAGTGAATAATGAACTATTTGGAAAATCGCTCACTTTTTATTTACTCAGATGTAAATTATGTAAAAATTGTTTCAATGTGTAAAAATCATGATAAATGATCTAAAGCTTAGAAAAATAAAAAATTATATGTTTTTGACATGAGGAAAATTGACCCGATTTAACGTCTACATTTTTAGAGTGGAAATTCAAATTTATCAGAGAGTTGCTTAAAATTTAATACATTGGGATATATCTAGTTAACATTATACACATTGTATAGGAATTAGGTATTGGGAAGCTTAAACCTAAACCCTAGGAGGATCTTGGAGAAATTAGATTAATTTGAGAGGTATGTTCAATCTTTATTTTACATTTAGGCATTTGCTTAAATTTGAATTACATTTTTCCATAATGAGGAACCTCTTCATATCCATACTCCTTAATTGAAACTGCATGCCTTTCTAGTGGTAATTGTTCTAAAATATCCTGCTACTATGTTCATTCATATTATATTAGGTTTGTAACCCCTCTTGTCATGTTTATTAATCTTGTTGATGTAACTGATTGACATAGGTCTTTCATTCTATATTGTATGTGATATTAGATTAAGACAACTAATGTATATGCTTATGCATACCTATTAGGATGCTTCTTTCCTTTAGGGTACATGTTTCCACTTCTTATATATTTACAAGGGCATGTCTTTCTACCCAGGGTGTTCCTTTCCGCCCATTTTACATAGGCCAATGCATCAATGGTGTCTTGGTCATACCTTAGATAGCTTTAGTCTAGATTATAGACATACAAAAGATTAGTTTTTGACATTATGGGTTGTGAAATGGCAAGACTCTTTACATGTTGATCAAATGACCATATGTCTCATTCTCTTGAAATTCACTATCTTTCTTAATTCTTTTGGACTACCTACATTCTAATAGACTTCTCTATAAAGGGAACCATTTTGTAAAAATTATTTATTCATTAAATGCCTAAACATGTTTCTATGCACATACTCAGTATTCTTTGACCTATTATTTTATTTAACTATTTGGGGCATTGTTCCCCCTTCACCTAGAGCTTGAATAGTTGATGGAACTAGAGCTTAAAAATTTAGAATTTGGGGACCAAGATTTGGATCGACATGTTGAAGAATATAAGAAATGAGACACCTAGGTGGACCACTGTATATACCTTATCTAGTTGATATTCCTCCATGGACCATTATGTTAAACAATTATTTCTTCTTGTAATAGCTTTAATTTTCTTCCTCTACAATCTTTTTACAATCCTATAAATCCCATTCTATTTTGGGTAATGCAATGCTACCATTCCTATCATGATTAAGGACATATTTTGGTGTTGTATCTTTCATTCCAGAATAAAAGTAAGGAGAGATCTCATCATTGGGACCCACTCCTTATCGTATGGTAGTAGAATGTGGCGGTTGACAAATAGATATCTTAGATTAAATTAAATCAATTTTTTTTGTAGTTGTTCCTACCTTTCAGGATATGAAATCTTTTTGGATATATGGGTTTTGAATCCACCCCATGTGACCCTTCTGGGTACTCAAGTCCTCGACATCTGTTAGTTTAGGATGTTGCACATGGATCTCCCTCTTCAGACACCTGATCCGCAAGTAACTCTTGTAGTACTAGTAACTCTTATGCAACTTGTGGTCACAGTGGTCCCTATTGCATATTCCATACCTGAACCTATATTTAATCCCAATCAAGAGTTTTCATTCCAATCAAGAGTTTGCATTCCTCCATTTGTTTCTCACCAACATTATGAGAGGAAGTGTTAATATGAATCAAAATTTGGAAAATCCCGAAGCATAATCCTTGATAGAATTCAACAAAATTCAACCATCATACTTCAAAGGTGAAGGAGAATTAGAGATGTTTAATAAAGCTAACAATTAGTTTCTATCTCTAGAGTGTACTTTTGATGGAATGGCATGTATTCCACATCAAAAACATAGTTTCACTACATATGTACTATATGGACCCACCAAAGGCTAGTGGAATGGGGTTACAAATACAAGTGACACTTCATCTATGATTTGGGAAGAATTCATGACCCTCTCTAGGGATAAATATGTTCGCTCAACAACTATAAGGAACAAAGAGGCCGAATTTTATAGGTTTGAAACAAGGATTTCTAAGTGTCTCAACTTTCATTTAAAAAAAATTGTTGTTGGAATATTTGTTATTGGTATCATGGAATATCCCCGTTCCATTCTTTTCTTGGAAGGCCTTAATGATCGATTTGATCATGCTCTTAGACGAAAACTTACACTAACCTTCCAACAAATGGTCTATAAAACTTGACTTGTTGTATCTAATCTAGGATATCAATCACCGACTTTCAACACTAACAAGACAAGGAATATTAGTGGTGACCGTTCTAAAAAATGCAAATGGTTATTTCATCATCTTCCTCTAGGGAAATAGTTTTCTAGAACTCTTACATAGAATAAAAATGGAAGATAAGTATTACGTCATCATCTTTCCCATGTTGGACATATCATATCAGACCCAAGTGCCCTCAATTCCAACAGGAACAAACTCTAGTTCATCCACACCTTCCTTAGAAATAACCCAACCCAATCCTCACAAGCCTCCAAGTAACAAAGATAATAATCATATAATAGTTTGAAAGGGCACCCACCAATTGAGAGGTGTGCAAGGCTTGTCATCATAATGGATCATGTGGAGGTCGATGATGATAATGAAGTTATTAAAGGTATGATGCATTTAAATCATCAACTCATCAAAGCTTTCTTTGATTGTGGTTCATAAAATACCTTTATAGAATCTAAATTGGAAATTATGCTAGATCTAGAACCTATATGCATTGAATACATACTATATGTTTAAAGTCCCAGGTGATAGTGTTTGCTCTTCTTTTTTGAAAATATATGGGTATCCAAAAAGATATTCATTATGGATTTCATCATACTCAATGTGAAAGCCTTTTACATAATACCCAGAATGGATTGGTTGAAGAAATATGATGTAGCCTTGTTCAGTGGGGAAAAGAAAGGTATCCTTTTACATCCCAATGGAACATGCTTCTGTATAAAAGACAAAAGGTGAAATGAACTACAACTTATCATCTATCATCTCAAAGAAGAGAAACTCATCACTCATAGTTATAGAGCCTACCTAGAGTTAGTTGTTTTGAATCTCACACCACCTAACTTGGAAGATATAGAAGTGGTTCAAGACTTTCCTGATATGTTTCTCGATTAATTTCTAGCAATACCTCCCACTTACAAGGCTGAATATCCCATCAACCTTGTATTTAGCACATTACCTATGGCACCAATAAAATTATCTAAGCTCAAGAAACAATTACAAATACTCATGAACGTGGGATTTGTCTACCCTAGTATTTCTCCCTAGGGAGCTCTGACTTGTTTGTAAAAAAACAAGGACAATTATGTGAGAATGTGTATGGATTACAAATGGTTAATCAAGTAACCATCAAGAACTAATATCCCTTACCACACATTGGTGATTTATTCAACCAAATGAAATCTACCACTATCTTTTCTAAGATGGATCTTTGAAGTGAATATATCAGATGTGGGTAAAATATGAAATATACCAAAGACAACCTTTTGTGAGTGTTATGGGAATTACAAATTTTTGCTTAAGACTTTTGGGTTGGTGAATGCCCCGAATACCTTTATGGAACTGATGAATAGAGTTTTTTGTCCTCATCTTGGCATATTTGTAGTTGCTTTCATCCGTCATGCACTTATATATTCTGAGTTGATGGAACAACATTGTGAAAATAGAGAAATTGTTCTACAATCTCTGTGAGAGCATCAATTGTATGAAAAATTCTCTAAGTGTGAATCTTGGCTCCAAAAAGTTATGTTTCTAGATCATGTGATATCAAGGGGACATATTGTGGTTGATCCAATAAAGATTGAAGTAGTAACAAAGTGGCAATCCCTAAAGAACCTTACTAAGATTTATATTTTTTAGGTCTTGCTGGATACTATCAGAGATTGTAAAATTTTTATCTTTGTTATCTCTACATATGACGAATTTGACTTGTTAAGATGCATAGTTTAACTGGACCTCTGAATTATTCAAGAAATTCTTAACCCATTCACATGTTCTTGCCCTACATTTCGAGGGAAAACCATATGTTATTTTTAAATATGCCTCAAATAAGGGTTAGGGTGTGTCCTTCTGCAAGAAGGACAAGTGAATGCATATGCATCAAGTCAGTTGAAACCAAATGAAGAAAATTTCCTAATTGATGATCTTGAGCTTGCTGCAATCATTTAGAATCTAAAGATCTAGCATCATTATCTACATGGGGTTTAGTTTATATTTTTTTATACCATAAAAGTCTACATTATCTGATGACTCAAAAGGATTTGAATTTGCATCAAAAAATCTGGATAAAATACCAAAAGGATTGTGAATTCACCATTGCATACCGTGCTGGTAAATCCAACATCGTAGATGATGCTCTGAGTAGAGAGAAAGACGTGGTTTGTGCTTTCATTTGATACTTTTTATGGAAAGATTGAAAGTACAAATGGCTAGTCTATAGGTTACTCCTTGAATTTTAGGGGTCATTAAATCCTGACCATGAAGAAATAAAAGTCTTAATAAAAAAATCACAGTTTGACTTTTGTATAGGAGTCAATTGAGTTATACACTTCTGAACTTGATTGTGGATTCCTAATGTTGAAAATTGTAGACAACAAGTTGTAAATGAAGCTCATGGGTCTAAGTATACAATTCATCACATAAATACCAAGATGTACAAAGACCTTAAATGAGTATTTTAGCAAAAAAATATGAAGATATGCATCTACCATCATGGACAAAAGTTTGACTTGACAATAGGTGTAAATAGAGCATCAAATACTTGGTGGTGTTCTCCATCCACTTGATATTCTAGAGTGAAAATGGGGGAATATTACTATGGATATCATTACTATATTTCCAAGATAAAACATAGTTGTGATGCAGTTTGGGTAGTAGTTGACTGTTTGACTAAATCCTCCCACGTCTTACCTTTTAAGAGTACCTACTAAGTTTTTCACATGGCTAAATTTACATGGATGGGGTTGTTCAGCTATATGGAGTTCATAAGGTGATTGTTTCTGACCGATATCTGGATTTTTTGTCTCATTAGTGGAAATAGATATGAGACAATATGGGCTCTGACCTATGCTTTAGCTAAGCATACCATCCACAGACTAATGGATAGTTATAGAAAACAATGCATATTCTAGAAGATATTTTATCTACTTGTGTGATGGATTGGGGAGGTACTTGGGGTAACTATCTCCTACTTGCTGAATTTGACATAATAACAACTACCAGATCAGCATTGGTATTCCACCAGAGGCACTTTATGACCAACAATGTCATTCCCCACTGCATTAAGATGATATGGGAGAGCGTTCTCTAGTAAAGACTGATGACATACAATTGACGATTGATAAAATATGCTTAATCAAGGAATATAGAAAGGCTTCCCAGGGAAAGAAAAAGATGTATGCTGACCAAATCGAACATGAGGTTCTTAGTAGGAAAGTATATGTTTCTAAAGATCAAGCCAATCAGGTCAATTGCAAGGTTTACGGTGAACGTAAAGTTAAGCCCTAGATATGTTGGGCCATTTGAAATCCTAGATAAAATTGGGGAGTGTGTGTATCATTTATCCCTACCTCCCACTTATGATAAGACTAACAATGTGTTACACATGTCAATTCAGAAAAAGTATGTGAAGGATCCACCACACGTGTTATGTATAGAGACACTTGAGTTATGAGATATATGAATAATGTACTAGTGTAATATTAAACTCCAAACTAAAATAAATAAAGAACCAAAACATAGATTTAGTGAAGGTCCTCTAGACGTATCATAAACTATAAGAGACTACTTGTGAGCTAAAAATATGAAATATATCACCCTTCTCTCTTCACTTGAGATTTTGTGGACAAAATTTCTTAAGGGGTGGTATGTTGTAACATACTCAATTATAGGTACTTTTATTAATATTATTGATACATTTTTACAATTAAATAATATGTAGCCCCTTTCCTCTAAGTTGAGAAACTTTAGATTCAATATAACATATAGATACTATATAATATTTCAAGGACATGTATGCAAAATCACCATTATATGGTTAGGGTCTTTTACTAAATAACCCAATATTAAGTATGAATCTCTAGAATATTCTTATAAGTGAGGTGAGAAAGATAAAGGTCCAACACATTAATAACAATCAAAATATAATTATGATTTTATGCACAAAATTGATGTTTAATATATAAATAAAAACCAGACACCTTAAATGTTTTCAATTCGAAAAAAAGACTAAATTCTATTCCTCATGGCCCAATATGGTAACCCACCAAATTTGAAGTCAATAGGAGGTCAAACACACCCTTTAATAAGTGAAGATAGAGAAATAAAAATTGAGAGGATTATTAATGAAATTAGTTTGTCACACCTACAACTAGAACAAAGATAAGACAATTTATCACTATCACACGGGTTGGATGCACCACACACGATCCTATGATGTCCATTTCAGACATGTGATGGATAAGAAAACAAAATTCAATCTTCTACCTCTGTCAACCAAGCTTTCATTGTAGGAGTTAAACTAGAATGGCCTTTTCTCCACCTACACTTGACACATTGGTTTAATTATTGAATTTACTTTGAACTAGTGTATTAGTAGAACTAGTACTTGTGTGCTATAGCCCAGTTGTAGAAATGCCTAAATTGTGTTCTATCCCCTCTGAGCTAATAAATCCCAAGCTGATAAATGCATCACAGAAAGTATTATCATGTACCATTTCCTTAACTCATAAACCATAGTCAAGGTCACCTACTAACTTTCCCCCAACGCAACTTCAACCAAAGCCTCACAATTTGCCTTGTCAATATGGTTCCTCTTCTCCAGCTTGTTCAATGCATTGATGAACCTTCAAGCCACCTCCATCCTAATTGACTGTGAAGTAGTACTCCATGACCTTCATCTTTCACATCCCCATCCTAGTTTGCCTTGCAAATTAGCGATGTGTCTCCTCGACTGCCTCTGTCCATGCATCCTAATTCCTCATATTGGCAATCATAGAGCTCGTACTAGGGCTTATTAGCTTTGTTCAATCACAGTGAAGCTAGTGGGATCAATCCTAGATCACAAGCTAGACAAAATATGGGATTCATAATTGGAGATAAAGTTCTAGTTGACTTCATGGCCATGGGAGGTAGGGGACAATCATCTCAGGTAAATCACCAACCTACCCCCTACTTATTTGTTAGATTGTCACTTCAGACATGGGTAATTTTGTCTTTAGCCGACTTGATGTTACTTCATGGCTGCATGACATTTAGATAGAACAATGACAACTTTAATCTGACACTTTTTTATAGTCAATAATAGAATGCTTGGGAAAGTCTGTCATTTATTTTATTATCAATTGTAGATTATGTGAAAATGGCTTGACCTTACAAAATGATAATTAATAATATATAGCTTAGAAAATACAAATTTATATGTTTTAGACATTAAAAAAATATGATTGAGTTAATAGTAACATTTTAGAGTCAAAGTCCAAACTTAACAATGAGTTCATTTTAAGCTTAATACAACTATATATATATATATATATATATATATATATATATATATATATATATATATATATATATATATATATATATATATATATATATATATATATATATATATATATATATGATAGAGTACCAGAGGTAGGGTTTGTGATCACTCTGGCGATCCTGTAGACCCTAGCGGTGGTGCTTCCTACTCGGGGGGGAGGGGGGAGGCGGCGGGTGCTGTCTGGCTAGAATTCTCTCCCCTGGGCTCATCCTCACCTCCCTCACGATCGACCGAGTTCTTTTGATCTCTGGTTGTGAGCTATCTCCCACGGCTTTTCTATTTCTCCTTTCTCTGTGGCGCCTGGTTTTCCTACTCATGAGCAGGTGCCCCCGGTGGCCTTGCCCCGGATGGCGGCCTGGATCTTGGAGGACGACAACGGGTGGTGGTGAGCACTAGATGGTGGTGGTCTGCTGGTCGAGTCCCTCTCTTTCTGTCTGGGTCTAGTTGTAGGTCAGGGCATTGGGCACTCCTATGGATGGACGACGAGGCTGTGCGACTCCTTGGTGCACCGAGAGAGGGAGAGAAACCAAGTTACGTGCTTTGGGAGGATGCTCTCATCCCCTTCTCACAGGGGTGCTTGGGAGTGGTGGTGGGGTTATCTGGAGCTTTCTACCTCCCACCTTCAATCCTCGCATGCCCTTTCTCCTATGAGTATGCGCAAGCAGAGATTTTTGCCCCCTTCCCAGATATCTGAGGTGTTGCACCCAAGCTGTTTGAGTAATTGCCTGTGTGAGCACTCTACGAGCTTAGGAAGCTTCTTGATTGGCCTCAAATTTTGTTCTTTTCATGTTGTTTTTTTGGTTTATGTTGTTAACAAGAAGATGCTCGTTTTGCTTGCTGTGGTTTGGGTGGAGCTGTCTAATTCTTTGGTGGCCTCTAGCATGGATGAGATAGTGATCTCTGTTGGTGGTATCTTACAGGTCTCTGCCTATGACTACACAAACTCCTTTCCCGATAGACTCATAGGCTCTTGTAGATTTATGAATTCCATCCCATATAGCTGTTTTAGATAGCCACCACAAAAGGTGGACGGTGCAGAAATTTACCTATCACATCCCAATCAGAGTCTTGTGCTATGTCTTTCCGCAAAAGGAGTCGTTGCTTGGTTATTTATGAGAGATCTTTATCTTGTAGATGTCGTATGGACTTTTTTTTAATGATATCGAGTTATTTTCAATATATATATATAATAAACATTGTACACATTATATTGGAATTAGGTATTTTGAAACTTGAACCTGAACCCTAGGAGGATGTTGGAGGAGTAAGATCTGGTCTAAGAGGTATCTACAATCTCTATATGAAATTAGGCATTAATTTGACTTTGTTATACATTTTCCCATTATGAGGCACCCCTTGTATCTTTACTCCTTTGTTGAAATTCCATGCCTTCCTAGTGAAAATTGTTTCTGAATATCTTGATAGTTTGTTCTATCATATTATATTGAGTTTATAACCTCTCTTGACATATACATTAATATGGGCCATTCGTTCCAGGTTTTTTCCTGGTCCTCCGGGTGTATGGTTATTTGGTAGAACCCAGAGTAACCATCGAGATAACAGAAATACTTTTGGTGAGCCAGGCGTTCTAGGACTTCATCAAGGAAAGGCAGGGGGTAGTGGTCTTTCCTTGTGGCTTTATTCAACTTCCTATAATCAATGCACATTCGCCACCCTGTTACAGTCCTGGTAGGCACTAGCTCATTTTTATCGTTGATTACTACAGTAGTGCCCCCTTTCTTTGGAACAACCTGAACCGGACTGACCCAGTGAGAGTCAGAGATAGGATAGATCATGCCAGCTTTTAGTAGTTTAAGGACTTCCAGACGAACTACCTCTTTCAAGTTTGGGTTCAGTTTTCTTTGATGTTCACGAGAGGGTTTAAATTCTTCAACCATAGGAAGCCTGTGCATACACAGAGCCGGGTTTATGCCTGTGAGGTCAGTTATTTTATATCCAATGACCTTTCTATGCTTCCTCAGCTTATCCAGAAGCCTGACATCTTGGTCTTCGGTAAGGGTGGAGCTGATGATGAGCGGGCATAGCTCTTCCTCATCTAGGAAAACATATTTAAGCCCTGTAGGTAAATTCTTCAATTCGGGGGCTTTTGGTGGTTCTGTTGCTTCTATGATAGTGACGGCTTTAAGCTCTTTAAAAGTAGCCTTTGGCGCTTCTTCTATCTTTTCTAGGTATTGGAGGCATTGCTGGACTAGTTCATTTGTAGAAAAATCAACTTTCGGATTGATAAGAGCATTCTCAAGTTCGTCAATTGGCTCGGAGATTTCTAATTGTGACATTTTTTGAATCGCATCCAAAAGGAAGACTTCTTCTTGGATGCTGGGACCTTTCATACTATCAAGGACGGGAATTGAATTGCTTCTTTCCCGAGCCTAAGAATGATGGTTCCAGCTTCGACATCGATTAGTGCTCTGGAAGTAGCTAGGAAAGGCCTGTCGAAAATGATCGGATATCTCAAGTCTTCTTTAATATCCATGATAACAAAATCACACGGAACATAGGCATCTTTGCCTATCCTTACTGGGATATCTTCAATGATTCCCAATGGTGCGATTACCGTGGTTAGCTAGTTGAATAGTCATTGTTGTAGGCAGCAAGTCGGTGAAACCCAGACGTTGACACATTGAGTAGGGCATAATGGATATGCTGGCCCTGAGGTCAGCTAATCCTTTCTTTGTAGACGCATTTCCAATGCAACATTGGATTCCGAAGGAACCTGGGTCCTTCTTCTTTTTGGGCAGTTTGTTCAAGATGATGTCAGAAGTGGTTTGAGAAAGCTTGACAGTCTCCTGCTCCTTGGTGATATACTTTCGTGATAGCAAGGTTTTGAGATACTTTGCCCATGCTGGTACTTCGGACAGAGCGCCAAGGAGTGGGATGTCAATTTACAGTTTCTTCATTGCCTCCTTGAACTTCTGAAACCTGGCGTCCATTTTTGTTTCTTGTAGTCTGCCCGAATACAGAATCCTTGGTTTGAATTGCGGGACCTCGGGTTCTGCAGACACCTGTTCTTTGTTTTTGTCCTTTGTGCCTTCGGAGGGTTTCTCAATTCCTTATTGCGAGATCTCTTTTGTCATAAAAGTGGGTATATCATCATCATCCAGGATGATCTTGGTAGGTTCAGGAAGAATGCGTCCCAACCTTGTGGTGATGACATTCAGCTATTCATGTTTGTTTTGCCCATGCTTAGAATTTGGTTTAGGATGCCCGGCAAGCATACCTACTGGGGGCTTTAATTGTACAGCAATATGAGCGAGTTGAGCTTCAACTGCTTTCTGTTGAGCCTGTTGGTTAGCAAGCATAGTTTGTTGTGATTGTAGCAGTTGCCTTATCAAACATATCTCATCTTCCGGCTGTGCAGTAGCATTTTTCTGAAGACTTTGTTGTTGAAGCTGCTGAGTATGCAACTGCGGATGAAGCGGGAGATGAGTGTACTGATAGTAGGTTGATTGGTTTCTAGGGTAGTCAGCCCTAGGGAAATTGTTTCTTGAGTTCCCTTGATTTTGGCTAAAATTGTTTGAGAACCCAGGTGGTATCCTACTATTAGATCCCTCGTGTGTCTGATGCTGTGGATTCGCAGTTCCAGAAGGATTCCCATATTGGAATCCAGGATGATTCCCCAGTTGACTGGGATTGTAGTAAACTTGTCGAGGAATAGTGTGGATGGAGTTAACTTGTTCCAGAATCTGATCTCCAGATTGATCAGTAACAGGTTCATATGGTTGCGGTGGTGGATGTAGATCCATCATCACATTATATAACATACCGCAGGACAAGGTTGGGTGGTCAGAAGAATGACAAGCCTCACATGATCCTGTGACGGCCTTAACTTGTTGTACTAAAGGGGCTTTCTTTTTGTCAATCTCTCCGAGAGAAGCCTCGAGAGCTTGTTGTTTATGAACAATAGTTTGTAAGGCCTCCGTTATTGCCTTCATTTCTATGGATTCTTCAGCTTTGAAAACTTTAAGAACGCCCTTTCCAGCTGACCGTCCCCAGTTGGACTGGTTTTCAGCTCCTAATGTAACAATCTTCCAGGCGTCTTCATAGTTCTTCCTCATGAAGTTTCCTCCAGATGAGGAATCTAAGAATTGTTTAATATCATCACTTACACCCCGGTAAAAGGTTTCTATCAGTTGATTCTGTGAAATTTCATGATGGGGGCATTTGCGTAGAAGTTCCTTAAATCTTTCCCATGCCTCAGCAAGGGTTTCTCCAGGTAGCTCGGAGAAGTGATTGATTTTCCCTCTGATTTCATAGGTCAGTGAGGGTGGAAATAACTTCTCTAAGAATTTTTCCTCTAGAGGGTCCCAAGTGGTTATTATGGGTTCTCTGTCCAATGAATTGTACCAACTCAGGGCCCTCCCAGATAAGGTAAAGTGGAACAGATGGAGCATTATCGCATCGAAGGCGATACCATCTTGCGGGACCAGGCGGCATAATGCCTTAAATCTTTTCAAATGGTCCATGCAATCATCTCTTGAGCCTCCAGAGAAGGAGATGCCTTGCATAATTTGGATCCACTGGGTCCGAATCTCAAAGTTTGGGATATTGATAATCGGAAGCCGGACCGGGATGTTATCCTCGTAGTTTTTCAGGACAGCATAGTCCCTGAGTTGCTTGTTTCGTAACTCGAGCTGAGCAGCTTGAGTTTCTACCTCGGTCTCCGCTCTTATGCGGTCTTGCTCTTCTGCTCGTATCTCCACTTGTATTTGGGCACGGGTGTCTGCTATGAGTTGTGCCCATTGTGCGACGATGGCAGCATTTACCCTCTCCATCACCAAAGCAGCTTGATGCTGTTCGTCAACCATTTGTCTAGCGCGTTGGCGATTGAGACGGATTCGGTGGTGGAAAGTTCTCTCTACCTCGGAGTCGAACTCTGGATTAGGGGAGAATCCGTGACTATGCGATGATTGCATGCACGTGTTCTACCTGAGTAGAGAAAGGAAAACACCTTTAGATAATAACAACAAAAAGTTTCAAGTAGATATAGAGTTATTATTCAAAAAGAAAGTGTAAAAACCTAACCAACTAGAAAGGTACTAAGTTAAATAACAACGTTCTGTTGTCCCCGGCAACGACGCCATTTTTTGATGGAGCTGGGACTTACACCAAAAGATTTTACTCTTCCAATGGGAGTCCCAAATTTGCACCAAAAACCCTAGAGAGTTGATGTCTTCTCTAGGTTTACCTAGAACTGGTGCTTAGATAAATGCTCCAACCCCATAAGAGTATGGAAGCCTTATCATAGTACAGATTTAGGATCGAACCCAAAAGAGAACGGTCTTGTTGCAAGCAACAAGATGGAAAACGTATAGAATTTCACTTAGTTACTTACTAGTTGGCACTTATATCGAAAGTTGGATTTTGATGGTTTTAAACTAAGAACATAAAAAGTAAAGAAAGCAAGTAAAGCTAATGAGTTAAACTATGATAAAAGATCACTAGGGTGTGATCAGTTTTTCACCGCCACTACACATCGATCAACACATGCAAAGCAAAACTTAACCTGCAAAAAGAGTTCGGTCAGTTAGTATCCTTGTAGACCTAGGCTCCTTTTGGATAATCTAGCTACGAGAAGTGCGGGAATGTTGCAACGCCAGCCATTCCCGATCAAATGGTCACATTACTTTACATCATTCCCCTCGCAAAGTGTGTTCCTCGACTTACCAAGGTTGCACTTCCATACGTCAACTGATTCCATTTCATAGTATGAAAGTGCAACGGATGATAGTGAGTTTACTCCACTCCTTGAGATACACTTCTGGATACTGAAACAGATGCATGGTGGATGCATGCACCAAGAACCAACATGCAAACGAGTTTCGAATCTAATAGTACAAACGTAGACAATTCATACTAAAAGATAAAAGATAACACAAGTTGGAGATCAAGCAACAAGTATTCATTAATCGTTTGATGTTGAACTAAAAAAGATAATAACTCTACATTAAAACCTAAGGATTACATTTTACATGATATGAAAGTATGGGTAGAGGGGCTACTCCCCGCACCCTAGTGAAGAAGACTACTCCCTCATGACTAAGACCAAGAAGGAGGCGAGAAGAGAGAGAGAGCATCATCCCCACAAAGGAGGGAGGAAAGTCAACCCCTTGGAGGGAGAGAGCAACGATCCAACAGTCTTCGTAGGTTGCACGATGAGGAGGTCTCCCCTTCCCACCTTCTTGGCGAAGAAGGAGAAAGCAACTTCAGGATGGAGTATGGATCTCAGACCGACAACCCCAGGGTGGAGGATGGAAGTGGTAGGAGCTATGGAATGATTGGGGCAGCCTTTGGTCGTCTGAGACTTTTTATCTAATGGAGGACCCTTGGGGTCTTATTTATAGGCCTTGAGTGAAGTCCAAATGGTTTGGAGACCATTTGGACCTCAAGACCGTTTGGGGCCTCAAGACCGTTTGGGCTGTGAGACCGTTTGGCTTCATGCGGTTTCGGGACCGCATGAAATCCATGCGGTCTCGGGACCGTTTGGCTTCATGCGGTCTTGAGACCGTTTGAACTCCATGCGGTCTCTAGACCGGTTGGCTTCATGCGGTCTTGAGACCGTTTGAACTCCATGCGGTCTCTAGACCGGTTGGCTTCATGCGGTCTTGAGACCGTTTGAACTCCATGCGGTCTCTAGACCGGTTGGCTTCATGCGGTCTTGAGACCGTTTGAACTCCATGCAGTCTCGGGACTGGTTGGCTTCATGCGGTCTTAAGACCGTTTGACTCCATGCAGTCTCGGGACCGGTTGGCTTCATGCGGTCTTGGGACCGTTTGACTCCATGCGGTCTCGGGACCGGTTGGCTTAATGCAGTCTTGGGACAGTTTGACTCCATGCGGTCTCGGGACCGGTTGGCTTCATGCAGTCTTGGGATCGTTTGACTCCATGCGGTCTCGGGACCGGTTGGCTTCATGCGGTCTTGGGACCATTTGACTCCATGCGGTCTCGAGACCGGTTGGCTTCATGCGATCTCGAGACCGTTTGACTCCATGCAGTATCGAGACCGGTTGGCTTCATGCGGTCTTGGGATCGTTTGAGTCCACTCGGTCTTGAGGCTGAGTTATTCTTTTATGGTTTTTGTGCTTTTTCTGCATATATAGAAAGGAAAAGTTAGTCTGATAGTATATTTAAAAAAAGGGGTAAAATTAGGATTATGTATAGTTTAAACTAAAAAAGAGTATGGAAAACTAAAGAAAAAGACTAAGATAATCGACTAAAATAGGAGGTTATCACCCCCCCTAACTTAGAGTCTAGCTTGTCAAGTTAGATAGAGCTGAGACATGTAATGGCGAGGCGATCTTATTTAATTAGGATTTCCATACTCTTGCTTCAATTCTTGACCTGAGTTCCCTTAAGGTCATATCAAGTCTTATTGCTTGCCTTGACTCTTTCAGATTTCGAGAGTTGCTTGGGTCTCAGGTTCTTTCCGTATCTCGTAGTTCGCATTGGGACCACCTTTATTTTGTGCATGTTGTTGACTCTAATCAGCTTTATACCTCTCTGAAAGACCTACTGGAAGCTAGAGAGGGTATGAGGGTTGGCCAAAGGCTTGAGGTGTAGCTCCCCCTTCAAGTGGGGGAGGGGCTGTCTATGCTTTTAGGATCTCACTACCGGACGCGATACATCTGCCTTTGTGAGGGAAGCTGAATGTACCGGCCGGGTGAGTCCTTTATGAGCCTTTCATATACTTAGATACCTTAGGGTTTCACTACCGGGCATGACACATCTGCCTTTGTGAGGGCAGCGATATGTGCCGGCCGGGTGAAACCTTCATCAGTTCTTTATATAGATCCTTATGCATGGCACAACTCTCATAATTTTATTCGTCTCTCTGGCTTTTATTCGATAACTCACAGGCTTGGGTTGTGTGATTTTGGATATTTATTTTGGGCGGCCAAGCCTCTTTTATTTTGAAGAGAGGAAAGCTGTTCTTAGTGTTTTTCAACATGAACTTATTTGGTTTGTGGTCCACTTGCAGAACTTCTTGATTTGGAAGTTGCCTGATTCCCCTCTCACCCTTGAGAGCTTGGCTTATTTCTGCCTTGATTTTGACCTGTGGAGAGTCAGATAAAGAATTGAAGCAAAAACATGAAATTGATAGTGGATGGAAATTGTTAAATCGCCATTAAATGTCTAAGTGCTATTTACTTTTGGGGACTATCATGATTCTAATGTTAGTTGGGGTGACTTTATTCCAAAAAGGGTTAAAAAGAAGAAAAAGGAGAAGAGGGCTTTTTTAGGAAAAAAAGATACCTTGCCCTTGTCTAATGTACCCCCCCTAACTTATCACTCACTCTGTCCTCAGAGTGTCAAAGTGATAGGGTGAGAGGTAATTAGGACAAGGGCTGCGGCTAAACTAATTCGTGAAGTCATGGGTTGCCTCCCAAGTAGCGCCTTGGTTTAACATCGCTGGCTCGACGAAGCTGTAAGGATGTTATGCTGTTGGCGTAGCATCTCTGATGTTGATGGTTTGTCGATGCATTTTGTCTTCCTGAGTGTAATATCTTTTTAAACGGTGCCCGTTGAGCGTCCTTTCTCCTCCGTTGTTGTCGATAATAATGGCAGCTCCAGTTGGGTAGATATGTTTTATAGTGAAGGGTCCGGGCCATTTTGTTCTAAGTTTTCCAGGGAATAATTTGAGCTTGGAGTTGAATAGGAGCACTTTGTCGCCAACGGCGATATCTTTTCTCTTAAGATGTCCATCGTGCCACATTTTTGTTTGCTCTTTATAGATTTTGGCACTGCGATAGGCTGTCATTCGGAGCTCTTCTAACTCATGTAGATGGAGTTGTCTGTTCTCCCCTACACTTTTAAGATCAAAGTTTAATTGCTTGATGGCCCACCAGGCTTTATGTTCCAGCTCGACTGGAAGATGACATGACTTCCCGTACACCAAACGGAATGGAGTTGTTCCGATTGGTGTTTTGTAAGCAGTTCGGTATGCCCAGAGGGCATCAGGAAGTTTGGTGGACCAATCAGTGCAGTTTTTATTCACCATTTTTTCAAGAATCGCCTTTAATTGTCTATTGGATACTTCTACCTGGACACTATTTTGTGGGTGGTAAGGCGTTGTGACTTTGTGATGGACTCCGTATTTTTTCAGTAACGCTTCAAAACTTTGTTCCAGGAAATGGGTTCCACCATCCGATATGACCGTTCTCGGAACTCCAAATCTCGGAAAAATAGTATCTTTGAACAATTTGATAACAGGTTTGGAGTCGCTGGATACGGTGGGTACAACTTGGACCCACTTTGAGACGTAATCCACTACGAACAAAATGTAGGAGAAGCCATATGATGAAGGGAAAGGGCCCATGTAGTCTACCCCCCATACATCAAAAAGCTCAATTTCCTGCCACATAGTGAGGGGCATTTTGTCCCTTTTTGATATGTTGCCCAAAAATTGGCATTTGTCGCATGCTTTCACGAAATCATAAGAGTCTTTTGATATGGTGGTCCAGAAGAAACCAGATTGCAAAACTTTTATGGCGGTTTTCTTGGCGCTCATATGCCCCCCCGTGGGTCCGGAATGGCAATGTTCTAAGACCGGGGTTATTTCTTCTTCTGGCAGGCACCGACAGAAAAGTCCATCAGCACAGAGGTGGAACAAGTAGGGTTCGTCCCAGTGATACCGTTTTATGTCATGAAGGAACTTCTTTTTATCCTGATATGAAGCAGATGGGTGGATTATCCCTGTGGCCAGATAATTAACGATATCAGCATACTAAGGGAAACTATGAGTGGCCTTCATAAGTTGATCATCGAGAAGAGAATCCCTGATAGGGATTTTATCTTTTTCTTCAACCTCGATCCTGCTAAGGTGATCGGACACAACATTCTCCACGCCACTTTTATCTTTGATCTCCAAGTCGAATTCTTGAAGCATTAGTACCTAGCGGATAAGCCTGGGTTTGGCATCCTATTTCTGAATCAGGTATCAGATAGCGGAATGGTCAGTGTAAATGATGACTTTAGAGCCAATCAGATAGGAGTGGAATTTTTCGAATGCGTAGATGATAGCTAGAAACTCTTTTTCCGTGGTGGTGTAGTTTTTCTGTGCTTCGTCTAGCGTTTTGGATGCGTAATAGATGACATAGGGTTTCTTATCGATCTGTTGTCCTAAAATAGCCCCTATGGCATAATCACTTGCGTCGCACATGATTTCAAAGGGTTGCGACCAATCTGGAGACCTTAGAATAGGTGCAGAGATTAATGCCTCTTTAAGGGTGGAGAAGCTTTGCATACATTCCTGGTCGAAAATGAACTCGGCATCTTTGGTCAGGAGTTGGGTCATGGGTTTAGCTATTTTCGAGAAGGCCTTGATGAATCGTCTATAGAATCCTGCATGACCCAGGAAAGCTCGAACTCCTCTTATGTCCTTTGGAGGTGAGAACTTTGAGATAACGTCGATCTTTGCTTTGTCAACATCGATTCCCCTATCACTTACCCTATGTCCGAGGACAACACCTTTTGTTACCATGAAATGGCATTTTTCCCAGTTCAAGATAAGGTTCGTTTTCTCGCAGCATTGCAGAACTCGTTCAAGATTGATTAAACAGTTGTCGAAGGAGTCTCCATAAACTGAGAAATCGTCCATAAAAACTTCCATAATGGATTCAGTTAACCCGGCGAAGATAGCAGAGATACAACATTGGAAAGTGGCAGGAGCGTTACATAGCCCAAACGACATTCTTCTGAACACATATGTCCCAAAGGGACAGGTGAAGGTGGTTTTTTCCTGGTCCTCCGGGTGTATGGGTATTTGGTAGAACCTAGAGTAATCATCGAGATAACATAAATACTTTTGGTGAGCCAGGCGTTCCAGGACTTCATCAAGAAAAGGCAGGGGTAGTGGTCTTTCCTTGTGGCTTTATTCAACTTCCTATAATCAATGCACATTCGCCACCCTATTACAGTCCTGGTAGGCACTAGCTCATTTTTATCGTTGATTACTACAATAGTGCCCCCTTTCTTTGGAACAACCTGAACCGGACTGACCCAGTGAGAGTCAGAGATAGGATAGATCATGCCAGCTTTGAGTAGTTTAAGGACTTCCAGACGAACTACCTCTTTCAAGTTTGGGTTCAGTTTTCTTTGATGTTCACGAGAGGGTTTAAATTCTTCAACCATAGGATGCCTGTGCATACACAGAGCCAGGTTTATGCCTATGAGGTCAGTTATTTTATATCCAATGACCTTTCTATGCTTCCTCAGCTTATCCAGAAGCCTGACTTCTTGGTCTTTGGTAAGGGTGGAGCTGATGATGACCGGGCATATCTCTTCCTCATCTAGGAAAGCATATTTAAGCCCTGTAGGTAAAGTCTTCAATTCGGGGGCTTTTGGTGGTTCTGCTGCTTCTATGATAGTGACGGCTTCAAGCTCTTCAAAAGTAGCCTTTGGCGCTTCTTCTATCTTTTCTAGGTATTGGAGGCATTGCTGGACTAGTTCATTCGCAGAAAATTCAACTTCTGGATTGATAACATCATTCTCAAGTTCGTCAATTGGCTCAGAGATTTCTAATTGCAACATTTGTTGAATCGCGTCCAAAAGAAAGACTTCTTCTTGGATGCTGGGACCTTTCATACTATCAAGGACGCGGAATTGAATTGCTTCTTTCCCGAGCCTAAGAATGATGGTTCCAACTTGGACGTCAATTAGTGCTCTGGCAGTAGCTAGGAAAGGCCTGCCGAAAATGATCGGATACCTCAAGTCTTCTTTAATATCCAAAATCACACGGAACATAAGCATCTTTGCCTATCCTTACTGGGATATCTTCAATGATTCCCAACGGTGCGGTTATCGTGGAGTCAGGTAGTTGAATAGTCATTGCTGTAGGCAGCAAGTCGGTGAAACCCAGACGTTGGCACATTGAGTAGGGCATAATGGATATGTTGGCCCCGAGGTCAGCTAATCCTTTCCTTGTAGACGCGTTTCCAATACAACATTGGATTTCGAAGGAACCTGGGTCCTTCTTCTTTTTGGGTAGTTTGTTCAAGATGATGTCAGAAGTGGTTTGAGCAAGCTTGACAGTCTCCTGCTCCTTGGTGATATACTTTTGTGATAGCAAGGTTTTGAGATACTTTGCCCATGCTGGTACTTCAGACAGAGCGTCAAGGAGTGGGATGTCAATGTACAGTTTCTTCATTGCCTCCATGAACTTCTGAAAGCTGGCGTCCATTTTTGTTTCTTGCAGTCTGCCCGAATACGGAATCCTTGGTTTGAATTGCGGGACCTCGGGTTCTGTGGAAACCTATTCTTTGTTTTTGTCCTTTGTGCCTTCGGAGGATTTCTCAATTCCTTGTTGTGAGATCTCTTTTGTCATAAAAGTGGGTATATCATCATCATCCAGGGTGATCTTGGTAGGTTCAGGAAGAATGCGTCCCGACCTTGTGGTGACGACATTCAGCTGTTCATGTTTGTTTTGCCCATGCTTAGAATTTGGTTCAGGCTGCCCGGCAAGCATACCTACTGGGGGCTTTAATTGTGCAGCAATCTGAGCGAGTTGAGCTTCAACTGCTTTCTATTGAGCCTATTGGTTAGCAAGCATAGTTTGTTGCAATTGTAGCAGCTGCCTTATTAAAGATATCTCATCTTCTGATTGTGCAGTAGCATTTTTCTGAAGACTTTGTTATTGAAGCTGCTGAGTATGCAACTGCGAATGAAAAGGGGGATGAGTGTACTGATAGTAGGTTGATTGGTTTATAGGGTAGTTAGCCCTAGGGAAATTGTTTCTTGAGTTCCCTTGATTTTGGTTAAAATTGTTTGAGAGCCCAGGTGGTATCCTACTATCAGATCCCCCGTGTGTCTGATGCTGTGGATTTGTAGTTCCAGAAGGATTCCCATATTGGAATCCAGGATGATTCCTCGGTTTACTGGGATTGTAGTAACCTTGTCCAGGAATAGTGTGGATGGAGTTAACTTATTCCAGAATCTGATCTCCAGATTGATCAGTAATAGGTTCATATGGTTGCGGTGGTGGATGTAGATCCATCATCACATTATATAACATACCGCAGGACAAGTTTGGGTGGTTGGAAGAATGACAAGCCTCACATGATCCTGTGACGGCCTTAACTTGTTGTACTAAAGGGGCTTTCTTTTTGTCAATCTCTCCGAGAGAAGCCTCGAGAGCTTGTTGTTTATGAACAATAGTTTGCAAGGCCTCAACTATTGCCTTCATTTCTACGGATTCTTCAGCTTTGAAAACTTTAAGAATGCCCTTTCCAGCTGACCGTCCCCAGTTGGACTGGTTTTCAGCTCCTAATGTAACAATCTTCCAGGCGTCTTCATAGTTCTTCCTCATGAAGTTTCCTCCAAATGAGGAATCTAAGAATTGTTTAATATCATCACTTACACCCCGGTAAAAGGTTTGTATCAGTTGATTCTGTGAAATTCCATGATGAGGGAATTTGCATAGAAGTTCCTTAAATCTTTCCCATGCCTCAGCCAGGGTTTCTCCAGGTAGCTGGGAGAAGTGATTGATTTGCCCTCTGATTTCATAGGTCAGCGAGGGTGGAAAGAACTTCTCTAAGAATTTTTCCTCTAGAGGGGCCCAAGTGGTTATTATGGGTTCTCTGTCCAATGAATTGTACCAACTCAGGGCCCTCCCAGATAAGGTAAAGTGGAACAGATGGAGCATTATCGCATCGAAGGTGATACCAGCTTGCGGGATCAGGCGGCATAATGCCTTAAATCTTTTCAAATGGTCCATGCAATCATCTCCTGAGCCTCCAGAGAAGGAGATGCCTTGCATAATTTGGATCCACTGGGTCCGAATCTCAAAGTTTGGGATATTGATAATCATAGGCCGGACCGGGTGGTTATCCTCATAGTTTTTCGGGACAACATAGTCCCTCAGTTGCTTGTTTTGTAACTCGAGCTGAGCAGCTTGAGTTGCTGCCTCAGTCTCCGCTCTTATGCGGGATTGCTCTTCTGCTCATATCTCTACTTGTATTTGGGCACGGGTGTCTGTTATGAGTTGTGCCTGTTGTGCGGTGATGGCAGCATTTACCCTCTCCATCACCAAAGTAGCTTGATGCTGTTCGTCAGCCATTTGTCTAGCGCGTTGGCGATTGAGACGGATTCGGCGGTGGAAACTTCTCTCTACCTCGAAGTTGAACTCGGGATCAGGGGAGAATCCACGACTATACGATGATTTCATGCACATGTTCTACCTGAGTAGAGAAAGGAAAACACCTTTAGATAATAACAACAAAAAGTTTCAAGTAGATATAGAGTTATGATAAAAAAGAAAGTGTAAAAACCTAACCAACTAGAAAGGTACTAAGTGAAATAACAACGTTTCGTTGTCCCCGACAATGGTGCCATTTTTTGATGGAGATGGGACTTACACCAAAAGATTTTACTCTTCCAATGGGAGTCCCAAATTTGCACCAAAAACCCTAGAGAGTTGATGTCTTCTCTAGGTTTACCTAGAACTGGTGCTTAGATAAATGCTCCAACCCCATAAGAGTATGGAAGCCTTATCATAGTACAAATTTAGGATCGAACCCAAAAGACAACGGTCTTGTTGCAAGCAACAAGATGGAAAATGTATAGAATTTCACTTAGTTACTTACTAGTTGGCCTTTATATCAAAAGTTGGATTTTGATGGTTTTAAACTAAGAACATAAAAAGTAAAGAAAGCAAGTAAAGCTAATGAGTTAAACTATAATAAAAGATCACTAGAGTGTGATCGGTTTTTCACCACCAATACACATCGATCAACACATGCAAAGCAAAACTTAACCTGCAAAAAGAGTTCGGTCAGTTAGTATCCTTGTAGACCTAGCCTCCTTTCAGATAATCTAGCTACGAGAAGTGCGGGAATGTTGCAACGCCAGCCATTCCCGATCAAATGGTCACATTAATTTACATCATTCCCCTCGCAAAGTGTGTTCCTCGACTTACCAAGGTTCCACTTCCATACGTCAACTGATTCCATTTCATAGTATGAAAGTGCAACGGATGATAGTGAGTTTACTCCACTCCTTGAGATACACTTCTGGATACCGAAACAGATGCATGGTGGATACATGCACCAAAAACCAACATGCAAACGAGTTTCGAATCTAATAGTACAAACGTAGACAATTCATACTAAAAGATAAAAGATAACACAAGTTGGAGATCAAGCAACAAGTATTCATTAATCGTTTGATGTTGAACTGACAAAGATAAGAACTCTACATTACAACCTAAGGATTACATTTTACATGATATGAAAGTATGGGTAGCGGGGCTACTCCCCGCACCCTAGTGAAGAAGACTACTGCCTCATGACTAAGACCAAGGAGGCAAGAAGAGAGAGAGAGCATCATCCCCACAAAGGAGGGAGAAAAGTCAACCCCTTGGAGGGAGAGAGCAACGATCCACCAGTCTTTGTAGGTTGCACGATGAGGAGGTCTATAACATACTGAAATCTGGATATTTTATCTTTTTGGTCCTCTTTCCATCTTTTTCTTTCATTAATATCCTCTATGTACCTCTTTGTACTCTTTTCTATAAGTTTTGTCTTTCATTTTCGTTCCATATGTCTTTGAATTTGATTTAAAGGAATTATGATGGTTATTGGATAAATGTTTCCCATATATTCTTATTTCAAGGTTTCATGCACAAATACTTCAGTTAGATTTAGATAATGGGTCTAAAATGCAAATTTCACATTAACTAATGAAAAGAATAAAAATAATTCGTCCTAGAACTTTCTAGCATATCCTAGAATATGAGAGATATGAAGAAAATCCGAATTTTATAAGAGGAAGAAGATAAATGTAATAATTAAAGGTAATATGAGAATTTATGGGTAAAGAAGATAATTAGAAAGTTTTTGCAACAAATATTATAATCTGAAACCATCATGATAATTTGATAATTAAATTCGTTTCCTTGAGCAAAAAGTAACTTAAGGGCCAAGTATCATTTAAAATGGAACCTAAATATAAATACTAATAACATTATCAAAAGAATATAGGAAATATGCCAATAAAGTGAAATAAAATACTTAATGTTTTCAAATCAAGAAAATAACTCCAAATTCGTATTCTAAATATAAAAATAAGCCTTTGGGAAAAATTGCATTTAATTTGGTTAATGTTGAATATTTTATTTTATTCTGGAGAGAGAAAATGATTTAAAGACCAAAAATATTAAATATATGTTGATAAAAATTAATTAATCTCAAAAACGTGTTCCTAACGTTTATTATTGCTTGTAGGCCAAGTTTTATATTTTTAGGAAGTTTCTAGATGCCTCTAATAAATTAAAAGGTTAAATATGTGATAAAATTTAAATGAATTAAATAAAATAATAAAAGTCTTCAAGAAAATATAATAATGACAAATTCGTGTTCTACATGTTAAAATAGAATTTTGGATGAATTTTGAATCAATTTGGAAAATATTTGATGAGACGATAAATTAAGGAGAGAGAAAGTGTACAAAACTTATAACTCTTTATTTAAAATAACAAACGACTTCAACAAATTGAAATAATACTAAATTCATGTCTAACATACTTAATATGAGTTATGGGTAAAGTTTTGTAATTTTTGGATAGTCATAGATTCATAAATAAATGAGGAAAGAGAAAATGTGTTTTGAACTATTTAAAACATTAACTTTTCTCAAATGGCAAATCTAATTTCATATTTGGATTTTACGCATCAAAATAAGTCAGAATATAAAATTTGGTAATTTTTGGACGTCGTTTGGGCCTCCAAATGAGGAGAGAGAAAAACATTAAATCACTTTAGTCGAATTTGAATGGGAATCAAATTTGCAACTTTAATTTGGCGCGAAATCTCGACCGTTGGATCGCGATCTGAAGGCTCGCGGATTGTCTTCTTCCTTAGCCCGATTTGGCAACAGGTTGCTTGTTTGCCAAGTTTTCAAATCCAAATATCTCGTTCGTTTCTCAACCAAATCGCGTGATTTTTGGCTTGTTGGATTCCTAATTCGATTTCGCACCACATTATTCCAAAATTTTTGCATTTTGACGATTATTAGGAAAATGCCCAAAGCTTGCGCCACCACCCTCTACCTCTACCTAGTCCAACCTTAACTCGGAGTCCCTTGTTTATATATATATATCTATGCCCTAGGACCGCCATCGCCTTAGAAACTCGTCCGTGCCTTCAATTTCGGTTTTCATGAACGTCTTGACCACCTCCTAACCGCCGTTTACCCCTGCTCTTGCGGCACCTATCGTATCCTTCTCCCTTCATCTTTGTTCGATTGCAAGGTGCCAACAGGTTCGTCTCTCCTTCCTCTTTCTTTTGAGTACCTAAACGCAAGATTTCGTGGTGTATTACAAAATCGCCCAAATTCTCACAAGAAGCAGCTTGCTGCTTGCTTCAGCCATCGTGAGCTATGGGAGGAAGATGACTCCCCGCGAATTTACCTTTGTACCCTCCGGGTTGGTCGTTTTCTTGGTTTCACGCGCGGGACACCTTGGTCTTTTGTTATTTGCCCGCCTTTGACCCTGCTCTGACCACGGCCCTGATGGAATTTTGCAACACCACTAAAAATCCTAAGGTGATGAATCCTTAGGTTTAGCCTCACTAGTACTATGGTAAGAACTCCACCCACGTGTGCTAAGACACGCGGAAGTCTTATCATAGTATAGTTAAGGGTTGAATCCTCGGGACAACGGTCTTGACGAAGTCAAGATGGAAAACGTTTTAGTTTTACTTAACTACTTAACAGTTGATATTTAGATCGAAAGTTTGATGTTGGTTTTAAAGCTAAACGCGAGGAAAGTAAAGCAAGAAAGTAAAGATTAAGGTTGTAAACAATTGATAAAAACCACTAGGATGTTATCGGGTTTCACACCACTACACATGGATCAAGTCATGCAACATAATAAAACAACCTGCAAAAAGAGTCAAATCAGTTAGTATCTTGTAGTCCTAGCTTCCTTTCGGATAACTAGCTACGAGAAGTGTGGAGTATTGCAATGCCAGCCATTCCATAATGAATGGTCACATGCTTTGCGTTACTCCTGCATGAAATGTGTTCCTCGACCTTACCAAGGTTGCACTTCCATACGTCAACTGATTCCATTTCATAGTATGAAAGTGCAACGATGGGGGTGAGTTTACTCCACTCATGAAAACACTTCTAGACACCGAAACTGACATATGGTGACTACATACATCCATAACCAACATTCAATCGATATTTAGATCTAAGGGTACAAACATAGACAATTCATACCAAAAGACAATATGTAACACAAGTTGATGATCAAGCAACTAGTATTCATTAACCGATTGAAGTCAAACTGAAAAGAAGAGTATCTTCATTACAAGTTATTGAATTACATCACATGAAATGAAAACATGGGTAGCGGGGCTACTCCCCGCACCCTAGTGAATGAAACTACTCGCTCATGACAAAGAAGGAGGCGAGAAGAGAGAGAAAGAACGTCATCTCCACGGAGGAGGGAAGGTTGAACCCTTGGTGAAGAGAGCAACGATCTTCGCACTTCGTGGTTGCTTTGATGAAGGATTTACTCTTCCCACCTTCTTTGTTGAAGAGAGAGAAAGAAGAGAGAGAAGGAAGCTTGATGATGAGCACGGATCTCAAAACTGGCAGTCTTGGGGCAGTGGACGGAAGACCAGAGTGCTCTGGATCTGGAGAGGCAGCCTTTGGGCGTCTTGAAATTCGATCCTTTTGAAGTGGCCCTTGAGGTCCTATTTATAGGCTCAAGTTGAGCCCAAACGGTCTTGAGACCGTTTGGTCTCAAACGGTCTTGAGACCGTGAGGCTTTTCGCGGTCTTGGGACCGTGAGGCTTCTCGCGGTCTTGGGACCGTAAGGCTTCTCGCGGTCTTGGGACCGTGAGGCTTGTCGCGGTCTTGGGACCGTGAGGCTTCTCGCGGTCTTGGGACCGTGAGGCTTGTCGCGGTCTTGGGACCGTGAGGCTTGTCGCGGTCTTGGGACCGTGAGGCTTGTCGCGGTCTGGGGACCGTGAGGCTTGTCGCGGTCTTGGGACCGTGAGGCTTGTCGCGGTCTTGGGACCATGAGGCTTCTCGCGGTCTTGGGACCGTGGGGCTTGTCGCGGTCTTGGGACCGTGAGGCTTCTCGCGGTCTTGGGACCGTGAGGCTTGTCGCGGTCTTGGGACCGTGAGGCTTCTCGCGGTCTTGGGACCGTGAGGCTTCTCGCGGTCTTGGGACCATGAGGAGTCTTTGTAATTTTTTTGTGTTTTTCTGTAATGAAAAAGAGGAAAAGTTAGTTTATTGATGTATCTGCAATAAAGTAAGAAGGTTTAATGATTCTATTTAGTTTATCTAAGAAAGAGTATGGAAAACTAAAGATAACTAATAAGATAACGTCACAAAATGGGAGGTTATCACCCCCCCTAACTTAGAGTCTAGCTTGTCCTCAAGTTAGATAGAGCTAAGGCATGTAATTGCGAGGCGATTTTTATTTGATTAGGGTTTCCATACTCTTGCTTCAACTCTAGGTCAGAGATCTACCGAGGTCTTATCAGGGCTTCTGCTTACACTAACTCTTTCGAGTATCAAAAGTTGCATGGATCTCAGGTTCCTTTTATATCGTGAATCTCACATTGGGACCACCTTTCTTATTATGTGCATGTCATCGACTCTAATCAGTTTTATACTTCTTTGGAAAACCTATTGGTAGCTAGAGTGGGTATGAGGGCTGGCTAAAAAGGCTTATTGTGTAGCTCCCCCTTCAAGTGGGGAAGGGTTTGTCTATGCTTTTTAGAGACTCACTACCGGGCACGACACATCTGCCTTCATGAGGGCAGCTGAATGTACCGGCCGGGTGAGCTCTTTTATCAGCCTTTTCATAAATTAGGAAACCTTAGGATCTCATTACCGGGCACGACACATCTGCCTTCATGAGGGCAGCTGAATGTACCGGCCGGGTGAGATCTTTGTTGGTTCTTCATATAGGACCTTATGCGTGGCACAACTCTCATGTTTTTATTCAACACTCTGGCTTTTATTCGATACTCACAGGCTTAGGAAGTGGGTTTTGTTAGGGTTTTTGATTGGGCGACCAAGCCTATTTTATTGAAAGAAGAAAACTATTCTTAGGGTTCCTGACATGCACTTATTTTTAATTGGTGGTCCGCTCGCGAGATTTCTTGATTTTGAATTTCCCTAATTTCCCTCTTGGCTTTGAGAGTTTATATGGTTTTCTTTGGCCCTGAAGTTGACCTGTGAAGAATCTAAGATAGAATTGAAGTAAGAGTATAAAAACCAATAGTGAATGAATTTGATGGATTCTCCATTTCAAGCCTGTAAGCTAATCTTATTATTTATATGAGGACTGCTTTATCTCTAACTTAGGTAAGGGTGATACTTTCCATGATGAAAGTTATACTTAGAAGCTGTTTTATTTAAAAAATTACTGGAAAAAGTCTAAGTACGAATAGAAAGTTTGAAAATGATGTGCGGGAAAAAATGAGTTAGAAGAGTTGGAGAAGGATGATACCTCGCCCTTGTCCAGTGCACTCCACCCCTAACTTATCAAGCACTCTGTCCACAGAGTGTCAAAGGGATAGGTTGAGAGATGCATGGACAAGGGCATTTAGGCGTCGGTTAATCCTGAGCTTGCCCATGGTGCTTGGAGGAGCTTAGCTGCAAACTGTCCACGCATGGCGTGATAGTCTACGTCATTCATATCCTCTACTAGTTTCTGAAGAACTAAGATGGTAAACATCCAGTAGAGGACATGGAAGCCGCAGTCGTTGGATTGTCGGATTTGCTGGGGACACTTGTGGCAGAAGGAAGGGCGGTGAAAGTGTTCTTTGGCATAAGCTTTTGTGTGCTGACTAAGGAGATCAATTAATTTTTCAGCACATTCTTTTGCCACTACCTCTGTGGGTGTTTTTGGTGTTACGACGTAAACTTTCTGTCGTGGGTTGTACTGGCTATCGGAACTGTTATAAATTGTAATTGTTCCATCCGGTAGGTTTGCTGCCAGAAGTAGCCAGTGTTCATGGTAGAGGAAGGGTAGCATGATGAACTTCGACATTGTGTGTTGTAGATATGAGATTAGTGTTTCAGCTGCGCCGAAATTCTTTAGCTTTAAAAGATCATCCTTCAGATATGGAGACGCCATGTATGCTGTGGGGTGATCTTGTCCGAGTAGAAGCTGATAGGCAGACATAAGGCCAACAGAGAGGGATCCTTTAATTTGTAAAGATTCTCGCAGAGTGTCTGCCATTATAAGAATGTCACCAGACATGAAAACGAGCTCATCATTCTCGGCGGAAAGCTTTGACATAATGAGACGTAGTTCGTAGCTGGATAGGCCTTTGCAAGCACTGAGATCGAAGTCTGGAAAAGATGGTGTGATGGCAGACAACGGATCTTTGACGTCTTTGCTTTGCTCAGTAGTGGAGGCCGGTCCCTTTGATTTCTCTGACTCTTTTAGAGCTTGGCGGAAGGGTCGCCGCTGCGGTCGCTGGATAGCAGAGAAGAGGTAGCGAGGGACATCATCTGGTGCCATCGTTTGGTCCTTGAAGAACCGTCTGTCGTAGATGAGCTCCATCGCATAACGTCCTCTCAAGGAATGAAAATCTTCAGTGACCAGGACAGAGAAAGGGATTTCTTGGTTCAGCGCTTGGATGTGACGAATGGTGCAGAAAGCGCAATCCCCGGATCCTTCTGCGGCTTGAACTGGAGGGTTTATAATTTTGAACCAGGGCTGGCTCCAGTCTTGGCGGAGAGATGGGCGTGCAGCCCAAATTAACTTGAGCAGCCGAAAGGGTATGCATCTTGCTTCACCGGCTGATTCGCCCACAAAGTTTATCGTGCCGGCGGGTAGCTCGGTGCTGCAGAAGTTATAAACTGTGGCGTCCCGAGCCTCTGTATCGACAATCATAGCTAGCCAATGGTTTAAAATTTGGAATGGCACAGTAAGATAACGTGCTCGTCGTGCTAGACCGATACGCAGACGTTCGATGGATTTTTCTTGGATATCCTTGTATAGGAGGCCCAAGGATAGGGCGGGTGAGGCATTAAAGACAGGCTGCTTCCTCTTGTGGCTTCTGTAAATTTCGATACAGTTGGCGAGGAGGACACGGAAGATAGACATTGGCATCGTCGACCCAGGTCGCAGGATTTTGCGAAAATCTTCACGTGTCAACTTGCGCTTCGTTTTAGTGTTGTGGTAGATAATATCATCTCCTGCCTTTGTATCGTCCACGATAGTATTCAATATAAAGATATCCTGAGCATCTAAAGTGGAAATGACCGCCATATCAAGGTCATGCATTTTGTGCGGCAGGGGTGGTGGCGGGGGAAGCTCCTGTAGAGGGGGGGGGAGGATGTACTTCTGGGGCTTCCTCACAGCCAAGAGTGTCGTTGTCTGAGTCCGAGGCAGAATCGAGCTCTTCATCGGTATCTAATTGCACTTGTTCTGATTCGTACTCGTCGAGGGGTGAGGTTGCTGTTGTGGTGGGCGCTGAGAGGGGTAAGATGGCTGTTGTAGGAGGGGTGGCGCCGGTTCCGATTATGCATTGGGGGAACTCGGCGAAGGCTGCGTCTTTAGCAGCTTCCCCGATGGATCCCATAGCAGAGTAGTCAAGAAATTGATCCCCATACGATATATTAACATTATCATGGTGTGGGGAGTTGGGATCCTTATCACCGTCATGGTGATCTTTTTGTTGTCTGGGTTCTGCTTCTTGGCTTGGACCCTCCCCAGCATCATCTGGTTTGTCAGAGTCTTCATCTGAGGAGGTACTGTTGGTGGAGTCCGCCGAAGAATCAGAATCGTCATCATTATCAACATCATCTTCATCGTCGTTAGTTGTCTTCTTTTGTGCTTTCTTTTTGCACAGACGATGGATGGATTGGAGTTCATCATATGCCACTTGCACGTGCTCGTGTGTTTCGAGCAGTGCTTCGTGGGTTTCTTTAAGATCTGAATAACGTTGTTCGGCCGAGAGGAGTCTTGCTGTGAGATCTGTTACTTGAGCTCTTAGCTGAATGAGCTCGTTATTTGATGACTCCTCCTGGCTATTATGTAGCTGCGTGAGGGTGGTGGTGATGTCGTCCAGGTGCGTGGTGAAAGCTTGCTGTTGTTGCTTCAGCTCGCGTAGGGTCTCTGGAAGAGGTAAAGTCTGCGCGGAAATCCTATCGACTTGCTTTGCCAACACTTCATGCTGGCGTTGTACTCCCTGGATCAATTGGGGCAAGTTGTTGCAGTGGCCGTCAATGTGGTCGACTTGCTTGGCCACTGAAGCTTGATGTTGTTGGATTCCTTGGAGGATGCCTGGCATGGTGCGGTTCTGCTCGCCGATCTGGGCAACCTGCTTAGTTAGACCCTGCACGCATGAAAAAATAGAATTTAAAATGTTAGATGGGTCGGTGAGGAGGTTTCAGATGGTGTCAAATTGACGTCTGAATTCCTCACCGACGTTAGTAAAAGGGACCCCAGTGAACGAAGGGTGAGGTGGCTGGGGTCGGGGTGGAATGATAGTGTCATGTGGAAAAGACACTGTTGATGGACCCGCGAATTGCATGGTGACTGTAGATGGGGTCACCAGCGATGTCGGGGTGGTGGAGGATGGAAAAAATGGTGGCATTCCCGAAGAGGGAAATGGATCCGGGAATGTTGATGGAAAGTCAGTGGATGTGAAGGAGGAGAATTCGGGCATTGTGGTGGAGAATGGGGTGCCCGAAGTAAAGAAGGGTGGAGGTGGTGGAGGGGTGGTAGAGGAAGGTGGAGCGGAGGATGATTGAAGGGTGGTTGATGGTGGTGGGGTGGTAGATATTGGGGTGGTGGAAGGTGGAGAGGTGGTATTGAGCTCAGCATTTAGACTCATTATAAAAGAGTCTAGTGATGAGGATGTAATATTTTCTTCAGGGAGGGGGGGTTCAGTTTCAGGGTTAGGTTTCGATGTGGGTGTCCCTGACAGCTCATGAGCTTTGACGAGCCTTCGGGAAGGTCGTTTGACTAGGAGCTTTGCTGTTTTAGCTGCCGGGGCAGTTATACTAAGCTCTGCCTGCCCTGCCTTTGCTTTCTTTTCTCTGGCTTTGACTGAAGCTATGATTTTGGCGATCTCGTCTTCAGTGAATAGGAGCTTGTCTTTATCATAGTCAGCAAGCTCTGGAAGTGGGAGCAGGATTCTTGAAGATTTTATGGGGTAGAACACGTAGTTCAGCCTTCCATCCTTATCCTTTAAGATGTAAGAGTTCTTTAGTGTCTGTTCATCGGTAAGAATGTCACCTTTTATTGGGCTGCATTTGGGTAGAAGTCTATCCATCTTGAGATATTTGATGATAGATGTGATATGACCACCCGTGCATATTTCTTTCCCGAGGGCGAAGGCTGATAGCTTGATCAGCATGTGCCGTCCAATGTTGACAGGCATTCCGTTGAGGACTGACCAGAGGACAAAAAGGTCGGATATGAGAACATTTCCTCCTTCGGTTCTAGGGAAAAGTGCGCCGACGATAATTTTGTGTAACGTGCGCACTAGGCCAGAATGAACGTTAGAGGCCTTGCTTGTCCTTGCATCAAAGGTTGGTAACCCCGTTAATGACTTCCAGAAGTTATGCTTGTTGAAACTGGGGTGGTCTGTGCCAGCAACTTTGGCATTCTTCAGCTGGTCTTTATTGTCGATGAAAATTTCGTTCAGGACATTTTCGGTGATGACCACCTCATTGTTGAAGATTCTGGAGGTTATTCTACGGTCACCACCGTCCCTTTCTTTATGCAAGATGTCCACCACTTCTTTGTTGAAGTAGGTGAAGAATTCAGTAGTTGGCTCAGAGTAGGAAATTTCAGATACAAAGCAGAGCCGGGAAAGGTTAGAATTGTCAAGAAGAGTGAGGATTCTGTGGTAGATCCCCATCTTCATCAGTATGCTGGGGCAGACATACTTGGTTGGTTTAAGGAGTTGGCTGATGGGGGGAATGATTTGGAGGTGAAGGTTCTCGGGTGGTGGTGCTGTGGTGGTGATGGGAGGAAAAATAGGAACAATTATTGTGGTGGTGGAGGATGGTGGGATGTACCCTGCTAGGATTTGTTCTCTTGCACAGGCAGGGTGGACCTGCTTCCTGGCTCTCTTCTTAGATGTTGGCTCGGTTGTTGGTTCATGAGCCAATCTCTTCCCCTTAGATTTTGTAGTGGGTGATTCTTTCTCAGGGGAAGGCTGGTATTCGGAGGCCTCGTCGGATGAGGTCTCTTCGACCTCCTCGTCAGAAGGTTCTTCATCTAGGCAGCGGTTGATTCGCTTGATGTCCTTCATGACAGCAGTCAGGTTCACTTCTGCTGGGACTTTTCCAGTCCTTTTGAAGTCGTCAACTAAGCTTTGCAGATTTGCTCGTTCAGCAATGAGCTTCTCTTTTGTCCAGAAGGGAGCGTCTGTTGGTCCTTGCTTAGCAGGTGAAGTCATTCTAAAATAATTGATAAGAAACAAAAGTTAGAAATCTTAAATTTTGAAATTATAACAAAGTAAAATTATTTTGAATTTGAGTTTTATTAGTTTGATTTAGTTCAAACGGTCTTGAGACCGCGAGGATCCAAACGGTCTTGCGACCGCGAGGATCCAAACGGTCTTGAGACCGCGAGGATCCAAACGGTCTTGAGACCGCGAGGATCCAAACGGTCTTGAGACCACGAGGATCCAAACGGTCTTGAGACCGCGAGGAAGACGAACCACGCGGGAGACGAACCGCGCGGCCGTTCGTCGGCTAAGAGCTGCGGAAACGATGATGGCGACAACGGCGGGAAGGAGCTCGAACGCGAGTTTTAAACGGTGATGCGTCAACCTGTCGCTGCGGTCGGTGGGTCGGCGAAGGGGTAGCTGCTGCAGAGCTGACGACGAGCTGGGAGTGACGACGAGCTGGGAGTGACGACGAGCTAGGAATGACGACGAAGTCGAGAATGACGGCGACGAAGCCGAGTCGTCGGCGAAGCACTTGAAACAGCGACGTGCGGGAGTGTAGAGACGAAGGTCAGAGTGGAATGAAACAGGAGAGTTCGAGAATTCGGGAATCAAGAAGAGGGGCGCGTAGGTGGGGGGGTATATTTATAGGTTTTTAGGAGCCCTCTCGGTCAGGTGACCGAGAGAGCTCAAACGGTCTTGAGACCGCGAGGATCCAAATGGTCTTGAGACCGCGAGGAGCCTCACGGTCTTGAGACCGCGAGGAGCCTCACGGTCGTGAGACCGTGAGGAGCCTCACAGTCTGGAGACCGCGAGGGGCCTCACGGTCGTGAGACCGCGAGGGGCCTCACGGTCTGGAGACCACGAGGGGCCTCACGGTCTCGAGACCGTTTGACCTCAAGATCATGTGGATTTTTATGTATTTTTGGATTTAAAGAAAGCAAAAGAAAGAGGAAAAACAAAGATAAACAAAAGGGTGTTTAAAAACAAAAGAAAAGGCTAGAAAAAATAGGGAAGGTGATATTCAGGCCTTGGGTTGCCTCCCAAGAAGCGCCTTGGTTTAACGTCGCTGGCTCGACAAGATTTTTGCTCCGGCTATGATGACTTTATAGGGTCATGAATCTCTATGGTTTGTCTTGATAACTTGTCTGCCGGAGTGTGTTACTTTTTTAATCTGTGGCCATTTACGGTCCTCTCTCCTCCATTATCATCAATAATAATGACAGCTCCTGTCGGGTATATATGTTTGATTGTAAAGGGCCCCGACCATTTAGTACGCAGTTTTCCAGGAAACATTTTTAATCTGGAGTTGAATAGGAGGACTTTGTCTCCGACGATTATATCTTTTCTTTTGATGTGGCCATCGTGCCACATCTTAGTTTGTTCTTTTTAGATTCTTGCGTTGTGGTAGGCTGTCATTCGTAGCTCTTCTAACTCTTGGAATTGAAGTTGTCGGAATTCACCAGCACCTTTGAGATCGAAATTTAGTTGCTTAATGGCCCACCAAGCCTTATGCTCTAATTCAACTGGCAAATGGCAAGACTTCCCATACACTAATCGAAATGGTGTTGTTCCGATGGGTGTTTTGAAAGCTGTACGGTAAGCCCATAGAGCGTCAGATAGTTTGGTGGACCAATCGGTGCGGTGTCGATTGACACATTTTTCCAGAATAGCTTTAATTTGCCTATTGGAGACTTCAACCTATCCACATGTCTGTGGGTGATATGGTGTAGAAACTTTGTGGTTGACTCCATATTTTCTTAATAAGGCTTCAAAGCTCTGTTCCAAAAAATGTGATCCGCCGTCAGATATAATCGTTCTTGGGACGCCGAATCTGGGAAATATTATCTCTTTAAACATCTTGATTACCGGTTTTGAATCGCAAGAGGTGGTTGGTAGAGCTTCTACCCATTTTGAAACGTAATCCACAGCAACCAAGATATACTTGAATCCATAAGACGAGGGGAAAGGGCCCATATAATCTATTCCCCATACATCGAAGAGTTCGATTTCTTGCCATATGTTCAATGGCATTTCATTTCTTCTGGTTATCCCTCCGGATAGTTGGCACTTGTCGCATGATCGCACGTATTCATGTGCGTCTTTTGCGATGGTGGGCCAATAAAAGCCAGATTGCAAGACTTTGAGGGTTGTCTTCTTAGAACTCATGTGCCCCCCAGTGGGGCCTGAGTGACAGTGCTCAAGGACCGGAGTGATTTCCGTCTCTGGGATGAATCTACGAAAGAGTCCATCTGCGCATAAGCGAAAAACATAGGGCTCGTCCTAGAAATATTGCTTAGTGTCATGAATGAACTTCTTTTTGTCGTGATAGGATGCGGATGGGTGAATGATTCCTGTTGCCAAATAGTTGACAATGTCGGAATACCAGGGAAATCCATTCGAGACTTTCATTAGGTGGTCGTCCGGGAGGGAATCTTGGATAGGAACTTTGTCTTCATCCTCGACTCTAATACGGCTGAGATGATCGGCGACGACGTTTTCCACTTCACTTTTATCTTTAATTTCCAAATCGAATTCTTGAAGCATTAGCACCCAGCGGATAAGTCTAGGTTTTGTGTCTTGCTTCTGAATCAGATATCGTATAGCGGAGTGGTCAGTGTAGACAATGACTTTAGCTCCTATCAGGTATGAGCGGAATTTTTGAAACGCGTAGATGACAGCTAAAAATTCCTTTTCTGTAGTGGTGTAATTTTTTTGTGCTTCATCCAGCGTTTTAGATGCGTAGTATATAACATAGGGTTTCTTGTCGATTCTTTGCCCTAAAACGGCCCCTATGGCATAATCGCTCGCATCACACATGATTTCGAAAGGTAACGACCAATCTGGAGCTCGTAATATTGGTGCAGAAATCAAGGCATCTTTCAGAGTTGTGAAACTTTGCAAACATTCTTGGTTAAAGTTGAACTTTGTGTCCTTGGTCAGCAGTTGTGTCATAGGTTTTGCTATTTTGGAGAAGTCTTTAATAAATCTTCTGTAAAACCCAGCATGTCATAAGAAGGCACGTACTCCTTTTACGTCTTTTGGTGGCATCAATTTTGAGATAACGTCAATTTTTGCTTGATCCACCTCGATCCCTCTGTCGCTCACTCTGTGTCCCAAAACAACACCCTCTGTTACCATAAAATGGCATTTTTCCCAATTTAAAATGAGGTTTGTTTCCTCACATCTTTGTAGAACTTGAACCAGGTTGAGCAGACAGTTGTCGAAGGAGTCTCCATAAACTGAGAAATCATCCATGAATACCTCCATTATAGACTATGTCAATCCCGCAAAGATAGCAGACATGCATCTTTGGAAAGTAGCTGGTGCATTATAGAGCCCGAATGGCATTCTTCTGAAAGCATACGTCCCAAAAGGACAGGTAAAAGTAGTTTTCTCTTGATCGTCCGGGTGTATCGGGATTTGGTAAAAGCCGGAATATCCATCGAGGTAACAAAAGAACTTCTGATGAGCTAGGCGCTCGAGGACCTCATCTAGGAAAGGCAGGGGGTAGTGATCTTTTCGTGTTGATTTATTAAGTTTCCTATAATCAATGCACATACGCCACCATGTAACGGTTCTAGTGGGCACCAGTTCATTTTTGTCATTAAGAACAACGGTGGTTCCCCCCTTTTTAGGGACCACCTGCACTGGGCTTACCCACTGAGAATCAGAAATTGGGTAGATAATGCCTGCCTTTAGAAGCTTGAGGACCTCAAGGCGAACCACCTCTTTGAGGTTGGGGTTTAACTTTCTCTGGTGTTCTCGTGATGGTTTAAACTCTTCAACCATGGGCAGTTTGTGCATACATAAAGCAGGGTTTATGCCTGTCAGATCAGTCATTTTATAGCCAATGGCTTTCTTATGCTTCTTTAGTTCATCGAGGAGTCTGTTTTCTTGATCATCCTCCAGAGTGGAGCTGATGATTACTGGACAGAGCTTCTCATCATCAAGAAAGACATGTTTAAGCCCCTCGGGTAAGGCTTTCATTTCTGGAGCCTTAGGTGGCTCAGTGGCTTCTATAATTGTGATGGCCTTAAGTTCTTCAAACGTGGCTGTCGGAGCTTCTTCAGCTTTTTCTAAGTATTGCAGGCATTGTTGCACTAGTTCACTGGTCGAGAATTCTACCTCCGGATTCGTAAGAGTATTTTCCAATTCGTCGGATGGTTCAGACATTTCTAACTGGGACATTTGATATATAGCATCCAGGAGAAAGACTTCCTCTTGAATGCTTGGACCTTTCATGCTGTTTAGAACTCTGAACTGGAAAGCCTCCCTCCCAAGTCTCAAAATAATAGTTCCTGCTTCTACATCGATGAGAGCTCGGGCGGTATCTAGGAAAGGTCTTCCGAAGATTATCGGATATCTCAGGTCTTCTTGTATGTCCATAATAACAAAATCACACGGGACATAAGAATTTGTTCCTATTCTGACAGGGATGTCTTCGATAATGCCAAGAGGGGCAGTTATGGTAGAGTCGGCTAACTGAATTGTCATTGTCGTAGGTAACAAATCAGTGAAGCCTAATCTTTTACACATTGAATAGGGCATAATAGATATGCTTGCTCCTAGGTCTGCCAATCCTTTCTTGCTGGAGCCATTTCCAATGGAACATTGAATACCGAAGGAACCTGGGTCCTTCTTTTTCTTTGGCATTTTATTAAGCAGAATATCTGAAGTGGTCTGAGCAAGTTTCACTGTTTCATGCTCTTCTGTCATATACTTTCTCGACAAGAGGGTTTTCAGGTATTTTGCCCAAGCGGGCACTTCGGAAAGGGCATCAAGAAAAGGAATATCAATGTATAACTTTTTCATAGCTTCTTTAAATTTTTGGAACCTAGTGTCCATTTTGGTTCCTTTTAGTCTGTCTGGGTAAGGAATTCTTGGTGGGACTTCTGGGATTGGTTCCTTTTCCTTTTCTTTCTCTGCAGAATTTTCTGTTTCTCTGCTTGAATTCCCTGTTGGGGAAAGAATGGCTACGTCATCATCATCATGGTCGATTCTTGTGACATCAGGCAGAACATGACCAGACCGCGTGGTGACGGCATTAAGTTGTTCTGGTCTGTTTGGGTTATGACGCGGCTTTGCCTCTGGTTTCCCAGCAAAAGTGCCGGCTTGAGGTTTCAATTGAGCGGCTATCTGTGCCAGTTGGGCTTCTACGGCCTTTTGTTGAGCTTGTTGGTTTGCAAGCATGGTTTGTTGCGATTGAAGCATTTGTCTAATCAAGGATATCTCATCAGATGATTGGGGAGGAGCACCCCTTTGTTGATACTGAGTGACATACTATCCTGGTTGTTGTAGAGGTGCAGTTAACTGTGGCTGCTGGGGCTGCTGCAACTGGGGTTGCTGTGGCTGCTGCAACTGAGGTTGTTGCAACTGAGGGTGCAGTCCTGAATGGGCATATTGGTAAGAAGGATTCCTGGGATAGTTAGATCTTTGGAAACCTTGTCTATAATTCCCTTGATTGAAGTTATTCTGAAATCCTGGTGATTGTCTATTGAAAGATCCACCTTGTGCCTGCTGCTGTGGGTTGGCAGTCCCTGCAGGATTCCCGTATTGAAAACCAGGATGGTTCCTTGGTTTATCTGGGTTGTAATACACTTGGCCAGGTATTGAATGTATGGAGTTGACTTGCTCTGGCATTTGGTCCTCGGGATGCTCGATAATGGGTTCATATTGCGGCATAGGTGGTTGTAAATCCATCATGACATTGTATAACAGGCCACATGATAATGTGGGATGATCGGATGCATGACAGGCTTCACAAGTTCCAGTAGCTGCCTTAACTTGTTGAACCTGAGAGCTTTTCTTCTTATCATATTCCCCAAAAGAAGTTTCGAGGGCTTGTTGCTTGCTAGCAATAGTCTTCAAGGCCTCAGCAATGGCCTTGAGTTCCATGGATTCTTCTGCTTTGTAAACCTTGAGAACGCCTTTGGGTTGGTTAGATGACCTTCCCCAATTGGATTGGTTCTCGGCCCCTAGCGTAACTATATTCCAGGCATCTTCATAATTCTTTCTCATAAAGTTTCCTCCAGATGAGGAATCTAGGAATTGCTTGATATCATCACTTACTCCTCTGTAAAATGTTTCTATCAGTTGATTTTGAGATATGCCATGGTGAGGACACTTTCTCAGGAGTTCTTTGAATCTTTCCCAAGCTTCAGCAAGTGTTTCTCCAGGTAGTTGGGAAAAGTGATTAATCTGTCCCCTAATCTCATAGGTTAGCGAAGGTGGGAAGAATTTCTCAAGAAACTTCTCTTCTAAAGGAGTCCAAGTAGTGATGATGGGGTGTCTATCCAAAGCGTTGTACCAACTTAGTGCTCTTCCAGATAAGGTGAAGTGGAAAAGGTGTAACATGATTGCTTCCAAGGCAATTCCTGCTTGGGGTACAAGTCGGCAGAGTGACTTGAATCTCTTAAGGTGATCCATGCAATCGTCTCCAGGTGCTTCGGAGAAAGAAATGCCTTGCATGATCTGGATCCATTGCGTCCAAATTTCAAAGTGTGGTATGTTAATAATCGGTGGTCGGACAGGATGATCGTCTTCATAATTCTTCGGGACTGCGTAGTCCCGAAGTTGCTTGTTTCTTAACGCAAGTTGAGCAGCAGCATGCTCTGCTTGGATGCGGGCTTGTTCCTCAGCTCGGATCTCAGCTTGCACCTGAGCACGAGTGTCGGCAATAAGTTGTGCTCGTTGTGCTGCTATGGCGGCGTTGACTCTTTCTGCAACAAGGTGTTGCTCTTCGGCCATCTGTCTGGCTCTTTGGCGGTTAAGTCTATTCCTTCGGTGGAAACTTCTTTATACCTCAGAATCGTATTCTGGTTCAGGGGAGAATCTGATGCTATGCGGGGGTTGCATACACGTTTTCTACCTGAGTAGAAGGAAAATCACACGTTAGGATAATGGAAGGAAATGAAGAAATCAAGAAGTTTTGGAGTAGTTATCAAGAAAAAATGTAAAATCCTAATCAACCAAGAAGTTGTTAAGTAAAAACTAAAAAGTTCCGTTGTCCCCGACAACGGCGCCAATTTTTGATGGAATTTTGCAACACCACTAAAAATCCTAAGGTGATGAATCCTTAGGTTTAGCCTCGCTAGTACTATGGTAAGAACTCCACCCACGTGTGCTAAGACACGCGGAAGTCTTATCGTAGTATAGTTAAGGGTCGAATCCTCGGGACAACGGTCTTGACGAAGTCAAGATGGAAAACGTTTTAGTTTTACTTAACTACTTAACAGTTGATATTTAGATCGAAAGTTTGATGTTGGTTTTAAATCTAAACGCGAGGAAAGTAAAGCAAGAAAGTAAAGATTAAGGTTGTAAACAATTGATAAAAACCACTAGGATGTTATCGGGTTTCACACCACTACACATGGATCAAGTCATGCAACATAATAAAACAACCTGCAAAAAGAGTCAAATCAGTTAGTATCTTGTAGTCCTAGCTTCCTTTCGGATAACTAGCTACGAGAAGTGTGGAGTATTGCAATGCCAACCATTCCATAATGAATGGTCACATGCTTTGCATTACTCCTGCATGAAATGTGTTCCTCGACCTTACCAAGGTTGCACTTCCATACGTCAACTGATTCCATTTCATAGTATGAAAGTGCAACGATGGGGGTGAGTTTACTCCACTCATGAAAACACTTCTAGACACCGAAACGGACATATGGTGACTACATACATCCATAACCAACATTCAATCGATATTTAGATCTAAGGGTACAAACATAGACAATTCATACCAAAAGACAATATGTAACACAAGTTGATGATCAAGCAACTAGTATTCATTAAGCGATTGAAGTCAAACTGAAAAGAAGAGTATCTTCATTACAAGTTATTGAATTACATCACATGAAATGAAAACATGGGTAGCGGGGCTACTCCCCGCACCCTAGTGAATGAAACTACTCGCTCATGACAAAGAAGGAGGCGAGAAGAGAGAGAAAGAACGTCATCTCCACGGAGGAGGGAAGGTTGAACCCTTGGTGAAGAGAGCAACGATCTTCGCACTTCGTGGTTGCTTTGATGAAGGATTTACTCTTCCCACCTTCTTTGTTGAAGAGAGAGAAAGAAGAGAGAGAAGGAAGCTTGATGATGAGCACGGATCTCAAAACTGGCAGTCTTGGGGCAGTGGACGGAAGACCAGAGTGCTCTGGATCTGGAGAGGCACCTTTGGGTGTCTTGAAATTCGATCCTTTTGAAGTGGCCCTTGAGGTCCTATTTATAGGCTCAAGTTGAGCCCAAACGGTCTTGAGACCGTTTGGTCTCAAACGGTCTTGAGACCATGAGGCTTTTCGCGGTCTTGGGACCGTGAGGCTTCTCGCGGTCTTGGGACCGTGAGGCTTGTCGCGGTCTTGGGACCGTTGGCTTCTCGCGGTCTTGGGACCGTGAGGCTTGTCGCGGTCTTGGGACCGTGAGGCTTGTCGCGGTCTTGGGACCGTGAGGCTTGTCGAGGTCTTGGGACCGTGAGGCTTCTCGCGGTCTTGGGACCGTGAGGCTTCTTGCGGTCTTGGGACCGTGAGGCTTGTCGCGGTCTTGGGACCGTGAGGCTTCTCGCGGTCTTGGGACCGTGAGGCTTCTCGCGGTCTTGGGACAGTGAGGCTTCTCGCGGTCTTGGGACCGTGAGGCTTGTCGCGGTCTTGGGACCATGAGGAGTCTTTGTAATTTTTTTGTGTTTTTCTGTAATGAAAAAGAGGAAAAGTTAGTTTATTGATGTATCTGCAATAAAGTAAGAAGGTTTAATGATTCTATTTAGTTTATCTAAGAAAGAGTATGGAAAACTAAAGATAACTAATAAGATAACATCACAAAATGGGAGGTTATCAGGCCCACGCAAAAGCAGTAGTGGGTCCCGGCCACAGAGACGCAGGCCCCCTCTGCCAACTCAGTTTCTCACGCTAGTTCTCTCTCTCTCACGATGTGCCTACGTGGCCATTTCTAATTGGTACTTTTTAGAAAAGTCATAACTTTTTACTCGTTGCTCCGAAACTTAAAAATAAATATGTTTTGAAATTGGGAGAACGAGATCTATCTAACAAAAATATTTTCGTGGTTTGATTCTGAGTTTTTCGAATATGTATTTTTCGAGTTGTTTTAATTAACTAATAAATATGGAAAATAGCCTAAAAGTCAATATCTCGAAAATATACAATATTATATATTATTTTGATCAGGAAAACCTAACTAAGATGGTTATGAGGTTTTTGAGGTCTGAATCGAGAGTTTGTGCAAAAAGTTAGTGAATTAGGGTTTTCAACCTTTTAAATGAATGCATGTAATTCTAATTTATGAATATAATGATGTATTAGGGAAATTGGGTTTATAATTCATGTGAAGAGTTGAAAAGGGGAAATCTAGGACACCTGAGGCTAAGGTATGTGTTTTGTATGTGATTAGTATGTGTTTTGATTGTGCATCTACCTATCTGTTGGGAAATCATTAGTCCATTACCTATATTTCTCTATGAGGTTTAACTTGATCCAAAGCCTTTAATCTTGAAACCTAAATTGCTTATTCCCTCAATAGTAGATGTAGTATTCTCTTGTTTGGGTATTCATACCCCACTACCATGTTATATATATCTTTTTCTTATTCTTGCCATAAATCTCTTGTTAGCATGAAATTAAATGTTCTATTTAATCTTTAAGTAGTGGTACTTATGTACAACTACCCATAGAGGGCATGTATAAAATCGCCCTAGGGGAATGTTTATTATTCTCCCCATTAAAAATTGTAGGTGATTTGGAAATGTTTTTAATTCTTCCCTCACCTAAGGTTATAGGTCCGGTAGGTGCCTCAACCCTACTTAGTTAGATAGACATATTAAATGACATGCTAAAACCTTTATTTATTTTGTTAATGGCAAGTTTCTTTATAAAAACCTCATACTCTTTGTTATCTCTTTTTACACCATATATCTAGCCAAGTTTACTTGTTACAACTTTCTTTACCATTGTTAGAATAGTCTTGTAACACATACTTTCCTTGTTTTCCCTCTTGCTGGGTGTCTTCCCAACCACCCAGGTGTTGGTGCTGAGCAAGGTGAAGGAAGGGCTTGAAGAAAGATTCCTCTGCTATTGATCGTTAGCTTGACAAGAAGGACGGCTAGGTTGCTATAGCTAGTTCCTCTTATCTATCTTATCTTTTCTTTTAAGAAACCATGATGTAAGAAACAATAAAGCCATTAGAAGGCTTATTATTTCTTTCTTTCCGCTGCTATTGACATTTTATTATGTATCTGGAATCATGCTTATTTACTTGAAATATTATGCAATCATCCTCAAAATCTAAATTTTTGTTAAAATTGTGGATGTTTGTATTTCCTTTAAATTTTAGTAAAGGGGTGATCTCGCCTCTTTACAACATGGTATTAGAGCCAATGGTAGTCGGATTTTTGACTATTTCAATTTGTCTCCCTAGTTAGAAACCTAGATTTGCATAGTTCCTATAGGTGACATGGTTACCTTAGATTTGATCTACCTTGATGATAGGTTGGCTTAGGAAACAATAGTTCCACATTAGAACCTTGATGATAAAATCCTAAAATACTTATAATTAAAACATGCATAACTTGATGTTGTTTAGGTTTGCCTTTAGGCAACTATTAGGGCATGCAGTTGAAGCAAGGGTGTCTAGAAAGGATCAGGGCATGGGGGCTGGTAAGATTTTCTTCCGCACAACTAGCTTGGTATACGAGGACGCTCGTGCCCATATGATACCGGCCTGGCCTGCGCTGATACGAATTTCCCGAAATAGTTTGCTTTTAGACAATAGTGACCTTAGACATATATGTTGGATATCTTTGAAACCCTAAGTTTCATATGTATGATGATTTGTTTGAGGATGGATACCAAGATAGTTTTCTTATGTCTTTTGAACCTAGACCTTAGAGTTTGGGTGTTTGTGAGAAGATCAGAGTGCGCAGTGGAAACATGATGGATCTTGATTATGGTATAGTTAGATGTATCCTTTAACCATAGTATAGTAGGTCAAACCCTTTAAGGGGTGGAGTATGGTTAGTTGATGATGTTTGAGTGGTTAGATTTCGAGGACGAAATCCTATTTAGGGGGATGGAACCCTATAACATCTTGATCTATCTTTAGAAACCCTAACTTCATGAATAGGAGGTTAGTATGCTTGGATCTTTAGTTTTGACCAAACAAGATGTAATCATAACGCTAACATGCTTGTTAATATGTAATGAACATATAATTATCATTTAAGGAATAATGCATGTGCTTGAACCCTAATGAATATCCAAAGCACATAATATGAATATCAATGCTAATTGTCAATAAGTAAGATGTTAATAATGTCATGAACCAATAAACCCTAATGATATGATGAGTAAGGTTATAATTCGTAATTAATGCATGCTAAGGATTAATAAGTAAAATAAAATCGTCATGTTGACGTAAACCCTAAAGTTGTAATCATCTAACCTTAACATATACACCCTTATGCCTTTCATGGTACATTAATGATGTTAAGTGTCATAATTAGTTAACATACTTTGATACACATAAATGATATATATGATCATCTAATCACATATTAATTAAGTCATCAATATGAATGCATGTTACCTTGTTAACTAATATACATGTTATTAGTCACTTAATGTGAATCAAATCATTAATATGACATATGTTCCACCTTGATCATTAAAATACATGTAATGGCTTCAATATGAGATGAAGTGATTTGATTCATATGAACATGCAAAATGAATAATATAAATGAATAATTATTAATGATGACATTAATGTGAGCAATAAAGATAATGTGACCTTGTGACAACGTTAATATGAATATAAGTAACTAATGTGACATTAATTGAAATAATTGTATGCTTAACAACAAATTGGATAGAATGTCTTATATTCATGTAAAATAATTTTTTTATCATTAATAATGTGATAATATGAGAATAAGGAAGTATAAATCCGAATTATTAAGGACAATGATCAAATATAATAATGAATGTTGAGATAATTAAGTAACCTCTAATTGTGCATAATAATGAAATATAATTCTTTTTTTGCAACTAAGTGAATGTGACATGAAATAATTAAAATAATGATGACAATGTGTTATCATAATGAATATAATGTTAATAAGTCATAAAGTTAAATCTCTTAAAAAGAATATCTTAATAGTGGAACCCTAGGTGATCCTTGAGAACTCAACCTATGTTGAGCTTATGTGAAGTTTATGAACCCTTAGGTGTAGTTGAAGTATAAGTTTTGGTGGAAGTTGTATGGTTGAAGGAACAACCTGAAGGTTTGTGACGTGAGGTTGCACACTCACCCTTCCCTAATTGCTAGTGATTTCGGGGACGAAATCTTCTTTAAGGGGTGGAGTGCTGTAACATACCGAAATCTGGATATTTTATCTTTTTGGTCCTCTTTCCATCTTTTTCTTTCATTAATATCCTCTATGTACCTCTTTGTACTCTTTTCTATAAGTTTTGTCTTTCATTTTTGTTCCATATGTCTTTGAATTTTATTTAAAGGAATTATGATGGTTATTGGATAAATGTTTCCCATATATTCTTATTTCAAGGTTTCATGCACAAATACTTCAGTTAGATTTAGATAATGGGTCTAAAATGCAAATTTCACATTAAGTAATGAAAAGAATAAAAATAATTCGTCCTAGAACTTTCTAGCATATCCTAGAATATGAGAGATATGAAGAAAATCCGAATTTTATAAGAGGAAGAAGATAAATGTAATAATTAAAGGTAATATGAGAATTTATGGGTAAAGAAGATAATTAGAAAGATTTTTGTAACAAATATTATAATCTGAAACCATCATGATAATTTGATAATTAAATTCATTTCCTTGAGCAAAAAGTAACTTAAGGGCCAAGTATCATTTAAAATGGAACCTAAATATAAATACTAATAACATTATCAAAAGAATATAGGAAATATGCCAATAAAGTGAAATAAAATAGTTAATGTTTTCAAATCAAGAAAATAACTCCAAATTAGTATTCTAAACATAAAAATAAGCCTTTGGGAAAACTTGCATTCAATTTGGTTAATGTTGAATATTTTATTTTATTCTGGAGAGAGAAAATGCTTTAAAGACCAAAAATATTAAATATATGTTGATAAAAATTAATTAATCTCAAAAACGTGTTCCTAACGTTTATTATTGCTTGTAGGCCAAGTTTTATATTTTTAGGAAGTTTCTAGATGCCTCTAATAAATTAAAAGGTTAAATATGTGATAAAATTTAAATGAATTAAATAAAATAATAAAAGTCTTCAAAAAAAATATAATAATGACAAATTCGTGTTCTACATGTTAAAATAGAATTTTGGATGAATTTTGAATCAATTTGGAAAATATTTGATGAGACGATAAATTAAGGAGAGAGAAAGTGTGCAAAACTTATAACTCTTTATTTAAAATAACAAACGACTTCAACAAATTGAAATAATACTAAATTCGTGTCTAACATACTTAATATGAGTTATGGGTAAAGTTTTGTAATTTTTGGATAATCATAGATTCATAAATAAATGAGGAAAGAGAAAATGTATTTTGAATGATTTAATACAATAACTTTTCTCAAAAGGCAAATCTAATTTCACATTTGGATTCTACACGTCAAAATAAGTCAGAATATAAAGTTTGGTAATTTTTGGACGTCGTTTGGGCCTCCAAATGAGGAGAGAGAAAAACATTAAATCACTTTAGTCGAATTTGAATGGGAATCAAATTTGCAACTTTAATTTGGCGCAAAATCTCGACCGTTGGATCGCGATCTGAAGGCTCGCGGATTGTCTTCTTCCTTAGCCCGATTTGGCAACAGGTTGCTTGTTTGCCAAGTTTTCAAATCCAAATATCTCGTTCGTTTCTCAACCAAATCGCGTGATTTTTGGCTTGTTGGATTCCTAATTCGATTTCGCACCACATTATTCCAAAATTTTCACGTTTTGATGATTATTAGGAAAATGCCCAAAGCTTGCGCCGCCACCCTCTACCTCTACCTAGTCCAACCTTAACTCGGAGTCCCTTGTCTATATATATATCTATGCCCCTAGGACCGCCATCGCCTTAGAAACTCGCCCGTGCCTTCAATTTCGGTTTTCGTGAACGTCTTGACCACCTCCTAACCGCCGTTTACCCCTGCTCTTGCGGCACCTATCGTATCCTGCTCCCTTCATCTTCGTTCGATTGCAAGGTGCCAACAGGTTCGTCTCTCCTTCCTCTTTCTTTTGAGTACCTAAACGCTAGATTTCGTGGTGTATTACAAAATCGCCCAAATTCTCACAAGAAGCAGCTTGCTGCTTGCTTCAGCCATCGTGAGCTATGGGAGGAAGATGACTCCCCGCGATTTTACCTTTGTACCCTCCAGGTTGGTCGTTTTCTCGGTTTCATGCGCGGGACACCTTGGTCTTTTGTTATTTGCCCGCCTTTGACCCTGCTCTGACCACGGCCCATGCAACAGCAGTAGTGGGTCCCGGCCATAGAGACGCGGGCCCCCTCTGCCAACTCAATTTCTCACGCTAGTTCTCTCTCTCTCACGATGTGCCTACGTGGCAATTTCTAATTGGTACTTTTTAGAAAAGTCATAACTTTTTACTCGTTGCTCTGAAACTTAAAATTAAATATGTTTTGAAATCGGGAGAACGAGATCTATCTAACAAAAATATTTTCGTAGTTTTATTCTGAGTTTTTCGAATATGTATTTTTCGAGTTGTTTTAATTAACTAATAAATATAGAAAATAGCCTAAAAGTCAATATCTCGAAAATATACAATATTATATGTTATTTTGATCAGGAAAACCTAACTAAGATGGTTATGAGGTTTTTGAGGTCTGAATCGAGAGTTTGTGCAAAAAGTTAGTGAATTAGGGTTTTCAACCTTTTAAATGAATGCATGTAATTCTAATTTATGAATATAATGATGTATTAGGAAAATTGGGTTTATAATTCGTGTGAAGAGTTGAAAAGGGGAAATCCAGGACACCTGAGGCTAAGGTATGTGTTTTGTATGTGATTAGTATGTGTTTTGATTGTGCATCTACCTATCAGTTGGGAAATCATTAGTCCATTACCTATATTTCTCTATGAGGTTTAACTTGATCTAAAGCCTTTAATCTTGAAACCTAAATTGCTTATTGCCTCAATAGTAGATGTAGTATTCTCTTGTTTGGGTATTCATACCCCACTGCCATGTTATATATATCTTTTGCTTATTCTTTCCATAAATCTCTTATTAGCATGAAATTAAATGTTCTATTTAATCTTTAAGTAGTGGTACTTATGTACAACCACCCATAGAGGGCATGTATAAAATCGCCCTAGGGGAATGTTTATTATTATCCCCATTAAAAATTGTAGGTGATTTGGAAATGTTTTTAATTCTTCCCTCACCTAAGGTTAGAGGTCCGGTAGGTGCCTCAACCCTACTTAGTTAGATAGACATATTAAATGACATGCTAAAACCTTTATTTATTTTTTTAATGGCAAGTTTCTTTATAAAAACCTCATACTCTTTGTTATCTCTTTTTACACCATATATCTAGCCAAGTTTACTTGTTACAACTTTCTTTACCATTGTTAGAATAGTCTTGTAACACATACTTTCTTTGTTTTCCCTCTTGCTGGGTGTCTTCCCAACCACCCAGGTGTTGGTGCTGAGCAAGGTGAAGGAAGGGCTTGAAGAAAGATTCCTATGTTGTTGATCGTTAGCTTGACAAGAAGGATGGCTAGGTTGCTATTGCTAGTTCCTCTTATCTATCTTATCTTTTCTTTTAAGAAACCATGATGTAATAAACAATAAAGCCATTAGAAGGCTTATTATTTCTTTCTTTCCGCTGCTATTGACATTTTATTATGTATCTGGAATCATGCTTATTTACTTGGAATATTATGCAATCATCCTCAAAATCTAAATTTTTGTTAAAATTGTGGATGTTTGTATTTCCTTTAAATTTTAGTAAAGGGGTGATCTCGCCTCTTTACAAGGTCTCCCCTTCCCACCTTCTTGGCGAAGAAGGAGAAAGCAACTTCAGGATGGAGTATGGATCTCAGACCGACAGCCCCAGGGCGGAGGATGGAAGTGGCAGGAGCTCTGGAACGATTGGGGTAGCCTTTGGACGTCTGAGACTTTTTATCTGATGGAGGACCCTTGGGGTATTATTTATAGGCCTTGAGTGAAGTCCAAACAGTTTGGAGACCGTTTGGACCTCAAGACCGTTTGGGGCCTCAAGACCGTTTGGGCCGTGAGACCGTTTGGCTTCATGCAGTTTCGGGACCACATGAACTCCATGCGGTCACGGGACCGTTTGGCTTCATGCGGTCTTGAGACCGTTTGAACTCCATGCGGTCTCTAGACCGGTTGGCTTCATGCGGTCTTGAGACCGTTTGAACTCAATGCGGTCTCTAGACCGGTTGGCTTCATGCGGTATTGAGACCGTTTGAACTCCATGCGGTCTCTAGACTGGTTGGCTTCATGCGGTCTTGAGACCGTTTGAATTCCATGCAGTCTCTAGACCGGTTGGCTTCATGCGGTCTTGAGACCATTTGAACTCCATGCGGTCTCGGGACCGGTTGGCTTCATGCAGTCTTGAGACCGTTTGACTCCATGCGGTCTCAGGACCGGTTGGCTTCATGTGATCTTGGGACTGTTTGACTCTGTGCGGTCTCGGGACCGGTTGGCTTCATGCGGTCTTGGGACCGTTTGACTCCATGCGGTCTCGGGACCGGTTGGCTTCATGCAGTCTTGGGACCGTTTGACTCCATGTGGTCTTGGGACCGATTGGCTTCATGCGGTCTTGGGACCGTTTGACTCCATGCGGTCTCAAGACCGGTTGGCTTCATGCGGTCTCGGGACCGTTTGACTCCATGCGGTCTCGAGACCGGTTGGCTTCATGCGGTCTTGGGACCGTTTGAGTCCACTCGGTCTTGAGGCTGAGTTATTCTTTTATGGTTTTTGTGCTTTTTCTGCAAATATAGAAAGGAAAAGTTAGTCTGATAGTATATTTACAAAAAGGGGTAAAATTAGGATTATGTATAGTTTAAACAAAAAAAGAGTATGGAAAACTAAAGAAAAAGACTAAGATAATTGACTAAAATAGGAGGTTATCATGTATGGTTTCCCCCCCCAGAGCTTAAGTAGTAGATGGCCCGAAACATGTGAATTTGGAATTTGTGGCCCAAGATTTAAATCAACTTGTTGAATAATAGATGAAACTAAGATGCCTGGATTTCCTTTTATCCTTCATGGACCCATATGTTAAACAACATATATTCTTGTAATAGATTTAGTTTTCATCTGTTGCAAACTTTTTACAATGCTATGAATCCCATACTATTTTGAGTAATGCAATGCAACCCTTCCTTTTTTGATTAAGGATATCTATTTTGGGGTTGTATCTATTATTTCAAAATAAAATGAAGTAGTGACCCCATCGTTGGGACTCACTCCTTATAACTACACATATAGAACTTTGCAATTAATCAAGAATATTATTTAATTTCATGTTGAACTCATAATGAGAACTTCAAATGGTTGGTCTCTGAGATGACTGGTAGAAAACCATTAGGTAATGCAACATCGATTCCATGAAAATATTTATATGTATATATCTTTCCTAATAAAAGGATTTGAAGTTGTGAGGACTCAGTTAATCTACTCAAAACTGTGATAATTTTGTTAGAATGAGAACACACATGTAGTGTTTGTAAAATCAATCATCCTAGTAGTTTTTATCATATTTAAAAAAAATTCTTGCTCAGTTTGATTTATTTTATTGCTCAGTTATTTTAGTTATAATAGAAAAACCACAAAATGAATGTGTTAATCACTTCTTATTTAGGCTAAATATTTAAATCATTGTTAAAAAGTTTGTCCTTCGGATTTGATTCTTAGCTATACAATGATAAGACCCATCCACTTATGTGTGGTTATAATCTACATTAGATTTGATCATATATAAGAGTTATATCCCTAGTTAATTTTCTAGTGTGATAAATTACAAACTAAATGTTGGTACCCTTTCTTGGGACAATTGACTTCTTTTAATATTAATATATTAATCTATAGTTAGCCCTTTTCTTTCTTAGGTTGCTTTTATAGTTTAGATTTGGTTCTATACTTTCTTTTAGATTTCTTAGATGTTGTTAATCTTGTTCTTTTATTGTATATTTTGATAACTTCTTATTCCATGCTTAGAAACCATTATATATCTTCATACATTGATGAGATATTCTTTTAGATTTGATTGTTAACTTCTCCATTTTTGGGGCATTTAGATGAAATGGAGTTCCTGGCATCACAAACAATACAATTTCAAACATGTGACTCATTCAATAATGATTGTATTTCCTTGAGGTTTACTGGACAAGGTAAAACAACAATGTAGAGGATCAATTGCCTAGCATATGGCCTCTTTATTGTTGATATTAAGTTGGAAACAATCAACAACATTTATGGGATACTATTAGGATCTGTGATACATAGATGATTATCCTCAATGAGGCATACTACAATCAAAAATGTTTTTTGGGGTTATGATGAAGATGCTTATATGTAGATAATTATGCACATGACACAAATAAGAAATAAATGCAATAGATAATATGTTATCCAACCTATAAGCCCAAGACAAAAGAATACAAGCATTTCTGTATCATATGACAATGCAACTCTCACAACCATTTGTAGTGTGTGAGGGTGTACTAGAATGATAAAGAGAGTGGTTGTAGAAGATGGACACAGTAATCACTATACAAGATCATACTGAGGTCATCCTTAAGAAAGATACATGATAGAACAACAATGACACAACCTGGAAACTTGGATACAAAGTAGGACATGTACACTTTTGTTCCACCCTTATCCACATTAAGGGCCTTGATAGGACAATTTAAAAGTGTTATTAGGAGAGTGACCATGACATGGTAGTTAAACATAAGGCACCACCAACCTTCCCTATTGCATTCCCAAATCCATGCATTTACTATAATTTGATAAACTTGGTTGAATCTATTATAGAAGATGAGAAACCAACTTCTATTGCATAATTGATTGTTTTAGATGATGAGATACCCCTCTAATAGATGGTATACATTCCATCACCACTTGATTTTTCGTCCTCTTCTCTAATTCTAATTACTTCCAAACTCATTGCTGAGTTGGATGTGTGACATGCATGTAACTATGCCACATGATGAGATTTTGAAGGACCTATATGCTACAATTCATGTTGATGTTGATTTTATAGTACAATGAGAGGATGCGAATTGTAGATAAATTATATTACAAGCATATTTTATAAATGGGATGGTTCCTTCTATGATATCACTATATCTTTACATGCATGCCTAGGGTATTAGAAGAGATAGCCATATCATTTGTCTGATATAGCAAATTTGATACTATTGGTGACATAAAAATCAGAAGACTCTCTAAATAAGTACCTTTAACCAATGTATACACCATGTACTCATATCATGCTTGAATCCCTACTACCAAAATGGCTAGGATACACAACCTCCAAAGATCATGAAACATGACTTGGCGCATCCTCATTCCTAAATTTTCTTCGCAACACCATTTCCTTACCACAATACCCAATACCATGCATGTCTTAGGATATCATGAAAATTGAGGAATCATTCAAAATCAGGAATATGGACACAATAGAACACCTGTATGTGTCAAATGGATATCAATGGAGAAAATGATGCATAGTAGGGGAGAAATGGATGGAATGGTGTTATGGAATGAAGAATGCACAACTCTCCTATATTCAACTTGAGACGATATTATATTTCTTTTTACCATGCCATGAATGATTTTGAAATCGTAGCTTGGTTGCACATTGGCGTCAACTTGTTTTATTTTGTGATAAACCTTTTTATATAGAGAGGGGTATGGAAGAAGTGCATCTGGAAAGTAGGGTGGATCCTACCCTATCTTAGGTTTAGTAAACTTTCTTTTCCTTTTCTATTTAATAGATGGGAGGTAAGATTATGGATGAGTAAGTACACAAGAGGGTTTGGATCATGTGAAGAACTTATTTTTATGATTAATTATATTAGGTTAATCCTCTAGTTCAAATATGTAACATCATCCCCATCTTTGAGTATTGGAGTGATGATCCCTTCACTTCAAGATATCGCAGACAAGCCCCAGGAACCCCCTCAATTGATTTGACCTTCTAGTCCATCGATGGATTATTTCTCAAGAGTAGAAAAGAAATCCAACCAAACATAGATAACCATATACAAATTATAATTTAGCCACCTCCAGTTAGATGATTTATTAGTTAGCCCAATCAACTAACCCATACATGACTAGAAAATTAAAGTGAAGACTGATGTCTCATAGTTGATTGACTCACTCATGAGTGAAGTGGTTGGGATCCTGCTTAAGTATCCAAGCTACAAGTTTGCCTCACAATTCTATCAGATGAGAATATATTCAAAGGACATGTTGAATTCAAATTGATAGATTCACTTACCATGTTGATTGTCTCTCTAATAATCACCACACTGTCAAGGACACACTCGACTAGATCATTAATCAAGTCAATCAGCTAGAAAGTGTATCTAATCACTAAAAAGCTCCAATTTTCACATAAAAACTTAGAATTGAGCACATCAAATGATGTTTTATGTGTGACTCAATTATCCAGAGAAAAAATGTAGTCACTAACTTGGATTTGCAATATTAAAGTCCTTGTGCTAATCAGTTCACATCTTCTATACATGTATAACATTTTAACAATTGTAAGATTATTTTAGTTTAATGCTATATTTTGTGGTGAATGAAATTCACTTGGGAGACATATATGGAAAATGATTCATGACGGCTATCTCCCGTACACATAACTAGTCATCATCAAAGATATTCAAAGACAAAACTTAATAGTTTGACATGGAGACAAGTTTTACTAGAGATGTAAACAAAAATTGCAACCACCATTCAGGGCGGTGATGCACACCACACAGATTCTCCCCCATGCTACTACTTTCTTTATGAGATTGTTATTCCCTATTGTCTCTTGTATCATGAACATGAGTTGAGGGTAGATCATTTATCAGGGCATGGGGAGTATCTTCGCTACCCACATTTGTTAACTTTTAACTATTTTTATTACTTTATGAAAAAATATTGATTGTGAATGAATTATTTTGTTTGATTCTTGATTGATCACCTTGTTTTCATGTTATTCAATCTCAGGCATATGCAATTTTGAAATCTAAGTGTGTCATCTTCTTTCAATTTTACCTTCACATGAAAATTTTAGATGGTTGTCCCCTGAGGTGTTAGGTAGAAGACCCTTAGGTAAAGTGGTAATGATTCTGTAGAGAAATCTACATGTAGAAATCTCTTATTATAAAATAATTTGAATTTATACAACTTCACTTTATAATTTGTTATATCTTATAATTTAGTTAGAGAGGTAACATAGTTATTGTTGGTGAAACCCATCATCTTAGTAATTTTGACATATTCAAAACATATTCCTTAGTTTTAATAAGAAAAACATCAATCACCTATCCTTGTCAATCAAAACTTCTTATTTACACCAAAAATTTAAATTTATATTAAAAACAAAATTTAGTTTTGATCCTTAGATAATAGTCATTTGCTTATGGGTGGTCATCATCATACATTATGTTTGCTAAAATATATGATTTTCATGTACTAGTGGATTTTTCAATGCAATAAATCTCACATCAGAGGCACATTGTTAAAATGTGCCTACATGAAATCCATGGTGATCAATATGAAGATCTCTCACAAATACTATCACATTCATTTTGATGTGGGCACTGGTAGGGGATTCATGTCGATAATAATGTTGTTTACAATTATTTTACAAAATATTTTAGAAGGGGTCAAATATTGTGGGTGATTAGATCCCCTTCCTAATGGTAACATGCTCTCACATCACAATCGCTTGGAAGCCATGATAATCATTATCACCTCATAAAAACTCAAAGTGGTATGTCTTTGAATCATTCCCACCTCTTTGCCTCCCGGTCTCTCTTATTTGAATTGCAAAATTTTCAAACTTCATCTATTTTTACATGGGATGATGTTCCTTGCATGTCTGCTTTGAAGTAATCAAGCAATATACCTGTGACTACAATCACTATACAAAACCATCAAATGATAATTGCTTAGAATACTGTTTTGTTTTATTACGTTTCTCATTTTTTGTTGACTATCGTCTCTTGTAAATTCATATACCATGTATTGTGCATGCTTTTTGGATAAAAATGCACTATATACATTCCCCTCCCATGTGGAATAGCAATGAGTTGCACTCTAGATACCCAATACAAAAAGCATTGGGCCATTTGTAATCATAGACATCTTGTGTAAGCCGACCATACTTAGCCTCAAACTTGCCCCCTTCCTTTTAATTGAGATATATCATGACCATTGTGAACAAGAGGTGCATTAAGGATTGTACATTAACCCATTGAACATAGAGACCCATTTAGAATGAATTATGTAACATCCTTACTAAATCTGAAGATGCTTATTTTCCACCCTTTTTAGGTACATGTGAGAAGATATTATAAGATTATTAATTAATTAATAATTGGCTGCAATGTCGAGTATATCTAAATTGAGATCACTTAAATAACTAATTATTCTAATAATATTTTCAAACCTAGAATAGAAATGTGGTTAAAATTATGTCATTTTAGTAGAAATATTTTCAAATCAAATTAAAATTCCAACCAATTTTCAATTTCGAAATTATTCTTGTAAATCAAAGTATATAAATATTTTTCAATTTCATTGGACCATTTTTCTAAAAATCCAAAATTGTCTCAGTGAATTATTAAAGTTTCAATTGTTTGGTAAGATCATTTCAAATTCCAAATGATGTAAAGATACTTATTATTTTTTACTTTAAAAAAAAATATTCGAATCATTAAGCACACTGGAACATGAAAACATCACTTTTGGTAAACCATGTTTTCAAAAGCCAAAAATGGCACTATAACGCTACCAACATTTTGACCATTTGGTAAAAGTACCTCAAAACTTAAATATCACCTTTGGTATAACCGATCAACACCTGAAGTACTTTAAGTTGACAAATATTTTATTTGTAATCACATTTTCAAGCCCAAAATAGCACTAAAATGTTACAATGTTTCTACTAGTAACTATATTTTAAAGGACAAATTATATCAAAATGCATACCACTTTTTTCATTCAGTACAATCCTTGCGAATATAAAATACATAAAACTACCAAACAATAATAATCATTATTAAACTTTATTTTCAATAACCCAAAATATCAGGAAAATGTTGTTCAAATTTCATCCTTTTCGTAACAATATTTAAAAATCCAATTTATTCAAATTTCAACAAATTTTGACTTGAAGATGAATCCTCCATAAAAACACTAAGTACAACGAAGTATCAAAATATTTTAGTGTTTTGTTATTATCTTTTCAAAACTCAAATAGCATAAAAATAGTAACAGTTCCAACTTTCGGTATAGTTCTATCCAAATCCCAAAATGCATCAAGATGTTGAATTTACTGTACCACAGTAAATTCTTTCCTTTGAAATGTGGTATCAAGTTGAAGGAATTCCACATCACTATGATTTAAGTATGACTACCTTTGTATAGAATACAACCTAAGATCTCGTTTCCCCCATAAAACTACTCCTGAATCCAATAGTATCACATATAAAGCCAAGATCAAGTTATAAATATATACATAAAACCTAAAATTATGCCCAATAACTTGTAGGAACTTACCTTAAATCACTATGAAATTTCAAATATAACATGTATAAACACTATTTAGACAATCCCAAAATTAACAATTCATTTCACCTTGTTATCTTTATTATTCCCCATTCCTTTATCTCTAAAAGGACCACTCATACAAAGGAATGTGGCCAATCTTTCCAAGTCTAAGATTTTTTTTAGGTTTGACAAACATAATTCCCTTAAAGGAAACCTAACCCCCTTCCTATGGGCCATCCTTTTTTAGATGGAATATCTATGCATCTCACTCATATATTTGACTACTGGGTTAATAATTTGACCTATAAAGTGGATATCCAAAATGCACAAATTAAGTACTGATGCAGGTCCAAAATAAAAAAAGGTCAGATATCTTCCAAATTGGGGTTGGATATTATGATCTGAAAATTATGTTCTGAAGGAAATCCAATTCCACAAATATACACATACATTACTAAAACTTTACAATCAATATATAGAAATGTACATATATAAGAATTGATCATATATCTATATATATTCAATGTAAAAATAATATTTGTATCTCCTATGCATTTTTCAACATTAAAAGCATTATTTTTATGCATATAATATATTTATCTAAATTTGATTATTATCTATTTGGTTCATAATAGATTCAGATGTTGCCATATAATATTAGTTCATATATCACATAAAACTTTCTTTTCAGATTTAGGTATTGGATAGACTACTCCAGTTGCCACAATTCTAGAAAAATCAATAGAAATACCATCCAACTAGACCAAGGGGAGACAAAAGAGCCCTCCATCAAATCAAGTGTGGCAACATGCCACACTACACTAAGGGAAGATAAAAGAAACATTCTGATAGGGACACCACCCACTCAAAAAGGCATCAACAATGAAAAATCTACCGTGAGGGAGAGGGAAGTTGAAGAGGAGGTAGTGAAAAAAGAAACCCACCAAAAAGACCTTGTTTTGTCAGCAAAGGAGGTTGAACAAAGACAGATTAGGAAGGAGCAAGGGAAGAATTTGAGCTTGAGGAAACATGAAAAACAACTATAGTGATCTTCCTCTGCAAGAAAATTCATAGGAAGTCGGACAAGAAATCAACAAACTCAATGAGATTGTTTTTAACTCTATTCTTCATATTTATAATTTAACTATAAATAAGTTGTTACTAACTTTACAATTTGTGGAAATTACAACCAATATGTAACTATTAATGAGCCTTCCACAACAGATGTAACTCCTTGTTGTGAATCAATTATAGATCATGGAGGCACTAGCCGACATGAATAGAGAGATCATCCTTCTATGACAAGAGAGGGATGAGCTAAATAAAGAGAACAAGAGGTTGCACACCTCCAATGAAGAAATAAAGCTAAAGGAGGCATTGATGAAATCACAATCTTGCAAATAGTCATCCTCAAAATGATAGAAGATAACCAATGAGGAGGCATCCTCATCACCAAAATCTGATGTAGATGTGCAACTAAATGTAGGTATGGTGTTCTCATAACTAGGTACTACACATATTGCACCATCTCCGATTTAAGAAGTCACATCAGAACTATATATTGGACAAGTATAAGATGACTCTTCCAAGAATGCAAAGGTTTCCATTGGGGAAGATGATAATATTAATTCCCCAGCCTCACCAAGGCACTCCACCAACCAACCACTAGTAGAGGAACCCATAGAAAAAGTAGGACAAGGCTCCCCAATAGAACCAAAACAAGTCGCTTCCCCTAGGGACGTCGAGGGATAGGGGAAAACAACATTATTCATGAATCATTAATTCCAAGGGAGGAAACATGATAAACAACTTAGGATTAGATGAATGGGTTGGCCCCTCTCTTCGACTACAAGACTACACCCCTCCCAGTGACTATCAAGATGTAGCAAATAAATTCTTATTGGACAAACCAATAGAGAGAGGAGATTATCCTAAAGCTTTTGAAGTGGATATAGAGGAGCAAAATTATGAGGAGGGCAAACGAAACTTGAACCGTACGTTTGATAAAAGCTCCAAGGAAACTGGGTAATCTTGTTTTCCTTAAGCCATTGCCAACTGATAGAACACATATGGTAGCCACCCCCTCCTGCTATCATGCAAAATGAAAGATACATATATGATGTAGTGTTAGGTATGTTACTTCATGACATCCACATCCTGGAATGTATAATGGACGATGAAAAACAAGGGGAAGATGTCATCTACAACAATGACAAATACTCTGACTAGAAATGACCTAAGGTCAACCTTTAGACACAAGGCGTCGATCAAATGAGTATTCTTGAAGGTTCTCTATGACACAATTAATGAAGATCATATGTACAAAGATACAAAGGGAACAATTTCCAATGCCACGTCTAATTTAGAGGCGTAGTTATATATCAAAAATAACATGCCCCCATCAGTTGAAGAGTTGTAGAGTGTGTTGCAAAGAATAAGGAAGTTGAAATTTAAAGCACTCCCCATTAAGCTTTTAACCATTGGATGCCAACCATGGAGGTTCTTTCCACAACGTGGGTGACTACAAACAATTTTAATGTTATATACATACCATGTGGAAGGATGGTCTTCGATAAAATAATAACCATGGCGATTGACATGCGTGAACCGTGCGCTAAACGCAAGTGTATGTATCAATGTAATATAGGCCTTGTGAGGCCCGAGTCGAACTCAGGGAAATGTAAATTTTAGTAGACTACTACGAACTGGTCACGATTAGCTAGACCGATGGGAAAATTGAGTTTGATTTGGAAAAAGAAAATAAAACAAAAAGAAAACAAAAGAGCACGATGATTAAATGTTTAGTTTAATCAAATTAAATGAGAATCCTTAGGATTGCAGTTTCACCGCAAGGTTTCACTGCTTGCAAATTTACATCATTAACATAATTCGTTCCCTTTCCCTGAGTGTGGCTCGTAGTCAGAATTGCTCGCTTCCACAACCTACCTAGTTCTAGGTCACTTCCACGCCAATAGTAATTTATACCCTGGATCTAGGTGCTTTAATTATTTCTCTGAGTATCCACCATTAATCGTACATTACCTTGTCTAAGGAATTTATTGATTAATGTGTTAATTGTGCCTTTTCAACCACTAATCCTCCGTTAAAAGTAATTAATGGTATTAGAAATAGACTATGGTGATCAAGCATAGTAAATTGCAATAGAAACACGATAACATATCAAGGTAAAGTGAGACAAATTATGATAATCCATATAAAAGTGTCATACAGTGATTCCCCAGGCTAATCCTTGTCCTAAGGATAGAGGGGATTAGCCTCGCATGTTCACATAAACATTACACATGGAGAATAAAGAGGGAAACATGGAGAAATGAATGGAATTATGGTGTGACCCCTGAAATGGAGAAGATCCAGATGATCCTCGGTACGAGACGTCATTTCTGTAGCCTTTGGCAATGGAATAGAACATGGAGAAGATCCAGATGATCCAAATGAAGAATCGTCTGTCTGTGGCTCTGGAAACGTTTGGGTCATAGCTCTGGGCTCTGTTCTTCACTCTCCTCTCCTCCCGGACTTGTGCAATGGAATAGAACATGTGAATCCTTTAGGTCTGGTCGTATTTTCTTAGGTATTGGCATGACTTACGACCACAAAAGATCACAGCCGTTTGATCGTGGCGATTCTGGGTGCAACTCTGATCTGACAACGTCGATGCCATTGACGAAATGTCAATGGTAGTGACACATTAAGGTGCACTTCTGACGCTAGAAAAAATGGAATCTGTCACTAGAACCTGCTGAGATCTCAATACTATCGACGGTGTGTCGATGGTATCAACCCCTTAGGGTACCAACGCTTTCTTCAATGTTAGGAGTCTTTTCTGATGGCATCTTGATACCATTGACCATTCCCATCGATGGTATGGACGAGATGATTTTTGGCATGCTAATACACTTTTGAGACCATCGACATTGGGTCAATGGTATCGACTTGTTCACTCTCCTTCCGACTTTGTTGTTTTTGCCTTGTCGATGCTATCGATGGACCGTCGATGGTATCGACGGGTCCAGGAATACAAGGTCCCTTAAATGAAGAGAGGAACACAAATCAAATCTGAGAAATTTTATAATTCATACAAAATAAAGTAAAATAAAATGAATTTGATGCGTACAGTGATTATTGGCACAAGGAAATGAATCATGCTATTATAGTCACAAAATGACAAATAATTACACAAAACAAGTATGAAACTTAGCCTATAAAAGTGACTCAAAAACCCTGCATCAAACTCCCCTAAGCTTGAATCTTGCTCGTCCTCGAGTAACAAAACTTAAAATCTGATTGAGAGGGTCAACTAAAGAACATAATCACATAATTGATACCTCAATATGATTCCCGCCTGTATTTCACATACCGGCCCTTACCAACCACAGAACGATAACTACCCTTCAGGTGACAATAATCATTCAATAGAAATGTCTACCCCAAGATGAATGAACATTATCAAATAAGGCAGTTAACATACTATGATCTTCAGGTTCAAGTTTGGTGCATCTTGTGATCTCCTATCTACGTTGCTCACTTCCTAACTACCATCTAAATGGAAGCAGTGCTCCTGATATACATGAATGAGGAGAATATCATGGGTGGCCTACCACTTATAGAAACGGGTGGATGGAATGGGTGGTTATATAAGAAAAGGAAGAACAATATAGTCGATTATGCAAAAACCAAAAATGAATGACCTATCATGATGCGAATGCAAATGAAAATATCCTAATGCTACATTTTGGTGGAATGATGCATGCACTATCATTCCGTATCAAAGTGAGATGGAATATATGAGAAAACTACACCATGTGCTTATTCTTCTTAATATTCGAGTGAGAACATGTTCCTTTCTCCCTCTTATTCATACTTACTTCTCAATCTTTTTTTCCTTTTTTTTTAACTTTTACATTTGATGTCTTCTTTTTGGAGGGTATGGAACTAGTTCAAAGCCTTTAATGTTTTGAGAAGAGCATAAGACACATGATGTAAAACTATATGCTCAAAATATGCGAATGCACTTACAAAATGACAATTATGCAACTAAAAGACATGCACTTAAGGAAAAAAATGCATGTATACTACTCTATACTTTTTTTCCATTTTTTTTTGCAAAACATGCAAGAACAACTGCAATGAAAGACCTATCTAGATGGAATGCAATCGAATAGTGAATGAAAATAATATGCTCCAGTTCTTACGGTGGAGTATGAATGAAATTTCGTTTGATCAGATCTGTAACGACCCCGCCTCCCGGTAACCCCCAATTAAGGGAGACCTGAAGGTCAGAGCCATTATTCAATTAACAGGATCAAAGGTTCGACAAATAGTCAACAATAATTATGAAATTATACTAACTATCTGGAATTTGGTATAAAATTAAAACTTTACTTACCTTTGAAAACTTTGGAAATCTATCTATCCAGAGCTTGATTTATTCTATCTAATCCTCCTTGCACTTTATTTCTTATTTCCACAATGTGTCACTTTACTGTTTGTTCTTTCAATTGTTGTTCCTAAAACGCCAACAAACAAAATGTCGGTCAGTATATTGAAATATATCGATATGTGGGAACAACCAAAATCTTGCAAATATGGCTAACAATTTAATAATCACAATCAAATTATTTAACAAGCCACTTTACATTTTCAATGTGTCATTCTCCACCACTTTTTCCCTAACCCTGGCATACCCCTCTAGGGTTTCTCTTTTTCCATTGACTTAAGGGCATCTTCTCAATCCCGAGCTTGGTGCTTGGGAGTCACCTCTCGCGGTGCTCCATAGTCATGCATCATAGACCACCTTCTCATTCCCGAGCTTGGTGTCTGGGGTCACCTCTCATGGTGCCTATTGGTCTACCCTCCTGGGCCTGACCTTCATGGCATCTTCCATCAGGGTGGCATGTAGGTGTGAGAATTCACATGTATATATAACTATGATAGCCATAGTGACTTTATAATTGCAGTATGAACATCCAAACTGTTTAGATTGCATTCAATGCGAGGAAACATTTGAGAAACCCTCGAAAAATTAATGTGATTATTCATAATTAACCACATACCTATCAAGCTGAAGTGAGACAGATATAATCCAATCAATAATAGGCAAGCAAGCATTCAATAAGATCTTGAAAAAATTATACAATTCCCTTTTATTACTCATGTTAGCAAGACCTATTAAATCTAGCTCGCTTCCTAGGGTTTCTAGTCCACTTTTAGGGTTTCCATTGCAATTAGGGTTTCCCTTCATCTTTTACTATTTGAAACCCTAATTTAATGCAGTTGATCACAAACCCTAATTATCTCAACATCTAATCCTCAGTTTTAGATTCAAGGCATAATTATCCATTAATTAAGCCTCTTTTACATTAAATCTACTATTTTTATCTGTTTAATCAATGAAAAGATCATTATGCTCATTTATCATCAATTCAAAGTTCATTATAGTCTAATTCACATATGAACTTGATCTACCATTAATTCCACCTTTTATTCATAAGAAAACCCTAATTACTACTTTTAGGGTATTTATCCACATTTAGGTACTTTTATACTCGAAATAGCTTAGATTCAGTGTATTCCAACTTTAATCATGAAATTAATCAATTAAAGCTATTAATGGTCTCATTCACTAATATTAGGGTTTCAAGGCCCATTAAAGCATACTTATGCACATGAACTCTCAATTAAACTAATTACGTGCAAAATTCATCTTTTTTTGTTCCTAATGTTCCTTTTTATCATTAACCGGCTAATATCAACTTTAATCATCCATTAAACCCCATTAAATATATTAATCAACTCAAAAAAGGGTTCTTTAAACATTTAAGTATTAAAGTTACTATCTTCCATTACTTTTCAAATTACAATCAGAATTAGGCTTCAAATATATTTTTGGGATTTTTTCACATTTTTCTGATCAACTTTCATGTATAACATGTCCTTATTCGACTTACCAATATTTACTATGAATTAATCAAAACTCACTTACTTTGGGCCAATGGGAGGTTTCCACGTCGCTTCCTCATGCAATGTGGGGGCGGCTTGCTTTAAAACATTTTGAAGTGACCGATTTTCCCCTGGTTAAGTCAGCCAACTCTTCAGCCCGTGGAGGGCAAAACAGTCCAATGAGTGTGTCTTCTTCTTCCTCGGTTCAGCAACAATGGCGCTGCGATCTGCAGGCTTGAGAGAGCTCTCCTCTTCCACCCTTGGGCTCCACGGCTCCAGGGATAGTCCCCCAACTTCCGCCTCACTCCTCCATGCACCCACGCACCTGGTGGTGCTTCTAGTTTGTGGCTGGTCGGCTGAAAACAATCCAAGCAGGTCCGCCGCCATGGATGACCTGCAGCCAACCTACGGCGCTGCGCAGGTGCTAGACCTAAGGGATGATGGTTGAGGTCCTTTCCTAAGGACCTAGGATCATCGTTCCCCCATCAAGCCCCTGTCCAAAGTTCCACCTTGCTCCAGGTTGCACTATCTCCCATGGTTAGGATTTTGCGTGCAAGAAGATGAAGAAGAATACAGAAGAAAGGATACGTGCAACTCCCCAGAACTTGCCCATGATCTCTACTTCTTTTATAGGAGAGGGTTTTCGCACCCTAAGATGTGCATCCACCATGATGCAAGATCTTGTCCCAATAGGAATCCAATTCCTTCTTTAGAAAGCAAGCTTTCTCTCTCTTCTTTACCCTTTGAATATCCCCTATTATATGGATATTAGGAATTCGAAATTCCTCTTTCGTTTTCTTTGTACTTGCCCTTTTTAATTCCTTGGCCACGGATTTCTATATTTCCTTAAGTAGAAAATACCACTCCTTTAACAAAACCACAAAAACCATTAATAATGTATTACATTATTCCCTTATTTTGCTTTATTGGTATTTTATCTTTCCTCTTTCTTCATTGGGACTCCTTGGATCCCAAGAAACTCAAATAATTCAAAATTCCTTTTTTTAAGGAATACTCATTATCCCTCTAAAAGCATCAATATGCATTATTTCACATTATCTTGTTTATTTCTCATTAAAATATCTTTTTTTTTTATGATTTCTCTTTATTTCTATTTATTTTCCTCATTAGTATTCCTTTTATCATTAGGAATCCTTGGGATACGAAATTTCACCAAGGATAACTCAATTATACCTCTTTTCACTTGTTTTCCACATTTACCGTTATTTTCAATTTCTTTCTTAATAAAGAAATACTTAATTGATCTTTTCTTTTCTTATTGCATTTTCTTTGCAACTTTGGACTCCTTGGAATCCAAGGAACGCATGTGGCATGAAATCCACCTTTGGATTAAGTTCTTTTGCCTTCTAGAGGTTTCCACACCTTTCTTTCCTCAAAACTCAATTATTCATTTATTAATTGAATTTCTTTGTTAATGGGCCCAATAGCCAATAAAGCCCACAACACAAACATCAAGGCTATTGTTAACGGAATCCATTTATTTGCAACAAATTGTACTATTTGTTCCAATATCTTTAATATGAGAAATTACATTTCTCACCAAAGGAACCCAAAAACTGGGATTGTAACATCCTTCCCCTCTTATAAGAATTTTGTCCTCAAAATTCCATCAAGCAAGAAAAGAAGCATGATAATCCTTTCTTAAGTCCATAAGGGATCCCATGTGGCTTCACCCTTTCCATGGTTCTTCCCAAGAACCTTTGTCATCTCATATTCTTCCATCAGAGTTCTTTCTTAGCTTGGTATATCGTACCCTCATAGGTGACTCAGGACATTTCAGCCTCTCAAAAGTTGAATAGGTTCAAGGCTCAACACATGGCTTGGGTACCTCACATAGTGCTCTAGATAGGACTCATGGGATACACATCATGTTATCCTGAGGGAAAGGCTAAACACAACCATCTCCACCAATCCATCTCAAATGGACCCATATATCGGGGACTCAACTTTCCCAGTTGAAGCTTGGAGGAGTCGAATTTTCACTTTATATTCTCCCATAGTGAACTACATGTTAGTCTGCTTTGCACCAACTCGTGACTCATGTCACTCTTGGGCTCTCTCTCAGCCATTGCATGATCAAGAAACTTCATCTGCACACACTGTGGTTCTTTTCTAACCTTTGTGAGGCCTCCTTCACCAACATCATCATAATGAAGTGATGACCGACATAACCTCCTCATAGAACTTCTTGCATCCCGATAAAGGTTATGGTGGTTAACATCACATCTTAAGAACTGTCTCTTTGTATCACCCTGAATGAGCACACATGCTCTCATCAGACCCTCTAGTCTGGATCATACTAACCATTAGTATGGGTACTAACATCAAGTTCTTCAGGTATCTACTTCCACCTCATGGGAGTGAATCTTTAGGTCAAACTCTAGAACCTTTGAACTCGCATCATGGTGTGGTTAAACAATATCTCTCATAGGTAGTTCAACCAGATCTGTCCCTTGAAAGAACTCTTTCTTTCTCATGTTATCTAGGTAAGGAGATCTTACATAACCCATATTGCATCTTGACCTTCCTTGGTGTAGGGGAGACTTACAACAACATCCATAGTGATGCACTCCCATTCCCTCTCAGGAACTCTCTTTATCCTTCATATCAAAGCACTGGGTTACTGGTGTTCGTTCTTCACCTCTATCATGCATGACCACAAGCCACATGCATCTTCATCTTAAGCATCCAAAGTGCTACTATCTCTTACTATCTCAGTAATACCAAGGTATATGGTGATCGTAAAATCATGATCTCCGGTATGTCATGATTCCTCCAGATCGATTCCTCAGAAACCCTAAACCACTCTAGTTTGGGTTTCATCACTTTCCTTTCCAAAGAAGTGCATCTGAGGTTATACAACCATCCTCTTATTGCATCACAGCCTAGACTGGCTAACCAAACAACTACTAACTTGTTCAACAGATCTTGCTACATCTGAGTGTTAGCCAAACATATCTTATTTCCAACTTAGGGTTAGCCGAACAACCTCAACTTCTTCTAGCCTCTAGCTAAACTAGGTAGCTATATCTCAACCAGAGCATACATTACCACTTCTTATCCTTAGATGAGGACATACAACCCCATGTATTTCACTTATCCTTTCAAACTCGAATTCTTAGTCTATCTTCATGGAGAATACTTTGAGCTCATCTCCTTGATGATCAAACTTAACTTTTATAACTTGCAAATTCCACAAAGCTTATGCTAGAAGCATCCTTACATGATGATTACCTAAACTCTCTTAGTGTTTGTGAACCATCCATGCATCATTCACTCCACCAGGGTATGTTATCTTCTCTGTAGCAACATCTCAACTCACAATATCTTTATCCTTAGTGTATGGCATACGTACTGTCCTATCTCTTACTTCCATAACAAGAGGAAATAATCATTTGGGTGCAGTCCAAATACATAGTTCTTCCTGTTCCAAGAGTAGAGATGGTACATCCCACCTTGCCACTACACCTTTAAATTTGAGTTGAAATGTGCCACACATGTCTTTACATCACAAACATCATCTTGATATCAAAGTTACTTCCATGGAGAACTGGTCTTGAACCTACTTGAGTCACCACACAATCCTTGGTCATCTCCTCTAGGTCTATAGGGTGTCGACACTTTTGGGGTCATCCCTTTTCCCTTATGCATCCAGAGAGTGCCCTACTCATCTGCCCTTTGGGTCCCATGAGTTCATGAAGGTGATCAATCTCCTAACCCATGGCCCTCACACAATGATAGTTGTTACCTCCCGACCCTATGGTCATGTGCAACTAGGGAATTAGACAACTCCTTCTTCCATCGGTCTTATCCCTACCTGACCCTAGGACATACTTAGGATTCTATTATGGTACATGTCCAACTTAGAACCTTACCCAAGACTTCATCATCTCTCTCTCTACATTCATGATTGACTTTCATCTCTTCATAGGGGTCATGGAAACCTTTCTACCTTGGTCAGCCCCCATATCGGTTACCTCCATGGTAACACATCCACATGCACTTAGAGATGGTTATTTATGGGTCTACAGGTTCATTCTCATACCATGTACTTCTCACCTAGCTTCTCAAGATCCTCTGAAACCTCTTTAGGTTACCACAAAATCAACAAGACTAGTATACACCCTACAAAAGGGTCCCTCTCCCAGGTTGGGAGGAAACAAAGGTCACAAGCATTCTTATGTTTAGGGTCTGCCTCCACATGACCATGCTTATCCCTATCAAGCTACTAAGGCACAAACAGAAACCTACAAAACCATGCTAGGTCACACTTGTTCTCATCCTCAACATTAGACCAACTTAGTTGTGAGGGGTTCATCAAACATACCTTAACTTAAGGGGTTTCCTTTTCTCTACACATGAGGAGTATCATGCTCAAAACTGTAGAGACTCAAATCTCATCATAAACATCGGGCACACTACTTCCCCTCTTAGGCCTAGGAACCCTAGGTTCACCTTTGGGTGTCCAACTGCATGCTCAAACTCTTAACCACGTATCAAGCATGTCCAAGGTATGTCATGTACTTCCATGGTTCTTTTATATGAGCAACACCTCATAGTTGAGTCCTCCTCAAGGACAACTAACTAGGTACAAGGCCTTACCAAATGTTACTAAACATCTACGTGATTTAAGGAACTCTTCTTCTCATCTATACCAGAGGTACATAGGTATTAGCAAACTCATCCTCTCTCTAGGGTTTGGTTCCTCTAAAGGCAACCAAGATATCATCAGCCTCCAGGGATCATGCATGAGGCAACCACTATCATCCACGTAGGTCACATCATCCTCGACCTCCCCTATTCCTCATGTCTCAGAAGCTAAGCTTCCAACCTTCTTGTTGGGGTCCTACTTTCTCTCTCTATAGATAACTCCACATCCAGCCTTCCTACTAGAGGTCCCTTCTCCATGAAGGCTCAATCTCACAAGCATACCCCTATGTGGGTGAAGCCTATGCTCAACTCATTTTTGGCTCAAGATTATACCTAGCCCTTTATTGCTCATCCCATAAGCCATCCATCATGCATACTGGCTAGGGTTTCAATCTACTTCTGTCCACTGATGTACTCTGGGTGCAAGCTATACCCTACCTGCAACAGCCCATAAGGTTTTTATAGGTTCTAACCTCATCCATGAAGGATCTATCTTTCGCTCAAACATGCACAAACCTTCCCAGGGTTGGGTTGCCATAGGTACTTGATCATCCAACCTCTCATGGCTCATATGGCATCCCAAGGTGTGTCCATTCAAACACTCGGTCAACCATGACATCTAACTCATCATGTCATATCTCTCTCTCTCTAACCTCTACTTAGGGTTAGGGTTAACATCATCCTCAGAGGATGTGCTAGGTCTCTACTTTTAATGGAGATCTCTACCTCCAAGACTAACTCTGTCTGCTCATCCTCCTATCAAGGAGGTCTAGCCTCAGGTCTTCTTCTAAGGGGCAATGACAACTCATGTCATACGACCTAAGCATGTATCTATTCTTTAGTTTGTGCTTAATCTATTAAGCTTATGTCCATGACATCTTATTTACATGCTTTTCATTAATTTGGTGGAGGATTCCTTAGACCTTATTAACCTTACCCATACCTCAAGGGGCGAGGAGAAGAGAGGAAACCCTAATCCTTAAGGTCCTTATCAGAATTTGAGTTGTGAAGGGATGAATAAGATGAGAGATTCCTAAAGGTATCTTATTTCGATTCATACCCTAAGACTTTGGCCAGACAGTCACACAGATCTGGGAGTCCTTGTATTCTGACTAGCGGTGCGGAGGAAAATATTGCCAGCCCCCGATCGTGATCCTTTTCTAGACCCCTCTATCTTTTGGATAATCCTCTAATAACTCCCTTGGGTTCTACTGAATTTGTAAAATTTAATAATTATTAAAGATTAAGTGTGGAACCTTCGCTCTGATACCAATTGTAATGACCCCGCCTCCCGGTAACCCCTAATTAAGGGAGACCTGAAGGTCAGAGTCGTTATTCAATTAACAGGATCAAAGGTTCGACAAATAATCAATAATAATTATGAAATTCTACTAACTAACTGGAATTTGGCATAAAATTAAAACTTTACTTACCTTTGAAAACTTTGGAAATCTATCTATCCATAGCTTGAATTATTCTGTCTAATCCACCTTGCACTTTATTTCTTATTTCCACAATGTGTCACTTTACTGTTTGTTCTTTCAAGTGCTATTCCTAAAACTTCGACAAACAAAACGTCGGTCAGTATATCGAAATATACCGGTATGTGGGAACAACCAAAATCTTGCAAATATGGCTAAAAATTTAATAATTACAATCAAATTATGATTAATCGCATTAGTTTCCCGAGGGTATCCTGAATGTTTCCTCGCATTGAATGCAATCTAAATAGTTTGGATGTTCATACTGCAATTATAAAGTCACTATGTCTATCACAGTTATATATACATGTGAATTCTCACACCTACATGCCACCCTGATGGAAGATGCTATGAAGGTCAGGCCCAGGAGGGTAGACCAATGGGCACCATGAGAGGTGACTCCAGGCACCAAACTCGGGAATGAGAAGGGGGTCTATGATGCATGTCTATGGAGCACCGCGACAGGTGACAAGCTTGCACTCTGACATCTCTCTAGTTCTCTCCCCGGTGGCCGCCGCTGGGGGGAGGGGGCGTCACCCTTGACGCTTTCCTCCCCCTGACCCTAACTGTTCTCGGGGCGTTTTCGATTAGGAAGAGCAAGGGTTGCGAGTCGATGGAGAAAAAGTGTTGCGAGTCGGTGGGCGAAGCTTGGGTGTTCCGGTTGGAGGGGATGTGTGAAGCACCGCGAGGAGCAGATCTGGGCCAGCGGATTGGCAGTTCGACTCGATCGATTCCACTCCGTTCAAGTGCGACAGATGGAAAGGGCCTCTCCCAACTAGATCTAGCATCTTCATCGCTGCTTTACCCAGAAGGTGATGGGAGGGCTCTCTTCGACGCTTCCCTCACTTGCATCCCCCCTTCCTTCCCCGAGCGACGCCCTGGCTCAGGTTGGTAAGCTTCGGCGGAGGTGGGTCTTGTCGCTGGGCTGGTTGTTCCTCAGCTTGCCGGCGCGCCCTTTCCACAACGAAGGCAAGGAAGGGTGTCTCCATTAGGCTAGTCTTCTGACGGAAATGCTCTCTCCTCAACCGATGTTAAGCCGGCCTCCCAGGGTTGCGTCCGCACCCTGTTTGTCTTCTGGGTGTCTTTGGCGTTGTTGGCTTGATCTGCGGTAGAAGGTCGAGCTTCCTTTGTGTGCTTTCTTCTGCAGGAGATCGGCTGGGCACCTTGTCTAGTTGCTTGACTTCGTATCAGTGTGTCCAATGGTTGTGCTTTTGGGCCATCCTGGTCGGTTGTTCGGGTTTCTTCACGTTTAGATGGTTGGGCAGTTTGCTTACTGCTGCTGCAGCTGGTTCTTCATCCGACTGATGGTGTCCCTTTGGTGGGCTGATGTAGGCTCTCTGCTTCTGCTGGGTTGGAACACCTGCTAGGTGTTTGACGAAATGCTTTATGCATTCAGGCGCATATCAAGGGTTTTGGCTTAAGAAGGGTGGTTCCTCTTATCTTCTTCAGTGCATGCTCTGCTGCTGCGTGCAGCAGAAGCCTGTTGGGGTTGTGTGGTTTGTTGTTGTGTTTATGGCTTCTTTGTTTTTTCATAAGCCTTGCGGGTGAGCAACTAGATGCTGTGGCGGGATGTTAGCTCGAAGGATCTCCTTTATCTTATCTTAGTACCACAATTTGTGGGTACTTTCAATAGACAGTTGGTGTTGTGCTTTGCATGAAGGAGTGATTTGGAGATGAACTTTCCTTCCCAATTTTTGTTGCTAAACTGCGATGGTTCTTGCTTGGAGTTGGATAGCTGAGATGGCCAGAAACTTCATGTCTAGCTACAGGATGGTTTACTAGTTTTTGTATTATGTAAAGTTGCTACTACTATTTGTGGGTACACTGAAGGCATGTAATAGTGGCTTGATGTAATCTTCTTCTGGTTGGTTCGTCTGGAACTAGCTTGTCTAGTTTGTGTGGGTTTCTTAGTTTCTGTTTTCACCTAGTCTACTTGTGTATCCCCCTGCGTGGGGACTTTGATCTTTTATTGACCTTTTAGCTCCTGTCGATGTAATGGGGTACTTTGTTCCCTAAGTTTTTTTATTTTAATAGTAACACACCTTTTGACCGACCAAAAAAATTACAATCAAATTATTTAACAAGCCACTTTACATTTTCAATGTGTCATTATCCACCGCTTTTGCCCTAACTCTGGCATACCCCTCTAGGGTTTCTCTTTTTCCATTGAATTTAGGACACCTTCTCAATCCCGAGCTTGGTGCCTGGGAGTCACCTGTCGCGGTGCTCCATAGACATGCATCATAGACCCCCTTCTCATTCTCGAGCTTGGAGCCTGGAGTCACCTCTCATGGTGCCCATTGGTCTACCCTCCTGGGCCTGACCTTCATGGCATCTTCCATCAGGGTGGCATGTAGGTGTGAGAATTCACATGTATATATAACTGTGATAGCCATAGTGACTTTATAATTGCAGTATGAACATCCAAACTATTTAGATTGCATTCAATGCGAGGAAACATTCAGGAAACCCTTGGGAAACTAATGCGATTAATCATAATTAACCACATACATGTCAAGCTAATGTGAGACAGAAATAATCCAATCAACAATAGGAAAGCAAGCATTCAATAAGATCCTGAACCAATTATACAATTCCCTTTTATTACACATGTTCGCAAGACCTATTAAATCTAGCTCGCTTCCTAGGGTTTCTATTCCACTTTTAGGGTTTCCATTGCAATTAGGGTTTCCCTTCATCTTTTACTATTTTAAACCCTAATTTAATTCAGTTGATCACAAACCCTAATTATCTCAACATCTAATCCTCAGTTTTAGATTAAAGGCATAATTATCCATTAATTAAGCCTCTTAAGCCTCTTTTACGTTAAATCTACTATTTTTATCTATTTAATCCATGGCAAGGTCATTATGCTCATTTATCATCAATTCAAAGTTCATTATAGTGTAATTCACATATGAACTTGATCTACCATTAATTCCACCTTTTATTCATGAGAAAACCCTAATTACTACATTTAGGGTATTTATCCACATTTAGGTACTTTTATACTCGAAATAGCTTAGATTCAGTGTATTCCAACTTTAATCATGAAATTAATCAATTAAAGCCATTAATAGTCTCATTCACTAATATTAGGGTTTTAAGGCCCATTAAAGCATACTTATGCACATGAACTCTCAATTAAATGAATTATGTGCAAAATTCAACTTTTTTTTGTTCCTAATGTTCCTTTTTATCATTAACAGGCTACTCTAATCATCCATTAAACCCCATTAAATATATTAATCAACTCAAAATAGGGTTCTTTAAACATTTAAGTATTAAAGTTGCTATCTTCCATTCCTTTTCGAATTACAATCAGAATTAGGCTTCAAATATATTTTTATTGGATTCTTCACATTTTTCTGATTAACTTCATGTATAACATGTCCTTATTTGACCTACCAATTATTTAATATTAATTAATCAAAACTCACTTAATTTGGGCATGGGAGGTTGCCACGTCGCTTCCTCATGCAACGTGGAGGCGGCTTGCTTTAAAACATTTCGAAGTGACTGATTGCCCCTAATTAAGTCAGCCGACTCTTCATCCCGTGGAGGGCAAAACGGTCCAATGACCGTGTCTTCTTCTTCCTCGGTTCAGCAACAGTGGTGTCGCAATCTACAGGCTCAGGGGAGCTCTTCTCCTCCACCCTTGGGCTCCAGGGCGCCAGGGATAGTCCCCCAGCTTCCGCCTCACTCTGCCATGCACCCACGCACCTGGTGGTGCTCCTGGTTTGTGGCTGGTCGGCCAGAAACGATCCCAACAGGTCTTCCACCATGGCTGACGTGCAGCCAACCTACGACGCTGCGTAGGTGCTAGGCCTAAGGGATGATGGTCAAGCTCATTTCCCAATGACCTGGGATCATCGTGCCCCCATCAAGCCCCTATCCTCCACCTCGCTCCGCGATGCACTATCTCCCATGGTTTGGGTTTTGCGTGCAAGAAGATGAAGAAGAAGAAGGAAGAAAGGATACATGCAACTCCCCAGAACTCACCCCTGAGCTCTACTCCTTTTATAGGGGAGGGTTTTTGCACCCTAAGATGTGCATCTACCAAGATGCAAGATCTAGTCCCAATAGGAATCGAATCCCTTCTTTAGAAAGCAAGCTTTCTCTCTCTTCTTTACCCTTTCAATATGTCCTATTATATGGATATTAGGAATTCGAAATTCCTCTTTCATTTTCTTTATACTTGCCCTTTTTAATTCCTTGGCCAAGGATTTTTATTTTTCCTTAAGTAGAAAATACCACTCCTTTCACAAAACCACAAAAACCATTAATAATGTATTACATTATTCCCTTATTTTTCTTTATTGGTATTTTCTCTTTGCTCTTTCTTCATTGGGACTCCTTGGATCCCAAGAAACTCAAACAATTCGAAATTCCTTTTTTTAAGGAACACTCATTATCCCTCTAAAAGCATAAATATGCATTATTTCACATTATCTTGTTTATTTCTCATTAAAATATTTTTTTTTGAAGATTTCTCTTTATTTCTATTTTATTTTCCTCATTAGTATTCCTTTTTATCATTAGGAATCCTTGGGATATGAAATGCCACCAAGGATAACTCAATTATACCTATTTTCACTTGTTTTCCACATTTTACTATTATTTTCAATTTCTTTCTTAATAAAGAAATACTTAATTGATATTTTGTTTTCTTATTGCATTTTCTTTGTAACTTTGGAGTCCTTGGAATCCAAGGAACCCATGTGGCACAAAATCCACCTTTGGATTAAGTTCTTTTGCCTTCTATAGGTTTCCACACCTTTCTTTCCTCAAAACTCAATTATTTATTTATTAATTGAATTTCTTTGTTAATGGGCCCAATAGCCAATAAATCCCACAACACAAACATCAAGGCTATTGTAAACGAAATCCATTTATTCGCAACAAATTGTATTATTTGTTCCAATATCTTTAATATGAGAAATTACATTTCTCACCAAAGGAACCCAAAAATTGGGGTTGTAACAAGATCACAAGATTAATTGACAGAACCTTCAAAAAAATTATATGTCCCTCCTTACTAACTTGTGCACCAATTAATCAAGGGGTTCCTCTCTTCTCACTTCAAATTAGAGTCACATTAATGTTTTGTTGGTTTAGGCTCAACATTCATATCAATACTCTTATCATGAACCATAAGGATATACAATCATGTTCAAATGTTACCCAATGAGTTCCACAAGTGATTTCCTCAAGTTTTTACAAGACAAGCTTACAATTTCTTAAAGATTATTCATTCAAATTCATGTTCTCCCAAAGCCCCACATGAAAACATTGAGATGACATGCAATTACATTTAAACTCCACTGATTACACTCGATAGACAGTGGATCCTAGAAAATAGTAAATCTAGAAATTAAGAAATCTAACAAGCAAGATGAAAATTGCAAAAACCAACTAAAGATGAAATAAAATAAAGATAAACTAGATAGAAGTTGTTCCAGCACCCCCAAGCTTGAATTCAACTATGGCCTCATAGTTCAAATCCAGACTTAAGAGGTGGAACAGTGATACCCCTTTACTACTCTTGTGGTGGGTGCAGCTGGTACTGCTGTCGGTGTTTCGATACGATCGACCGATGGGTCAGTCGATAGTATTGATGGCTGATGGAATATGTGGCTCACTGTAATTGACGGCTCTCGATGGCTGGATGTGGGGGCTCGGATTGTCGACAGTGTGTCGATACCCTCGACAGTGTCCACGGATAGGCATTGTGGACCGCTCGATGAAGACTGCGGATCACTGACGTGTATGTTGATACCATCGACTCCATTTCGATAGTATCAACACCTGTATGTTTCTTTGATCCTCGCGGGGTCTGGTCGTGCAACTGTGATGTTGATGTGTTGATACCATCGACCAATGTGTCGATGGTATCGAGATTGCTGAGAAGGCCCGATCTGAAAATCTCTAGACAACTCGCTACCCTCGATGGATTGTCGATGCCATCAAATCTCGAGCATCTATGTTCCTGTTCCCTTGTCGATATCATAGATGAGGCCATCGATAGTATTGATGGGATGAAGTTTTGGCAGAAATTTTAGTTGCGCCAAATTTGATATCATCGACCCATTTGTCGATAGTATCGACCGTTTCCCAACCTGCACACTCAACAAACATACCAGGGTATCATTTTAGAAACTAAGTGCTAATTTAATGAAAACTACTTAGGAATACAAAAAATTTACAAAAATAAACATAAAATCTACCAAGGTTGGGTTGCCTCCCAACAAGCACCCTTCTTTAACATCTTAGTCTAGACAATACAGATACCTCAACGTGGGTTAATAAGGGATGTCTCTAATGATTCATTTGTCAATTTGAATTCAACTCTATCATTACCAATCCCAAGTGTCAAGTACCCTCGCCTAATGGCAGTGATTACATTAGTCGTAGCTTGGAACGACCTTCCCAATAACATCTCACTTCCTTCTAGATCATGCATGTCCATTACCACAAAGTCAACATGGAAGATGAATTTGTCGACTTTGACTAGCACATCCTCGCATATACCTTGTGGCTTAACAATGGATCCATCTGCTAACTCGATTGTCATGGAAGTTTGTGTTGGCTTCTTTAATCCCAACTTTTGAAAAGTGGCAAGTGGCATAAGATTAATGCCTGCTCCTGAGTCACACTGTGCTATTGGAAAATGTTGACCACCTATGGAACATGGGATGTAGAAACATCCTGGATTTTTCTTCTTCTTTGGAAGTCTTACTTGAATTATAGAACTCACTATTTCATCAACACACACCACATCTATATCTTTAATCCGCCATTTCTTGTTGATAACATCTTTCATGAATCTTCCATATGAAGGAATTTTCTCTATAGCTTCCACCAACAGAATGTTGATGTGGAGCTTCCGGAAGATCTCAAGAAATTTCTTGAAGTGCCTTTTCTCTTTCTTCGGCTTTAGACTATCTAGAAATGACACACTTGGATCCTTAATGTGCTTGTGTAGTGGAATATATGTAACTCTAGGGGCCTCCTCCCCTAAGCTTGCTTCAACGCCACTGTATAAGATCAGATTTGGTACATAATCCATGGAAGGCATGACTTGTGGCTGCTTCTCCGTATTACTAGTAGCTGCTCTACTACGAAGTAAGCTTTCACCTGCTCTTCCAGACTAGCAATATCTTCAGAAATCTAAGATGTGGGCACGACAGTGGTGGAATCTTGGAGTGAACTCAATGGCGCCCCACATCCCCCTGGTAATCCATACAAACTGCGAGGGTATGGAACTTTGGGTTTGTCCTCCTAGTCTATGCACATGATACTCTGCTCATGTATCTCCTCAACAGGAAGCTCTGGCCCTTTGCTAACTAAAATATATTTAACCTATTGATGTGGTTGAGTGGGCTCTGCATTCCCAATTGGTTTTTGTTGAATGATTTGCTTCATCACAACCACATCAGTCATAATTTGGGTCATGGTTGTCTCTAGAGTCCTCAGTTATGCACTATGGCTCTGTAGAGTCTGACCAAATTGGTTCAAAAATCGCCCTTGTGATTGAATTTTCTTGCCGAATGTATTCATCAGCTCCTGGTTTTGCTTTATTACTTGATTTAGAAACTCATTGCTCTTCTCCTCACACTTGGCTGCGATTTTTGATCCGGATCCTCCAAAAAGTTATTTGGATCCTTCCAAGAGAATTTCTTGTCCTTTCTCCATGAATAATTGTTATTCATGTAGCTCTACTGATGCATAAACTTATCATGTGCCTCATCATCAGATCCTTCATCATATTTTTCTAGAAGTCTCTTTTCTATCAGGTCCATCTTCTCATTTAATTCTTTAATTGCCTTGGATTCCCCTGTGATTTTTACCTGCTCTGGTGCATCTCTTTTACCCCAAGATTGTTTCTTGGCCATATTCTTCAAAATCTCTCAACACTTGGAACCTTTATTGTTTAGAAAGAACCATGTTCCACCTGAGTCTAGAGTACTCCTATCATCTTCAATAAGAGAAAAATAAAAGATATTTGCTTGGGTCTCTAGATCTAGCTCATGATGCGGGCATCTTCGCAATATGATGTTGAAATGCTCCCATGCCTCTAAGTATGTCTCTCCAGCTCTTTTTTTGAAGTTATGGATCCTTCTGACAAGATCATTTGTCTTTTCGTGTGGGAAATACCTCTCAAAGAACACTTCTATCATCATGTCCCAAGATTCAACATATTCATCATCTAGGTTGTAGAGCCATTCCCTTGCGTTTCCTACTAGAGAAGATGGAAACAATTTCAGATAATTGCCTCCTGTGGAAATCTATCCACTTTCGCCATATCACAGTTTTCCACAAACGTGCTGATGTGGGCCACTGGGTCCTCATTTTTAAGCCCATGGAAAGCCTGTGACTTGACCAACTGTGGATCAGCCCTGGGTCAATCTTTTAACTGGGTATGTTGATGGCCTGTTTCTTGATTGGCCCCTTCTGTGCAGAAGAAGAAGAAGCCTTATCTTCTCCCATATAGTATGTTCCTCGGCCATTGCACAAACTTCAAATTATTCTTCAAAGTCTTCAGGTGGTGTATTTATCTGCTCGTATTCAGATCTCAAAGGTGGAACCTTAGGTGTCGACTGTGCATAGTCCGTACTACACGTCTTCACCATGCACTCGTACCTAAAATGTGAAAAAATCAAATAAGTACAGTGCTAGACAAATAAAGAATATGAAAGATATACGATTAATCTCAATAATTAAAATTGAAAAAAAAGTGGCCTAGAGTGGCTGCTTGCAACACTCATTGTGCTGAAATTTACCGTTTCCCTGGCAACGATGCCAAAAACATGACACGCATGAACCGTGCATTAAACACAAGTGTACGTATAAATGTAATATAGGCCTTGTGAGGCCCAAGTCGAACTCAGGGAAACATAAATTTCAGTAGATTACCACTAACTGGTCGTGATAAGCTAGATCGATGGGAAAACTGAGTTTGATATTGAAAAAGAAAAAAAAACAAAAAGAAAACAAAAGTGAACAATGATGAAATGGTTAGTTTAATCAAATTAAATGGGAATCCTTAGGATTGCAGTTTCACTGCATGCAAATCTACACCATTAACATGATTCGTTCCCTTTCCCTGATTTTGGCTCGTAGTCAGAATTGCTCACTTCCGCGATACAATTCACTACCTAGTTCTAGGTCACACAAATCTACACCATTAACATAATTCATTCCCTTTCCCTGATTGTGGCTCGTAGTCAGAATTGCTCACTTCCACGATACAATTCACTACCTACCCTGGATCTAGGTGCTTTAATCATTTCTCTGAGTATCCACCATTAATCATACATTACCTTGTCTAAGGAATTTATTGCTTAATGTGTTAATTGTGCCTTTTCAACCACTAATACTCCACCAGAAGTAATTAAAGATATTAGAAATCGACTATGGTGATCAAGCATAGTAAATTGCAATGGAAACATGATAACATAATTGTCATATAATGATTCCCCGAGATAATGCCGGTCCTAAGGATAGAGGGGATTAGCCCCACATGTTCATATCAACATTATACATGGAGAAGAAAGAAGGACACATGGAGAAGAGAATGGAAATATGGTGTAACCACTAAAATAGAGAAGATTTGGATGATCCTCGGTGCAAGACGCACATTCTACAGCCTTTCGACAGAAGAATCGTCCGTCTGCAGCTCTAGAAACATCCGGGGCATACCTCTGGGCTCCGTTCTTCGCTCTCCTCTCCTCCAGGACTAGTGCAATGGAACAAAACATGCGAATCCTTTAGGTCTGGCCATTTTTCTTAGGTATACGCATGACTTACGGTCGTTAAAAGGTCACAACTGTTCGATCGTAGCAATTCTAGGCACAACTCTGATCTGACAACGTCGATACCATCGACGGGGTGTTGATGGTATCAACACCTTAAGGTGCACTTCTGACGCTAGAAACAACAGAATCCTTCACTAGAACCTGCTGAGATCTTGATACTATCGACGGTGTGTCGATGGTATCGACCCCTTAGGGTACCGAAGCTTGCTTCAATTTCTAGAGTCCATTCTGATGGCTTCTCGAAACCATCGACCGTTCCTATCGATAGTATCGACGAGATGATTTTTGGCACGCTGATGCACTTTCGAGACCATCGAAATTGGGTCGATGGTATCAACTTGTTCATTCTCCTTCCGACTTTGTTGCTATTGCCTTTTCGATGCTATCGACGGACCGTCGATGGTATCAACAGGTCCAAAAATATACGGTCCCTAAAATGAAGAGAGGACCACAAATCAAATCCGAGAAATTTGATAATTCATACAAAATAAAGTAAAATAAGATGAATTTTATGCGTACAGTGATTATAGCCACAGGGAAATGAATCATGCTATTATAGTCACAAAATGACAAATAATTACACAAAACACATATGAAACTGACGTGTATTTTACTACGCGCTAAAAACGCAAGTGTACGCGTCGAGTAATATAGGCCTTTGTGAGGCCCGAGTCGAACACAGGGATACGTTGAATTATTGAAGACTTCTACTAACTATTTGCGATCAGCTAAGCCGGATAACAAAGTAGGGTTTGTTGTCAAAATTAAAAGAAAATAAAAAATAAAACAAAGCAACAATCGATTAAAGGTTAATTTAATCAATTCAAAAGGATATCTTTAGGATTTCGGTTTCACCGCGGGTCAACATTGCATTAGGTTTCATATAACTCCTCAATCTTCTCTCTCTTTCTGGGTAGTGGCCTGAAAACAGAATTACCCACTGTCGTGGTGTAATTCACTACTTAGGTTTAGGTTGATTCCACCGTTGTAGTAATCATTCCCCTAAACTAAGCGCATTACGAACGATCTCTCAGTTTCCACCATTAATTTTACACCTCCTTTGTCAAGGGATTTATCGATTAATGTAGGTTTCGTCTCTTTTCAACCGTTAATCCTTCTGTCGAAGTGATTAAGGGCATTAAGTTACTATTATGGTGATCAAGCATAACAATATATGGAGAAAACAAAACTATACCACGGATTTAAGAGAGAAAATATGAATTATTAATATAAAACTGTCATACAATGAATCCCCGGGCTACTCCCGGTCCTAAAGACAAAGGGGATTAGCCCCGCATGGTCATCTCAATGAAAGACAGAGGAGTAGAGAACAAAAACATGGGAAACATGGAGAAAACTCGTGTAACCCCTGATACAAAGGTGTTCCTGGAGATCCTCCTCGAGAAACGTGCGTTTTGCAGTCTTCCGACAGCAAAATTGCCCGTTGGAGGTGCCCAGATCGCTCGGTTGACGGCCTTCGTCTCTCGTCTCCTATCTCCCTCTCTCCTTCTTGGATGTTGTGCAACACAATGTCCTCTCCCCCTCAGGCCGTCCATGCTCTTCTTAGGTCATAGGACCACTTTACGGCTCTGAAAAAGCTCAACCGTCGGATTAAAACGCTCCGTTTTAGTGCTGAAAATCGCCAGATCCCGACGCTGTCGATGGTATCGACCCCAAGGTCGATGGTATCGACCATGACACAGGTTATTCCTTCCAAGATCGCGTTTTGGGGTTGCTTTTTGATGAAATTTCGATACTATCGACCTGGGGGTCGATAGTATCGACTCTGGACAATGCAAAAGTACCTGAAAAAGTGCCGAAACATGTGTATAAGTCCGATGATTATATAAAATCATATAAATATTATAAAAGAAGTATAATTTGATGCAAAAAGAGTTTAAAGGCCAACTATAGTGAATTATGCAAATATAATCAAGAAAATGACAAATACATGCATAAACATATATAAAATAAGCCTATAAAAATGACTCAAAACCCATGCATCAAACTCCCCTAAGCTTAAACCCTGCTCGTCCTCGAGCAACAAAACTTTAGATATGGTTGAGATAAGTCAGCAACATGACATAAATACATGAAATGAATCTACATCATCCCCACTTTCTTTCCACAAACCGGCCCTCATTGACCACTGAACACTAACTGCCATCCAGGCAACCAAAGACCTATGTAAAAGATGTCTATCCCCCAATCAGTGAAACACTATCAATTAAAGCAGTTAATATGATAAACTCATCCGGTCCATAATTGATGCATCTTGTGATCTCCTATCTACGTTGCTCATTTCCTAACTACCATCTAAATGGAAGCAGATCTCCTGATAATAATGAATGAGGAGAATATCATGGGTGGCCTACCAATTAGAGCAACGGGTGGATGGGATAGGTGGTTGTGTAAGAGATGGAAGCAAATAATAGTCAATCATGCAATACAAAAATTAATGACCTATCATGACGCAAAATGCAAGTGAAAATGTCCTAATGTTACATTTTTGGTGGAATGATGCATGCACTATCATTCCGTCTCAAGGTGAGATGGAATATCTAAGAAAACTACACCATGTGCTTATTCTTCTTAGTATGTAAGTGAGAACATGTTCCTTTCTCCCTCTCATTCCTACTTACTTCTCAATTCTTTTTTTTTCTTCTCTTTTTTTCAATTTTTTTTTCAATTTTTTTAAAGCCCTTATTTTCATAGATGACAATGAATTATATGCCGGGCTCACTTCTTGTTACATACTTGTGCATCTGAAGCATTCTATTTGGAGGGTATGGAACAAGTTCATCACCTTTAATGTTTTCAGAGTAACATAAGATACATGGTGTACAATATGCTCAAAAGATGTAAATGCAACTACATAATGACAGTTATGCAACTACTATGACATGCACCTAAGGATAATGTGCATGTATAACTACTCTATCCTTTTTTTTATTCATTTTCATGCAAAAAAAAGTGAAAATAGATATAATGCAAGACCTATCGACATGGTATGCAATCAAAGAGTGAAAGACAGTAATGTGCTCCCATTTCTTATGGTGGAGTGTGAATGAAATTGCGGTGGATCAGATCACAAGACTAATTGACAGAACCTTTCGAAAATATCATATGTCCCTCTCTAAAGACCTGTGTACAGGGTAACTGAAGGATTTCTCTCTTAAACTTTAGTCTAAGGTCACGTTAGCGTTTGGTCGGTTTGGGCTCAAACATCCTTGTCAATCACTTTTCCTTGGACAATAAAGATGGTCATTCATGTCCCCGTGTCCTGAAGCTGACTCACCCAAGCACTTCCTCAGTTATGCCACTCAATTACTCACAAGAATAAGCTCAAAAAGTTTTCAATATGCTCATATTTTCATGTGCCCACAACCCAAGAGTAAAACTCCCAATTGAAACCATGCATTTATTGCTCTACAGATTACACTAGATAGATGTGGATCCTACAAAAGCGGTAAACCTAGAAATAAAAACAACTAATATCTCAAAAGTAAAATCAACATGAATAAGTAAGTAAAAACTAAGATAGAGGGTTGTTCCAACACCCCCCCTAAGCTTGAATATGACTATGGCCTCATAGTCAACATTCTCACTTAAGAGGTGGAACAATGGTACCATTCGCTTTGAAGTGTGGTGAAGAAGGATGGTCAGATGCTCAAGTAGACCAAGTGATGCTTGCTATCTCCCTCCTTTTTGTGGCCCATTTTTGTGTCTTAGTGGTTCTAAGACGTGACTTGCTTCATCCATCTTTCCTCTGCAAAAAACGGTTCGAAAAAATCTCGTTTTGATACCTTTTAAGGCTTGTTTTATGTAGCTGTCCTGCAGGTGTCGATACCATCGACCAAGGCCGATGGTATCGACCCAGACTCAACAATTTTGTTGAATCAATGCATCTAAAAGCCTGGGAACTCAAAAGTGTCGATACTATCGACCCTAGGGTCGATGGTATCGACTTTACTGGCACCAATTTTTCTGTAAATCTTCAGGAATCTCGATACTATCGACCCTAGGGTCGATGGTATCGACTTTTCTTTAGCGTTTACTTCTCCAAACTCGATACTATCGACATGGGTGTCGATAGTATCGACCTTAACATTCTGCACACTTCAAAACACGAGTTAGGGTACCATTTTTACAAAAATTATCAAAACCTAAGCAAAAACTAAGTACATAAACATAATGGAACATAACCAAACATAAAATTGAACCTAAAGTTGGGTTGCCTCCCAACAAGCGCCCTTGTTTAATGTCCTAGGCTTGACATAAAGATACCTTTAACCTGGGTTGTCAAGAGATGTCTCCAATGAGTCATGTGGCAATTTGAATTGAACTCGATCATGTCCAATCCCCAAGGTCAATGTACCTCTCCCAATGGCAACGATGACATCAGCCGTAGCTTGGAACGGCCTTCCCAATAGCATCTCGCAACTTTGGAGCTGTGGCATGTCCATGACAACAAAATCTACCGGGAAGATGAACCTGTCTACCTTGATGAGTACATCCTCGCACACTCCATATGGCCTTACAATGGACCCATCCGCCGATTCAATTGTCGCGGCCGACTTCTTGATTTCTTTTAACCCAAGTTTCTGAAATGTCACCAGAGGCATGAGATTTATGCTGGCGCCTGAATCACATTGTGCTTTAGGAAAATGTTGATCACCTATCGAGCATGGAATGTAGAAACCTCCTGGGTCTTTTCTCTTCTTTGGCGAACTCCCGTGAATCATAGAACTCACCGTCTCATTCATCCGACAAATATCATCGTCTTTTATCCGCCTCTTCTTATTGATGATTTCTTTGATGAACCTCCCATAGGTGGGAACCTTCTCAATCATCTCCACTAATGGAATATTGATGTGGAGTTTTCGGAATATTTCCAAGAATTCCCTAAAATGACGATGCTCTTTCTTTGGCTCTGGATTTCCTGGACTTGACACAACTGCTGCACTCACACGCCTGTGAGGTGGCACATATGAGCTTTTCGGGGCCAACTCCCCTAAGCTTGCTTCAATCACTCCTTCTGACGTGGGCTTGGGCGAGACATCATCAACAGCAATAGCTTGTTGTGGTTCCTCTCTCGCATTAGATGTTTCCACACGTGCACAAACAGCCTTCAATTGTTCTTCCTGCCTAGATGGAGATGCAATATTCATAACTCGCTGTGATTTTCTGAAGAACGGGTTTCCGCCTGGCAGTCCATAGTAAGTGCGTAGATACGGTATCACCGGTGACGCATGCATATTAAAAGTCATTTTTCTTTCTTCTTTAGCTTCTTGCACCTGAGATTCCTCCTCATTGCTTACCACAGACAAATACTTGACCTGATGGTGTGCTTGGGCCACGTTTGCATTCTCGGCCGGTTTCTGTTGATTGGCGTGCTTGATGGCCACCACTTCACTAGAAATTTGTGCCACGGTGGTTTCTAATGCCCGCATTTGTGCTCCATGGCTTTGCAGCGTCTGTCCAAACTTGGTTAGAATATCACCTTGAGATTGCAATTGTTTACCAAACATAGCCATCATCTCCTGATTCTGCTGCACCATTTGACTAAGCAACTCGGTGCTTTTATCTTTAGCTCTCAGTTGTGGCTTTGCATCCGGATCTTGTAGGAAATTGTTAGGATCCTTCCATGAGAACTTCCTATCCTTCCTCCAAGCATTATCATTATTTATATAGCCCTGTTGTTGCATGAATTTGACCTGAGCTTCTTCATCGGCTTCTGCATCTTCTTTGGAATGCAATTTCTTAGCAAGAAGGTCTAATTTATCATTTAACTCTTTGATGGCCTTTGACTCCCCCACAGCCTGAACATGCTCTACGGCGTCTCTGTCGCCCCAGGATTTCTTCTTTGCCATATTCCTCAAGATCTCCCAACATCGAGTGTCTGTGTTATTCAAGAAGAATCCGGAACCGGCTGAATCAAGGTTGCTTCTATCATGATCGGAGAGAGCAAAATAGAAGATCTTCACTTGGGTCTCCTTATCTAGCCCATGATGCGGGCATCGCCTGAGCATGATCTGAAATCTCTCCCAGATCTCAGAATAAGTCTCGCCTGCTTGTTGAGTGAAGTTGTGGATCTTTCTTATCATGTCATTGGTCTTTTCGGGCGGAAAGAACCTCTCGAAGAAGACCTCAACCATGTGGTCCCAAGACTCCACATATTCATCATCTAAGTTATGCAGCCATTCACGCGCAATTCCCGCTAGTGAACTCGGGAAGAGCTTCAAGTAGAGCACGTCCTGTGGAAATCTATCGATCTTTACCATATCACAATTCTCCACAAACTGACTTATGTGCGCGACGGGGTCTTCATTTTTGAGCCCGTGGAAGGCATTAGACTTCACCAAGTTGATCAAAGCTGGATCAATCTTGTATTTCGGAATATTCAACACTTGCTTCTTTATAGGCCCTTTGGAAGCGGACGAGGAAGAAGCCTTGATCTTCTCCCATATTGTCTGTGGCTCGTCCATCTCTTCGTGTTCGTGTTCAGAATTTATATCCTCCAACTCGTCTTGATTATATTCGCCCTCGTCTTCTGGTCCCGGCAACAGAACCTCTGGTGTGCGACCCACGTAGTCAGTACTACGCGTCTGCACCATGCACAGTACCTGAAAAGAGAAAATTCGAGTTCAATACAGTGCTATGACGAGTATAAAAATTATCAAACAATTTAAAAATATTTGAAGTTGTTTCAATCTAAATAAAAAAAAAATTGGCCTAGAGTGGCCGCTCGTAGCACTCAAAGTGCCAACAATTCGCCGTATCCCCGGCAACGGCGCCAAAAACTTGACGTGTATTTTACTACGCGCTAAAAACGCAAGTGTACGCGTCGAGTAATATAGGCCTTTGTGAGGCCCGAGTCGAACACAGGGATACGTTGAATTATTGAAGACTTCTACTAACTATTTGCGATCAGCTAAGCCGGATAACAAAGTAGGGTTTGTTGTCGAAATTAAAAGAAAATAAAAAAATAAAACAAAGCAACACTCGATTAAAGGTTAATTTAATCAATTCAAAAGGATATCTTTAGGATTTCGGTTTCACCGCGGGTCAACATTGCATTAGGTTTCATATAACTCCTCAATCTTCTCTCTCTTTCTGGGTAGTGGCCTGAAAACAGAATTACCCACTGTCGTGGTGTAATTCACTACTTAGGTTTAGGTTGATTCCACCGTTGTAGTAATCATTCCCCTAAACTAAGCGCATTACGAACGATCTCTCAGTTTCCACCATTAATTTTACACCTCCTTTGTCAAGGGATTTATCGATTAATGTAGGTTTCGTCTCTTTTCAACCGTTAATCCTTCTGTCGAAGTGATTAAGGGCATTAAGTTACTATTATGGTGATCAAGCATAACAATATATGGAGAAAACGAAACTATACCACGGATTTAAGAGAGAAAATATGAATTATTAATATAAAACTGTCATACAATGAATCCCCGGGCTACTCCCGGTCCTAAAGACAAAGGGGATTAGCCCCGCATGGTCATCTCAATGAAAGACAGAGGAGTAGAGAACAAAAACATGGGAAACATGGAGAAAACTCGTGTAACCCCTGATACAAAGGTGTTCCTGGAGATCCTCCTCGAGAAACGTGCGTTTTGCAGTCTTCCGGCAGCAAAATTGCCCGTTGGAGGTGCCCAGATCGCTCGGTTGACGGCCTTCGTCTCTCGTCTCCTATCTCCCTCTCTCCTTCTTGGATGTTGTGCAACACAATGTCCTCTCCCCCTCAGGCCGTACGTGCTCTTCTTAGGTCATAGGACCACTTTACGGCTCTGAAAAAGCTCAACCGTCGGATTAAAACGCTCCGTTTTAGTGCTGAAAATCGCCAGATCCCGACGCTGTCGATGGTATCGACCCCAAGGTTAATGGTATCGACCATGGCACAGGTTATTCCTTCCAAGATCCCGTTTTGGGGTTGCTTTTTGATGAAATTTCGATACTATCGACCTGGGGGTCGATAGTATCGACTTTGGACAATGCAAAAGTGCCTGAAAAAGTGCCGAAACATGTGTATAAGTCCGGGGATTATATAAAATCATATAAATATTATAAAAGAAGTATAATTTGATGCAAAAAGAGTTTAAAGGCCAACTATAGTGAATTATGCAAATATAATCAAGAAAATGACAAATACATGCATAAAACAGATATAAAATAAGCCTATAAAAATGACTCAAAACCCATACATCAGAAACTTAGCCTATAAAGGTGACTCAAAACCCTTCATCACAAAATACTATGGAAGCTAATGCTCAAATGGTAACATAATATGGAATATGACATCAGTAAGATAATCCCAAGATGATAAGACAAGTAATGATGCACATATCCTAATGAACTAAGCTAAACCCTAATGGACATAAATAGAGTTAAAATGATGGGAAGCTAATGCATGGAATATACGATCTTATCTTAACTAGGGTTTGAACAAGAGTGGTAATTGACATTAGGAGTGTGATGACTAGGTTATATCTTGATCAAGGTATGCGATTACCTCTTATTTGGCTTATTATACAATATGCTTGTTTTATATGTGTAGTAAATACTTGGCATATGATATTGGATGAGATGATTGTTCTTCTATGCTATCTTGCTTGATTTTCCTTACTTATGGCTATGAACACATGAAACATATTATATCTGTTCCATTATATGAAAGCACTATATCTCTTTGGTAAGCATAGTGCTAGTGGGTGATCTATCTCTTTGGTAAGCAGATCACATGTACAATGATCTATATCTTTGGTAAGAAGATCATAAGGCCTGAATGCATCTATCCCATTGGTAGGCAGATGCACGAGCATATAATGGAAATTGAGTTTAAAATTTGTGTTCACTTTGTTAATGAACATCTTTGTGCTAGTACATGCATTTTATTATATTTCTTTATACCGGCCAAGTATTAGTTTTATCTTATTGTCAAACTTAGTAATGAGAGTTATATAAAAAGACATGTAGGTGTGCTTAGAACAATATTCTTGAATATTGTGCTGGCATGTACCACATGTAATCTTTTGAAAAGGTCATGGTTATGTTCTAGAAGATCCATGATAGTTGAGAGTTGTATAGCGAGCTGATGTACAGGTGGACCTATTGTGTTAAGATCCTATTGTTTAGTGGTAGTACATGTATATGTATAGTTTGTTGTTCAATATGTAATATCAAATGTTGTAACAATTCATGTTGTAATTATATGTTGAGTAGTAAACATGTGTTGTATGGCTTTATTATTTTTCATGTGCATGTTCTACAGTTGTTTCCTTCTGACTTCCTCTGATTTTCTTCTTCTTAGCCTAGTGTGGGGTGTTCAAATTGGGATTCTTACTCAGGTAAGGTTTCAATTTGGATGTCTCACATCAGATTAGTTTTAGAAAATCTGGGGACGTCACAGATATGTTGAGAGAATGAGGTTTACAATCTCTAAGAAGTTGGGATGTACACGTAATATTAATATAATTTTCCTACAACAACAATTTCCAATTAAGTATATGAACGACACCTTATGAGGAATTATATGGAAAAATGTACATCACCAATGTTTTGGTATGAAGTGGGTGCAAAACAAAAAATGGATCGTGCGATAATTCAAAAAGCTACAAAAGAGATTGAGGTGATCAAGCAGTCATTAAAAGATACATAAGACAGACAGAAAAGTTAGGTTGAGAAAAGGCATAGGCCTTTTGGAATTTAAAATAGGTGATAAATTTTTCCTAAAGTTCTCCATAGAAAGATGTCCTTATATTTTTAAATAAGGGTAAGTTGACACCTAGTATATATGTCCTTATCCTATCATAGAATAAGATAGGCAATGTTTCCTATAGAATGCAGTGACCATCGAAGATGCAAGAGTTACATGATGTGTTTCATGTTTCAATGCCAAGGCATTGTCAATAAGAAACAACACAAATTCTATAGTCTACTAATGTACACTTAGATATGGTGTCACCTATGAAATGGGCCACTTTAGATTATGGATAGAAAGGTTCAGAAACATAGGAACCATGAAATGTATGTGGTTAAAGTGCTTTGAAGACACCACAATGTCGAATAACCATGATGAGAGCTTGAAAGTGAGATGAGGAGAGCTCATTCTGAGATGTTCTAAGTTTTTTAGATGAACTATTTAAAAGGGTATAATTTATAATGACTCAAACTTAGGTTACTTATAAATCTTAGATCAGTCATCATGATTAGTTTATCTCAATTCATCTTGTTAATTTGGAAACATCTTCTGGTGTTGTAAATGAGAGCAATTAAAACTTATTTGAATTTATTTTTCTTAAGTATGACTTGGAAGTTGAAACCTTAATAAAGGAAAAAGCTAAACAAACACAATGTAGAAGCATCCTATACTCAAATACTTAATTATTTAATCTACAAAAATATTGATATTTGATATTTCATCAAACTTGCTCTGCATTCTTGTAGATAATTGAATTATGAATCCCATGCAAAAATATGGATGAAAAGGAAGTTATAATGAGAGTGTTCTTGCATTTTCAATATACATGTATAGAATAGTTATTAGTTCAAATGCAAATAGAAGATGGTGAGTGGCATCGTTGTTCAGAACCAATTACAAAAAATGGCATAAATTTTGAAATGTTGGATGGATTTATGTTGATGGACATAGTGTATCCAACAAGATCAAAAATAGAAGCTTTAGATGTTTGTAGGGCAACTTCAATGGCGACTAAGAGATAACTTTGCTAAAGAAGACTGGATAGAGCCTTTTTGTTGATTTTTAGCTGCAAAATTCTGATCTTCTTCTCTTTTCTCAAATTTAAGTTTGGTACCACCCAGATCTTTGAATACCTACTTATTTCACTTCACATTTCCTCTATTAAATTCATTTTTTGGAGAAAAACCTTGATTTGTTCTTGTCCCTTTATATGTTCTTGTCCATGGAATTTTTTTGAATAAAAGTGGGTTGGTTTAGGAACAAAACTTGATGGAAGAAAGTTTGATCGTGCTTTTCTTACTAGAATGCATATTTATCTCTTCTAAAGCAAGTTGAGTGGATGTGTATTTGTACTACTTGTGCTACACCTTTCTTCTTTCTTTTTTTCTAATAAATAACTTATTGTCGGAAATATATGAAAAGGATCATATGGAAAACATGAAATCAAACATGCTATGGTCTGTATCTTTTCATCTGTGCAAAATATAAGTTCTAAAATTATGAAAGATGAATAACAGAAGAGAACTTAACTATTTATACATTTGATTGTTGTTTTTTCTTAAAGAGATCAAAACATAAATTTATCTTCCATCTACCTTCAAAATTAGTTGTAGAAGAATATACAACTCAAGAAATTGATAAGAACGTGTCAAAGATGAATATTTGTTTGTTGTTATAAGTAAATCACTAAAATTCATGACATTAGTTTCTTGTGTTTGAGAAGTTATGCTGAAAGAAACCATATGGAAGGCCTGAAACAAATTTCTAGTGTACCCCATTCATTCTTATACTTATATGACAATTTTGGAAGTAATAGACTGTGAAAGCCTTGTGAAATAAAGTTTTGATTAGAACTTGATTCCTTGAAAGAAGGCTTAATATTCGTATGATAGTCATGTCGCCTATTAAGGCTTAAACACAGTTGATTGCTACTGAAATGAATATATTGAATTGTTACTCATTTGTTATGATGTTATGTTCTTCCTCTAATGAATTGGATGACAGAGGAAGGCAATGCGTAGGAAGGAAGGAAGAAATGTCTAGAAGTGGGGAATCGTGGACTTGTTTTAATTGGTCTAGAGGAGAAGGAAATCATGGACTTTTTTTATTTTTCTAGGTGGGGTACTGGACTTGCTTGATCTAGATGGGGGGATCTTGGACTTGTTGTGAAAGAATTTAATAATTCTACAAGATAATTTAATTTATATTTGTCCAAAGGGGGGGATCTGGAATTGGTGTGAAGGAACTTAATATTTCCTATATATTCTTGTATGCTACTTATTATGCCAAGTGATATGTTGTTCATATTGTTTCTTTATTTGTTAAAATATTGTTAAGAATAATAAACTTGTAGGAAAATATTACGTTTATGTATTTTCTCACTTAGACATTTGCTAATCCACCAATAAAAAATTTAGGTCTTGAAGGAAATGCACCAACAAGCCAACCCTCTGCTATAGTTGAATAGCATATTCAGTTAGTTTAAGTGCTAATCAGGTGTGCAAAGTCAACATTGTTCTTGTACTAGGGTCATGGGATGAACATGTGGGTTTTCCTTGTGTTTTGTAGCTTAGAATGACATTTAGTAAGCAAATCCTTGTATATAGTTTTAATTGTTTATCTTTCTATTCACATGGTAAACATAGCTATCAAGAGATAAATGAAGTCATGCTAGTTGTACTTCTATTATCAATGAGAAATGATATATATACGATGATTTGTTTTAGTAAATTTCTCTCTGATTTAAAAAGTTACTTTATTGATATCATTATGTTTTCTTATTGGGATTTAATGTGTCTTAACCCCATATCTATTTTAAATAATTTGTGTTTGGTTAGTTATTGGGATCGAGTCCTGACATTATAGTTGGTAGTGTATGATGTGAGGAGGTTGAACATGTCTCTATAAAGGAATCCACACATACACACATTCTCATTGCCTAGACTGCATAAAATTGGGAGCATTTGTATGTATGGTGGGATATAAAAAGCTTAGCATAACATACAACCAATCCTCCTAGAAGCATATGATTTGTAACTCCTCAAAAGAATTAGTCTTGCAATGGGAATGTAGGTGGGCCTTGGATATCCACCCGGTGGTCTGCAGTTGGATCATGTTGTGGTACTCCAAGGTTATTTTCCATATATTTTTCTTATATTTCTTTCCAATGTCAATTTCCTCGCCATCTTATTCTTATTTTTAGATCCTCAAAAAAAGACTCAATTATGAGAGAGAAGAGACCAAACATGCATTATCACATGAAAATGCACAAATAGGAAAAGGAGAGTAAGTTGGCAATCTCGATTACAAAAAAATTACAAAGAATACAGAATGGTAATGGTGAGGGCAGTAAGAAGTCTAACTAAAAACAAACTAGGTCAAGAACCACACTCGCCGACAATGTTGTTGGAATAATTGATGTGTTTGATCACATTAAGGTTAAAAAAATGCCCTATTTGGAACACACTCATATACAATGATCTAGAAGCACCCTTTATTAATATTTAGTATTGGAGTATTTGAAAGTCGAGGTCAAACCTGAATGACTGTTGTGGAATAAGAGCTTGGTTGTTTCAATTATATTTTCACTGCACAGAGTGGGGTTTTAGGTTTTAAAGTTTGTTTGTTTTATACTAAGGGCCATGGAAAAATAGAGGAAAGATCGAAATCAAGATTAACCTTGCATAATTAGGTCTAATTATCTAGGTGAAGATGGAAGTTACGCAAAAAGGAAGAAGTTGAAGGTACACTACACTAAATTAATATTGGCAACCCTAATTGATAACTAAGATGAACAAGTAACTAAGAGAGGCAAACTAGCACTAACTAAGTAATCAACTAGCAAAACCTAACAAAGGAAATCACTATCAAATGCAAATTTTCTAGCAAGATATGACTACCATGAACAAGGAATTTAAGTAAGCAAGAAGGGAATCTCAATTAACAAACACTAAAGATATGACTACCATGCACAAGGAATTGAAGTAAGCAAGAAGAGAATCTAAATTAACAAACACTGGATAGAGTTAGGACAAGTTAGGTTTTTAACAATTGATTAGGATGGAGAGGTTGGTGGTAATGTAACTATCTATCATGTTAGGGGTCAAATGCATGCAAACACATCCAACAAGTATGCTATCAAACTAGACAACTATGGGTCATGAGGATTGATAATCCTATTCAGCAGTTGGTCACATATGGCATAGATTTTCTAGGAGAACTAGTCCTTATCACCTCCTTCCTAGTGTTATACATTGAATTAACTTGGGAATAGGTAGAATCCAGTCAAGATCACCCTGGTCTAGGTTTCTAGCAGTGAATCTCCTATTGCACTTGGTAGCAATGGGTGGTATGGAATTTAGGAGAAGGGTCTTTTTCCACTTATTGCCCTCCATCCAACCTATCAACAAGTTCCTTACCAAACGCAATAAGAGAGGCATTCCTATATACCTAGATCTAACATCTAGGGATAGAAAAATAGATGTATAGGTCATAAGAGAGGATACTATGTAAAGATTCACTAGTTTGACCAAGGATAGTTTCCTCTCATAGCCTCCTATTCCATCTTTTCTCTCTACATTAGGTGTTACATACATGAATCACCATAAAAATATATATCAAATGAGAACAATAAAGAACATAGCATATATAAATGAAGTCAAAGTTTTTTGCATGAATCTTTCCCCAACATGGTATCAAAGTTACATTTTCTCCCCCAAACAACCCCCAAAGGGGGCTTAGCTACTAATAATAAAAGGAAATTCAAAAGGGGAGAATGAAGAATGAGCAAAAGAGTAAAAATCCATGAAGCCAATTTAAGAATCTTCCTTATACACCTCCATCTATAGGAAGAAAATATCTTCCCTTCATCAATGAAAAATGGCATGGAAAATGGAACAAAAATAGCCAAAACCCTACAATGGGTTTTGGATGTGTATCATGGAAAAAGGGAGTGCAAGTAAAAAAATTGAGTGATTGGTGGTGATTAAGGGATGGAATGAATGCTAACATCCATCCTTACCTTCTACAAAGTTATTATATGGTGGATAGGATGTATAGATTCTAGTGGGGTTAGATTAGGTAAAGAAATGTAAAAATCATTAGGGTAGGATGGTATAGTGACTTTTCTACCATCACAACAGCCATACTTGTTACGACCCCATCTGAGCTTAATTGGTAAACTAGGGTTTACCTAGACAATTGCAAAGATTAATTGGAATAATCATTCTTGAAATCTAATTAATGATGATAACACAATTAGGATTTTTTAATTATGATAAGAAGTCTAAATGTTCTTTTGTCTTGAGAATTAGGGTTTGAGAAGCATAAACCCTAATCGGCCCAAAATAGGGTTTTGAGGATACATGAATACAGAATTGGATAAGTAGAATGTCTCACTAAATGATTTTTAGTATTTTATGGGTGGCTCTGATTTACTTTAAATTTGGATATGAATTGGATATATAAAATGTGAACAACATTGGAAAATATCAGAATTTTTGAAGAATGCTCTGACCTGTTTATCGGCCGAGTTTCAAACTCGACCGATCACATTTCCAGAATTTTACAGCAGTGTGGTAATTGAATTTTATCTTTTTATTGGTATATCCAATTGATCTCAAATTTTAACTGTGCCTGAAAAAGACAGTTTTAGACACTCTGTTAAATTGGAATAATTCTTGGATGACTTTTGAATCCCTACAGTAAGAGTGTCGGTCGAGTTTGTGCAGGACAAACTCGGCCGAATATTCTGTAGACTGCAATATAGCAGTGCACTGATTGGTTTTTAATTAATTATTGGTAACTCCAAATGATCTCAAATTTTAACTTAAGCTTTATGAATAAATTATAAACAACTTGGTAAATTCCCATAATTTTTGGAGAATGTTTGATCTCTGAAATAAATGAATTACAGTAACTTTTGTATAACTGAATATTCAGCCAATATAATTAAAGTTAAGTGTTGGGTCAATATGCAATTGACCCAAGCAGCTCAATTGACTTATATGAGCAACCACACACACACACAGCTCTCATTCTTCGTCATTCACTCCAGAGAAACGAAAACCTAGAGAGAGAGGGAGAGTTAGGGCTTGAGTGGAGAAAGTGGGGGAATTGCTGAATTAGGGTTTTGCGATCCCAAGAGTGGTGAAATCAAGTAAGTTTGGATCCTTTGCATAGAATTTTATGGTGAATCTTCTCTCTCATGTCAAGATTCCGTCCTTTCTCTGATTTGATCCAAGAGGATGTCGAAATTCCCTCTTTTCTCACCCTTTCTTCATAATCCCTCATTTTCAAGGTTTCCGAGTTGAATAGAAGAAGAATTGGGAGATTTGCTAGGGATTTGATAGGAATTCGAGATTCCCTGAATTGAGCTGCGGTTTTGAGGTGTTTTCACACCTTAGGGTGAGTGGGTTATTCCTTCAAACATTCTAATGCACGAATTTGATTATAACATCCAAATCCCTAAATGCTTAGCATGTGAATTCTAAATCCTGAAATGTCCGTTTGATTTAAGTTATTGTAAATTGATATGATACGGATTCCTTCTCTGTTTGAATGACTTTTTGATGGTAGATTCATATCAGATACGTATACAACACTTCTTAGTGAGAATGCTTTTCAGATTTATATCAAATGATGTAATTAGGGTTTAACCTAATTGAGACATCACTAGTGTTTCAACCTTATTGAAAAGGGCTAGTAATCCTATAAGTGGTTAGGATGTATCTCATGGGTTATCTTAATTGAATTTTATTCTTGATAAATGATATCTCAGTAAATGATATGGAAAATCTAAATTTAGTTAAGTTTCCATGATTTCATATCTATATTGATTATATAAGATTTGTTGGAAATAGTCTTTATTTAGTGAATGCTTATATCTTATGAGATCATGATAAGAGCCATGTGACAAGTGAATGAGGCAAATGAAACCCTAAGAGTAGGGTGTTGACATGTGATGAATGAATAAGGCGAATGAAACCCTAAGGATAGGGTGTTCAATGAATCATGCTATGGTAATATGAAAGGTCTCGATATGAGATGTGGTGATGCTTAATTGTTGAATTGTATGTTTCTAGTGCATTTAACTTTATATGCTTGTTCTCTCTGAAATGATATTTACATACTGCAGGGCTTCTTATATTTCAATACATATCTCGTAAATTGCAGGTAATGAGATATGACATGCCCTAGAAAGGGATGTTACTGAGACATGGTATATTTTGAATACATGAGCTATGATATTTATCTGTTAATCAGTTAATAGACCTAGGTGCCCTAACACCGTAGAACCCCTAAATGAAGGTCTGTTTCTTAGGGGTGAAACTCGTGTCCAACATCAACCGGTTGAGTAATTCTGGTGGCACGAGGATGGAAAGAGAGGCAGTGTCTAGCAACAATCGTGCGTGTGTCACGATGGCACTGGGAAAAAAGAAAACACGGTTATCTAACACCATTCGTGCGTGTGTCACGAAGGTAACCCTGTGACCCTCCGCTGGTGTACTCAGGTTAAAGGAGGAGTCGGGTGCACTCAGAGTAGTGCTTTGAGGCCGTAGAGCCTATGTTTCTGGCCGGAGAGCCAGGGGTCATGTAGCAGAGCAGGGCTGGCGTCAGACTTAGCATTTCCCGGGTGTGTCGCTAAGTCTTGTACGGTGGGGCCGTAACATGAACTTGTTGCGGATCTTCATATGCAGAGTACACTGCATATGTTTAGGGCATAATCTAAAATATGATCATATAGGTTCACAGAGTTCTTTATAAATGAAAGAGTTAAGGAAGACTAGAAGCATAGTCTTCTTGTAATTATTCTTTGGATGCAATATTTACATTCTTTGATATTTCAATTATATCGTTTTAGAACTGCTCAGTGTAGTATTAACTGTTGTTAAATTTCATATCGTTTATTCAAATTATATCTGTAATCACATTAGTGCATTAGTCTGTTTCCATGAAGTACTCATTCACTGAGCGAGTAGGCTCACCCCTCTACTCAAACATTTTAGGGTTAATCGCGTGGACTTGAAGATGATCAGAGCGTCATAGTAGATCTGCCACAGGAGTCAAGTATGAGATTAGTTGAGTCAGTCAGTCCTTGCCACTCTAGGTCCTCAGTAAGAGTTTAAGAGAGAGAGTTGTAATTACGATGTGTAATATTGTTCCTCTTTTGATATGTATGCTAATTAGCAAGTTTTATGTGCATAAGGTGTGAGAGACATCATGAATGTTTATACATGTATCTTTACTATTGAAGTCTGATTAGTTAAGGAAATGTTCAGATTCTCTTGTTAAGATGTTTTATGTGGTTCAATGCGAAGAAACAAGAGTTTTTAAGAAAAGAAAAAGTTAAGGGTGTTCTTTGTGTTACATATAAATCCTATCTTATGCCCTAATCTCATGATTTGAGGAAATTGTGAGATCGGGGTGTAACAGCTTGGTATCAGAGCCTAGGGTGAGTTGTCAATGACCATTAAGTTAGTAAGTTAGAGTCCTATGTGTGGCAGATAGGAGATGTTTGATGTTAGCTTTGGGGATTTGAGTATTTGGATATCCTGTCCAGATATCTGAGTACTTGGATCAGCCAGTACAAGCTACTCTGTCTATTCTCTCACGTATACCCTGGCCAGGTATACAGTGAAAGAATGGGCTAGAGAGGAACCCTAGAAATGTTAGGGTTAGAAAACGAGAAGAAAACAAGAATTAAGAGCATAAATGTAAAAGGAGATAGAACTTACATTTCATAATGTTGTTTTTGTTGGAAATGTATAGAAATGCTCTTATATGTTTGAATTGAAATATTCAATACTTTGAAATATGGGTCTTTAATATCTGTTGTACACTATGCAATTGTAGCATTTATTGATTTCATTCTTTGTAACAAGTAGACTAGAATTGACTTTTTAATGAGCTTTTGTTTCTATGGTTTTGCCCGCTGATTCGAGTGAAATTTGACATCAGCAGGTCTGTTTAGGTTTTCAGTCTGTGCGCGGTTCAGCCGAGTTCGTGTTTTGGTCGGCCGAGTTCCTTGTTTAGGATTTCAAACAGCGTTTTGGTCGGCCGAGTTTGGTCTTGAATCGGCCGAGTTTCTTTGTAGGTAAACAAGTAGTGTTTCGATCGGTCGAGTTTCCTGCTGATCGGCTGAAGTTGGTCGGCCGAGTTTCAAAATCTGGAAGGTGATCGGCCGAGTTCTAGAGTGATCGGCCGAGTTTCTGAGCTGTGAGTGGCAGTTCAGGAAGAATGTAATCCTTTGTAGTTCTTGGCTTCAGGATTTCAGGTTTGGCCTGGTCCGGTTGGCAGGATGCGTTATTAGGATCTAATGAATCCTATCAATAGCATAATAAGAATAGAATTGGAATAATTAGACCCACATCAGAGTAAGAATGTACATACAGTAAGATGTTGAAACATATGGGCAAGATCAGAACAACTAAGAATTAGTTGAAACTGATGTATGAGGTTCAATTTTGGGGCCTCATATGAGAAACCTTTAATTGGGAATAAAGGAACATGATATAAGGTTCATAATCAGTTTATTGATTAATATTATATGAGCTATACATATGAAATATAGAAAAGATATGTGAAATGTATGTATGGTTCTAGATAGCAAGAATCAATCATGATGAATGAATCATATAATAGCATATAATTCTTTTATGAACCCTAAAGCAAAGGCTAAGTAGAGAATAGGGTTGAGCATTCAATAGGTCCATAAAAGTAAAGAGGATCGTATGAACATGTAATTCATAAGACTAGGACAACAAACTAGTTTCTAAGAAAAGAACATAGGTATAGTTTAACGAATGAATAAGTTATACAAAGGTAGACTGTATTCAGGAGAGAAAAACTTGATTGAAAGAGAAACTATGTTTGACCCATGCATGATCCACTTGATTTAAAAAAAATGAAGAATATGTAATGTATTCAACATGAGGAAAAACTAATAGAAGGACTATTAATTTAGAACGTTAACTTCACAATAGTATAAAGATAAAGGAGGAAATATGTGCAACATGGTATACATGACCATACATATGAATAAGCAACATGGTCATAAGAGAAAAATTTGGAATTAAAGATGACGAGTTAAAGAGTAGTATATGGTAAGAGGGCTATGAAACATAAGAAAGGGTTTGAAATATGATGGAGAAGTTATAAAATAAAGAGGTTGTGAGATTCAAGAAAGTGCTAATTAATCAAATATCTCTGTTGATAACTAAGTAAATCTACATACGAGAATGTATTAAGGGAATGTTTGAATACAAGTATTCCAAGTCTTAAAATCATCTTCTCTTTCATATATTCCTTAATAAGAGCAAGGTGGGAATGAAATGATAAGAGAAAATGAATCATATATGGTGCATAACTATCTTGGTGGGGTCATCTAGTGAATGTAATAGTGACATACAGTATGATGAAGTGCGATAAGAAATAAATTCTTGTGTGATAGCAAGAATGATGAATAATCTATTCCTATCTTAAATGCTTCAATGTTAATGATGTTTATTGTATATAATCATATGAAAAGGATAGGTAGCAAAAAGTAAAGAAGTAATGAATGAGCAGAGAGATATGGGAAAACACTAGCTTTGTGTAGTATGTGAATTTGTTTTTACATGTATGAGTTGTTGAAGGCATATTAAGGTATGAAAGTTGGTTCTACATATGATTTTAGTGTATTTGTGCAAGCTATGTGTTAATTAAAGGTGTATGATAGTTGTAGTAATTCATACCAGATATGCATCCTAGTATTGTGTATTTGTGACATGGTGATACGGTTTGGATGATGTCAGAACACATGGAGGGATATCCTGAATAAGGTAGTTATACCTATTCACTCATATTAATAGAAGGGGATGATAATCAGATTTTCTGGACAAGTAACCCTAATGAGGTGTAGCTTGTTATACCTAGCTCTAATATAACTGAGTGATGATAATTGAGTATGATTAATGCTTGAATGACTAATACAATCGTGGATTACCTTATTACTGTTGTTGAAACCCTAAAATGATATAATATGATGGTTACACTTTGAATTGTGTGTGGGCCCATAACCCACAGGTCCCATGATCGAAACAGGATAGTATGGAATGAGGTGGTAATGCTTCACCTCATGCATCCATGACCCAATGGGGATGCCAAGAGTAGTATTGTGCAATTGATTGTTGAATCTAGTCTTTTAATTTAAGACTGTTTTGCTATCTGAGTAGCATGTTATTAAAGTTTAAAACAGCATGGTGAACTTGCTTTTGTCACTTAAAGATGATACAGAACAATAGAACTCTCTGAACAGCATAAGTTGAGATAGTTGTATCAGAGTATCAGAGTTGCGCAGTGAAAGCGTGGTGGTTTATCTTTACATTCTATGTTTGACTGTGGCATAAAGAATTTGCTTGATATCATTGAGAACTATTTGAAATATGTTGTGATTTAGTAAAGAATTAAAAGACCTAATGTTGAAAACTACATTCGGGTATGAAATACAAGAACATAATGGCATGGAAGGATTTAGAAGTTTAGAATAACCTTGAATGTATCTTTCTTGTAGGTTCATGTTTCGAGGATGAAACATTCTAAGGGGGGGAGAGTTGTTACGACCCCATCTGAGCTTAATTGGTAAACTAGGGTTTACCTAGATAATTGCAAAGATTAATTGGAATAATCATTCTTGAAATATAATTAATGATGATAACACAATTAGGATGTTTTAATTATGATAAGAAGTCTAAATGTTCTTTTGTCTTGAGAATTAGGGTTTGAGAAGCATAAACCCTAATCGGCCCAAAATAGGGTTTTGATGATACATGAATACAGAATTTGATAAGTAGAATGTCTCACTAAATAATTTTTAGTATTTTATGGGTGGCTCTGATTTACTTCAAATTTGGATATGAATTGTATATATAAAATGTGAACAACATTGGAAAATATCAGAATTTTTGAAGAATGCTCTGACCTGTTTATCGGCCGAGTTTCAAACTCGACCGATCACATTTCCAGAATTTTACAGCAGTGTGGTAATTGAATTTTATCTTTTTATTGGTATATCAAATTGAGCTCAAATTTTAACTGTGCCTGAAAAACACAGTTTTAGACACTCTGTTAAATTGGCATAATTCTTGGATGACTTTTGAATCCCTACAGTAAGAGTGTCGGTCGAGTTTGTGCAGGACAAACTCGGCCGAATATTCTGTAGACTGAAATATAGCAGTACACTGTTTGATTTTTATTTAATTATTGGTAACTCCAAATGATCTCAAATTTTAACTGAAGCTTTATGCATCAATTATAAACAACTTGGTAAATTCCCATAATTGTTGGATAATGTTTGATCTCTGAAATAAACGAATTACAGTAACTTTTGTATAACTGAATATTCAGCCAATATAATTAAAGTTAAGTGTTGGGTCAATATGCAATTGACCCAAGCAGCTCAATTGACTTATATGAGCAACCACACACACACGCAGCTCTCAGTCTTCGTCATTCACTCCAGAGAAATGAAAACCTAGAGAGAGAGGGAGAGTTAGGGCTTGAGTGGAGAAAGTGGGGGAATTGCTGAATTAGGGTTTTGCGATCCCAAGAGTGGTGAAATCAAGTAAGTTTGGATCCTTTGCATAGACTTTTATGGTGAATCTTCTCTCTCATGTCAAGATTCCGTCCTTGCTCTGATTTGATCTAAGAGGATGTCGAAATTCCCTCTTTTCTCACCCTTTCTTCATAATCCCTCATTTTCAAGGTTTCCGAGTTGAATAGAAGAAGAATTGGGAGATTTGCTAGGGATTTGATAGGAATTCGAGATTCCCTGAGTTGAGCTGCGGTTTTGAGGTGTTTTCACACCTTAGGGTGAGTGGGTTCTTCCTTCAAACATTCTAATGCACGAATTTGATTATAACATCCAAATCCCTAAATGCTTAGCATGTGAATTCTAAATCCTGAAATGTCCGTTTGATTTAAGTTATTGTAAATTGGTATGATACGGATTCCTTCTCTGTTTGAATGACTTTTTGATGGTAGATTCATATCAGATACGTATACAACACTTCTTAGTGAGAATGCTTTTCAGATTTATATCAAATGATGTAATTAGGGTTTAACCTAATTGAGACATCACTAGTGTTTCAACCTTATTGAAAAGGGCTAGTAATCCTATAAGTGGTTAGGATGTATCTCATGGGTTATCTTAATTGAATTTTATTCTTGATAAATGATATCTCAGTAAATGATATGGAAAATCTAAATTTAGTTAAGTTTCCATGATTTCATATCTATATTGATTATATAAGATTTGTTGGAAACAGTCTTTATTTAGTGAATGCTTATATCTTATGAGATCATGATAAGAGCCATGTGACAAGTGAATGAGGCAAATGAAACCCTAAGAGTAGGGTGTTGACATGTGATGAATGAATAAGGCGAATGAAACCCTAAGGATAGGGTGCTCAATGAATCATGCTATGGTAATATGAAAGGTCTCGATATGAGATGTGGTGATGCTTAATTGTTGAATTGTATGTTTCTAGTGCATTTAACTTTATATGCTTGTTCTCTCTGAAATGATATTTACATACTGCAGGGCTTCTTATATTTCAATACATATCTCGTAAATTGCAGGTAATGAGATATGACATGCCCTAGAAAGGGATGTTACTGAGACATGGTATATGTTGAATACATGAGCTATGATATTTATCTGTTAATCAGTTAATAGACCTAGGTGCCCTAACACCGTAGAACCCCTAAATGAAGGTCTGTTTCTTAGGGGTGAAACTCGTGTCCAACATCAACCGGTTGAGTAATTCTGGTGGCACGAGGATGGAAAGAGAGGCAGTGTCTAACAACAATCGTGCGTGTGTCACGATGGCACTGGGAAAAAAGAAAACACGGTTATCTAACACCATTCGTGCGTGTGTCACGAAGGTAACCCTGTGACCCTCCGCCGGTGTACTCAGGTTAAAGGAGGAGTCGGGTGCACTCAGAGTAGTGCTTTGAGGCCGTAGAGCCTATGTTTCTGGCTGGAGAGCCAGGGGTCCTGTAGCAGAGCAGGGCTGGCGTCAGACTTAGCATTTCCCGAGTGTGTCGCTAAGTCTTATACGGTGGGGCCGTAACATGAACTTGTTGCGGATCTTCATATGCAGAGTACACTGCATATGTTTAGGGCATAATCTAAAATATGATCATATAGGTTCACAGAGTTCTTTATAAATGAAAGAGTTAAGGAAGACTAGAAGCATAGTCTTCTTGTAATTATTCTTTGGATGCAATATTTACATTCTTTGATATTTCAATTATATCGTTTTAGAACTGCTCAGTGTAGTATTAACTGTTGTTAAATTTCATATCGTTTATTCAAATTATATCTGTAATCACATTAGTGCATTAGTCTGTTTCCATGAAGTACTCATTCACTGAGCGAGTAGGCTCACCCCTCTACTCAAACATTTTAGGGTTAATCGCGTGGACTTGAAGATGATCAGAGCGTCAGAGTAGATCTGCCACAGGAGTCAAGTATGAGATTAGTTGAGTCAGTCGGTCCTTGCCACTCTAGGTCCTCAGTAAGAGTTTAAGAGAGAGAGTTGTAATTATGATGTGTAATATTGTTCCTCTTTTGATATGTATGCTAATTAGCAAGTTTTATGTGCATAAGGTGTGAGAGACATCATGAATGTTTATACATGTATCTTTACTATTGAAGTCTGATTAGTTAAGGAAATGTTCAGATTCTCTTGTTAAGATGTTTTATGTGGTTCAATGCGAAGAAACAAGAGTTTTTAAGAAAATAAAAAGTTAAGGGTGTTCTTTGTGTTACATATAAATCCTATCTTATGCCCTAATCTCATGATTTGAGGAAATTGTGAGATCGGGGTGTAACAATACTAGTCATGGTATGGGGTACGAGTGGATGGTTAGAATGACTGTTCCAAAGTTGAACGGTCATTATGGGAAAAATGGGCATGGAATGGTGAACATGATCAAAATAGCATTGTCAATATGGGTTCTGAACATCCATTTTCAATGGAATGTGGAATAATCGTTAAGGTCGAATGTATATTTTGGGAAACTTTGATGAAAAATAAAAATCCATTAGGGAATATTGGATTTTCTCCAAAATAGCACCACCCTTCTAGTGACATAATGATCATTCTATGGCCAAGATGTGGGTAAAGGTATTCTTGGAGGGATTTGAGGTGTTTTTTGTTCTTTCTTTTCTATAGAAATGGTCATTCTTGGGGAATTGAGTTTCACTTTGAATATCATCTTGATCAATGAATGGATCTATTAGCTACAAAGCACTTTAGACACTTTGGGTAGGTTGGATTTGACTTTAGTGACTCCTTGGTCTCCTCAATGCATGTTGAAGTCCTAGAGATTAACTATCCTCCTTACATCAAATAGTATCCAAACTGCATATAAAACATGAAAAAGACAAACATAATGCATTTGAGAATGATATGCTTTATTAGGTAATAACATGTATCTATGAACATCTCGATGAGAATGATAGGACAAAAAAAGGGTGCATCACCAATTAATGTCTCCCATCAGATTGATAATTCAAAATTATTTAAGAATAATAGAGAAATACATCATGGCATGTTGATTGTAAAGGTAAAACAGATAAGTCTACTAGCCTTGAATGTGCCAAAAAGACCTTGAGATACCAAAAGTTCTCATTGGGGGTAAGGAGGCTTCATACAAGGTCCTACTAAGAAAACCCTTCAATTATTGCTATATACCCCCAAGAAAGTATTTTATAGGCACATATCATCCTGGAACATTTATGCATGGAGGGTCACCTACTACAAATAAATATTATATTTATGCTATATAATATCTAGAATCCATCACTGTCTAGATTCATTCCAGATTTGACCATATATATACCCACCATATGTAATCTAGAACACATCTTATGGTCAGGAACCACTAGAATGTAATAACATTGATCATAACCACTAAAACAAAGAAGATGAAGAAACGACTAAAAGAAGTAAAACAATAAGAAAAAAACACATGGTGACAAGGAGACACTTTTATTGACGAAATTTTCATCCAATCCAATAACATAGGCTACATGCCACATGTTATACCATCCACCACCTCCATGGTATAACATGTACCTGGGAGATCCCTATGTCTCTCAACCCAATGTATATGGTGCTTCAATTGACTTCTAGACTGTTGGTTATGCGCCATGATACCTACCAAGGAGGATGTTACCTTTTTTTATAAATTAATTCCACACATTTTGTGGTTGGTTGGTTTCATTGGATATCATACGAGGGGTCTCATATTTTAAACAATTTTGTTACTAGTAAGTGTACTTTTTATGAGTGGTGTAATAATATTTGGTGTTAATATGGGTTTTTTTCCACCTACTTGTTTATTGTTTTCTTTTCTATGTGTTTCTAGTTGGAACATATATTGACTCATCACCATGACAATTATAATTATTTTTACTAGAATACATTTTGATTTTTTTTCATCTACATAGTTTCACTCCACTAAACCTTATCATTATATTATTAAGAATTTTTTTTAATTTTTTTTGTTATATTAGTATTTTGTTATTTGATGATTTTAATGTATATAAACTTTGTTATGGAAAAGCATGTTTTGTATCACAGTTAAACTTTTTATTCACAGTTACTTTTCCTAGTAAAAATGGATTTTATCTACTATGGCATATTTGATTTTTCTCTACTTTGTAGAGTTGTATTAATGATCCTTATGTTACATTTCTGTATTATAAATGCATTTTTGCATATATATTTTACCTTTTTGTCATGATATCGTTTTATTCTATGCACTCATTTTTTTATGTATAATAGAGACATTGTTCGTAAGTCCTTTTTCACTTTCTTTATTTATTTATTTTGGGGAAGTCAGAAGGCCTTCTTATTCATTCCGCCCTTCTCTCATAGAGGAAATAGGTAAATTACATAATTTTCCTATTGAAAAAATAAACTTGGTGGATGTTCCACCATTACATAGAAGGGGGAGAGGGTAACCCACAAGGTCAAGAGGACTATCCATATAAAGACGGACATCCTTGTAGGTTTTTAGGTGGTGTTTAGCGAGAGAATCGACATGGATGATGTTCTCTCTCTGGGTCTACAAGATCTTCATTGTATCATAAAGCTCTTTGATAGGCTTGGTCCAGACATGCATGCTTAGATACTTCCCATCTATATCTTCAATCACTTCCACAACAGTCGAACAATCTATAAGGACAATGAGAGGATTACTGTAGTCATTATTGATATTCAGGAGAGCTAGTGCAATGGAGTGCACTTCTGCTTCTACCGTTGACTTCACCCAGATCGTATTCGTCTTTCCAAAGAGCCATCTTCCATTTCCATCGAGGTGGATAGCAGCTATGGCAACACTACTCTCCTTAACAGCTGCATCCACCATAACTATTCTGCCTTCAGCCGGTACCATGATATCCTTGAGTGAGTCTAGTCTTATAGAGCTTTTAATCCTTGCCTTTTTCTATCTCCCTTCATCGATGAGGCTTTGGAGGTGAATAATATGCAGTAAATGTCATTCTAGTGTAGTAGGAGTTCTTTCAAAAACCCTCAAGTTTTGTGCTTTCCAGATGGTCCAACATATAATGGCAAAAGAGGTTTGGGTAGCCTGCGAGCATTTCAGATTCTTTAGAAGCCAGCTATGAATACCTACATCTTAACTAAGATTGATATCAATATCATACAGAGACTTTTGCAAGATGTCCATTACGTAGGGGCAGTAGCAGAGCGCATGCATAGTAGTCTCTTCTGCCATATCACAATGAGGGCGGCTTTCATTATCCATAAATGTTCTCAGCTTCCTACGAGTGTTTGTCATTATAGCATCATGAGAAACCAGCCATAAGAAGACTTTTACTTTACTCAATATCATAAGGGTCCAGATCATGTGCCATAGAAAATCAACAGGTGTATCGTCACCCTCATGAATGATGCTATAAGAAGAGCTTGTATTATAGGTACCTTTGACATTATACTTCCAATACCAGTGGTCCTCCCCTTTGGAGGGGTCTGAAATAGATAAGTAAAGGATCTTGTCCACACAAGATTGTTGTAGGTGCTAAGGAAATTCTTGTTCCAATTTCCTTCCGAATTCACTAAACCCTAAACCCGAAGATCTGTGATATCTTCTTCAACAGGGTGTATAACATGCCCTTCCAGGCTTTCAACACCCGATACCTAGGGGTCATGCCATACCAAAGTCATTTCTCCATTATCAATAGTCTTGGTGATGTGAGTTTTGACAAAGGATAGGACCATATATAACTGTCTCCAAAAAGGGATCGTGTTAGTATTGGTCAATGCGTTATACCCCTTATACTTCTTCCGTAGGCTCTCCTTCTAAAGATCGATCGTACTATTCAAGTACTTCCACAAGCTTTTCCACAGTAGCGCCCTGTTCCAGTCAGCCATTGAGCATAAACCTAGTCCTCCCTCCTCCATACTGGTGCATACCTTCTTCCAGGAGACTAGGGAGATCAACTTTGCCTTACGTCCTCCTCCCCAGATGAAGTTTTGTACAATATTATCCATCCTGGTGCAGACACCACTAGGAATCCTAGCGGTTTGCATCAAATATGTTGGTAGGCCCGTAATGAATGACTTAGCTAAACATATGCGGCCAGCAAGGGACAAAGTTTTAGATGCCTAGCCATTGAGCCTGGATTTCATACTTGTAGAAATGAAAGAGTAAGCATGTTTGGACACCTTCTTATGTAGGATAGGTACTCCCAAATATTTCCCCAGATCCTCAGTCTCTGGAATTTTGCTGATAGAACAGATAGTGTCCCTAGTGTGCCGAGTAACAGATTTAGAGAAGAAAATTCTTGACTTTTCTATAGATATCCATTGTCCAGAATATGCTTCGAATAACATAAAATAATTGTTGATAATTTCGATTTGACTTATTGAAGCTTTTGCAAAAATAACAATGTCATCCGCAAATGATATGTAAGAGATCCATGGTCCTTGTAGGGCCACTTTAATCGGTTTCCACTCCTTATCATCTACATTGTGATTGATGAGTTGAGTAAGACATTCCATACACAGAACAAAAGGTAAGGAGATAAAGGGTCCACTTGGCTGAACCCTTGGGATGCTTTGAACGGGGTTAGGGCTTCCCCATTAAAGATGATATTTGTATCCCCTGCATTCAAAGAATTCATATTGTAGCACTTTATATTAGGCGACCAGGACATTTTGTTCAATGTATCTTTAATGACATCCCAAGACATGCAATCATAAGCTTTGGAAAGATCAACTTTGATAGCCATCTGTGGGGCACAAGAACTTCTCTGCATATTATGAACAACTTCTTGGACAACGACGATGTTATCAGAAATGCATCTGCCCAGCACAAAGCTCGTCTGAACAGGTGAAAGCCACTACATAATATATCATTTAACTCGCTCAACCACCTCTTTGGATGCCAATTTCATACAGGTGTTATTAAGGGTGATAGGCCATAAGTGGTTACAGCTCAAGGGATGCTTAGTATTAGGGATCAGAACTATATTAGAATCCCTCAACGGCCCAACAAAGGTATTTCCGTTGATCATACTCCTAATATATTTAAGGACAGAGGGGCGGATGACTTTCCAATTGTTCTTGAGGAAATACATGTATGTACCATCAGGACCTGCAACCTTGAAAGTGGAGGAATTTTTTATGATCCTCCAAACTTCATACTCGGTGGGAGAAGTATCTAATCCATATAGTTGCTATGATCTCAGAGCCTTGAACCTTGCTGGTACATTTTCCATATCTATTGAGTTTGGTAAGGTGGTTGCAGTGAATAGATTTTGAAAATGATTATATATGAGGGACTTCAGTGCCATCGGATGGGATACCCATGTACACCCCTCCTCTTGTAGTGTAGTCATCTTGTTATACCTCCTTCTATTTCTAACAAAGTCATGGTAGATCATCGTATTATTGTCTCCTTCATGGAGCCAATTAATGTGACTAAGTTGCTTCCAGTCGCATTCCTCTTTGGTCAGTGTAGCTTCCAAACCTAGTTCTAGCTGATTTCACTGTCTATCTTTGTCCACGTCATAGCACACTTCTAAGTCTCTTTGTAAAGCTCCAATGGAGTGTAGCAGAGATTCTTTTTCTTTGTTATGTTTTTTTTCTGCAATAGGCATCCCACTTGATGATGGGTTGCTTTATCCATTCCAAAGTGATTGGGAAATCTGATGTAACATCCCATAGAGTTTCTAGGAGTCTGGGGATGTTGGTGTGAACCTACCACGAGGCCTTCATCTTAAAGTGACTTGTGTGAGTCCCTATCTAGCCATTGATGACAAAAATAGGATTGTGATTCGATCCTACCCTGGGAAGGGCAACATAGCTGAAATTTGGATATTGGCGCATCCACTCCGAATTAGCGACTGCCCTATCCAAACGTTCATGAAGAAGTTTCTTTCTGTACATGAACTTGAATCCATAACAACCTATATCAGTGAGACCAGCTTGTACTAAAGCATTATTGGAACGGGTGGCCTCGGACAGACTAAATCTATTACTTCCAAACTTCTCTGAAGGATTGAGCATGCAATTGAAGTCCCCCATCGTAATCCAAGGCTTATCGATGGTTTGATTGATCTGTATAAGATGGTCCCAGAGGATCGACCGGACACCTGGGCTTGGTGAAGCATAGACAAAAGTGTAGTAGACCTCCCCATTAATGCAGCAGTGAATATAGTACTTTTGGCTTTGAATAATCTGGACATTATAGTCATCCTCATTCCATAGAACCCAGATACCTACCGAGAAGCCACATGCCTCACATAGTGAGAGTTTGAAAAACCAAGATCCCGTATAATAGCTTGAGCCTGATCACTTGATATACAAGGCTCAGAGATGGAAAAAACCTTGATTTTATTCTGGACAACCAGATTCTTTAATGAGATTTGAGCATTCTTCTTTAATCTACTTGGTACTTTTCATATGTTATATTTTGTGCAATATAACTACTTTTTATGTCATGCAATTCCTTTTGGTTTCAAGTGAGTAATATACAGATGTTGTTACAAGTAAACCACTATTTTGTATTGTTTTGCATTGATTTGAAAGTATTTTGTTTATTTATCACGTCCTCTATTAGAAATGACACTTTCATAATAAAATACAAAGAAGTGGGTTACAAGTTTTATTTCTATACATTTCAAATTATATTGTTTAAAGTTGAAAGTATCTCAACAAATTATACCAATTTCTTTTCAAAATAAACACACATGGTAACAAATCAAGTATGGTTTTTAATGTAGAAAGTTACATCTAGGAATGTATACATTTAATTTATACCACATGTAGGCCTTCATCGTTCTCATCCTTAACCCTTTCTTTGGCTCTCATTAATTTTTTACTTCTCTAGTTAATTCTAGTCTTTCATTGTCTATATTTCTTTAAGATGTATCCAGACTTATTTTTGGCATAACTTCACTTGTGGTTTCATCTATTTATTTTTTTTCAAGGCATTCTAGATATTTCATCACATATGTGCCACAACCAACTTTAGTATCACCTTGTTGAGGGTATTTTTCGTACTCCATTGGCAATTGTGAGATATGGCTCCCTATATCTGGAATCTCCTTAAAGTATTTGTATATCCATACCACCTACTAGAAATATTTCCTGTTTTCAATATCGTACATCTAAAATTTCTTGACTATGTATAAGTAAGAGACTTTTCTATTTTTTTTACCCATAAAGTGTCTCACTTTTTAAATTAAGTTCCTTGATATTGAGTTGTATGAGATGTCCTTTCCATGTCCAAAGCTTGTTTTTAATAAATTATGATGAGTAAAATCTTTTAGTATTGTAAAATGTAATTCATATGTTCTTGAATCCTTGTCGTTAATATTAAAAGGACTTAAAAGTTGGTCAATCTCTTTTATTTTCATTGTACTGCCATTATAATATTATTTTAATGAACAATAATTAAAATTAAATTTTCTAGTTGTTTTATTTGTTTGACTAGATATCTAGTTTAACCTAGCTTGATGTTATTTTACTAACAAGTACTGCCATTTAAAATTCATCTCATTTTTTCTCTTTATTGTTTATCTCATCATATCCAAGAAGCAATATATTCCAAAACATTTTTTTTTCATCACTATTAATCCACTTTAAAATGTATCAACTAAACTGAAGGAATTTATGATATTCTTTTCTTATATGTGATTCTGTAATGTTTTCCTTGAATAATACCACCTAGAGGCTCTTCCCTATGAACCATGTTTGTAAACCAAATTGGCACTCTATCCCAAACCTGCAAGGTCTTTTATATATTTTAGACTTAATTAAAAAAAATACAATTATACCAGTCTATGTAATTATACCACACAAATTGTAACTATGATACAATGAAAATTAAGTACACACATGAAATAAAACTATAATTAAGAATATTTCACTTTTATGCATATATTTTTGTTTTCACTTATAGTTCATCTATGTTTTTATTAAATTGACATGTACTACAACTTGACGGAAAAAAGAAACACCAACGACGGAAAAAGTCAGTGCCACTCTACAAGGTGATGGAATAGATTACCATCGAGGGACCGACTCTGACGATCATGTTGGCTAGGGTTATGGAAAGGCGATCTTGGGAATTATAGAGGAAGATGAATGGAACGACTATCTACTGGATAATGGTGTTCATGATGATGAATTTCTTGGCGAGAAGGGTCCTAGACATTCTACAGATGATGTTGGTGCTCGAAGTCAATGGACTTGATGATGGTAAGTAACAATGACATCAACACCAACAAAGTCAATTCACAAGGGATCACTCCAGAAAGCACCATTGATGGGTGTAAAGAAGACTCTCTACAAGGCGATAGAAGTGGTTATTACGGTGGGATCATAGTTGTACACTGTGTTAATTCACAAATTACATTCTAGATAGTGAGATGTCCAAACATTAACATGAGCATTCTACCTATAGTGAAGGTGCTTCATATGGAGAAGAGTGTGCAAGGTTGAACTGCCTAAACATGGAAAGACAAGGTCGACGAGGATCCGTTGTGGTTGGAGATATATACGACGATTGTAGATCATAGGAAAAAGAAGCTAACATGTTGATCAAAGAGTCAATGGAGAAGATAGTTAGGGATATGGAATCTAGATGAGGAGGAAGGGGAGGTTCTATTTATGCCAAAGTCCATGGTAGGAAGGAAGGGCATTTCTAGATGATGTTGATTGTGGCTTGACAAAATGTTCTTCTTTGACCATAGAAGAGTTAGGTCAAAACCTAATTTTATTTGGTATGCAGAGTGATGATCCTACAACTTCCACAAAAACTGATGAACAAATTAATGATGGTAATGATGCTTTTGCAACTTACAGACAAATATGGAGTTGACTATAAATGTCATCTATGGTACTATTGATGAAAGGATGTCGACGATTACTCCTAAGACAATCATTCATAGAGACATCATTGCAAGGCCATACTTCACAAGTAGTTTGGGTTTCTTGGTTGATGATACTCAATCTAGAATTGATCTAGATGATATATCCATTATAATAGAAAATGGTGTTAAAGAAATCTTCTTTGCTCTGGAGGCAAATAATCTCCTTTAGGATCCTTTGCATTTTACAATTGTTGTGAAATAAATTGATAAATCAATTCGATATATGATTTTGTGTTACAGAGTAAGATCCATGTGGAGTCCTATTAAAAGATGGAAAGTCTTAAAATTATGCCTGAACCGCTACACTATCCAATTCATTTGTGAATAGGACTGTGTGAATGCACTGACCAATGGACCTTAGATAATTTTTTGTTGTAACTCATCTACCCCCTACTATCTTCACCTGGATAAGAATTGTCGACCTTCCTCTTCATATGTATAAGAAATTCATAATTTTGATAAGATTGACAATGTCTTGGGGAAGTTAATTTGTTGATGAACACACTGATAAGTGTATTGAATTCATTGTTTCAAACTTGCAATACAAATTGATTCCTAAAAACATGTATAGCCAACAATCATTATTCTTGGGACAAATTATAAAGTTGAGTATGATAACTTGCCTACTTTATGTCATCTGTGTGGCATTATGGCACATGATGAAAGATAGTGTACTAGTGTTGATTAATATGGGGAAAATGAAAACTTTATAGAAACTCCACGTCATGATGGTGTGTTGTAGAATGAAAAGGATGATTGTTGGAAAGTGTTCAATATCAAGAATATCCATCTGCAGTGACAAAGGCCATAACAATCTACTTAAAAGACCAAAAGAATATAGACACTTCAAACGTAATATGTTTGTGGCCTTGCAATAAGAAGAAGATATGATGGATGAAGAGGATGTACTTGGAAAACATGATTCATTTAGGAAATACGGGCACAAAGTATAGTAGTGGAAACAAAATTTTATCTATATGTATTATCATACCAGCAAGATCGTGTCAACTATTATGAGATAGGAAGGATGGTTTAATGAGTTATACCTGGTCCTAGAGAAATTCCAATGACAACAACTCACTTTATTACAACTGTCTTCTAGTTCTTATTGGATGCTGGCTATGCAGCTCCTGATCTTCACCACAGACATCGGATATGAAAGCTTCTATAGTGACTCATGTGGTCTCGCCATAGACTTCAGGCTAACTTTGCTCTCCTAGTATTAGCAAAAGGACTCCTACCTCTAGAGTAGTCCACTCGGACCAACTAGAACTCTTGTCATTCAACTAGAACAGATAGGAAGGAGTTGTCCCTCCCATTGGCATAATAGTCACCAACTTGCTATCTGCCAACAATGATCCTTAGTTGTTCTCTCCTATATCTATCCCTCCGTAGTCGGGTAGGACTTTCTTGGGCTCTCTTGGTTACCACAACCAAAGATGACAACAATTGTCAGAGCAACTGATTCTCAATTGTCTATGTGATTTTTGTGCTTTAGGAAGCCCCCAATACCCTCTATATATATGCAAGGTTAGGGCCAGGGTTCCCAGTCGGTTTGGGATCTATGCAGGAGTGGAAGTGACTGGAAGATCATGAATTTTCACAGATGGTCATCTTTCTCACCTAGACAGTCGTCTGGTGAGCTGAGAAAAACCTATTGGTTCAATAGATTGAACTGGTCAATTCACACCTCAGTTTCGGCAGAACTTAGCCAATTCAATTTATGATCATCCCGACAACCCAAACAATTGTTCCAACACTTGAGATGATTGTCTTGTGCACCAAACGGCTATCCCGCCCTCTGAGATGATCGGATGGGGGCGCAGTCAGCCTGTTGCATGAAATGAGTATCTAAACTCTTTAGTAATCAATACAATCATCATTCAATATTAAACTCATATTCTGGATGAGTTCCTATATGTGTGATTGTATAGGTCCCATATCACGTTGGCAATGAATGTCCATAACTAACTTATGACATCACAAGTAGAGAGTGGTTCCTAGTCACACATCAGTGCTACCCAAGTGAATGGGAAGTTGGAGAACAACTTCAACCTACAATATAGTAAGGTGTTGTAGTGATTGTATAATTCCTTTGTCTCTGATATTCGAGATGAACTCAAGGCATGAAACGTCATCCTATGAAAATTCAATCCATGTTTCTTGAATGAAGAGCAAACTGTATGAGATAGTCTGACCTCAATATCATATATTGCTTCACATGTGCATGTACATGTGTTTCTTAGTCTTTCTTATCAAGTGCCTAGGATATCATACTCCAGTAGGAGGCACAAATCCCAACTCTATCACACACAGTCTATCCCCATGTGTCAAACACACCCAATCATCACAGTTATAATGACCCATGTTTCAGAATTGTGTTTTATGACGTCAAAGCATACCCAATGACATGTGATGAGTGTAGTGATTTCAGGTCTAAGAATCACAATCACCAGCTTCACTATGAGAGATGACTATGACCACCAATAATGGTTTCCATGTGTCACTCTCATGGTGGATCTGTCTAATACACTTTTCCCGAACATGTATCTGTGTGCTTGGTTTCATATAGCCATATCATGACTGATGAGATTCAATCATCAACTAACTCACACTCTTGTCTTATATGTTATTGGTGTCTACCTACCTTCCACAGTAACAACCAACTAGGTACATAACAAGAATGTACATACTCTTAGCATTCATATGATATAATACTCCAAGTCACATACTTGAAGACATACGTCATTGAATATTGTCATTCTTTATACATTCATAATGTTTCCTCATTATCTCATAACAGAATGAAATAGAAAAATTAGAATCTTGCCTTTAAGAGTATTAATCAATTCCTTTATGGTATATGCCATATCAATCATTACATGATTGGATCTATGGGCATACCTTTTGAATATACTCTCACTTGTAGTTAGATCCATTCACCCATGAATCATATTCTTAATGATCAAAACATGCCCACCATGTTTCTTTTGTGCTAGTGCTAATCTGGCAGGTTAGCAACATTTATCCATTAGTCGGATATTGCATGTTTATCTCTTTGTCCTAAGAGTAATAAAGTATCTGATATTCCTTTCCTAACAAGTAGCTCCATTGTTGTCTCAGTATTACTATTGAGTCATCAATGGTTGGAACATATATAAGTTCATCATATGAACTTTAGATCCATATAGTATCACCGTGTGTTCGTAACACAAGTATACTCGACTTATATTGTAAAATAGAATTTATGGCTATTAGTTGAGAATTCTTCCAAGTAACATCATTTCCCCTTGTAAATTGAACATATATTTTATTTACAATCACCTTTTTCATTATGGAAGCTTGCATCGATGTAACCCTTTACATCAAACTCTTCATGTATTTCTATCTTTAATTACTAGCAATCTATCCTTTTGTACTTCTCAAATACTAATGGATATCTTTAATGACATTCCAATAACCCTTATTGGAAATTAATATCATCTTGCAATGTCCAATACATATAAGATTATATGGGATAAACACTTCTATAGCATTCATAATAGATCCATTGCTACAGTCAATGTAATCTTTATCATTTTGATTTTCATTCTTTAAGAATTGGGACATATGGCTCATGAGAGACTAATCTAGATTCTCTCTCATTAAATCCTTTCTATGTTGAACACTTTCAACACATTTCTATTGTATGTGCTCAAACTTTTATTGAGAAACATTCAAGAACTACCTTTATCAATCTTGATTCTTATCTCACAAGATGTTGCATCTAATCCTTCAATTCTAAAGGGGTTTTCCATGCCAGATCTCAATATCCACAATATTGAGATGTTATTCCTCATAAAATGTGAAAAATTCATATATGCCCCCACTAAATCTTTTTTAATCATAGATTTCATCTTTTATCTTGATTCAAGTCAAACTCTTTGACTATCTTGTTGTCTAGTCAAAATATCCCTTCTCTAAGATTCTTATTTCAATCCCAAATTGAACTTTGTAGGACTTTATATGAATTCTTGAAGTTACAAAACCTTTTAGGTTGTATCACGTTCACGTCATGATGTATACCTTTTAAGGATCCAGTTTTTATGTTCATATGCAAAATCTCATAGTCTATGTTAACTACCACAACAAGCATGGAAATTGTTAAAGGAATTTCTATAATGCTCAACAACTTGAACTGATTTGAAAAACGTATTCAACCAATTTGTCCTTTTATGTTATCCATGTGGGTCTTTACCATAAGGCCCTATTGCACCTTTTAGGTATTACCCCTTTAGGTGGCTCTGTCAAGGTCCTACCTTGTTAGCTTACATGGACCCCATAGTGACCTTAAGCCATTACTCATATTATGATACTTAATAGCTTCTATTCAATCAGATGGCTCATTCAGTTATGACCAACCTATCTGAGACATTGGATTTGCAATCCTCAATTTTAGAAATGTTCTACTAGAACTATATTCATTATGTGTTACATGATGAACATGAGATTCCACGACATCTTGTGATTCTCTTAGTTCTCATTATACCTCTTTGATGACCTCAAATAATGTTGAGTTCTACTTTTACTCCGAATGATTCTTTAGGAACTCAGTTTTCCTTTCCACAAAACAATTATTGTTATTGTATTGGGATTAATACGTATATTAAAAAATTATGGTTTGTGGATAAACCTTTTCAATAAATTACTTTCTCAGTGTAGGTATCAATCCTTTAGACATATTGGGGCGTTCCAAATTCATATCACATATGATGTCTAATAAACCATTCTGATTTTATATTTATGAGGATATAAGAAGATAAGACTAATTTATAATTATATCATGACTCATCATGGTATATTTCCTTCATTCTGACACATCATCATTCTCATATGGATTTGACTTGTGATACATTATCATAGACCTTTCTTTGAAGGTTCTTAAAGTACTGATGTAAAGTATTTCAACATTTGATCGCATCAAAGTTTCATAATACTTTTATTAGAGTCATACTTCATTTATATTCCCCTTGAACACTTCAATATAGTAATGTCTCTATTTTACTGAGTACATATTATCATAGTACTAGTAATATAAATGAAGTATAAGCAATTATCTATATCATTTATTCTGTCAGATCTTCACGCATCATATGCATAAAGTCTGATGGAAAGCTTATCCGTCCACTACATCTAGTAAAGGATCTCATGTCACATTGTGCATAAATAAGTTGCTGCATGTTTCCTTAGGTTCGAAAACCAAGGGAATCTAGATTAACATCAATATTTATTCTAGACATGTGTTCTATATATGTACATCAAAGGTGACTATTGCTAATCATAGTCTTAGGTTATCAATTACAATCCTTTAGTGTTAATGTTGAAAACTTATCCAAGATTCTTTTAAAGCAAAGACCATTGCCATGCAAAATCATATCAGTTGAAAAATAAACAATAATATCTTACTTTATAGATTTATCAAGCTTGTCATACAAGATTCTTAAAGTAAATGTTTATATTTTCTAGGCATAATGAAATAGAAGTTCTATTAACTCTATTACATGCCCATTGGGCTAAGATAAATTTAAATGTAGACAAAATCTTTCGCAACTCTTGCTCCGCCTTGTCCATCTTTTTGCATTTCATGAGGGATTTTACTTATTAATAGATCATGCACATCAAGTATGTCAGGATTCTGGTTGGTATCATATACCAAAAGACTCAAATTTATCTTAAAAGATTTATACCTGAAGTGGAGGCCTCAGTGTCTTCCTTCTTCTTCTTTAACTCCTCTAAGAAGAGTGGACAATTTCTTTTCCAATGTCCACACTATTGACAATGGTGACATTTGCCTCTTTTCTTCACTCCTCCATTTGCATTGAGATTTGAAGACTTGGTCTTCTGGCTAGCTTTAGAACTCTTCTTAGATTTGCCTTTTCCTTTAGACTCACCCTTTGTCTTGTTGAACATCATCACATACTTGGGCTTGTCTATCTTCATATGTTGCTCAGCTATCTCAACATGTCCAACAACTATTTCAATATTTTTTCAAAGTCATTCATGTTGTAGTTCATGACAAACTGACTATAAGAATATGGCAGAGACTATAGAATCAGATCAATGGTCAACTCTTGACCCAAGGGGAATCCAAGTCTAGCTAGGTTATCAACATACCCAATGATCATGAGTACAAGAGGACCTATATGGTCTCCTTCTATCCTATTACACTTGAACAGTGTCATGAAGACATCATATCTCTCTTGTCTTGTCTGATCTTGGTACATGTTTTTGAGATGTGTGACCATCTCAATCATGTCCATGTTCTCATGCTTCCTCTACAACTCATACTTCATGGAGCATATCATCAGACACTTGGCATCCACGAAATCTTCAATATGCTTCTTGTAAGCATCCATGTCATCCCTAGGGGTGGTTGGAAGGGGTGCATCTGGTTCTAGCGTCTCCAAGACATTGAGCTTGTGCTCTTGTGTGGGAAAAATTCTCAGCATCCTGAACCAATCAAGGAAGTTGTTCCCATTTAATTTGTCCTTCTCAAGGACCGGTCATAGAGAAAAGTGATTATTGTTTGTTGCCATTTAATTCTACAAAAGAATTTGCAATTTTTGTCAAAAATTTATTTTTTATTTGATTTGATTTGATTAAAATTTGGGCAAAGAAGGGGAAGAGGCAGGAGAGGGGAAGAGGAGGCGGCGGCGGCAGTGCAAACTTCAATGGATGGAGAGAACATAGTGGCTTTTTGATTGGAGAAGGTTCTTAGGAAGAGGCGAACATAGATGGAAACTCGACGAGGAGTCTCGACATGGGACAACAGGCTAACAATGTCCCTACAGGTGGCAACATTATGGTTTTGATCCCACTCACTGGGTTCTCCTTCTAGTATACAGGCATGCACAGAAAGCAAGTCAATACGATAGAGACAGATGAGGAAGCATACACGGATTCACCAACCGCCGACAGCGTGGCAGTTGCAGACACAACAGTCGCACCGATTGGTGGCATGGTAACCGCCGCCACGTAGGCCGTCCAAAAGAGAACATACATCATGGAAGTCGGCAACTCCATCCCACCTGTTGATGGTAGGAAACAAGGGGGAAGGCAGGAGACATTCTTCCTTGACAAGTTATTCGACGGCCATTTAGAAGACAAAGTGGTTCACCTTAAGGAGATCGACGAAACCCCCGCCATTTTCATCAAACCCAGGGCTGAGGAGAGATTAGAAGAAGTGTGGATGTATGTGGTGGTTGCCAGACTCCTAGGAGCAGATGTCAACTTCATGACCATGAGGGACATGATCAAGCTCCTGTGGAACCCTAGGGGCTGATTCAACATGTACGAACTAGAGTTGGGACACTATGTTATTCAACTATCGTGTAAAGAAGACTACGAGCTGGCTATGACTGGAGGCCCATGGAGTTTGTTAGGCTTCTGTCTGGCTGTATATGACTGGCAACCATATTTCAATTCGTCGGAGGACATGCCCAAGCAACTGGTTACATGGGTTCGAATTCATAACCTACCTCTGCACCTTTATGTGTATATATTGTTCGAGTATATCGGGGAGGCGCTGGGGAGACTCATCGAGGTAAATGGCCACATGGCCTTTAGAACAAGGAGCAAGTTTGCCCGCTTGGCGGTTGAAGTAGACACAACCAAGGAGATGTGATTGACTATCCTAATCAACATTATAGAATATATGGTAGAATACGAGGAGAACCCTGACATGTGAAGTGTAAGGGAAGGTGGGGCACAGGGAGCAATATTGCAGGGCCAAAAAGACGAATGCCCAAGTTCATGATAATGCAGAGAAAGGCCACACACAGTCAAGTGGAACTTGGAACAATGAGGACAATTGGCTAACCCAGTGTGGAAGAGGTAGAAGACAGAAATGACAAGGGCAGGGCAGGCAAGAAGGGGCGAATCAGAATCACACAAATGCCGCAAACCGGTTTGCAAACCTAGAGGGGACTGAGGAAGAAGACAAAGGGTAGTTACAAGACACCACTATAGCAAGCGAAAGCCATACTCAGGTGACCACTGATAAAACTATGGAGAGAACCAATAAGGTATGGCGACTGAAGGTGGGAAACTCCTCAACCAACAAAGCAACCTGCGGTAGGACTGACAATGGGAATAACATCATCCAAACATCAAGAAAAATGGGCAGCGCTGTAAAAGGCAGGAATAACAACCATACGGTGGCCAATCTTAGAGTGGATGAGGTCATTGAGATCATGGAGGAAGATACCGCAAGCAAGGAGTCAACGGAGATGGGCGAGGAGGTGAGAGGGACACCCCAATCGGAACAAAAGATAAACATAGAGGCCCAAATAGCTATGAATGTCGAGAGTGAAGAAACTACTATGATTACAATAATCATGGATAATGTTGAAGCTGTTGAGGGTACAACTTTGATGAACAAGCCGACCTTGGATGAAAACTACACCGGGGAACAACCCCATACAGAGAACCTAAAAGGAATAACTCTAAACCCCCTGCCACTGGTGAGGAAGATGAGGGGCAACAAGACAAAAATGAAAAACCATAGGCAACCCCCTCCCTACAAGCAGAAAAGGAGAAACTCAAGAAGGGAGGACCAAAAGGTAGAGGTGAGAGAATCTATAGGAAGGAGACAACAGGTGAAGAGGAGCAGAAACTTGTGGGAGACCAACTTTCTGAATCATCTTCCTAATGATCGACACCCTCTGCTGGAATTCGAGAGGAATATGTAGCAAAAAAGGAGGCTCACATTGAAAGAGATGATGACCATTCACAGGCCCGACCTGGTTGCTATTCTCGAACCTTGTATAAGTGCAGAGAGAGAAATGGACACCATTGCTAGGAAGGTCTTTTCCAACTCATATCGAGTAGAGGCTAGAGGCTTCTCTGGCGACATTTGGTTGTGTTGGAATGAGAACTAGTGCTCCATCGATAACATCTACTTCCATAGGAAGTTCATCACCTGTAGGATAAACAAGAGCTTCTTTATCACTGCGGTGTACACTAGCCCACAAGCGACTGCCAAAAAGCTTGTTTGGAAACACATTGCAGCCCTAGGATAACGGCTTAAAGGGCCATGGCTTTGTCTAGGTGATTTCAACGCCATTATCACCCCAAGTGATAGGAGTGGAACCAATCACTTCAATAATCAAGAAGCAACGTTGATCTAGGATACGATGATGGAGGCGGATCTATCAGATCTTGAGTTCTCTTGTATGAGGTTTACTTATAGGCATGGGTTGCTGCAGAAGAGATTGGACAGAGCATTGGGCAATGTGGAGCTTGTGGTGAATCACCCAAACATCACCACTGAACATCTACCTAAGATGGGATCGGACCACTGTCCGCTACTTGTTCAATGCAATGACAATGAGAGAGGGCATTATAGGTATTGTACTCGCCTGTCTTGGCAAGCCAATCCAACATTTATGATAATGCTTGAGAGAGCTTGGAGATCAGACCTAACCTTCGAGAAAGCACTCAAGGAGGCACAGGGGCCGATTAACAGTTGGAGTATCAAGGAGCACAAGGACAGAAGGCGAAGCAAGGGCCAACTGCTGAAGAACATAAACTGCCTATAGATCGACTTGGCAGAGAAGTACAATCCCATATCTAAAGCACTATGCAATGACATGCTGGTTGATCTCGATGCTCTCCTAAAGGAGGAGAAGGAGGATCTCAAGCATCGAGCTCACTTGAACTGGATCGTCGAAGGTGACAACAATAGCCACTACTACCACGACTTCATCAACCAGAGAAAGAGAAGAAATAACATCTCAGTGCTCAAAAATAATTTAGGCCAATGGGTTAGAGAGAAGGAGGAACTTATGAGCCTGGTGGTCCAACACTTCAAAGGTGTCCTCATGGCGCCCAACAATGGTGGTGCCCGCTGTAACATAATGAATATTAGATGTAATATCCATGTAAACCTATTTCCCAAGTTTCCTTCTCATTTCTATCCTTTATGTCATTTATGTTTAATTAGTGGAATTTATAGTGGTTTAGTGAACATTTATTCACTAATTATACCAATATAAGGGTTTATGCACAAATACCTCAGTGAAAGCTTAATTACCATAATTAAGTGATATAAACCTTAATCTAACTTTTTGATATGATTTGAAAACATAAAATGAGTATAACTTTCAAATTTGGTTTGATTTGGATGTTGTTTGTGCAAGTTATGCAATTTTAGGTACATTCTAGACTTTTATGCAATTTACCCAATTGGGAGGTTTTCTTTGCAAATTATCTCCTAAATTTTAATCCTTAGATATTCCATTACCATTAACGAGATTTGAAACCATTGGAGAACCTATTTCACCTTGGTTTGATGGTATTTCTTTCCAAGGGCATTATAGGGATTACCCTCTTTATAAAGATGCTTATCTTTAAAAGCTATCAACCAATGAGGTTATTTCTTTCTTAAAAAACGGTGGGGATGGCCTAGAATAATCTATGGGCTCTTAGAACCAAATTTTGATATGCATGAAGCCTATATGATCTATCCTCTTGCATGGCCATCAATCCCTAGGCTAAAGACACATGGAAAGTCCCTTAGGACTCCTCATACTTCACATCTTTCTATATATAGCCATGTATAACCCTTCCCAACTCACAATTCGAAAACTCTTGCTCTCCTTTTCTTTCCTATAGATTAGATTATAGTTCCTCCTGTATTTGGCCACGAAGTTGCTGTCCCAAGATAATATAGGGAGCCTACATTGGTGAATAAGGCTCCTAGGGCTTCCAAATTGCCATATTAAGGTTTCTAAAGCTCCTCCTTGGTAATTTCGACCAAAACTAGTAAGTTTCCTCCCTTAATTCCCTATTTTCATACTGATAGTCTTCCTTACACCTTCTTATAGGTTGGAACCATGACCATACATGGTAAAACTCCACCTAAAACCCTAAAACATGTCATCTCCTTGCTCTTTTGCTAGGGTTTGCACCTCTAAAGTGGAGAAGGTGATCTTTGCTCAAGAAAGGAGCTTGGCTTGGAACAACCAGACCTTCTAATCTAGGAATCCTTTCTGTTTGAACCTTATTACCTTCCTATAGGCAAGTTTGGTTAACACCCTTCTCGTATATTGCTTAGTACATGCTTAAAACGCATGCTTTTATGTTGAAAATCGATGATTTCCATCTCTTTTTACCATGCTCTTCTAAGGCTTTGATTTCTTGCCATTTTATCTTCTCTAGAATCTCTAATTTTGTTATCTAAGGAACTTCAAACCTGGTCTTGGGTCAAATGGTATTTTCTCCCTCTCCCTCTCTCTTCAAGTATCTCGATCGATTTGATGATGTGGCAATTTCTTATTAGTGAGTATTGAAAAATTCATATCTTCTAAACCACTTATCCAAATTTGACAAATAAATATGTTTTGGAATTGGAAAAAATTAATCTATATCTAATAAAAATATTTTCAAGGTCTTATTTCGTGGTTTGACTAAGGGTGATTTTTGTAAAATGAATTTAATGCATAAAATCCATAAAAATTACATCTTAATCTTCATAACTCCAAAATTAACATAAAAATATGTTTTCTTGATGAGGAGAACCTAATAAGTTCATTGGTGATATTTTCAAAAGCTAAATCCGAATTTTGCTAAAAAGTTCTAAATTAGGGTTTCTATATATTAATGTGCACTATGTACTCTAATACATGTTAATACATTGAAAATAGGCAAAGTGGAACTTGGATTCAATTAAAGTGGTGAAAGTTAGTAATTGATATCAGTAAAAGAGGTGTGTGTTATGTATGTGCAATCCCTATTTATGTATGTGCATTCCTTACACCCTATATTGGTGTTACAACCTCAAATTTTGGGTTCCTTTGGTGAGAAATGTAGTTTCTCATATGAAAGATATTTGGACAAATAATGATATAATTTGTTGTGAATAAATGGATTTTGTTTAAAATAGCCTTGTTGTTTGATTTGTGGGCTTTATTGGCTATTGGGCCCAATAACAAGGAAATAACAAAGAAAATTCAATTAGTAAATGAATAATTGAATATTTGAGAAAAGAAATATGTAGAAACCTCTAGAAGGCAAATCCAAAGAGGGATTTCGTGCCTCTTGGGTTCCTTGGGTTCCAAGGAGTCCAACGTTGTAAAAAGAAAGCAATAAGAAAAGAAAATATTAATTATGTCTTTCTTTATTAAGAAATAAATTGAAAATAATGATAAAATGTGGAAAATGAGTGGAAAGAGGCATACATGAGATTTCTTGGGGAAATTTCATATCCATGACGTTGCTAATATTAAAAGGAATACCAATGAGGAAAATAAAAGAGAAATAAAAGAGAAATAAAGAGAAATTCTCAAAAAGAGATATTTTAATAAGAAATACACTTGATAATGGGACATAATGCATCTAGAAGGATAATAATTATCCTTGGAAAGGGAATTTCGAAATAATGGAATATCTTGGGATCCAAGGAGTCCCAATAAAGAGGAAAGAAGGAGAAAATACCAAAACTTGCAAAATAAAAGATAATGTGATACATTAATAATGAATTTTGTGTTGTTTTTCAAAAGATGGTATTTTCTATTAAAAGAAAACAAGATTTCGGGACAAATAACTAAAAGGCAAGAATAAAGAGAGTAAGGATTTTCGTATTCCAACATATTCAAGAAATAAGGTATATCAAGGAGATGATTAGTAGAGAGAGAAAAAGGAACTTCCTTGGTAATGAAGAAATCAATTCCTTTTTAGAAAAGAGCTGCGTTTCTTCGTGGGCAAGCCAACTTAAGGGCTTCTTTACCCTCCCTATATAAGGGGAAGGCCGTGGACAGAGCCCAGATGATCCCACACCTAGTTTTATCCTCTTCTTCCATGATTTTGTACAAAAACCCTAACCTTGGGGATAGTTCTATCTTTGGATCAACAACAAGTTGTGGAACCATCTTGTTGGAGGCGAGAAGTTTCTATATCAACCCTGGATCGATCGGCTACACTCTCATGCCCATGACTTCACGCAGCATCACCGGAGTTCTGCAGTAGGGCTGCATTGTGCAGGCCCAAGCGATCGCACGTCCGGCCATCCTGGCCGACGTTCAGGGCCTGGATGGGGCCGTCGGAGGCGAGGGAGCCTCCCCGGTGGCCGACGAGGTCGAGAAGAGAAGGGGGAGTCACTCCCGCACGACTAGGGCAGCCGCAGCTGGGCTACGTTCGCACTGTAGCACGTCAGGAGGAAGAAGAAGGCAAGTGTCGTTGGACACTTTTGCCCCTCTGTGGGCTGTCGAAGCCACTAACTTAACGAAGGGCATTCACGTCTTTTCGTTATAACTGAAGTCAAACGGGCCGCTTCGTTGCATGGGAGCGCATACATGGCGCCATCTGATTGGTCCAAAAGTAAGTATTTTTACAAATTCGTAACTAATGAACTGTAGCTCCGATCAAGACAAATTATATATGTATTTTGATCAGAAAAATGCAAGGAATCCATAAAAATAGTTTAATAGCCTGAATCTGATCATAGTTCGAAATGTAGTGTAAATTATCATCTTTATTGAATTAAAGATTAAGAAACCCTATTTGGATATGATTAATGTATTTAATAGGGTTTAATGGATCATTAGAGATGATGTTAACCTGTTAAATGTAAAAAGGTACAAAAAGGAAGAACTTTGCATATGATTAGTCTAATTTAGAGTTTATATGCTTGAAATTGAAAAAGTACATAAATTCATAATCTTTAGTGTTTTAATTAAGGGAAAACCCTTAAATTTGATGGTAATTAGTCTTAATGACATTATTTAGATAATTCAAGTTGAATTTAACCTGTTGTTAATAAAAATGAGGATAGGATCTAAAAAGATGATCTTTTTATATATTTGGTTTTATTTAGGGTTTCCTGCATGATTATGCACTAATGAGCTTGAAAACCCTAATTTAGATGAATGTGTCTTTTAATTGTTTAAATGTTCAAATCCATGAATAAATAGGGATGTGATGATCCTAAGTCAATAAAAGACTATTAAAATGGATAATTGAGCAATTAAGGTTCATAAATATGGAAAATGATATTTTAGGGTTTGTTAACCTAAAAGGGATAAAGTTTGAGAAATTGATCTAAGGAAACCCTAATGAATAATAATGAAACCTTAATGCAGATTAGAAACCTTAGAAAGAGAATCCAAGTCAATTCTTGATAAAGTGTGTAATAAATAGAGTACATATTCTTTTCAGGAATTACTGAATTGCTTTCTTGGATCTGTTGATTGGCTTGATTGTATATACATGAAGTATATGTTGAATAATCTGCATGACTCATCAAATCAGGTATGTAGTTATGCTTATGAATAATCGTTCTAGTTTCACGGCGATTCTCGAACGTTTTATCGGTTGCTTGAAAAATAATTGTTGGATGTATATTTATTTCATGCAAATATAAAGTGACTATGATTATCACCATAAGTACATATATAACTGGCTAGATCCGGGTCCACCTTTGTTACTTTGAAAATGCTAAAAAAGGGGTAATCTTAGAGCAAGGTCTAGGTTACCGTGAGTTAGAAACGGGGCTACTTACGTGTAGTGCCATGAGACTCTTTAGCGTACCCCGAGTTAAGGAGTGGTCTACCTGTGAGTAGTTCCATGTGACTCAACCCTAGAAACTGGTTCACTTATAGGTGGATCATGAGGGGTTTAATGGGGACAATACAGAGGATATGGTACCCTTGGATCGCGGAGTTATATGTAAAACGTAATCTTGGTTGTTAAATGATTAATTGAATGATTACATTGTTAACATATTTACATGATTATTGTTCCCCCCACATACCAGCTTCGGCTGACCGACGTTTTGTTTGTCGGCGTTTTAGGTACAAGCCAAAAGGACAAACAGTAAATCGTCATATTGTGAAATACATGAAGTAAAATACAAGGAGGATTAGTTAGAATAGAATCCTTAAGTGGATAGAAGTTTAGAGATCCAAGTTTTCAAAAAGGTATGCAAAAAATTATTTTCTTACAGCTTTCAGTATAGTATGTTAAAATTTGATAATTATTCTTGGTTAATTGCCAAACCTTTGATCTGGAAGTCATGGGTGCGGCTTTGACCTCTTGGTCTCCCTTAATTGGGGGTTATCGGGAGGTGGGGTCGTAACATTTGGTATCAGAGCGTAGGTTCCTCATTTAACCATTAATAATTATTAAATTTTACAAACTCCATAGAACCCAAGGGAGTTATTAGAGGATTATCTGAAAGACGGAGATGTCTAGAAAAGGATCACGACCGGGGGCTGGCAATATTTTCCTCCGCACCGCTAGTCAAAATACGAGGACTCCCAGATCTGTGTGACTGCCTGGCCAAATTCTTAGGGTATGAATCGAAATAAGATACCTTTAGGACTTCTCATCTTATTCATCCCTTCTCACCACAAAAATTCTGATAAGGACCTAAAGGAATAAGGTTTTCTTTCTTCTCCTCGCCCTCTTGAGGTATGGGTTAATAAGGTTTAAGGAATCCTCCACAAAATTAATGAAAAGCATGTAAATAAGATGTCATGGACATAAGCTTACTATATTAAGAGCAAATTAAAGAATAGATACATGCTTAGGTCGTATGACATAAGTTGTCATGTCCTCAGAAGAGACCTGAGGCTAGACCTTCTTGTCAAGAGGATGAGTTAGTCTTGGAGATAGACATCTCCATTGCAAGTAGAGACCTGGCACATCCTGCGAGGATGATGCTAACCCTAACCCTAAGTAAAGGTTAGAGAGAGATGAGTTGGACCAAGTGTTTGAAAGGACATGCCTTTGGGATGCCATATGATCCATGGGTGACCTAGCACCTTTGGCAACCCAACCCTGGTAAGGGTCGTGTATGTTAGGGTAAAGGATAGTTCCTTAGATGATGATGATAGTAAAGGACCTTAGAAACCCTATGGGCTTGTGCAAGTAGGGTATAGATGGCATCTAGGGCACGTCATAGTGTTGACAGTAGGATGAAACCCTGGATAAGGAATTATGATGGAGCATAAAGGGTTATGGATGATCTTGAGCAAACATAAGTTCAAACCTAGGCTTCACCCATGTAGGGCATGCTTTTAAGGTTGATCCTTCATGAAGTGAGGACCTCTAATGGTGAGTCTGGATGTAGGGTTAGCTCTAGAGAGAGCTGGAAACCCAACAAGAAGGTTGGAAGGCTAAAACCCTGAACAATGGATGATAGTGGTTGCCTCATGATCGATCCCTGAAAGTTGATGATATATTGGTTTCCTTTAGAGGGACCAAACCCTAAACATAGAAGATGAAGCATCTAGTGCCTATGTGCCTACGGTATAGGTGTTTACCTTCTGAGGTGGGAAGAAGAGTTCCTCAGACCTAGAAAAGTTTAGTAGCAGGTTATGAGGCCTTGTACCTTGTTGGTTGTCCTTAAGGAGGACCCAACCCTAAGTGTTGCTCGAGTTGAAGGATGACAGGAAGTGCATGTCATGCCTTTCACATGCTTGGTTCGTAGTTAAGAGATAGAGCATGCGGTTGGACACCTACAGGTGCACCTAGGGTTCCTAGGCCTAAGAGGGGAAGTGGTGTACCTAATGCTCATGATGAGAATTAAGTTGCTATAGTTTTGAGCATGGTACTCCTCATGTACAGAGGAAAGGGGAAGCCCCTTAAGTTTAAGGTATGTGTGATGAACCCCTCACAACTAGGTTGATGATAAAGGAAAGTATGATCTTGATCCAACATTGAGGAAAGAAGGATAAGTATGACCTAGCATGGTACAATAGGTGATCTGCTTGTGCCTTAATAGCTTGCTAGGGTTAAGTAGACTCATGTGGAGGTAAACCATAGACCTAAGAGCTTTTGTGACCTTGTTGTCAAGAGATAGTTTTCCTCCCATCCTGGGAGAGGGACCCCTATGGTAAGGTGTATATCAGTTTTGTTGGTTTAAGGTAACCTAAAGAGGTCTCACAGGATCTTGAGAAGCTAAGTGAAAAGTACATGGTATGAGCATGAACCTGTAGACCCATAGATATCCATCTCTAGTTGCATATGAATATATTACCATGGAGGTAACCAGTATGGGGCTTGACCAAGGTAGGCAGGTTGGCATGATCCCTATGAAAGGATGAAAGCCAGCCCATGAATGCAGAAAGAGAGATGATGGAGACTTGGGTAGGGTTCTAAGTGAACATATACTATAATGGAGAATCCTAAGTCTATCCTAGGGTCAGGTAGGGATAAGACTGATAAAAGTAGGAGTTGCCTAATTCCCCTGTTGCACATGACCATAGGGTCGGGAGGTAACAGCTATCATTGTCTGAGGGCCATGGGTTAGGATATTGATCACCTTCATAAACTCATGGGACCCAAAGGGCAGATGAGTAGGGCACTCTCTTGATGCATGACGGAAGAGGGATGACCCCAAAAAGAGTCGGTACCCTATAGACCTAGAGGAGATGATGAAGGATATAAACCTTAGTATGTTCAAGACTAGTTTGATATGATGATGTATGTAGAGACATATGCGGCACATTGCAACTTAGATGTAAAGGTGTATTGGCAAGGTGGGATGTACCATCTCTACTCTTGAAACGGGAAGAACTCTATATTTGGACTGTAGACAAATGCTTATTTCCTCTTGTTATGGGGGTGAGAGATAGGACATTACGCATGCCATACACCAAGGATAAGAGATGATGTAGGTTGGAACGTTGCCACGAGAAATGGGGATAGAGAAGATAACATACCTGGTAAAGGGAATGATACATGGATGGTTTACTAGCACTAAGAGGAATGAGGTAGTCACCTTATGAGGATGATGTTATCATGAGATATGAAGTCATACAAGGTTGAGTTTGATTACCAAGAAAATGAGCTCAAAAGTGTTCTCAACAAAAAAAAAGATAGACTTAGAGTTAATAGTTAATATGATAAGTGAAATACATGGAAGTGTATGTCTTCAACGTTACATAATACCTAAGGATGTGAAGTGTTAATGGATGCTCTAGTTGCGATACTTCTGACTTGTTTGACTAGAAGCTAGAAGAGGTTGTTTGGCTAACCCTAAGTTTGAAAAGGAGAGGTGTTTGGATAACACTCAAAGGTAACAAGATACATTGAAAAGTTAAGGGTTGTTTGATTAGCCAGTCTAGTCCTTGATGCAATCAAAGGATGGTGGTAGAACCTCAGATGCTTTTATTTGGAAAAGAAGGTGATGAAAACCCGATTAGAGTGGTTTAGGGTTTCGAATGAATCAATCTTTAGGAATCATGACATACAAGAAATCATGACTGAAGATCACCATACACCGTGGTAAAGGGCGATAGCACTTTGGATGCTTAAGATGAGGTTGCACGTGGTATGTTGCCATGCAAGCCAGGAGGTAACGAACGAACCCCAGTAACCCAGTGTATCGATATAGAGGACAAAAGAGTCCCTGAGAGGGAATGGGAGCTCAACCCTATGGATGTTGTGATAGGTCTCCCCTAGACCAAGGAAGGTCGAGATGCAATATGGGTTATGGTAGATCGCCTTACCTAGAGAGAAAGAGTACAGTCAAGGGACAAATTGGGTTGAGCTACATATGAGAGAGATGGTTCAACTACACCACGATGCGAGTTCAAAAGTTCATGAGCATGACTTAAAGGTTCACTTCCATAAGGTGGAAGTAGGTACATGAAGAACTCAATGGTACAGTTTATCACCCCTAAATAATGGTTAGTATGATCCGGACTAAAGGGTCTGATGAGAGCATATGTGCTAGTTCAGGGTGATAGTTAGAGACAGTTTTTGTCCTATGAAAGATATGAAGATAACCACCATAGCCAGTATCGGGATTTATAAGAAGCTCTGTAAGGGAGGTTGTGTCGGTCACCACTTCAGTAAGGTGATGTTGGTGAAAGGACCACATGATGGTTAGAAAAGGGACCACAGTGCATGTAGATAAAGTCACTTTGATTGTGCAAGGGATGAAAAGAGCCTAGAGACGATGAGAGTTGTGAGCAGATGCAAAGTAGACTGACATACAAGTTACTGTGGAAGAATATGTGAAAATCCGACCCCTCTATGTTATAGCTAAGAGAGTTGAGTCCCCGATGCATGGGTTCTTTTGATATGGTTTGGTGGAGAAGGTTAAGTTTGACCTTACCCCTCAGGATAAAGTAATGTGTGATGAGTTCCATGTGTCCAGTTTAGAGCACTATATGAGGTACCCCAACCAGGTGCTGAGCAATGAACCTAGTAAGCCCCAAGGGAGGCTGACATGGCCTGAGTCACCTGTGTAGTTTATAGACGTCGGGATAAAAGAACTCAGAGAAAAGAATATGTGATGATAAAGGTTATGTGGAAGCGCCATGAGTACGGTAAATTCACATAGGGGCCAATGATGGACATGGAAAAGTCTTGAATTGTTTGTTTGCTTGTTTGAATTTTGAGGACAAAATTCCTATAAGAGGGGAAGGATGTTACAACCCCAAATTTTGGGTTCCTTTGGTGAGAAATGTAATTTCTCATATTAATTGGACAAATAATGATATAATTTGTTGTGAATAAATGGATTTCGTTTAAAATAGCCTTGTTGTTTGATCTGTGGGCTTTGTTGGCTATTGGGCCCAGTAACAAGGAAATAACAAAGAAAATTCAATTAGTAAATGAATAATTGAATATTTGAGAAAACAAATATGTAGAAACCTCTAGAAGGCAAATCCAAAGAGGGATTTCATGCCTCTTGGGTTCCTTGGGTTCCAAGGAGTCCAAAGTTGTAAAAAGAAAGTACTAAGAAAAGAAAATATTAATTATGTCTTTCTTTATTAAGAAATAAATTGAAAATAATGATAAAATGTGGAAAATGAGTGGAAAGAGGCATAAATGAGATTTCTTGGGGAAATTTCATATCCATGAGGTTGCTAATATTAAAAGGAATACCAATGAGGAAAATAAAAGAGAAATAAAAGAGAAATAAAGAGAAATTCTCAAAAAGAGATATTTTTATAAGAAATACACTTGATAATGGGAAAAGTGCATCTAGAAGGATAATAATTATCCTTGGAAAGGGAATTTCGAATTAATGGAATATCTTGGGATCCAAGGAGTCCCAATAAAGAGGAAAGAAGGAGAAAATACCAAAACTTGCAAAATAAAAGATAATGTGATACATTAGTAATGAATTTTGTGTTGTTTTTCAAAAGATGGTATTTTCTATTAAAAGAAAACAAGATTTTGGGACAAATAACTAAAAGGCAAGAATAAAGAGAGTAAGGATTTTTGTATTCCAACATATTCAAGAAATAAGGTATATCAAGGACATGATTAGTAGAGAGAGAAAAAGGAACTTGCTTGATAATGAAGAAATCAATTCCTTTTTAGAAAAGAGCTACGTTTCATCGTGGGCAAGCCATCTTAAGGGCTTCTTTACCCTCCCTATATAAGGGGAAGGCCGTGGACAGAGCCCAGAAGATCCCACACCTAGTTTTATCCTCTTCTTCCATGATTTTGTACAACAACCCTAACCTTGGGGATAGTTATATCTTTGGATCAACGAAGAGTTCTGGAACCGTCTTGTTGGAGGCGAGAAGTTTCTACATCAACCCTAGATCGATCGGCTACACTCTCATGTCCATGACTTCACGTAGCATCACCGGAGTTCTGCAGCAGGGTTGTGTTGTGCAGGCCCAAGCGGCCGCACGTCCGACCATCCTGGCCGACGGTCAGGGCCTGGATGGGGTTGTCGGAGATGAGGGAGTCCTCCTCGGTGGCCGACGAGGTTGAGAAGAGAAGGGGGAGTCACTCCCACATGGCTAGGGCAGCCGCAGCTGGGCTGCGTTCGCACTGTAGCGCGTCAGGAGGAAGAAGAAGAAGGCAAGTGTCATTGGACACTTTTGCCCCTCCGCGGGATGTAGAAGCCGCTAACTTAACGAAGGACATTTGCATCTTTTCGTTATAACTGAAGTCAAGGGGGCCGCTTCGTTGCATGGGAGCGCATACGTGGTGTCGTCTGATTGGTCCAAAAGTAAGTATTTTTACAAATTCGTAATTAATGAAGCATATCTTCGATCAAGACAAATTATATATGTATTTTGATCAGAAAAATGCAAGGAATCCATTAAAAATAGTTTTATAGCCTGAATGTGATCATAGTTGGAAATGTAGTGTAAATTATCATCTTTAATGAAATAAAGATTAAGAAACCCTATTTTGATATGATTAATGTATTTATTAGGGTTTAATGGATCATTAGAGATGATGTTAACCTGTTAAATGTAAAAAGGTACAAAAAGGAAGAACTTTGCATATGATTAGTCTAATTTAGAGTTTATATGCTTGAAATTAGAAAAGTACATAAAGTTATCATCTTTAGTGTTTTAATTAAGTGAAAACCCTTAGATTTGATGGTAAATAGTCTTAATGACATTATTTAGATAATTCAAGTTGAAATTAACCTATTGTTAATAAAAGTGAGGATAGGATCTAAAAGTTGATCTTTTTATATATTTGGTTTAATTTAGGGTTTCGTGCATGATTATGCACTAATGAGCTTGAAAACCCTAATTTAGATGAATGTGTCTTTTAATTGTTTAAATGTTCAAATCCATGAATAAATAGGGATGTGATGATCCTAAGTCAATAAAAGACTATTAAAATGGATAAAGTTTGAGAAATTGATCTAAGGAAACCCTAATGAATAATAATGAAATCTTAATGCAGATTAGAAACCTTAGAAAGAGAATCCAAGTCAATTCTTGATAAAGTGTGTAATAAATAGAGTACATATTCTTTTGAGGAATTATTGAATTACTTGCTTGGATCTGTTGATTGGCTTGATTGTATATACATGAAGTATATGTTGAATAATCTGCATGACTCATCAAATCAGGTATGTGGTTACGTTTATGAATAATCGTTCTAGTTTCACGGCGATTCTCGAACATTTTATCATTTGATTGAAAAATAACTGTTGGATGTCTATTTATTTCATGCAACTATAAAGTGACTATGATTATCATCATAAGTACATATATAACTGGCTAGATCTGGGTCCACCTCTGTTACTTTGAAAAGGCTAAAAAAGGGGTAATCTTAGAGCAAGGTCTAGGTTACCGTGAGTTAGAAACTGGGATACCTACGTGTAGTGCCATGAGACTCTTTAGCGTACCCCGAGTTAAGGAGTGGTCTACCTGGGAGTAGTTCCATGTGACTCAACCGTAGAAACTAGTTCACTTATAGGTGGATCATGAGGGGTTTAATGGGGACAAAATAGAGGATAGGATACCCTTGGATCACAGAGTTATATTTAAAATGTAATCTTGGTTGTTAAATGATTAATTGAATGATTACATTGTAAACGTATTTACATGATTATTGTTTCCCCCACATACCAGCTTCGGCTGACCGACGTTTTGTTTGTTGGCGTTTTAGGTACAAGCCAAAAGGACAAATAGTAAATCGTCATATTTTGAAATACATGAAGTAAAATACAAGGAGGATTAGTTAGAGTAGAATCCTTAAGTGGATAGAAGTTTAGAGATCCAAGTTTTCAAAAAGGTATGAAAAAAATTATTTTCTTACAGCTTTCAATATAGTATGTTAAAATTTGATAAATATACTTGGTTAATTGTCGAACCTTTGATCCGGAAGTCATGGGTGCGGCTTCGGCCTCTTGGTCTCCCTTAATTGAGGGTTATCAGGAGGTGGGGTCGTAACAGTTGGGATAATTGTAACCCAACCCTATATTTCCCTAATGAGGTTTAAATGAACCCTAACTATTCTATTCTTGAATTCTAATGTTGTTCATGCCTCAAATTAGATTATAATTTCTTCTGGTTTGGGTCTTATACCCCATTGCCATGCTTACTGATTCATATGATTCTTCTTTCCATGACTACTTTCTCTAGCATGTGGATTTATGTTCTATTTAAAGTAGCGGTACTTATGTACAACCACCCACAGAGGGCATGTAAATAATCGCCCTGGGGAATGTCTTATTCTCCCCATAATATTGTAGGTGATTGGAAATGTCTTATTCTCCCCTCACCTAACTTTAGAGGTCTGGTGGGTGCCTCAACCCTACTTAGTTAGGTAGACATAATTATCTTACATGCAAATCCTTTTTGATATAATTGTTAATGGCAAGTTTCTTTTGAATATACCCTCATACTCTTGTTATCTTCATTATATGATGAACCCTAGCCTTTTTTTATTTGTTTTACTTATCTTGATATCCTAGATTAGTTTTGTGACACATACCTTGTTTTCTTTACCCTTTTGCTGGGTGTTTTCCCAACCACCCAGGTGCTGGTGCTGAGCAAGGAGGACAAGTTTGAAGGAATTCATCTCAGGAGTAGATCTCAAGCTATCTGAAAGGATGTATAGGTTTTATAGATAGATCCTTTTCTCTTATCTTTTTCTTTTCAGAACAATCATGTAATGAACAATGAAAGTCATGTAATATGCTTAATTTTATTTCCGCTGCTATTGACATTTTGTAATGTATCTGGTGCATGCTTATTTACTTGGAATATTATACATGCATCCCTCAATATCTTTTGTCTTTCTAAAATAATGGATGTTTTGTACTTGCTTTAAATTTTAGTAAGGAGGTGATCTCACCTTTTTACACCCGCAGATGTGAGGAGTTCACTGGTTTGTTTCAAACTCCCACAAAAGAGGAACATCACACTTTAGGTAGTGTACTGAATGTGGAGGAAATCCATTCTACCGTGATGAGCCTCGACCCGGTGAAGGTTGCTAGCCCTGATGGAGTAAGTGCCCATTTTTTGAAAAAGAATTAGGGAATCGTCAGACCTAGTATGGTCAGCACAGTACAGGAGGCGGTCGCAGAATGCAGTATACCTGATGAGCTTTGCAACTCCATGAGTGTGTTGATTCCAAAGGTCACAAACCTAGAGAAATGCGAGAATCCTAGACAGATCTCCCTGAATAATGTTGTCCTGAAAGTTATATCTAAATTAGTCATGCAACGGATAAAGATGTTCATCCCCATCTGGGTATCGCAAGCGCAGAGCAGTTTTGTCCCTAGTAGGTGAATCACATACAATATTATTTTCGTCCAGGAGATTATAAACACGATGAAGAGGAAGAAAGGGACCAAGACAATGGTGATTAAAATTGATCTAACCAAGGCTTACAACCAGATGGATTGGATGTTCATCTTGGATACCATTTGTAAAATCGGTATCCCTAGAAGCATAATTGGTTACATCAGGACTTCGATCACAAGGGGTAAAACAAGCATAAATTGGAATGGCAGAACATCAGGCTTCTTCACGGTGAGTACGGGCCTCAGGAATGGGGATCCCCTATCACCCTATATATTTGTGCTATGCCTTGAAAGACTCATCTAGTTGATCAACCAGAAGGTTGTAGAGGGGAGGTAGAAACTGGTAAAGCTGGGAGCAAGGGGTCTGACTGTGTCTCATGTATGCTTTACTGACGACCTGATCTTGTTCGCGCATGCAGGGATGAACCAAATGAGCACGAAACTAGATTGTTTTAGTGCATTCGAACAAGCATCCAGTCAGGCGGTGTCCATTGTCAAAATGAAGGTGTTCTTTTCCAGAAGCGTGGGGTGGAGCCTTCAATAGAAGATCACCACCATGAGCAGATTCCAACAGACTTCAGACCTTGGCAGGTATCTAGGGGTGCCTATCATCCATGGTAGAGTTAACAAGAACACATACGGGGAGATTATCGACAAGGTGAACAACAACATCTCATCTTGGTCTGCGAGGTTCGTATCTCTTACAGGCCGAGTTACACTTGCTAAGTCAGTCCTATAGGCGATCCCCACATATGTCATGCAAACAACGAAGTTACCTATGCAGATCTATGACAGGATTGATGGCACCATAAGGAGGTTCATCTGGGGAGGTAATCACAAGGCACACCCGATGGCGTTGGTGGCCTAGGACAAGCTAACATGTAGCAAGAAGGAAGGAGGGTTAATATTGAGGGGCATGAGAGATTGGAACCTTGCTCTCATCCTAAAGCACCTATGGGAGATCCTGAGTAATTGGGACACGCTTTGGACCTACCATGAGACAAAGAGCACGACAAAGAAGAAGACTTTCTAGCATATCAAGATTAGGGGCAGACGTGTTGGAAGGGAACAAGTTTATAGAGGAGAAATCTTACACCATTCTGATGAATGGTGAGTCCACCATTGCTTGGTATGATAGGTGGCTAGGAAATATGCCAAGGCTGGAGGAGGGTGTCATTAGACAGATACCCCACGAGTTGAGAGATCTCACAGTGACCAACATGGTGGACCTGCAAGGCAACTGGGATGTGGCCTTCTTGAAGGAATGGTTGACACCAACGATGGTGGAGGCCATTATGTGGTTGAAGCCCCCTCATCCCGATGATGGTGAGGACGTTCAAGTGTGGACCCTGATGAACAACGACCAGTTCTCAACAAGATCGGCTTACTACAAGCTAAGAGAAGGGAATGGAGTGCGAGTGGAGGGCAACTGGACCAAGCTGTGGAAGACTGGTCTGTCAAGTGAGATTTAATTCTTTATGTGGCTTATGATGCATGATGCTCTACTGACTATTTATCGAAGAGTTAAGCAGAGGCTTTCCAATTGCAGCGTGTGCCCGAGGTGCCAGGAGTAGGAAGAGTCAATCCTTCACACAGTGAGGGATTGTAGGGAGGCTAGGGAGATTTGGGCAGAGATCTAGGGAGACAATGGTGCTCTGGACCTTCTGTTAACCATCGGTGATGCAAAGGTTTGGGTCCAGGAAGCCTTACAACTAGGTAGGGAGATCTATACAACCATGTTCATTATCTACTAGTACATATGGAAAGAGAGGAACCGATGAGTGTTTGAGAACACGGTAGTGCCGGCGATAGTGCTGGCTGGATCTTTTAGGTGGGAGATCGCTGCTCACTTAGAGGCTTTCTGCAGCCAACAGTAGGCGGAGGTCATATGCAAACCTTCCGTGTGGACATTGCCGGCGTAGGGGGAGATCAAACTCAACACCGATGCAGTTTTGAAGAACAAACAAGCTTGTTGTTTGCTCATCATACGAGATGATAGGGGTAGATGGGTTGGAGGGGTAGTGACGTGCCTGCATACAACTGATGTAGTAGAAGCAGAATTGGAAGGAATCCTACACGCGGTGGAGATTGTGTTGGATAACAACCTGCCCAACTTGACGATAGAGTCGGATTCTCTGGTCGTCGTCAAGATGATTAATGGAGATGATGATATCTACCCTAGATATGCCAAAATGGTAGGCCGCATAAAATGGATGCGGAAACCCGGGTGGAATATAAACTATATTGGCAGACATAGTAATGCGGTCGCTGACCAGTTGGCCAAGTCCAATATTCAAAATCAATTGGCATACACTGTGTATGCCTCACCCCCTATGGGGTGCGTTAGTTTTATTGTTGGTGATTGTAATGGTAGTTGTACTACCATGTTTATTGTTTCATGCTTAATTAGCGATTGTAAGATTTCGTTTGATGATGCTCGCAAGAGGAGAGCGGGATGAATAAGATTGCCTCCGGACTTCTTTTAAAAAAATTGGGTGATAATATTTAGGTCTTTAATTAATTATCATTCTCATTATTTTATTCTAATTGATAACCCTCAAGTATCAATTTAGAAAATTATAGACAATCAATTTTCTAATACCCAAGATCTAAGATAATTCAACTATGGCCCGACCAACACCTCAAAACACAATTAATTATCAAGGTAGGAAACTTTTGCCAATTTCATCATATGCAATTTTTGATAGACTATATGAGCAACTCCTTGCCATAATCATTTGCATGCTTCTGGACTTAGATGCTCTAAGAATCACCAGTTATGAATAACCCAATAGCCAATATGATAGTAATGCACCCCGCAAATGCGGAACCTACATTACTACCATCACACTTCCCAGTGGTAGACGGTGCACCACACAAAGTTGTATCCTATGCTTAGTTGAACAAGTTTTTCATATGTATTGCTATTGGAAAGCATCTTAGGCTTAATAAGTTTGATTGAGGTATTTATATATATGATATATATACATATATTGTATCCAATCACCACATATATAATACATATCATATATATGCTACATCCCACAATGTAAACATGCAATATAAAACAAAAAGTGATGGTTATGGACATATATATTGTAATTCCTTAGAGCCATAAGGAATTACTACCACCTAGAACAATCATCACATAATATGTATGAACCTGTTTTTGGTGTAGATTTGTGCTTTCCAATCTAAGTATATCGGTTCAAACCTTAAACTGGTCATCTCACCTCTTGGTCGGTTGGTTGGTCCCCCTATCCAACTATTGCCTGGACACATTCCATATGTTCGGTTGGTTGGTCCTCCTATCCAACTATTGCATGGACACCTTCCATACGGTTAGTTGGGCCTTCTTGGATGGTCGTCTGGCCTCCTGTATAACCAATGTTTAAACTCCTTCCAAACTATCAGTTGGATCTACCAAGCGGTCGGCTGGTTCCATTGTTCTATCCTCCATGATCCTCCAGATGGTCAGCTCATCTCACGAATTGTTTCTATCATCCGGCAATGATCAACTTCTTTGTCGATGCATAAAAGAAATCATCCTATGGATACATTATTACATTATATAAAGAGAAACATATAGTTACATTCAAGGGGAGAAAAGGTAGGAAAGAATTAACTTTACATTGGGAACAAGGAGGTAGAGGCTCGTGATGCAGACCGAGATATACACGAATAAAACCAAACCATCCAACCACACATAAATATTGAGTATTGGCCATACCCACTCTACACATCCACCATAAAATTGCTTTTAGGGCGACGCGTGTAAATTGCATATATATATATATATATATATATATCATAATATATATGTATATATACATATAATATATATATATATATATGTTTATATATAAAAGTTTGGGATTATGCGGTCTTTGATTGGATACACATATGAAACCTTTTAAATATTCACATTTTACGTAATAAATTAAAGATAAAACCAAAAATTTGATCATATCAATTATCCTAAAATATAGTAAATTGGCGTGGCTTTAATACCACTGTTGGGTAATATGGGCATAGAGTATAGCATTAGAAACAAAAAAAATATCTATTTGTATTCCCATACTAGAAAGATCGCATCAACCACTATGAAATAGGAAGGATGGTTTAACGAGTTTTACCTAGACCTGGAGAAAGTTAAGCAATAAAAACTCACTTCAATACAATTGTCTTTTAGTTCCTCTTAGATGGTGGTTGTGTAACTCTTAGACTTCACAACGGACAACAGACATGACAACTTCTACAGTGACTCATGTGGTCTCACCATGGGCTACAGACTGACTTTTCTCTCCTAGCAGCAACTAATGGACTCCTGCCTCTAGAGTAGTCCACACGGACCAACTAGAACTCTTGTCATTCAACTAGAACGGACATGAAGAACTTGTCCCTGTTGTTGGTGTACTAGTCGCCAACTTTCTCTCCCATTATAATGATCCTTAGTTTTTCTCTCCCATAGCTATCTCTCCCTAATCGGGTAGAACTTGCTTGGGCTCTCTTGGCTACCAAAACCAAAGAGGATAAAAAATGTTAGAGTAACTGATTCTAAATTGTTTTTGTTATTTTTTAGATATGGGAAGCCCCCAATACCCCTCTATTTATAAGGGGGCCAGGGTTCCCAATCGGTTTGAGATCTATGTGGGAGTATAAGAGCTCAAAAGATTTTGAATTTTCACAACTTGCGAGACATAAAATGGTCGTCTGGAAGTCTAGAAGGTAGTCTGGCACTACAAGACGGTCGTCTCCAACTATGAGATGGTTTATTTGTAGTTTCCCAATGGCATACAAAATTGGCAATTCATTTCCCATTAATTCTAAACATTAATTCCTTGCACCAAAAGAATTGTGCAATAGAAACAATTTTGGGAAAGTATGTAGATCCATACTTTGGCCTAAATAGGAAAATCACACGTGTGAGACGGTCGTCTCACTCACCCAGATGGTTGTCTGGTGAGCTGAGCCGAACTGGTTGGTTCAACAAAATGAACAGGTCAGTTCACACCCTCAGTTTGAGTAGAACTTAGCCAATTCAATTTTTAATCAGTCTAACAACCCAAATGGATGTCCCAACACTTGAGATGATGTCTGGTGCACCACATGACTGTCTCACCATGTGATACGATTGGTTGGGGTGCATTCAGTTTATATGTTGCATGAATTGAGTACCTAAACACTTTAGTAATCAATCTAATTATCATTTAAGATTAAACTCCTCTTCTAGATGAGTTCCTTTTTGTGTGACCCTATAGGTCCCATATTACATTGGTAGTGAATCTATATAACTTACTTATGGCATTACTAGAAGAGAGTGATGCCTAGTTGCACATAAGTGCTACCTAAGTGAATGGAAAGTTGGAGAACAACTTCAACCTACAATCTGTGTACAGTGTTGCAGTGATTGTATACTTCCTTTGTCTCTGATATCTGAGATGAGCTTGAGACATGGAATGTCATCCTCTTAATATTCAATCCATGTTTCTCAAAACAAGAGCAGACTTTCTGAGACAATGTGACATCAATATCATATATTGATTCACATGTGAATGTGTATGCATTTATCATTCTCACTTATCAAGTGGCAAGGATATCATACTCCAGTAGGTGGGACAAATCCCATCTCTATCATTTGCAGTCTATCCACATGTGTCAAAGACACTGATCATCATTGTTATAACAACCAATGTTTCAGGATAGTGTTTGAGGATGTCAAAGCACACCCAATGACATGTGACAAGTGTAGTGATTTTAGGTATAAGAATCACAATCACCAGCTTCACTATGAGAGATGACTATGACCACCAATGATGGTTTCCATTTGTCACTCTCATGGTGGTCGATCTAATATAGTGTTCCCTAACATGTATCTATGTGCCTAATTTGATATAGCCATATCATGACTAATGAGATTCAATCATCAACCAACTCACAGTTAAGTCTTGTATTACTGGTGTCTATGTACCTTCCACAATAACAACCAACTAGGGACATAACAAGAATGTACATACTCTTAACATTTGTATGATCTCATTCTCCAAGTCACGTACTTGAAGACATTCATAATTAAGTATTTTCATTCTGTAGACATTCGTAATGTCTCCTCATTATCTCATAACTGAATGAACCATAATGAATTGAAAGCTTGCCTTTATGAGTATTAATCAAATCCTTTATTGTATATTCCATATCAATCATCACATGATTGGCTCTATGGGCATACCTTACCAACTATTCCAACTTGACAATGATGTCTACTATACCACATAAAGTGTGGATTAGGAAGAAAAAATCTATTACCAAAGAGGAAATAGAAATCTATTACCACTTTGAGAACTTGTAGATATTTGAAGAAAAAATATATACAAATCTTTTAGACTCTAGTACCGCCCTCCTTTACATAGATTATTGGTATTTCAACTGAGAATCAATTAGTTGGTGACCGTGAAGGTGATGAAGTTATTTTCAATAGACATGAAGAATATTGTTGTGATATTATAGTTCAATATGACTCTCCACAATATATTTCTAATCAGGTCATTTGCTAAAGATATCTAACACAGAATCTACACAATCCACTATTTGGAAGATGGGTAGAGAAGTAACAGCACTAGTCAAAAGTTAAAGTCTTCTCCGTACTATAGCAAAGATCAAACCAAGAAGCTAGTTTTAGACTTGTTGGAACATGATTCACGTGATGGTCCAGTTAGTGAAGAAGAAGTATGATAAGTATTGAGTCTAGAGACCTTTCTCACTCAAGTTTATCATAATATTGTTTCTTACATTCAATTGGGTATGTTCATGTGTTGCATGTAATGAGGGTTATCATGTAGTAACCCATATAATGATTCATGTCATATTTTTTTGTAGAGTATGCCCTCTAATCTATTTGCAATAGGTTTTAATAAAATCTAACTTTTTAAAAAAAATGACATATGTATATGTTTTCTTTATTTTAAATGAATCACATCCTATGAAGCTATATTTTTGTACAATATCGTAATGAACAGTAGTTAGATTTTTTCATTATAAAAATACAAAGTTTGAAAAAGCTATTAATGTTCTAGACTTAACTTAGCATGCCATATGATTTTGGTTTTGTCTCCTATGCTTCCTATAGACTTCATATTTTTTCTTCTTCTATATTTTATATCTATAAAAGCCAATTTTGACTTCTTTGTTGGATTTCTATGTTTGGATGTTTTGCTTTAGTTCTTACATATCATCTATTTTGTTTTCTCCACATTCTTTACTGTGAATTCAAAAACCTTATTTTTTGTTGAATTTTCTCTCATATGGTCCATCTTCGTTTCATCTTTAAATTAGTGAATATATTTCTTTTTATTTCACCATTCAAAGTTTTCTAATTAATAACTGTGATTCTCAATGCTTTTGTTCTCATCCTCTTCATCCTGCTCATATTCAACCTTTGTGTTTGTTTTCTCCACCAAGAAATTTAAGAACTTTTTTTAGAGGCTGATCTTTTATGCACTTTTGTTAAAGTATCGATACTCAAATCATTCTTCATTTTGTCCCTCCTTGAATTCTTTCTTTGTTCACATGAAACTTGGTTGTTTTATCCATTTTTATGTTCTTCCTCACAACAACTAATTCTTTAGAGTTAGCCATGGGTGATGGTCTTGGATTCATCTATATGATCTATACATACCTTTTCATTTAATCTAATTTTGTCAATACCCACTTTTATTTAATTTTTCAAACCTTTTAGATCAAAACCAAGATTGTATGATGGCCCAAGCTTCTTCTTTGAAGGACTTATTCTAGTACTTTATTTGCTATCAAATGTGATTAAACAATTACCTCTTCAAAGTTTGTGATCTGATCTTCATTTAATTGGCATATGTTGGGATCAAATTTACTTTTGATTTGATCTATCCTATTCCATATTCATTTCCTTCATGTATTTCAGACTTCTTATTTATAATTATCAACTATTTGAACTATTCAAGAGTACTATAATTTTATTCACCTAATTCATAAACATTATGTAACACCCAAAAAGATTTCATTCACATGAACAGAAGCTAGACATCTATTTCCAACTTGGGAGTGTCACAAACATGAGACACTCAACAATAATAATATACGGGAACCATTACAGACTAGTGTAAAAATACATTCTCATTAATTCTATGAAGAAAAACTTAATAGAAGAGTATAAAATCTTAAATCTAAACATCATCCTGGGATCATGTAGATGACACCCCACCAAGCAATCCTCCTAATTTGTACTTGTAAACTTTGAATGGTGAAATAAAAAGAAATATATTCCAAATTTGTATACTAACATTTTTATGTGCATGGTCGGGGATGAGACATCTATAGATTACAAGCATTGACAAGAATGTCCAAGTCTACAAATTTGGAATATATTTCTTTTTATTTCACAAGAATTATAATTGTCATATTCCAAATTTGTATACTAACATTTTTAACATCCTTGAAGAAATATTATTTTGTATCTAAAGCTTAAAAAGGTTTACATAAGTGATATGAAGTAGTAATTCTACTATATATACTGGAAAAGAATCATCAACATAGAACATTAGACAATATGTCAAAGGAATAATTATGGACAACATAATTACACTATCAGTCTAAAGAGGTATAGTATGAATTCAACAGTCATGGTCCAATTACCCCTATAATCAAGGACATCCTTATTGGTGTCTTCATTCCTTGGTATGTAATATAATCACCTGGACATCATCAAAGTTCTATTAGTCCATGTGTATTTTCCTTTTTCATTTCTAAATGTCAAACCCTAGTCACCCTAACCTTGTATACCAAAATTGGATTCTTACTTTGACTAAATCAAACTCTAATCAAAATCACTTTTCAATTTCAAAACATTCAATTAAGCCAAAGACACACATTATATATATATATATATATATATATATATAGTTGTGGTCATAAAACCTAAAAATCATGTTATGTACTAATATATAAGAATTTACTATCATATATTGAGGGTAATCCATGAACATAAACACATATGTTACTCCTACGTACTTAATTCTATCATTAGAGATAAATACAAATAAAATAATTTTCCTTACCAAATAGGCACATGAATCACATCTTACCTACAAATAATAATTAATCATTTTGCATAGTGGTCACTTAGGACAAAAAACTAAATAATGATATAGGTGTATATGAAACTCAATGAAAACTTTGAAAATAATAAGATCACAATATGTTAGGTTTTTGATAAAATTTTCATATCATTTCATATCAAACAATGGGTGAAATACCCATAATCCCATTATTAGGAGTAACATCAAAAACTTAGTAAAAGATTACATAAGAAGAGCATGCTTTGTAATGGTATCCAATGTACCAAACTACACCTTTTGTAAAACAACAACTAATTTCCAAAGGCATTTTCTATTGTTAAAGAGAAAAACATTAAAATTGTATATCTTTTATCTACAAATTATAATAATTAATAGGCATACAAAACACCCTTTGAATTATTATTTTAATATAGTAGACATTCCCATATTTCCATATACAGCTTATTTTATAAATTTCAATACTCTAGTAGAAACTTACGAATTTCCAAACATTACCTATTAGTGGATGATACCAATCATCAACACTTTGATTCAATGGACATGATTAGAATGTTTTCCTTCCCTTTTTCTTTTGATTTTGGACCCACAGGTAAGATGGATCCCCATAGGATCTGAACTAGGGAACATATCTCCCTCTTCACCCCTGTGGTCAAGTGAGGGAGCAGCTCCCATGTTTCCTATCGAAAAGAATGAAGCAGCCCGCCCAGAGGTCATAGGCAATCAGACTTGTTATCTGAACACCACTGGTCACTTTGAAGTTGACTCCTGGCCTCTTTGTAGCCTCAACTCTCCCCCTTTATGGTTTTCATGTTGCTTTTAAGAGATTCCCTTGGTAGTTAGGTACTCCTAAAGCCACCAAAATCAAGTTCTAGGCTCCATAGTCTAACTCCTTTATTGGTGACCTGGAGGTTGGTGTGGGGTACAAGAGAAATAAAGACTCTTGACCTGAACTCCCTTGAGTTTCATGCTCCCTACCACATCATTCATATATGGTCATAGGTATATATTTGGTTAGGGTGTCAATCCCCACAGCTACGTCGAGTTTTGCCATCGACCTCTTCTTCCTTTTCTCTACCTTCTTCTTCTCAGCCTTCTCTTAGGTGAAAACCCTAATTAATGTTTCCTTATGTCTGTATTTAAACATGTGAGGCTTTTAAAACCTCCCTGCTTCTCTAAGTCATAGTGAGATTAGATCTGTCTTGGACTCTGACCAAATATTAGAAGAATAGAAATTGTGAGACCTATATTTTCTATTTGTGAAATGTATGATATCTACTGAACCGGTCTTTGTTCAAATGAGACAATGGTCTGGCCATGAACTGATGATTTGGCCTTCAATTTCTTTGCTTCAGTGCTTTAGCATGCTATATTCCTAAACATAAATCTATTGGCTCCTCCTTCAATGAATTGGTCCCAAAATTTGACCAACACTCCAGGCAACTATTATATTTTTGTAGAAAATTCTTAGGACATAATTCTCTACCCAAACTACTCTAGAATAATGTCTGTGATTTCACTTGTCCCACAAATTTGATCGACAAATTGAATCAACAATTCAATTCTAATCTTCACTATAATCATACCACATATTATACATGTCATGATTAAAAAATAATAATCCTAATATCACAACTTCATGCATTTGAGAGACTCAAGAAAACAAGCCAATGTACCCTTACATATCATAACTTGCCCTCTAATTATCAAATGATCAATTTACCAAAAGTCCGCTCAGATTTTGGGTATGTGTAAAAGGACTCCAACATGGGCTAAAACATATGAAACCTAAATCAGTTGTTTCAAACTCACCTAATTGGAGTATTTCTTAATAGAACTAACATTCATGCAGTAGTTACAAAAATTGAAATGTTACACATTGTGGTTCTTGTTCCATCTCACAAACTATTTCTCTAAATTTTTTATACTCTCTATTAAAAATGTATGTTTTTCAAGAACCTTCATCTTGTAAACTTCATTATTATTCTTCAATGGTTTTTCAGGAAAGTCAATAATATTTACAAATGCATCTTGGTGTATTTGATAAGCATGTTCCCTCTTTATCATTTGCTTTCGTATAACATTCAACAATCCTTTAAAATTACTTAATCATACAATATGATATGGGACTCGTATGACCTTTTCACTACTTCCCAATCATCATTTATTTATGTCTTTATTAATTGTAGAAACATATTGATTCACAAAACATATTTCATCAACTATAGGATTTTGAAGTTGTAAGAGTGATAACAAACTTATGTAGTGAAAAATTATTGTGTTGGGTTTTTATGGAGCTAGAACTTACACCAAAAGATTACTCTTCCAATGGAAGTCCTAATATGCACCAAAAACCCTAGGGAGATGATGTTCTCTCTATACCTACAACTGGTGCTAGATAAATGCTCCAACCCCACAAGAGTGTGGAAGCCTTATCATAGTACAGATTTAGGATCGAACCCAAAGGACAGTGTTAAGAATCTGAGTGTCTTTTCCTCGTTTCGTACCAATCTAAGTCAATCATCTAAGACCAAAAGTTTGATTTGAGTTATTTAACCTAAAACATGCAAAAGTAAAGGCAAGAATAAAACTAGTTTAAGGATTAAAATCTAAGATTTAGCAAATGATGATGGATCACTGGGGTGATGCAGGCATTCACCACCACTACACATGTATTGTACCTGTACCAATCATGGAAAGACTTGTAAGCATAATACATGGATGTTATACAATATCGATGTCTTATAGGACAAGATTAATGCAAACATCCTTCACGGGTTGAGTAACCCTCATCCGATACATATCTACATGTCAATGAAGATATGTAGTCTCTGAAGAGAGAAACTTACTCAACCTCGTGAATCGTTTATCATAAAACTAACAAGCAAGCGATAATTACCAAATCGATTAGTATCTTTATAGACTATCCCTCTTTCAAGGATATAGCTATGAGAAACGTGGGAGTGTTGCAACGTCAGACATTCCTGAATGAATGGTCAAGTAATTTGCACCACTCTCTCCTAAGAGTGTGTTCCTCGACCTATCAAGGTTGCACTTTTGTACATCAACTGATTCCATTTCATAGTACAAAAGCACAACGATGGAGGTGAGTTTACTCCACTCCTTAGAAAGCATTCCTAGATACTAAAACGGATGTGCGGTGGACACACACACCAGAAACCAACACTAAATCGGTATTCGAGTCTCAAGAGAGGTCATAAACAAACCATAACAAAAGACAATAGATGCATACAAGAACCCGGCCAACATTCAAGCATGTATGAAATGACTTAGTATTGAGTCGGAATGATAACATCTCTTTAGTACAGATTACAAAACATGGGCAGCGGGGCTAGTCCCCGCACCCCAGTGGATGAAACTACTCACTCCTCATGCGAGAAATAAGAAGAATGAGAAAGAGGGAGAAATTTGTCATGGACTCGGTGCAGAAGGTAGTCGCAACTCGATGAAGAAGAAGCGGTCTTCTACGTCATGTCGGAGCAGATCTGGACACGGAACGGGAGACGCCAAGACAGTCTGAACAGTCTCTCTGGCTCTGTCTTCCTTCTCTTCTCAGTCTCCTTGCTTGCAATACGGGCAGTCGGTGGAATGGAACTGGCGTAGACATGACTGGATTTTGATCGGAACTTTGTACTGGCAGCCTGTCAGCATCCCGGAACCGATGCCAAACTGGGGACCTTGCTGGTCCTATTTATATGCACAGGTCTGGTCCCAAATGATCTTGTGGATTTTTGCATCAAACAGTTTCACCAAACGGTCCTGAAATATAGCCTCCAAACAGTCTGGAGATTGTTTGCTACCAAATGGTCTGTAGACCGTTTGCTACCAAACAATCTTGTGACCATGGTGCCAAATGATCTGCATTCTTCTGTGATCTTGATCAAACGACATCCAAACGACCTCAAGCATCCAGCCTCCAAACGATCTGAGATCGTTAGCTCCTCCAAACGATCTAAGGCTGTGAGCTCCTCCAAACCATCTGGGACCTCATGCTCTTCCGAGCAGTCTGGGGTTGTGAGGCATTGCAGGTCGACAATACTCTTGGTGAGGAGGGAGACGCCGGCGGCCAATGATCTTTGGAGCACCAGGTTGAGACGCAGATGTCTTGTTATCCAGTAGAGAGGCTATAAGAGGTTGTTGGGTGAACCCTAAGTTTGTGTGACATGTTTGACTAACACCAAGATACAACCCGACCCGTTGGTCGAGTAGGGGTTGTTTGGTTAGCCAGCCTAGAGCTTGATGAGATAGAGGGATGGTTATAAGCACCTTTAATACACCTATCGAGAAAAGAAGAAACCCACTACTAGAGTGTTTTAGGGTTTCTAAGGAGTCAACCTTGAGGAATTATGACATGCAGGAGCTCGTGACTGCGTCGGGAGGTAGGGGACGATGCGCCACGACCGTGTTGAGGCACCACGGTCGTGGTGATGCTGTTGTCCCATGGTCGTGCTACCTTGCACGGGCGTGGCGGGTGAGAACTTGGGCTCTGGTTATGTTGTGCCATGGCCGTGGTGTGACACCACAGTCGTGGTGAGGCTACAGTCCCACGGCAGTGCCGTCTTGCATGGGCGTGGTGGGTGAGACTTGGCATTGTGGGCGATGCACCACGGTCATGGCGTGACCATCACGGTCGTGGCGGATATGTGCCACGGTTGTGGCGTGACCATCACGGTCGTGGCGGATGGAGACTTGGCACTGTTGGCAATGTGCCACGGCCGTGGCGTGACGAGCACAGTCATGGCGATTGTTCTGATTCATGATCTTGATCATTTGTTTCACAAGCTTGGGGCTTTGAGGATAGAACGCACATTTGTGAGTTGTTGATGTTTAATTGGATGATTGAGAGTGATCTACAGAGGGAAAGGAGAGTGTGTAAGGGATAATAGCATTGAATAAACTAGAAATTAGAACTATTTAAGCATTATTTATGTGAGAATGAAGAAATACTCAGAGTAAAGCAAAGAAAGGGTAATTTAGTCATAATGAGGTATAAAAAACCTAGAATTGGCAACTGTAATGATGAATCTAGAGGAGTCATCAGGTTTTATGCTTAATAGATCCCCAATTCTCTTTATTGGTTTAGCCTAATTCATTTTTCTTGATTATGCATCCTTGAATGTTGGTTTTGTAGTCTAGTTATCTTAAATACCATAACTACATTAATTACTAATACCAATATGTTACTAAATCAAGTATCTTATTAGGAAACAAATAAAATAAACTACACTTTTTATATTTCTTGCACAAAGGTACATGATACTTCTTATTGTATAAATCATGCTTCTTCTGATTTTCACTATCCCTTTCTCTTACTTGATCCAATTTCTTTCATCCCTTTAAAGATATTATTATGGATTAATGTGTCCTTTTTCATTTGTCTTGTCATCGTGACATCATACATATAGTGTAGAAAATATGTTGGAGTGTGATAATTTTTATTAAAAAGTAGAAATCTTGATGACAAGTATATCATTCATTGTCTACATATGTTTGGAAATTATCCCCTTCATCCTCCTTAGTTAGATTATGCCATATCTTCCCTAGGGATTTTTGTTTATGAAGAAAATCAAACTTCTTTTTTATTTTTCTTCAACTTCTGGCTCACCCATAGTCTACTTTCTTATCTTCTTGGTTGTATTCAAAAAATAGGTCTACACACTACTATCATGAAAACAAGTATAAATATATATATATGATCCATATTCACTTAGTTTGTGTAAGGAAATACAACATCAGATAGGCAATAGAAACAAAATATTTACTGACATATTTTCCATTAACCAACAGATCGCGTCAATACCTATGCAATGGGAAGGATGGTTTCACAAAGATATACTTGGTCCTAGAGCAAGTACACTAATAATCCTCATCGATGTAGATGTGCATTCTGTCTTGGATGGTGTTTGTGCAGCTCCTCATTGCATTCGAACTCATATGGCAGCTCCTCCACAGACAACAGACTCAGAAAACTACTATAACAACTCCCCTGGTCTCGCTAAGGACTACGAGTTGACATTGCCCTCCTAGCAGCAGCCAATGGACTCCTACCTCTAGATTAGTTCACACAGACAACCTAAAACTCATGTTGTCATGCTCGAATGGATAGGAAGGAGTTGTCCCTCCTGTTAGTGTACTAGCCACCAAAATGCTCTCCCACAACAATTATCCTCACTTGTTCTCTCCCTTTCTATCCCTCCCTAGTCGGTTAGAACTTGTTAGGGATCTTGTGGTTACCACAACCAGATAGGACAACAATTGTCAGTGTAATTGATTCTCAATTTTCTATGTTGTGGTTTATGAAGCCCCCGATATCCCTCTATTCATAGTAGAGGCCAGGGTCAGAGTTCCCAATCTCTACAGGAGTGGAAGGGACTGAAAGATCTCAAATTTTCACAACAATACTAGAAGTTTTGCAACCTACGCCAACTGAGATAGTCATTTTGCCCAGCGAGATGATCATTTTACACTTTCCTATTTTGCACATATGTCGATAATTCCATTCCAATTAGTGTTCAAACTTTTGTTAGAACCAATCCCAGATGCAATTGAATAGCACCCCCGAAACGGTTGTTTAATGCATGTGATATGGGTGTCTCACACCACCTGAGATGGTTGTCTCACATAGGTGAGATGGGCATCTCACATGTTGTTTCAGGCTGAATTCCAAACAAAGCACAATTCAATCAACCTGACACACCAAACAGTAGTCTCAACACTTGAACCGATAGTTTGGCAGTCTAGTCAGCTGATATGTTGCATTAATTGAAATACTTAGACACTTTAGTAATCAATTCAATCATCATTCAAGATCAAACTCCTCTTCTAGATGAGTTCCTATGTATGTGACCCTATACGTCCCATATCACGTTGGTAGTGAATGTCCATAACAACTTATGTCATCACAAGCAAAGAGTGGTGCCTAGTCGCACATCACTGCTACCCAAGTGAATGGAAAAGTCGGGGGGGGGGGGAACTTCAACCTACAATCTGTGTATGTTGTTATACTATTTGTATAGTTCCTTTGTCACTAATATCCACATTGAACTAGAGGCAAGGAGAAATCATCCTCATTATTATTAAATCTTGTTTCTTGAACCAAAGAAGATTGCATGAGATATATGTAAGTTCAATATCATATATTGACTCTATTAATTTAGTCTCTATTATTAACATATTAGAATATAACATATTGTTTTGTAAGAAATAAGACCTTTTATCTAGTTTGTTAAAATTAATACAAATAATGTCACATTAATTACTTATATCTATATTAAACATTGTCACATTACTTGTTTTTCATTAATGTCATCATTAATCATTTTCTCATATTTTTTCACTTCTTATTACTGATTATGCACATTTATGTGAATCCAATTACTTCTTATCCATATTGAAGTCATTATACGTATTATAGTGATCAAGGTGGGACATATTACATATAGTGATTTGATTCACATACTAAGTAATGATTAGGTGATTAATTAGGTGTATACTAGAGAACAAGGTGATATGGTTTCATATTAATGACCTGATTAATCTACGATTAGGTGATTATATATCATCTATGTGTATTAAAGTATGTTATTAGATTATGACAACTAATTTCACTAATGTATCAAGAATGTCATTAAGGATGTATAGGTTAAAGTTAGATTATTACAACTTAGGGTTTAGGTAAATATGATCATTTTTCTTCACCTATACATTCTTAGTATGCATAAAGTCCAAGATGAGGTTACAATAATCTTTCTCATCATATCATTAGCATTTATCGACTTATGACATGGTCCACATCCTACATATCCACTATAAGGTGAGTTACACATATTATATATACTAGATATTCATTAGGTTTCAAACATATGAATTATCCATTATGTGACCATTATATGTTCTTTAGGATAACAACAAGCATGTGGGGTTGCAACTATAACTTTTTTGGTCAAACTAAGGATTCAAGAAAACTATCCTGCTAATCATGGAGTTAGGGTTTCTAGAGTCAATGTAGCTAGATTTCAATATGATATAGGACTCCATCACCATAAAAAAAGGATTTAGTCCTTTAAATCTAACTACCCAAAGATCATCAAACCAACTACTCTCCATCACTTAAAAGGTTTGACCTACCAATCCAAACTAATCTAGAGGTAAAACGGTGAGTCTAACTAACCCAATTACAAGATCCATCACGCTTCCACTATGCACTTTGATTTCTTATCGAACACCAAACTTCAAAGTATAGGTTCCTAGGGTAGAGTGTCCCACCATGTGGTTCGAGGGGACATAAGGGAACTATATTGGTATCCATCCTCAAACAAGTCATTACACCTAAAAGACAAGGCCAACGTATTAGGTTCTCAGGAGTATCCAACTTTAGTGCCTAAGGCTACTACTGTCTCTAGTCATTCAATTTCGGACATTCAATATCATCTCAGGCCAGGCATGTATCATATGGATCCGGAAGTCCTTGTAGGACAAGGTAATGGTACAGAGGAAAATCTTTCCATCCCCCTAACCTTGATCCTTTCTAGACACCTTTTCTTTCAACTTATGTCCTAATAGCTACCTAATAGTCTCATCACATTATGGTTAACTAACCATGTTTCTAGTGTGAAACTCTTATGATCTTAAATCAATCTTTCATAATCTCAAGTGTAGCATAGATAAGTTATACAAAAAACATGTCACTTAAAGAGGAACTATATGAGGCAAGGGTTCTAATTATGGAGACAAATTTGAAATAGTTAGATTCCAACTACCATGGGCTCTAATACCATGCTATATGGAGTGGGACCCTAGAGGGGATCCACTCCCTAATAAAAAAAATTGAAGAATAAAACATACATTCCAAACACACTCAAAGGTATGCCAAAATATGTGTACAATTTTCAAATTTTCAATAAATGGTATTCAAAACAACCAAAGTGTAGAAGTGGAATCAAACAAATGACTATATTCACTTTTCACAAAAGATTAGAAAATTCCATCATAATCTCCCATAAGGGCTTGCATGTATTCTACAACATAAGGATCTAAGTAGAGGGAAGTCTAAACTACTTCAAATCTCTCTCTAAGCAATATATCCAAGAGCGAAGTCCATGTTGGAATCTATGTTCTCCTTGGTCATGTTCAACACCTTGATCTAAACCTATGTCGTTGTGAAATCACCCAGTAAGAGAGAGAAAAACAAGGTATGTGTCAAATAACAAACATGAACAAAAGATAAGGAAATAATATGAAAGTAAATGCTATGATTTCATCATAAGATGAAGAGATCAAGAGTATGAGGCATAATCAAATAGATGATTTCCATAACAAGAGAATAGTAGAAGATTTGCATGCATGATTAATATTGACTACATTAACTAATTAGGGTTGAGGAACCTACCAGACCTCACCCTGTAGGTGAGGGGAGAATTAATACATTCTCGATCACCTACACATATTTATATGGGGGAGAATAAGACATTCCCTAGGGAGAATTAATACATGCCCTATCAATGGGTGGTTGTACATAAGTACCACTACTATAGCTCAATAGTCCATAAAAACATCATGCTATAAAAGAAAGCATGGCAAGTAAAAGCATCATACTAATTAGAACATGGCAGTGGTGTACAAGACCCAAGAAAACGAATATCATTACTGATTTTGAGGCAATTTACGAAAAGAATCATGAAAAGAGGAAATAAGGTTCATTAAAGCCTCATTAGGAAAATATAGGGTTTGCTTGAAATTATCCCAACATAGGGTGTAAGGAATGCACATACCTCTCTTACTAATATCAATTACTAACTTCCACTACTTTAGTTGAGTCCAAGTTCCTCTTTGCCAATTTTCAATGTATTATTATATATTAGAGTACATAGTGCACATTAATGTATAGAAACCCTAGTTTTAGATCCTACTTAATGAAACCATGATTTAGACTCTAAAAACTTCACCAATGAACTTATTAGGTTCTCCTCATCTAGAAAATATATTTTATGTTAATTTTGAAGTTATGATGATTAAGATGTAATTTGTATGGATTTTATGCATTAAATTCATTTTCCAAAAATCACCCTTCATCAAACCTCAAAAGAAGACCCTGAAAATATTTTAATTATATATAGATTAATTTTCCAATTCCATAACATATTTATTTGTCAAATTTTGATAAGCGAATTAAAATATACGAATTTTTCAAAATCGAGAAGGAAATGACAAGTCATAAATCTTCAAGAGAGAAAGAAACAAACACCATTTGACCCAAGATCAGGGTAGAAGATACATAGGTAACCAAACTAGATCTTCTAGAGAAGGTAAAACAACAAGAAACCAAAACCCTAGAAGAATGTGGTAAATAGAGATGGAGATCATCGATTTTAAGCATGGAAACATGAGTTTTAAGCATGTAGTAATCTATATATGAGAAGGGTGTTATGGAACTTGCCTCTAGGGGAGGTGGACAAGTTTAAGCAGCAAGTTTCCCAAGCTAGAGGGGTTGGTTTCTCCAACTAAGCTCCTATCGCGAGCAAGAAGCACCTTCTCTAGTTTAGAGGTGAAAAACCTTAGTAAAAGAACATGGAGATGACGTGTTTAAGGGCTCTAGGTGGGGTTTCACCATGTAAGGCCATGGTTCCGACCTAGAAGAAGGTGGAAGGAAGAAAAAAAGCATGCAAATAGGAAAGGAAAGGAGGAAACTTACTAGTTTTGGTCGAAATCACCTAGAAGGAGCTTTATAAACCCTAAATAGAGAAAATTTGGAACCCTAGGAGCCTTCTTCACCAAGGTAAACACCCTCTTTTACCTTGGGACAACACCTTCATGGCCAAATAGAGTCAGAATGATTCTCTAAGCTAGAGGAAAGAGAAGGAGAATAAGAATTTTTGAAATGAGAGGTGGGATGGGGTAGATATGGTTTTATAAAGAAGGGGGCAAGCATGAGGTGTCTATGGACTTTCCATGTGTCCTTAGCTTAGGGATTCATGGACATGCAAGAGGATAGCTCATAGATGCTTCTTGAATATCAAATGTCAATTCTAAAATCCCATGGAGACTTCTAGGACATCCCCACCGACCTCCAATCAAAGAAATAACCCAAATGGTTGATAGCTTTTAAAGATAAGCTCATTTATAAAGAGGGTAATCTCTAAAATGCTCTTGAAGAAAAACACCTTCAAACCAAGGTGCAACTAGGTTCTCCATGGTTCAAAATCTCGAGAATGGTAAGGTAATATCTAAGGATTATAATGCATGTGATAATTTGCAAAGAAAACCTCCCAATTGAGTAAATTACATAAAATTTGAGAATGTACCTAAAATTGTATAACTTGCACAAACAACATCCAAATTGAACCAAATTTGAAACTTAGACTCATTTTACAATTTCAAAGAACATTAAAAAGCTATATTAAGGTTTATAACACCTAATTATGATAACTAAGCTTGTTCAATACATTAAGCAAGGTTTGGAGTCTTGCACTTCTAGCACGATTTTATTTATCATGTTTCCACTTAAATTGTGATTTTGGATTTTAGATCCTTAAATAAACTTTCACTGAGGTATTTGTGCATAAACCCTTCCATTGATATAATTATTGAACAAATGTTCAACAAACCACTATAAATTCCACTAATTTAAACATCAAGGCCAAAAAGGATAGAAATGATAGGAAAAGCTTGAAAAAGGGCCAAAAAGAAAATGTGTCCATGTTTTGGTATGTTACACATCTATATGACCAACTCACCACCTTCTTGAGCTATAAGATATCATAATCTTTCAAACTCAAGGTGGGATATACTAGAACTATAAGGTTTTGTGTTACATTAGGAATATGAGAATCCACAACAACTTGTAATTCTCCGTGTTCCTATTGTATCGCTTTAGGTTCAATGTTTTTCTTACTTATCTCAAAAATTTTGAGTTCTACTTTTATTCCCACTAATTTCTTTGGAACGAAGTTCCTTTTAGGAATACAATCATCCAGATTAGCAAACACTTTGTTGTCGGATTGGGAAAAGAGTAGTATTTAGCGAAATAACATTTATGTGATTTTGTGGATAAAGCTTTTAAGAAGCAATTTTCTTATATAAGCCTTCAATCCTAATCACTATAAAAGACACATCAGGACTCCTCCCATGCCATATCTAATATGGTGTATTATGAATAATTTTGATGATACATTATTTTTAGTGTAAAGCATGCGCCCAAAAGAAATTATAAGATCAGCTAGATTTTGTTGATAATCTCACTGTGACTAAACATGGTGTGATACCTTCTTTCTAACACAGCCATATGTTTTAGGTGGATTTCATTTGGATATACTATCACAATCTCTCCCGAAGGTCCTCAAACTCTTGGTTAAAATATTTCAAAATTGATCACAGTAATGTATCTTAATACTTCACCAAGTGAGTTACGTACTTCATTCATAATCTCTTTGAACATTTCAAGAGATTCATACTTGTATTTCATTAAATACATATTTCTATATCTATTGATTGCATTAGTAAATATAATAAGGTACTTATAACTACATGTAGCATTCATTCTAAAAGGTCTATGTACATTAGTATGTACTAGTCCTAATGGAATAGTTGCTTCTTTCACTACATATAGTGAAGATGTTATTGTCATATTGCCCAATAAATAAGACACACATGTCTCTATAGGTTGAATAACCAAAAGATTATAGATAGCCATCGAATGGATTCTAGAAATGCATTTCTCTTTTGTTCATTCTAGATGATAGAGCTATAGGTTTTCATTTTGTTTGATTTATCTAGTCATTCAGTATATGTGTCATACACATTTGTCTTTACAACTGTCAAGTATAGTCTATGAGACATAGGGCATTGCCATAAAAGATCATATCTTTTAAGATGAAACATAATATTATTGTCATACAAAACATATAATGTTTTCATAAATGGAAATTACATAATAGCAATTCACTAATTCTACTATGTGCCCATGAATGACAACTTCCAACTATTGAGGCAGCAACCCTTGCCCTGCACTAATTTTAGCTTACTTCTTCTCAGGTCCTGAAGTAGAGATCTCTATCTCTATCTTCTTCTTGAGATCCTCTATATAGTTATTTCAAATTCCCAGATAGGTGATAATGGTGGCACTTTCTTTTCTTTATCCTTTAAGTGAAAGAGGACATATTCCTTTTATACTTACCCTTCTCCATATATTGAGTGAAAAAGATTTGGAATTTATCTTAGCCTCAGAACACTTGTTGGCCATGTTTTTGCCCTAGGACTCACTTCTGTTGATCACCATTATGGATTTGTCCTTCTTCCTTTATTTCGCATCATCATGCTAAGCACTTGATAAACTGATTCTATGATTCATGCAACAGTTGCATAGTCATATCCATGGTCAAATCTTGATCTAAGAGAAATCTTAGTCACTCCACATGCCCAATAATTTTGAGCACATGGGGATCTACTTGACATTCTTTTGTCAGTTTGTACTCAAACTTTTGGAGACATTATTATCACAAAAACGTTCTTACCCCAATCCCAATCCCACTTCCTAGATAATGATAAAGGGATTGAAGTGTTGTTCATTGAGTGGCTCAAAAGGGTCTCACACACTGGAATATTCAATAAGAATAATAACTCATAAAATCAAAGATTTAATGAACTAACCAACCCAATTATGAGATTTTGTATATTTGTCCTTCTCATCAGAGTTTATCAAGAGAGAAGCGATCTAGTCAATTCTTCATAATGATCCATCTAGTTTCCCTAAAATTAGATAATTCGTGATGTAATCAATGCAAATGCATCAATACGCTTTGAAAAGAACATATATCAAAAAATTAAAAAAAAGTATAGAAAAATATAGTACTTGGCATGACTTATATTCAAAACATAGACAACAAGTGATTTTCAAAACATCAAGTTTATCTCGAATAATTCAATTTTATTACAAGTTTTCCATTATGCTGATATCGAGAAGCATGTTTATATTATATGTAGTTCCATCACCTCAACAACATGGGGGAGGTCACCAGGCTGTCAAATTACACTTACAAGTTTGAGGTCATTCGACATGTATAAGTTCCACCCTCCGAATGAGGAGGTCACTTGTACTCAATATCAACAAGTATTACTGGCAATCATAATGGGAAGTATCATTTATCTTTTCAAGTTTGTTGCAAACTATAATATAGAAAATCATCAGATAAAACATTAGGGAATAGTAGCCCAAACAAATACATAGCCAATATTTTCAAGAGGTACATACAAGTATCATTCAATACCACTAGTTTGTTCAAGTAGGAGTATAATATAAAAGCCTACCATTCACCAAATATTAGAGTATAGATTCCTAGAATAAATAGTTAAAAATTTTAAGTAGATCCGAGATCAATCAAGATGTGGATCGAGGGCCAAGATCACGATATACACAAATACCATGTACCAATATTAAAATATTAGGGTTTTTCATTCCTATCTAACATTGGGTAGGTCAATCACTTATGATCAACAACTTTTCAAGAAGTCCAACATTATTCAAGTGTTCAGAATATTTCAAGTATGAATGAACCACATATGTATTTTAGGAACATATAAGATAACCCTAATTATCATCATTATTCAAGTCATTATCAAGTCTCTAGATCATCATTAAGATGGATTAGGACCATTGGTGTTCAAGATTAGATTGAGTTTTGATTAATGTAATGAGTAAAGTCAGAGATCAAATATTAGGTCAATAGATGAAGTATTTCACAAGATTTAGAACATTCATAATATTAAGATGTCATAATCATGATTATCCATTATTTAATAGTACATGATTCACATTCAATAGTAGATAAGCTAACAAGCTTATATCTAGATTAGTGTTTCAAGCAAATCATCAGAGTCAAATATTAGGGTTTCTAGAGATTAAACATGATTATTTAGTCATTAGATAAATTGTATAAGAAATATATCATAATCTATAAATATTAGTAAATTCCATAAAGAATCAAGCCTGACAAGTATTTTTAAATAGTTCATTGAATTTTCTGATAAAAAAGGACTATTTGTTCATGATTTTTGGAGCTATGAATCAAAAGTTAGGGTTTTTGCAAGATTTGATCAATTAATCTGATTATTCGACAAAGAGGAGGTAAAATACCATAAATTGGAAAAGGTCAACAATCTGATGATTGATGGATGGTTAGGATTGTGCCACGAAGGAGGCAAGAGTGTGCCAGCTCAATCATCTGGTCTGGAACTTAATTTTCCTGGTTCAAACACGGTTCTCTCGGTTCAATGCTTCGCATCGATTTCCCTTGGATCGGGCTGAAACTCCTCTTGGATCGGGGGTTCATAGGCTGATCCTTCTTCGTTCTAGTTTCCACATGACCCAAGAATAAAGATGTAAGGATCGCCAAAGAATTGGTGTTTAGGAGAAGGAGGAGCTGGAGAAGCCGATGAAGTGTCGCTTTGGTCCTCTATGGCCTCGCTAAGAGGAAGGGGACATATATTGTCGGGTAGGTATTGTGAGGGCAAGACATTAAAAAAGGATGAGTGGTGGTGCCATACAAATAGAAAGAAGATCAGGGAGGAAAATTAGGGTACTCGAGGCTGAGGGAGTGTGCAAAGGAAATTTTGCTACCAAGGTAAAGTGGTGGTGAGCATTGGGGGTTGTTTTATAGCATAGATGTTAGGGTTAGGACGAGATTGGTCCTTGGTTGCAAACCAAGGTCTTTAGAGTGAGAAGGAGAATTGGGGCAACGGTTTTGATGGAAAATTAGTGCCTTAATGGTGATCAAAGTGACTATAGGTCGGTGTGAAATTGCGAGATGGAGTGGTTTGCTCAAATGGAATTTCAAATCAGGGTTGTAAATGGTTGATTGGTCATTTCGATCCCAAAGACTCCTCCCCACTAATTGTGAGAGGTAAGAGATGACCTAGCATTCGTTAGATCATGTTGCTATCTATGGACAATTGATCCAAGGCTTAGCGTTCGTCCCTCAAGCGAGCCTTTGATCACTGAGGTGGAAAAGTCGACTAAACATGGAAATTAAAAGGGATTTTAACACATTAAATTCAAGAAATCATAGGAAATAGTAGAAATGTCCCATTGAGATGAAATTTGGATCGTAGGTTCATAAAAATATATAAAACATATAGAAAAAGTTTGAGAATGAAAAGATAAGGTTAAATGGGAAATTTCACTTCTTTGGATAAAGTGATAACTTAACCTAATTTCTGGTTCCAGAATGTGTATAAAAATCACATTGGTCATCATATTTTGAATTTGAGTATCAACACTGATTAAGTAGCCAAGAAAAATAAATTGAGGTCATGAGTGAACATAATGAGAAAAAAATTGGAATTGAACAAAGTAGGGGGGGGGGGAATTCACTTTATCACAATTATACTTTCTTTGCTTCACATGATTTTTAAGATGTGTTACCATCTCAAGAATGTCCATGTTTAATGTTGTTCATGCAACTCATAGTTCATAAAACATAGCATTAGCTATTCAAATGTCTATAGCATCATTAACATGCTCAAGTAAGCACCCATTTCAGCCTTAGGCGCATTTGGAGTGGGTTCCTCTGGCACTGGTCATTCAAGGACATAGGGCTTTCGCTCATTGAGAACACTTCTCAAAGTCCTAAACTAGTTGTGGAGCTTTATCCCATTTTGTCATTCTTAAGGATTGATCACAATTTAAACATGTTTGTGTTTGATAATCGATTCTACAAAGAAATATTGCAACTTTTTCAAAACATTTTAAATTTGGTTTGATTTGATAAATTTGATGATATTAATTAGGTCTTTATTAAACTATCACTCCCATTATTTTATTCAAATTGATATCCCTCACATATCAATTCAGAATATTGCAGTGTACAATATTCTAGTCGGCCAGATCCAAGATAATTCGATTGTGGCCCAATTAACACCACAAAACACAGTCAACCACTAAGGTAGGAAACTCTTGCCAACTGCATCATATGCAATTCTTGATAGATGATATGTGCAACTCCTTTCCATAATCATATGCAACTTCTAGGCCCAGATGTTATGAGAATCACCAGTTAAGTCTGACCCAAAAACCAACACAATAATAATGAACCCACAGAGTCAAAGCCTACATTATTGCCATCACACTTTCACGAATAGATGACACACCACACAGAGGCGTAAACTATGCTTGGTCGATCAAAATTTCCATGTGTGTCATATTTGGAAAGCATCTAAGACTTTTTTATTTTAGTTGAGGGTGTTTGTATGTGTATATACTTATACTTTATCCAATCACCAAATATATAGTACGTATCATATACATGTTATATCACACAATGAAAATATGCAATAAACAAAAGTGATTATTATGGCTAGCCTAATGTAATTCCTTGGAGCCAAAAGGAATTTCCACAATCTCAGTCCACATCACATGTAGAAACCTATTATGCATGAATATTTGTGCTTGACAATCTAGGTTGACCAGTTCAACCCTTGAACGGATGGCTTGCCTCTTGGCCGGTTGGTTGATAACCTCCATCCAGTCATCTAGCTCCTCCAAACAGCTGGTTGGTCGTCCTGTGGTTGATCATTTGGCTCCTCCAAATGGTTGGTTCATTTGGTCATCTGGGCTCCTCATCGGCTCGCCAATCTGTCGTCTTGGTTCCTCTAGGTGATTGGTTGGCCTCCTTATTCTTCGTCAAAATAAGAAAGTAAACTATCCTACTATTACATGATTATTGAGAAACTTTGAGTTACATTAGAGAGGATGAAAGGTATGTGAGAATTAACTTTACATTGGGAAGACAAGAGAGAGGCACGGTATGCAGACTAAGATAAATAGGATTAATCAATCACACAACCATGAACATATAATAGGGTTTATTGGTCATAACCAAGCTACAAATCCACCCTCAAAACTCTCTTTTAGGTGATGCAAGTAAATTGCATATATATATATATATATATATATATATATATATATATACATTTGGGTTCTTATGTGGTGATTAAGATGGACGTGCACATCAACCAGTTTAAATATTCACATCACATGCAATAAATAAACTCAATAAAGCCAAAACCTAATCATTTTGATTATCCCAAAACATAATTATTTGATGTTCTCTGAACCACTATAGTGAAATACAACATCAGATGGGTACTGAAAACAAATATTTTAATGAAATATTTCACATTAACCAGTAGATCGTGTCAATAACTATGCCATGAGAAGTATGGTTTCACAAACATAGACCTTATCTTGGAACAATTCTAGCGATAATCCTCATTGAAGCAGATGTGCACTCTGCCTTGGATAGTGTCTGTGCAGCTCCTAGTTGCACTAAGACTCGTCTGACTGCTCCTCCACAGACAACAGAGTCAGACAACTATTATAGTGGCTCCTCTTCTCACCACAGACTGCGAGTTGATGTTGCACTCCTAGTAGTAGTTAAAGGATTCATGCCTCTAGAGTAGACCAAATGGACCAACTAGAACTCTTGTCTTCCTTCTAAAATGGACATGAAGGAATTGTCCCTCTCATTGGTGTATTAGTCACCAACATGCTCTCCAACAATAATGACCCTCAATTGTTCTCTCTCCTGCTATCCCTTCCTAGTCGGGTAGGACTTGCTTGGGCTCCCGTGATTACCACAAACATAGAGGATAACAATTATCAGATCAACTGATTCTCAATTGTCTGTGTTGTGTTCTGAGAAGCCCCTAGTATCCCTCTATTGATAGTAGAGGCCAGGGTCAGGGTTCCCAGTCTGTGTGGGAGTGGAAGGGACCAAAAGATCTCTAATTTTTGCAACAATTTTGGAAGTTTCACAACCTGCGACCACTGAGATGGTCGTCTTGCTCAGTGAGATGGTCGTTTTGCTCATATGTTGACAATTCAAATCCAATTAGTGCTCAACCATACGTCCGAACCAATCTCAGATGCAATTGAATTGTACCACCGAATGGCTGTTTGGTGCATGTGAGATGGGTATTTCATACCACCTAAGACGGTCATCTCACACAGGTGAGACGGTCATCTTGTAGGCCATTTCAGGTTGAGTTCCATCCAATGCACAATACAATCAACCTGACAATCCAAATGGTTATCTTAATAGTTGAATCAATCATTTGGCAGTCTAGTCAGCTGATCTATTGCATGAATTGAAATACATAAACACTTTAGTAATCAATTCAGTCATCATTCAAGATCAAACTCCTCTTCTAGATGAGTTCTTATGTATGTGACCTTGTAGGTCCCATATCACGTAGGTAGTGAATGTCCAAAATAATTTATTACATCACAAGAAAAGAGTGGTGCCTAGTCACACATTAGTGCTGACTAAGTGAATGGAAAGTTTGGGGGGGCAACTTCAACCTACAATCTATTTATGGTGTTATAGTGTTTGTATAGTTCCTTTGTCACTAATATCTAGATTGAACTAGAGGCATGGAGTGGTCATCCTTATTATTATTCAATATTGTTTCTTTAACCAGAGCAGAGTGCATGAGATATATATAAGCTCAATATAATATATTGACTCACGTGTATGGACATACTTTTATTAGTCTCTCTAGTCAAGAGACCTTGGATATCATACTTTTTTAGGAGGTACAAATCTCATCTCTATACTCACATTCAGTTCACATGTGTCAAAGTCACGCAATCATCACCATTGTAACAACCCACGTTTCAAGATTGCATTTCATGATGTCAAAGTGTACCCAACAACATGTGATGAGTGTAGTGGCTTCAAGTCTAAGAATGAAAACCACCACCATCACTGTGAGAGCTGATTATGACTTCCATGATGATGGCTTCCATGTACCAATCTTATAGTGGGTTTGTCCCTATTCTCTAACATGTATCTCTGTACTTTGTTTGATATAGCCATATCATGACCCATGAGATTACGTCATCAACCAACCCACACTCTGATATTATGTGTTATTGTTGTCTATCAACCATCCACAATAGCAATCGGTTAGGGACATAATGAGAATATGTATATGTACTCTTAACATTCGTATGATCTCATCTCCCCAAGGCTAATACTTGAAGACATACGCCATTGAGTATTATTATTCTCAAGACATTTATAGTGTTCCATCATTATCTCATAACTAAATGAAATATAATAAATTGGAAGCTTGCCTTTTATTGATAATCAAATCATTTACAATTTATGACATTACAATCATCACATGATTGGCTCTCTGGGCATACAAATAGATAGTTTTCCCAACAAGTATATGTATCCAATGAAGTAAATATCATCTCCCACAACAACTCTCATAAGTAGTTATAATAACTATCACTATCATCACTCTATGTTGATTTGTAAAACAATATTTCCTTTGCATTCAATTAAATAAATAAAACTTTACTTGCTAAAAGTAATCATCTATCACTTTAGATGTAATTAAGGTTGATACACAATCTCGAGTACTAGGGTTTCACTACACATTCCATGTCACTATCAAATAAGGTTTATAATTAATCAAGCAATGACTTATGTTATAAGAGAATCTTAAAACGTATATAACCCGTGTCTATGGTGTGGAGCGTCGATCCCAACCATGTTGGATTTGTCTATATGGATGCTTCTTTTCAGCTATGTATTGGGTCATATTCTATATTGGTTCATACTCTAATCAAGATCTAAAGATTCAAAATCACACTTTCCAAGCTCTTCCAAAGTTCATTTAATTTTTCCTTTTCTTGTTTCATTGTGCTTGACTCAATAACCTTGTTTTGAATATGTTCATTTGTTGATCTATATTGTATATGTATAAACCATCTTAAATAGCCTTCATCCAACTTGTCACCGATGCTAACCATCTTCACTTTCTTCCTGATAAAGTCATTCCTCAAACAGTCTTTTCTTGTATCTCGACCCATCCATCTCAATATATATGTGTTTCAGCTCCATTTATCTTGTTGAGACCTTGTTCATTCACTACCTGACATTCAATCATGTATAGCATTGTTGGTCATATAGTTTTTCTAAAAAAATTACTTTTAAATCAGAAAGGAATCTAGTCGTCACATATTACTCTGAATGCACTCCTCCACTTCAACCATTCTAATCTGATCTTGTGACAAGCATCATCTTGAACCTTACTATCCTTTTCAGTAATTGAATCCAAGTAAAAAAACTTTTGAGATATGTGTACATCCATTCTATCCAACTTGACTCCACCATTCATAATTCTAGATTGGATAAAGTTATAATGCATACATTCAGTTTTGTTTTTACTGATCAGAGATCAAAACTACTTCATCATACCCAGGATTGAATAAATTATCATCCATAATAATGGAAAGCATGGAGAGAAAGTTGAGAACATAATCTTTTATTAATTACATATGAAACAAAACTCTAAACATGAAGTGAAGTTGAAGAAAAAGGCTAGATTCCAAGTGATAGTATGTAGCTCATCGTACATGCCAACTAGCTCAGTTGGTTAAGTCTATCTCTTGTAAATTACAGGTTGTGGGATGAAATCCCACTAGGTCACTAACAAAAGGAATTAAAGACCCTTTGTGGTTGTGATTGGTTGTTCCTCTCCCCTGGTTATGGAAGGGGCTAAAAACCCACCATAAAAAAGTATGTAGGTCACCTTGTATCATTTTGAATGTGAGAATATGTTCAATATATGTGGAATAGCAAAAAAGAGAAGTAGAGAACAATCACACACTCACACTAGATTTACGTGGTTCAATCAAAGAGACCTACTCCATGGGATGAGACAAGATGTCTACTATTTCGGAGAAGAGAGTACAAGAGGAGTTCTCTTGTAAGAGGCAAAATACACCCTGGAATACGGTGACAACCATCTCAATACATAATACAAGATGATATGAAACTCTAGCATGGGTGTATATACACATAGATGTAGAATTGTAAACGGATTCCTATTCAGATCTAGAATTTTCACTATACCATGCTCATTAATCGCGTCGGTAAAAAACTCATTTGATTTTGTATCGGATCTACAAACGAATAAACAAAAACATTTCAAGGAACATAACACTCCTCCCTAACTACAACAAGTCACTTGAAGTCTTCATTCCAACATTAGATAGAGAAATGATGAAAAAGTATCATCAAGTTCGAAGTGGAATCTTAGACAGTGTAGAATCTCGTCAAATATCTCTCCTCCTGTACATCCAAATCTCTTCCAGGTCATTTTTTTTCTTTCTAATTGGAAAAATGTTTGTGTAACATCCCAGGATTTGAGGCCTCGGATATAACATTCTTAAAAGGAATTATTGGACTACCCATATCACCAAGGTACACCTCCTTTTCTGGGATCCCATCAATAAAGAACTCTATAGTTAAGCGTGCTTAGCTTGGAGTAGCACTAGGATGGGTGACCAGTCGGGAAGTTGACCCTAGCTTACACGTGAGTGAGGATAAAGCATGTAGTTAAGGCTAGTGGTGGTCTATGGGGCCATATGTCATTCCTGAAACTCTACTAGAGCCTAAGGCATTGGGCCCAGGCATTACAATGGTATCAGATTCAATTCCCCTCCAGTAGGTGGTGCCCACATGGGCATGTGGCATGCCAGTCTTGAGCTGTGCGGTCCAAGAATATTGGAAAGGGATATCCATGGTGATGTAGCTACCTTTGTACTGGTATTCCAGGATTGGGAGCTGGGTGACCATAAGCCATTTTGGGTCTACACTGAAATGGGGAAAATAATAGAAGGCCATATTGTTGAGTCTTGATGAGGACGTCCAGAGTCTAAGTGGGGCGGGATTGTTTACGTCCCAAGATTTTGAGGCCTTGGATATAATGATCTTAGAAGGAATGAGTGCCCTCCACTAGTGACTAGGGAAGTGGGCCTAGGCATTACAAATTGTATCAGAGCCAATTCCCCTCCAGTAGGTGGTGCCCACATGGGCATGTGGCATGCCAGTCTTGAGTCGTGCAGTCCAGGCATGTTGGAAAGAGATGTCCATGGTGATGTAGCTACCTTTGTACTGGTATTCCATGATCGGGAGATGGGTGACCATGGGCCATTCTGGGTCTACACTGAAATGGGGAAACATTAGGAGACCATATTGTTGAGCCTTGATGAGGATGTCAAGAGTCTAAGTGAGGGAGATTGTTAACGTCCCAAGATTTGAGGCCTCAGATATAATGATCTTAAAAGGAATGATTGGCCTACCCATAACACCAAGGTGAGCCTTGATGAGGATGTCAAGAGTCTTAGTGAGGGAGATTGTTAACATCCCAGGATTTGAGGCCTCGGATATAATGATATTAAAAGGAATGATTGGCCTACCCATATCACCAAGGTGCACCTCCTTTTTTGGGAGCCCACCCCTCTATGGGGCCAGTCGTCATTCCTAAAACTCCACTAGAGCCTAGGGCAGTGGGCCCAGACATTACAGTTCGTGCCATAAAAATCGCTCAAATGAGGAATCAATCTTCTAGGAAATGAATTCAGGGAAGTCGTGCATGAAATGTGTTAGATATATGGCTGCAAATTCCATGTATATAGCATGGGTTAAGCCCAATGTAGTGCAACCAGTACATGTGAGAGAGGTAGTTTTGTCTCTAGTGCAAATGGCAAAGAAGTTTTATCCCAAATTACTCACTCCTAGAACTTTTGTGGTCCTTATCTTTAGTATCACATGTGACACTAGTGTCCAAGGGTCTTAGGAGGAGGATATGCTCACTTCCTTGGTGGGTATGGTGACCAAAACACACATTCACACATGCATGCACATCCCACGCCACACCTCGCCTCACCTGGCCTGGTCGGGCTGGGACGAACATGGGCTCGGGCTTGTGTCTTGTAGATTGTGGATTGTATAGAATGTCTTCCGTCTTCCATCTTCTTTTTGCACTAGGATACAACTATGTAATTAATTATTGATTTAATTAATTATTTATGTACTCATCATATTTATAGGTAGTTTTCTTTTTACCCATCATAGGACGATCCACTCCTACCGCTTCCCGATGATGGTCTAGTATAAAGAACCTCTCTCAAACTTAGAATACTTTCCTAGTGCATCCTAACTAGAAAGTATCTCTTTTGTAAAAAAAATTGCAATGTGTACAAGATTTTTCGAGTGGTTGTGTCTTAATAGGAATAGGATTACTGGGGCATTTAAGGCCATAAGTATTCCTCCAGATTCATGTAACACCCCACCTTTTTAATATACAACACAAATGAGTGGAAGCTTTCATCTGGAAGGGGAATGTGACATTTATGAAATCATAGAAAATAAATACATAAATCACCATTGAAATTCATACAATGTTCTTTGAATAGGAAACTATAATTGAGTTCTATAACATGTCGAAACATTTCTAAACATGGGAAACAATTCATAAAGTTAAATATGTCTAAATGAGTGGATTGCCGAATATGGATGGCACCACACCAGTTAGCTCCTGAAGGTATTTTATCTCTTATTTGCTCCTCTTGAGTCCTTAATTGCTCCAACTCTTGTGTACATCACGTACTAAGCCATGCAAAAGGGAAAATCAACACATTAGTAAGTGATACTGGCACTTTATAACATAATCAAAATAAATATACTTGAAATGTAAAAAAAGTTGGCATGAATTAACTATAAACATTCTTAAATCATTATTTATATGAAATTTTGAAAAGTAAATGTATGCATCCCTCTATGACTCCCCCTTAGGAGCACAAGATTGCTAGGAAATCCCTTGATGCTATGAAAGACCTTGACGACCCTTGAGGACCATGATTCGGGAGCATATAAAGAATATTTCTATTCTAATTAACTAAATTATTAACATGCAATTAAGTTTAACATCATTATGATTCTTGAAAATAACATGATGGTATTTCTCCCTACTAACATGATCTTTTAAACATGATGGGATTTATCCCTCTTGATTATTAAAATTATTTTCATGAGTCAATAATTGTAAGCTTTAACCATGTTCACTATATTCCATACCATGCCTCGCCTCGCCTGGCCAGGCCAGGCCAGGAACGGGCTTGTGGCTTGTGGCTTATGGATTGTGGATTGTGTAGAATGTCTTCCATCTTCCGTCTTCTTTTTGCACTAGAATACAACTATGCAATTCATTATTGATTTAATTAATTGTTTCTTTTCTAATCATATTTATTAATCCTAACTGGAAAGTGTCACTTTTGCAGAATTTTCTGTGATGAGTACCAGAGCAACCGAGTGGTCACATCTTAACATGAATAGGATTACTGGGGTGTGTAAAGCTATAAATATGCCTTTGGTCATTAGGGTTAAACACCTCTTTCATACACACAGCCGTTCGAGTGCGTGTTTACGAATCCTAAAGACAGAGTCTACCCCATCGCTTCTGTGGTGTTACATGGAGGCCTTCTCCTAGACGTAGTACGTTTGTTCATCCTTTTAATTTAAAGACTCAACCTTTCAGGCGGTGGTTCCTGCGGTTGCTGAGCTACAGTGGTAGTGCAAGTGATTCATTTACATCATTCTTCATCCACACGAATGAGACATCTCTTCTTTAGGTGTGTGACTGGGTCGACTAGAAGAATAGAGTCTATCCTTCTGGATTGCGAGCCGCTGATTTCTTTAAGTAACACGTTTGTTTTTCAATGAACAATTTGTTCTGATTCCTAACACAATTTTTATTTTCTCCTGCACTATTTATTCTTCTGCTTCTTATCTGGATCTGGCCTAAACTTGTTAATTTATTGCACCTGTCTTTGTTGCATGTAATGACACAAATCTCAAACTTACAATAGTCTTAAAGAAATCAATTTTTTTGTTGTTAATTAACAATGACCGGTCATGTTGGTTCAGGGAATAAAATTGATATGAGTAGCATGCCTGAGAAATTTATTGGTACCAACTTTTCCCATTGGCAGAGTCAGATGTAAATTTGGCTTAATATTATTGGTTGTGATCAATTGTTAGAAAAGACTGAACCTAAATCTGATGACACTATCCCTGATAATGCAAATATAATTGCTTACTGGAAGAAGGGTGATAAGACGTACAAGGTTTGATTATATTTGGTTTAAATAACAAACTATATGATTCTTATTCGAAGCCACATGTTACTACTTCTAAAGTTCTATGGTAAGCGTTAGTTAAGAATTTTAGTACTGAAAACTAAGGCGTTGAAAAGTATTGTGTGTCTAGCTTTCAAAAATTTCATATGGTTGAAGTTTGTCTCTGATCAAACACACAACCTTCAACTCATGTGTCATTAGCTCTCATATGAAAAGATGGAATTGCCTAAGAAGTTTGTTGTTGTGTCTATCATAGAAAAGCTCCCTAAGTCATGGGAATCATTTTGCATGTCTCTTAAGCATCGGGAAGGAGACGTGTCAATGAGTGATCTAATGAGAAATATTAGCATACAAGAAGAACACAAAGGAGGATATTGTTAGTGTCAATTTTACTACTGCTAAAACCAAAGATAAGAAAACAAAGACTGTACATAAACCTAAGGCCAAGATCCAGAAGAAACCGAAGAACAAACCTTGTTGGACTTGTGGATAGGTTGGTCACTGGAACAAGGATTGTCCTTCAATGAAGGCAAAGAAAGTTGTCACATCTGCAACTGAGGAGGTTGTGGTCAATATGATAATTACATCCTTTCACCTCAATGATGGGTATGTTTCTATAAAACCTGAAATTATTTTTATTTTTGAACCACTTTATTGGATAATTGACATTGGGGCTAATGTACATGTTTATCTGATAATTCCATGTTTTTGTCTTACCAGGCCTCAAGAGGTCGTTCTGTGACTTTGGGTGATTCCATCTCTACAGAAGTCAAAGGGGAAGGATGGGTGGACTTGAAGTTTCCTTTGGTGAAGGTTATGACGCTTCATAGAGTTAGACATGTTCCAATCATTCTACGCAATATCCTTTGTGGCATAATTTTAGTTAGGAAAGGTTATAGAGTAGATTGCAAATGTAATAAGTCTATTATTACATGCTTTCATGATTCTTTATTCTTAGGCAAGGGGTATATATGTGATGCAGAAAACTTATTTAAAATTCTTGTTGAACCTATTTCAAATTCCATGTTAAATTTGAATGATAATAGTTTTGTATGCATGAATCTTGTATCATCTGATATTTGACATTCACCTTTAGGACATGTTAGTGTTTCCTCAATGAGTCATATGATGAATCTTAATTTAATCCCTAAATTTGATTTTAGTAATAATAAAAGAATCTGTGTGCAAGCTAAATTACCTAGGAAACCTTTTCATTATATGAATAGGAATTCAAAAATATTGGATTTAGTACATACTTATATTTGTGAATTTAATGATATTGCTACAAGGGATCAAAAGAATTATTTCATAACTTTTATTGACGATGCTAGTAGATATTGCTATATCTTTCGAGGTAAATATGAGGCATTGGATAAATTTAAAATTTATAAGAAAGAAGATGAAACTCAAACGGGTAAAATACTTAAACGATTAAGGTCTAATAGGGGAGGTGAATACACCTCAAACTTGTTTTTGGAATTTTTCCTATTACATGGTATATTTCATGAGGTTACTGCTCCATATTCCCCATAGTCTAATGTGATAGCTGAACGTAAAAGCCAAACCCTTATAGATATGGTAAATTCTTTGCTCCAAACCTCAGATCTACCCAACTTCATGTAGGGGGGAGATTTGAATACGGCTTGCCATATTCTGAATAGAGTTCCCCAAAAACATGTAGAAAGTAGTTCGTTTGAGTTATGGATGGAAGAAAACTGTGTCTCAAATATCTTTGATTGTGGCAGTGCCTTGCTAAGGTACTTGTCCCTGAATAGAACTGGAAGAAATTGGGAACGAATACTATTGATGCCATTTTCTTGGTTTATGTAGAGACAAGTTATACCTATAGATTCTTGATTGTAAAATATGATATCTCAGGCATTGAGGTCAATAAAATTGTTGAATTATGTGATGCTACATTCTTTGAGGATGTGTTTCCCATGAAATCAGGTGTGCCCAATGAAGTATCTCAAGAAGATTCATTCACCATAGGTTCCATTCCCAAGAAAATGGAAAGGATGACAAATGTGGGGGGCAACTTAGAACAAGCTATTTCTAAATCTAATGATTCTGAACAAATAGGATAATGAACAAGAAGTAAATGACCTAGGACATCCAAGGACTTTGGAAGTGAGTTTCTCACTTACAATGTTGAGGATGATCCTCTAACTTTCAAACAACCTATGGAATCTCCATAAGTTAAGTTTTGGAAAGAAACCGTTAATTATGAAATCCAATCAATTCTCTCGAATGGAACTTGGGAATTGGTGAATTTCCCTTTTGGTTATTCTACAGTTGGATGCAAATGGTTCTTTAAGAAGAAACTTAATGTAGACAGGACAATCAATAAGAATAAGGTGAGGCTAGTTGCTAAGGGTTACACAAAGAGGGAAGGAATAGATTGTTTTGATACATATTCCCCTATTTCTCATTTGACCACAATCTGAGTGCTTATAGCATTGGCTTCCATGTATAATTTATGTATCTATCAAATGGATGTGAAGACCACATTCTTACATGGTGATCTTCAAGAAGAGATATATATGGAACAACCAGAGGGATTTGTGGGTCATAGGTATGAGTCCAAAATGTGTAAACCTATTAAGTCATATGGATTGAAACAAGTCCCTAAGAAATGGCATGAGAAGTTTGATTCTGTGATATTATCGTTTGGCTTTGTTTCTAATGAATTTGATAAGTGTCTCTACTACACAATAGTCAATAATGGATTCATTTTGTTATGCTTATATGTCGATGATATCCTGCTTTTTGGTTCCAATATGAAAGTAGTAAATGAGACAAATCCATTCTTATGTAGCAAGTTTGAGATGAAGGATATGAGTGTTGCTAATGTGATTTTAGGGCTTAAAATAATAAGGTCTACTGATTGTATAACTCTCTCTCTCTCAGTCTCACTATGTTGAGAAGATACTGGAGAGGTTTGAGTACACATTGCATAAACATGTTAAGACTCCATATGATTCATCGAAGGCGTTGTTCAAGAATGAGACTGGAGTTCCATTCTCTCAATCAGATTATTAGAAGTTTGATGTATTTTATGAACTGCACATGTCTAGACATTGCGTTTGTTGTGAGCAAGTTAAGTAGATACACCAGTTGTCCCAACAAGACCCATCGGGAAGCTCTTGAAAAAGTTTTGAGGTATATCAAGGGAACTTTTTCCCTTGGGATGCATTATGGAAAACATCTTTTTGTAGTCGAAGGATATAGAGATGCAAGCTGGATTTACGTGAACTCTGGGAGCAATGGTGTCTCAGGATATGTATTCCTATTGGGAGGAGGAGTTGTTTCCTGGATGTTTAAGAAATAGACCATATTGTCTCAGTCTACTTTTGAGGCGGAGTTGTGTGCTTTAGATGAAATTGGATTGGAAGTTGAATGGCTACATGGACTTATGTCTAGTTTACCTATGGTAAAGAAGCTGCTTCCTACAATTTCAGTTCACTGTGATAGAAATACAACTATTGCTAAGATAAAGAGTTCCAAGTACAATCAAAAATAGCGTAGACACATCCAAGTCAGAATCAAGCCTATAAGGGATTTAGTGACTAATGGGGTCGTGGTCGTGGACTATGTTAGTAACAAAGATAATATAGTTGATCCTTTCACTAAAGGGCTTACCTTGGCTTTAGTGGGAAAATCTAATTTGGGGATGTGACTGATACCCCTTTAGATTTGCAGGTAGTAGCAACCCAACCCAACAGAGTGGAGATCCCACAAATTGGGTTCAATGTGGTAATTACAAGCTATCAGGTGAATTAGATGACACTATATAAATATTTTGATGCTCCATGCATCTGTGTATTTATCCCTTGGGAAACATGTTAGTGTCGTGACTGCAAGTTAGTAAGAGATCAATTTATGAATGGTTTCATGTATTAGGACAAGATGTTAGCAATACAACCTTGGAGACTCCAACTAAATGATCAATATTGTATAGGTCGCAACAGGAGAATTGGGTTATTCTCTGATATCAATCATGACATATGTTTTGTATGCATGGCCTTAATGCATTGTTTTCTTTTCTACCATGTCTTTATTGTGTTGTTACCAACCTATACTCTTGCACCCAAGGTTCATGTTCAAGACTTTTGTTCACCTGGTTCCTGCGGGGGTCACAGTTGGATAATTTAGGTAGATTCAAATGGAAAGGTATTTTTTGAAAGCACAATATGGAGGACTGAATGTTAGAGAACACAAAACATTGGATTTTGTGGGGGATTGTTAGATATATGTCTACAAATGCCATGTATATAGCATGGGTTAAGCCCAATGTAGTACAGCTAGTACATGTGAGAGAGGTACTTTTGTCTCTCGTACAAATGTCAAAGAAGTTTTATCCCATATTGCTCACTCTTATAACTTTTGTGGTCCTTATATGTAGGATCACATGTGACACTAGTGTCCAAGGGTCCTAGAAGGAGGGTATGCTCACCGCCTTCTTAGGTATAGTGACCACAACACACACGCATGCATACGCATGCCACGCCACACCTGGCCTGGCCTGACTGGGCCGAGCCAGTCATGGGCTCAGGCTTGTGGCTTGTGGATTGTGGATTGTGGAGATTGTCTTCCGTCTTCCATCATTTTTTTTGCACTAGGATACTGAAAGATAAAGAGGGGGTGAATAGATATTTTTGGGGTTTTAAAAATAATTGAGCATATGAACAAGAAGTAGGAGGAAACAAGGAAGACACAAGGATGTAGAGTGGTTCCACCCTTAGAAATATAAGGGAGTCAGTCCACTACCTGGTTGTTTCTAACCAGGATTTTGAAAGTGATTAATTTTATTACCTCGCAAGGATGTTACATAAAATAAAATCACCTTACTCAACACCCTTGAAGTATCCTTCACCTAAAGTAGCCTCAATCCTCCTAGAAGCAGCCTTCTTAAGTAACTCCAAGCTAACCCTTGAAGTAGCCTTCATCCGTTGTAGCTTCAATCCTTGAAGTAGCCTTCTAAAGTAACTTCAAGTCCACAGAGAATCCTTCACATATGTGAAGTAGCTCCACCCCTTGAAACATCCTTCTCTGCCAAGAAGTGCCTCCAAGAACCTCCTTTCAACAGCCTCCAACCTAGGAGTAGTCAAGGAGAACAAAATATAATAACAAAAAACAAGATTGGAAGAAAGGAACAGTGTTACCAATGAGTACAACACTTTGATCATATATCAAGCGTATTTATCTCCTATCCACTATAGATGAACTTGGTAGTGTGGTGTCTAGGAGATACTAGGCTATAGGACACTAATGTAGAGCTCAAAGAAATAGATTGCAAGTGTAACTCGGCTTGTTGCTCACTAAGAATGAATCTCAAGTGTAATTGTATACACAAGTGATGCTTTGGGTGTCCTAAGGCCTCTCCTACTTATAGGAATGGATTACATATGCTTAGAGATGTTATAGACACTTCTTAGGGTGTTCTTAGTGCTCAACTAGCCATTAGGTGTCCACTAATTACATTGCAATGACTAGTTGTTCGGTGCTGAAAAGTGATGTCTAGAACTTCTCTCGGTTGAGAAGTTTGTCGACCGAGCTTATCTCAGTCGAGATTTTTGTCGACCGAATGAGAGGTTAAGGTCAATGTGATGTAACGTTCAATTCCAACTCCCAATTACTTTTCTAACTTAGTCAAACGACTAGTAGGATTTATTCTCGGTCGAGAATATTGTCGACCGAGGGTGTCTCGGTCGAGGACTTTGTCGATCGCGAAAGTCCCTATTTCAATGTGTTGAGCCATGTACTAAGTGTGTGTATGAATGTGTAATTGTGCTTTTATATTAGGGGAGGGTCTATCTAAGTATTGTGAGTGGATTGGGAAGATTTAACGCTTGATTTACATGATAGCTATGTACTTGTACAAGTTTTTACATTGAGTACAATCATGAAAATAAAAGCAATCTAAGCATGTTGATCTTCCAAATTGTCTAGATATTCAATTGTCCACTTCCATTTTTATTTATCCCTGGAACACTCAAATAACAAGTTAGATCCACAAGATAGAAATGTTTGTCATCATCAAAACAAAGGGTATAATAATGTCCAATTTAGCCAACAATCTCCCCCTTTTTGAAGATGACAAACATTCCTAAAATATAAATCAAGGGAATTTAAAATACATGAGTTTCATACCTAAGATTTACCTTATGTATATGTTCTCATATTTATTCAAGGAATGTGAGATAGTTATTCCCAAAGAGGTATAGAACATAATATCCAACTCTTCAGGAATATAGCAACAATTTACATAAAGCCAAGAGATTATGAAACTCAAAAGATTTTGGGGAAATTTTTATTATTTTTATTTATATTACTTCTCCCCCTTTTTCATTTTAAAATATAACGATATACCACTTTGATCCCTATGAATGGGATACTCCCCCTTAATTAAAACAAAAACTATCAAATTTAGCCACAATTCAGAAATCATGATTATTTTCTCAATCATTTGCAAGGGATGTTAAGCCCCTGAAATGAAATGAGAATCATTTAGGCTCATGAATATATTTAATAATTTCTCAATCATTTACAAGGGACGTTAATCCCTGAAGAGAATCCTTTAGGCTCATATATTTTAATAGTTTCTCAACCATTTATAAGGGATGTTAAGCCCTGAAATGATATGAGATTCTTTTAAGCTCATATCGAAATCAATGAATTTATCTCTAACCAAATACAAGGGATGTTAAGACCTAATTTTCTTAGAGAATTCAATTAAGAGAAAGATATACATCATATTCAAGAAAGCTATAAATTTCCTAATTTTCATTAGCCAAGATTCCTTTAAATATATGAAGGTCATAACTAGCTTTTGAGTTCAATGTACTAAGGTTGAGTGCAGGTGAATGATTTACAAATAAGAATTTTGTCAGGCTTATTTTAGGTCGACCTTGACTTTGACCTGGGTGCCCCTCGGTCGAACTCTTTTATGACTGAGAGGCAGTTTTGTAGATATCCAATATATGCATTTTCATGAGTTATCCAATGAACCACTTCTAGAATATGACTTAATATTATTGTGTATGATTATTATTTTTCTCATATAGGAACTTGTGAATGTTGAATGATCTTAAAATAAGGCCTTCAGATTAAATTTTCCTTTTAGAGCTTAATTTATGTGAGCAAGATTATCTTGTCATAATTCCTTAGAATGCTTAAACTATAAATTTCCTCACAATTATGATGATTGTATTGTAACCAAGTTCCTTTTATGATCACTTCTTTTGTTTTCAATGTTAATGTTGAGCAAAGTCTCTTATGTCAATGGTTTTTCTATTAGTATTTTTCCTTGAATAAAACCAATATTTTCCTCTTGTATACTTGTTTGGGACAATTTGATCATGCAAAGTATAAAGTTCTGATGCCCATATATTCTTCCTTTTGATTAGAGTCATTCAAATGTTTAAAGCAATGTAATATGAAAAATTCATTACCTATTTGAATCACTTAAGTTGATAGCAAATGAAGTATTCATTCTTATCAAATGATTGTGACAGAGTTTTCCTCGGTCGACAAAGTTCTCAACCGAGTAATATTTGGTCGAAGTATTTGTCGGCCAGATGTTTTTCAAGTGTTTTATAAGCTTAAGACAATAACTGTCTCGGTCGGCTATTTTCTTAACTGAAATGTTATCGGTCAACAACTTTCTCAACTGATAAGGTTATTGTATGTCTAGAAAATGTAAGTTTTAAGACAGAAACTTCTTTGGTCGACAGTGTTTTTGATCGAAGAGTGTCTTGGTCGAAATTATTGTCGACCGAGATGGTTTTTTTTTGCTTTCAACAATTTATTCAATTTGATTTTAGATTAAATTGAATAACAAAATAACATTTTAAGTCAGATCTCAACTAATCATATTCAAGTTTCCTATGTTTGGGATCTTGGAATCCAAACTAAATCACCATCCTTCTTCTTGTATGGGCATGAGAAAGAATAATTTCCAAGACACAAGCAATAATGACAACAGATAGAATCAATTTCATTTCTCTTCTTAACTAGATTGTCTTTAGACACATAGATAACTTTAGTCTTGGGTACTTGTGTCCTTTTTACTCTAGGTTTTTGATAGGATTTACCTTTGGGCTTATAATCTAGTCGTCTCCTTCCAATCTGACTAGAAGAATCTTTTAATATCTTATCAAGAATACCATTATTTTTCAAGATACTAATTTCCTTTTGTAACTTAGCAATTTCATCCATTCTCCTTTTAATATCTAAGTTTGCTTGATCTAAGTTAGATGACATACTATCTCTTTCTTTTACAATGGCATCATAATCTAAATGAGTGCATAAAATAGGTTGAGTTTGAAGATTATTCAACTTAGCAAGTAATTCAACCTTTTCTTGAGAAAAAAGATTATAGATTGTCTCTAGAGTAAGTAACTTTGTATTGCAATAATTAAGAGAAGATTTCAAGGTAGAATTTTCAGAAATAATACTTTCCTTTTTAGAAGAAAATTCATTTAATTGATCACATAATTCTTCTTTAGTTTTTGAAACTCTTTTTAGTTTCTTTTTACAATCAATATATTTATCATGTAATTCTTCAATGATAGCAATTAACTCTTCTTTAGATAAATCAAAAAGACTTACCTCATCTTCTTCTTCATTTTTTGTAGCAATAAGGCACTCCACTTCTTCTTCTCCATCCTCACTATCATCACTTGAGTCATCCCATGAATCTTTATAGGATTTTTCCTTCTTCTTGTGAGATGATTTCTTTCATTTCTTGAGTTTGGGACCATCACTTTTTAAATGTCCCCTTTTACTGCATTCAAAACACCTGGAGGAAGAAGAAACACTAGAAGTTTTGTTAGTTTTAAATCTTCTATATTACTTACCATTTACAATGAGAGTTTCTTCTTCACTGTCTTCTTCACTTGTGTCATGACTAATTTTGGATGATGCCTTGAGTGCAATGTCTTTTCTTTTCTCCTTTTTGTGTTTAGTTGCCAATCTTTCTTCTTCTTCAAGGGTGACTTAATGAGTCTCTAAGTTTCCAATGAGTTGTTCCATCCTCAATCTTGTGAGATCATTGGCTTCTTCAATAGCCGTCACCTTTGGTTTGTACTTTGGTGGAAAACACCTAAGAATCTTGGATACTTGATCTTATTCACTTATGATTTTCCTAATTCACTCAAACCATTAATGATAGTAGAAATTCTTGCATACATTTCACTAATGGACTCATTTGGTTCCATACGAAATTGTTCAAAATTTTGTTTAAGTATACTAATCTTAGAATTTTTAACTTGTACAGTTCCTTCATGTGCAATAGAAAATTTATGCCATACGTCATATGCAGTTTCACATGAAGAAATTCTATTGAATTCACTTACCGATATAGAACAATATAAGATACTTAAACCCTTGGCATTAAGTTGAGTTGGTTTTACCGTATTGATATCCCATGTAGCATATTCAGTTTCTGGAAGCTCATATGGAGTAGACACCATCCTCCAAAGCTCCCAACTAATGCCTTGAAAGTAAAACTGCATCCTTCTCTTCCAATAGTTGTAATTGCTTCCATCAAACGGTCGTGGATGATCTACGTAAGTTCCCCCCAGGTTTAGGTTGTTGAGAACATCATCCCCCATGCTTCAAGACATGTTAAGGCTCCATCCTTGAACACCTGCTCTGATACCAATTGAAAGATCTAGAGGGGGGTAAATAGAGCTTTTTGGAGTTTTAAAAACAATTTAAAACAATTGAGCACTTGAACAAGAAGTAGGATAAAACAAGGAAGACATAAGAATGTAGAGTGGTTCAACCCTTAGAAATCTAAGGGAGTCAATCCACTACCTGATTGTTTCCAACTGATATTTTTAAAGTGATTAATTTTATTACTTCACAAGGATGTTACATAAAATACAATCACCTTCCTCTACACCTATGAAGTAGCCTTCACCTGAAGTAGCCTCAATCCTCCTAGAAGCAGCCTTCTGAAGTAACTCCAAGCTCACCCTTGAAGTAGCCTTCACCTGAAGTAGCTTCAATCCTTAAGGCAGCCTTCTAAAGTAACTTTAAGTCCACGGAGAAGCCTTCACCTCCCTAAAGTAGCTCCACCCCTTTGAAGCAACCTTCTCCACTAAGAAGTAGCTCCAAGAACCTCCTTTCAACAGCCTCCAACCTAGGAATAATCAACGAGAACAAAATACAATAACAAAGAACAAGATTGGAAGAAAGGAGCAATGTTACCAATGAGTACAAAACTTTGATCCTATATCAGGCGTATTGATCTCCTATCCACTATAGATGAAGGTGGTAGTGTGGTGGCTAGGAGATACTAGGCTATAGGACACTAATGTAGAGCTCAAAGAAACAGACTACAAGTGTAGCTCAGCTTGTTGCTCACTAAGAATGAATCTCAAGTGTAATTGTATGCAAGTGATGCTTTGGGTGTCCTAAGGCCTCTCCTATTTATAGGAATGGATTATAGATTCTTAGGGACGTTCTAGACACTTTTTAGGGTGTTCTTAGTGCTCAACTAGCCGTTAGGTGTCCACTAATTACATTGCAATGGCTAGTTGTTCGATGCTGAAAAGTGTTGTCTAAAACTTCTCTCGATTGAGATGTTTGTCAACTAAGCTGGTCTCGGACGAGCCTTTTGTCGACCGAATGGGAGGTTAAGGTCAATGTGTTGTAATATTCGATTCCAACTCCCAACTACTTTTCTAACTTAGTCTAACGACTAGTAGGGTTTATTCTCAGTCGAGAATATTGTCGACCGAGGGTGTCTCAGTCGAGGACTTTGTCAACCTAGAAAGTCCATGTTTCAATGTGTTGAGCCATGTACTAAGTGTGTTTATCAATGTGTAATTATGCTTCTATCTAGGGGAGGGTCTATCTAAGTGTTGTGAGTGGATAGGGAAGAACTAACACTTGATTTATGGTGTGTCCCCGCTAGTGGTGCTTTTTACACCCCACGAGATCGGAGCACACGGGATGTGGGATATTATGCTTTCGAAATTTGTAGAACCTACTCTAACTACCTATTGGCTAAGCTAGTATAGCTGAAGATGATATAAGTTTATTATCTTGCTTCTTGTCTTTCGGTGGCATCTTTTTGTAATTTACCCGTGTAATAGCAGGTGTATATATCTAGCTTCCTTTTGTTCTTTGACTGTAGAGAGAGTTTTCAAATTGAGACTGAACCAGACTCGCGGCTTCTGTCCTTCTCTTGCCTTCTTCTCCAAGGCTCTTTTCCGGGTCTCTCTCACTCACCATTCCATCTAGGGTTTCCTCATCTCTCCTGTTCTCAAGATCTAATGTGGTATCAGAGCATACGATCCTCTAGAAGCTTACTCTTCCATGGCGACCTCAGCGTCATCATCATCTATCTCCTCTGAAGTCCTTCCTAGCTCATCCATCATTTTGATCGAGAAGAAGTTCCCATACCCCACTGGAGTGAATGTGGCGAATTTTGTCTCTCTGAAGCTCACTTGTTTGAATTACCTCTACTGGGAAATCCAAGTCCGCACGCTGATCGAGAGCTATGGTCTGGAATCCTTTATCGACGACACTGAGAAGCAACCAGAGAAGATCCTTGTCGATGAAGCAGATTCTATCTCTCCCAATCCTGTCTACTCTCTCTGGATGCGAACAGATCATTTGGTGAAAGGATGGATCATGGGGACACTCTCCGAGGATGTGCTTGGAATTGTAGTCGGGCATACAACGACGCATCAGATCTGGAACGCCCTGGCGAAGAACTTCTGTGAATCCGCTCAATCGTGGGGATTCAAACTAATGACCAAACTGCGATGAATACAGAAGGGAAGTAAGTCGGTTGCTGAGTATATTTGCAATTTTAAGTCTATTTGTGATCAGCTGCATGCTATTAGCAAATCTCTCTCTGATGATGATAAAGTCTACTATCTACTAAGTGGATTAGGAAGTGACTTCGAAATCTTCACTGTGTCTATGATGAGGCCACCAATCCCTAGCTATGATGATGTTGTGTCTCTTCTGAAGGATCATGATATGTGCAGAACCACTGCTGAGAATTTCTCCACTCCGAATCTGGCCTTTGTTGGTCAGAGGATGACCTATGGCGGCAACAACAATATTTATAGCAATAGAGGTTCTGGCAGAGGTAACTATGGGAATAATCCAACTTATCGTCATCCTTCTTCCTCTTACTTTAGGCCACAAGAATCTGGAATTCTTGGCAGCAAACCATCAGAGTCGTCCTTCTCTTCTGTAGGATGAGGTTTCAATCAAAGCATTTGTCCCTATATGAATCAGGGCAGACCTCTTCTCTTCTGTCAAATTTGTGGAAAGAGAGGTCATGATGCTATGAGATGCTGGCATAGGTTTGACAATACCTTTCAAAGCCCTGAGATTCCCAAATCCTTGACTGAAGATTTTGTTGCTGAACAGGCTAAGGCCTTAGCTGCTATGCAAGTTACTGAACCTGGAAAATTTAATCTGAATGAGTGGCATGTAGACTCAAGAGCCACAAATCACATTGCTCAGGCATCAGGTATATTGAAGAATGTTATATCTTATCGAGGTTCAGATTTCATAATGATAGGTGATGGTACTTTTCTACCTATCACTCAAACAGGGACCACACATATAATACATACAAATCCCATACCTCTATATCGTGTCCTTGTTGTCCCTCACATCAAGCAAAATCTTCTGTCTGTTTCTCAATTAACACATGATTTTCCTTGTTATTTTCTCTTCTATAAGGACGTCTTTCTAATCAAACACATACACAAACACACAACTCTGGCTCGGGGTGTTATTAAAGAAGGAATGTACACTATCCAGTCCTGGTGTCCACAAAGCTTCGTCACTTTGAGAAGAGCTATGACAACATCTACAATCTGGCATAGACGTCTGGAGCATTTATACTCTGACATCCAGCGATATATGGAGAAGTATAGTTTGATTTCCTCTTCAAATAAAGATCTAGAGTTCTGTAATAGTTGTTCTCTAGGAAAAAGTCATAGATTGTCCTTCTCTAATAAGCATGTTAAGTGTGATAGTGCGTTTGCACACGTTTATTGTGATCTATGGGGCAAATCTCCTGTAATTTCTAAACAGGGATATCTCTACTATGCTTTGTTTGTAGATGAATACATGGGTTATTCATGGTTCTTTCCACTATAGAACAAATCTGAATTTTTCAGCTACTTTGTTTTCTTCTGCAAACTTGTTATGAATCAGTTTCACACTACTATTCAGTTTCTGTGTTTCTGATGGGGGTGGTGAATTTGTAAATGCTAAGATGAAAGAATTTATGATGACACAGGGAATTCAACATCATCTCTCTTGTCCACATACTCATGAATAGGTTGGATTAGTTGACAGAAAGCATCGCCATGTGGTTGAACTTGGCCTTACTATGTTGTTAGATTCTAATGTTCCTCGATGCTACTGGGTTGAGGGCTTCTCTTCAGCCGTTTACATAATTAATCGCCTGCCATCAAAATGTCATGATTATGATATACCCATTAAAAAACTATATAAGAAGTCACCTAAATATGATACTCTGTGATCTTTTGGTTGCCTATGTTTCCCTTGTTTGCGAGATTATAATAAACATAAGCTTGAACCTCGCTCTTTACCATGTGTTTTCCTGGGGTATAATGTGACTTATAAAGGCTATCATTGTCTTCATGTCTCTTCTGGTCGCATGTACTATTCAAGGCATGTGGTGTTTAATGAGAAAGTTTTCCCTTACAAAGACACTATTCCAAACAATGTTTCTCTTGGAGAACGGTCTTCCTTTTCTGATTTTCTTGATGTCACTACTGAAGCTTTGTCTGAAAATATTACCAATAATTCTATCAGATTGTCACAAATGCATTCCAATACTGTTGACTCTGAGCATAATCAAGATGTGGTTCTCGCTCAACACCCTGTTGAGTCAAATACAGCTCCTGATGCAGTTCCTAATATTATTCAAACAACTGCAGCTGATGATTCTATCTCAAGTATTGTTCCTCATTCTTCTGATGATGTTATTCTATCTCTTACTCGTGCTTCACATGAGGACAAGGGAACTCCCATCAACACTCATCCTATGATTACCAGAGCTAAGTCCAGAATGCTACTCTATCCTACTTCACCGGTAGAATTTGTCTCCTCTGAGTCCCATAGCTGTAATCTGGATTCACCTGCTAATGATTCTATCTCAAGAACAGTTCTTCATCCCTCTGATGATGCTACTCTATCTTCTACTCGTGCATCACATGAGGTCAAGGGAATTCCTATCAACACGCATCCTATGATTACCAGAGCTAAGTCTAGAATGCTAAAATCAAATCCTAAGTATGCTCTTGTATCATCTATATTTCCTACCACTCCTAAGACTATAAAGAGTGTGATGACAAATCCTCAATGGGTTGCTGCTATGAATGATGAATTAAGAGCTTTGCACAACAATAATACCTAGTCTCTTGTTCCACGACCAACTTCTCATAATGTTGTTGGCTTAAAATGGGTACACAAAGTAAAAATAAAGGCTGATGGATCCCTTGATAGGCTGAAAGCTCGACTGGTAGCTAAAGGATATAGCCAAGAGGAAGGCACTGATTACTTGGAAACATACAGTCATGTTGTTAAAGCTACTTCTATACGGACTGTACTCACGATTGCTCTTAGCTTTCAGTGGAATATGATACAAATTGATATATGCAATGCATTCTTGAACGGTGACCTTACTAAAGTTGTGTACATGGAGCAGCCACCATGCTTTATTCATTCCTATTATCCAAATCATGTGTGCAAACTAAATAAAGCTCTTTATGGACTGAAACAAGCTCCTCGTGTATGGTTCAATAAACTTAGCGAATTCTTGATCGACTATGGCTTTTGTTGCAGTACAGCTGATCCTTCACTCTTTGTTCTTCGTGCTGGTCATCGTGTTCTCTATCTGCTTCTCTATGTCGATGATATTATTCTTACTGGAAATGATTCTGCGTTTATGTCCCAATTTCAAAAGACTCTGAGAAATGCCTTTATTCTTTGAGAACTAGGACCCCTACACTACTATCTCGACATTCAGTTGCTTCAACAACAGTCTACTCTGCTGCTTATTCAAGAGAAATATATTCTGGAAGTTTTTCAACAGGCAAACCTCCTTGACTGCAAACCAGCATCTACACCTATCACCTTGAATTTTATGAGAGGATCTTGTTCTACTCCACTGAAGGATCCAACCTTGTATCGTAGACTTGTTGGATCTTTACAATATATCACCATCACACGTCCAGATATATCCTATGCAGTTAATACAGCTTGTCAAAGCTTAGCTTATCCTACAAAAGAACATTTCTCTCTTGTTAAACGCATTCTTTGTTACTTAAAAGGAATTCTATCTCTTAGTCTAGTTATTCAACCTTCCTCCTCTATGAGAGTCACTGCTTTCAGCGATTCAGACTGGGCTGGATGTCCTACTTCTCGGAGATCTACCACTGGTTTCCGTATATTCCTTGGGTCCACCTTCATCTCTTGGAGTGCAAAGAAACAAACCACAGTGGCTCGTTAATCCTGTGAAGCTGAATATCTCTTTCTAGCTTCCACACCTGCAGAACTCACTTGGGTCTCCATTCTTCTGAAGGACCTTGGAATCTTTCTCAGTCAACCTTCTCGTCTCTTTTGTGACAACATGAGTGCCTTACAACTTACTGTTAATCCAATTTTTCATGCTCGAACTAAGCACATCGAAATCGATTATCATTTTATTCGGGAAAAGGTTGCTCTGAAGCACATCATTATTGCACATATACCTTCAGAAGATCAGCCAGCAGACATGTTTACCAAAGCTCTCACAAAGACAGTGTTTCGCCGCTTACGAGACAAACTGGGACTTCGGTATCCCTTGTCAAGTTTGCGGGGGGGGGGGGTATTAGCTAAGATAGTATAGCCGAAGATGATATAAGTTTATTATCTTGCTTCTTGTCTTTTGGTGGCATCTTTCTGTAATTTACTCGTGTAATTGCAGGTGCATATATCTAGCTTCCTTCTGTACTTTAACTGTAGCGAGAGTTTTCAAACTGAGACTGAACCAGACTCGCGGCTTCTTTCCTTCTCTTGCCTTCTTCTCCAAGGCTCTTTTTCGGCTCTCTCTCACTCGCCATTCCATCCAGGGTTTCCTCATCTCTTCTGTTCTCAAGATCTAACACTACCTACGTCTACTAAGACACTACGCCCGCAAGCGCACGGGTTCGTGTCGTAGTATAGGTGAGGCGGAAAGTACAAGGTCGATCCACAGAGATAGAGGGGGCACTAGAGTTAGACGGTGGGCTACGTTCCTATTGCGGAGAGTAAGGTTTTTAGGGTTTAAAGGTTGGTTGGTTGTTGATTAAGCTAAGTGAGCAAGTAGGAAAAGCAATATGAAACTAAGTTATCAAAAGGCTAAATTAGCAATCTAAGTCAACAAGCTATCTAAACAAGAGCAAGAACAAACTACACTAGACTAAGAAAGCAACTAGCAATTGAGACCCTAAGTTAACCACTAATCAAGATCAAAGACCTAAGTTAACACTTAGCTAGCATAACTAGGCAATTAACTAAGTTAACTAAAGCAAATGAACTACACTAGAATTAAAGAGAAAACATAGAAATTAAGGTTTTAAGCAATTAGATGAAGGAGGTGGGCCATTTGGGAATATGACCTTGACATTAATTGGGGGATGTCACCATAATAAGCAATTAGCATATTTCATTCTAGACTACCAAACCAAACAACAAGGTGGGTGCTATGAGAATGTACCCTATGCTACTAATTGGAGAACTAGGGCTAGGTGTAATTCTCATAGGACTTACCAAGTCTAGGTCTCTAGGATAAGTGGTATTAGTCAATTGAGGACCAAGGGTAAGGATGGGAGTAGAGATGAGGATATTTGACCTCATGCCACTACCCACCTCAGCCTTTAGGAAATCCTAGGCAATTGCACTAATCACACTTATACTAGTCACTTAGAACTCACATTTGCATGTATGAAGAAGGTGATTATGTAGGAAGATAGGGGGCAAGCTAGGGACCCGAATTAAGGACCTAGGAGCCAATCCTATGATAGCTACATAGAAACCAAAACATCCTAGAGAAAAATGTCTTCAAATACCACAAGGCAAGCAATTAATGTAATTAAACAACAATCACATGCACAAGTAATGGGAAATGAGACACAAGCAAAGGCAATCATCATAGAAGTGAAATATGTTCATTACAGTTATATTCCCCCAACATGGTATCAAAGTCACATTTTTGCCCCAAACAGCCCACCCAAGGGGGCTTAGCTATACATGATCAAAATAGAAACAAAGGAGAAGGGAAAGAGAGTAGGAAATGCCATGGATACTTGATGAAGCTTGACTTCTTCACCTCCTTGCTGCCAGCCATGAGCCTCCTCCTCCAATGGTGCCCAGGAGCATGGAAATGGTGGAATGGGTGGATAGAAACCTAGAGAAACTAGGTTTCTATGGTGGAAATGAGTGGAAAGTGGGTGGAAATGGGGTTAAATGCAAGGAAAGTAGGTGGATGGGATTAATGGATGCAAGGGAGCAGCTGGGTTGCAGCTAGGAAGTGCTCTCTCCCGACCCCTAGAAGCAACTAGTGCTTATATAGGAGCTAGGGCTAAGTGGGGCTAAAATAGGAAAAGCAGTGCAAAGTTGTGTAGGGTAGGTGGTCACCACAGTCGTGGTGGGTGTGCCACGGTCGTGGTGAGGGTAGTGGGGAACGGTCATGGGGGGTAAATATGGTCATGGTGTGAAGGAAGTGGTGAGATGGTTGTGGCCACGGCTGTGGCGGAGTGCCACGGTCGTGGTGGGTAACATGCACCACGGTCGTGTTGGGTAACATGACCATTTTGGAGGGGGAGGAGCTGACCGTGGGGAGGGGCCACGGGCCTCTTGATCGTCTTCGGCCACGACCGTGGCAACTTGGCCACGGTCGTGGTGTTCTGGGCAAAAACCATGTTGGCAACTGACTTCTTGCAATTAATTCCCACGACCGTGGCAGGGTGCCACGGCCGTGTTCTCTTCTCCTGACCACGACCGTGCTGATGGCCACGGTCATGGTGTCTTCACTGGCCATGATCGTGGCTGGGAGGCCATGGCCGTGGGACTCGGTGGAATTTCCATGTTGCAACCTGTTGGAGCTTGGCAATAAGCGCATGACCGTGGCATTGTGGCCACGGCCGTGGTGAGGCTTGACTTCTTGATTTCACTTCTAACTTTGTCATTTTCGGATGTCTTTGCTTGGGGATGATTCTTGGCCACTGGAGGTAGGTTGAGGGACACTTTGGGGCCTTCCTTGGGTCCCTCCTTGAGTGGGGAAACCCTAGAACTCCCTCTCTCTCTTCCATCTAAGCTTGGTTTAAGTACCTGAAAAACAGTGCAAAGAACATCCATAAGCATATTTGCAATGATAATCATATTGGGGAGAATAACATGTAATTCTAATACATTTGAATGTGATAAAAGTACAAAATGACACAAGATACAGCCCTAGAATAGGGTTGGATCACCACCCCAAACTTGAAACATACTTGTCCTCAAGTATTCTCCAACTCAATCTCTTTTCCATTTTCCATAATCAAAAGATATGACAAATGCAATATGATGGGTGACAAATGCTAAATGGGATCAATGGTGACTAGGTACATGCAAATCACTTCCCTCCTCTTCTACTTTCACAAACCAACCATGAAGAGAGCACAAAGCACATGAACTTTGCATATAATGCATGGGTTGCACAAGTTATCAAATATCTCATCCATAAGGTTCCAGATAGACCGTTTTATGATGATGTTAATCGCCGGTGACTAGGAGTGTTGTTTCACCTTCATGCGTTCAACCTTATGCTTCAAGTTATGAAAAATGACCCACATGGCTGCGGAAAGGGATAAAGTGAGCTAGGTTTAATGTTTCCTAGCTCCATGGGTATGAAAGAATGAAGAAAGGGTTGCGGTAAGATTTGGAGTACTATTACACACTCATATTTTCTTTATTTGAATGCTCTTAAACAGGAGCATCCTTTTATTTTTCTTTCTTGCCCTTGGTGTAGATAGGGAATATGGTGGATAGAGTGAAGTGGGGAGATAGAGATGTGGCCACCCCAAACTTTTGGAGGTGGCCACGGCTAATATGTGCACTTTGGCATCTTTTATGAGGCGGAGAGGTATGAAGATGATGAAAGAGTGGTCAGGTCAAAGAGGGGTCACTTGGCATGATCTTCCACATAAGGTCTCCTACATGAAAACTAGTCTGACACTTCACCATAGATATCACATCACATGAATGAACCAAATGAAATCCATATATCAATCAAGTAACTCCACAAACATTAAACGTTCTATGCTTGCTCGGATCATAATTCAATCAAACCAACACATTCCCAAGGGAGGTGACGAGCATGTAAGAAGTCACTCGTTGATACCACATAGCACTTCATCACAACATATCATCTTGTATTTGTCAAAGATAAGCAATTTCATTCAATATGGTAAAGATTGAGTCAAAATACGCTTTTTGGACAAGAAACATCAAATTTGGGAAAAATTGGCCAAAAAGGTGCCAAATTGCACTAAATCACATTCAAACACAATTTTAGGTAAAAAGCAAGTAAATCCTAGCTAAAACATGCAAAAATTAGCAAAAAACGACATGAGATGCAATGCATGGTTGAAAAAGAAAAAATTTTGAAAAATTACTCAAAAATGCAGAAATCAACTACGTGCCATGCAAAGATGCAATGAAAAGAACAAAAATAGTAAAACTAACTAGATAGCAGAGGTGATATCAAAATGACAAAATGAGAGATAGAGTGGAGCATACCACCCTACCCACCCCAAACTTTAGAATCATGTTGTCCTCAGCATGAAACTATAGCTTAGGGGAGATAGGGGAAAAGTCAAGGCTGCGATGGTTGGATCGGCATCTGCGGAGGATTTGGAGGAGGAGCTGAGGTTGGATCTGAGCTGGATGGAGGATGCTGGTAGTAGTGCCCCCAGTAGTCGTCCTGGGGCAGAGGGTAAGTCTGTGGATACCCAGCTAAACCACCCCAAAAATCTGCACCCCATTTGGGGTTTCTTGCTGCTTGGGCGTGGTGATATTGATACAAGTGGTTGATCTGATAGTGCATCTATTGCAGATCATACCACTTGTGTTGCTGGGAAAGCTGCATGTCACTTTGGGTTTTTTGAATGTTCTCAAGGTGTGCCTGGATTGTGGCCATGTCTTAGGCATTCCCTGAGGGTGGGTGCAGCTGGGATGTTCCCTCATCCCTTCTTCTTGTTCTTCGGGGTTGCCGTTGTTCTGCATCTTCTTGCTCCTGCCCTTGTACATTAGATTCAGAAACATCTTCATGTACGGCAGCGGCTCCCCTAGCATATGTCTCCCTCGGGTGGTCTTGCTGCCATGCCATCAATTTTTTCCTCATCCTGTCGCCAGGTCCCAACACGGATATTAGTGAAAAACCACTAGAGGGGGTGAATAGGGTTTTTAAAATAATTTAACAATTATTTAACTCAAACAACCAACCACAAGAATATTGGACAAGGGGACAAGGATTTAGAGTGGTTCCTACCTTAGCAAATACTAAGGTAGTCAGTCCACTACCCGGTTGCTTACCCAACCGGGATTTGGAAAGAATTTAATTTTATTACCTCGCAAGGACTTTACATAAAATTACAATTCTTTCCCTAAACCCTTCAAGCAGCCTTCACCTTGAAGTAATTTCACCAACCTTGAAGCAACCTTCACCTAGAAGTAATTGCACCAACCTTGAAGCAACCTTCCTCCTGAAGTAGCTTCCCGTTGCAATAGCCTTCTTGAAGTAGCTTCCCGTTGCAATAGCCTTCTTGAAGTAGCTTGAAGTCCACCTTCTCCTCCGAGAAGAACCTTCTCCAATCCGCAGCCTCCAACCCTAGCAGTAGCAAGGAGAATACAAAGAATAAAAGGAACAAGAAGGAAAAAGGAAATTACAACTTATCCTTTGAAGCACAAGGCTTGATTTGCCTATATCAAGCGTGTAGATCTCCTAACCAATGTGTATGGAAGTGTGATTGCAGTGGATAGGAGATACTAGCCTATAGGACACGAATTTTGAGCTAAAGGAAGAAGTAGCCAATTTTCACAATGCTCAATTGCTCACAGGTTGCTCAATGTATGCTCAAAGATTGCACAAGTGTAAGAACAAGTAAGTCTAGGTGTCCTAAGGCATGTCCTACTTATAGGAATGTCCTAAAAGTGCTTAAGGACGTTCTAGACACCTTCTAGGGGTTTCTAAGTGCTTAACTAGCCGTTAGGTACAAGTTTGTTGCTTTAGCAACGACTAATTAATTAATTCTGCAGTTGCTGTCAGAGTCCATCTCGGTCGAGAAATGGTCGACCGAGACACCTACTCGGTCGAAGTTTTGTCGACTGACAGGCTCTCTGGATCAAGTGTTTTGCAACGTTTATCTCCAACTGCCAACTACTTTGTCAGTTATGTCTAACGGATACTTGGGTCTTTCTCGGTCGAGAAGATTGTCGACCGAGAGTGTCTCAGTCGAGGAGTTAGTTGATCGAGATTGACCCTGTTTCAATCTTTTAATTAAATCACTAAGTGTGTGTATGAGTGTGCATATGTGACACTGTTTGAAGGGGATGACTTATCTAAATGTGGTGTTTAGCTAGGGAGAATCTAACGCTTTATTTTACATGAAGTCTAAGTACTTGTACATTATATATTTGTACAAGTTTTTACAAAGCGATTACATTTCATGAAAATGCAAACATGTAAGCATATAGATTCCCTGGTATTGTGTCATCCACCTTGTTCCTACACACTCAAGTAGTACGTTAGATCAATAAGAATGAAATGTTTGTCATTATCAAAACAAAGGGATTTATAGATGTCCATTTAGCCAACAATCTCCCCCTTTTTGACGATGACAAACATTTCCAAAATATAAATGAAGGAAATATGAAACATATGAGTTTCATACCTTAAGATTACCTTTTGTAGCTTTCTCTCTTGTTTATAAAATGTGTGCTTATTTTTCCCCATGAATTATGGAACATGAAATCCAATTCTTTAGGGAATATAGCAACTTTCAATGTAAAGCCAAGAGTTTGTTTATGAAACTCATTGATTGAGTTTTGCCTAATTACTAAGATTTATATTTATTTCTCCCCCTTTGTCATTTCAAAAAGATATCCGTTTAAGAATAAAAACTCCCCCTTAAGTAGATGTCCCATCAAATCCAATGAAAAAGATGTCCATTAAAAGCCAAAATGATGCAAGTAAAAGTTTTTGTTAAGAAGCACAAATATCAAAGAAAACATCTTCCAAAGGAGTGATAAGCAGTTGCTTCCTAATTTTGTTAAATTGGTCTAGTGGAAGCGGTTTTGTAAAAATATCGGCCAATTGATCTTCCGTATCAACATGATGAAGGGAAACATGATTCTTGGAGACATGATCCCTTAAAAAGTGATGACGGATTTCAATATGTTTAGCTCGGCTGTGTAAAATAGGATTGTGTGCTAAGTTTATAGCGCTCGCGTTGTCACAAAAAATAGGCGTAGATGAAAAAGTAAAACCATAATCGTTTAACACTTGTTGCATATAAAGCACTTGAGCACAACAAGATCCGGCTGCCATATATTTAGCTTCAGTTGTAGATAGGGCAACCGTGTTTTGTTTCTTGCTAAACCAAGATACTAAAGCTCTCCCTAACAAGAAACAGCCACCACTAGTGCTCTTGCGATCAAGTTGACAACCGGCATAATCCGCATCAGTATAAGCTTTAAAATCCAAGGATTGTCCTTTTAGATACCATAAACCAAAACATGTAGTGCCGGCTAAGTATCTAAGAATTCGTTTAACTGCTTGAAAATGAGAAAGCATGGGTTGTGATTGAAATCGAGCACAAAGACCAACGGAAAACATGATGTCCGGTCTAGAAGAGCAAACTACCAATCATGGCTTTATATAAGGAATCATCAACAGGTTCCCCATTTTCATCCTTATCAATTTTAATAGAAGTGGCCATAGGAGTAGTAGCATGTTTGCATTGATCCATCCTAAAATGTTGTAAGAGTTCTTTAGTATACTTTTCTTGGCTTATAAAAATTCCGGCAGGCGTTTGTTTAATTTGGAAACCAAGAAAGAAGGTTAGTTCACCCATGAGGCTCATTTCAAATTCTTTTTGCATAATGTCAATGAATTGTGTGCACAACGATTCATTAGAGGATCCAAAAATAATGTCATCAACATATATTTGAACAACTAGAAAATCAGATTTATAAGTTTTGAAAAATAAAGTAGAATCTGAATTTCCAATAGAAAAACCATTATCAAAAAGATATGTCTTGAGCCTTTCATACCAGTTCTTAGGTGCTTGTTTTAAACCATAAAGTGCTTTCTTAAGTTTATAAACATAGTCACCTTTTTCCGGTATTTCAAAACCGGGTGGTTGGGAAACATAAACTTCTTCTTGAATGATGCCATTTAGAAATGCACTTTTTACATCCATTTGGTAGAGTTTGATGTTTTTATGTGCAGCAATAGCGAGTAACATTCTAATAGCTTCAATTCTAGCTACTGGTGCATACGTTTCATCAAAATCTATTCCTTCTTGTTGATTATATCCTTGTGCTACTAACCGTGCTTTATTCCTTATTACTTCTCCTGCCTCATTTAGCTTATTCCTAAAAACCCATTTAGTTCCAATGACGGTTTTATCTTGTGGTTTAGGAACTAAATCCCATACATCATTTTTAGTGAATTGATTCAATTCTTCTTGCATCGCTATTATCCAATAATCATCTTTAAGAGCTTCAGATACCTTCTTAGGTTCAATGATAGAAACAAAAGCCATGTTTGCTACATCCTTAAAGGAAGACCGAGTTTTTACTATATCATTTGGATCTCCAATAATTAGTTCTTGAGGATGATCCTTAATAAGCCTAGGTGTGGGTTGTGGTTCAGCTTGGTGATGGTTTGTAGTAACTTTCTCACTATCATTTGGTATGTTTAAGTTTTCAAATTTATTAGTAAGATCAATTATTTCTAGATTTTCAGATTTGGACTATTCATGAAAAGAAACATGAATAGATTCCTCAACTTTCCTAGAGATAGTGTTATATACTCTAAATGCTTTGCTAGAAGTGGAATATCCCAAAAAGAATGCTTTGTGTGATTTAGAGTCAAACTTATCTCTATCATCTTTGGTATTTAAGATATAGCATGTGGATCCAAAGGTATGAAAATAGTCAACTCTAGGTTTCTTAGAATGTATGATTTCATATGGAGTTTTCTTCAAATGAGAATGAGCAGTTACTCTATTTAACACATAGCATGCGGTGTTTACAGCTTCAGCCCAAAAGGTTTTGGGTGTGTTATGTTCGATCATCATAGTTCTAGCCATTTCTTGTAGGGATCTATTTTTCCTTTCAACTATACCATTTTGTTGTGGAGTGCGTGGAGCAGAAAAATTGTGAGTGTACCCTTGAGATGTGAAAAATTCTTCAAATACATGATTTTCAAATTCTCCTCCATGATCACTTCTAATGGTACATATTTTTCTTTGTAATAGATTTTCAATCTTAGAACAAAATTTGATAAAATCATGAATAGTATCATCTTTGGTTGCAATAAAATGTACCCATGTATATCTACTATAATCATCAACAATAACAAAACAATATCTTTTGCCACCAATAGATTGTGTCCTCATGGGTCCAAATAAATCCATATGAATTAATTCTAAAGATCTACTGGTGCTAAGTACATGTTTAGGTTTAAAAGAGGTTTTTGTTTGCTTTCCCAATGTACATGGTTCACAATTTTTAGCTTGATCAAAAGATAGAGTAGGCAAACCGCGAACAAGATCATATTTTACTAACTTTTTGATAACATGTGAACTAGCATGTCCTAGCTTTTTATGCCATAGTTGTAAAGTATTTTCATTTGCAAGCAAGCACTTTCCTACTACAGATTTCATAGAGTTAGGTTTAAGAATATAAAGATTTCTAACTCTATTTCCTTCATAGACAACATTTGTAGTGTTTTCTATTAATAATTTGCAGCAGGTTTTGTTAAATAAAACATCATAGCCACCATCACATAATTGACTAACACTTATCAAATTATGGTGCAAACCATCAACAAGTAGAAAATTCTTTATTTCGAGGTTTGTACCAACATTACCTATTCCAACAATTTTACCTTTACCATTGTCTCCAAAGGTGACTGTTCCACTTTTCTTTTCTTCAAAAGTTTGAAATGCATCCTTGTTCCCGGTCATATGTTTGGAACATCCACTGTCAACCACCCAATCCTGCATGAAAATATAGATTTTGGTACCCATCTGATGGTTCGATATGGTTAGAACCATTTAAGTATAGATTGCATAAAAATCCTGATTCAGAAATCTAGTCGGTCGACAATTGTTCGACCGACATCTTTCTCGGTCGATTAATTGTCGATCGAGAAGGTTACTGTATGATAAACAAAGAAACATAGAAATTCAGCTCGGTTGACCAATTTTCGACCGAAATAGTTGTTGTAGATTTTGATTTGTCATCTGGTCGGTCGAAAAAAGTTCGACCGATTATATTTTCGGTCGACAATACTTCGACCGACTATTTTTCTGTTTCAGTACAACAGTTCAGAAAATTACCAGTATGCATGAAAACCTTTTGTTAAGTTGAGATAAGACAATATAAATTGCAAAATTGAGCGTTTGATCATATCTCAACTGAATGGCTTTTGACTCTACTAAGTTTGGGGTTTTGGGACCCAAACTAAATCGGAATCCTTGGTCTTATAAGGGCATGAGAATGACTAATGTCCAAGACGTAGACAAAAATGACAAGTAATAAAGTCAACTTCATATCTCTTTTTAGGAATTGTATTCTTAGGTACAAACACAGTCCGAGTTCTCTTGGGTTGATTTTTCTTTGGAGCATATCCCAAACCTTTTCTTCCATTGAAACTAGAGGAGATTTTTAGAATGTTATCAAGGATATCTTTTCTTCTTAACTCATGTAGATTCCTTTGTAGCTTAGCAGTGTCATCTACTCTCTTGTGTAAATCGTTTCTTACTTGATCTAAATCAGATAATAGAGAGTCTCTTTCTTTTACAACATTGTCATAGTCTAAATGATTGCACAAAATTGGTTGAGTCTGAAAATCTTTTAGTTTAGCTAACAATTCAGTCTTTTCTTGAGAGAGAAGATCAACGTTTGTTTCTAAAGTGAGTAGATTTCTAGTGCAGTCATTTAAAGATGTTTTCAAAGACACATTCTCAAGATCTATGTTATTCTTTTCATAAGAGAGATCTTTTAATTTAGCATTTAGCTCATCATTTGTCTTGATAACATTTTTTAGTTTCTTCTTGACATCAACATACTTATCATGAGTTTCTTGTAGACTAGTAATTAACTCTTCTTTAGGAAGATCAAGAAGGCTTACCTCTTGAGAGTCTTCATCATCTTCTCTTGCCATTAGACATTCCACCTTTTCTTCTCCGCTTTCACTTTCACTTGACTCGTCCCATGCAGCTTTATAGGCTTTTTCTCCCTTCTTCTTGTGTGAGCTTTTCTTTCCTTTCTTTGCTTTAGGACATTCATTTTTGAGATGTCCTTTCTTTCCACATTCAAAGCACCTAGGAGGAGTAGAGGAAGAACTAGAAATTTTGTTAGATTTAAATCTTTTGTATTTCTTACCATTGACAATCAAGGCTTCTTCTCCTTCTTCTTCACTTGACTCCTTACTTTCTGGTGTGATGATCTTTGAGGCTTTTAGAGCCACATCCTTCTTCTTTCCTTACTGAAGTTCACGTTCTCTGCTTTCTTCCTCTTCTAGGGTTGCTTCATGAGCTTCTAGATTTCCAATGAGTTGCTCTATTTTCAGTCGAGTGAGGTCATTGGCTTCTTCAATGGCTGTCACCTTTGGCTTGTATTTAGGAGGAAGTGATCGAAGGATTTTGGATACCTGATCTTCTTCAAGAACAGTTTTTCCTAGGGCATTTAAACCATTAACAATAGAAGAGAATATTGCAAACATTTCACTAAATGTTTCATTTGGATCCATACGAAAATGTTCAAACTTTTGCTTAAGCATGCTAATCTTAGAATTCTTGACTTGGACTGTACCTTCATAAGTTATGGACAGTCTATGCCAAATATCATAGGATGTGTCACAGTTTGATATCCTATTAAATTCTCCTACTGAAATTGAACAATATAAAATGCTCACAGCTTTGGCATTCATTTGAGCTAACTTTACCATATTTGCGTCCCACTCTGCATATTGTGTTTGAGGAAGCTCGTATGGGGTTGACACCATCCTCCATAAGTCCCAATTGATGCCTTGGAAGTATAATTGCATCCTTCTCTTCCAATATTGGTAGTTTGTTCCATCAAATGCTGGAGGTCTAGCAACAAGTGTCCCTTCAAGGTTAAGATTGTTGAGCACCTCATCCCCCATTCTTCAAGACCTTGTTAGGGTTCCTTGAATCCTTCTCTGATACCAATTGAAAAACCACTAGAGGGGGGTGAATAGGGTTTTTAAAGAGATTTAATAATTATTTAACTCAAACAACCAACCACAAGAATATTGGACAAGGGGACAAGGATTTAGAGTGGTTCCTACCTTAGAAAATACTAAGGTAGTCAGTCCACTACCCGGTTGCTTACCCAACCGGGATTTGGAAAGAATTTAATTTTATTACCTCACAAGGACTTTACATAAAATTACAATTCTTTCCCTAAACCCTTCAAGCAGCCTTCACCTTGAAGTAATTGCACCAACCTTGAAGCAGCCTTCACCTAGAAGTAATTGCACCAACCTTGAAGCAACCTTCCTCCTGAAGTAGCTTCCCGTTGCAATAGCCTTCTTGAAGTAGCTTCCCGTTGTAATAGCCTTCTTGAAGTAGCTTGAAGTCCACCTTCTCCTCCGAGAAGAACCATATCCAATCTGCAGCCTCCAACCCTAGCAGTAGCAAGGAGAATACAAAGAATAAAAGGAACAAGAAGGAAAAAGGAAATTACAACTTATCCTTTGAAGCACAAGGCTTGATTTGCCTATATCAATTGTGTATATCTCCTAACCAATGTGTATGGAAGTGTGATTGCAGTGTATAGGAGATACTAGCCTATAGGACACGAATTTTGAGCTAAAGGAAGAAGTAGCCAATTTTCACAATGCTCAATTTCTCACAGGTTGCTCAATGTATGCTCAAAGATTGCACAAGTGTAAGAACAAGTAAGTCTAGGTGTCCTAAGGCATGTCCTACTTATAGGAATGTCCTACAAGTGCTTAAGGACGTTCTAGACACCTTCTAGGGGTTTCTAAGTGCTTAACTAGCCGTTAGGTACAAATTTGTTGCTTTAGCAACGACTAATTAATTAATTCTGCAGTTGCTGTCAGAGTCCATCTCGGTCGAGAAATGGTTGACCGAGACACCTACTCGGTCGAAGTTTTGTCGACCGACAGGCTCTCTGGATCAAGTGTTTTGCAACATTTATCTCCAACTGCCAACTACTTTGTCAGTTGTGTCTAACGGCTACTTGGGTCTTTCTCGGTCGAGAAGATTGTCGACCGAGAGTGTCTCGGTCGAGGAGTTAGTCGACCGAGATTGACCCTGTTTCAATCTTTTAATTAAATCACTAAGTGTGTGTATGAGTGTGCATATGTGACACTGTTTGAAGGGGATGACTTATCTAAATGTGGTGTTTAGCTAGGGAGAATCTAACGCTTGATTTTACATGAAGTCTAAGTACTTGTACATTATATATTTGTACAAGTTTTTACAAAGTGATTACATTTCATGAAAATGCAAACATGTAAGCATATAGATTCCCTGGTACTGTGTCATCCACCTTGTTCCTGCACACTCAATTAGTACGTTAGATCAATAAGAATGAAATGTTTGTCATTATCAAAACAAAGGGATTTATAGATGTCCATTTAGCCAACAATTAGGGGTTCCGCATGACATGGCATCTCTAGCTCAAAATCCTACACACTTGTAGTTAAATAAATAATTCTTTTATCCTTCATTTTTATGGTGTGCGAGCGCGTCAGATAGTTGAGGTCAACAAGTTCTTCCTCAATCGCGTATTGTGCCCCCGAGAGATCGTATCCCAATGCTAGTGCAATAGAAGTGACGAACCCTCCCATAAAGAACGGCTTCGAGCTCCTGTAGGGTACACCCTTCAGATGGTCAATCAAAAGAAATCCAAGGTCAATGTACCTCTTATAGTGCATATCGATCAAGACAATCATATCCTTTTGGGAAATGCTTCCTTGGTTGTCATATATGCCCACAATCGTGTTAGCCAGGACCTTCTGCACATAGCGTGTTAGCGGGTTACTTATAGTAGCAGTTTTTGATCTACCAATAATAGGCATAGTCCAAAGTGCCCTCTCTCTCTAACAAGCTGTCATCCAATTTCAAAGCTTCTTCAGGACTAGAGGCGAAGATAGCATTCAGCTCAGTGGAAGTGAGGGTGTGCATGTTGCCCATCATGGAAAATTTGAGTGCATCACATCCCCTCACTTTAGTCTTCTATGTAGTTTGGGGTGTGAAAAGAATATTCCACAACCCAATCCTCTTCAAGCCCATTTCCACTGCCTCTTTGATTCCAAGATCTTCAATGGTCTTCTCGCAACCATACCTAGAGGCGACAACTCGCCTTGTCATGCACTCGGGGTAAATGAGATCAACCTTCTTTTGCCTGTGTCCTCTACCATAGGACACCCCCGCTGGTGCTTCGCCCATGGTTCTTTCTCTGTCTGCCTCCAAATGTGCCAGAACATCGTCTCCTTCATGCTCCAGCTCCACCTCTTCCTCCTCGATGTCTTCTTCTTCCTCCATCGTGTAGGACTGTGAACCCAAGATGGTGTCAAAATTGTACAGTGGGCCAACTACTCCTCATCTTGCTGCAATTTCTGCGAGGATTGCGACTGCACACCTCGCCTCACCGTCACCTGAGACGTCAAGTGGTGGGCTGGTGTAAGCCTCGGAGGGAGTTAGGATGATGACGGTGCTGCTTTAGATTTTGTATTTCTTCTTGTGGCTGCCAGCTCGATCTCATCTATGAGGTTGTCCAAGTCGACCCCCATGGACTCCTCCTCTTCTACGTCCTCCCCCTTGTAGGTGGCATCCGTGATATGGTGGCTATCGGATGAGTGGGTGTGTGATCCGCTCACCGATTGCGACCGGCGGATGGAATGATGGGAGGATGTGGTAGGTGAAGGGGTATGGGATGGCACGGATACATCAGAGGAGGCATTTTTGGAATGCCATTTCCCTCTGGTGAGGATGTTCGTCCCCTTTGTAATAGCCTTCCCAATATTTTTCATGGTGGAGGTGGAGGTGAAGGTGAAGATTTTCGGATTTTTGTGGAGAAGGTGGTGTGGATGTGGTTTTGTGGGTGGAATGGAAGGATAGTGATGTATGGATGGTGGGTATATGATTTGTGGTGGATTTGGGCGAGAATTGAAGGGTTTTCGTGGAGGTTTTGTGTAGGGAGTTGCTCGGCGGAATGGAGATGGATGAGGAGATGGAGATGCGATTGGGAGAGATTGGATGGTGGAAAAGGTAGAGGAATGGTTGGGGATTGATTTGGAATGGATTGGGGATCAAACGGAGGTGGTTTTGGGGGTTGGAGGTGGTGAATGGGGAAGCACACAGCCTTTTTCCGCCGCCATGGTCGCATTTCTAGAGGTGGAAGACGATAGAATGAGGAGGGGGTCGGGTTTAGATGTTTAAAAGAATATTTTTGTTCCTGAACCGGGTTCGGCTACGGTCGTGGCAAGTGGCCACGGTCGTGGCCAGGGTTGGGTAGCACGGCCATGGTGGGTGCCACGGTCGAGTTGTCGATGAAGAACTCCCCGGTTTGACCTCGCCAAGGTCGTGGCGGCGCGCCACGGTCGTGGCCTTGTCCTCCGGCCATGGTCGTGGCTGATCTTGAAAAAACCATGTAATTTCGGCCAATTTGCAGCATAAATTCCCACGGTCGTGACTTGTTGACACGGTCGTGGCCTGCCTTCTTCAACACAGCCGTGGTGAGGACAACGGTCATGGTCAGTCTCCTTCACTACGGTTGTGGCAGCTCACCACGGTCGTGGCCGTTCTTCAAAACAACCTGTAACTTTGGCCAATCTGGTGCTTTAATTCCCACGGTCGTGCTTGGCCACATGAGACACGGTCGTGGCAGCTCACCACGGTCGTGGCCGTTCTTCAAAACAACCTGTAACTTTGGCCAATCTGGTGCTTTAATTCCCACGATTGTGGCCGTAGACCACGATCGTGCTTGGCCACATACACCACGGTCATGGTAGAGATCCATGGTTGTGTTAGGGTTGTCTCCTAAGTTTTCAAACTTTAAAACTTGAACTTTTGATTTCATTTGTTCTTTTGCCACAAATTTGACTTAATGGCCATGATTTACTTCTAAAACTCCTCTCTCTATTGTCTAACACCTGCACCTCATCAAAACTCAAACAAAAACATCAAGCACAAATGTGTGTGTGTATTTATGTAAAAGAAAACTAAAGTATAGAAAAGGAAAAGGTTCGAGAATCTCAAACCACGTGGGTTGCCTCCCACTAGCGCTAAATTTTATGCCTTCAGCCAGGCTTATTGATTGTTGGACTTTTTTACTTTTTCGGAACCTTCAAGAGATCCTTGTAGTAGATCCCTTTCTCATCCTCATCTAAGCATTCTTCTTCATTGCATTCTTCCTCTACAAACATAACAATATCAAAATCTTGATTGGCCTTGTCTGGGCCGACTTCAACAATAGATTTCAATCTTTGCCCATTGACGACAAATTCCTTAGCTCCTTCTTTTGCATAAATGACCACTGCCCCGGATGGGTAAACCTTCTTGACAAGGTAAGGACCTTCCCATCTAGACCGAAGCTTCCCGGGAAAGAACTTCATTCTTGAATTGTATAGCCATACCCATTTGTCGGGCTCAAACTCTTTCTTTTTTATAATCTTGTCATGTAGAAACTTGGTTCTTTCCTTGTATCTCTTTGACATTTCATATGCTTCATGCCGCATTTCTTCTAGCTCATGCAATTGAAACTTTCTTCTCATTCCGGAACTCTCTTCATCAAAGTCCATCTTCTTCAAGGCCCAAAGTGCCTTGTGTTGCATCTCAACTGGCAAATGGAAACTCTTACCATAGACAAGCTTGAATGGTGTAGTGCCAATCGGGGATTTGTATGCAGTCCTATATGCCTATAAAGCTTCAATGAGGCGAAGTGACCAATCCTTGTGGTCCAGTCGCACCGTCTTCTCAAAAACGAGCTTTATCTCCCGATTTGCCAACTCAACTTGACCACTCATTTTGAGGGTGGTAAGGAGTAGCTACACGATGGTTCACTCCATGTCTCTTTAGCAGCCCTTCAAAGGTGCAGTGGATGAAATGACTTCCGCCATCACTAATCATAGCCCTTGGAACACCAAAACGGCTAAAGATGTTGGATTTCACGAAATTACACACCACCTTGTGATCATTTGCCCTTGTTGCCACAGCCTCAATCCATTTTGATACATAGTCTACGGAGACCAAGATGTAGACATACCCGAAAGAAGGAGAGAAAGGGCCCATAAAGTCAATCCCCCAAATATCAAACACTTCTACCACAAGAATAGGTGATAGAGGCATCATGTCCCTCTTTGAGATAGTGCCCACTTTTTGGCACTTGAAGCAACTCTTACAAAAGTCATGAGCATCTTTGAACAATGTTGGCCAGTAGAAACCACATTGAAGAACTTTGGCGGTCGTGTGTTTCCCTCCAAAATGACCTCCACACACTCCGGAATGGCACATAGATAAGACTTCTTGTTGCTCCATCTCCGGAATACACCTCCTAATGAGTTGGTCCAGGCAATACTTGAAGAGGTGAGGGTCATCCCAAATGTAGTTCTTGACCATAGAAAACAATCTCTTACTTTCCTCTCTTGTCCACATGCTAGGTATCCTCCCACTAGCTAGGAAATTCTCTATGTGCTTGTACCATGGCTTTTGGACAGATGAGATTAAGAGGATTTGTTCATGTGGCATTGTCTCTTTGATTGGACTTGTCATATCAAAAGGTCCATCAAGGTGGGAGAGATGATCTGCTGCACCATTTTCTACTCCCGTCTTATCCACAATTTCTATGTAAAATTCTTGGAGCAACAAAATCCATCGGATCAACCTTGGTTTTGAGTCTTTCTTGGACATAAGATACTTCAAAGCAGCATGGTTCGTGTATATTGTCACTTTGTTTTGCAAGAGATACGGCCGGAACTTGTCAAGAGCGAAGATCACCGCAAGCAACTCCTTCTCGGTAGTTGTATAGTTTCTTTGAGCATCATCTAAGGTTTTGCTTGCATAGTAAATAGCATGAGTAATTCGGCCAATGCGTTGACCCAGCACAGCCCCCACCGCCATATCAGATGCATCAGTCATGATCTCAAATGGCAAAGAGAAATCTGGGGGCTGCATGATAGGAGCAGAAATAAGCCTTTCTTTCAAATGATTGAAGGCTTCAACACATTTGTCGTCAAACTGAAATTCAACATCTTTCTCAAGTAATCGACAGAGTGGTCTTGAGATTTTTCTAAAGTCCTTGATAAAGCGGCGGTAGAAACCTGCATGTCCCAAGAAAGATCGAACGTGTCTTACGGTGGAAGGAAGGTCGAGTGTAGAGATAAGGCCCACCTTGGCCTTGTCAACTTCAATCCCATCTTTAGAAACTCGGTGTCCCAGAACTATACCCTCAGGTACCATGAAATGGCTCATTTCCCAAGATAAAACTAAGAGAACTTTCACACATCTTTCCAGAACAGCAACTAGATGTAGCAAGCACTCATCAAAGGTTTTCCCAAAAATTGAAAAATTATCCATGAAAACTTCAAGTGACGAATCAAGCATGTCAGTGAAGATTGAGGTTACACATCTCTAAAAAGTGGAAGGGGCATTGCACAATCCAAATGGCATTCTTCGGTAGGAAAATGTAGCACTTGGACAAGTGAATGTTGTCTTCTCTTGGTCTGTCGGATGCACAACAATCTGAAAATATCCTGAGTATCCATCAAGAAAACAGTAGAAGCTCTGCCCAATCAATCTCTCTAAAATCTGATCAAGAAATGGGAGTGGGTAGTGATCCTTCTTTGTCTTTTCATTGAGCTTCCGATAATCAACGCACATTCTCCACTTGGATTGCTCTCTCACCGGCATAAGCTCACCATCGGCATTTTCTGCAACCGTAATCCGCCCTTCTTGGGCACAACTTGGATGGGACTCACCCACGTGCTGTCTGAAATGGGATAGATGATCCCTGCATCAAGCAACTTTACAACCTCTTGAGTTACAACTTCCTTCAACTTTGGATTTATCCTTCTTTGCATTTGGCGTGTCGGTCTCGCATCTTCTTCTAAGTATATCTGATGCACACAAATAGAGGGGGGGTCAATCCCTCTCAAGTCAACAATAGACCATCCAATGGCTTGGATGTTCTTCCTCAAGACTTCCATCAAGGCATCTTCTTGCTCAGGAGAGAGAATGGAGGAAATTATCACTGGGAGGGTGTCATTTGAGCCAAGGAAATTGTACTTCAATCCTTCAGGAAGTGTCTTCAACTCAAGAACGGGGGGTGCCTCAAGGGAGTTCTTCAATGGTGCAGAAATAGAAGAAAGGTCCTAACTTGCAGCCACTAGGGTTAGCTCATCCACTTCACTTTCTTCATCATCATTGTCAGGGAACTCAACAATTGGTTCAAGACCTCTACCTTGGGTGGTCGTCTCAATCCACGCAGGTAGGCACTCTTCAACAATCTCTTCTAGGCATTCCACCAAATAACAATCTTCATCGGCGGCCCCTATCACTTCGGCTGTAGTAGAAGACTTGAAGATGTTCAACCCGATCTTCATGTGCATGAATGTAACATACATGGTCCTAGTCCTCACATGGATCACGACATCAGTTGTGGCTAGGAAAGGTCTCCCCAAGATGATTGGCACCTTTCTAGTCTCTTTTTCCATATCAAGAATGATAAAATCGGATGGGAAGAAGGCAAAAGTATCCTCATCAAGACGGACCAGCACATCATCCACACGCCCTCTAAGCGTCTTCACAGATCGGTCAGCCAACTGTAGAGTGCAATGGGTTGGCCTCAACTCCCCCATTTGGAGCTCAACAAACAGATCATATGACATCAAGTTTACGCTAGACCCCAAGTAAAGAAGAGCCTGGTCTATGCGATGTGCCCCGATGTAGCATGATATAATGGGAGCACTAGGGTCTTTTCTTTTCTGGGGAATGGTGTGTTGGAGAATGGAGCTCACTTGCTCAGTGAGCTTAATCTTCTTAGGCGTCCTCCCTGTTGTCTTTCTTTTGAAGGTGCACAATTCTTTCAGGAACTTTGCATAGGACGGAATTTGCTTGACTGCATCTATAAGAGGTACATTGATTTTCACTTTCTTGAAGATCTCCAGAATATCTTCCGCATGCTTCTTTTTTTTCTTTGCAACAAAAGGCTCCTCAAGTGCATCAGTATATGGAGGGAGTTGGGACCCCAATCGGTACAAATCAACAGTATCATCCACTGGTATCACTGGAATCACAGTATCACATCTCGGTATCACAGTATAAATGCTCGGCGTCACAATATCAACACTGCCTCTTATCACATTATCATCACTTTGCCTCTCAGCATCAACCTGCTCAGCCTCAGTGTCATCTCTGCCAACAATTGTACCATGGGGGCTCTCCAAAGTCCTGCCACTCCTCAAGGTAGTCACTACCTTCACATGCTCATGGGTGGTAGGAGAGGGAGCTTTTGGAGGTGGTTGTGGCTGTTGGGGTGGTGGAGGCCTTTGGTGAGGGGAGTTGGGATTTTGAAGAATGAATTGGGATTGCAGTTGTTGTTGTGGTGGGGGTGGTATTGTGGAGGTGGTTGTTGGTAGGTGTGAGGTGGAGGTGGAGCATATTGATAATTGAGTGGCGCTTGAGGAGGCGGAGGATCATAGGAGTTTGGTGGGGCTTGGTAAGATGGTGGAACATAAGCACTCGAAGTGTTTCCTAGAAAAGCCCCATCATTGTTTGGATTTGGCATTGGTTGAGATGGAATTCTACCTTCTTCTCTTCTAGCCAAAGAGAGAGAAATCTGATCCAACCTCTGCTCAAGACGGTTAATAGACTGCCCATGTGCATTGACATCCTTTTTTACTTCATCTAGGCTTCTTAGCCTTCCTAGTACCTCGTCCTCAAACTTGGAGTTGTAGCATGGCTTTTTCTGCCCTTGTCCTTGTACATCCTCATTCTGTTGTTTCCAAGAGAAGTTTGGGTGGTTCCTCCACTTGGGAGTGTAGGAGTTGGACATTGGGCCCTAATTTTTGCGGCCACCAAAGGAATGTAGAGCGTTGACTTCCTCATATACAGTGTCAACAACCATTGCGGGTTGGCTTGAAGAGCCACCCACTTGATTCTTCATCATCCGCATCATATCATCCATCATTTTCATCATATCGGGGTCGGTCGCATTGCGTGCGAGGGCCATGGAGGAAGGTGGAGGAGTGTAGTTCCGGCTACAATGCCCCCCCTTAGTGGAGGCTTGGTGGCGAGAATTCTCGGCGAGATGCTCAAACAGCGGCCATGATTCCTCAGGTGACTTTTCCATGAACGTGCTCTCGTAGGAAGAGTCTACGTTGTTTTGGCTTTGCTCCTCAAGCCCAGTGTAGAAGGCCTAAACAAGCTGCCACTGAGGAACCTCATGATGAGGGCAGTCACGAAGCAAATTCTAGAACCTCTCCCACGCCTCGTGGAAGGGCTCGTTCTCTTTCTGGGCGAACGACGTGATGCACCTTCTCATATAAGATAACTTGGTGATGGGGAAGAACTTCTTGAGAAAATCATTCTTCACCTCATTCCAAGTGACCAACTCTGGCCTCGAAACGTACCACTCCTTGGCTTTCTCCTTGAGAGAGAAAGGAAAGAGTGTCCTCCTGATTGAGTCATCGGTGGCGGTTGGAGTGCGGAAAGTAGAGCACGTTTCAAGGAACGTGTCTATGTGGTGGTAGGGGTCTCATTCTCCATACCGAAGTATGTAGGAAGAAGCCCTAGGAGTGCCGGCGGGATGGAGAACTGTTGACTGGGAATTTGGTCAACCAGCGTGGCAATGGGGGAGTTGTAGTTCCCCGACATGAAGTACTCATGAAGCGGGCGATGTGGCGGTGGAGGTGGAACATCTGGTGGCGGGGTGTTCTCATCCATCTCAGCCTCTCGGTGTAAGTTGTGGCGAGCTTGACGCCTTCTTCTCCCAATCTCGGGGTCGTAAACCACCAAGTCGGTGCAACTCCAATGCGTGCTATGCATGCACAGCTGTCACCTGCACAAATCACAAACAAACAACAAGGAGCCAAGTTAGTGAACCAATATGCAATAATAACACAAAGAATAAATAATAGTGATGGTGAGGGCAAAAGGAAAGGCTAAGCTACACTATCTAACTAGGCCGAGCGCCTCTATCCCCGGCAAAGGTGCCAGAAAGCTTGGTGCATCCCCGCTAGTGGTGCTTTTTACACCCCACGAGATCGGAGCGCACAAGATGTGGGATCTTATGCTTTCAAAATTTGTAGAACCTACACTAACTACCTACGTCTACTAAGACACTACGCCCGCAAGCGCACGGGGTCATGTCGTAGTATAGGTGAGGTGGCAAGTACAGGGTCCATCCACGGAGATAGAGGGGGCACTAGAGTTAGACGGTGTGGGCTACGTTCCTATTGCGGAGAGTAAGGTTTTTAGGGTTTAAAGGTTGGTTGGTTGTTGATTAATCTAAGTGAGCAAGTAGGAAAAGCAATATGAAACTAAGTTATCAAAAGGATAAATTAGCAATCTAAGTCAACAAGCTATCTAAACAAGAGCAAGAACAAACTACACTAGACTAAGCAAGCAACTAGAAATTGAGAGCCTAAGTTAATCCACAAATCAAGATCGAAGACCTAAATTAACACTTAGCTAGCAAAACTAGGCAATTAACTAAGTTAACTAAAGCAATTGAACTACACTAGAATTAACGAGCAAGCAGAGCAATTAAGGTTTTAAGCAATTAGATGAAGGAGGTGGGCCGTTTGGGAATGTGACCTTGACATTAATTGGGGGATGTCACCATAATAAGCAATTAGCATATTTCATTATAGACTACCAAACCAAACAAGAAGGTGGGTGTTATGAGAATGTACTCTATGCTACTAATTGGAGAACTAGGGCTAGGTGTAATTCTCATAGGACTTACCAAGTCTAGGTCTCTAGGATAAGTGGTATTAGTCAATTGAGGACCAAGGGTAAGGATGGGAGCAGAGATGAGGATATTTGACCTCATGCCACTAGACACCTCAGCCTTTAGGAAATCCTAGGCAATTGCACTAATCACACTTATACTAGTCACTTAGAACTCACATTTGCATGTAGTAAGAAGGTGATTATGTAGGAAGATAGGGGGCTAGCTAGGTATCCAAATGAAGGACCTAGGAGCCAATCCTATGATAGCTACTTAGAAACCAAAACATCCTAGAGACAAATGACTTCAAACACCACAAGGCAAGCAATTAATGTAATTAACAACAATCACATGCACAAGTAATGGGATATGAGCTACAAGCAAAGGCAATCATCATAGAAGTGAAATATGTTCATTACAAATTATATTCCCCCAACATTGTATCAAAGTCACATTTTTGCCCCCAAACAGCCCACCCAAGGGGGCTTAGCTATACATGATCAAAATAGAAACAAAGGAGAAGGGAAAGAGAGTAGGAAATGCCATGGATGCTTGATGAAGCTTGACTTCTTCACCTCCTTGCTTCCAGCCACGAGCCTCCTCCTCCAATGGTGCCCAAGGGCATGGAAATGGTGGAATAGGTGGATAGAAACCTAGAGAAAATAGGTTTCTATGGTGGAAATGAGTGGAAAGTGGGTGGAAATGGGGTTAAATGCAAGGAAAGTAGGTGGATGGGAGTAATGGATGCAAGGGAGCAGTTGGGTTGCGGCTAGGAAGTGCTCTCTCCCGAGCCCTAGAAGCAACTAGTGCTTATATAGGAGCTAGGGCTAAGTGGGGGTAAAATAGGAAAAGCAATGCAAAGTTGTGTAGGGTAGGTGGTCACCACGGTCGTGGTGGGTGTGCCACGACTGTGGTGAGGGTAGTGGGGAATGGTCTTGGGGGGTAAATATGGTCGTGGTGTGAAGGAAGTGGTGGGATGGTGGTGGCCGCGGCCGTGGCGGAGTGCCACGGTCGTGGTGGGTAACATGCACCACGACCGTGTTGGGTAACACGGCCGTTTTGGAGGGGGAGGAGCTGACCGTGGGGAAGGGCCACGTGAGTCTTGATCGTCTTCGGCCACGGTTGTGGTGACTTGGCCACGGTCATGGCGTTCCGGGAAAAAACCTTGTTGGCAACTGACTTCTTGCAATTAATTCCCACGACCGTGGTAGGGTGCCACGGCCGTGTTCTCTTCTCTTGACCACGACCGTGCTGATGGCCACGATCGTGGTGTCTTCACTGGCCACAGTCGTGGCTGGGAGGCCACGGTCGTGGGACTCGGTGGAATTTCCCTGTTACAACCTGTTGGAGCTTGGCAATAAATGCACGACCGTGGCATTGTGGCCACGGCCGTGGTGAGGCTTGACTTCTTGATTTTGCTTCTAACTTTGCCATTTTTGGATGTCTTCGCTTGTGGATGATTCTTGTCTACTGGAGGTAGGTTGAGGGAGACTTTGGGGCCTTTCTTGGGTCCCTCCTAGAGTGGGGGAACCCTAGAACTCCCTCTCTCTCTCTCTCTTTCATCTAAGCATGGTCCAAGTACCTGAAAAACAGTGCAAAGAACATCCATAAGAATATTTGCAATGATAATCATATTGGGGAGAATAACATGTACTTATAATACATTTGAATGTGATAAAAGTACAAAATGACACAAGATACAGCCCTAGAATAGGGTTGGATCAATTTACATGATGTCTATGTACTTGTACATTATATACTTGAACAAGTTTTTACATTGAGTATAATCATGAAAATAAAAGCAATCTAAGCATGTTGATCTTCCAATTTGTCTAGATCTTCAACTATCCACTTCCTTATTTGTTTATCCCTGAAACACTCGAATAACAAGTTATATCCACAAGAATGAAATGTTTGTCACCATCAAAACAAAGGATATAATAATGTCGAATTTAGCCAATAGATACAACCACGTAATTAATTATTGATTTAATTAATTATTTCTTTCCTAATCAGATTTATTAATCCTAACTAAAAAGTGTCACTTTTGCAAAAAAAATCTCTACGTGTACAAGAGCAATCGAGTGGTCGTGTCTTAATAGGAATAGGATTACTAGGGCGTGTAAGGCTATAACTATGCCTTCAGTCATTAGGGTTAAGCACATCTTTCATACACACAGTTGTCAATAGTTCGAGTGTGCGTTTACAAACCATAAGTCAAAGTTTTCCATCATCGCTTCTGTGGTGTTATATGGAGGCCTTCTCCTAGACGTGGCATGTTCTTTCATCCTCTTCCTTCAAAGAGAAAACATGTTAGGTGGTGGTTCCTATGGTTTCTAAGCCGCATTGATAGTGTAACTGGTTCGTCTGCATCGTTTATCGTCAACACGAATGAGACATATCTTCTTCAGGTTCATGACCAGGTCAACTAGAAGAACGACACATATCCTTCCAGATTGCGGGCTGGTGATTTATTTATGTAACACATTCATTTTTCAATGAACGATCTGGTCTAGTTCCTAACATAGTTTTTATTTTCTCCTGCACTATTTATTTTTCTATTTCCTATCTGGATCTGGACTGAACTTGTTAATTTATTACACCTGTCGATGTTGCATGTAACGACGTAAATCTAAAACTTACAACAAAATGTTGTAGGATTGATGGATTGGAATTGTTTTCTATTATATAATGGTGGAAAATTTAGGATCCACAATTTTATATCCTCTGGGGGTAAGTGGGGCCACCACCACCATTTTTTAAAAAATTACCACAAATGTGCATTTTATATTAAGCGAGGTGTCTATCAAGGTAACATCTTTTAGATACCGACATGGATATATGTATACATCTATACTATTAGGAATTGTTGTGGGAAAGTGACGTGTTCTACATAACTAAAAGTGCAAGATTTAACGTGGAAAACTCTCCCCAAGATGACAAGAAAAAAATCACGGGGCAATACCAGTCAACAAGAACTATGTAATCAAGATTACAACTCACACCGTCCAGATTTAACTATCCCTAAATTAGAATAGCTCCCCCCACATGACAAAGATAGGAAGAAGAAAGTTACACTCAGCATGTACAAAATATCCCACTTATCTTATTCTCCTCACAACACCTATGTCATTGTAGGGGATCAGACACACAGTTGTGCCTTTGCCTATTGCCACTGTGATCGTTGACTGGGCCGCCTCTGCTCCTGAGGAGGTCACCTACTTCGTCACCAATCAAAAACTCTCTCCTCCAGAGAGAGTAGATGCACATCCTATGCTAAATGGATGCACTGTTGTCATAGTCATTGTCGCAACACCAACATAGTGCCACCAAGTGATGTGCGTCCTACACTAATAAGATATGCCATTGTTATTGATACACCACCAATGTGTCGATGACTGTCATCCGCTACTTCGCTTCAAGGCAAAGTTTTTGGTCCTCTCTTACCACAAGTGAGCACCACCAGTTGTTCTTATTTTCTGGCTCTTCTACCACAGAAGGAACCAACAACAAACAACTGATGGGATGGTTGCAAGGGCCTCCCCCAAGGTCTCTGTTTATAAGCCTCCATGACATATGGTAGCAATTAAGATTCCCACTCCAATTCATAGTCCAATTCCTAATCCAACTCTAATGTTGAAAATAGAGAGTCATCTTCTCTCCTATTGGATTCAACTCCTACTAAGATTGGCAACACAAGCCAACTCCTACTCAAGCCCAAATCCAATGAGGACATGGGCCGTAACAATCCTATTCCAACAATCTCCCCCTCGTGGCCATAAGGGAGATGTTGTCTTCGACAATCATTCAAAGTAACTTCCTCAAAATCAGTTTTAATGTTTATTTCTTGGGTCTTGTACCCCACTACCATGTTTACATTTACTTGATGTTTATAATTTCCATACTTCTTAGCATTTTGACTTTATTAGACTATTGAACTAGTATAGTGGTAATTTTGTACAACCACCCATAGATAGGGCATGTGTAAATTCACCTAGGAAAATGTGTTACCCTCCCGAATATAGAATATTTGTAGGTGATTGGAATGTTTTACTCTCCCTCACTTGTTGGTTGAGGTTAGGTAGGTCCCTCAACCCTACATAGTTTAGATAGTCAATATTAATCATGCATGCAACCATTTTACTATTTTTATTATGGCAAGAATCTATTTTACTTATGTCTCATACTGTTGATCATCTCCGTCTTATGATGAAATCTTAGCTTTATTTCCATATAGTTTTCTTTATCTTTTATCATTGCTCATTTTTGCTAACACATACCTTGTTTTTCTTTTCCTTTTGTTGGGTGCTTTCCCAACCATCCAAGGTTTGATCAAGGGAGTTGAGGAAGGCCTAGGATCAGAGTTGTATAATAGGAGCATGGAGGACCATCCTAGTAATAGGAGGAGTACATGGCTTTAACATTGGACCTATCTTATGAAGTTGTTCCATGGAGACAAAGTTGGTGTAATTTATATTTCCATCTATCTAGATCCTTTTGTTGTTGTAAACCCTATATGGAAGAATGATGATGTACACTTTTAGAAATTGATTATAGTCATGAAATTATATTATGCTTCATTACCCATTGGTCTTTTGTATACAATATATATAAAGATTTGAAAATTTTACACCCAGTTTCCCTGGCCATAGATCCATCTAGTGTCAGGACTTGTTGGATGGTGAAAAGAGTATTCCTGTGTAAAACTTAGAGCACATATTGTTAATTATGTGGGGCTCTTAGAGGAGTACATCCTTATCATCCAGGTCCCAAGGTGTTTGAGAGTGGTTGTGGTCATGTCTCAGTGTTATATATGTGAATGTGAGGACAATAGTGAGAATAAATGTGGTTGTGCCTCAAATGATATAGGTGTGTATAACTTGGTTTCTAGTGTCAAAACCTGTACCAAGGTGGGCTAGGTGTTTTTAGCTTGACTATATGTCACTGGTGGTAGTTCAACTGTTATGTCACTGCAGTGCAGACTCGTACTAACTCAGTGAGGAGAAGATCTTAGATTCTGGCTCTTCCTAGATCTTGCATAGCATTTATTTTGACTTCGCAATGGTCATTTGGATTTGGGTGGCACGACTCAAATCCTTAGGGCATTAATAAAGGCATACAACCATGTAGTATAACAGTGTAGGGTTAAACACACTTTACATTAGATGTTTACTCTTTCCTTATATTATTACTGCTTAGTTGCAAAATTGAGCATGATTCTCCATTCTTCTTGCATCAAGTACATGTTCATTGCATTGTCCTTCTTCCTCATGTGCACATTGTCTAGAAGTAGTCTTTGGAGTGACCTTCTCAAATTGGGAGCCATCTTTATGCTTGTAGAAACTTACCTTTCTACCCTTACTAACATCATTGAGAGAATCACACAACTCAGACCAACGACTACACTTGTAGGAGTACTTCCAACTCCTCCCTGTATCCTTTGATCTAGCATTGTCTTCTTGACTTTCTGAACCTTCTCTTTGTGCACTCTCAATGTGGTTTTATATAGATTGCAACACAGTCTTCCTCAAGCTATCACCAAAAACTCTTTTGTTACCATTTACATATCACCACCGAACCTGAGATCATATCCGCTCCTATCCAACACGGAACCATAAATTACATTAAGACTCAAGTCTGGAATGTGAGGAACATCCTTGAGCACGATAGTACACCCAACATATTTGTTGACACAGACGTCACCAATCCTGATGATATTTGAGTAGCTAGCATTCCCCATCCTAACATTTCCAAAGTTCCCTATTCTATATTTTGTGAAGAACTTCATGTGAGTTGCAGCATGACATGTTGCTCCTGTGTCTACATCACACTCAAAACCATCATCTGTGTTCAATCCCTGCTCTTGGACTGTCAATATTAGATCTTTCAGAATGGCAGTTGTATTGTTCTAGTCATCATCCTCATGTTTTTTGACAAGTTTTTGTGACACCTTCTTCTAGATCTTGCAATCTTTCTTGAAGTATCCAAAATGTTCACAACAGTAACATTCTTTACTCTTTGTTTTTTACTTCTCGTGATTAGAACTGTGATTGTGACTTTGATTTCTTCCTCTACCTTCAACATATAGAGTTGAACATGAAGAATCAGATTCTCCACATTTCCTTTTGTAAATGTCCTCACTTAGAATCAAATCCTCAATATCGTCAAGCTTCAACTTCATGCTTCCTGACAAACTACTGACTGATGTCACCGTAGCAGACCAATTCTCAGGCAAAGAGGAAAGAAAGATAATAGATTTGACTTCATCATCAAAAATTATCTCCACTGAGTTTAGCTGAGTAGTTATGATGTTGAACTCATTGATGTGATCTGCTACTGAGGCTCCTTCACTCATCTTCAGGTTGAACAAATGGCACATCAAATATACCTTGTTTGTAGTATTTGGGCTTCTCATACATATCTGATAACGTCTTCATAAGTCCCACCATCTGTTGGTATGTATGCCCTGAGAGCCAATCATGAGATGATTGGTGGGATACATTAAGATTGATTTGATAAACATCAAAGGCAAGCTTCCAATTCTTTCTGGTTCAGTCATATGAGATAGTGATAGAACAGATTGAATGTCTAGAGAATGATGGTACTCAATGACGTATGCCTTCAGTTCATGACCTAAACGATGAGATCATACGGATGCTAAGAGTTTGTACATTCTTGTTGTGTCCCTAGTCGGATGTCATTGTGGAAGGTTGATAGACAGCAATGACACACAAGATTAGATTGTGGTGTTGGTTGATGATAGAATCTCATTAATCATAATATAGATATATCAAACCAAACACATAGGTACTTGTTAGAGAACAAGTGTACCGGACAGACCCACTGTGAGTTTGACACATGGAACCATGACATGGTAGTCACAGTCAGTACTCACAGTGATGGTGGTGAGTGTGATTCTTTGACCTGAAATCACTACACTCAACACATGTCGTTGGGCGCACTTTGACATCATCAAATGCAGTCCTGAAATATGTGTTGTTATAAAGGTGATGATTGGGTGGCTTTGACACATGGGGCTTTTGAGGGGTGAGTGATAGATATGGGATTTGTCCCTCCTGAGGGAGTTTGATATCCAAGGTCACTTGATGAGTAGGATTGAAATAGGCGTGCACACGCATGTGTGAATCTGTATGTGATATTTTTGTCATACATATCTCTTCCAATATGATCTGAGATCAAGAAAGTGAATGAACATTGATAGGATGACTGTTCCATGCCCCAAGTTCATTCGGGATATCAGTGACAAAGGAATTATACATTCACTATAACACTATTCACGAATTGTAGGATTGAAAGTTGTTCTCCAACTTTCTACTTTCACTTGGGTAGCACAGATGTGTGACTAGGCACCGCTCTTTGCTTGTGAAGTCATAAGTGTTATGGACTTTCACTGCCAACGTGAAATGGACCTGTAGGGTCACACACATAGGATTTAACCTGGAAGAGGAGTTTTGTCCACAAACAATGTTTAGATTGATTACTAAAGGAGTTTAGTAGTTCAATTAAACACTCAATCAATTGATAGCTCAATGTCATGATGTTCAAGGTGTTGAACACATTGATTAGAGTATCAGATTGATTCAAATCACAATTGACTGATTCTGCACAATCTGCACTCCCAACCGATCGGCTCATGTGATGAACCGATCGGCTGAGCTTGGTGAACCGGTTGGCTCAAGTGTTGAGTCGATTGGCTCCTGGTCAGGGTGAACTGATTGCTTCAAGTGTTGAAATGATCGATTCAACTGGTGCAACCGAGCAAGTTGGGAAAATACGATTGGTGAGCATTTTCCTTGTGTTTCAATTACCCAATTTGATTGGGAAATAGGATTGGTATTCGATACCAATTAGAAACAAAAGAAGGAAAGTCGAACGGGAACTGATCAGGACCACGATCTGACCGGTTCAAGAGTGAACCGATCGGCTCATGGGTCCCAACCGATCGGTTGAGGTGTCAACCGACCGGTTCAGGTCCCCAACCGACCGTTTCAGTTGTGAAACGATCGGTTCAGGTTGCGAGTTGGTTGTTTTTGTGGAAAATCTCAAACCCTTCTACTCCTGCTTTTAGTCCCGTATTTCCCGGTATGGAGAACCCTGTCCCATGACCCTCCTATATACAGGGGTATTGGGGGCTTCTCAAAGTACAACTCAGTGCAACCAGTTTCTCTACAAAGTTGTCGTTCTCTCTGGTTTTGGTAATCGAGAGATCCCGAGCAAGTGCTACCCGAAAAGGGAGGCACAGCAAGGGAAAGACAACTGCAGTTGCAAGTGGCAGCAGGAGAGTGTGTTGGAGACTAGTACGCCAACAGGAGGGTGCGACTCCTTCCGATTCCTTATGGGACAAGGAGATTGGAGTTCCAGGCAGTCCGTGTGGACTACTTCAGAGGCGGGAGGTTTTTGCCGCTTAGGAGGACAATTGTCAATCCCATCAGTCCCAGTGCGACCAGGAGCTACACAGACACCGTCCAAGACCGGAGGTGAAGACCGTGAAAGCCGCGAGGTATTGTCGCCGAGCAAGCCTCGGGACAAGGTATGATTCCACAAACCATCCTTTCCTATTGTATAGACATTGACGTGTTTCCTTGTTCCGGGTTTTGGGGAGAAAATTTCTTTTCCGCTGCCTTCTCTGCCTTCCCAAAAACCCAACAGTGGTATCAGAGCCACGTCAACTTCTCTATACTTTAGGAATATCGATATGATCGATTTTGGTTTGTCACCTTTATTTATTGCATACGATGCGAATAATATTGGCTTTATGCATGTACAATCCTAAATCTACAAATCCCAAATTACATATATGATATGTATTATTAATGCACTCGATACGCGTCGCCCTTAAATGAGTTTTGTGGTGGATGTATAGCGTGGTTATGGCCAATAAACCCTATCTGTGTATGGTGGTATGTGGTTGCTTGCATCTCAGTCTGTGCACCGATCTTCCTTCTCCTATTCCTGATGTAACTCAAAATAATTTGAGATTTCTTTCCTACCTTTGCTCCCCTCGAATGTAACTCAAGGTTTCTCTTTTTATAATGTAAAATAGGATATAATTTTATTTCCTATTATGTCAAAGAATGGAGGACATCAAGATGACAGCTAAGACGATCGGTTCAAGGCGTGAACTGATCAGTTGACGTTCCAGACGATCGGTTCAAGGAGTGAGCCGATCGGTTGATGACCGGTTCAAGGAGCGAGATGAGCGTGTGGCGGCCATGATGAAATGCATGACGACCAAGCAAACCAAACGGTTGGAGGAGCCAACCGATCGGCTGGTGGCACCCAGCCGATCAGTCTGATGGCGATCCGATCATTCATGTGATGAGTTGATCAAACCCAGAAAGGCAAAGCACAGAGTTCATATTTTACAGGTTGCATGTGATGTAGACCTAGATGACTGTGATTCCTCTTGGCTCGAGGAATCACATTAGGATGGCCATAATCATCGCTTTTATCGTTTTGCATGTTTTCTGTGGGATATAGTATGTATATGATACGTACTATGTATTGTGGTGATTGGATATGTATATGTATATAAAACCAAATCCCTCATTAAATATTAAGTTTTAGATGTCTTCCAAATGCAATACACGTGAAAATCTTGATCGACCAAGTGTGGGCATGCCCTAGCGTGGTGCACCGTCTATCTCGTGGAAGCGTGAAGGATGAATGTGTGGGTCTGCCCTAGCAGGGTGCATATTTATCATGTTTGCTTTGGGTTGGACTTGAGAAGGTGATCTAGATGGGATCTAGTACCTTGAGGCATGGAGATGATCATGGAAAGGTGTTGCATATGATGCAATTGGAAAAATCTGCCTACCTGAGGGATCTAAGTTGTGGGTGACAGCCCTAGCTGGTCCATGACTTAGAGGATTTCAGGATCTTGCCCACTACAAGGTTGTACGCTGCAATCTTCCAAATTGATGGTGAGGGCTATCAAATTGAAGTAAAATAGTGGGAGCAATAATTAATCAAAGGCCTAATTTTATCGTCAACTTTTCAAATCAATCAAACAAGTCAAAAAGAGTTTTGGACTAAAATTGCATATATTTCCTTTTATTAAAATAAATGGTTAATCAACAAATCACTTTATTTGCGATCGGTCTTTGAGACCAACAAATTAAATGGGAATAATTCCACGATTGGTTAGGATGATGAGAAGTGTTCTCAATCAAAGAGCGAAAGCTCTAAGCCCTATTTATACCCTACCAGATGAACTCGATCCCACCACATCAATGGCTGAAAGTATGCTTATGACATTGATGAGGAGTGCTTGATGTTGTGTTTTCTGAACAATGAGTTGCAGAGACAATATGAGACATATGATGTCTCCAAGACATTTTCCTAGTATGTCATGACAGAAGGAGATCCAGTAAGGTATTCACACACTCAATATGATTGGGTATGTAGAAAGACCTGACTAAGAAGGATTCCCTCTGAGCCAAGAGTTGGCTATTGGTATGATACTGCAAATGTTGCGAGAATCATACAATTCATGATAAGCTACAACTTTGACAAACGTTGACAGAGTTGTTGGACATGTTGAGGACAGTAGAGGCAAAGATGAAGAAAGACAAACCATAATCTTTGATGTGATCAAAGAAAAGGTAATTCTTAAGGGCAAGGACAAGGGCAAAGTAAAGAAGTGTTCTGAAGCTAGCCAGCAATCCAAGCCGTCTTCAGCCTCAAGGCACATGGGGAAAGGGTGTATGAGGGATTGCCCTCTATATCTGAAAGAACAAGAGAAGATGAAGGAGGGGATGGAGATGTCCACCTAAGGTATCATGAAATAAACCGCTTCTTTATCTGAGGTATATGATACCAAGATATGGATATGTCATATATGATATACAATATCCACAAAGAAGTGATGGCCTTTGTGAAAGGACCAAGAAAGAAGTACCCATAATTGGAGCATGTGTTGCTGCCATAGATATGAGTATCTTTCAATTTATTTCAGCCTAAAGGGAATGAAATAGAGTTGAGAACTGCTATTTCAATTTGCCAATAGATAGAAACACTTTATTTTTGCATATTGTATGACAATGATGGTACTAATAAAGTTGATGTTTCAATCTTAAAGATATGATCTTTATGGAAATGCCTTTTTTATCTTGTGATACATGGTATGCATAAGATAAAATGATACCTAAATGTTATAGATAACTCAAACAATCAAATTAGCATAAATCATGAGAAATTCATTTCTAGTTCCATGCGATGGATAAATCTAGACTCTTTTGGCTAGAGAACCAATAAGAGACATGAATATTTTGGACATGATTAATCAATCTTCACTAAAGGTAGTGGGAGAATGATTATCCTATTAGGTATGATACATGTGATGTATTTACATACCTATTGGAACAAATGCTAATACTTCAAATGGTGTTTAGAGAAATATCAATATGAATATCTTGAAGTGTTCAAGATTATCATAGATGAAGTGCAAATTTGGTAAAGTGCTAATTCTTGATGAGATCAATGAATGAAATTCTTGGACCAAATGTTTGAGATCTTTATGAGTGATTATGATAGTGTATCATAGTGAACTCATGATGAAAGCATGGTGATGTCTAAATCAAGAAGGAATCATACTCTAAGGAGTTAGAGAATGAATATCAAATAATTGAATTCTTCTTAATAAAAGAATACTCCTCACTAATAAAAGAAATTAAGAGTCACAAGAGTTGTGAATTCTTACATCCTTACACCTCAATTATCTATGTGATGAGTTGTTCATGTGATGAGTCAACTATCTAGATGAATATGAGGAACCGAATTTTGAGTTATGGTTTATGACCATTACATCCTAAATGACTTCCATGTGAACCATAAGGTATGACCTTGATGGTAGCACCCATTGGATAAAATCCATAAGTGCAAATGAGTCTTAAGTGTTAAGACACATGGATAACATTTTGAGAAGGATGATGCTTGTTGATTGCAACTTAATGACTAAGGCATTTGGCATATGGATACTAAAACTACATTCCTATGAGGAATAAAACAAGGATGTGTACGTGAAACAACCTATAAGGTTTATGAATCCACTAATGCAAATGAAGTCTATAAGTTACAATGGACTAATCAATGTGATTGATTGAGTACAAGCAACTCAGAATTGGATCTTTACTTTGATGATATAGTCAAATGGTTTGACTGATATGTCAAAGATAAAGAAGGGATCTATGATTTAGTGGGAGCGTGTTCACATTCCACATGTTGATGTGAAATGGAAATGTTCTAAAATGGAAATCAAAAAGTGTAAATTATCTTTAAGGAAGATAAAGATGTTTCCTATGTGATAGGAATAAAGATCTATAGAGATAGTTCTCGAAAATCTCTTGACCTGAAAAGCGAAAACATACATTGGCAATCTATACTGAAGGGTTCAGTATGCACAGATTCAGTGGGAGAAAACTTGTCCATGTTACATGGAGTTAGTATCCCAAGGCCAAGTGTCCAATTCTTATGAAGAATGGGAACACTAAGAATAGATATGGATCTATAATGTATGCAATCATCCCATTATCTTGCATGTTGACATGGCAAGAACAAAATGCATTCATCATCTTGTATGTAGGACATGGCAATATTATGTGCTCATCCGGATAACTCGTATGTGAGACATGACGAGTGGATGTCTGCCTACTTCCAGTAAGGGTTACTGGAATACCATGAAAACTTGATAAGTACTTGAGAATTACTAGTTATATGAAGATAAGGAAGAGTTCAATGTAAAGAGTTACATTGATGCGAACTTCCGAAAGGACAGAAAATTAATCGCAAAATATATATAGGATATATAAAAGTGAAAGTTTGTTGATAATTGGAAATGTTCCAATAAAACCATTTCAAAGGAAATGTCGAGTATCTATGTGTTAGAGAACAACAGTGGATACTATATGGATCTGGAAGTTCATGAGATGAACTTATATTCCACTCATTGATGACAAGTATGGAATCCTTGATCATGCAATGTGGCTAAACGTTAGCAAAGAAATACTAGATCGCATATTACGACAACTCCATCTCATACGTGTGATGTACAACGAAGAGATGAGAGACATGCAATTTAAACTGACTTTGGCAAGGTGTTGCCATAACTCACTATGTTGGCACTAGAGCACAGTAACATGTGAAACATGTTTGAAGATCACTAAGAATATGACTCAAGGGTGATTGGCTCACAGTGCAAGTGGGAGTCTGTTGGTATGTATGCCCTGAGAGCCAATCATGAGAAGATTGGTGGGATACATTAAGATTGATTTGATAAACATCAAAGGAAATCTTCCAATGAAAAACACTAGAGGGGGGTGAATAGAGTTTTTAAACAATTTTAAACAATTATTTAACTCAAACAACCAATCACAAAAATATTGGACAAGGGGACAAGGATTTAGAGTGGTTCCTACCTTAGCAAATACTAAGGCAGTCAGTCCACTACCCGGTTGCTTACCCAACCGGGATTTGGAAAGAATTTAATTTTATTACCTCGCAAGGACTTTACATAAAATTACAATTCTCTCCCTAAACCCTTCAAGTAGCCTTCACCTCGAAGTAATCGCACCAACCTTGAAGCAGCCTTCACCTAGAAGCAATTGCACCAACCTTGAAGCAGCCTTCCTCCTGAAGTAGCTTCCCGTTGCAATAACCTTCTTGAAGTAGCTTCCCGTTGCGATATCCTTCTTGAAGTAGCTTGAAGTCCACCTTCTCCTCTGAGAAGAACCTTCTCCAATCCGCAGCCTCCAACCCTAGGAGTAGCAAGGAGAATACAAAAGATACAAAGGAACAAGAAAGAAAACAGAAATTACAATACCACTTGTAGCTCAAGGCTTGATTTCCTATATCAAGCGTTTTGATCTCCTAACCAATGTATGTAGAAGTGTAAGTGTTGTGGATAGGAGATACTAGCCTATAGGACACGAAGTTGGAGCAATGGGAATGAATAGCCAATGTAGGAATTGCTCTATTGCTCAAAACAGATTGCCAATGAGTATTCAATCTCAAGTGTAGCACATGTGTAGCTTGGGTGTATTTAGGTGTCCTAAGGCATGTCCTATTTATAGGAATGACCTACAAGTGATTAAGGACATTCTAGACACTTTCTAGGGGGTTCTTAGTGCTCAACTAGCTGTTATGTGTCCACTAATTGCATTTGCAACGGCTATTTAATTGACCCTGAAAAGTGCAGACAGAACTTTTCTCGATCGACAATTTGTCGACCGAGAGTCCTTCTCGGTCGAAGATTTGTCGACCGAGGGACCTCCTGGAGCAAGTGTTTACAACGTTCATTTCCAACTCCCAACCACTTTGTCTGCTGGGTCTAACGGCTACTAGGGTCTATTCTCGATCGAAGATTTTGTCGACCGAGAGTTTCTCGGTCGAAGATTTGTCGACCGATATTTTCTCGATCGACGATTTGTCGACCGAGAATATTACTGACTCAATGTATTCATTTACTAAGTGTGTGTATCAATGTGCAATTGTGATACTATCTTGGGGAATGGCCTATCTAAGTGTTGTGAGTGGATAGGGAAGATCTAAACGCTTGATTTACATGATATCTAATTACTTGTACATTATATACTTGTACAAGCATTTACATTTGATTACAATCATGAAAATAAAGCGATTTTATCAAATTGTTTCTTCCAAGTTTTTGTTATCTACCACCTTATATGCTTGTTCCTGAAATACTCAAATAGCACGTTAAAACCACAAGAATGAAATGTTTGTCATTATCAAAACAAAAGGGATTATGCTAATGTCAATTTAGCCAACAATCTCCCCCTTTTTGAAGATGACAAACATTTCCTAAATATAAAATAAGGAAATATAAATCATGTGAGTTTCATACCTGAAGATTACCTTTTGTAGCCATTCTTGTTTTGCAAGTGGATGTTGGCTGAGATATTATGAAACTCATATTTTTATTTTATGTTTTTGATTTTATATTATTTCTCCCCCTTTGTCATTTCAAAAAGATATCCAATATAATAGATTTTATTTCTCCCCCGTAATTTTATGCTATGCTCCCCCTTAAAGAGATATTCAATTAGAAAACAAGGGATTAAAGCAAAGCAATGATTGTTAAATTTAGCCATAATTTATTTCTCACTCATTTGCAATGTATGTTAAGCCTTGAAATGATATGAGTTCCTTTTAGGTTCATGGCATTTGTGTATTGATTTCTCATCCATTTTACAAGGGATGTTAAGCCCTAAAAATGAAATGAGAATTCTTTAATCTTAGAGTACATAAAAATTTCTCTAGCCAAATGCACGGGATGTTAACCCCTAATTTGTCTAGAGAATTCCTTTAAGAACAAGATATATCATTTTATGAAATTTGTTGATTTCTTCATAACCAAGAGTAAAAATACTAAGGTCATAATAGGCTTCAAATGATGTTTACAATATTTTTGTATGCTTCTTAATCAAATAATCAAATTTGTTTTTATGAGCTCCCCCTTAATCTTACAATTTAAGGCTTCTAAGGTCACAAATGATTTTAAATTTTGATTTTGACCTTTATCAAACGTATACTAAGATTAAGTACAATAAAATGATGTCAATATAAGCATTTTGTCAAAGCTTATTTTAGGTCATCCTTGACTACGACCATAGCGCCCCTTGGTCAATTTTAATTTCAACCAAGAGGCAAATTCTGCAGATTTCCAATTTAAACATTCATATGTGAAGTATAATTTCTGCAGATAGCTTTAAATAAATATCTATTTGAAGCATGTTAAGATATACCTATTATGAAGACTTAATATGGGCATCATAGTGAAGTCTTTGTCCTTGATTTTTCTAGAACGCATGTTTTACATTCATTGTGAATGATGTTTTCATAAGCTTTTCTATGGGTACATATTAAATCACATTTCTTCTTATACCCTTATTTTCATATTAATCATAAGATTCTTTAGAGACATATATTTTGAAAGCAAGATTAATATCTTAAAGTCAAGATTTTTGCTTTTGATTTCTTAGAGCAAACAAATAGATAAAAACATTAATATTTTTGTTCTAAGAGGCACCGTTTGGCTTGTCATAGCAACATCATTATTTTATCACAAGCTATGTCCACAATCATTGTTTATTATGTCAAGATGCTTTTATGCTAATGGCATTTTCAATGTATCTGAATCACAATGATCAAGAATAATATCCATTCATGGTTTGTATATATGAATCAAAGATTATTTTAGACAAACCAATGAAACATAATGATCATGATGAAGCATATCCATCGTGTAATGATAGAGAAATAAAGTGATAATTTCATGAAATACAGTGATTGTGATCATTTAAACTAAATGTCATAACACATGATTTCTATATAGATAGACCAGGAGATGCTTTTATTAGAAAATAGTGATTTCTAAACATGATTTTCAGTTTTACCTTATTTAGAGGATCAATCGAAATGATATCATTTATTTTCAAAATTGATCTTCAACTTGTTTTGCATGTAAAACAGTCATTAACAGCAAATAGATAGCCACTTGATCAATCAAATTAGTCAGCAATTTTACTGCAGACTGAAATCAGTGACCTGTTCGGTCGAAGATTTCTCGACCGAGTGACAGCTCGGTCGAAGATTTCTCGACCGACAAGGTTTCAGTACTATTTTTAGAACTGTTAATTGCTTCCAAAAAACATAGACTATATTTAATTCAATTATTCAATTTAAAAATCATTTTTAGTTGAGATAAACATAGAAATATCAAAGTAACGTTAGATCAAATCTCAACTAATCATATTCAAATCTTTAAGTTTTAAGGACATTAATTTAGATAAATTTTCAAAGATGTGTCTCTGCGGGTTTGTTTAAGATTGTATATTTTCAAGTTAGAAATTTTAATTACTTGAATCATTCTCTTTATGTTAAGTTGAGATATACATAAAGATATGCAATTTAAAGTCTTTGGTCATATCTCAACTTAGTCTAATCAATTCAATTTGGGGGTTTTGGAACCCATACCAACTCAACATCCTTTTTCTTGTATGGGCATGAAAAAGAGTAGTGTCCAAGACGTAAGCAATAATGGCAACATATAGAATCAACCTCAAGTCTTTTTCTATGGTTTTGTTCTAGGTTGTTCTTTGGTATAAATGTATTGGTTCCTTTAGGTACATATAGTGATTGATGTGCTTGTGTCTTTCTCCAACTAAGTTGTTGATAAGATTTCCCCTTAGGCTTGTAACCTAGTCCTCTTCTTCCAATTTGATGATAGGAATCATCCAATATTTTATCAAGGATTCCATTGTTGCTTAACCTACTAACTTCTTGGTGCAACTTAGCAATCTCATCCATTCTTTTCTTAATATCTAGTTTTGCTTGATCTAGATTAGATGATAAAGAATTCCTTTCTTTCACTATATTATCATAATCTAGATGTGTACACAAGACAGGTTGTTTTTGAAGATCATTTAATTTTGCAAGTAATCCAACCTTTTCTTGAGATAGAAGATCATAATTTGTTTCTAGAGTAAAAATCTTCACATTACTACTACTTAGAGATGATTTCAAAGTATGATTTTCAGAAATAATGCTATCTTTTTCAAAACCAAGATCATTTAATTTAGCATATAAATCTTCATTTTCAGATGTGAGAGCAAGAAGTCTAGAATTTAATTCATCATTTTCTTTATTGGATTTCTTTAGTTTCTTCTTGCACTCAACATATTTATTATGCGTCTCTTCAAGACTAGAAACTAGTTCTTCTTTAGATAAATAAAAAAGACTTACCTCTTCTTCTTCACTAGTTGTAGCAATAAGACAATCCTTGTGTTCATCTTCCTTCTTTGATCTCCATGGGCAGCTAGTTGTTGTGTGGCTTGTTCCTAAGCACCAATTGCAACATATTGTAGATTTGTTCAAGCTGCACCTTTTGTTGCGATTGTAATCACCATCACCCTCCATTCTTCAAGACCTGGTTAGGGTTCCTTGAAGCCTACTCTGATACCAATTGAAAAACACTACAGGGGGGGTGAATAGAGTTTTTAAACAATTTTAAACAATTATTTAACTCAAACAACCAATCACAAAAATATTGGACAAGGGGACAAGGATTTAGAGTGGTTCCTACCTTAGCAAATACTAAGGCAGTCAGTCCACTACCCGGTTGCTTACCCAACCGGGATTTGGAAAGAATTTAATTTTATTACCTCGCAAGGACTTTACATAAAATTACAATTCTCTCCCTAAACCCTTCAAGTAGCCTTCACCTCGAAGTAATCGCACCAACCTTGAAGCAGCCTTCACCTAGAAGCAATTGCACCAACCTTGAAGCAGCCTTCCTCCTGAAGTAGCTTCCCGTTGCAATAACCTTCTTGAAGTAGCTTCCTGTTGCGATAGCCTTCTTGAAGTAGCTTGAAGTCCACCTTCTCCTCCGAGAAGAACCTTCTCCAATCCGCAGCCTCCAACCCTAGGAGTAGCAAGGAGAATACAAAAGATACAAAGGAACAAGAAAGAAAACAGAAATTACAATACCACTTGTAGCTCAAGGCTTGATTTCCTATATCAAGCGTTTTGATCTCCTAACCAATGTATGTAGAAGTGTAAGTGTTGTGGATAGGAGATACTAGCCTATAGGACACGAAGTTGGAGCAATGGGAATGAATAGCCAATGTAGGAATTGCTCTATTGCTCAAAACAGATTGCCAATGAGTATTCAATCTCAAGTGTAGCACATGTGTAGCTTGGGTGTATTTAGGTGTCCTAAGGCATGTCCTATTTATAGGAATGACCTACAAGTGCTTAAGGACATTCTAGACACTTTCTAGGGGGTTCTTAGTGCTCAACTAGCCGTTATGTGTCCACTAATTGCATTTGCAACGGCTATTTAATTGACCCTGAAAAGTGCAGACATAACTTTTCTCGATCGACAATTTGTCGACCGAGAGTCCTTCTCAGTCGAAGATTTGTCGACCGAGGGACCTCCTGGAGCAAGTGTTTACAACGTTCATTTCCAACTCCCAACCACTTTGTCTGCTGGGTCTAACGGCTAGTAGGGTCTATTCTCGATCGAAGATTTTGTCGACCGAGAGTTTCTCGGTCGAAGATTTGTCGACCGATATTTTCTCGATCGACGATTTGTCGACCGAGAATATTACTGACTCAATGTATTCATTTACTAAGTGTGTGTATCAATGTGCAATTGTGATACTATCTTGGGGAATGGCCTATCTAAGTGTTGTGAGTGGATAGGGAAGATCTAAACGCTTGATTTACATGATATCTAATTACTTGTACATTATATACTTGTACAAACATTTACATTTGATTACAATCATGAAAATAAAGAAATTTTATCAAATTGTTTCTTCCAAGTTTTTGTTATCCACCACCTTATATGCTTGTTCCTGAAATACTCAAATAGCACGTTAAAACCACAAGAATGAAATGTTTGTCATTATCAAAACAAAAGGGATTATGCTAATGTCAATTTAGCCAACATCCAATTCTTTCTGGTTCAATCATATGAGATAGTGATAGAACAGATTGAATGTCTAGAGAATGACAGTACTCAATGACGTATGCCTTCAGGTTCATGACCTGAACGATGAGATCATACGGATGCTAAGAGTTTGTACATTCTTGTTATGTCCCTAGTCGGATGTCATTGTGGAAGATTGATAGACAGCAATGACACACAAGACTAGATTGTGGTGTTGGTTGATGACAGAATCTCATTAGTCATGATATAGAGATATCAAACCAAACACATAGGTACTTATTAGAGAACAAGTGTACCAGACAGACCCACCGTGAGTTTGACACATGGAACCATGACATGGTAGTCACAGTCAGTACTCACAGTGATGGTGGTGAGTGTGATTCTTTGACCTGAAATCACTACACTCAACACATGTCATTGGGCACACTTTGACATCATCAAACGCATTCTTGAAACATGGGTTGTTATAAAGGTGATGATTGGGTGGATTTGACACATGGGGCTTTTGAGGGGTGAGTGATAGATATGGGATTTGTCCCTCCTGAGGGAGTTTGATATCCAAGGCCACTTGATGAGTAAGATTGAAATAGGCGTGTGCACGCATGTGTGAATCAATATGTGATATTGATGTCATACATATCTCTTCCACTCTGATGTGAGATCAAGAAAGTGAATGAACGTTGACAGGATGACTGTTCCATGCCTCGAGTTCATTCGGGATATCAGTGACAAAGGAATTATACATTCACTGTAACACTATTCACGGATTGTAGGATTGAAAGTTGTTCTCCAACTTTTTACTTTCACTTGGGTAGCACTGATGTGTGACTAGGCACCGCTCTTTGCTTGTGAAGTCATAAGTGTTATGGACTTTCACTTCCAACATGAAATGGACCTGTAGGGTCACACACATAGGATTTAACCTGGAAGAGGAGTTTTGTCCACAAACAATGTTTAGATTGATTACTAAAGGAGTTTAGTAGTTTAATTAAACACTCAATCAATTGATAGCTCAATGTCATGATGTTCAAGGTGTTGAACACATTGATTAGAGTATCGGATTGATTCAAATCGAAATTGACTTATTCTACAAAATCTGCATTCCCAATCAATCGGCTCATGTGATGAACCGATCGGCTGAGCTTGGTGAACCGGTTGGCTCAAGTGTTGAGTCGATCGGCTCATGTTCAGGGTGAACCGATTGCTTCAAGTGTTGAAACGATTCATTCAACTGGTGCAACCGAGCAAGTTGGGAAAATACGATTGGTGAGAATTTTCCTCGTGTTTCAATTACCCAATTTGATTGGGAAATAGGATTGGTATTCGATACCAATTAGAAACAAAAGAAGGAAAGTCGATCGGGAACTGATCAGGACCACGAACCGACCGGTTCAAGAGTGAACCGATCGGCTGATGCGTCCCAACCGATCGGTTGAGGTGTCAACCGACCGGTTCAGGTCCCCAACCGACCGTTTCAGTTTTGAAACGATCGGTTCAGGTTGCGAGTTGGTTATTTTTGTGGAAAATCTCAAACCCTTCTACTCCTGCTTTTAGTCCCGTATTGCCCGGGATGGAGAACCCTGTCCCATGACCCTCCTATATACATAGGGGTATTGGGGGCTTCTCAAAGTACAACTCAGTGCAACCAATTGCTCTGCAAAGTTGTCGTTCTCTCTGGTTTTGGTAACCGAGAGAGCCCGAGCAAGTGCTACCCGAAAAGGGAGGCACAATAAGGGAAAGACAACTGCAGTTGCAACTAGTATTAGGAGAGTGTGTTGCCGATTAGTACGCCAACAGGAGGGTGCGACTCCTTCCGATTCCTTGTGGGACAAGGAGATTGGAGTTCCAGGCAGTCCGTGTGGACTACTTCAGAGGCGGGAGGTTTCTTCCGCTCAGGAGGACAACTGTCAATCCCGTCAGTCCCGGTGCGACCAGGAGCTGTACAGACACCGTCCAAGACCGGAGGTGAAGACTGCGCAAGCCGTGAGGTATTTTCATCAAGCAAGCCTCGGGACAAGGTAAGATTCCACAAACCATCATTTCTTATTGTATAGACGTTGACGCGTTTCCTTATTCTGAGTTTTGGGGAGAAAATTTTTGTTTCTGCTGCCTTCTCTGCCTCCCCAAAAACCCAACACCATTGTCATCTCGTTTGCAATGTTGAATGCAACATTCTGTGTCAATGTCAACCTAACCACTCCAAGTTCCTGACGATCAAGGAGATCTCAATCCTCTTGCTTCATCTGTTTAGGCTTAGTCCCGGCCAGAGGTTGATACAATTTTTTCTGGTACAGATAATCTTCAATATGCATCTTCTAGAAGTCCAAATCCTTTCCATCAAACTTGGCAAATGCACACTTTTCGGTCTTCAGACGCCATTATCTCTTCCACTTCAACCTTCCAACCTTGCTCCGATACCACTTGTTAAGAATTGTAGTGGAAAAGTGATGTGTTCTGCAAAACGGAAAGCACAAGATTTGACATGGAAAACTGTCCCCAAGACGAGAAGAGAAAAATCACGGGGCAATATCAACCAACAAGCACTATGTAATCAACATTACAACTCACACCGTCCAGATTTAGTTATTTCTAAATCTGAATAACTTCCCCCACATGAGAAGAAAGATAAGAAGAAGAAAGTTACACCCAACGCCTACAAAATATCTCACTTATCTTATTCTCCTCACAACACCTATGTCGTTGTAGGGGATCGGACACACGGTTGTGCCCTTGCATGTTGCCGCTGCAACTGCTGACCGGGCCGCCTCTGCCCCTGACGAGGTCGCCTACTTTGCCACGAATCAGAAGCTCTCTCTGCCTGAGAAAGCAGATGCGCATCCTCCGCTAAACGGACGGACTATTGTCGTAGTCGTTGTCGCAACACCAACGTAGTGCCACCAACTGATGTGTGTCATCCGCTGATCAGATATGTCGTCGCTGCCGATGCACCATCAATGTGTCGTTTCAAGACAAATTCATTGACCCTCTCTTACCACAAGAGAGCACGGTCGATTGTTCTTATTTTCTGGCTCTTCTACCACGGAAGGCACCAACAACAAACAACTGATAGGATGATCTCAGTGGCCTCTTCCAGGACCTCTATTTATATGCATCAATGACATATGGTAGCAATTAAAAATCCCGCTCCAATTTATAGTTCAATTCCTAATCCAATTTCAATATTGCAAATAGAGAGTCATCTTCTCTTCTATTAGATTTTACTTGTACTAAGATTGACAACACAAGCCAACTCCTACTCAAGCCCAAAACTAATTAGGATATGGTCCGGAACAATCATATTCCAACATATACTTATTGTATTAGTTATTTGTAAATGTATGTATGTTTAAATACACGATATATTCAACAATACACATATACCCACATCATATATGTACATCAAAACTATCTAACAATATACATCAAACTAATGCACATGAATACCTACCTATTTTAACAACATATTATAAACTGGGTTTAAGCGGTCCAAACAATGATATAATTGTAGCTCGTGCTATAGGATCAAATTAATTTCTCCGGTTGTTAGTTTTGACGGTGTCATGATAAGGTAATCCTGGTTGAATCCGTTCAACTCAACCCGGCGTATACCAATCCCAGTTGATAAGATAAGAATCGAATAATCACCTCGCATAAAGAAAAAGAGCACTAGAGCTGATAAGATAAGATTCGAATAATCACCTCGCATAAAGAAAAAGAGCACTAGAGTTGATAAGATAAGAATCGAATAATCACCTTTAACTTTGCTGTTTCCTAGATGTCCACGCTACCTCTTCCCAAATCGTTTCTCTGTTTCCTAGATGTACACGGTACCTCTTCCCAAATCGTTTTTCTGCCCTTGTTTCAGTCATCTGAATTTGCTACATCTCTTTCTTCCGTTCCCAAATCGTTTCTCTCAGTCATCTGAATTTGCCACATCTCTTGCTTCCGTTCCCAAATGGATAGCAGTACCCTAGTCGCTGCCGTCCTGGGACTTTGCAAAATAGCTGCTTCCTATGCCGGCAAAAGGTTGCAAATTCTCTATTGCTTCGATGACCACATCAAGCGACTGAAAGTAGATGCTCTGCCATGGATGAATAAATATATCAGTCACATAGAGGATGTTGAACTAAAGAAGATGCTGGAGGCCAGCCCAACGGACCCAAGTCCACAGGAAGATCCGACGTTGCAAAATTTCAAAGACTTGGCTTCCGATATCGAAGATATTTTGGATGAGGTGTCTATAAGAGCTGAACGCTACCAACTGTCAAACACTTCATCACGGAGGGCTCTCAACTTCTGCTGTGAGCCGGTATGTTGTTGCTTTGCTACGTGTTGCTTCGATTATTCTGATAGTAGCAGCTCTGATCGCCGATGTAAATTCTCCGTTGCATTTTATACACGGGTCGCATTAAGGATCAATGATATCTATATACAGTTAGAAAAGATTGCCCAAAGTAAGGAAATTCAGACGCGCCTATTGCCTGATACGAGTGCTTCTGAAAACTCTTCACTTATTGCATTTGATGATGAAACTTATGAAAATAAGAACCGTGAAACCACTGAACTTGCAAACCGAGGCTTCAAAATGATAGGCAGGGAGGGGGTGAAGGAAGATATACTTAGAAAATTACAAAATGCTGAGTCAAATTTGTTGGTTATCCCAATAATTGGGATGGGAGGTGTAGGAAAAAGCACAATGGCCCGTAGCGTCTTTGACGACACAGCAGAGAAAAAGGAATTCCAATTTATGAAGTGGGTTTTTGTGGGCAAAAATTTTGACGCCACCTCGTTGCTGAAGGAAGGAATTCTTGGTGATCCACAATTAGTTGGAAATCTTGGACACATTTACGATAAGGTGAAAGAAAAAGTGAAAGGTAACAAGTTTTTAATTGTTCTGGATGATGTTTGGAGTGAGGATCAACAGCAATGGGAAAAGTTGCTGATACCCTTAACTCATGGTGGAGATTGCAGCAGAGTCCTGGTAACCACTAGACTTGAAGGCGTTGCAAAAGCTGCATGCAACAACGTTGCTTACCACGTCAAATTAGGACACCTAGATGACGACAGTTGTGTTGCTCTCTTTGAGCAGTATGCATTTCCAAATGGAGTCCAAGATAAACATAAAAATCTCAGGAAGATCGGAAAAGAAATAGTTAGCAAACTCCAAGGTCATCCTCTGGCAGCAAAAGTTATCGGTAGCACTTTATGTGGGGAAACAAACGAAAGTGAATGGAGGAAAATTCTGTGTAGCAGTTTATGGAGCGACGACGTTAAAGATAAATACAATATTGTTATGTCGACCCTGCTGTGGAGTTATTGTCGCCTTCCCCATCATCTCAAGCAGTGTTTTAGATTGTGCTCCATATTTGAAAAGGGTGAAAGGATTCCGAAAACTATGTTGATAGAGATGTGGATTGCACATGGATATGTTAGCGAGTCCACAAGACCAAAGGATGTAGGTAGTAGATACATGGATGATTTATGTTCTGCCTCACTCTTTCAATATGATCATGGATATGATTATGGATTTCAACATGGTTATTTCGGTGGTATGGATGAGGTGTACGTGTATCTTGGCGATGATCATGGCCTAATCCAAATGCACGACTTAATCCATGACCTTGCACAATTAGTTTCTAGAGGTGAAGCCTCTAGGATAATTCAAACCCAGCAAGAAATATACAATTCAAACCCAGCAAGACGCGAGTATTTTTTAGAATTAAGTTTGGCAGGAAATACCATCCAGATACAACAGCAAGCCTCGGGAACTCTTACAGACCAAGCAAAAAATATACGCCACCTTGCAGTTTATGTAAAAAATTCTGATGCGTTTGATTGGGATATTTTATTAAAGTTTATAGATTGGAAAAGGCTTCGGACTCTTATTGTACGTGGTGACAGGAGAAGTATTCCTAAATCGGTCTCCTCTCAGCTACGTTCGGTCAGAGTTCTAGTTGCATTGTTGATTAAAGAATACTTTGACGACATGATCATAAATGTGGTACATCTTCGAGTCCTGAGTGGCGTGGCAACAGATCTCCGTGGACATGTGTCGAAGCTCACCAGGTTGCGAGTTCTTGATGATTCCACAGAGATTAAAGGCATTGGCAAGCTAACATCTCTTCAACATTTACGGAGATATTGTGTTCAGGATAAAGATGGATATAGAATAAAAGAGCTCAAGGGATTGCAACTTCATGGTCAGTTAACAATAAAAAACTTAGAAAATGTAAAAGGTGGATACATAGAAGCTAAGGAAGCCGTGTTACATGAAAAGGAGCACCTTATAGATCTAAAGTTGAAATGGTCAGTCGATGGTGATGATGAAGACGTTGTGTCAAATCATGAGGAGGTACTGAAAGGACTGTGCCCCCATAAAAATTTGAAGAGACTCCGTGTCGAGGGATTTGCAGGCAGACATTTTGGATTGGCTTTGGATAATTACAGCAGTATGGTCTCGATACATTTGTATAAGTGTCGAAATTTAGTGGAGCTACCACCGCTCGGGCAAATGTCCGGACTCAAGTATTTGAGCATCCAATGTTTAGATAAGCTGCGAAAAGTAACTAGACAGTTTTATGGCAGCAGTTTGGGTCACGCCGCGGCCGTCGTGTTTCCGTCGTTAGAAGTGTTGGATATTTTTTATATGGAGGAATGGACAGAATGGGACGGGCTTGAGGACAAGGACAACAACAATATGAAATTCTTCCCTTCACTACAAAAGTTGGAAATTTTTGATTGCAAAAAATTAAGGGGAATTCCGCATCTACCTAGTAGCATTAAAACTTTGGAACTATTTTCCGTGGGATTGACCACAATACCAAAGTTTTGGGGATGCAAAGGTGGGATCCACGACCAGCAGCATCAAACGTTGTTGCTCAGAAAGTCGTACATAACCAGATGTCCGTCACTTAAATCAACTGGGGAATGCCTGTTGGAGCACCCTGCGTCCGTGGAATGTCTTGAAATCAATGGTTGTGGTAGCCTTACAGAAATTTCAGCTTCCAAACACTTTTTCCTAGTGGGGCGCATGGATGTAGAAGACTGCAAAAATCTGAAGACGTTGAATCTGCCGGGAACTAGAAATGTCACACACCTAGACATTTATCGGTGTAATGTTCTGTCTAACATTTCTCTCGGAAATCCTATTTTATCACGTCTTGCGGGTTTGGATGTAACATGTGTGGCCTCTGAAACCGTGACGGATTTAACCGCTGATCCGTCCGACGAAATTTCATCAATACACGTGGCTCCAGATATGTTGCGGCAGTTATCGAGGTCCGATTCCAGCGGCGTGATGGAATATCCACTACGCAACGTGGAAGAGCTGAAGACAGATATTTGGGATGTATTAAACTTCGTGTGCCCCAATAAGTTAAGAGCTTTGAAATTATACGGCGCCTACACCCGCAAAAGCCCCAGGAGGCTAAGGGATTTCACTTTAAACGCGGTGTATAGCTACGAAGAAAAGCAGTGGTGGGAGCGCCTCACTTCTCTTAAGACTCTACAACTAATAACAGTTGACGATTTACTTGGCAGCGCTTGGTTTTGGGAAAACCTCCAACGCATACCTTTTCTTAAGAGACTCGAGCTGTTGGACTGCGGTGAGATCAAAACTCTGCCAGAAAAGGACCTTCCTCTGTCGTTGCGATTCTTGAAAATCTACCGGTGCCCGCACTTGGAGGAGCGGTACAAAGAGGGAGGAGAGAGGCGGGACATTCTGTTGGCTCACATCCCGCAATTAGAAATTTATATACGTAATGAATCGGCAAAGATGTATGCAATGAGGTACCGTTTATGTTCAAACATTTTGCCCATTCCACTATTACATATTATACGCATCATGCCGCTCATATGTTTTCCGATACCACATCCACGATTCCAAATTCCCTTCAACACCCCACCTCACACGCTGCGCACCACCTCCCCTTTTGAGTACTTCCAAACCTACTGGGCACCACATCCACGATGCCATGCGCCCCTAAACGCACCCCACGGTTCACATGGCAAAAGAAGCCTCACGACGTTTGAAAATCTACAGGTGGGCACTCAAAGAGATTTTAGAATATAACGCATTTTGGATTAATGCACCCAATGAAAATAATTATACGCCACTCGCAGCCTCGCACCGGGTATTACTCATATGATGGATGGTCTTTTTTCAGTTGGTTAATTAAATATGTCTTGCCAGCCAACTGAAGTTCTGCGTCTATCAAAAAATAAAGATTTTCTATATAGACACATTTTAGAATTTAAAATTGAATCTAAATTATTCTTAGGGACTTTTTATAGAATATTGAAATAAGATAATATATTTTATTTGTTATATTCTTTGTTTTAAAGTGGAGACTTTTAATTTTGGATTCCAAAATGGTGTCCACATAGCATATTCTTTTTAATATTTGCCCAAACAAAGGAGCTGCTTCATAAGTCATAACTAAATCAAAGCTACGAATTAAACTACAGCTACATACGTTTATCACCTTCTTAGGAAAACCGTGATCAGAGGAGGCCTCACACATGTGTTGTCTTTTGATCCTGTTATCCACATCCACAGTACTGAAAAATGATTGCGCGCATGCTTGTCTTGGAGATAGGATGAAATGAGGCCTAACCGGGAAGTCATCGGTTTGCTACTCATTAGGCTATAGATCCGGAGCCTTTCTACCAAATGCTCCAACCAGAGGAGTCACATTTTGACACACCAACACGTGAACTCATCGCTAGCATTTGTATATAACTCACTGATCCATATGTAGATATATCTGCCTCGTATTTAATTGCAAGACACTCTAGCAATATATATCGATCAAGTGAGTTCATTATCCCAAGTAATATATGTGCATGCTCATTTTCAAGAGGTGGCGTCAATGCCCTTGGCTTCCCTTTTAACATTATTCATGTGTATACATGACACTTATTTGCAAATCATATTCCAATGCCCAGGGCTGCTATGATATTTATTAGAGAGGGAGAAGATGTAATAAATTTTTGAGTACAATTGACGCTTGCTGCTATCAAATGTCCCTGATCTGAAACTTTTCACGCATGTTTCTGAGTGATTCTAGTTGGAGTCCCCTTATTTGACAATGTCAGATTTGCACATATTGCTAAGTTTACAAGTGAAATATTTTTCCTCATCAATCGGAACATGTGTTGATGGCATGTCCTTAAATGTTCATATAACAAGATGGACCAGCATACGTTGATCAAGTCAATTCATTATCCCAGGTGCGTTATATAGCTTGAGATATTTTCCTTATTGTTGCAGTTCGTTATGAAAAATAATATTAGAATGCAGTCTTGTCATTACATAAATGGATGGACTCTTTTGCTTAATGACTAAGTATCTGTTTATTTTTCTTCTTCTAATATTGCTATTTTCAAAGACAAGCACACTGAATCTATCTAGTTGATAACTGTTTACTCTCAATCTTAACCAAAGTCTTTTTTTCTTCTTCTTCTAATATTGCTATTTTCCAGCTCATTTCCGGAATTGTTAGGAGTTTGGTCCTACTTTGGTATCTCTAGTTTATTTATATTTGCATGCAAAATTGTACATCTCTTCTTGCCCAGAGAAACAAATTTTATACATCTATTACATCAAAGGTAATTTATTGTATATTAATTATATCAATACTGGCTCATCTACGAAATAGATTTACAAATCAAGTTTTCTTCAACAGGATAATCGCTTGCATGGTGAAGACTGAAAGCCTGAAGCATAATACTTAAAGTGGATCTATACCAACATTTATTCATACTGCCCTCTCTCTACACCAAAACAAATTTTTTTTCTCCTACCACTACTTAGAACTCAGAATATATTTAAATATAGGATGAGATGACACATTACTTGAAGCAAACGATTATTTTATAATGTAAAGTTGAGACACATTCTCTTCTTTTACTATTTATAAAGATAACATGTAATTTGTTTGCCTCGACAATTAACACTATTCATGTCATTACTTGAAACTATAACTTCATATTGATATGTATTTAAGATAATCTAATGAAAAGATATGATATGAGATTTACCCATGTCAAATTTGTACGACGATAACTTGCTGGTTTGAAAACAACAAAATATAGTAGGATTTGGTGTTATTGCTATCATAAAAGCATGATACTCGGAGAGACGTACACGGCCTTACAATTTGCATAATGGAATATGCATGTGTGTTTAACTAATCGATCAATATATTACGTTTTCATCAATTATATTATTTGAGGAAGATGTGTCCTCTGATGTTTGGGGAATCGACAACAACATACACACTAAAAAAATGAAGTTACTTTTTCTTTCTAAATGTATGATTTTTTCCTAAAAGCCATCTATAATCTTAGAGTCAACTTTGGTAAATGCGGTGGATTCAAATTTTGTAATTTTGAAAATATAACATAGAAATATTCAAGTTGCATATCACATGACGACTCTCTCTGATTCTTAATTACCTCCAAAAGACTACTACAATGGTTCACATGTATTGATGTAAAACAACGTACAAAACACTTCTCTTAATTTACCATTTTTATCATAATCAAACGAAGTTTATATGGTTTCACACTTAGAATTCAAAGAAGGGCGTCATATTTGGTATGCTAGATTGGTGAATCATTCATTATTTTGTATATTGGGTTGGGGAAATGACTTACAATTAATCAATTCGGGAATTGGTCTCACATAACACCCATGTTTTAGTTCTATGGCCTAAACTTGCACGCAAGAAACGAAACCTAAGTTTATATCATCTAACTTTTGATTTTGAGGTGTCTAATTAGGGGAATCATGAAAAAATTTATGTTCTTGGTGGACTTATAGTAAAATAAGGAAAGTGATTCTTGGTTTAGTTTTAGAGGGAGAGAGAAGAGGGATTTGAAAGAAAGTTGAAATTGAATATTTCACGTGGGGAAAGATGATGTGGTTTCCGAGTACACGATATGGAGCTATTTTAAGGAAAATATAGAGAAGTTAGAGAAGGTCTAAAAAGAGTAGCATGATTATAAAATTATAAAAGAAGAAGAAATAGAAGGGAAAAATAAAAAGGAGGAAGAAAAAACAAATGGATAAAAAGAAGATAAAATATAATAACAAGAAGAAGAAAAAAATGAAAAGGATAGACAAATTATGGATAACATAATTAGGAGAAACATGTGTGTTATTTTCTCATAAATAGCTTATGGTTTCATGATACTCTTACACGGTAGTCATTGTGTTGCATAATGACATCATTAAGGCTTGGATTTTCATAGAGTGGGATCGTGCCAATGTACATAACACATTACTTTTAGTTCTAACAAGATTTTGTTACTTTATTTCACATGCTTCAGCCAAAGAAAAAATGAACAAGGTGAATCACATGTGGGGAAATAAGTGGTTAGATTTTTCATTGGTTTCTTAGTTCACAATTCATGTGGCTCCTCGTTATTGCTTCCCACATGGTTACATGTAACCTCTTAGTACAATGATGTGATTGAATTACCTATTCATGATGAATAATTTTCAAGAAGGAGCCCAATGGTCATGACCTTCTTGCCTAGTAACATATATTCAATTGTTGGTTTCCGTTCCATGATCCTCACTGGTATAATTGCAATCATGGTTATCGTGTTTGTTGAGTAGAATATAAAAAGATATTATGGTGACTCATAGTATAAAATTAATAAGGTTGATTTGAGGAGGGAGGATAAAATGAGTGAATGGTGCAAATGTCTATTTAGCGTGTCAATCTGGGGCTAAGAAAAATCAAGATGAGGAAACATCTTGAACAAGATAATATTATATGGTAGTCTAGTATATGCATGAAATTTGTCATCCTTTATAAAGTGAGATATATATCAACGTACATTATTAGTATGCTTTAACTCATATATCAATCTTGGCAAACATCACCAATTAGGATGATATATTTATATATGTATATATATGTGGTACTACTACCATAAATTTAGCCATTAATTATAAAAACACTGTCAAAATAATGTTACATCCAATTTTATGACAGAGATTAGAGTCTATATCTCCTTAACATTTCTTTTCTTAAAGCATGAGTATCAATGTTAGGGCCCTCTCCCCACCCCTCTCTTATGTGGTATGAGTGCACTTTCTAGTCATTTTTGGGCACCATAATGCTAAAAAAACATTAATGGATAAAAATATATTCAAAATGCTCTATATATTGTTTAGAATCCATGTTCTATATATTCAAAATTCTCTATATATTGTTTAGAATATAACACATTTTGGATTAATGCATCCAATAAAAATAATTGCACGCCACTCGCAGCCTCGCACCGGGTATTACTCATATGACGAACGGTCTTTTTTCAGTTGGTTAATTAAATATATCTTGCCAGCCAATTGAAGTTCTGTGTCTATCAAAAAATAAAGATTTTCTATATAGACACATTTTGAAATTTAAAATAGAATCTAAATTATTCTTCAGGGACTATTTATAGAATATTTAAATAAGATAATATATTTTATTTGTTATATCCTTTGTTTTAAAGTGGAGACTTTCAATTTTGGATTCCGAAATGGTGTCCACATAGCATTATTCTTTTTAATATTTACCCAAACGAAGGAGCTGCTTCGTAAGTCATAACTAAATCAAAGCTACGAATTGAACTACAGCTACATACGTTTATCACCTTCTTAGGAAAACCGTGATGAGATGAGGCCTCACACGTGTGTTGTCTTTTGATCCTGTTATCCACATCCATAGTACTGAAAAATGATTGCGCGCATGCTTGTCTTGGAGCTAGGGTTCGCGATACTGGGATGAAATGAGGTCTAACCGGGAAGTCATCGGTTTGCTACTCATTAGGCTATAGATCCGGAGCCTTTCTACCAAATGCTCCAACCAGAGTAGTCACATTTTGACACACCAACACGTGAACTCATCGCTAGCATTTGTATATAACTCACTGATCCATATATAGATATACCTGCCTCATATTTAATTGCAAGACACTCCAGCAATATATATCGATCAAGTGAGTTCATTATCCTAGGTAATGTATGTGCATGCTCATTTTCAAGAGGTAGCGTCAATGCCCTTGGCTTCTCTTTTAACATTATTCATGTGTATACATGACACTTATTTGCAAATCATATTCCAATGCCCAGTGGTGCTATAGCTGCTATGGAACAGAGTCTACAAGACTGACCAGGAGAAGATGAAAAATATATATGAGTACAATTGACGCTTGCTGCTATCAAATGTTCCTGATCTGAAACTTTTCACGCATGTTTCTGAGTGATACTAGTCGGAGTCCCCTTATTTGACAATGTCAGATTTGCACATATTGCTAAGTTTACAAGTGAAATATTTTTCCTCATCAATCGGAACATGTGTTGATGGCATGTCCTTAAATGTTCATATAACAAGATGGACCAGCATACGTTAATCAAGTCAATTCATTATCCCAGGTGCGTTATATAGCTTGAGATATTTTCTTCTTTAGCTTAATGACTAAGTGCCTGTTTATTTGCTTTCAGGTTCCATCTTTCTATTCATTTCGTAGTTAGCTGTCTTCGAAAGTTAAAATGGTTTCTGGTTATTTGATGACATTGGCCAAGACATAACTCATTACCAGACTCTCGAACGTGCATGAGAGGCAGAAGGTAAATCTATTTTATATTATGCTGATGGTCTGCAACATTTTGCAAAGTGCCAACTACTTTGTAACAAGTTGGTGAATACGTTATTCTAGCTGATATTTATTTCTAACACCTTTGACTGTTGTGTCAGGATAGTAAAGTTGGATTTTTGGTCAACATGAAATTATTCTTTGCAACAAATGGTATGTAGTTGTGGTTCGATATAAAACAAACTCCTAATTGGTTTTTTTATAAGAAGTTCACTCTCAAGTATTGTTATTCACAACTAATCCACTAACGGTTTGTTTCAAACAGTTCCATTGTGCTCTCAGACTCATTGGTTCAAACTCAGCTCAAGTAACGGGGACAATGTACTGCAAGGTGTAGTCTCGGTATAGCATCCATATATGTCATAAGGTGATTTTGAGTAATTATTCCTAGTTGATCTATATATACTCTTTTTTTATCTATTTATATATATATATATATATATATATATATATATATATATATATATACTCTAAACCTTAACTAAAATTCCTTTTATGAAAATATCATTTTCCAAATGATTTTCCACAACAGTTTAAATCTTGGTCCTCTACGGTGTCAGTAATATACAACTGCACCAAAGACCCTGTCTGTAAAATTCTAACATCACATATGTTTCCAGAAAAGGAATTTTTATTTCACAGTATCAGACTCTAAAGAGCGCATACCAACACAATAACATATTTCCTTATTACATTATTCCAATACTCTGAAACACTTTGCAGACGGATAAATTCAGTATAAAGAATTGTTGAACACGTGTTGACACTTAAATTTATTTCCATAATATTTTGTTACAGAATTGACTATTTTTTACAAAAGACATGTTGTCAACTTAAAGCTGAACACTACATTAAAGGTAAGAAATTATGATTTTTTATAATAACTAACTGCTTTTAAATAAGATAAATGTCTTACAAGACCGACTTTCCAGTTATTGAAAAGGGGGTACTAGTTGCATGGCGGAGGGCACCTTCTTTATAAGGTCAGTGATTGACTCTTGCAATAATTGACATCCTAGGAAGTACAAATACGGATACGTATCAGATACGGGTAGGGGTATGGGGATACAGAAATTCTTAAAAATATAGGATACGGGTACGTCATGGATACGACAATTTTTTATATTTATTTTTATATTTTTAAAAATAACGAATATATTTATTTTAAAAATAGATGAAGTCAATCAAATTTAATTCAAAAATCACAATATTTCTGAAAAAATAGAAACCAATACCATAATATCAAACAATTATTTAAAAAGGGGTTTTTCATTCATATTAATGTGAGACAGAAGTTACAAAAAGACATGATAATATCATATTCTAAACCTTTCACATTTCATGTATCATGTAATGTTGTGTTGTAAAGTGAGTTGTGTCATTTGTCATACCAAACTATTTTCTCTCATGTATGGCTAGCTACTATGAAGTACGGATATAGATACAGAAATGGATACAAGTACGTGTACGGTACGAGAATATGACAAGTTTCAAAAATATAAGATACGGATACAACATGGAACAATAATTTTTTTCATGTTCATTTTAAACTTTTAATAGAAAATACCAATTTTATTTTCAAATCACAATACAATAAAGGGAGTCTAAAGTTGGAATTCACATTCCACTACGTATCATACCGCTCATACGTTTTGTGGTGGGGCAGCTTCTGGATTTTATGATCCACTAAAAATAATTGCACACCACTCGCATCGGCCGCGACGGGCCACAGGTACCACTCATACGACAAATAGTTTTTATTTATTTTTAGTTCATTAATTAAATATATATCTTGCCATCCAGCTTAAGTTCTGTGTCTATTAGAAAAAGATAAAAGTTTCTTAATCCGGGCATAACATTTGTATAACATCACATGATAATCATTTTTCAAGGACAAGCACACTGACTTTATCTAGTTGATAACTGTTTACTCTCAATCTTAACCAAAGTCTTTTTTTCTTTCTTCTTGTAATATTGCTATTTTCCAGCTCATTTCCAGAATTGTTAGGAGTTTGGTCCTACTTTGGTGTCTTCAGTTTATATTTGTACGTAAAATTGTACATCTTTTCTTGCCCAGAGAAACAAACATATACATCTCTTACATCAAAGATAATTTACTGTATATTAATTATATCAATGTTGGCTCAACTACAAAATACATTTTCAATTCAAGTTTGCTTCAACAGGATAATCGCTTGCATGGGTGAAGACTGAAAGGCTGAAGCATAATACTTAAAGTGGATCGATACCAACATTTATTCATATTGCCCTCTCTCTACACCAAAACAAATATCCTGCCACTACTTAGAACTCAGAATAAATTTAAATATGGGCTGAGATGACACATTACTTGAAGCATAAGATTATTCTATAATGTAAAGTTGAGACACATTCTCTTCTTTTACTATTTCTGAAGATAACATCTAATCTGATTGCCTCAACAATTAACACTATTCATATCATTACTTGAAACTATACCTTCATGTTGATATGTATTAAGATAATCTAATGAAAAGATATGATATGAGATTTATCCATGTCAAATTTGTACGATGATAATTTGCTGGTTTGAAAATAAAAAATATAGTAGGATTTGGTATTATTGCTATCATAAAAGCATGATACTCGGAGAGAGTTACAAGGCCTTACAATTTGTATAAAGAAATATGCATGTGTGTTTAACTAATCGATCAATATATTACATTTTCATCAATTACATTATTTGAGGAAGATGTCTCCTCTGATGTTTGGGAATCGACAACAACAAACACCAACAAAATGAAGTTACTTTTTCTTTCTAAATGTATGATTTTTTTTCCTAAAATCCATCTATAATCTTAGAGTCAACTTAGGTAAATGCGGTGGATTCAAATTTTGTAATTTTGAGAACACAAGATAGAAATCTTCAAGCTACATATAACATGATGGCTCTCTCTGATTCTTGATTACCTCCAAGCAACTACTACAATCGTTCACATGTATTAATGTAAAACAACGTACAAAACACTTCTCTTAATTTACCATTTTTTCATAATCAAAAGAAATTTATGTGGTTTCACACTTAGAATTCAAAGAAGGGCGTCATATTTGGTATGCTAGATTGGTCAATCATTCATTATTTTGTATATTGGGTTGGAGAAATGACTTACAATTGATCAATTCAGGAATTGGTCTCACATAACACCCATGTTTCAGTTCACTCTCAAGTAGTGTTATTCACAACTAACCAACTAACGGTTTGTTTCAAACAGTTCCATTGTGCTCTCAGACTCATTGGTTCAAACTCAACTCAAGTAACGGGGACAAGGTACTGCAAGGTGTGGAATTTTTTTAGTCTCGGTATAGCATCCATATATGTCATAAGATGATTTTGAGTAATTATTCCTAGTTGATCTATATATGCTCTAAACCTTAACTAAAATTCCTTTTCTGAAAATATCATCTTTGATGTCTGTTTATTTGATGTCAGGTGCCATCTTTCTATTCATTTTGTAGTTAGTTGTCTTCAAAAGTTATGATGGTTTCTGGTTATTAGATGACATTGGCGAAGACATAACTCATTATTAGACTCTCTGACGTGCATGGGAGGAAAAAGGTAAATCTATTTTACATTATACTGATAGTCTATGGAAAAAAACAAAATGCATGTGTTTAGCAACTTTATTGATCAATATAGATGACATTTGAACAAATTTGTTGGGATAGATGAGTTTGGGAGAGAGGAACTGTTGAAGACACCATTCAGAATGACATCTTTATCTTGATTGGTCGAGAATATCAATTTTTAAAATAAACGTGACCCCAGGCAACAACAGATCAGAGATGGTTGCGCCACACCGCGACCTTACAATGAAGACGCCATTCTGAATGGCGTCTTCACTGTGAGGCTGCCAAGTGGACCGGGCACCCCCGACTAACCGTTTATGCGGTTGGCTCAAACGGTAACTTTGTGATGACTCTTTTTACTCTCTTTTTTACCATTTTACCTCCTTAGTTTCTCCTATGTAAACCACCCTCTTCTCTTCTCATTTCCACACACCAATCTCTCATTCTCTTCTCATTTCTACAAACAAATTCTCATTCTCACTCTCATTCTCTCATCTGACAAAATTATTTGGTATTTTCCTCTTTTATCAAGAAAATTCTATTGAGCTTAGGAGTGAATCTTACTTGGTATTATCTTTTCTCATATTTCTCTCATTAAGTAGATATATCACTTCAACTAAGTTGTCTTTCTTTATTATTATTCGATAATTTTTACACATTATTATGAACATTATTAGATCTATTGTCCAATGAAAAAAAATGTGATTAGTAGATTGAAAGAAATTTGTTAATTCACACAATTGCTCATGAATGTAATTTTGTATTACATTATTGATAAAAATGAATATAGAATTCAAGTTATTTATAGTTTTAGTGTGTCTATAATTTTGCATGACTTTAAGTGACACTTTAATATGTTATCTATTCATTCTAATTTATTATTTTTTTATCTCTTTGCAGATGGCTCATGATAGGACATGGACATTTCACATGTTAATAAAGTTAAATCAAATAATAGCTACAAAATGCCTAGAAGGAAAAATGGCTCATAAAACTCTATTGCATGATGACCGGAATGACGTAACAGAATGATTTGTGCATCGAGATTGGCTTTATGGTGACAAAAGAAAAACCCAATTTTCAATGGCAGTTTTAAAGCAAATGTTTCATATATATAAAGAAATTCTTGAGCTACATGGTTAGTATTGGGATCACACTAAATATAATGCAATGGAAATCAATGCATAAGTTAAAAATCAGTTAGTTGTATCACATCTAGGGATACGTCATTTTGTACTTTAAATGTGGCCATTTTATGAGCCTCTAAATGAGATATTGAATCAAATGCAGTGACCAAGATATTGTAATATTTCCCTTGTAGTGGTTCATGTTGTAACTTTAATATTGTTTGGTAGCTAATGTTTTTAATTATGTTGTTCTTATCTAGTAAAGAATGTTGATCTCATGGAATTTTTTATGGCAAGAAAAAGGAGTGAGAAAATATAATCTGTCTCACTTTCCCCTTTTAGACTATTTAACACACTTATATTGACAAACTCATATGTCGTACAATTATAATTAAAAGAAAATTACATGACAGTGTGAAAAAGTGGATACGTAGTGATTATGTGTATCATCAATGAACTATCCTTGGTAGCCCGACAGATCTTGAGTGGTACTTTGAAGCGGATATGAAAATAGGTCTGTAATGAAAGTATCACTTGATGTAGTGCTAGAGAGCAACAGGGTGTAATGGCTCAGATAGTCTGACTGGTTGTACTCTACCTGGATAGACCCCTCTTGAGAGACCCTTGGTTGACTGAATCCATGCTGGATGAACTCTAGTGCACTGATCCCTGGCTGAGTGAATCCATGTTGAATATACTATTAATTGATCCCTGGCTGAGTGAATCTATGTTGGGTGAACTGTTCACTGATCCCTGATTAAGTGAATCCATGCTGGATGAACTATTAACTGATCCCTGGCTGAGTGTATCCATGTTGGGTGAATTGTTCACTAATTTCCGGCTGAGTGAATCCATGTTGGGTGAACTGTTCACTGATCCCTGACAAAGTGAATCCTGGTTGGCTAATCCCTGACTGAGTGAAACCTGAATAAGTACATTAAATCTCCATTAGCTATATGAACTCATAAATATTATTGAGAAAAATAAATGTTACCTGAAAGTATAGATGGAAGATCAACGTTAGCTTGTGAAGTTGAAGGAGGAAGATAAGTTGATGGTGCAACTACAGGCGTTGTGGTGTCCATATGTAGGGATGAATGTGTATAAAATTTTTTGCATGTTGACGAGGAGGAAGTTGTTGAATATATTCCATATGTATCCATGATGCCATAACGTGTCCTTTCCCAACTATCATGATCTCTTTTCTGCAATATGATCTCTCCAATCCTTAGATGTGTCTGGATCTATTCAAACCAACAACTTCAAAATAAGTAAACATAATGTATAATGAAAGTTTGAAAGAATATGCATTACTTATAGGTTCTCATTCAACATAACCTCTAGGATAATATTGTGATGGAGGTTCTATAGGACGATCAACAAGATATATTGGTTGATACCAGGAACATCATTGTTGTGTATCATTTATGTTAGGAAACTAAGCTAAGTGTGAATGCATGCCATTCCAAATTCGCACTTCGTTAGAGTAGAAACACAATCAAACTACTATAGGGCATCCCCTACCGTCAAACCTATCATATTTTGGAATCGGTTGTGGTGGTGGTTGATACCATGAATGTAGTTAGCTGTCTTTAGAAGTTACGATGGTTTTTGGTTATTACATGACATTTTCCAAGACATAACTCATTACCAGACTCTAGGATATGCATGGGAGGCAGACAGTAATTCTATTTTACATTATACTGATAGTCTGCAACATGTTTCAAAGTGCCATCTACTTTGTAACAAGTTGTTGAATATACGTTATTTCGGTTGATATTTATTTTCAACATATTTGACTGTTGTGTCAAGAAAGTAATGTTGGATCTTTGGTCAACATGAAATTGTGCTTTGCAACAATGGTATGTAGTTGTGATTCTATAGAAAACGAACGCCTAATTGGTTTTCGGGTAAGAAATTCACTCTCAAGAAGTGTTATTCATACAAGTAATATGCTAATGATTTATTTTGAAATAGTTCCATTATGCTATCAAACTCAGTGTCACTAAGAGATAAAGTTGTGCAATCCACTCAAAAATGAAGTTGTTCAACCCAAAGTTTGTTGGTTAAAACTTGGCTCAAGTAACAGGGAGAGTAAATAATGACACTGAATGCAATGTGATGATTTCTAATTTGGCTATAACAACTATATGCCATTGGATTGTGATTCTTGATAATCATTTTTAAGGAAACACATACACTGGCTTGTTGATCAGTGTATAATCTAAAATTCTATAAATTTCATTTTCTCTAAACTGTTCCTTTCGGCTAATTTTCCACAATGGCCTAGAGCTTGGTGCTCATTGGTGCCATTTATATGCAATTTCACTCAATACCCAATCTGAAATATTGAACATCACATCGTTATCCTGAAGAAGGAGTTCTGTCGGTTATGAGTGGTTTAAGTGATCGAGACAACATCCCTTAACAAAGAGATTCAAATTCAAAACCTAGTTCCGCCTCAATTTTTCCACCCTTGCAGGCGTTCGACCTCTTACATGGGTTTGGGGGAGGGGGTGTCTGTCACATCCCAAACTTTCATATATAATTTAAAAGATATAATGGGACTTTTCCCAAATAATAAATAGTTGAGGGGTTTGATACAAAAAGGCCATGAAAATATCCCTTTAGAAAAATAAAGAGAGAAAAACGAAAATAAGACTAAAAATATATTTTCTCATATGCATGCTATAAATGAATTTCAATTAACCCAAATGTTGAATATATGTTTTCCTTTTCACCTTTTCTCTCTCCTACAAAATAGCCATAAATCATAGAGAAAGGTTATAAGGTGACTAGTTAATAGTAATCTTGGAGTTATGACTCAAGAATTCAACAATAGGATTCTTTTCAAATTATATTACCTTTAAATGAATTTTAATTAAGATATGGGAGTTATGGACTATAATATGTACAAAAACGAAATCTAGCTTCACAAGAATATTCTAGAGCTTCTTATTGGCCTATGGTTCAAATTTGAACTCATTTGACCCTTGTTTGACCATCCAAATCGAATTTAAAAGACTTATATATATATATTTGAATATGATTTCTTTTAATACAAGCAATTAGACATAAAGTCTGTGATTTATTGCCTGTAACGCGTTACTCTTGCATTTAAATTTTTTGCACGCCTTTATCACTGTCCGATCACGATCCAACGATCCTTCGATTGTCATCTACCCCCGTCTTCCCCGCGGGTCAGAACTATTTTCACAGAGCTACCTCCATCGATCTCTCTCTCCCTCATTACTACACCGTTTCCCGAAATTCCTTCTCCATTATGTTCGTGAGACGATCCTGAATCCAGTGAGCCATTACTCGCTTTCCCTAACCCCCTGTAGGCGAAACGCCCAATCTAGGGCTTGGACTCCCCGAGTTGCAGAGGGCACGACTTCGCTTCTCCTTCTTATTTAGGCAACCCTAAAGCATCTGTAGACCCCATGTATCCCTCCTCTTCACTCACTTCATCCTGTGACACCCTCAGCAGCCCCGACCTATTCCCTCCCTCTTCTCTGGTGACCTCGGCCTCGCTTGGGAGCTCGACGCCACCTCAGACAAATTGCCTACAGGGTGAGCATCCTCGACCTCCGCCCTGCATCTCCATGTCATCTTTTCAACCCGCTGAGCCCCCAGTTGCTGTACCCTGTAAGGCTGTTTCTCCCCCATCGTCGGCGTGTTCCGCCACAGCACGTCGTTGGGTCTCCGACCCCTGGATCTCTTCCGACTGCCTCGCCGTGCCTCGCAAAAGGTTTCCCGACCTTCAAATCGCCTTGTTTTGGCCTTTCACGATGGCTTCGTCTTCAGATCGAGTTTCCCCTGTTTCCGTTGTTTTCTCGCAATCCAGTGCAGCACTGGTGTGTTTGGTTTCGCGAGAGGATGTCTGGCTTCGGTTGTGGATGACAGATTGTCTTGCTTCACCCCCTCGCTGTCGTCGCAGTGTGCTTCGTCCCCCTGCTGCTCGACCCTGGTCGATGCCTGCCATAGCTGGAGCAGGTTCTTGAGCTCCACTACCCCCCAGCACCTGAGCCTCGGCTCGTTGGGTGTGTTTTCCCTTCAGGAACGCAATGGGCAGGGTGACTCTCCCAGTTGAGCAGTGAAGCTGGCCCAAGATCGGAGCTTTCCAAGCTCCTGTGAGTCGACTCCTCACCATGGAGCAACACGGAAGAAACCAGGTCTTGAAATGACCTAAGTGCCCCTGTCCGTTGTTCATTTGACGTTTTCCACCGCGAGGGTGTTTCAGGGATTTTGCCTATCCACCCCGGTTTAGCCGCGAGCCCTCAGAGGCGATCTTCATTGCTGAGTTGGCCGAGCCCGGTTGGTCCAACTCAGACCCGGCCCACTGTCTTGGGTCGAGTTTTATCCACATGGCTTTTTCCTATTTTCTCATTGGCCAGAATTTCGAAAATTCATAGTAATTCAACCGTTTGTCGGAAAATTATGAATAAATAGTCATTGGATTTGGATTTTCGAGTAGAATACGATTTTAAGGTTTCTAGACCATGTTTTGATCTCTTATTCTGATGTTTTGTTGGAAACGATATTTTGGACTCATGAAACCCTAATCATGCATCAACATGATTAATGTGACATGGGTCAAACTAGATTTTCTTAATATAATAATGTTGATTCATGAGACTGATCCGAATACACTCAATCCCTAAGTCACCTAAGATCAATACTATGTATTGATTAATTATGTTTAATGATTATGAACAGGTTGTAGAGCTAAGTCAAGGGAAGGTTTGACCTAGATCTAATTCAAGGATCACCCTTGCTCTAAGGTAAACGGGCCATGCTGCTGGGCACAACTAATTATGATTTGCTTGCATGTTAGATATGAAATAGACATTATTGTTTCAAGTCTAATGTTATAATCATGTTCAATATATCATTGCTTGTTGTTTGTCACATACTATGTCTTATGTTATAATGCTCACCATGATTATTGTTATCATGAAAGATTCATGAAAATCATGTTAGTAATCAAGTAGGGAGAAATCCCTTCATGTTATGATTAGAGAATCATGATTTATGTTAATGTCAACGTCATGTTAATGGTCAAGTAATCGGAATTGAAATAGTCTTATTATGCTCCCGATCATGGACCTCAAAAGGGTCATTAAGGGCTTTCCTAGCATCAAGGGCTTTCCTAGCAATCATGTGCTCCTAAGGGGGCGTCACATAGGGACGTATAAGAATTCTTTTCAATTCTTTATGTTAATAATGATGATTCAAAAATGCTTAAAGTTAATTCATGTCAATTTTCTTTCATGTCAAGTATATTTACTTTGTTTATTTTATAAAGTGCCAGTACCATTTACTGATGTATTGTTTTTCCCTTTGCATGGCTGGGGATGTGATGTCCCCAGGATTTGGAGCAAGTAAGAACTCAAGAAGAGCAAGCCAAGACTAGGAAACATCAAAGAGCTTTCTGGTGGGGTGCCATCCATTCTAGGCGATCCAATCATATAGAGTTGCTTATTATTATGTTTAGTTTCCCATGTTGAGAAATGATTAGAATTCTAGACTTGTTGTTGTAGTTTCCTATTCACATATTAATGTATGAATCTCAATGGTGATTTATTTATTTACTTGCAATGATTACTCTTTTTGTGACAACCCTCCCTAAAATGCCAAGTACCCCACATTATGGATAATGTTGGGGATTAGGCTGTGCTTCCGCTGGTCATATATGAAACCCTAGGGAGGGGTGTTACATTAATGGTATCAGAGCAAATAAATGGATGGCCACCAAAGCTACAATTTGATTCATATGTTCTAACCCTAGGTTTATGTGACCCTTTTTCCAGATGGCCCCTAAGAGAGCAGACAAGGGAAAGGGTAATGATGATGGTGCTAGCTCTGCTAGTGGGGAAGGTGGATCAAGAGAGAACAATAGGCCAACCATAGAAGATCTTGTCCAAGCACTCACCAATGTCCTAGTACAAGGTCAACATCAGCCTAGGCATCATGAGCCCACTCTAGTAGACTTCCTAAAGATAAGGCCCGACTCTTTCTCGGGTGAAGGAGAAATCGATGTAGTCGCCAAAGCTGAGGACTGGATGAGAGGCATGGAGCATTGCTTCCGAGACATGGACTGCCCTCAACACTCTAGGGTTCGTTTTGCAACCCACATGCTCAATGGGGCAGCCCGCACATGGTGGGAAAACCTCCTCAACTCAAGGGCAGGTGATGCACCTCCATTCACATGGGAAGGGTTCGTTGAAGCCTTCCAGGGGCATTATGTATCTGAAGCAATGATTGAGAAGAAGGAGCTAGAGTTTGCCAATCTAGCTCAAGTGGGTGACATGACTGTTACCCAATATGCCATGAAGTTCAGGGTCCTCCAAAAGTATGGCCATGATCATGATGAAACACGTAGAACAAAGAAATTCATTCGAGGACTCAAGCCCGACTTGAGTTTTGCCTTGTCAGGAAGAGGCCATAGAACCCTCCAAGTAGCCCTAGATGTAGCCCTAGAGCTTGAAGATCACCCTGGACGATCCTACAAGAAAGAAGTCCCCCAAAAGAACAACCAATACCAGCCTCCCAACAACCCTAAAAGAAAGGTACCTGAACCTACAGTTGAAGCTGAGAAGCCCCAATGTCCGACATGCAAGAAGAACCATGCAGGCCCATGCAGGTATGGTACGGGTTCATGCTACTATTGTGGAGAAATCGGGCACCTCAAGTCAAACTGCCCTAAGCTCGCAAAGAAGGACCATGACCAGAACAAGGGCCACCCTCCACCTACCAAAAGACAAGCTAGAATCTTCTCTATGGAAGTAGAGAAGGAAGATGAAGAGTGATGTAATAATTAGCTTACGTTCATTTGAACCTTTTTATGAAATAAATTCGTTTTCCATGCAAATTTCATTGATGTGTTAATTATATGAAGAAGTAACAAGAATTCTAAGGTGGGTAGTACCCTAGGAAATTTCGAGGACGAAATTTATTTTAAGGTGGGTAGAATTGTCACATCCCAAACTTTCATATATAATTTAAAAGATATAATGGGACTTTTCCCAAATAATAAATAGTTGAGGGGTTTGATACAAAAAGGCCATGAAAATATCCCTTTAGAAAAATAAAGAGAGAAAAACGAAAATAAGACTAAAAATATATTTTCTCATATGCATGCTATAAATGAATTTCAATTAACCCAAATGTTGAATATATGTTTTCCTTTTCACCTTTTCTCTCTCCTACAAAATAGCCATAAATCATAGAGAAAGGTTATAAGGTGACTAGTTAATAGTAATCTTGGAGTTATGACTCAAGAATTCAACAATAGGATTCTTTTCAAATTATATTACCTTTAAATGAATTTTAATTAAGATATGGGAGTTATGGACTATAATATGTACAAAAACGAAATCTAGCTTCACAAGAATATTCTAGAGCTTCTTATTGGCCTATGGTTCAAATTTGAACTCATTTGACCCTTGTTTGACCATCCAAATCGAATTTAAAAGACTTATATATATGTTTGAATATGATTTCTTTTAATACAAGCAATTAGACATAAAGTCTGTGATTTATTGCCTGTAATGTGTTACTCTTGCATTTAAATTTTTCGCACGCCTTTATCACCGTCCGATCACGATCCAACAATCCTTCGATCGTCATCTACCCCCGTCTTCCCCGCGGGTCAGAACTGTTTTCACAGAGCTACCTCCATCGATCTCTCTCTCCCTCATTACTACACCGTTTCCCGAAATTCCTTCTCCATTATGTTCGTGAGACGATCCCGAATCCAGCGAGCCATTACTCGCTTTCCCTAACCCCCTGTAGGCGAAACGCCCAATCTAGGGCTTGGACTTCCCGAGTTGCAGAGGGCACGACTTCACTTCTCCTTCTTATTTAGGCAACCCTAAAGCATCTGTAGACCCCATGTATCCCTCCTCTTCACTCAATTCATCCTGTGACACCCTCACGAGCCCCGACCTATTCCCTCCCTCTTCTCTGGTGACCTCAGCCTCGCCCAGGAGCTTGATGCCACCTCAGACAAATTGCCTACAGGGTGAGCATCCTCGACCTCCGCCCTGCATCTCCATGTCATCTTTTCAACCCGCCGAGCCCCCAGTTGTTGTACCCTGTAAGGCTGTTTCTCCCCCATCGTCGGCGTGTTCCGCCACAACACGTCGTTGGGTCTTCGACCCCTGGATCTCTTCCGACTGCCTCGCCGTGCCTCGCAAAAGGTTTCCCGACCTTCAAATCGCCTTGTTTTGGCCTTTCACGATGGCTTCGTCTTCAGATCGAGTTTCCCCTATTTCCGTTGTTTTCTCGCAATCCAGTGCAGCACTGGTGTGTTTGGTTTCGCGAGAGGATGTCTGGCTTCGATTGTGGATGACAGATTGTCTTGCTTCGCCCCCTCGCTGCCGTCGCAGTGTGCTTCGTCCCCCTGCTGCTCGACCCTGGTCGATGCCTGCCATAGCTGGAGCAGGTTCCTGAGCTCCACTACCCCCAGCACCTGAGCCTCGGCTCGTTGGGTGCGTTTTCCCTTCAGGAACGCAATGGGTAGGGTGACTCTCCCAGTTGAGCAGTGAAGCTGGCCCAAGATCGGATATTTCCAAGCTTCTCTGAGTCGACTCCTCGCCATGGAGCAACACAGAAGAAACCAGGTCTTGAAATGACCTAAGTGCCCCTGTCCGTTGTTCATTCGACGTTTTCCACCGCGAGGGTGTTTCAGGGATTTCGCCTATCCACCCCGGTTTAGCCGCGAGCCCTCAGAGGCGATCTTCATTGCTGAGTTGGCCGAGCCCGATTGGTCCAACTCAGACCCGGCCCACTGTCTTGGGTCGAGTTTTATCCACATGGCTTTTTCCTATTTTCTCATTGGCCAGAATTTCGAAAATTCATAGTAATTCAACCGTTTGTCGGAAAATTATGAATAAATAGTCATTGGATTTGGATTTTCGAGTAGAATACGATTTTAAGGTTTCTAGACCATGTTTTGATCTCTTATTATGATGTTTTGTTGGAAATGATATTTTGGACTCATGAAACCCTAATCATGCATCAACATGATTAATGTGACCTGGGTCAAACTAGATTTTCTTAATATAATAATGTTGATTCATGAGACTGATCCGAATACACTCAATCCCTAAGTCACCTAAGATCAATACTATGTATTGATTAATTATGTTTAATGATTATGAACAGGTTGTAGAGCTAAGTCAAGGGAAGGTTTGACCTAGATCTAATTCAAGGATCACCCTTGCTCCAAGGTAAACGGGCCATGCTGTTGGGCACAACTAATTATGATTTGCTTGCATGTTAGATATGAAATAGACATTATTGTTTCAAGTCTAATGTTATAATCATGTTCAATATATCATTGCTTGTTGTTTGTCACATACTATGTCTTATGTTATAATGCTCACCATGATTATTGTTATCATGAAAGATTCATGAAAATCATGTTAGTAATCAAGTAGGGAGAAATCCCTTCATGTTATGATTAGAGAATCATGATTTATGTTAATGTCAACGTCATGTTAATGGTCAAGTAATCGGAATTGAAATAGTCTTATTATGCTCCCGATCATGGACCTCAAAAGGGTCATTAAGGGCTTTCCTAGCATCAAGGGCTTTCCTAGAAATCATGTGCTCCTAAGGGGGCGTCACAGAGGGACGCATAAGAATTCTTTTCAATTCTTTATGTTAATAATGATGATTCAAAAATGCTTAAAGTTAATTCATGTCAATTTTCTTTCATGTCAAGTATATTTACTTTGTTTATTTTATAAAGTTCCAGTACCATTTACTGATGTATTGTTTTTCCCTTTGCATGGCTGGGGACGTGATGTCCCCAGGATTTGGAGCAAGTAAGAACTCAAGAAGAGCAAGCCAAGACTAGGAAACATCAAAGAGCTTTCTGGTGGGGTGCCATCCATTCTAGGTGATCCAATCATATAGAGTTGCTTATTATTATGTTTAGTTTCCCATGTTGAGAAATGATTAGAATTCTAGACTTGTTGTTGTAGTTTCCTATTCACATATTAATGTATGAATCTCAATGGTGATTTATTTATTTACTTGCAATGATTACTCTTTTTGTGACAACCCTCCCTAAAATGCCAAGTACCCCACATTATGGATAATGTTGGGGATTAGGCTGTGCTTCCGCTGGTCATATATGAAACCCTAGGGAGGGGTGTTACAGTGTCTTTTCTTCCGACCACCAAAAAGAAAAGAAAATGGAATTCCATTTTGCAATAGCATACTGTAGCATGTACTTGAGAGAGGATGGAAGGCAATTTTTGTTAGATGAAATGCAAGTTTGATATATTTTGTAAATGGATAATTCTCTTTAACAACCTTCCTACAGACATGATCAAGCTGATATTTATTTTCACAATGATATGGAAAAGCTTTGGCAATCGTCATCAAAGAAATGTTGGTCATGTGTCCAACTTGAAGCTAAACTTTGCAAGAAGGGTAAGTAAATCTGATTTATTGTAATATCTGAAGTTCTTAAATAAAATTTTCTACAAGATTGACATTCAAGTTTAATTAAAAGCTACTGCATGGAGAGGGGCTCCTTCATTAAAAGGTACTAGAATGGAAACAGTCTAGAGTATTGGCTTTTGGTGAGAAATTCACTCTTAATTTGATTAATTCACATAACGTAGTTTGTTATTTTCACAAAAGTTGTATTATGTTGTCAGTGCCAACATATTTTGTTATTTTTGAAAAAGTTGTATTCTGCTTTCAGTATCACTAAAATATGAAGTTTTTGTCTACATCTCAAAATGGTGTTGTGCTCAACCCAAATTTTATTGTGGACTAGTGGTTAAACTCAGTTGGAGCAAAATAGGGACACCCAATGGCAGGGTGAAATGTTTCTTAATCCAGGTATAACATCTATATAACATTGCACAGTGAATCTTGGAAATCATTTTTCAAGGAAAAGCACACTAAATCTATCTAGTTGATCAATATTTACTCTAAAACTTAACAAAACTCTTTTTTCTCAAACTGTAATTTTTCTGCTCACTTCTAAAACTGTTAGAAGTTTGGTCCTATTTTGTTTTCCTTGAGTTATATTTGCAAGAGAGACTCATCCTACAAAATTGTACATATCATATTTACCTAGAAAAACAAATGTATACATATCTTACATCAAAGGTAATCTATTATATATTAATTTCATCAATGTTGGTTCAACTATCTATGAATAGTCCAAAATGATTTCAGAATTCAAGCATGCTTGTACATGATAATCAGTTGCATAGGTGAAGAAGAAAGGTTGATGCATGATATTTACAAGATATTTTAAGTGGATATATGCCAACATTTATGCATCATGCCCTCTCTCTACACCAAAAGCAAAAAAAATTCTCCCGCTACTTAAAATTAGGGGCAGATTCAAATATTCAATGAGACGAGGCCATACTCAAATGTAGCAAAAATTATTTTATAATGTAAAGCTAAAAGTTTGTATATATGAATTTTTTGTTCATTATACTGTTTCTAAAGACAACATCTATTCCTTTTACCTCTACAAATAATATTATTCATGTTAGTACTAGAAACTATACCTTCATGTAGATATGCATTAAGATAATCTGGGGAAAGATATGACAAGCTTGTTTTTCATGTTGTTAGTATGAAATTTACCCATGTCAAATTTTTACAATGATAACATGTTTGTTTGAAATGTCAAGTATACTGGGATTTGATGTTATTGCTATCTTAAAAGCATGATACTTTGTGAGAGGCAGAAGGCCTCAAAAATTATGTGTTTAACTAATCGATCAAAATATATTATTTTTTCATTAATCATAATATTTGTTGAAGATGTATGCTCTAATGTCTGGGAATTGACAAGAGCATACACCAAAAAAAGTGGTGTCACTTATTTATAAATATATGATTTTTCCTGAAGTCCCATCTATAATCGTATAGTCAAATATGTTAAATATGTTGGAATTCAAATTTTTTAATTGTGAGAACATGTGAATCCTTATAATTCATGATAGAAATATTTAAGTTGGATGTCACATGAAAACTCTCTCTAGTTCTTAATTACCTACAAGACTACTACAGTGCATCATATGTGTTAATGTAAGTAAAATACATATATATATATATATATATATGTACTACTTTTATCATAATCAATAGAAATTTATGTGGTTTCACACTCAAAATTCAAAGAAGGACGTCATATTTGGTATTCTAGATTGGTGAACCATTCATTATTTGATTTATTGAGTATGGGGAAATGACCTACAATTGATCAATTCAGGAATTGGTATCCCATAACACCCATGTGTCGTTTATGCAACCTAAATTGTATTCAAGAAAGGAACCTATGTTTATATCTTTTGTATTTTGAGTTTGAGTTGTCTAATTAGGGGAATCATGAACAAATTTATAATCTTGGAGGATCTATAAGAAAATAAGGGAGGTGATTCTGGGTTTAGGTACAAGGGAGAGACAAGATGGACTTGAAAGAGTATGAAATTGAACATTTCATGTCGGGAAAGATGATGTGGTTTCCTAGTGCATGATATGGAGCTAGTGTAAGAAAACACAGAAAAGTTGGAGAAGGTCTAAAAGAGTGGCATGATTATAAGAATAAAGGAAGAACAAATAAAAGGGAAGAATAAGAAGGAGGAGGAGGAACTGAATGAATAAAAAGAAGATAAAATATAATAATAAGAAGAAAAATAAAAGAAGAATACAAAAATTATGAATGATATATATCAGAGAAACATGTGTTGTGTGCTCATACATAGCTTATGTTCACATGATAAACTTACATGGTAGTCATTGTGCTACACAGGGACATGGTTGGGGTTTGGATATTCATAATGTGGGATGGTTCCAATGCTGATAGCACATTAGTGCTACACAGGGACATGCACTGACGCCCCATTCCATGATAATGGCATAGGCTTCATCGTAGTTGTCCCACCTAATTCCATAGTTTTCCTCCATGTTTTCAGAACCTATACTCTTAGAGTCATCTTGGATGGGCCATCCAGGGTAAATCTAAAGAGGATCAAAGATAGCTACATAAGATAGCATCTCCATCCTTCAGGCGTTGAGTCTATGATTTTCACCTCACCATTGGATCATCTTGGTAATGTTTGATTCTTTCTCTAAAGTTAGGGTGCACCTTGTAGACTGTAGGGATAGGAAACGCTTGATTGCTTCCTTGTTTGGAGGGATGGTCTTGTCTTTGGACTATTGGTAGTTCAATGAGGCCCATATGCCCTAACTTTCTTTAGTGTTGTGGGTGATATATCTGATGATGGATGGGATCATGGGGTAGTCATCAACGTGGGTCTCTTGCACAAGGTAAGGTATCACCAAATTTATTGTGTATTTGGCATTTCTAGAATCTTCACTACATTACAGGAAAAAGTATGGATGGGGACTTTTTTATCAGGCCTAAGGTCCCATCGATACATCATCCTAAGTCAATGTTCTTCCTCTAGACAAATGCGTTGAGCCTCACAACTAAGATCTTGGGTCAGTGGTAGACTGTTGAGGTAACCCCTTCAGGTCAAGTTTATTGTGGTGAGCCACAACACTACAGGCTTCCAATACAATGTCCACATGGAGACTCGAGGCCATGTCTAGGATGTACCATATTATACTAGACCCAAACCCTTTTGTCCTAGAGGAATAAGGATGATCTCTATATAGCCTTTTTGGTTGGCTCCCATTCCTTGATTTGGGTGGATATGCATCTCCTATATCCGTTGGGAAAGCAATGTGGGATTATATGGGTGATAGAAAACCATCCTTTGTGCCAGACACACATTCAAAGTTGGTAATATGCATCATCTCAAAGTGCATTTTTAGATCATCTTCTTCAATGCATCCTATGGTGCATGGGTTATCAGCCTAAACAATTACAATGGCATATCATATCTGATACTTTAGTTTATGATGTAGTAATGAGGTAACCTCCCAACTATGATGAATCCATGACCTTTCAAGGAGGTTGAAGAAAGGAATTCAAATCCATGACTAGAAATGAGATTGCACAAGTTTGTGGCCCGATTTGTGGCTCAAGAGTGATTTCTCCCAGGGCATCTTTGATTATTTCATTGAAAGAAGTCTCTTCCTTTGTTGTGGACATGTAAGTTAGAGCGGTCCTTCCTCATGTTGTTGAGTGCCCTTAGGGGATACACAATAAGGCAAGCACCGATGTTGACAAAGCATGAAGGTATTTTTAGGTTGTTTTATATTTTTGGGATTAATAAGGGTATGTTGTGACTTCATCCAGTGGGTATCTCATCTTCATAAAATGAGATCAAGTGTGGGGTTGTGATTAACTCGAAAGTATCTACAATAGATTCTAGACTCAGATCTTTAGAATGTAGGCCCCTTTTAGAGTCTTTATGACTTCTTTGTGGTGTGTGGGGGAACTTTACATCACTTTATCTAGTGACACTTCCCCTTCATGTTCATCTAGGAACCACATTATATATGAGCCTTTTGAAATAGTTTGCTTTCAAAGCTTAGGCGTTGGTGGTACCTTATTGGTGTAGATAGCTAGAATGGAGACTTGTTTGTCACCTTCTCTATCATTTGAGTAGGGATTCCTAGGTATTTATCTTCTCCTTACCCTTGTCGAAGACAAGGCTACTTCTGGTGGAACGGGGCATTGATCCATCTCTATAGTGGTTGATTTGGATGCAGTTGCTTGAGACACTACCGCGGGGCTAGAAGATGTCCTTTGTTGGGCTTTTCCTAGAATTGGTGCCTTAGGGACCCAGATCTTTTGTAGGTTCACCCCTTGGAGGGCTTCTAGTATGCTGAATGTCTATACTTTTTATCCCTAGTTAGCTCCAAGTATGCTGACTAGCCTCGTGGTGCCTACTAGGATTACTAGTTTCTTTTCTTGGACTAAAGAGACAATCTGAGTACTCTGAGATGAGTTCTTGATAGCTTGTTCCATAGGAAATATAAGCATGTGTATGATAAAAAAAAGATGAGTCTGTGTGTTAGGGATCATCTCATGATGAGGTGACAACCATAATGTTAGAATCTGAAGGAACTTCTTATGATGTGACTATGCTGACCTCATCAAATTCTATCAAATCTTGCAATGCATGCTTGAGCATGATGTATGAATTAGTAGTGCTCCCTTTAGCCATGTGAAAATAACAAAAGACATTAACATTGTAGATTTTTTAAAGGGAATTTGGTGGTTAACTTATTTCTCAAAAACTTTAGTAGGTTCTTGATGTTCGACAATATTTTGCCGAGGGAAGATCCCAAGGGAGTGGACTTCCATTCTTACATGGAAGGTTCTTCTGATGATGGAGATGTGGTTGTCGGCTCTTCTTAACGTATGAGGTTAATCAATGTTGGAGGAGTGTTTTCTATCTATTTTTGAATAAGAGATTGAAAAGGTGGTGGTGTGTACCCATTGTAGTTGCTTAGAGGCTAGGAATATTGCGGAGGCATGTATTGAGGTTGATAGTTGGGTGTCACCATGTAGGCCAAATATTTCTAGTGTGCTAGAGCATGGGTTGTCTGAGTTGCTTATGTCTAAAATAAAAAATTATACATGGTCGGTATTGTTGATTGCTATTTTAGGTGGGGATTAGTATTGCCCCTATCATTGCATTTGCAGATTATGTCTTGTTCCATTTAGGCTTCAGACTGGTTGTCACATAGGCAAATTGTTGATGGAAATTGAGGCCAATAGTGTTGGTATGTATGCCCTGAGATCCAATCATGGGATGATTGGTGGGATGCATTAAGATTGATTTGATAAACATCAAAGGCAAGCTTCCAATTCATTCTGGTTCAGTCAGTTATGAAATAATGACCGAACAAATTGAATGTCTAAAGAATTGTTTTACTCAATGACATATGCTTTTAGGTTAAGGACCTAAATGATGAGATCATACTGATGTTAAGAGTATGTATTCTTCTTATGTACCTAGTCGGATGTCATTGTGGAAGGTTGATAGACAACAATGACACACAAGACTAGATTGTGTGTTGGTTGATGACAGAATCTCATCAGTCATGATATAGTGATATCAAACCAAGCATATAGGTACTTGTTAGAGAACAAGTATATCGGATAGACCCACCATGAGAGTGACACCTGGAACCATGACTTGGTAGTCACAGTCAGCTCTCACAGTGATGGTGGTGAGTGTGATTCTTTGACCTGAAATTACTACACTCAACACATGTTGTTGGGTACATTTTGACATCATCAAACGCAGTCTTGAAATATAGATTGTTATAAAGGTGATGATTGGGTGACTTTGACACATGGGACTTTTTAGGGGTGAGTGATAAATATGGGATTTGTCCCTCCAGAGGGAGTTTGATGTCCATGGCCACTTGATGAGTAGGACTGAGAAAGGCATGCACATGCATGTGTGAATCAATATGTGATATTGATGTCACACATATCTCATCCAGTCTACTCTGAGATCAAGGAAGTGAATGAACGTTGAAAGGATGATTGTTCCATACCTTGAGTTCATTCGGGATATCAGTGACAAAGGAATTATACATTCACTATAACACCAGTCACATATTGTAGGATTGAAAGTTGTTCTCCAATTTCCCTTTCACTTGGGTAGCACTGATGTGTGACTAGGCACCACTCTTTGCTTGTGAAGTCATAAGTGTTATGGACTTTTACTGCCAACGTGAAATGGGCATGCAGGGTCACACACATAGGATTTAACCTGGAAGAGGAGTTTATCTACAAATTATGTTTAGATTGTTTACTAAATGTGTTTAGTAGTTCAATTAAACATTCAATCAATTGACTTGACTCATAATCACCAAGTTCAAGTGTTGGACTAATTGATTTGGGTGTCAGATTGATTGAGAACTGCATTGACTGATTTATGCACAACTTGGACTACCAACCGACTTGTTCAAGTTGTTGAACTGATCGTCTCAGGGTCAAGTGAGACGACCGGTTCAGGTGTTGAACTGATCGGTTTAGTTGGACCAAACAAGCCAGTTTGGGAAAGTTAGGTTGGTGAGAAAATATTTTCATTTCACTTGTACAATTCGATTGGGACAAGTATTGATCTTTGGATTAATTGCAAACGGAAAGAAGAAAGTCAATTGGGAACTTCCCTGGGAAGTGAAACGACCGGTTCATGAATGAATCGATCAGTTCAGCTCCCCAGATGAACCGAACGGTTCAGTCCCCAAGTGATCAGTTCATTTGTGATACAACCGGTTCACTTGCCGAAGTGTATGAATTCATGGAAATTCCAAACCATTCTACTCCCATTTTAGTCCCTCATTGCCCGGGGTTGAGAACCCTGACCCTGACCCCTCCTATATATAGAGAGGTACTGGGGGCTTCTCAGATAGCACAACTCAGAACATTAGTTGCTCTGCAAAGTTGTTCGCTCTGGTTGTGGTAATCAAGAGAGCCCAAGCAAGTGCTACCCGACTAGGGAGGCACAACAAGGGAAAGACAACTATAGGATGATAACTGGTGGAGGGAGAGCACGTTGGTGACTAGTACGCTGACAGAAGGGGACGACTCCTTCTAGTGTCCTATAGGACATGACGACTGTAGTTCCTAGTGGTCTATGTGGACTACTATAGAGGAGGGAGATTTCTGCCGATTGGAGGACAACTATCAATCCGTCAGTCTGGGTGTGACCAGAAGCTGCACAGACACCATCTAAGACCGGAGGTGAAGACCACGCTCGCTACAAGGTAACGTCACCGAGCAAGTATCAGGACATGGTACGCCTCTACAAACCATCCTTCTACCATATAGATGTTGACGAGATCTCTTTGGGTTTTGGGTTTGGGGAGAAATTTTTTGTTTCTGCAGCCATCTCTGGCTCCCCTAAAATGCAACAGTGGTAACAGAGCCACGTCAACATTCTATACTTTAGGATAATTGATACATGATTGGTTTTTTGGTTTGTCACCTTTTATTTATTGCATATGATGTGAATAATTAATTGGTTGTATGAATGTCCAATATAAATCCAAAAATCCCTATATATACATATATGATATTGTATATAAATGCATTTGATACGCTTCACCCTTAAATAATTTCTATGGTGATTGTAGCGTGATTGTGGCCATAAACCCTATATCTGTGTGTGGTTGATTGTTGTTGCTTACATCTCAGTCTGCACACCGATTCCCTACCTCCTATTCCTGATATAACTCGAGATTCTTTCCTACCTTTGCTCCCCTCGAATGTAACTCGAAGTTTCCCAATGCAAATATAAATAGGATTGGTTTATATTTCTTATTATGTCAAAGAACGGAAGACACCTGGAGGATCGAGACGATCATCTCGGGCATGAGACGGTTGACTGGTGGACCAAGGCAGCCGGTTGTAGGAGCAAGATGAGAGGGTGGTGACCTGGGTAGATGCACGATGACCAGTGAACCGATCGACTAGAGGCATCAGTCGATCGCCTGTTGGCACCCAACCGACCGGCCTGATGGCAAGCCGATCAATCATGGAGATGAGTTGATCAAACCCAAAATGGCAAAGCACAGAGTTCATCTTGTATAGGTTGCATGTGTTGTGGACCTAGATGACTGTGATTCCTCTTGGCTTGAGGAATCACATTAGGATGGCCATAATCATCACTTTTTATCATTTCTCATGTTTTCTGTGGGATATAGTATGTATATGATACGTATTATATATTGTGGTGATGGGATTTGTATATGTACCTATAAAACCAAATCCCTCAATAAATATTAAGTCTTAGATGCCTTCCATTAGCAGCACACATGAAAAACTTGATCGACCAAGTGTAGGTTATGCCAAATCATGGTGCACCGTCTATCTCGTGGAAGTGTGATGGTGGACATGTAGGATCTACCAAAGTAGGGTGCATGTTCATCATGTCGGCTTTTGGGTTAGACTTAACTGGTGATTTTTAGAGAGTCTAAGCTCCATAGGCACAAGGATGACCATGGCAAAGAGTTTCGCATGGCATCCATCTGAGAGTTGCATAGGATGCAATTGGGAAGTGTTGCCTACCTAAATAATCTATATTGTGGGCGATCAACCAAATATGACTCATGATTGGATGAAATATGGATCTTGGACCCACTAGAAGGTTGTACGCTACAATCTTCTGAATTGATGGTGACGGCTATCAATTTGAACAAAAATAGTGGGAGCAACAATTAATTAAAGTCCTAATTATATCGTAAAACATTTTCAAATCAATCAAATAAGTCAAAAATGAGTTTTTGGACTAAATTGAATATATTTTATTTTATAGTACAAATGGCCACAACCAATAATCACTTTATTTGAGATCAGTCCTTGAGATAGACAAACTAAATGGAAATAATTCCATGACTGATTAGGACGTTGATAAGTGTTCTCAATCGAAGAGCGAAATCTCTAAGTCCTAGTTATACCATAACCAGATGAACTCTCTCCCACCACACCAAAGGCCAAAAGGATGCTTATGGAAGCATACCGAGGATGTCATTAATGTGGAGTGCTTGATGTTATATTCTTTGAACTATGACTTGTAGAGACAACATGAGACATATGATGTCTCTAAGACACTGTCCTAGTATGTCATGACAGAAGGATATCTAGTTCGTTCTCACACACTCAATGTGATTGTGTATGTGGAAAACCTGACTAGACTGGTATTCCCTCTGAGTTAAGAGTTGGCTAATGGTATGATACTGCAAATGTTGTGAGAATCATACAGTTCATGATGAACTACAACATGAACAACTTTGACAAGCCGTTGACAGAGTTGTTGGGCATGTTGAGGACAACTGAGGCACAGATGAAGAAGGACAAGCCTACGTCTGTGATGTTGATCAACAGAAAGAAAGCCAGGTCTAAGGGTAAGGGAAAGGGCAAAGCTAAGAAGGGTTTTGATGCTAGCCAACAACCCAAGCCATCTTAAGCCTCAAGGCATATGGGAAGGGTGAACGAAGGAGGAGAAATTACCCTCTATATCTGGAAGAAAAAAAGAAGATGAAGGAGGGGATAGAGATCTCCACCGTAGGTATCATGAAATAAACACTTCTTTATTTGAGGTATATGATACCAAGATGAAGATCTGACATATATGATATGCAAGATCTAAAAAGAAGTGATGGCCTTTGTGAAAGGACCAAGAAAGGAGTACTCATCATTGGAGCAAGTGTTGCTTCCATAGATAGGAGTACCTTTCAGTTTATTTCAGCCTAAAGGGCATGAAATAGAGTTGAGAACTGCTAATTCAATTTTCCAATAGAAACACTTTATTGTTGCATCTTGTAGTGACAAGATGGCTATCAATAAAGTTGATGTTTCAATTTCAAAGATGTGATCTTTGTGGAAATACCTTATTTATCTTATGGTACTTGGTATGCATAAGATAAAATGATACCTAAAAGTTATTGATAACTCAAACAAATAATTAGCATTATCATGGGAATTCATCTCTAGTTTCCATATTGATGGATAAAGCTAGACTCTTTTGGTTGTGAATCATTAAGAGACATGAATACCTTGGACATGATAAATCAATCTTCACTAGTTGTAGTGGGAGAATGATTATCCTATTAGGTATAATACATATGAAGTATTTACATACCTATTGTAGCAAATGCTAAATGGTGTTTAGAGAAATACCAATATGAATATCTTGAATTGTTCAAGAAGATCATGAATGAAGTACAAATTTGGTAAAAGTAATAATTCCTGATGTGATCAATGAATGAGATACTTAAACCAAATGTTTGAGAAACTTATAAGTAATTATGATAGTGTATCATAGAGAACTCATGATTAAGGCATAGTGATGTCTAAATCAAAAAGGAGTCATACTCTAAGGAGTTAGAGGATGATTATTAAATAACTAAATGATTCTTAAATAGAGAATACGTTACACTGATATAGGATATTAAGAATCACAAAGTGTTGTGAGTTCTCAAATTCCTTAATAGATACACCTCAAATATCTATATGATGAGTTGGTTATATGATGAGTCAACAATCTAGATGATATTGAGGGACCTGATTTTGAGTAGTGGTTTATGACCATTAGATCCTAAATGACTTCCATATGAACCACAAGGTATGGCCTTGATGGTAGCACCCATTGGGATGAAACCCATAAGTACATATAAGTCTTAAATGTTAAGACACATGGATGACATTTTGAGAAGGATCATGCTTGATGATTACAACTTAATGACTAGTGATTTGGCATATGGATACTAAAACTGCATTCCTGTGAGGAATAAAACAAGGATGTGTACGTGACACAACCTATAAGGTTTATGAATCCATTAATGCAAATGAAGTCTATAAGTTGCAATGGACTAATCAATGTGATTGATTGAGTACAAGCAACTCGGAACTGGAAATCTTTACTTTGATAATATGGTCAAAGGGTTTGACTGATATGTCAAAGATAAAGAAGGGATCTATGATTTAGTGGGAGCGTATTTACATTCCACATGTTGATGAGGAATGAGATGTTCTAGAATGGAATCCTTTGTGGAAATTATCTTTAGGGAAGATAAAGACTTTTCTTATGTGATAGGAATAGAGATCTATAGAGATAGTTCTCAAAAATCTCATGACCTAGAAAAGAGAGAGCATATATTGGCAATCTGTACTGAAGGGTTCTGTATACATAGATTCAGTGGGAGAAAACTTATCCATGTTACATGGAGTTAGTATCCCAGAGTCCCAATTCTTATGAAGAATGGGAACACAAAGAATAGATATGGATCTATCATGTATGTAATCATCCTGTTATCTTGCATGTATGGACATAGAAAGAATAAAATGTATTTATCATCTTATATGTGGGACATGACAATATGATATGCTCATCCTGATAACTCGTATGTGGGACATGACGAGTGTATGTCTATCTAGTTCCAGTAAGGGTTACTGGAATACCATGAGAACTTGATAAGTACTTGAGAAGTACTAGTTCTATGGAAATAAGGAAGAGTTCACTGTAAAGAGTTACACTGATGCAAACTTCTGAAAAAGATAGAAAATTTTATCGCAAAATATATATGGGATATATCAAAGTGAATGTGTGTTGAAAATTGGAAACATTCCAATAAAGCCATTTTAAAAGGAAATACTGAGTATCCGTGTGTTAGAGAACAAAAGTGGATACCATATCGATCTGGGAGTTCATAAAGATGAACTTATAGATATTCTGGTCATTGATGACAAGTAAGGAATGCTTGGTCATGCAATGAGGCTAAAGGTTAGCAAAGTAATATTGGATCTCATATTATGACAACTCCATCTCATACATAAGACATACAACGAAGAGACGTGAGACATGAAATAATACCGACTTAGGCAAAGTGTTGCCATAACTCACTGCATTAGCACTAGAGCACAGTAACATGTGGGACATGTTTGGAGATCACTAAGAATATGATTCAAGGGTGATTGGCTCGCAGTGCAAGTGGGAGTCTGTTGGTATGTATGCCTTGAGAGCCAATCATGGGATGATTGGTGGGATACATTAAGATTGATTTGATAAACATCAAAGGCAAGCTTCCAATTCATTCTGGTTCAGTCAGTTATGATATAATGACATAACAGATTGAATGTCTAAAGAACTGTTTTACTCAATGACGTATGCTTTTAGGTTAAAGACCTAAACGATGAGATCATACGGATGTTAAGAGTATACATTATTGTTATGTACCTAGTCGGATGTCATTGTGGAAGGTTGATAGACAACAATGACACACAAGACTAGATTGTGTGTTGGTTGATGACAGAATCTCATCAGTCATGATATAGTGATATCAAGCCAAGCACATAGGTATTTGTTAGAGAACAAGTGTATCAGACAAACCCACCGTGAGAGTGACACATGGAACCATGACTTGGTAGTCACAGTCAGCTCTTATAGTGATGGTGGTGAGTGTGATTCTTTGACCTAAAATCACTACACTTAACACATGGCGTTGGGTACACTTTGACATCATCAAATGCAGTCCTAAAATATAGATTGTTATAAAGGTGATGATTGGGTGACTTTAACACATGGGTATTTTGAGGGGTGAATGATAGATATGGGATTTGTCCCTCCTGAGGGAGTTTGATGTCCATGGCCACTTGATGAGTAGGACTGAGAAAGGCATGCACATGCACGTGTGAATCAATATGTGATATTGATGTCACACATATCTCATCCAGTCTGCTCTGAGATCAAGGAAGTGAATGAACATTGAAAGGATGACTGTTCCATGCCTTGAGTTCATTCAGGATACCAGTGACAAAGGAATTATAAATTCACTATAACACCAGTCACAGATTGTAGGATTGAAATTTGTTCTCCAACTTTCCCTTTCACTTGGGTAGCACTGATGTGCGACTAGGCACCGCTCTTTTCTTGTGAAGTCATAAGTGTTATGGACTTTTACTGCCAATGTGAAATGGGCATGTAGGGTCACACACATAGGATTTAACTTGGAAGAGGAGTTTATCCACGAATGACGTTTAGATTGTTTACTAAATGTGTTTAGTAGTTCAATTAAACATTCAATCAATTGAATTGACTCAGAGTCACCAAGTTCAAGTGTTGGACTGACTGATTTGGGTGTCAAATTGATTGAGAACTGCATTGACTGATTTGTGCATAACCAGGACTGCCAACCGTCCGGTTCAATCTGTTGAACTGATCGGCTCAGGGTCAAGTGAGATGACTGATTCAAGTGTTGAAACGATCGGTTCAGCTAGACCAAACGGCCCAGTTTGGGAAAGTTAGGTTGGTGAGAAAATATTTTCATTTCACTTGTACAATTCGATTGGGACAAGTATTAATCTTTGGATTAATTAGAAACAGAAAGAGGAAAGTCAATTGGGAACTGCCTTGGGAAGTGAAATGACTGGTTCATGAATGAGCTGATCTGTTCAACTCCCCAAATGACTAGTTCATGAGATGAACTGATCAGTTCAGTCCCCAAATGATCGGTTGAGTTGTGAAATGACTGATTCACTTGCCGTAATGTATCAATTAGTGTAAATTCTAGACCTTCTAGTCCCATTTTATTCCCACATTGCCCGGGGCTGAGAACCCTATCCCTGACCCCTCCTATATATAGAGGGATACTGGGGTCTTGTCAGATTGCACAACTCAAAACATCAGTTGCTCTATAAAGTTGTCCTCTCTGGTTGTGGTAACTGAAGAGCCCAAGCAAGTGCTACCTGACTAGGGAGGCACAACAAGGGAAAGACAACTGTAGGATGACAACTGGTGGTGGGAGAGCACGTCGGTGACTAGTACGCTGACAGAAGGGGACAACTCCTTCTAGTGTCCTATACAACAGGATGACTAGAGTTCTCGGTGGTCTATGTGGACTACTACAGAGGTGGGAGATTTCTGCCGCTCAGAGGACAGCTGTCAATCTGTCAGTATGGGTGCGACCAGGAGTTGCACAACCGCCATCTAAGATCAGAGGTGAAGACCGTGCTCGCCGTGAGGTAAAATCACCGAGAAAGCCTCAGGACAAGGTATGCCTCTACAAACCATCCTTCCTACCATATAGATGTTGACGTGATCTCTTTGGGTTCTGGGTTTGGGGAGAAATGTTTTGTTTCTACTGCCATCTCTACCTCCCCTAAAACCCAACAAATAGATACCCTCTTGATGGAATATTCAATCGGGACTCTTGTCTGTATGAGTTTTGGGAAGGTATTATACCTCTACAAGGATAAAAGACCCATGAGAGATGGCATCAAGATTCTGATCACCATGTCCATTGCCTCTTTATTTGTGGATTTCAACTCAATCTGGGCAGCCAACTCCCTCCATTTTCTAATGAACTTGGAGAAGCTTTCATCTTCCTTCTGTTGAAGTTCTTTTAAGTCCTTCTATATTAGGACCTAGTCTAGATTCCAAACATACTCACCAATGAACTACATATCCATCTTTCCCTAGGTGGTGATGGTTTTTATATCATACTCATCATACAATACTAATATAGGAACTATTAAGGCATGTGCAAAGTATTTGAATTAACACTTTCTCATCATCTTGGACATCCACCATATTTAACCTATATACCTTGACGTGGACCATAGGGTCCCCTTTTCTGGAGTACTCATGGAACTTAGGCATATTGAAGTTGTCAGGAAGCTTGATGTTTGGGAAGTGACAAAGGTCATTGAATTATTTCCATTGTCTATCTTCCTCTTTAGATGTTTGATCTTCTATAATATCTTGAGTAGTAGGGTGTCTGTAGTAGTGTGCAACCACCATCAGTATCAGTGGTAGTCTAATTGTTCTTGGTGGCACCATGTATATGGGGGGTGAGAATCCATACCCTCCTCTTGTATATAGATCATTCCAGGAATGGGGTAGTGGATAAAGAGAGTGTGGGATGGGACAATTCCTCTTATGGTAAGGTGTTGTGCTTGAATCTTCACCACAATGTTGGCATTCTCAGCCTCCTTAGGATATATTTTTTTTTGGAGTCTTATTCTTGCTTATTTTTTCCTTTGGTCACTCTTCAAGAATCATGACAAAGGTTACTACCTCCTGAGTTACATGAATTGCCCCAACACTCACAAATGGCAAACCCTGGTAGGGCCCCAGTAGAAATACTTCCCCTTTGTCTTGGAGGTTCATAAAGAATATGTTACTTGATTCATACAATCTTCCCATACCAAAAGACACATGTGATAGTCTATTTTCTAATTTTCAACGGATTGTACCTACCAAGCCTAAGCGAGATACAAGAGTTTATTCACCTTTGATGTGAGATTTACTTGCCAATACCATGGTGGAAAGAAAAAAGGATATATTGTGGTTACAAAATTCCTTAGGTAAGTGTCCTAAAAGAATTATTCAAAAGAGGATGGAAGGTGAGGATTCAAATAGTGACTCAAGATTAAGTTATCCTATGATGGTCCACTAACTAATCTCAATTGTTTACTTTCCTATCCTAGGGCATCCTCTTCCAATGAGGTTCCCAAACTAAATCCCTTGACAACATCGATCCATGACACCCTAGTTTCCTCCTAGTTTGAGGGGTTTCTCCTGGGGGTCTTTTCCCTTCAGAAGCGATCATAGATCAACATGGTGGGAGCCTTGTCTTGGCCTTTCCTCATTGATTATGGGGTCCATTATGGGTGGTGGTCTAGTTTTAGGTCAAGTCCAAGACTATAAATGTAGGTATGAAGAGAATATGATGGTCTAGTTTAAGTTCATAATCTAGAAAATATAGAAATAAGTATGAAAGGAGTTGGGAGTTCCAGTTTAATCCTGGTAATGGGTCAAGTTTTCCTGGACTCTACCCAAAAAGACTAAAATCAAAATGGACCTGAACCTAGAATGCCCAGACCCAAAATGGACCCAAGTGTGCCCCGACCTGCACAGACCTAACTCAAATTTAACCAGAACTGACTATATCCAAAAATAAGAAAATATACTCTACTATAAATATCTGCAAAAAATATTGCAAACCTAAAGTCCAACAGGACGGACCCAACCAGAACTAGATAAGACTCGACCGGGCTTGACCCTGTATAAAAGGGACCCGACCCAAAAATTGAGCAGATCCAGAAAAACTCAATTTTTCTGGTCAGATCAGGTAGGGTCAGGGTTGGAACAAGGTTTTTTCCACCACTAGTCCAATTTTGAGTCATAGTCCATGACTCTTGTTGTGGGCAGACCCAACATTAACAAGTGACATCTCACTTAGTGTAGGAACTACCTCGATCAACTAGGCTTCAAAGGCAAGGATCCCATTTTAGGGGAAAAGGTGTTTATTATTTTTAGAGACTATTTCATAGGTAGAATTCATTTTTTGAAAGATTATCATTCTTTCAAAGGATTGTTGACTTTGAAAATCTAATTAATCCTTTAGATAAAGTGATTTAATTTTTGATACGATTGTTAATCTTTAGAATTATTGTTGATTTCTGAAAGTGTTGTTAATCTTAAAAATATTGTTGAATTTGTAAAAAGATGGTTAATTTTTGAAAATATTGTTTGCATTTTGAAATATTTTTAATCTTTTTAAGTTTGTTTGTTTCTAAAATGTTGTTAATCTTGAAAAAGATTGTTTGGATTTGAAAAGTATGTTAATATTTGAAAAGATTATTTGAATTGAAAAGTTTGTTAATCTTTTAAAAGTGTGTTTGGATTTGAGAAGTTTGTTAATATTTGAAAAGGTTATTAGATTTGAAACATTTTTTAAGATTAAAAAACAATGTTTAGATTAGGAGGTTTGTTAATCATTACAAGAGTGTTTGATTTCAAAAATTTGTTAATTTTTAAAAGTATGTTTTGACTCGAGATTGTTAATATTATAAATATCATAAGACTTATGCAAGATTGTTAACCTTCTTATAAGATTCTTGAACCTACCATAAAAGGGGTTGGCAAAAATCTTAGTCTCATCATCCAAAGAAGGATACATGTACTGGAAATAAATTATCCTCCCTTTTAGCTGTATTAGTTAGATCGACATTACGTCCTCACTCAAAGATGACATGTATAGGAGGGGCTGGTACTTGTCGTCTCTATAGGTAGATGGCACTCAATGGTGGTAACCTCCAAATTCAATAGGTAAGGGTAATTCTCTAAATACATCTTGTGACTACGACGACTGTAATCATTTGTGAGTGCTTGAAGATTGGGTTGTGTTCAAAGCCTTGAGACATCCAACTTATCATTACAGTTGTACATTACTAACACCCTGCTTCACTTCCAAGGCTCCAACATGATGTTGTCATCCATTCCATGACACATAGGTTTGTAAGAGTGTAGTGTGAAACTGATGAGTTTTAACATTTCCCAGAAGCAAGCCCGTAAAACATGAAGGTCAATTATATGAAGACAAAGGAATAGTATGAATATTTCTCAAAAAACCTCTTACGTGTTTCCTACATGTGCTATTCATCTTTTTATTTTTATATTTTATTATATTTTTTGTTATACATGTTTGTTAAAATAAAATAAAAATAAAAATGTGAGGGAAGAGGGAATGAAACCCTAAAAGGGAAGAACATCTGAACCCTAGATTGAAAGAGGAAAATACATACGAAAGAAAACTTATGGAACTGGTCGGAAATAGGAGGTCAGTGGATCACCTTGATCTGTAAACCAGAGACTAAAGGATCAAAGGGATGTGCCACCTAGTCCCCTAAACCAACTACAAAAAGGAAAAAAGGAAAATACAAAAAGAATAAAAATAGGAAATATAGATTGAAAAAAAAATGAAAAGGTCCAAAAGATGTGTATTTTTAAAACAAGATAGAGGGAATCTCCATTCAGATCATCTTGACATCCCAACAGAGTCACAGTTTGTCACACCCTACCCAAAAAAGGATATGGAGAAATACATATACTCTTGGTAATGAAACTTCACTTGGAGGGAACATGGAAAATAAAAGATAGGTGATCATATTTTCCACCACATTTTGTATGGAAAATGAGGAAAACATGATTTCCCTAAAGTCCTGTTTTTAGGTAAGTTAGGGTCCTAATCACCACAGGTACTCCCATGAAAAACATCCCTCATGGGTGATTAGGGTCAATGTGCAAGATTAGAGGTTGATTAGTAGATGTGGGATACTGATAAGATCTGATTTTCAGAAAAATAGAATAACATTGCAACATAAATAGCAATAGATTATATTAGTGGATCAGAACTATTATACAGGGAAATAAGAATAGTTTTAAGTCAAATGCGGGAATTATAGTAGAACAAGTTACCATTTTTATAGTCTACAAAGGCTAAAAGAGGAGGACATGCCAGAGGAAGAATCCTCTGGTCATAAGTAATGTGGAAATTAAGAGAGATCTAGTTTGATCTTATAGTTTTAGGAGGTTTGAGAGGGACCTAAAATACATTGGATATGGGGTAGCTATAGGTGGATATTAGGATTTGGGGTTCTAGACAAAACCTTCTAGAATAGATTGTGGATCACCCTTATGTGCCACATTGGTGGGGCACATTAATCGAGGCAATCTACCACGTGGTATGTGGAGGATGGCTCGGTTCCATAGGGTGTCTGGTCGAAAACTAGATTCTTTATTTTTGAGTAATTTCCAAAAAGTTCTAGGGAATATTGAAGAAAATTGTGGAGAAAGATAATTGGGGATTATCTCTCAAATTTATCACGAAAAAAAGTGAATATGCATGGGGAAAAGGAATATTTATATTTTCAATAATCTAATTGGGCAAATTGTGAAAAAGATCTTATAAAAATAGAAGTGACGAACAAATTACATGTGGTCTGAAAGGAGGGTTTCTTTACAAAAAAACAATTTGGATGAAAGTGGGTGAGAATGGGTGAATTAATTGCACAAAAATATATAAAAAGATGTGAAAAAATGATAAATGTGTGAAATGTGGAATAAATTATATCATTGGTCAGATAATGTGCATTAAAAATGAATTCATGATGAGTGAGAAAAATAGTTTGTCGACAGCTACCATTACGCCTCTTCAATCTATGAGATGTTGAGAAACTCTTGTTGCAAGGTGTACATAGCTTCATCAATCCTTCCACATTAAGAGAGATAGTTTCTCCTATAATCTTACAATAGAGTTGGTGATTTTATCCTTCTTTCTTCTCCTATCTTCCCTCTCCTTTCTATCCCACTTCCCGGCCTATGACATGAAGTTTTCCAGTATTGAGGTGAAATCATCCTCCATGTCATGTCCTATTAAAGAACATGTCAAAGGATTTTGTATCACTCTAAGACACAATCATTTTGAGGTGAAGGTGGCGATCATGGGTTGCAACCAATGTTATGACTAGGATATCTAAGTGATCTAATGACTGTCTACCCAACACCTTCACATGTGTTTGAGGAAAGGCTTGAAACCACTTAAGGTTAGCAACCTCTCTATCGAGCCGCTCCTAAAACATGCCTCTCTTGAAGATCATAAGTAGACCAGATGCTCCCAAGTTATTCAGACATACCTCTACTAACACGGATGAAAATCCTTTACAACTACTCATGTTTATTGTGCTACTATTAGTGTTCCCTCAGGTATTAACCACCCATTAAAGTCACTAAGAACCATCTAAGGTAGTGAAATGGAGGATGCATCGATGTTGAGATGGCACCATAGGAGTCGACACTTCATTTGCTTGGTGCTCTCATAGAGAAAAGTGATGACAAATGTATGATTAACTAAGTGGTGGATAAATTTCTTATGAAGAGATTGAATATCCACATCTCTCATGTTGGGTTTCCATATCACCCTAGATCCCTCACTATAAAAACCATTCACCTCCACTCAATGTCAGGATTCATACCCCAGATGTTTAATTATTTGCTCTGCATTAGCACCACTAGTTTTTGGTTCCAAAATTGCAAACATATTGATTTTGTATTTCCTGGTAAAATCCTTCACCACATTTTTAACATCCATAAAATAGATGACTTGCACATTCCAGCTTGCAAAATTCATCTAACCTCAGCCTGAGGTATGGGTGAGCTTGTCTCACTCGACCCACCCTACTAGGCTAGAGGTCTAGTCCCCTCCAACTCCTAGTACATTTTTCCTTTCTCTCTTTCGGGACATAATAACTTGGAGTTCATACGGTCTAAAGAATGTTCTTATAGTGAAGATAGATGACAAAACTCCCTCCAAATTGAAGTTGTGTCCCCCTCCTTTCCATCCATCTCAAACTTGAAAAATAGTTGCCAAATTAAAAGTGTGTAGCCTCTATAGATGAATCGGGTATTAACACGAAGTTATTGTCGGTATGTATGCCCAATGAGCCAATCATGTGATGGTTGTCATGGTATATCTTATAAAGGATTTGATTAAATATAAAGGCATTTTTCTTATTTATTCTACTTCACTCAGTTCTGAGATAATGAGGAAACATAATGAATGTCTAAAGAATGACATTACTCAATGACGTATGTCTTTGGGTTTATGACCTAAAAAATGAGATCATATGGATGTTAAGAGTATGAAGATTGTTTATATGTCCCTAGTCAGATATTATTGTGGAAGGATGATAGACAACAATAACACATAAAAGTGGAGTGTGTATTGGTTGATGATAGAATCTCATCAGTCATGATATGTGATATCAAACTAAGCACATAGATACTTGTTAGAGAACAACGTATCAGACAGACACACATTGAGAGTGACACAAGGAAACCATCTTGGTGGTCATAATCATCTCTCATAGTGAAGGTGGTGATTGTGGTTCTTAGACCTAAAATCATTACACTCATCACATGTCATTCAGTGTACTTTGGCATCATGCACTGTGACCATGAATAAGGGTTTCCATAAATGTGATGATCAGATGCACTATGACACATGGGGATGATTGTGAGTCATGTAGATGGGTTTTCCCCCTAAAGTAGTTTGATATCCTATCCACTTGATAAAAGAGACTGAGAAAAGCATGTGCATGTACATGTGAATCAACGTAACTTGGAACTAATCGAGTCATTCACATAGGATACACTTGGAATAGGAGTTCATTCATAAATATGGCTTAAACTTGATTAACTAAAGAGTTAGGCATTCAATTTAAATAAAATTGGTTGAATATTGACTAATTGAATTGTGAATTGATCGGTTTAAGGGTTGACTGGCCATTTTAGTGTGTTAGGTCAATTGAACCAACTTTGGTAATTATGGACAGTGGACCGACCGGTTCCAAAAGTGAACCAATCAGCTCAGGTCCATGGACCGATCGATTCATGTTATGAACTGAGAGATTAGTGGATCAATTTGATTGATTCAAAGGATTTGCAGTGACGTCATGTGTACTAAATTGGATAATACTTTCCAACATAATTGTGTTTGGGAAACTTGATGAAACTACCAGATCAAATGTTGAACTGATTGATTCATAGGTGAACTGACCGTTTCGCTGTTCGCAAGTTATGAAAATTCATAAAATTCCAGTCCCTTCCATTCCCACTCATAGTGGAAACCATGACCCTCCTATATATATAGGGGTATTGGGGCTTCTTAGAGACACAACTCAATTTCTTTTGACAATTGTTTGTCTTCTCTAGTTTTAGTAACTGAGAGAACCCAAGCAAGTCCTATCCAATAAAGGGAGGGATAGCAAGGTAGAATAATTATGGGACAAAAAATTGGTGCTAGTACACCAACATGGAGGGACAACCACTACAAAAAGGTCTTTAACTATAAAAAATGTAGCGAAAACCCCATATTTTATAGCTAAGTCTTTAAGTACATTTTTCTTTACATATACATATTGTAGTATATGGTCTTATAGATAACGATTTTAACTACATTTTTCAAATATGTAGTTAAATAATCCATTCACTACAAATACATACATAGTTGAAAAGGTAGCTATATATTTTTTTTACGTATTTAAATGTCAGTGCAATTGTGGCTAAATGTATAACTACAATTGCATATGTAGTCGTTATGTAGCAAAAGATAAAGTTACCACATTTTATGTGTAGTTAATGTGTAGGGAAAAACAACAATTACTATATATGTGTATTTAGATAATTCATCTAACTTCATATGTGGTGCCATTTCTTGCACAAGCATATATGTTAGCTTATTTTGCATGCACTATATATGTAATTTGTCAGTACACAAGACAAACTAGAACGAGTTACACTCATTATGCCAACAACCATATTCCCATTTATATTATAACAACAAATTTACATGGGTAGGATGTATGCTTTCCCGTATTACATAATAGTTTGGAAAAATCCATACATATTGTCCCTTTGACATAATCAAAGTCATCAACTATACAAGAGAAACTAGTGGATTCCATCCACAAAGTGGATTTTGATCTAAATTATGTTGTCATCATCTCCTCTCTAATGATATTTTCTTTTAAATGTGACAAAAAAAGGTCAAATTTATATTGAGTTTGATGAATATTGGAATGCATTTAGTAGTCGCCTTGCCTGCAACCCTGGTATAACATCCACCCCATTTCCTTTTGTGGAAATTCATCCATGACACACCTTCTCTTCAATTGAAAAAGTCCCTTGAGGGTGTTGTATTACAAAGTAGTTATTAGTTGCGAGTGGCCAAGAATCTTTCCAAAATTATAAGATTTAACCTCGAGTTCTTCTGGGTTATGCACTAATGGCGGGTGGTTGAGAATCTTTCCAAAAATCTTAACATCACCAGTTCGAATGGGAGGGTCATCCACTTCATAGTAGGGGATCAAGCCCAGGGTATTGGGTCTGAAGAGCACATCCGTGGATAAAAAGTGAATCAATGACTTCATACCACTTTTAGAAGTCGACCTAAAATTTGAAGACATCATATGACCTAAAAGTGAATCACCAATACTAGCTTATAAGAATTGCAATAACCTTGTGGTGTTTGTTTTGTTTAGTTCTCTTATGGAAAAGGAAAAATTCATAATTTTTGAGCTCCAAGTGAGATTTGAGATGTGTAAGCTTTTTTTGATGGGGAAACAACTACCTTTAGCAGCCATTCCATCTATCGAAGGCTGCACATGCTATGTAGCTGGGATGATGTACTCATGACATACATCGATCGTCATATGTCGATGACACTAGCTGCACTAACTGACCACCTCAATAAAGACACAAACATATGTTTAAGTTCGCATAGCTGTCTATGAATTTATAGAGGTTCATTTACAAAGAGAAAAACTACAGTCGTTCTGATAGGTTCTGCAGTAAAATAAATTCTGGAATGCTTCTAGTGATTTTCTATCAAACAATAGTTGCACAGGACAATGAACAGTGAGGAGGTGTTCTTACTGTCGTTCAGTGAGCACCTTCATGATTCTACCAACTTAATTATATGATACGCTTTAATACAGGAAAGTGGTACCTAATTAGTAGTCCCATTTGTATTGAAAGATTTAAAAGAAAATCACTTGAGTTGTGGGAATGTTGTGAGATCAAAGCTTTGCGAGAAATGGACCTTCCTCGATCGTTGCGGGAATTGTGACTCTACGGCTGCCCGCACTTGGAGGAGAGGTATAAATACAAAGGACCGGGATGAGATATATTGCTGGCTCACATTCCACAACTAGAAATTTGTGCGTTCCACTTTTAGGTACCATTTATGTTCAAACATTTTATACGCATTCCACTATTACATATTATACGCATCATGCCGCTCATATGTTTTCTGATCATATCATTGTTGTCTCAGCTATGAAATAGATTTACAATTCAAGTTTGCTTCAACAGGATAATCGCTTACATGGGTGAATACTCAAAGCCTAAAACATAATACTTAAAGTGGATCGATACCAACATTTATTCATGCTACCCTCTCTCTACACCAAAAAAATAAATTTTTTCCTCCTACCACTACTTATAATTCTGAATATATTTAAATATGGGATGAGATGGCACATTACTTGCAGCAAAATATTATTTTATAATCTAAAGTTGAGACACATTCTATTCTTTTACTGTTTCTGAAGATAACATGTAATCTGTTTGCCTCAACAATTAACACTATTCATGTCATTACTTGAAACTATACCCTCATGTTGATATGTATCTAAGACAATCTAATGAAAATATATGATATGAGATTTACCCATGTCAAATTTGTACGATGATAACTTGTTGGTTTGAAAACAACAAATATAATAGGATTTGGTGTTATTGCTATCATAAAAGCATGATACTCAGAGAGAGGTACAAGGCCTTACAATTTGCATAAAGGAATATGCATGTGTGTTTAACTAATCGATCAGTATATTACATTTTCATCAATTATATTATTTGAGGAAGATGTGTCCTCTGATGTTTGGGAATCGACAACAGCATACACAATAAAAAAATGAAGTTACTTTTTCTTTCTAAATGCATGATTTTTTCCTAAAAGCCATCTATAATCTTAGAGTCATCTTTGGTAAATGCGGCGGATTCAAAATTTGTAATTTTGAAAACACAAGATAGAAATATTCAAGTTTCATATCACATGATGACTCTCTCTGGTTCTTAATTACCTCCAAATGACTACTATAATGGTTCACATGTATTGATGTAAAAAAATGTACAAAACACTTCTCCTAATTTACCATTTTTATCATAATCAAAAGAAGTTTATGTGGCTATCCCGATGCTAGGGTTTGGAGGGAGAGGCGGTGGCCGTGGCACTGGCGCCAGTCCCTCTCGTCACCAATCTGCTCCCGTTGCCCCTGCTGCTCAATCTGATGGCAGTCCTATCTCTCTTCAAAACCCGGACACAGATACCGCCATGTCTCAGGCTGAGGAAACCCCATCACTATCGTACAAGGAGGCGATAGTCAGGCGAACCACCAAGACTCCTGCAACTCTCGTTCAAGTCCCGCCAAACATGCTTAAAGCTAAAGACATCCATGTGGACCGTAACGGCAGCATCCTGAAGATCACCATCAACCCTAACTCTATCCCGCCACTGATGGAACCCTGGAAATTCACGGTTATCATCAAGGTCATGGGAACGACGGTCAGCTTCAATACCATGATGAATAGGATCGCCGTGCTCTGGAGCCTGACGGGGGAGTTCTGCGCGATTGACCTGGACATGGGATATTATATTATCCAACTCGCCAACAAAGACGAGTTCGTCCATGCCATGACGGGGGGTCCATGGCTGATCTTCAACAATTACCTCTCGGTTCAATCATGGTCTAAGGAATTTCGTCCTTCGGATCCCATCCCTAGTAAACTTGTTGTGTGGGCGAGGATCGCTGACCTGCCTGTATATCTCTTTCAAAATCAGCTTCTTTCCAGCATCGGTGACCTCATCGGTAAGACTATCAAAATTGACACGACCACCCAATCCGGCCATCGCGGCAAGTTTGCCAGGATTGCGGTGGAGGTGGATACTTCTAAACCCTTACTACCTGCGATAGAGGTGAACGGTGAGGAGTTCCGCTTGGAGTATGAAAACCTTCCCACACTTTGCTTGAAATGTGGGCGGTTAGGTCATGCCGAGGGGGACTGTAAGTCTGTGCCTGCGTTCCTTGCGTCGGCAGACCCGTCCGCGCCAAAGGTGCCACTTCTATCTACCCCTATTTACACCGAAGCCATCCATGCAAAGATGCCACCAAGGAAGACGCTTACCAAGACGGCTCCTGCAATGCAACCTTCAGGGGCGTCCAAGGCAGCACCAACACATGTTCGTGGTCAGGCCACGGGCAACATTGACAACCAGCAATCGGCAGATAACAAAGACCCCGCCAGTGCTAAATGGGAGGACGTTGTCAGCCGTAAGAACTAGTATAAGATGAAGAAGAACGCTAACGCCATCTCTGGTCCGAACCCAAACAAGGCGAAGGACAAACCCTCTTCATCCAAAGCAGTCCCACATGACGATGACACGGCTGTGGTCCTGGTTGACGATGAAACCCTAGACGGGAGGCCTGATCAACAGCAACCTGACATGTTCAAATTCCAAGCCACCATACCTACTGCCCCTAACGGGATTCCCTCTGGATTCAGCTGGGGTTCCCACAGCGGTAAGGGGGGCGTTCTCCTAAGAAACAGACAGATCGTCTATCAGACGATCAGCCCAGGCAGAGAAAGGAAGAAGGACAAGTTAGCTTAGTTATTGGGAAACAACAATGAACCTAACTCCTCCGCTAGGAGGTCCATTCCCTTTGATGCACCGGACACAGGAGCAGATACCTGCATGGATGCCACAGAGGAGGCCTCTGGTCTTCTCGCTGTTGTCCACTAAGGTCTTAGGGCCTCACCTTCTCCAGCAAGTTACCAAATGACAACCATCTATTTCTGGAACATCCAAGGAGCTTGCTCCAAGGACAAGTTGAATCTTCTCAAGGAATACAAAAGGAGATATAATCTCCACATTCTTGCTATCATAGAACCACGGTGTAGTGGTCCAAAATCTACCAACATCATTCGAAAATTGGGGTTTACCTCCTCACATCATGTGGAAGCCCTGGGCTTCTCAGGAGGTATTTGGGTCCTTTGGGACTCCCACAAATGTAGCGTGGAAATTGTGCAAAGCCACCGACAATATGTCCACTGTTTCATCAATAATTCTTGGTAGCTTACCTTCGTCTACGGGTCGCCGAACCCCATTAAAAGGGACCTGCTCTGGAAAAGGCTGGCTGACATCGCCGCCCTCTTGCTTGGGGCCTGGGCCCTTGCCGAAGACTTCAATACAATGATAGACCCTTCCGAGAAGACTGGTGGTAAAAGCTTTGATCGGCGCTCCAGCTCCAAGTTTAACTCTTTCTTGCTTAATTCTGGGCTTGCTGATATCAAGTCCTCGGGGAATCGCTACACTTATAAGAAGGGAAATCTCTACGAGAAGCTTGATCGTGTTATAGCCAACGCAGACTGGATGTCCATTGAAAATGGCATGACGGTCATCATCCTCCCACTCATTCATAGCGATCACAACCCCATCCTCATCTCTGGTCACTGCCTGTCTCAACGCCAGAAGCCTTTCTTTAGAACTAGATTGAGTTGGAATCAATCCCCCTCTTTCAATTCTGAACTCCTTCTGGCTTGGGATAGTTCTCTCTCTTTCTTGGATGCCCTCCCGGCTTTCCAAGCTGCTGCTTTAAAGTGGGATGGTCAGCGCATAAAATAGCAACACAAGTAGAAGGACATTATCCTCCGCCGCCTGGAAGCCTGCCAGGTATCGTCCAATTTTCATAGCACTGCTAACCAATTGCTTTCCATTGACCTGCAAGAGCAGCTCGATTCAATCCTCGCTAGCGAGGAGGCAGATTGGCAACAAAAGGCGAATATAAATTGGCTTCAATATGGCGATGGCAACAATAATTTCTTTCAGACATATGTGAAGTCTCGCCGTCACAGCAATAAGATCTCTCATCTCCGTGCCGAGGAGGGCAGCTGGATAGAGTCCCCCATGGCCCTACGGGATCTGGTCCGTTCTTATTTTTGTAATCTCATATGTACTCCCACCATCTCGACGCCCGACAAGAGGGCCATTGCATAGTATATTGGGCACTTCCTGGACATCCCAGAAGCAAGATCCATTGGGCACATTCCTGACACGGTAGAGATGAAACGTGTGCTCTTTCTCATGTCACTTGTAAAGGCCGCAGGTCCTGACGGTATTCATAACGAATTTGTTCAAACGAACTGGTCTCATGTTGGCAGATCTGTTGTTTCTACTGTTCGAAATGCTTTCATCTGTAATAAGGTGGATGATCACCTAGCTGATTCCCTTATGGTCCTTATTCCTAAAGTCGCTAATCCGCAATGTTGTTCTGAGTTAAGGCCCATTTCCCTAAATAATTGTTGTTTCAATCTAATCTCGAAGATTATTGTGGAAAGAATCAAGCCATTTCTTAATTCTTGGATTTCAGAAACGCAATCTAGTTTTGTTCCAGGCCGTCGTATCAGTGATAACATCCTGTTAGTTCAAGAGGTTATTCACTCTATGAAACTGATGTGAGGCAAGAAGAAGTGGGTTGCTATTAAACTTGACCTCTCTAAGGCGTTTGATCGTATGAGCTGGTCCTTTGTGGAGGACACTCTTCTTGAAACTGGTTTACCAAACAGACTTATCCAGCTGATCATGTAGCTCATATCTTCAGGAAGTACTTCTATACTCTGGGAAGGCACGCACATGAAGCCGTTCAAGGCATGCCATGGAGTGCGTCAGGGAGACCCCATTATCCCCTATCTCTTTGTTCTTTGCATGGAAAAATGCAGTCAAGTGATTACTGCTGCTGCCCGTAATGGGGAGTGGAAACCTATTACATTGTCACGGAAAGGGGTGCCACTCACCCATGTCATGTTTGCAGATGATATACTTCTTATGGCTGAAGTGTCTAACCATCAAGCCGATCAAATAAGCTCCATCCTTCAGAATTTCACCATGCTGTCAGGCCAAGTTATCTCCAACGACAAGTCTCGGTGTTTCTTTTCTACAAACACCACTGCCAAAGAACGCAACGCCTTCTGTCGAAGACTGGGAATTGCTAGTACCATAGACCTGGGTTGGTACCTTGGTGTACCCATCTTGCATCATCATCTCAATAAGCACACACATGCGTCTATCTTACAGTCCATCAAATCCAGGATGAGTAGCTGGTCGTCTCGATGTCTTTCTCTCGCCGGCTGCATCACCCTTGCCAAAAGCGCACTCCAATCCATCCCCTCCTATACAATGCAATCAGTCAAATTGTCTCCAACCATATGCGATGACATCAATCGTCACATAAGGGATTTTATTTGGTCTGGGGGACGAGACCAATGGAAATCCTCCATGGTTTCCTGGAAAAAGCTCACTAGGAGTAAGGAGCTCGGAGGTCTTGGCATCAAGGATGCCAGAAAGTAGAACGAAGCCCTGATGATGAAAAATGTTTGGTATTTTATGAATAACCCATCTAGTCTCTGGGTGCGTGTGATGAACGATAAGTATATCAAAAAAGGCTCCATATCTAAGAAGCATGGGTCCACTGCCTGGTCCTTCATCAAGTCACAGCTACCCAAGCTTGAAGACTTCTGCTTCAAAATAGTAAACTCAGGAACTTCCACAAACGTCTGGCACGATAAATGGCTCTTCGGCAGATCCATACTAGAGATTGGTCCAAGCACCGTCATCCCTGAAAGCCTTGATGACCTCAAGGTCATAAGCATGGTCCTAGAAAATGGCGAATGGGACTGAGACTTCATCCGATCCCACCTTCCGCAAGCTTCCTAGAGACTCATACAAAGCACACAACCTCTGGTGATGGCAGGCGGGCCTGATTCTTGGTGCTCGCCACTCAAAACTAATGGGGTTCTCTCTTGTCATACAGCGTACAATTGGCTATGTGCTGAACCATCTCTTCCTTAGGCATCGAGATGGAAAGAACTCTGGTCTTCTCTTGCCCCTCTGAAAGTCCAAACCTTCATTTGGCTTCTCTGCCAAAGAGCCATTTTTACAAATGCTGAGAAAGTTAGAAGACACATTAGCACTGATGGAAACTGCCCGCGTTACCACTTAGCTTGTGAGTCTATCTTGCATTGCCTTTGTGACTGCCCTGCTAGTAAGTAGGTCTGGCAGTGCCTTGGTGCAGATATCCACTTCTTCCATCACTTGGAGTGCGAGTGGATTGAGTTCATTGCTCATGGGAGTGGTACTCCTGAGGAAAAGCTGACCCGCTACATTGGCTCCTGGGCTATTTGGCGGGCGAGAAACGATGCAATCCACAATGGGCAGCAAATGACTCTGGCCTCTTAGGCTGCATTCATTAAAGGGTGAGTACAAGCTATCTTGAACCTCCCTAAAGCAATGTTGAGACAGCCACAGAACTGGAACACTCTCACCATCAAACATCTGAGAAATTCTGAGTACATCATCTTCGTAGACGCTGCCTTCCATGGTCACAACCTCAAGACTTGAATTGGGACCTATGTCATTCACAGATTGGGCCACTGCATCTGTGGAATAGGTGAGCCTGGCTACGCTTCTCCTGCTAAAGAAGCGGAGATGATTGGAATACTCAAAGCTTTAAAGATATGTAGGATGTGGGGCTGGACGTCCTCCATTATCTACTCCGATTCCACTACTTCTATCAGTGCACTTACTCAGACTACGAGTGAAGTAAGTAGATTTGAACCTCTGAGAAGGTCGGAAACCTCCATCCTAGCTACTGTACCTTCCCTGTAGGTCTCCTATGTCCCTCACGACATGAATACAGTTGCTGACCATATTGCAAAACACACCCTGTATTCCTCTACTCCCCATCATTTCACCACTGTTTCGCCACATTGGCTTACTTTGGACATCAACATTGTTATGTCTTCTTTCTTTGCCCGTATGAGAGAACGGGGTGAATAAAATTTTAATCTCTCAGTGTTAAAAAAAAAAAGAAGTTTATGTGATTTCACACTTAGAGTTCAAAGAAGGGCGTCATATTTGGTATGCTAGATTGGTGAATCATTCACTATTTTGTGTATTGGGTCAGGGAAATGACTTACAATCGATCAATTCGGGAATCGGTCTCACATAACACCCATGTTTCAATTCTATGGCCAAAACTTGCACGCAAGAAATGAAACCTAAGTTTATATCATCTAACTTTTGATTTTGAGGTGTCTAATTAGGGGAATCATGAAAAAATTTATGTTCTTGGTGGACCTATAGTAAAACAAGGAAGGTGATTCTTGGTTTAGTTATGGAGGGAGAGAGAAGAGGGATTTGAAAGAAACTTGAAATTGAATATTTCATGTGGGGAAAGATGATGTGGTTTCTGAGTACATGATATGGAGTAGTTTAAGGAAAATATAGAGAAGTTAGAGAAGGTCTAAAAAGAGTAGCATGATTATAAAATTATAAAAAAAGAAGAAATAGAAGGGAAGAATAAAAAGGAGGACAAAAAAAGAAATGAATAAAAAGAAGATAAAATATAATAATAATAAGAAGAAAAAAATAAAAAGGATAGAAAAATTATGGATAACATAATTAGGAGAAACGTGTGTGTTGTTTTCTCATAAATAGCTTATGGTTTCATGATACTCTTACACAATAGTCATTGTGTTGCATAAGGACATCATTGAGGCTTGGAGACTCATAGAGTGGGATCGTGCCAATGTACATAACACATTAGTTTTAGTTCCAACAATATTTTGTTACTTTATTTCACATGCTTTAGCCAAAGAAAAAATGAACACGGTGAATCACATGTGGGGAAATAAGACGTCAGATTTTTCATTGGTTTCTTAGTTCACAATTCATGTGGCTCCTCAGTATTACTTCCCACATCGTTACATGTAACCTCTTAGTACAATGATGTGATTGAATTCCCTATTCATGATGAATGATTTTCAACAAGGAACCCAATGGTCATGACCTTCTTGCCTAGTAACATATATTCAATTGTTGGTTTTTGTTCCATGATCATCACTGGTATAATTGTAATCATGGTTATCGTATTCATTGAGTATAATATAAAATAGATTATGGTGAATCATATATTATAAAATTAATAAGGTTGATCTAAGGAGGGAGGATAAAATGAGTGAATGGTGCAAATGCCTGTTAAGCATATCAAATTGGGGCTAAGAAAAACCAAGATGAGGAAATATCTTAAACAAGATAATATTATATGGTAGTCTAGTATATGTGTGAAATTTGTCATCCTTTATAAGGTGAGATATATATTGACGTACCTTATTAGTATGATTCAACTCATACATAAATCTTGGCATACATCACTAATTAGGATGATATATATATATATATATATATATATATATATATGTGTGTGTGTGTGTGTGTGTGTGTGGTATTATCACCATAAATTTAGCCATTAATCATAAAAACATTGTCCAAATAATGTTACATCTAATTCTATGAAAGAGATTAGAGTCTATATCTCCTTAACATTTCTTTTCTTAAAGCATCAGTATCAATGTTAGGGCCCTCTCCCCACCCCTCGCTTATATGGTATGAGTGCACTTTCTTGTCATTTTTGGGCACCATAATGCTAGAAAAGCATTGACAGATAAAAATATATTCGAAATTCTCTATATATTGTTTAGAATCCATGTGGATATGGTTGTGAGGCTCTTTTACCTCAGTTACTATTGCATATTGGTAAACTACTATTTTGTTCTTTTATTGTTTCATGAATTGCATTATTAGATAGATCAATGTGTTTAGACACATGAATGCTTTCCTACCATAGTGGTACTATCATGAAATTGTTCATTACCTAAATCTTAACTCCAAATAATGAGAAACTCAATGTCTAAAGGACTTGAGCATCTATCACTAAAATAGAACACACATCACACAAAATACGTATCAATAAAGTGATAAAAACAACATTATAAACCATAGGATAAAAAATAGGGGTATAAGCATATGGATATTACACCGACATGTCATGATATTGTTTACATAGATATGGCAGAAAAACATATAATAGCATTAGCACAATTATGGTGATAGTGTCATTGTGCATTTGTTTCCTAAAATCATGAAAGGGTACATATCAGAAAAACTCTGTTGAGTACTCTATAATATATAATTTCATATCTTTATGAACAAAAAATGTATAGATTGGATAGAAATATTATGATGTTTGCAAGAAATAGTTGAAGGATTAAGAAATAAAGCATTTTTAAGTTCATTTTCATTATACCATACCAAATTGGAAGGCCTTTGATCAGCTTTGTAAAAGAAGGGGTCTGTGAGAGTCATTAAATCCAAAGTTAAGAATGAAACATGTTTTAAGTGTTATTCCTATTCATGAGGGACTACAAGAATAGAACTTAAGAGTTTGTTGCTATTTGTAAGGGACTTCTAGGACAAAGCCAAAAAAATATCCCTTTTATCAACATGGCCTTCCCTTTCTTGGTAAATCAAGTAGGTGAACCCATCCGTGTGTCCTTACCTTGAGAATACAAGCATGTGAACAAGGGTTATATTATGGACATCTAAGCTTATATTTTCTAAGTTTATTCAACATACTACAAGAAAGATAAATGTAATAATCATAGGAAAAATGTAGATCACATAAGTACATGAATCGAAGTATTCATAATAATACACTATAACGTCCCCGAATTCTGCCATCTCGAGACTTAGAAGACCTCAAGAGGACAAATCCAAAAATGTTAACTAATTTTTTTCAGAGTGTGTTGTGGAAGCAATTTGTTCATACATGAACGTATAAACGTAATGCATACACCATAAGTAGACTCAACATTTAACATGTATATTACAAAAATGACTTATTACAACATGAATTACAATTACATATTGAAAGATAATTTGACAAGTCTATGAACATGTATGCTAATCTAGATCTACACAATAGGTACAACATGTACAACTTGATCACTTCTCGTTCTTTAATCCCATGCTAGCTATGAACCTAAAACATACGTGAAACAACTAATTAACACAATGTGTTGTCTATATATATATATATATATATATATATATATATATATATTGTGCTTGCATACTTGAAAATTTGGAGGAAGAAGAAAAGGTAAAAGAAAACATTATTTCATGTGATAATTAGGTAAACAAGTATTTTTGGTCATATATTTTGATGCAGTTGTACTACTATATCTATCAGCACTTTATCATGCATCTAGTACGGGCAAATTACTTTATCATACATCTAGCATGGGAAATTCATCATACATTCATACTAGGCAATATGTCATACATCCATATTGGGCCATTTCCAATTTGTTCTTACCTTAGTAGATACGACTCATCATAAGTTCTATTATGTTCCTTTAAGTTTGGCGAAGCATATACTGCTAATATGCATCCAATAATTTATATGCAAATACAAGCATCCAAAGTACACAATATCATTATGCATTCATGAAAACTAATCTTATACTTAATAAAATCCACATACCTGAGTTCACAGATTCCTATTTATATTTTGGATCAACTATATCTCTGGTCATCACCTGATTAATAGTAATTAATCATCATTAATACAAGGTTTACCATTATTACTGATATTTTAGTCAAAATTAGGGTTTTGGTCAAATCTAGGTTTAAACATCTTAGAACTTATGTCTGATATTTTAATACTAATTAGGAGGTCATTCTAGAGATCTAGTTCAAATTTCATATTTTTCTGATGACTGGTCTATATTCTGAATTAAAATGAGGTTAAAACATGTAATTTAGGCATTAATGAGAAAAGGACTAACATATATCAATAAAACCAAGATCAAAGTTTAGAAGTGGGTTTCCAGTGTTATTAGGGTTCTACCAAAATTTATGAGAATTATTATTACCTGGATACTATTTATTTCATTTAATGAATCCCCAAAAGGAGCTTTCTACTCTAAATTAAATATCATCATTGAAAGTGGTTCAAGACTCTGATCTAGGGGTCTAGTAATAAAGTGTACATTTTTGTGATTCTAAGGGTATTTTTCAGGCATGTTTAGGATAAGGGGGCTATTTCTTAAGAATTTTCTAAGTTTTCATGTAATATTAATTTTGTAAACTTGCATTTACCTCTAGCGATTTACTGATGTCGTTGATTTGATCTTTGGGATCACCTGGATGCTCACCACCTAAAGATTAGAGTGGGGCTTATTCTACTCCTTAACCAGTAGGTTCTTGGATTCATTCGGATGGGATCTAGCCCGATCAGTCTGCTCTCTCCTTCCCTCTTTCCAAACCATCACATTCTAGGATTTTCACCCTCCCTTTCGCACTTGCGATCATGAGAATTCCCATGGCCTGATATCCTCCTCCCACTCGGTTGAGGAAGCAATACCATGAGAGTAGGAACACCAGTGAGGACTCAAGCTAGATGCAAGCTGGATCGTACTGCCCTTCTCTCTCTCTTGCACATTCTGTGCAACCTGTTCTTTTGTCAGGGTTTTGATCGGTGTCATGAGGAGAAGGAACAATGAAACCTCTCTTAAAAAGAGGGTTTCACAACAGGAACTATCATCTCTGATTCCTTCATGGAGTTCTTCTACACTGAGGAGGGAAGGTTGGTGGGAAAAAGTGGTGCCTGAACGTTGGGTCAGAGTGGCTAACCATGGTGATTCAGCTCCCATTAGCCTCCAATCTGCCATGGAGTGATACAAGCTGGGCGGCGTGGATTGGGGCATTCATCCACAAGACTTCCACTATTGCTTGAAGATGCACAAAGATCTACATGGAAGCTAAGAACTAGTTCCAGTCATCCAAACAAGGCACAATGGGTGAGCATCTCCTCCCTAGAAGGTCCTCTTCTTCAGACAAAGTGGGATATGAAGGCCACCTCTATAGGTCATCGCCACCATTTGACCTATCCAAGAGGTTCTGATGAGTCTGGGGAAGGTTTTAGTAGAGATGAGACCGACGCTGGAGTCTTTTTCCCCTATTCCCCCCTTTAGTGTTTCTCGGTGGTGAGGTGAAGAAATGGGGGAGTTTGAACTGGAGATGCAGGTTGTTCCACATTGTGTTTGAGGGGTCGATCTGTTCGGATTATTATGTAGATCATGGGTTTTCAAATGATATTTCCATTGATTCCCACATCTTCCTCGGATCTAAAGGAAACCTCGAATGGTTTCTGTTCCTCCATTTTTGGAGGTTAGGGATGACATGTTCCTGATGAGTGACTCCCAACAATTTAAAAGGCATGTGACATTAATATGCCATGGACCTAACTACTAGATACCCAAATGACCAAATTCGAATGACAATTATATCATTAATGTCCTCATCTTCAAACAGTTATATCTATTTGTAGCAATCTCCAAATCATTTGAAATTTTAGGCATAGGCTCATAATATCCTAAGGAATATTTTTCTAAAGTTTGGGACTCAAAATCTATTGTTTGTTCATGCAAATAAAATATTCTAACAATGTTATAAATCAGAGTAAAAACCTTGAATACAATTCAATAATAGTCAAATATTGATCCAACAATTCCAAAACCACTATGATCTTGAGATACCTCAAGGCACATCAATTGGTCACTTGAGTTTGGTATGACCAGTAAATGGACCTCATGGCCTCACCGATACCCACATGGATTAATAGTTAGTATTATTAATGTCCATGTACATAAATGGCTATGGATACCAAATATTGACCATGTAATGGCCTTATAGTCATATTGGTGGGTCGAAAGAAACCATCTTTTAGTAAAAGTAAACCTTCCTTAGGATTAACCAACCAGGAAAGTCTTTGGACCTCAAATATAATATTGGTTATGGAAACCCAAAAAGTCAGGTTATCACATACACACATATAATTTCAATATCACTAGTTTGGACTACATGAGAATAATGTGTTCCTTGGGATTAGAGTATAAGATCAAGAATTTTGATAAAAGATACCTCGACCGGAGCTTAGTAATTTAAGTCACATAGTGATCTTGATTTTAGAAGAATGTATGATTTGATTAACATCGGTAATACTTAGACATCCTAATTATTTTCATCAAGGTTGGATGTTTCACCTAAGTCTATTCTCCATTTTCCCTAATATTGGTTTCAACATCTCAAATAGTGTATTCTAGTTCATCGTCAAGGTATATGTTACATCATAGATCAATTAGGCCTTAGTGTGAAACATATCACTAAATTAGATGTTTCAAGTTTAGGGTTCATAAATTTTAATAGGGAAAATATAAGATTTACATACTCTACAATGACTTAAATATCAATATAGTTGGTTATGTCATATTCAGTGCAATATAGTCATTGATAGGTGATGGCGGTGATCATGTTTCAATTTCATGTTACATATCAACAATTTTACTTATTTTTTGTCACAAATATGGTTTTTGAACACAATAGATCATTATTTTGACAAGGTCAAGGGTCTATCATAAAAATTCCATAAAAAGCTTCATTTCATGTTGAAAGATCATCTTTAGCACAAGATCTTATATAGTGTACTAGAGCGATCAACTTAGGATCTTAGTTCAGATAGTAGAAAAAGTTAATGATGTAGGATTCCCACATAGTATTGAGTCATCATTAGGTCAACATTTTCATAATAATAGAGATCCATCATTAAAAGTCTAAGATGATGTCATATTCATGATATAAAGTCATCATTAAAAACATATGAGGGGTCAATGATGGATCTTGGATCACTATATGTCAAAACATATTGATCTTAGGCAAACATAATATTTATAACATTATTGATCATGTTTGAGCACAAAATGGTATTATTTATTTTAAATACACTTAAACTAGTCAATTTTAGGCACAAAAGCATAGCCATAAGTAGATCTAGTATGTGAAATGATTTTTTAGTGAATATTATTCATTTTATGGATAAAAAATAGTGCATAACTTTAGGGAAATACGGGTACAGAGTATGAAATAAAAACAAAAATAGTTATCTATTTTTATTCCCCGTAACAACAAGATCGCGTCAACTACTACGAAATAGGAAAGATAGTTTAATGAGTTTATACCTGATCTTGGAGCAAGTCCAATGAAAACAACTCATTGTAATGAAACTATATTCTAGTTTCTCTTGGACGATGTATGTGCAACTCTTGGTCTTAACCACGAACATTAGATGGGATGATTCTGTAGCAACTCATGTTGTCTCACCACATACTGCAGGCTGAAATTGCCCTCCGAGAAGTAGCCAAAGGACTCCTTCCTCTAAGTAGTCCAAACAGACCAACTAGAACTCATGTCATTTAATTAGAACATACATATAGGAGTTGTCCCTATCGTTGGTGTACTAGTCACCAACTTTCTCTCCCACAACAATGATTCTCAGTTGTTCTCTCCCTCGCTATCCCTCCCTAGTCGGGTAGGACTTGTTTGGGCTCTCTTGGTTACCACAACTAGAGAGGACAACACTTTTTAGAGAAATTTATTCTTAATTGTGTGTGTTGGGAGGCCCCCAATACCCCTCTATTTATACGAGGGGTTAGGGTCAGGGTTCCCTATTGAAGTGGGAGTGTAAGGGACTGGAACACCTTGAATTTTTGCAACCTATGACCGTAACAGTCATCTGGAAAGTGAGACGGCCGTATCACATGTGAGTCGATTGGTTAAAATCCCAAAGCACTCATTTCGCATGTTTCATAATCTCTCATGAATTTGGCAAAATCATTTCCAATTTATACAAACATTAATTCATTGTCCCAATCAAATTGAATAAGTGAAATGAGCAATCTTTTTGACAAATTCAGGAAAGCTACCAAAACCTTTGTTTAGCCCAACTAAGCTGATCAGTTCACTAAGTGAGCCAGTCATCTCAGTCAACTCGAGCGGATTGGTTTTCCTAGTGAGCCAATTAGTTGGTACCTTATTCATGCAGAACTTTAGCAAATTCAGTTCTAATCAGCCTCATGATCCAAACGACCGTCTCAACTCTTGAGATGATCATTTGGCAATGCAAATGACCGTCTCACCCTATTTGTAGATCGGTTGGTAGTACAGTTAATTGATTTGTTGCTTGAATTGAATACCTAAAACACTTTAGTAATCAATCCAACTATCATTCAAGATTAAACTTCTCTTCTAGATGAGTTTCTTTGTGTGTAACCCTATAGGTCCTATCTCACGTTGGTAGTGAATGTCCATAAGTAGCTTATGAAATTACAAGCAAAGAGTGGTGCCTACTCATACGTTAGTGCTACCCAAGTGAACAGAAAGTTAGAGAACAACTTCAACCTACAATATGTGATAAGGTGTTATAGTGATTGTATGATTCCTTGGTCTCTAATATCTGGAATGAACTCGAGGCATGGAATTGCCACCCTTTTGAATGTTCAATCTGTGTTCCTTGAACCAGGAGCAAAATTTTAGAGATATATGTGACATCAATATCATATATTTATTCACATGTGCATGCACATGTCATTCTCAGTCTTTCTTATCAAGTGGCCAAGATATCAATTCCTAATAGGAGGGACAAATCCCATCTCTATCACTCATAGTCAGTTCCCATATGTCACAGTCACTCAATCATCACCTTTATGACAACCCATGTTTTAGGAATGCATTTAATGATGTCAAAGCGTACCAAATGACATGTGATGAGTGCAGTGATTTTAGGTCTAAGAATCACAATCAACACCTTCACTATGAGAGATGACTATGACCACCAATGATGATTTCCATGTGTCACTCTCAAGGTGAGTCTGTCTGATACTCTATTCTCTAGCAAGTATTTGTGTGTCTGGTTTGATATGACATATCATGACTAATGAGATTATGTCATCAACCAACCCATACTCTAGTCTTTAGTTTTACTGGTGTCTATCTACCTTTCATAGTAACAACTGACTAGGGACATCAACAAGAATATACATACTCTTAACATCTGTATGATTTCATTGTTCCAAGTCACGTACTTGAACACATACATCATTGAGTAGTGTCATTCTTTAGACATTCACTTTGTAATGCTCATTATCTCCTAACTAAATGAAGCAGAATGAATTGGAAGCTTGTCTTTATTATTTATCATTAATCAAATCCTTTATATGCCATATCAATCATCATATGATTGCCTCTAAGTGCATACTTTACCAATAGACTCCCTCTTTCACTTAGATCCAATCACTAACGAATCTCATTCTTAGTGATTAAACATGCCCACCATGTTTCTTCTATGCAAGTGCTAATCCAACGGGTTAGTAACACTTTGCTATAGTTAGTATATTGCATGTTTCAATTATCTTTTTTATAATAAATTTCATATGAGATGAAACTATTGTAGTATGATTTCAGATATTCCTAGCATGACCAATATCACCATTGTTGTCTTAGTATTTATACTGTGTCATCAATGTTTTGAACATCTATAAGTTCATCATATGAACCTTTAGATCCATATATCACTCATGTGTTCACAACATGAAGACTTATGACTTCTTTTAAATTAGTGGCTTTATAGTTCAAAACTCTTTCCAACTCACAACTCTTTTCTCTTTAAACATATTTTATATTGTGATCATTTCATCTCATTTTGGAAGCTTGCATCAGTGTAACCCTTTATAGTCAACTCTTCCTTGTTTCTATTAACTAGCAACTTATCCTTAAGTACTTCACAAGCACTAATGGACATTTTCCAATGACACATCGGAATCTAACACATCTTGTCATGTCCATTACATACAAGATATATTGGATGATTACATTATAAGGCATACATGATAGATATAAATGCTGGTGCAAATGGCATCCTATTCATGTCCTATCCATTCTTCATTAGAATCAAAACACTAGATTCTTTAAGAAACTAATCCCATCTCTATGGATAGAATCTCTTCCATTGAATCCTTCATGTTGAACTCTTTCAACATTAGCCAATATGTATTCATTTGGGTTATGGAATTTTCAAGAACTATCTCTATAGATATTGATCCCTATCACATAGGATGTTTCACCTACTCCTTCATTACTGAAGGCATTTTCCATGATAGATCTCAATACTGTAAGTATTGGGACGTTATTCCACATCAATCATGTGGAATATTTATATATGCTCCCACTAAATATTTTGTAATCATAGATTTCATCTTTTATCTTGACTTAAGTCAAAGTCTTTGACTTTCTTATCAAATCAAAGATCCCATATCTGATATGCTCTCTTCAACCCTTTTGTAGCTTATCGACTTTATTTGCATTTAATGGAGTTATAAAATCTTTAGGCTGTTTCACATTCACATCCTCTCATTTATTCCTATTAAGGAATGCAGTTTTAACCTCCATATGACAAATCACCAAGTCTTAACAAGTTTCAATGGTAAGAAAGCCAATTGGTGAAGTGATTTCATCATGTTCAACACTTGAAATTGAATTTTTTGGGGTAAGTCAGGAAGTAATTTTATTCATCTTGCCTTCCTCATGCATGCTTGAAACAAAAGTTGTTACATTCTCTAATAACAAGATTAAATAAGGTAGTACTACTACCCTTATATAGGTTCAAAAGCCCGATAGGGGGCTGAGGATAAAGCAAGTCCTCAGAGAGGTGTTTAAGATGAAATTTAGCAAAAAAGTCAGTAGTTTGATTGTCCTCCTGACTTGTATGTGTAATGTGAAATTCATTAGAATTCATGAGGTTCTTGATACAGATTATGTCATTATCCCAAGCAGGGTACTTGTCGGCCATTCCCTCAAGCATACTGGTTACAGGTTTGTAGTCTATAAAAAATTCCACATTTTATAGACCAAATCTGCTAGCCCACTGCATAGCCTTAAGCACAACTTTGAGTTCTTCCTGTGTTGGTTTTGTGATGTTGAGGCAATGTCCAAAACCACCGGTCCAATTTCCATGGGAGCAAAAGAAAGCACCTACAACAACCGAGGTCGTGGGACCAACGAAAACATCAACATAACAGATATAGTCATGAACATAATGCTCCATCTCAGTAGGGGTCGTGTTCATTGTCGGGGTAAGATTATTGGTATTAGAGGCTTCCTCCCAATCCATCCTTCATTTTATCCATGTGGTTTCCTCCTGAAAACCTAATTGCACCTCATGGGTTTGACCCCTTTAGGTGGTTCCACCAAGATCATATCTTGTAGGTCTCATGGATTCAGTTTGGACATAATGGCTTTAAGCCATTACTTAGAATATGGTCCCTCATTAGTTCTCAATTGATGGTTGACTCATCATATGACCAACTCTCAACTTATCTGAGTTATAAGATTCACTATTTGTTAACTTCAGTTATGTTGTACTAGAACTATGAGTCATGTGTAACTAAATGAACATGATATTCCACAACAACTTGTGATTCTCTATAGTTCTCTTTATACCTTTTATCGTTAAAATGTTTCTTATTGATCTCAAACTTTTTGAGTTCTACTTTACTCCCGCTGATTCTTTTGGAATTAAGTTATCCAATTAACAAACACTTTGTGATTGGATTGAGATAAGTAGTGTTCAACAATTTAACATGGATTCAATCTTTTCAAGAATCTATTTTCTTACATAAGATTCAATCTATAAGACACATTGGGACATTCCCATGCCATATCTCATGTGTTATCTTATTCAATCATCTAGACAATAATTTCATTTAGTTTTGAGCATTTATCTTTAAGGAAATTTGAAGAATGGATTAAATGATAATCACATCATGACTTATCATGTTGTGTTTGTTGGTGTATATGCCCAGAGAGCCAATCATATGCTGATTGTAATGGCATAACTTGTAAATGACTTGATTATTAATAAAGTCATGCTTCCAATTTATTCTGTTTGTTGGGTTATGAGATAATGAAATATCATAAGAAATGTCGAGAGAATGATATTATTCAATGACGTATGTCTTCAAGTACGTGACTTGGAAGAATGAGATCATACGTACGTTAAGATTATATACATTCTCATTATGTCCCTGATCGGATGTTGTTGTGGAAGGCATATAGACAACAATAACACATAAGATCAAAGTGTGAGTTGGTTGATGACAGAATCTCATTAGTCATGATATGGAAATATCAAACCAAGCACACATATACATGTTAGAGAACAATGTATCAGACAAACCCACCATAAGTGTGATACATGGAAACCTAACTAGGTAAGTTAGAATCACATCTTATAGTGATGGTGGTGTTTTTGGTTCTTAGACCTGAAATCACTACACTCATCACATGTCATTCAGTATGATTTGACATCATCAAATGTAGTCCTTAAACATGGGCTATTATATAGGTGATGATTGGGTGATTGTGACACATGGGGAATGACTGTGAGTGATAGAGATGGGATTTTTCCTTCCTAAGGGAGTATGATATCCTAGGCCTCTTGATTAGTGAGACTGAGAAATGCATGCATGAACATGTGAGTCAATATGTGATATAGAGCTTACATATATCTCAGACAATCTACTGTGGTTGAAGAAGCAAGATTGAATGATAATGAGGATGACTACTCCATGCCTCTAGTTCAATATGGATATCAGTGACAAAGAACTATACAAATACTATAACACCATACATAGATTGTAGGTTAAAGTTGTTCTCCAAGTTTCCATTCACTTGAGAAGCACTATTGTGTGACTAGGAACCGCTCCTTGCTTGTGATTTCATAAGGTAGTTATGGACATTCACTTCTAACGTGATATGGGACCTATAGGGTCACACACATAGGAACTCATCTAAAAGAGGAGTTGAATCTTGAATGATGATTAGATTGAACACTGAAGTGTTTAGGTACTCACACATAACAAATTAGGTCTATACAATGTTTGTACTACTAGAAGACCGTCTAGAGTACCAGATGACCGGATCAAGGGTTGAGACGATCGTTTGGATTGTCATTCTGGTCAAATATTGAATTGGTTTAGTTCTTCCCTGTGAAATGACCAGTTCAATATGTTGAATCGGTCAGATCGGCTCAACTCATTATATGGGTGTTTGGGTGAGCAAGATGATTTATTCGCATGTGTGAGACGGCTCGATTGACAAATGTTCTGGATGTTTTTTGAACTTGTTTCGATTGCACAATTCTTGTGGTGTAAGGAATTAATATGTAATATTATTTGGAATGGAATTGTCAATTTCGAATGCAATTGGAAAACTAACAGACGGCCATCTCGTGGTATGCAATGGCCATCTCATTTGACCTAAAGACCATTTGGGTCACTAGATGACTGTTTGGGTCACCATATGACCATTTTGGTGGTTGCAGGTTGTAAAAATTGAATATCTTCCATTCCCTTCCACTCCCACTCAGATCCTGTACCGACTGGGAACCTGGCCCAAACCCTACCAACCAATAGAGGGGTACTGGGGGGCTTCCCAAAACACAACACAGACAGTTGAGAATCAGTTGCCTTGACAATTTTTGTCCTCTCTGGTTGTGGTAACCAAGAGAGCCCAAGCAAGTCCTACCTAATTAGTGAGGGATAGAAAGAGAGAGAACAACTGAGGATCATTGTTGTAAGGACCCTAACCTGAGTTTTAGTATAACCTTATTTTTTTGGGTTTGATAATGTTCTTAGGACCTTGATCTAATCCTTTTAGATGTAATTATAACTTGTGGAGAGGTTGAGTCTCCAGTTTGACTAGGGTTGTCTTGATGTTTGTGCTTTCTGTACTAATTTTGGTGCAAATTCCAATTTACCCAATATAGGGTGTTGATATGCAATTTGTCACCTCTAGAGTGTTCCTTATCTATCATGGCTTTGTGAGGGAAAGTTTTGTGCTTTGGGGTTCCTTGTTTGGCTCTTGGTTGAGTGGTGTCACCCTTAGTGGTGATTAGGGTTCTCTAGGGTTTGTATGCCTTAGACCCTTGACCTTGGTTGTTTTACCTTGACTTGGGTTGTGACCTAGGGCCTGTGGTGGGGTTTCACGGTCACAGAACATCCCCCTTGGTGTGGTGGTCATGACAAAGGTTGTCTTGGGTCAAGGTGGAGGTTGGAGAGGTGTGTTTCAACTTAGGCTTCATGTGGTGGTTTTTGTGTCGCGACCTTGAGGTGATGATGTGGTGTGTCGCAGCCTTGGAACCCTAGATGTGTCATGGTGGTGACATAGGGTTGGTTGCCTAGACGGCCGAGATCCTACCTAGGGAGTATCACCATCTCTTGCATGTGAACCTTATGTGGTTTAAGGTGGTTGCATGTTGGTCCTTTAGGTAGACAAGTGTTTCTTTGGAGCTCTTTCTATTGACACCTCATCATGTGTTTGACCTCCCTCCTCCTTTTCTATATGAATCCTTTTCTCTCAATGCAAGTGGTTATTTTCATTCATCTTCTTTTCCCTTTCTATTATTCTCATCCTTGGAGCTTGGTGGAGGAGGAAGGAGTGCTCTTGGTGTCTTGGAGGTGGCTCATCCCTTGCATGTGGTAATAGTGGTGATCATTGGCCATCTCAAACTCTGGTGAGTGTTTTATCTTATTTCTTTGGTGTTCCTTCAGATCTTCTACCCTATCTTCTTCCTTCTTCTTGACCTTAGTCCATGTTTTGTCATGGTGACGCTCTAGTGTGAGAGAGAGAGGGAGTTTCTTCTCTCTTTTCTCCCTTCTTTCTTTGGTTCAATTTTAGGGTTTTGCTCTCTCTTCTTGAGCTATCTTTTGAAGTTGGTGTTCTCTCTTTTTGAGGTTATCTTGTGGCCTAGAGTGGAACTTTTAGTGGAGCTTCTTCAACCCTTAGATCATGGGCTTGGAACTCTTGATCTTGGATCTTGGAGATTTAGCGATGATCTTCTTAAGGCAAGCTATATAACACTAAACCCTCTCTATTATTGCACTTCTTATTATGTTGTGTAGTTATTTTCCCTCTTTAAGTTGTTCGTACATCATGCTTGCATATCAAGCTTAACCCTAGAATTTGTTTGGGAGAGTTATCATGCTTGACATGGAAGTAACCCAAAACCCTAACCTTCTTATATCAGTTTTGGGTAGAGGTGATGATATGGAGTTTCTTCCCCACATTTGACCCTTGACCTTATCCCCCTACTTGGTGTTCATCCACCTAGAAGCAAGTGAGAGGCTTTTTTTTAATTGTAGTCACCTTGGATATAGTTTCTTTTCCTTTAGTCATGCTTTTCTTGGACCTTTTCCTTAGGGTTTGTGGAGATCGGCTTGCTTGAGTCTCCTTCCATGGCAATCATGATTCTTGCTCAGTTTTTACCCTATTTTGAGGACCTAGGTGTCTACCCTTAGTGTGGTTTCAATCTAGGAGGTTTGGTGGTCGAGGCATGGGTATGGGCATCATAGTCACGACATAGCCCACTGAGGTGGCCAGATGTAGTTGGCTTTGGTCGAAATATCCCTTCTTGTGGTGAAGTTTGATCTAGTGACATTGGGTTGAGACCTATGGAGACTAGTAGCCTTGGAACTCTTAGTTTTTTACCTTATTTTGGTGGAGACAACCCTTAGAGTGATGGCCTTGATTAGGGGACATTGTTGTCACAACATGGTGGTGTTGAGGCATTGCAGTCGTGACATAGAGGTTCTTGAGGAGCTTGGTCGTGACACATGGTTGAAGGATGAAGAGAAACCCTAATGAAACATGTGTGACATGTAGGAGGTGGCCGCGACATGGTGAGCGAGTGTGGGTTGAGGTACCCATGGTATATTGCATGGTTGTGACATGCCATGGAGAGTGGCCGCGACCTATATGCCTAATTAGTTAACATATGGTGATGGTAGGTGGTTATGAAACATATATGAACATCTAATATTAATCGTATGTACATGTGTGTAATGTTGTTTCGTATGATGTCTAATCTTCTCTAATGATGTTGTTTAATCCTAAAACACTCCATGATGGTGGAAGGTGGTGGTCCTAGGGTAGTTGGTTGACCCTAACCATGTGGACCCTAATCAGCAAAAGTGGAAATCCTAAACCCTAAAAGTGAACAAGTCTTGCTTTTATACTTACCATGTATGGTTCTGATGTTATGTGATTATCTCTCTTTATTATGATCTTCTAACCATTCAGGTGTTGTGGAATTATTTATCATTGCTAGTGTGTGCTATGATGGCTATGATGTGAGACAAGATTGAATATGCCATTGTGAGGCATGTTGATTATACATGTGAAATAGGAAAATGGTGGTTGGGCCTTATGACCTAATAGTGGTTATTTGTCTGACATGAAAGGATGTTTCCTAGTGATAAAGTTGAGGGACTGATATCCTATGGCATGTATTTTTATTAATGATGTTGTGAATGGGAACAATACATGCATTATGTGGTGATAGTGTGACAAGTTCTCACCCTATATGTTTCATCTGTGGGAAGAGTACCATGCCATGATATTTGTAGAATTTGTTATGATTTTATACATTGTAAACTCATTGATGCTAAAAGACACTTAAATGACCTAACTAATCAAGTGGAACTTAATCATGTAGATTTGCTCTGTGCCATAGAACCATCCAGTGTCAACACTTGTTGAATGGTGAAACGAGTTTAACTTGGAGTACATATTTTTCATTATGCAGGGATGAGGATGAGGATGAATATCCCCTTACGTCCAGGGTATGTCATACACGATTGACTATGGGCCATACCCTAGTAGGAGTGCAGATTTAGGCCGTAGCTCATTGATATGTGATACAACATTGGCTACGGGCCATACCCTTGTAGGAGTGCGGCTACGGGCCGTAGCTGAGTTTCACTAGTGTTGTGACCTGTACCAAGGTGGGCTAGATTTGTACAGCTGGACTATATGTCACTGGTAGTAGTTTGACTAATGATGTCACTAAAGGTTCACTCATACTGACTGAGGGGGTGAGGACATGGATTCCGACTCTTCTACTAGACCTTGTATGGCACCTATTTCAACTTAGCAGTGGTTGGTTGGATTTGGGTGGTACGACTCAAATCCTTGGGGCATAATAAAATATGTAATCAGTCGAGTAGCATACTTGCATAGGACGAAATATGTATAATATTCGATGAGGCCTTTCTTTCTTTTCTATAGTATAGTTGGTAATTAATTTACATGTTCTTCACATTCCTTTTACGATGATGATGTTTAATGATCTAATGACAATTGCTTATCCTGTTAGTAATGATGACCTAGTTATCGTGGTTGTAGATTTACTACTATTATTTAATCATCTTACATGTGTTAATAATAGTGTTGGTGGAGAGTTATATCTCCCACTGATATTTGGAATCTCACCCCATGGGTTTCTCACATCTTTTACGTGGACGTGCATGAGGAGGTAGGAATCATGTAGCAGAGGTTGAGCAGTGTCAAGACAGATAATAGCTAACAAGGTTGGGAGTGTTGATGGTGGTCCTTTTGTTGTTAGAGTCCTAGAGTCATCCTTGTACACTCAGGTCTTTGGGATGGTTGTTGGGTGTGTATTGTAGATGTGTTTCAAGACGTGGTTTGGCTTGTATGACCTTTTTAGGTATAGATACAAAAAATATGTATATATATGTTTGGGATAAGTTTTCTTGTAACAGGCTGATGGAACCTATGGTAAGTGCTTTGTGACATGAAAATACTCATATGTAAAGGTTTTGGATATTCTAGATTTAATAAAATTGGTTTTAATTCCTAGTGTTTTCCTTCTATCTGCTAGTTTAAGTTTTATTTATGCGGTTAGGTTTAAGTTATCTCGTGGTTTGTGGTGTGGGGCATCAAATTCGGGTTGGTATCAGAGCTTCAGGCTTGCTGAGTCTATAGGTTCCTAGGACTAGGGTTTGTGACTATTCTTGTGTCCTCCATTCTGTCTTATAGTGATTTCTACTTATGCAGAAGGAGCAGAAAAGTCTAAAGATGTCTGGATAAAATGAAGAACACATTACTGAGAGTAGTGTTGCTGTACTAGGTGGTGGTGCAAGGAACCATACATGAGAAGATTGGGTGCCTGAGGGTCCCCAGTTTGACCCAAACATTATTGAAAATCCTTCCTTTTAGTCTCTTTTTGGGAAGTTTATGGACATGATGACCCATGTAGTGGACAGGATGCCTGCATCTCAGCCTCGGGCACCAGTTACCAATGCAAAATCTTTGGGTACTGGAAGACCCTTGACAAGCTTCACCATGTTGGGACAGTTGAGTATGCTAGGACTACTGACCCGACGAATGTTGATCTGTGGGTTACTAAGTTTGTGAAAGCCTTCAATATCCTCATCATCCCGGAGGCAGACAAGGTTAAGCATGCGGTGTACCTTCTAAAGGGGAGTGTTGGCCATTGGTGGGCCATAGAAGAGGAGAAGAGACCTGGTGCTGAGGTAGGTTGGGAGGAGTTCTGATGTGAGTTCATCTGTCGGTACATTACAAAAACCTATCTGGACAAGAAGATCAGTTAGTTCGAGTGGATCTAGCAGTAACCTATGTCTATCAATGAGTACGAGGCTAAGTTTGTGGAGTTTCTTCAGTTCTATCCTCACATGGATGCTACAGAGGATGAGCGGATTCACCATTTTGAAAAGGGGTTGAACGCTGAGTTGTCCCCCCTGAAGACTGCTTTAGAGAATTGAGAAAGGTTTTCCACATTTGTAGAGTATGTTCAGAGGATAGAGCGATCTGTGATAGACAAATGGGAGATGAGTTCCAAGAAAAGGTCTGCATAGTTCTAGGAGTACTTGTCAGGAGGCATTAAGAAGCTGAGGTTTTCTACACTGCCAACATTGTAAAGGTTTAGTGCTCCGATGTAGTGGTCATTGAGTAGTGGCAGAGGCCATAGATTTCCACCTACAGGAGATCACAACACTGCATCAGTGTCGATGATGGGGCCGTCTAGGCCAGAGTTTGAGACCAGAGCTTGCCCTATGTGTGGGAAGACATGACAACTGAAATGGGAATGCTCAATGATAGACGACGAGGTGACCAACTATCAAGGCAGAGTCAACAGGGTTCTCAGAGATAGCAAAACAACAGTGCAGGAGGACGAGGACATGGCCAAGCATCACATAGGATGGAAGTGACAATAGGCAGTGACTAGATTCTACACTGTGAGTCATCCAGAGGTGGTAGTAAACCTGTGAGTAGTGACAAGTCAGATGGAGTTATTTCATTCTGATTTGCCTTCTTCTTATTTTGTATATATTTTGGTTGACCCAGGTGCAACACAATCTTTTATCACTCGTGAAGAGCTCAACATTTGTTTTTTTTCTTTTTGGTCGTAAGAAGGATAGCTTGTTGTTAGAAACCTCGTTAGTTGGTTCTACAGTGTTGGAGGAGGTGTGTCCTTTCTTTTTTTAGGGCACATCATTCAAGTGCATCTCATACCATTTGACATGCATGGATTCAATGTGATCCTTGGAATCAACACCCTGGTGAAGTATAGAATGGTCTTAGATTTGTAGTTCCAAGTAGGTGACGTTTATAGATGGTGATAAGACATGGATCTTCCAAGGAGATAGGAAGGTTCTTCCGATGTATCTGGTATCAACAATGGTGGCAGGGAAGCTGTTAAGATAGGGTTTCGAGGTGTTCTTGTCACATGTACTGGATACTGAGACGAGGATTCCTAATATTTAGGATGTTCCAGTAGTTATAGAGTTTGATGACGTGTTTCCTGAGGAGTTTGCAGGTGTTCCCCCACCCCAAGATTTTGATTTTGTGATCAATCTAGTTCTTGGAACGCAAGCGATAGCTCAGACATAGTAGATGATGGATATATGACACTGTGCATAGACTATAGACAATTGAATAAGGTGACGATAAAGAACAAGTATCTCTTTTCAAGGATAGATGATATGTTTGATTAGTTATGTGGCACAACAATGTTTTCAAAGATAGACCTGAGTTCAGGATATCACCAATCGAGGATCAAGGAGGATGACATACCTAAATAAACTTTTAGGATGGGGTATGGTCACTACAAGTTCGTGGTTATGCCATTTGGGCTGACCAATGCACCGAAACATTCATGGATTTGATGAAAAAAGTGTTCCAACCTTTTCTTAACCAATTTTTAGTTGTCTTTATAGATGAAATCTTGATATACAATCGTGATAGTCAACAACATGAAAAACATCTTCATCAGGTGTTGACCATGCTGAGGAAGTATTAACTTTATGCCAAGTTCCGAAAGTGCGAGTTCTGGCTAAAGGAGGTAGCTTTCTTGGGTAGGTTATATTTGTCAAGGGAGTTTGTGTGGATCCTAAGAAGGTTGAGTCAGTAACAGAGTGGGAGCAGCCAAAGACACCAATAGAAGTGCACAATTTTCTGTGTTTGGTAGGCTATTACAGGAGGTTCATTAAGGACTTCAGTGCTAGCACTTTGCCCCTAACCAAGTTGACAAGGAAGGACATGCTATTCATCAGGGATGTTGGATGCCAACGTGCTTTTCAGACGTTGAAGGAGAAGTTGACAAGTACACTGATTCTGGTCTTTCCTGTGCAAGGAAAAGGATACATAGTCTTCTGTGATTCATCTAGGAACAGTTTGGGTTGTATGTTGATGCATGACAAGCAAGTAGTTTATTTTTCTTCCCGACAACTTAAGAAACACGAGGAGAATTACCTGACCCATGATCTGGAGTTGGTTGTCGTGGTTCATACTTTGAAGATCTAGAGGCACTACCTTTATGGTGAGAAGTGTCACATCTTCACAGATCAGAAGAACTTGAAGTACATCATTATGAAATGGGAGCTGAACATGAGGCAACAACGTTGGATTGAGTTAATCAAGGATTACTACTATAGGATTGACTATCATACACAGAGGGTGAATGTTGTGGCAGATGCATTGAGCAGGAAGTCTTCATCTTCACCTATGGGCGGAGCCCAGTTGAGTTCTTTGGTTTGCCACAAGTGAGACATGTTGATCTCCCTATGTAACTTGAATGTTATGCTGGAAGTTTCACTGCTAGCAAGATTGTTAGAACAATTGTAGGTGAAGCCCACATTGAGACAATAGATCAGAGAGGCACAACAGGTTGATACCATGATACATCAAATTAGATTAGAGTTTGGCAGTAAGAAGTGTGATGGCTTCCATGAGTTAGATGATGGGATAGTTTGTTACCATGGTAGAGTTGTGGTTCCTAATCATGATGACCTAAGGAAGATGGTGCTGGAAACAGATCACTCATCCATGTACGCTATGCACCCAGGTAGGACCAAGATGTATCATAATATGAAGGATATGTATTGGTGGCCTAGATTGAAGAGGGACGTGGATGAGTTCATTGCGAGATGCATTATGTGTCAGTATGTTAAATCCGAGCATCAAAATTCTATAGGGATGTTGTAATTATTACCTATATCTCAATGGAAATGGGATCGTGTGACTATGAACTTCGTGGTTGGACTTCCTAGGACAGCCAAAGGTCATGATTCCAACTGGGTGATTGTTGATAGGTTGACCAATTCAGTGCATGTTCTTCATGTGAAGATGACGTATACATCTGAAAAGCTTGCCCAGGTTTATGTTGATGAGATAGTGTGTTTGCATAGTGTTCTTTCTACTATAGTGTCTAATAGAGGTCCTTAGTTCACAAGTTGCTTTTGTGAGTGACTCCACACATATTTGGGTACACAGTTAAAGTTTAGCACTGCCTTTTGCCCACAAACAATTGGTCAATCTGAAAGGACCATTCAGACCTTGGAGGATCTCTTAAGAGCCTATATTCTTTAGTTTTCAGGCAGTTGGGACATACATATTAGTTTGATAGAGTTTGCCTACAACAACAACTATCATAGTAGCATCGACATGGAACCTTACGAGGTGTTGTATGGGAGGTGTTGCAAATCTCCATTGTGTTGAAATGAGACATGCGAGTATCAACTTCTCAGTCTTGAGTTTGTGCAGCAGATGACTGAAAAGATCAAAGTGATCCAACAACAGTTAAAGGAAACACATGATAGACAAAAGTCGTATGCATATAAATGTCGTAGACCCATGGAGTTCCAAGTGGGAGATAGAGTGTACCTCAAGGTGTCTCCTTGGAAAGGTGTTATGAGGTTTGGGAAGAAGGGTAAGCTGGCTCCTAGGTTTATGGGACCTTACCCAGTGGTGGCACATGTTGGGTAGGTGGACTATATGTTGGAGTTTTCACCTGAGTTGCATAAGTTACATTCAGTGTTTCATGTGAGTATGTTGAGGAAGTGCCATTTGGATATAGAGTTAGTGTTACTACCAGTAGAGGTGGATCTTGATGAGGACATGCCCAATGTGGAAGGTCCAATGTTGATCCTTGATAGAAGGGTTAAGAAGTTGAAGATGAATCACTTTGTGATGAATGTGAATTTTGAGGTATAGGTATTGAGTGTAGTATTTTAGGACATTATTTCTCCATACACATTATTGACATTGTTGTTGAAGCCTGGAGGATTGTTTCCCATTGGTGGCTTGTTCCCTACATGCAATGGTCTTTGACCTAGAGCTTGTTGAGGATTTTGAGAATTGTTGTTGTGGTAGGAGAAGTTTGTATGATCACGCCATCCTAGATTGTAGGTACTGGAATATGGATTGAATAGTTGTTTATTTCCAAAACTTCCTACTACATTGCATTTCTCCATGTTCTCTTCAGATGGAATGAAAGAAGTGTAGCTTGAGAAATCTACTTGTCCCATGGCTTCACTTGCATCACATATCAGATTTACCAATTCAGATGGTTGAGCACTCAACCTCTCAAACTTTTGTGTCAAGGCTTCCAAAACTGTAGAAATTAGATCAACAGCTTAAATGTCATGGATGCCTACTTGTTTCCTATAAAATGAGGGTGGCTGATTACTCCTTTCAAAACTCCATTGGCAATGATTTATTGCCATGTATTCAATTATAGTGTATGCCTCCCTATAAGATTTGTTCATGAGAGCTCTATTGGTTGTAGCATCTACAGATATCCTGGTATTATAGTAGAGCCCACTATAGAATGTTTGAATAAGCATCCAGTTGCTTAAAACATGATGAGGACAAAGATGTTGAAGGTCTTTGAACCTTTTCCATGAATCATACAGAGTCTCTCCATCTTGTTGAGTGAAATTGGTCAGTTGGCTTTTCAACTGAGTGGTCTTGCTGGGTGAGAAGTACTTGGCTAAGAAAACCTTAAGGAGTTCATCCCAGTTGTTGATGAAGTTCCTTGGTAAAGAAGAGATCCACGTTTTTCCTCTATCCATAGAGAAAATGGAAACAATAGTAGGCATATTCCATCAGGAGCAACACCATTTATCTTGAATGTATTCAGATATTGCAAGAATTCATCTACAAGGAGGTTGGATCCTCCATGGGAGTCCCTTCAAAGTGGTTTTTCTAAATCATTGGCATGATTTTCGGGCTGATGAAGAAGTTGTTCATCTCGATCTATGGGTAGTTGATATCCCCACTGATGTTTATTACAACTGAGACAGAGAAATCCTTAAGAGGATGGTTGTCTTCCATGATTGGTTTTTGGATGTCCATTGGAGATGGCAGTGAAGAATGAGGTGATGATGAATGTGAGTCTTCCAAGCTTGAAGAGACTCAAATCCTCCTTGCTCATCTACCATTGCTAAGAGTACGCTTGATCTATGAGTCTAGAAGCACAAATGGTCGAAGACCATGCTTAGATCTCCGAATACAGTCTTGCAAATTCACAAGTGGTGAGAACAGTTAACAAGCAATGGGATATGATAGATGGTATAAATAACAATGGAATGATGAAAAATAGGGTGAGTGATCTAGTCGCACTTACTAATTAACACCTCTTACTCTAATACAAAAATATTGATGCTCCCTGACAACAGTGCCAAAAATTTGTTATCTTAATTACACAAGTTTTAATATTTATAAACTCAAGCACTACCCATCAACTATATGGGTACATGTAGCAACGATATCGTCCAAAGTAGCAAGGCACTATTAGGCACAAGTGTGTTGCTATTCAACAATCTAGATCTTTTAGCAATAGTTGAGTTGGATTATAATTCACTAACTTGCAATTAGAAGAAACAGAGGACAAAACTAAATAGATTTAGGAAATCATGGACATAGGATTTTACTTACACACCATTACTCACATGCAACTATGAAATGAACATGTTAATTAACTTGCAAAGGTATTTGCCATCGTCTTACACATCGCGTTGATAAGAGAAGGTTCTCATCTTTACATAGAAATCTCATGCTTATGTTTGGATTTTAACTACAACCTTGGATCCTTAATGTATCTCAGACACTCTTGTGGTCAAGAATTTGTTTCTAAGAGATCTACTCCTTACTCCTCCATACATCCTCTTGAATCACATAAAGAAGCATAAAACATGTAGGTTTGATGGCCAGACAAACATACAAGTAAAACACACTACAAAATCTCTTGGAGAAGCAAACTAACTAACATTAGTTAAGAATTACGAGTTCACATGATCAACGGCATGGGATCTACTCTCCCATGCCCAAGAAAAAGGGTTCTACTCGTGCATAATGAAGAAACACAAGTGCAAGGCATGAATTTTAGAGTTTAGCATGATTAGAGAGAAGAAAGAGTAAAGTGAGATGAGGTAAAACTCTAGTTTGAGAATATAATTCCACCCTTGTAGCTACTTCTACTCGGACTGCTTTTCCTACCAAGAAGCTCGGACAGAGTAGAGAAGCTCTACTGCACTTTTTGAAGAAGAAATGGTGAAGAATTGAGGTTCTCTCCCAAGAAATATTTTCTTCCTCTCTAAAATTTCCCTCTTTTTTCTTTGCACCTTTCTCTAGTCGTAGAGTGTTTCAAATGACGAGAGATAACCGCTCTATATGGGTGTCCTCATGTTTGAAATGAGGGACGGTTGTTTTTAGAATTTGCAAAAATTGAATGGAACACGGCATGTTCAGATTCAACACACCGTATTGTTGTGTAGAACTGACAAGAAACTGTCTTTCTGAAGGGGGACATGATGTGTTGTCTGATAGACATGGCGTTTCACTGATACCTGAAGAAAACTTGAGTAGAGGTTGATTGGGTTGGGTACACCATGTGTTAAATAACAAATGATGTGCGACTTGGCAGAACATCAAAAGGCGACACTTGACTACGCTGACACGCAGTGTATGAGTAGCAGCACGTCATGTCCATGAACTTTAGCTAGAGATGTGAGTATCTGTAAACTTGCTCGGTGTGTGCTAATTCACACACATTGTGTACTCTTTAAAATCATCAATATCAACTCCATCAAGCATGAAAACTCTTTGGGGATCCAACTAAGGTCAGATTTGGGTTGGATTAACCCCATTTCATCATCTACATCGTATACTACAATCAAAATCATGCAACAAGTAAAAAAACTAAAAAGAAGGCAAATCAAGTATGATTAGATGCCAAATGGAGAGCAAAATGGACTGAATTTGTGTGTGAAAGTGATCAAAAAGTATATATAAAATGTGCACATCAATAACCCACAAATATTAAAGGTCAGTTGTCATCTTCAGAGGATGGTCAATCTTTTGGTCTGATCAGGTCAAAACTGACATAGATGTAAATCCATGTTTTAAAATTAGCAGTCATTCTATTATTTATTTTGTTTTTAACACACTTATAGCCAATAATCATTTTATTGTTTGTTTTATTTCTTAACATATTCCAATAATCATTCTATTATTTGTTTTACTTTTTAATGCATTCTTAGTATTTCTACTAATACTTGATCATTTTTAAAATAACTATTTGTGGTTTTCATATATGTTATTGAATCATTCCTGGAGTCATATTGTCCCAATCTAAAAATAAGTTGTAAACATTTGATTAGGAATTTTGAGGAAACATAGCTTATTGGTCATACATTAAACAAGGTGAAACATGCTTAAAACACAATTTAACTAGAGTTCATAAAATAACAACCAAACTTGTAAATAACTAAGAAAAGGAATGGTCAAAAGGCCTCTATTCCTTTCCAAATATTCTAGAAACAAGGGACAAAACTAAGGAGGCCTATGACCTAGATGGGATGGTGCCAGGAGATAGATATGAAAATTTTGTTAGTGCATGAGACAATTATGTTGGTCATATCTCAATTGTATGAGGAAATAAGAGGTTTTCTATAGATTATGTAAGGGATTTTATAAGGCTCCTGACGGGTTTAGAGAGGAGGGACCCTCTATGTGGTGACCCTAAATATCTTGGAAACCCAAGAGCCTTGATAATTTTCCTTGTTTGATCTTAAATAGCTTCACTAAAGTGAGGCTGTCTTGGAATTTTTACCCCCATGCTTATATGTATTCCCATATCCATAATCCTCTCTCTCATTTGGAAACCCTGACTCTCATTTGGAAACCCTGAGACTTTTTCAAGCATGTACTAACAGCCAATAACATCGATATCTTTCCAAGGAGGGTAATAGCTTGCTTTGGATGTGGTTTGATGCTTGCATGAGCATGCGTGTTGAAGATATATGTTCCTTTGGTGGATCTAAAGTTTGTTAACTTTTTTCTTGGCCTATACCATGTAATATCATCCTTTCTCTTTCTTTTTTGGTGTCCAATCTCTCTTCTTCTTCCTTGGCCGAGATCCATGGAAATCCATGGTGGTTTTAGCTTCCTAGAGCTTAAACGAACATATTTTCTCCCTCTTTGCCCTAGTTGAGGTAGTATCTAGCTAGAGTGGGACTTAGAGGAGATTTTGGAGGGTTAATGGTGATTTTTGAAGATAATGCAACTTTCAGCACACATTTTTCAGGTGGGTTTCTTACATAACTTTTAAAAATGAGAAATGCCTAGATCTTATAGGTGCAATCATAGTGGACTATCTTTTAATATTATGAATTGATTACAAATTATCATGTACCTACCTCTTTATTATTGGCGATTCATGATAATTATAAGATGCTCACTTGATAGCTTAAGGATGAATTTGAAATTAGATACACTTTTAATATGGAAATTACTCTTTTAGGGCTTTTTGGATGCAATGTTGATGGAAAACGAATTATATAATATTCTTTGCTAATTTAATGATCCTCTAACATGTGTTCCTAACTCTTATGTTGTTAAAATTTCTTTGGACCTAGATTATATACCTAAAGGTAGTTCAGTTACACCTAAAATGCACTTTTACGCACAACCTTGCTTAGGTACGACCTCTCACATGATTAATATTTATCCATGAAATTTTACATGGTGTTCAAGGGATGAAATTTGAAGAGAAATATACCCTTACATGTAAAGTTCGAGCCTTTATGTACATATGACCTAATTATGGCCAACAATGGTAATTCTTTCTATGTATGGGCACTTTAAATGATATTTTCAACTTTCTTTGATTTCTAGGGTCTCTTATATGTATAATTTATTACAGCACGCTCATATACTTGTTTACATCCTTTAATGTGAATGTGAATCTGAAATCCCTATATGATCTTAGCAATGTTATGGCCTAAAATGGTAGAATGTGTCATGTATGGGTATTTGATATATGACGTAAGACATTGTACATCTTCTAGTGTTTATTATACTCAACTTCATTTAAACGGTGAATCCATAAGTATGTATACATCTATAGGAAATTGTACACGTGAATGATAACTCATGATATAATCAAACTAAGAATGTAAGTATGATGTGATTTGGTAAAACCTTTAGTCAAATGTGAGCTTTTGATAAAAGATGGATGCCTTGTATGAAAGAAGACTCCTGATCAAATACTCCTCATGAATTGATGAATTATGATTTATTCTCTTCCCTTCCTTTAATTTTAATGGAAATGATGAAGTATGGTATAAATTTTGAAACAACAAAATGTATCTTGGATATGGTGTATACATCTAGGTGTGATGCCTTGAGAGCTTTTTGATATAGTTTATATCATTGGGATGATGGCAAGAGACAACAAATAAGCAGTTAATTTATGATGAAAAATAATAAAATATAAGATGGTGGAAAAGATTATATAACGCTTGGTGTTGAGAATTATGTTGTCATGTGTGTTTGATTCACTTTCCTTTATCAGAGATCATACACCTCATAATAATCATGTTGGTACTGGAAAACAACTCATCTTATTTGTGATTTGATGCTTTCCGCACACCACCAGTATTTCTACTAATATTAGATGATTTTTTCAAATGACTTTTTTTTATTTATGCTTCAAATAGGAATTTCTCATCATATATTCAGTCATTTTCTGAAGAACACCATCTAAACATGTTGTAAGTATTAGATAGAGTTCCTCAAGGAAACCCTAGCTATCCATTATACATCAAACAAGGTAAAACATGCATGAACAAAATTTAGTTGGATATCATAATGAAAACCACTGTATTGGGATTAGAGATTACAAGACACTAGGGACTCTCCATCTATATCCAAATATTCCATGAAAAAGGTGATAGCACATAGGATTAGACTTTGTGAGGGAGTGTGTTTTAAGGTATTGTGCCATACATGGACCATATTAAGATGGATGAGAATTGATAGTCAGTTATTTGTACTCCCCATGTGGATTGAATTGTATAATAATATTTGAAGTAAAGCAAGTCAGTGACCCCTTTCCAAAAGAGATTATCTATATAGCATCAATACAGAACCAATTTTCAGATCACCTTTGTCCCCATTCTAGTTGTTGATATACCCCACTTCCAATCATTTGCATAGATGGGATGGTGCAATTGCTGGTGATAGGACGCACATGATGACTGGAAAGAGAGAGGGTGCATGGAGGGCTAGAGAGAGAGGAGTCACTAGTAGGAAAGAGAAAAAGAAGAGTGAAATATATTTTTTGCTAATAACTTTCAATCCATAATGGATCTTCTGAAAAAATAAAAAATGTGAGATTCCTTACAAAATAAATATTCAAACAAGACCAATTTCGATATAGTTTTAAGGAATGTAATTCTTAATCTAAAAATAGTACAAAAATAGTTATTGTTATTCTAAAATGAGTAGGTAAGTAGTTATGTTAATTTTTTTTTCTTTTATAACTAAATTGTTATCTCTTATCCAAATGTGTTGTCATCATTACTTTTATATTTTGTTTTTATCTCTCCTCCTCATTTACACATCACAAAGAGAGAGAAATAGGAAATAGGATAGAAGTAGTGATATTATTTATATTATATGTAATCGATTTGTTATATCTGGTCCATGGTGTTGTTATTGTTGGTATAGTATTTTATGTTTCTTATCTACTCCTCATCTCACTCATCACAAAGAGAGAGAGAGAGAGAAAGATTAGGAGGGAGGAGAAAAGTAGTGTCATTATTTATTTCCTTTTGTAATTGATTTGTTATCTCTGGCCCAATGTGTTGTTATCATTGGTATAATATTTTGGTTTTTATCTACTCATTTTATAAAGAGAGAGAAAATAGGAGACATGGGGAAGAAGTGTCATTATTTAGTTTCCTTGTAATCAATTTGTTATCTCTGGTCCATTGTGTTAATATCTTTGATGCAATATATTATCTTTTATCTACTTTTCATTTACCCCATCACAAAGAGAGAGAGAGAGATAGAAGAGGGAAGAGAAGTAGTGGCATTATTTGTTTCCTTTTGTTATTAATTTGTTATCTCTAGTCAACTGTGTTGTTATTATCGGTACAATATGCCATTTTTTATCTACTCCTGATTTTACAAAGAGAGAGAAAATAGGAAGAGGAGGGAATCAATGCCATTATTCTTTTCTTTGTAATCAATTTGTTATCTTTGGTCCATTGTGTTGTTATGTTGAAAATATTTTTTATCTACTCCTCATTTCACAAAGAGAGAAAAAATATGAGGGAAGCAGTGCCATTATTTGTTTTCTTTGTGATCAATTTGTTATCCCTGGTCCATTGTATACTTACCATTAGTATAATGTTTTTTATCTACTCCCTATTTCACAAAGAGAGAAAAAAATAGTGGGGATGAGGGAAGTGGTGCCATTAATTGTTCTCTTTTTAATAATTTATTATCTCTGATCCATTATGTTGTTGTCGTTGGTATAATAATTAGTATTTTATCTTCTCTTCATTTCACAAAGAGAGAGGAAATAGGAGAGAGGGGGAAGCATTGCTAGTATGTGTCTTTGTAATCGATTTGTTATCTCAGGTATGTTGTGTTGTTATTATTGTTACAATTTTCAAAAAGAAACATAAGAGAAAGGAGAGAAGTAATGCCCTTATGTGTTATTGGTGGTATGGTGTGTTATTATTGTTGGTATCATATTTTATTTTTTATCTACTCATTTCACAAATAGAGAGAAATATAGAGAGAAATATGATGGACTAGAAAATTAGTGTGGTTTTTTTCTTTGTAATCAATTAGTCATCTTTGGTTCTCTAATTTTTATCATTGGTATAATATTTTATTTTATTTATGTACTCCTTATTTCACACAGAGAGAAAATAGGAGAGAGGAGGGAAGTTCTGTCATTATTTGTTTTCTGTGTAATTGAATTGTTATTTGTCATCCATTATGTTGTTATTGTTTGTATAATATTTTGTTTTTAATATATTCTTCATTTCATAAAAGAGAGAGAGAAAATAGGGGAGAAGAGAGAAGTTGTGCCATTATTTGTTTTCTTTGTAGTCAATTTATTATCTCCAATATGTTGTCTTTTTATGTTGGTACAATATTTTGTCTTTTATCTACTCATTTTATTCATCACAAACAAAGAGAAAATAGAAGAAAGGAGAGAAGTAGTGTAATTATTTATTTCCTTTTGTAATTGTTTTTATATGTAGTCTAGTGTGTTGTTATTATCAGTATAAAATTTCTTTTGTCTACTCCTGATTTTATTGTTGGTACAATGTTTTATTTTCTTAAATACGCATCAATTTTGGCATCAGAAAGAAAGAGAAAATAGAAGAGAGGAGAGATGTGGTAACATTATCTGCTATGTGGTTCAGTGTCTTGTTATCACTAGTATAATAACTTTTTATCTACTCCTTTCACAAATAGAGAGAATTTGTTATCAATTTGTTATCTCTGGTCCACCTTGTTGCTATCGTTGGTATATAATTTTTTTATCTACTCCTCATTTTACAAAGAGAGAGAAATAAGGGAGAGGAGGGAAGTAGTGCCATTTTTTTTATCCATTTGGTATCTCTGATCCATTGTGTTTTTATCATTGACTACTCTTTATTTCATAAAAGAGAGAGAAATTGGGAAAGTAGGGAAGCAGTGTCATTATTTGTTTTCTGTATAGTTCATTTTATATCTCGTGTATGTTGTGTTGTTATTGTTGTTACAATAATTTTTTATCTACTCTTTATGTCACCCATCACAAAGAAAGAGAATATAGGAGAGAGGAGAGTTGTAGTGGCATTAGTTGTTCCCTTTTGTAATTGGTTTTTTATATGTGGTCTAGTGTTTTGTTAACTTTTTTTTTTCTTTGTAATTGATTTGTTATCTCTACTCCTCTTTCTCTTCCCACGATTTCTCTCCTCTACATGTTATCTATCAGATATAAACTGGTTAGCTCCCTCCTGCATTTGTTCCCTCTCTCATTTTTAGGAAAGAGAATATAAATAGGAAAGTAATGAGTGAAACAAAGACGAGAGAGAAAAATCATTCTCATTTAAGAATAACAATTATCACATTTTGTATTATCATGTAGATTGTGTATTATATTCTTCAAAGTTATGTCAACATTGGTCTTGTTGGAACATATTTATTGTAAAGAATGCAATGATTTTTGTTTTATCAAAAAATAAATTATGATTTGAAAGTTATGAGAAAAATACTTATTTTAGAATGACAATAATCACTTTTTATATTTTTTAAACTGTATATTATATTTTCTAACAAATATATAAACATTGATCTTATTGAAACATATTTTTATGAATAATAAAATGGTTTTGGTTTCGTCAAAAAATACATTACGGTTTGAAAGATATGAGAAGATTAAGTATCACTCTCTTTGTCTTTTTCTCTCTCCTTCCACACCCACATTACGGTTTGAAAGATATGAGGAAAAAACAATTCAATCACATCCACAATTCTTTGGGCAGCGTGCAATAATTAAAAGTGGGGCCCGCGCACTACCAAACAAAAGGGATCTTGTTTTTGTATGAATTTTACTAAAGGATGGGGATGAGCATCTGAGCAGGCGGCCCTGGCTTGTGTCACAAGTCACCTAACCCAGCCCGAATCTGATCCATATAACTTACGTGGTTGGGGCGGATCTAAAATTTTGTCCCAGATGTGAGTCGGGCCAAGGTCAAGAGATATCCAAGCCTAAAGACCCAAATATCCAAATTCATTACATATATGTGTTTACATAATCTCGTGTATCTTTTGTAAGATACATTTGACTACGAGATAGCCAGTCATGTTGATAAAACTAAAAGAGAAACGCACCAGAGTTAAGTTATGTGTACCATTTTATATTCAACGTGTTTGCAAAAATTTACAATATATTAGATGTATTTCAATAAATCATCTCAACCATTACAGTGATAGACCATTCATCGAAGTATATAAAAATATGTGCATTACTCATTAGTTGCAATCATAGAAACCCTATAATAATTAATTGGTTTTGATTATATCTCATAAATAAATAGGATATGTTCATAAATAAATAGGATATTCTTTTGGTCCATTGGATTTATATGCCAATGTTTAAGTGTGTTAATTTCACAAATGATATGTATATATTTATACATGTTGATACACATCTCCAAGACTATGCTGACAAAGTTGATGTGTTAGTCTTAGGGATGATCCGTACATATTACATATACATGTTGATACACATCTCCAAGACTATGCTGACAAAGTTGATGTGTGTTAGTCTTAGGGATGATCCGTACATATTACATATCTAAGACTTGTTAATAATTTTTCCTATGTATCCTTTGAAATATCACCAACACTATTACGTAGGCCAGGTACAAGTCAAGTTCTGCATACATTATCTGGGCCATATCTAAGAGTTTGTTTTGTCAATACGCAGTACTTGCATATATATATATATATATAAGCCACATCTGCTGATGAGTCAGATGGCAGACCCTTTTCACTTTCTCTCGTTGAGCACGTTGGATTTTTTTTTCATGTTATAGACATTTTCTTTGTCACAGTGTGTACATTTCGAGATAGTATAACGACAGCAAGTTTGTTTGCCGCAGGCGCCAATGAGGACAGCTGCTTGGCAGTATTGCAAGAAATAGCCCAGAAGAATTGAAGTAGATTAATGCGTGAGATAACAAATATTCAGGGAAACACACAAGTTAGAGAAGACATTCAGGGTGGGGGATTTTTAGTTTTCAGAAACCACGGCGGTTTCCAGATCCCTCCCATACAATAATAACAAATCTTGTCCTGCTCATGGTTCATCAAATAAAAACAAGGAGCAGAAACCAAATCGTTCCACAATCTAAATAGTTAGCTAAAGAATCCAACGCATTATCTAAGCAACGTCGCACACTTGGGCTACGACGGGGGTAAAAACTTCAACATTTCGGCCTTGGGCTCAACAGGTTGTCGCTCAACGGGCACAGTGCAGATCGACCAAGGATACTCCGGTTGTTTTTCTTCTTCTGCAAGAGTTAAAGAAAAAGGGAAAACAACGTCAATTACGAGTTCGTAAAGCTAAAAACCAAGTAGGAATGCATATTCTATGGAGCGAAACGAACCTCAGCGGTATTGGGGCACTCGCGAGCAGCATCGGCCAAGGTGATGGAGGCGCCAGAGTTCTGTTTGCTGGCGAGGTTAAGGGCAGCGAACTGCTTCTTCAGCTGCCTCATGCTCATGGCCATGAGCTCCTCCTGGGTAGGTACGCACCTTTTTTTTATCTTACCACCCTCCTGCACAGGTTGCTTCTGCTGTTGCTGCTTGTTGTTATCCCCGTCCTCGTCCCTTGCACCGGCAGCGGCCTCCTCTGCATTGTCGTCGGTCGCGTTGGCTAACAAGAGAACCATCGAGTTCTCCTTGTCATCAGTGAGGCTCGTCTTCTTCTTTGTCTTCTTTGCTGTGGTGGCAGCGCTTCTCCTCCGTGCGGATGCGACTAGTGGAGACGCAACAATAGCAGCATCAGCAGCTGCCGGACTCTGGATTGCTGGGGCGGCAACCTCCTGCTGCTGGTTTTTCTCAATTTCCTCAGTCTTCAAAGCATCCTCCTCGTCCACTTCTCTAGCAATTCTAAAAGCAGCCACGGCGCTCAACTCGGAAATCTCACCAATACCAGCATTCCACCAAACCGGCGCCTGGGAGGCGGAATTGTTGAACATGCAAGGAGCTGCTGCACTGCCAAAACCACCGAACCCGAGCTCCTCAGAGAGATCGAAGAACTCATCCTCACCGCTATGCTCCTCTTCCTCCTCGTCAGACTCTTCAGCGTCATTGATAGCTTCCCAGCTACCTCCAGCCATTTCATTGCCGGTGTGAGATTCACTGAAACACTCGCCCTCAGCCTCCTTGAGAAGGACAAATTCCCCCCAGTAATCCCTGACAGCCGAGTCATCATTTTGAATGACGGTTTCATCCACAGCAGTAGCAGCAGCATCTTCAAGCACACAAGCATCTTCTTCCTTGGACTCAAGCAGCAGGGTTTCATTGACGTTTTCCAACGACTCCAAGAATGCAGCAGCGGGTTGGACAGCAGCACCATCTGAGGAAAGACAACACATGTTTGGATGTGATTAGAAACAGCAAACTTGACCAAAGATAAAGAGGGGGGCAAAGGCAGGTTAAGTTATAAGAATGCAACATACCCAGCTCTTCTTTCGCGGCAACTAATTCCAGATCCTCTGCGATCGGCAATGCCTCAATCTTTGACAAGCCGGGGGCCCTTGCTGCTGATACGGGCATACTCCTTGCTGCCTTAGAGGAGGGACAAGTCATTCCTCCTGGCTGAGCTTTCGCAGACATCGGAGTAAGCACCAGCTTCTCTGCTTCGCCGGCCAACCTGAAAGAGACGGCGGATTTTCTAACTGAGGAGGCCGACGGTCTAGCAGCAGAGGCCTTTCCAGGTGTCAGAAGCGCTGAGGCAGCAGACGGAGTCGAGAAAAGCTGCTCTTGCCCATCGACAGCTTTCGATCTCACAGCGGGGGTTTTGAACAAAGAGCCGAGAGCTGCTCCAATGTCTTCCTCCTCAACAGCAACTTGCTCGGTGATATGTCTTGGGACAGAGGAAGATGGTTTGGCGGCAGAGACCCTTGATCTGTATGCGGGAGTCTTGAACAAAGAGCCGAGAGCAGCGCCAATGTCTTCCTCCTCAACAGCAACTTGCTCGGTGATATGTCTTGGGACTGAGGAAGATGGTTTGGCGGCAGAGACCCTTGATCTGTATGCGGGGGTTTTGAACAAAGAGCCGAGAGCAGCTCCAATGTCTTCCTCCTCAACAGCAACTTGCTCGGCGATATGTCTTCGGACTGAGGAAGATGGTTTGGCGGCAGAGACCCTTGATCTGTATGCGGGAGTCTTGAACAAGGAATCAAGAGCAGCGCCGATGTCTTCTTCCTCCTCATTGAGAGCTGAGGGGAGCTGCTGTTCTTCCTCCCATGCATCCTCAAACTCCAAAGCATCTATCACCACTCCATCATCATCTACTTCATCGGTAAAGTCAGCAGTAGCACTGACGACACGGATGTCCTCCTTTAGATCAGCAATGACGGAGCTGTCTGCCTCTTCAACAACTTCAGCAACAGCCGGCAGTTCGGGATCCTGCAGAGGCTCCTCAGAAGCCACAAGCTCGCTAAACAGAGACTTCTCAATTACTGCAGCCTCATCTGAAACAACGGCAAGTCTGATGTTAGAAGGCCGAACAACAGCGGCGACAAAGAGGGGAGGCAAAGGAAAATAAGGATTAACACGTACTTAGATTTTCAGCGGCATGCTCTTGTTCGAGCTCAGGCTCTTGAGCAGCCATCTTCGACACCGTTCTTACCCTGGATGCCATGCTTCTCGATCCAGTTCCTACTGCTCGCCTGGCGGACGGCCGAGTCTTGTCACAAGTCTTCTCCTTGGATTGTGCCTCCATCTGCGCCGGCGTGAGGAAAAGCCGCTCGAATCCAAACGAGACAGCAGATTTTCTAGCGGTTGTCGACGGCGTAGCAGCTGATGTCTTCCGTGCGGTAAGAGACACAGAAACAGCAGCAGGGGTCGAGGGAGGCAGCTGCGATTCGCGCGCCAATCCAAGTGAGGCGGCGGATTTCCTAGCAGTGGTCGACGGCGTGGCAGCTGACGCCTTCCGCGAAGTAAGAGACGCAGAAACCGCAGTCGGGGTCGAAGGAAGCTGCTGCACTTCGCGCGCCAACCGAGCGGAGAAGGCAGATTTCCCGGCGGAGGCAGCTGAAGCCTTCCTGGCTGTGAGGGGCGTAGAAACAGCAGCCGGTGTTGAGATAGCTTGTTGTGCCTCGCGCCCCATTCGTACGGAGACGGCAGATTTCTTAGCGGTTGCTGACGGCGTGGCAGCTGGCGCCTTCCTGGCGGTAAGTGACCCAGAAACAGCAGCAGCAGCAGGTGTGGACGGAGGCAGCTGCGATTCACGCGCCAATCGAACGGAAACGGCAGATTTCCTGGCGGAGGTAGACGGCGGGGCCCTTGTAGCTGACGCCTTCTGGGCGGTTAGGGAGGAAGAAGAAACTGAAGCCGGGGTCCATGGAGACTGCTGTACTTCGCGCGCCAATCGAACAGAGACGGCAGATTTCCTGGCGGAGGCAGACGGCCTGGCGGCAGTTGCCTTCCGGGCGGTCAGAGGCGCAGAAAGAGCAGCCGGCGTAGACGGCTCCTGGGCCTGGTGGACTTCCGGCACCAATGCATGGTCTTCAGCAACTTGACTCGCTTCGTCCTCAATCGGAGTTGAGGGGAGCTTTTGTTCCTCCATCGGTGCGTCTTCAATCTCCACAGCATTGACCACGTCTTCTTCTGTGGCCACCTGCTCAACAAAGTCGACGGCACTAGCGATTTCAACTTCTTCCTTCACATCAGCATCCATATCCACTTCCATCACATCAGCATACTCCTCCAGCGCACTGTCATCGGCGTTCATCTCCACCGTAACTACAGAAGTTTCGACCACTACGTCTTCCTCAGTGGTCTCTTCTTGGTTGGTAATGCTGGCATTCAGTTCTTCCGTCTCATTCGCATTCATGGGGATGTCCTCTTCAAGTTCAGCAGCAGGCGGCAACGGGACATCCACCAAAGGCTCATCAGCGACCACGGATTTGCAGAACACAGATGCCTCATCTACAATAGCATCTGAAATGAGAGCGTAGTTAGGACGCGGAAATAAGACGAAGCTGAAGGAAATAATAAAGAGAAGTAAATATGGAATAAATGCATACCCAGACTTTCGACGGCAAGCTCAAGTTCTTCTTCCACTTGGGGTTCTTCAGAGGCAACCAGCGCTTCCATCATAGACATCTTCCTCTCTTCGGGTCTAACGGAGATGGCAGACCTCTTGACGGAGGTAGAAAACCTTGAAGCTGATGACTTCTGGGCAGTCCTTTCTTCAGTCCGTGCCTCCACAACTTCCGGTGTAAGCAGAAGCCGCTGTGCTCCGCTTGCCAATCTAACTGTAGACACGGCAGATTTTCTGACGGAGGCAGACATCTTCAAAGCCGATGACTTTTGGGCGGTGACAGCTGCCGGAGTTGATGGATGCAGCACTTGCACCTCTACCGCTTGGTCACCGGCGGCGACGGCTGCGTCGGTTTCTTCCTTCACTCTAGGAGTTGAGGGAATCTGTTGTTCATCCTCAATCTCCAGGGTATTGACCTCAACACTGGATTCTGCAGACACTACTTGTTCGGAGAGTTCACTGCCATCGATGATATCAGCATCTTCCTCCTGAACGGGCGCACTGACAAAATCGAGGATCTTCAAAGAACTGGATACGGTACCGCCCGCCTCGTCTTCCACCACATCAATGCACTCCTCCTGCATAGCGCAGGCCGGGACCTCGTCGGCGTTGACATCCGCCATCTTCAATACAAAATCTGCCGCCACATCATTGTCTTGGTCGTTTGGAAGTATGCTTATCTGCTCTTCGTATACAACAGGAACACACTGCTCCGGAGCACTGTCTGTCTCTTCAACCTTCGTCTCAACCAATTCTTCTACGGGTGGCTCCTCAATGATAATGTCTTCCTCTTCCTCTGCTACAGGGGATAGCGCAGAGACAGGTTCAACTGATATTTCAGTATCCATGATCTGAGGGACCTCCTCCTCAAGAGTATTTTCAGACTCAGCAACGAGTTCAGGCGGGTGGGCATCAGCCGGCTGCTCCGCCTCAGTTGCAACGGTACCTGATAAGAAACAATAGACGATCCGAGTTATATGGAAGAATGAGAACACTGCACTGACGATTCGAAATCAATTGATGATAATATAAATGCAGTAGAGTAATTAAGGAGCGTACCCGCATCTTCTTCTTCTATTGGGGCAATCTCCGGTTCGTTTTCTTCTTGAACGCTTTTGGCCTTAGACCTCCTGGATGCGGCAAGAGGCCTTATGGACTGCCTTCTCTTGTTCCTCGCTTCTGGAACTGGCTGTTCTTCCAGAGCCTGGGACATCTCCAGCTGCTTAGCCGACGCCCTCCGGCGTCCCGTGGTCGGAGGTGGGAGGTCACATACTACTACTTCATCCTCCACAGATTCATGAGTAACAACTGAATCAGACGACGCTTCTTCCGGGTCAGCTGCAAAAATCAAGAGAAAGCACGTATGCCGAGCTACTTAGGCCGAGCACGACAGGGGAACAGAACATAGGATCGCTAAAGATTACAATAATATGCAAAAGCGAGTCAAAGCAGCTTACCAGCAACTTGCTCTTCTGTTGGGGCTACCTCCTCCTCGTGCTTCTCTGGTTTAAGCACGCCTCTGGACCTAGACCTCCTGGTCCTCACATTCCCAGCAACTTCTTCTGTTGGGACTATCTCGTGCTTCTCTGGTTCGGTCACTCCTCTGGACCTAGACCTCCTGGTCCTCACATTCCCACCAACCTCTTCTTCAGTTGAGACTACCTCCTGCTCGTGCTTCTCCAGTTCAAGCACGCCTCTGGACCTAGACCTCCTTGTCGCCACATTCCCTTCTACAGCGGGTGGCCTTGAGGTCTGCCTTCTCCTATTGCTCGGCTTTGCCACTGGCTCCTCCTGCTTCTGTGCTGGCTCTCTGACGGCAGTCCTAGTCGCCCTGCGTCCCCTGTTAGGCATGGGCTGCTCCACCTCAGGCTGCAAGGTAGCATCTGAGTCCTCCGCCGAACTAAGTACAGTGACACCTGGTGAGCCAGCATAGATGTCAAGTTAGTTTAAGAACAGTCGAATGTAACAGAAAAAAGGGATGGAACAAGAACAAAAGGAAGAAATGCACGCAACATACCCGCATCTTTCTCTTTCTCTTCTTGCGATGGAACAACCTCCTGCGCTTGTTTGTCCGGATCCGGCAGCAGATCCACCATCTTCCTCACGCCTCTGGTCCTTGACGTCACGGTCGTGACCGTCTCCGTCTCTGAGGATGCTTCGGTTCTCCTAGTAGCCCGCCTGGCCCTGTTCGCCGGCAGCTCTGCCTGTTGGTCCGGACCAAGCTGCGTCTCCTGCTCCGACTCTTTGACAGTAGAGGCAGCCCTGGTCGACGCCCTGCGTCCAGTACGAGGTGCAGGCGCAGCAGCACAAGCGACCGGAGTCAAAGGCGGGAGGAGGTCGAGTTGTTCCTCTTCCGGTTCCTCCTGCTCGGCGCGAGCCTTGGCACCCCGGCGCGTTGTCTTCTTTTTGGCAGGAGAGGCGGCTTTGGAAGCCCCTCTGCGTCCGGTACGAGGCGGCGGGAGGACGTCGAGTTGTTCCTCTTCCGGCTCCTCCTCCACCGGATGCTCCTCCTGCTCATCGTCGGCCTCGGGCTCCTTAGGCTCGGCAAAGGTCTTGCCACCCCGGCGCGTCTTCTTCTTAGCAGCAGCCGTAGCAGGCGTGTCGGGTATCTCGATCAGTGGGATCCCGTCGAGTTCCTTCACGACGAGCGACTCCGCCGCCGCCTCCTTAGGGTTGTTCTTGGACACGGCGCGAGAGGCGCGCGCGCCCCGGCGCCCAGCGGGCGTCTGTTGCGGCGGGGAAGAGGGAGGCTCCTGCGGAGCCTCAGAGTCTTCAGAGTCGGCAGCGGCATTTCGGCGAGTAGCTTGCCTGCGTGAAGTCGGCTGGGGTGGTGGAACCACGGGTTTTGGCTCCTCGGCCTTTTGAGCAGGCTGAGGACCGGAGTCGGCTGGATCCTGGAACTCCTCCATCCCTTCGACCTGGAGAAACAGACATGGGACACGGAAATAAACAGTAAGAACGAGCATCGGGAAAGAACCGGGGGCTAGCAAGACTACGCCGTGAAATCGGAGCGAATTAGGGCGAGGGAGTGAAAACGCCCAAAATAAGAAGGCTCGGGAGCGGTCGGAAGGTAGAAGACGGAGCGAATCGAAAAGGCCGGCGGAAAATTGTAGCGGCGACCGGCGATTCTCACCACTTGGAGTGCCTTCAGAGCGTCCGCCATGGCAACAGTGGTGATGTTGGCGGGGATCTTGTTCTTCTTGCAGAGAGCCTGGAGCTGCTTCCTCGGCATGCTGTGGAAGTCCATGTTCTCCTCCCTTGCTGTTGTCCGCGAAGACTCGCTTGCTGCTGTTCTTCCGATTTGGTTCGAGCAGAGAAAGGGGGGAAGGGAAGAGGGGGGAGTCGGTTGTAGGTATCGATCTAAGGGTACAATCTCAGAGATTGAGATGGGGGGGAAGGTGGTGGTGCCGTTATGGGAAATATATAGCGGGATTTGAAATTTTCAACCGTTGGAACGGGAGTAGCTTCTGGTTCACTGTTCGAACCGCGGTGGTGAGCGGCAAGACGACCGTTGCCGATGGAGCGTGATCGGCGCCTGTTCAAAAGTTTTTTGCACTATAGGTCCCCGAAGAAATGCATTATTTCGGCAGGTTTTCGGAATCAATCTACTCGGTCGTCAGATTGCAAACAGACGGCTGATTGCATGGCAGGGTGCTTCGGTGCCATCACGTATTCACGTGCTAGCCTGCTGCTACGCGTATGCTTACCCTGTGTCTCCAATGATACGGAGAGTAAAAGCTAAGGCTTGAGATAGTTTATTTTATCCTCAAGTAATTAAAAAGAGTAACATCAATAAGAACTGAGTGGTCAAAGCATATGCTGCTCAGTGTTCAGTCGTCGTTAATGAATAAGTAAATCACCAGAATTAGATAAACATATGCAAAACAAGAAAAGCTGAGAAATAAATAAAATCACGTGTTTGGACCTTGGTGTACACGCACTATACTCGATGGTTATGTGATTTTTGTGTGGCAAATTGAGTTAAGGTATATTACGTATGAGGTGGAATCTGCGTAACAAAAGTTAACAAAAAAGAGGAAAAAGATGGAGCATTTGTCTTATCAAGTTTGATACTTCGCATGAAGTCATTTGAAAAATTTAAAAATAGGAAAAGGAAAGGATAACATACCCAAATTGTTATACTCGTCATTTTGGATTCCTATGGAGCCATACATAGAGCAATCAAACCCATTTTTAATTAATTCAATGACAAGATCTATATTGGCAAATGGATAAATAATATGTAATTGTGTGCTTTTTAGTATTAAGTCATTGTATCCTCATGTATGATCGTTGTTATATTTATGGAATTCCAAATTATGCAATTATGACAATCCAAATCCTTTGACCTTAGTTTGCCTAGACTTGGGAAAGATTATATTTCGTTAACCACGCAGTATGTTTATGTTATGTAGATCAATCAATCGCTTCAACTCCAAATTGACCCAAATTGAGATCACCTCTATTTAGTATGAATATTTACAAACCACTTGTCCAAATATTAGAGATCTCAAGGTTTTTAATAATGTTTGAAGGGCAAAATTGACCTTTTATTCAACTCTAAGTTTTAAAATATGAATTAGAATTTTGATCTTGTAGCTTGTCCTGTAAGGTGGAACCACTCTAAAGGAGGCAAGAGTTAATTTTGTAACATGGTTTGAATGATCATTGATAACTCGCCAGTTTCCAATAGAATATAAAAGATAAAACCAAAAAAATTGAAATATTCCATATATTCTACCTACTCATGGTGGATAGAATAGTCAAAGGCTCCCTATTTTGGCTTTTTGACCCCATATTGTAGGGTGGATCCCCACAAGGTTTGGTACATTGCGAAAATGGATCCGATCAAATGTTCGAGAAGCCTTGTCAGGTTGGGAAAGCTCCCTAGAGTGACCAAGCGGAGACCTTAGACGAAGAGAGTGTCCAGGCGAAATTCTAGTATGTGTACTCTGAGTTGTTAATGTGCACATGATGTCCTCCTCTTCCTCTAGAAAAGAGACATTTTAGGGCAGTTAGATCTTACTGGCATAGGCCATCACCACTCAAGCCTTTGATGGATCGTGAGTCTCGGTCGACATTTGTTCAGGCATCATTCATGCCATGTGAGCCAAGTTTGGTCGCACCTCTTCATTTTCTCTCCTCTGGTGGGAGGATGTAGCTCAAGTGGAATATTCTAGCTCAACAATGAAATTTGGGAATATATCATGGGCCCTTGATCTTCGGTAAGGTGAGTTAAGCTTCATCCACACTACAACGAAGCCATGCCCCCCTAAAACCAAAAGCCCATTTTTAATGTTCCCTTTTAAGGTAGCTAATAATCTTGTTTTAAGCTTTCACATATGTGGTAATTGATAGTGTGTTAAATTATTGCAAGCATATATTATTGGTTAATACCCTTACCATATGTTTTAAAATGTGGTTCAAGTTGAAAATCTTAGAATCTTTGAAATTAAATGTTCTAGGGTTTATTTTTGGTGCTTTGGTATGTTTGATATATGAGACATGAAGGAAACTTTAGTTTCACCTAATTATATGATTTGGAAAAATATTTTTAACATAGTAAAGTTTGGAAACAAAACCAAACTTGTATTGAGGTGTTTACGCTTCTAAGTTGGCCAAGTTTGCTCTAAATTATACTTCACCAAACAAATTTCCCCAAAAGAGAATATGGGGTGTGTTGAAGAAGTTTCGGGGGTATTCAACCAATGTGTTTTACCCATAGAGAAAAAACTTTCCAAGAGCTTATCTTGGTGACAGCATGTAAAACTAAGAGGGAAGGTGAAAATGATAAGGATTCGGAGTGGCCATCTTATTTTATGAGAAAAAAAATAATAACTACATATTGACATTTAAAATAGTAGAAAACACAAAAGCTAAAAAGTTACTCCACCGGAGGGTAGATAAAACATAGAGAATATGTCTATGAGATCATGATTGGTAGTCATCATATTACAAATGGGGGAAGGCATTAGGAACCCCCACATCACTTGTAAAAATGGTATTATTATTTGAGAGTTCACAAAGTTATGGTTTGATTTAATTAAGAAAACAAAATAAGGGAAAAATGATTTAGGATGTGTGTGTCTTTGGAGACTTAAGATAACTATAACTTTTCATCATCATCCTCAAAGACTCTAATTTTTTAGATATGGGGTCATAATCACCTCAGGATGTCCCACAATGAAGATCCCTCTGGGGAAATTGGGATAAGATGTGGGAAGGTGTAAAGAGGGGCGATGGAGAGGATATCTATCGTGAGCGTGAGTTACATTCATTCTGATAAATTAGACAAGAGAATTAGAGTGCACCTATACTACATGGAAGTTGATCTAGAGGTGAAATTATGAGGAATAGATAGCTAAGTAAACCAAATTCTAGGTTAATTGAGCATGATAGTTGTTGTTGTATAAGAAGTTTTGAACAAGTAGTTAAGATGAAAGACAATTCTTAGCCAATAATTTTGGATACAAGTTCTAGTAGCTGTAGATAAGAAGTTAAAAATAATCAACCTTGTTGCCTCCTTACTACCTTGACAATCTTTAGGCATATTTACACGACTAAGCTATGTGTATTAAAAGAAGTGTATCACCATGCAATATAAGACTTGATTCTCGAGTTGTTGACTACTTGATAGTTACAAATGAGCTAGGCCTAAGAAAAGATTTGGTTTGGATTTATTTAAAGTAAGAAGTAAGCTACTAAAGCAATTTAAAATAGATTGTGAATCAAATTAATGAGATCTCTAGGATTGTTGCTTTCACCATGGTGTAATCTATATTTCATTTGTGTTTATTCATAAACATATGACCTATGTTGTTTAGTTAAGGATGTATAGCTTATATTAACTCCTTTTGGAGTATAATACACTATTCAAACTAATAAAAAACCTACTTTCATGCTATTAATTAATCCAATTAATATGATTAAAAATTATATATGGATTCCATCCATCACAATTCTAAGCCCACTTTCATGACACATTCTTAAATTTGTTTATAGAAACTATTTTAATACTTAATCCCTCTATTGTAGCAATTAACTATCTGAAATTGTGGTCATGATGATCGAGCATCAACGCATATAAGTCTAGATTTCTACAGATCTCAAGCATCAGAAATGCATTTGTAAATATATGTAGTCAAACATAGGAATACTTTACGCTATTCCTTAGCCTTAGAGAAGAAGGAAATCAACCAAACATTGGCTACATTGTATCACAATAGATTTTTTAGAGATGATAACACGTGAAACAAAATAGACAAAACAATAATCCCCCAAATCACCTCTCGCAATTGTTATGATTCAAACTTCTCATCTATCTCATCCTCTCCCTTTCTATGATTTCATCCAATCACAGTCGGGTGATGGTTGAGTAGATTAGGTATCAAAATATTTGAGTTGAAATACTAGCCTCATATTGATCACTTAAAATCTCAATCATTTATGTGGAACATTCGACGAAATTGACTTGAAGTTAGTGTTATAGAATTTATCTTTCCTTTTTTATATTGCTTAACTTGGTGCCATCGACTTAGAATTCGGCAGTACTAACTTTGTTGTCAGTATTTATTGATGGAAGATTCATTGCCACCGACTTGGGTAGGCTTAAATCTGTAAACTTTTTATTGTTTTTGAGCATTGTGTTTGTGCTTCCAATTTGAGGTCAGCACCATCGTATTCGTGAGTTTTTTGACATTTTCAATCATAAAATAACATTATTATTAGGCTAATTAACTTTATATTAAAATATATGTAACGATATGAAAAAGATAAATATTGATGGCACAAGTGATTATATACTAATTAGGTGATAAAAAATAAAAATCACCCTAAACTGACATATACAATAACAATAGGTATGTGTGAAGTAAATTCCCTTGAGCTTGAATATTACTCGCTGACGTGCACAAATCATATCATCTTTTGGATCATGTTTGGTTGCATATCCATGTTGTTTTGACTCAATTATCACACTCATTCATGCTAGATTCTATATTTTTAGCTATTCTTACTTGTCTCATAGTTTAGATTGTAGGTACTACATTTTACAATAAAATGATGAGGAATATATCATATTATCACTTATTGGATCACTCTTCAAGTATTTACATGTTTTGGGGTTCGAAAGTGTGCAAATACCACTTTTTACAGCATGTAAATTGGACCTACACACTGAAAGTTATGAGAAGAATACACAACAGCCCAGAACAGCCAGGTGTACGCCGTGCACCTAGGAGCGTCAAGGAGACCAAAGTTTCTGGAAAGTTGCACGACGTACATTACTTCAGCACATGCTGTGCACAGTGCATTCTGGAACAAACTGAAAGTTTCTGGAAAGTTGCACGACGTGCACTTTGGGTGCACGGCGTGCACCTGGCAGTTTCAGCATTTTAAAAAATATGACTTTTTGTTTAACACGAAGTGGGAACTTAATGGTCAGTTAGGCCCAGTCATTTTGTGGAAGTTCCCTTGTCCCAGAGCGAGAGGAGAGCATAGGAGGGCGATTTTGAGGAGAAAGGAGGTGATTTCTTGCCAAAGGAGTCCATTTCTTCTTCTCTTCTTCTCCATTGTCTTCTCCAAGGTGCATCCAAGCTTCCCCAACTTTATGCAGCTTCTTGGGAGAGAAGCCAGTTCGTTTTGGAGAAGCTAAAGGAGGAGAATTTTGTCCCCAAGCCGGAATTCCTCCTTCTTGTGGTTAAATATTTGAATCTCCTTGTTTTTCCTCCTCTAGATCATGTTAAAACCTGAATTTTCTATAGCAAATATGCAAAGCATGATTATGGATGAGTAATTCCCTTTTCTTGGGCATGGGAGAGTAGCTCCCATGTCATAGCTTGTATAAACATATGAATTTAGTACTAAATGTTAGTTTCTTGCATGTTCCAAGAGTTGTTTCAGATCTGAAATGCTTGTTTGTGTGATTGTCCATCATACTTGCATGTTTTATGCTTTCTTTCATAATCTAAGAATATATGTTTGAGAGTATGGAGTTACTCTTTTGGCAACTTGTCCTTTACTGCGAGAGTGGCTGAGATTATGTTGAGGAGCAAGGTTTGTGATTTGAAATGAAATACATACACGAGAGTGATGTATGGAATTAAAATTGTCATCACTTCATCGGGAGGTGAGTGATGACTACAAACCTCCTTTGCAAGTTAACTAACATGTTTAAATTCGTATTTTAATATAAGCTATGATGTGATAGTGAAATCCCAAGTCTAGGATTCTTCCAAATATGAATCTTAACCTTTCTTAAGTGATAATTTACTATTTTGTTTTAAATCTATTATTTAGTTGTTCTAATCCAATCATCTTGTGTACAACGATCTAGATTATTGAAAATCATAACTCTTGTGCCTAACTAACCAATTCTCCTTGTATTCGACCTCGACTACAACTACTCTCATATACTTGCGGGATATAGCTAGTTGAGTAAAATATCATTCTTATGATTGAAACTCATTAGTGTAAACAACCAACAAGTTTTTGGCATTGTTGTCGGAGAGCATCAGTATTCATGTTAGAGTAAGATTTGTTGATAAGTAAATGAGACTAGATCACAACCTTCATATCCACCATCATATCCACAAATCATAATTCATCATGATCATAATAATTTGTTATATCTTCCATGTTTATTTTTGTATCACACTCACCTTGTTTATTTGTAGGAGCATATGGGTTGTTCATAAAAAGATCCTTGAACCGTGCATATCTCTACATTCAGAAAATGAACACACTATTTGCAGCCCTCATGGAGAAAGAAGGAGTGAAACCCAAACATGTATGGAGGAATCACAAGCCACACAACCATCATCCATGTCACCATCATATGCACCACCCTCATCCACACATCCTTCATCCACACCACCATCATTCACGCCTAATTCACCACCATCATATACACTACCAACACCCATTCCACATTCTTCCACACCCTCATATCCACCACCTTCATCCATACCACATACACCACCACCATCTACGCCACATCCACCTAATCCTCCGGATCCACATGAAGAACTAGTCAAGGAGGATGACCTTCCTCTTAAGGGCTACTTTGGTACAACTGTAATGCACATGAGTGGGCCTATTAATATTTTAGAATTTGAGGCAGAGGATTTTTCTATTAACCCATCCATCATACAATTTCTACAACTAAATGCATTTAGATGGACATCAATGGAGGATCCAAACCTCCACATTGCTGAATTTTTGCAGTTGCTAAACACCATAAAGATATATGGTGTTCCTACTGATGGGATACACCTAATTCTTTTTCCATTCTCTCTTAAAGATAGAGCCAAGGCATGGCTCTATATTTTGCCAAAGAAGTCAATTGGCACTTGGGAGGAGCTTCTAAAGGTCTTTTTGGCAAGATATTTTCCACCTAACAAAACTTTGCAGCTGCGGATTCAACTCATCAATTATTCTCAAAGGTTTGGAGAGACCTTGTATGATACATGGGAGAGGTTCAAAGATCTTCAACATCTTTGTCCACATCATGGTCTAAGCAATTGGCTTCTATTGTAATCTTTCTATAATGGTTTGTGCTACAATACAAGGATGTCTATTGATGCAGCTACAAATGGAGATCTCATGAACAAATCTTATAGAGAAGCCTATGTTATTATTGAAGATATGGCAGCAAATAATTGCCAATGGAGTCTGACTATAAGCTACCACCCATCCTTTTCACATACTACTTCTGAAATGCAAGTGGAAGATCACACGGTTGGTGTTATAGACTTGATTGCAGAAAGGCTAGACACATTGTCACAAAGGTTTGAGAAGCTAAGCACACATCCATTTCAAGCAGCCAATAATATTTGTGATGCATGTGGGTTGCTTGGACACTCATCTTCTACATGTTATGCTTCTTCTATTTATTCCCTAATGGACTACACTCCACTAGACTTCTACAACAATGCGAACTAAAATTTCATTCAGCCACAACAACCACAAGTAACTTCTGGATTAGAGTCCATGCTTGCAACATTTATTTCAACTCAAATGCAGCAAAATGAGGAGTTCCATCAACAAAGACAATCAATGAAGGATGCCATTTTCCAACTCATGCACACATCTTGGAGAAACAAATTGACCAACAAGCTCTTTCTAGCAAAGAAGCATTTCCACCTTTCTTACCTAGTCCACCGGAGATGAATCATACATATTTCAGGACGGTAACATTGAGGAAAGGAGTTGTTATAGAGGTATATCCTTCAAAATATGATGATGTTGATACCCATGATGATTATGAAGTTGCAACTAAAGGGGAGAAAGCTACAACACATGCTATACATGTTGATTCTTCAAGCAAGCCACATGTCCTTCCTCCTCACGTTCTAGATGACACACTACTTTATAATGAGAACACTCTTCCCAACTCATATTTTGATGATGCTTCAAAGGAGAATGAAAAGACAAATAGTATTGGCGTACAAAATACTATTCTTGTTACAGCTCATAGGTGCTTTCGCTTGCCCCAAATAAAGGACATATTTGCAAGGAGGCATAAATCTTTAGCACAACAATTTCCAGTTGCAAATCAGAGCACCGGTCCTCCATGGACTTTGATGTTTCCACCATGATGAGGTACCCGGTTGCAACCTTTTTAGTTTGATTTATGCAGTTAGGACACTGTAGATTTCAAGGTTAGGGGGGAGCAACAGGATGGAGACCTAGTTCTTTTAGCTTTACCCTTTCATGTTATTTGCTTCTTGTCATTTTCTTTTATTTTGTGTTCACATTTCAGTTGTTGTTTTCAGTTCTCCTCTTCTAGTGGCAAATCTAGTATGATATGAGGTTTATCTTTTATATGTGAATAAAACTCCTATGCTTAACTGATTGTCCTCTTTTGATGAGAAATATCATTTGGAGAAATTGTAAAAGGCATGCATTAATCAAATGAAACCTTTTTGCCATTAACATGTGCTTAACTCTTATTTATGCTTCTAGCCTGAACATTCATCTTTCACATCCTTGATTGCTTAAAACGTGTAATAGTTTCAATTTTTGTGAGTAAATCAACTTTACAACATCATTTGGAATATAGGATGCCCTTGCCAAGCTCTTAGTGAATTTTCAACCTCTCTTTCAATGAAAAATTTTCAAAACAAATGAATGAAATCTAGCTAATGTTGCAATTTAGTTGACTCTCCTATGTTTTGGAAAAAAAATTTAAAATTTCTTTTAGCTTATCTCATATTTATACCCCATAAAAGATGGCTAAACTGCCCACATATCATGCTAGCCTAGTGTAAGTCTGATCTGGCCACGATGGTTAGGTGGTATGTCTTAAAAGAGGATAAAATACCCCAACCGACATTCTACGTGTGCATAAGCCTACATTAGCAGCCCAGTGTCGGAACCCATAATACATTGTCATATCATTTTTAGGAAAGAAGGAGAGTACAGCTAAAATTATCAATTTTAACTAAGATTTTATCATTTGTATCCTTAATAGTTGAGAGTTTGAGTTGCACATCCACTAATTGTTTGGCTTGGTCATCCAAATTCTACTAAGTGTTGTTTAATTGATTAATTTATTTAATTGTGACCACCCCTTATGAACTAAAAATCTCTTTCTTGGGTGTTTAAGTTGAATTGATGGCTATGAGCATAAATATGTTGATCATGGTTGGTTTGGTCTTATACACATCTTTCATTTCATTTGATCTATTCATGAACTTGACAATCTTCATTTATGTTTCTATGCTCTTTTTGCTTGAGGACAAGCAATGGTTTAAGCTTAGGGGGATTTGATGTGCACAAATCATATCATCTTTTGGATCATGTTTGGTTGCATATCCATGTTGTTTTGACTCAATTATCACAGTCATTCATGCTAGATTCTATATTTTTAGCTATTCTTACTTGTCTCATGATTTAGATTGTAGGTACTACATTTTTCAATGAAATGATGAGGAATATATCATATTATCACTTATTGTATCACTCCTCAAGTATCTACATGTTTTGGGGTTCGAAAGTGCGCAAATACCACTTTTTACAACATGTAAATTGGACCTACACACTGAAAGTTATGAGCAGAATACACAACTGCCCAGAACAGCCAGGTGCACGTCGTGCACCGGGGAGCGTCAAGCAGACCAAAGTTTCTGGAAAGTTGCACGGCGTGCATTACTTCAGAGCACGTCATGCACAGTGCATTCTGGAGCAAACTGAAAGTTTCTAGAAAGTTGCACGGTGTGCACCTAGCAGTTTTAGAATTTTGAAAAATACGGGTTTTTGTTTAAAATGAAGTGGGAACTTAATGGGCGGTTAGGACCAGTCATTTTGTGGAAGTTCCCTCATCCCAGAGCGAGAGGAGAGCAGAGGAGGGCGATTTTGAGGAGAAAGGAGGTGATTTCTTGCCAAAGGAGCCCATTTCTTCTTCTCTTCTTCTCCATTGTCTTCTCCAAGGTGCAACCAAGCTTCCCCAACTTCGTGCAACTTCTTGGGAGAGGATCCAGTTCGTTTTTAAGGAATGAAAGGAGGAAAATTTTGTCCCCAAGTCGGAATTCCTCCTTCTTGTGGTTACATCTTTGAATCTCCTTATTTTTCCTCCTCTAAATCATGTTAAAACTTGAATTTTCTGTAGCAAATATGCTTTATTATGGATGAGTAATTTCCTTTTCTTGGGCATGGGAGAGTAGATCCCATGTCATAGTTTGTATAAACATATGAATTTCATACTAAATGTTAGTTTCTTGCATGTTCCAAGAGTTGTTTCAGATCTGAAATGCTTGTTTGTGTGATTGGCCATCATACTTGCATGTTTTATGCTTTCTTTCATAATATGAGAAGATGTGTTTGAGAGTATGGAGTTACTCTTTTGGCAACTTGTCCTTGACTGCGAGAGTGGCTAGGATTATGTTGAGGAGCAATGTTTGTGATTTGAAATGAAATACATACATGAGAGTGATGTATGGAGTTAAAATTGTCATCACTTCACCGGGAGATGAGTGATGACTACAAACCTCCTTTGCAAGTTAATTAACATGTTTAAATTTGTATTTTAATATAAGCTATGATGTGATAGTGAAATCCCAAGTCTAGGATCCTTCCAAATCTGAATCTTAACCTTTCTTAAGTGATAATTTACTATTTTGTTTTAAATCTATTATTTAGTTGTTCTAATCCAATCATCTTGTGTACAACGATCTAGATTATTGAAAATCATAACTCTTGTGCCTAACTAACCAATGCTCCTTGTGTTCGACCTCGACTGCAGCTACTCTCGTATACTAGTGGGATATAGCTAGTTGAGTAAAATATCTTTCTTATGATTGAAACTCGTTAGTGTAAACAACCAACAAGTTTTTGGCGTCGTTATCGGGGAAAATCAGTATTCCTGTTAGAGTAAGAGTTGTTGATAAGTAAACGAGACTAGATCACAACCTTCATATCCACCATCATATCCATAAATCATAATTCATCATGATCATAATAATTTGGTATATCTTCCATGTTTGTTTTTGTATCTCACTCACCTTATTTAATTGTAGGAGCATATGGGTTGTTCATAAAAAGATCTTGAACCGTGCATATCTCTACATTCAAAAAATGAACACACTATTTGCAGCCCTAATGGACCAAGAAGGGGTGAAACCCAAACATGTATGGAGGAATCACAAGCCACACAACCATCATCCATGTCACCATCATATGCACCACCCTCATCCACACATCCTTCATCCACACCACCATCATTCACACCTGATTCACCACCATCATATACACCACCAACACCCATACCACATTCTTCCACACCCTCATATCCACCACCTTCATCCATACCACATACACCACCACCATCTATGCCACATCCACCTAATCCTCTGGATCCACATGAAGAACTAGTCAAGGAGGATGACCTTCTTCTTAAGGACTACTTTGGTACAACTGCAATGCACATGAGTGGGCCTATTAATATTTCAGAATTTGAGGCAGAGGAGTTTTCTATCAACCCATCCATCATACAATTGCTAAATGCATTTAGAGGGACACCAATGGAGGATCCAAACCTCCACATTGCTGAATTTTTGCAGTTGCTAAACACCATAAAGATATATGGTGTTCCTATTGATGGGATACACCTAATTCTTTTTCCATTCTCTCTTAAGGATAGAGCCAAGGCATGTCTCTATACTTTGCCAAAGAAGTCAATTGGCACTTGGGAGGATCTTCTAAAGGTCTTTTTGGCAAGATATTTTCCACCTAGAAAAACTTTGCAGCTGAGGATTGAACTCATCAAATATTTTCAAAGGTTTGGAGAGACCTTGTATGATACGTGGGAGAGGTTCAAAGATCTTCAACATCTTTGTCCACATCATGGTCTAAGCACTTGTCTTCTATTGCAATCTTTCTATAATGGTTTGTGCTATAATACAAGGATGTCTATTGATGCAGCTGCAAATGGAGCTCTCATGAACAAATCTTATAGAGAAGCCTATGCTATTTTTGAAGATATGGCAGCAAATCATTGCCGATGGAGTCCGACTACAATATACCACCCATCCTTTTCACATACTACTTCTGAAATGCAAGTGGAAGATCACACGGTTGGTGTTATAGACTTGATTGTAGAAAGGCTAGACACTGTTACAAAGGTTTGAGAAGCTAAGCACACAACCATTTCAAGCAGCCAACAATATTTGTGATGCATGTGGGTTGCTTGGACACTCATCTTCTACATGTTATGCTTCTTCTATTTATTCCCCAATGGGCTACACTCCACTAGACCTCTACAACAATGCGAACTCAAATTTCATTCAGCCACAACAACCACATGTAACTTCTGGATTAGAGTCCATTCTTGCAACATTTATTTCAACTTAAATGCAGCAAAATGAGGAGTTCCATCAACAAAGACTATCAATGAAGGATGCCATTTTCCAACTCTCTTCTAAGGTGGACGATATTGCCACTCATGCACACATCTTGGAGAAACAAATTGACCAACAAGCTCTTTCTAACAGAGAAGCATTTCCACCTTTCTTGCCTAGTCCACCGGAAATGAATCCTACATATTTCAGGCCAGTAACATTGAAGAAAGGAGTTGTTATATAGGTATATCCTTCAAAGTATGATGATGTTGATACCCATGACGATTATGAAGTTGCAACTAAAGGGGAGAAAGCTACAACACATGCTCTACATGTTGATTCTTCAAGAAAGCCACATGTCCTTCCTCCTCACATTCTAGACGACACATTACTTTATAATGAGAACACTCTTCCCAAGTCATATTTTGATGATGCTTCAAAGGAGAATGAAAAGACAAATAGTATTTCCGTACAAAAGACTATTCTTGCTACAGCTCATAGGTGCTTTCTCTTGCCCCAAATCAAGGACATATTTGCAAGGAGGCATAAATCTTTAGCACAACAGTTTCCAGCTGCAAATCAGTGCACCGGTCCTCCATGGACTTTGATGTTTCCACCATGATGAGGTACCCGGTCGCAACCTTTTTAGTTTGATTTATGCAGTGAGGACACTGTAGATTTCAAGCTTAGGGGGGAGCAACCGGATGGTAACCTAGTTCTTTTAGCTTTACCCTTGCATGTTATTTGCTTCTTGTCATTTGCTTTTGTTTTGTGTTCACATTTCAATTGTTTTTTTCAGTTCTCCTCTTCTGGTGGCAAATCTAGTATGATATGAGGTTTATCTTTTATATGTGGATAGAACTCCTATGCTTAACTGATTGTCCTCTTTTGATGAGAAATATCATTTGGAGAAATTGTAAAAGGCATGCATTAATCAAATGAAACCTTTTGGCCATTAACATGTGCTTAACTCTTATTTATGCTTCTAGCCTGAACATTCATCTTTCACATCCTTGATTGCTTAAAACGTGTAATGGTTTCAATTTTTGTGAGTAAATCAGCTTTACAACATCATTTGGAATATAGGATGCCCTTGCCAAGCTCTTAGTGCATTTTCAACCACTCTTTCAATGAAAAATTTTCAAAATAAATGAATGAAATCTAGCTAATGTTGCAATTTAGTTGACTTTCCTATGTTTTGGAAAATTTTTAAATTTTCTTTTGTCTTATCTCATCTTTATACCCCATAAAAGATGGCTAAACCACCCACATATCATGCTAGCCTAGTGTAAGTCCGATCTGGCCACGATGGTTAGGTGGTATGTCTTAAAAGAGGGTAAAATACCCCAACCGACATTCCACGTGTGCATAAGCCTACATTAGCAGCTGAGTGTCGGAACCCATAATACATTGTCATATCATTTTTAGGAAATAAGGAGAGTATAGCTAAAATTGTCAATTTAACTAAGATTTCATCATTTGTATCCTTAATAGTTGAGAGTTTGAGTTGCACATCCACTAATTGTTTGGCTTGGTCATCCAAATTCTACTAAGTGTTGTTTAATTGATTGATTTATTTAATTGTGACCACCCCTTATGAACTAAAAATCTCTTTCTTGGGTGTTTAAGTTGAATTGATGGCTATGAGCATAAACATGTTGATCATGGTTGGTTTGGTATTATACACATCTTTCATTTCATTTGATCTATTCATGAACTTGACAATTCTTCATTTATGTTTCTATACTCTTTTTTCTTGAGGACAAGAAATGGTTTAATCTTAGGGGGATTTGATGTGCACAAATCATATCATCTTTTGGATCATGTTTGGTTGCATATCCATGTTATTTTGACTCAATTATCACACTCATTCATGCTAGATTCTATATTTTTAGCTATTCTTACTTGTCTCATTGTTTAGATTGTAGGTATTACATTTTGCAATGCAATGATGAGTAATATATCATATTATCACTTATTGGATCACTCCTCAAGTATCTACATGTTTTGGGGTTCTAAAGTGCGCAAATACCACTTTTTACAACATGTAAATTGGACCTACACACTGAAAGTTATGAGCAGAATACACAACAACCCAGAATAGCCAGGTGCACGCCGTGCACCTGGGAGCGTCAAGTAGACCAAAGTTTTTGGAAAGTTGCACAGCGTGCATTACTTCAGCGCACGTCGTACACAGTGCATTTTGGAGCAAACTGAAAGTTTATGGAAAGTTGCACGGCGTGCACCTGGCAGTTTCAGCATTTTGAAAAATACGAGTTTTTGTTTAAAACGAAGTGGGAACTTAATGGGCAGTTAGGCCCGGTCATTTTTTGGAAGTTCCCTCATCCCAGAGCAAGAGGAGAGCAGTGGAGGGCGATTTTGAGGAGAAAGGAGGTGGTTTCTTTCCAAAGGAGCCCATTTCTTCTTCTCTTCTTCTCCATTGTCTTCTCCAAGGTGCAGCCAAGCTTCCCCAACTTCGTGCAACTTCTTGGGAGAGGAGCCAGTTCATTTTGGAGTAGCTAAAGGAGGATAATTTTGTCCCCAAGCCAGAATTCCTCCTTCTTGTGGTTACATCTTTGAATCTCCTTGTTTTTCCTCCTCTAGATCATGTTAAAACCTGCATTTTCTGTAGGAAATATGCAAAGCATGATTATGGATGAGTAATTTCCTTTTCTTGGGCATGGGAGAGTAGCTCCCATGTCATAGCTTATATAAACATATGAATTTCGTACTAAATGTTAGTTTCTTGCATGTTCCAAGAGTTGTTTCAGATCTAAAATGCTTGTTTTTGTGATTGGCCATCATACTTGCATGTTTTATGCTTTCTTTCATAATCTGAGAAGATTTGTTTGAGAGTATGGAGTTACTCTTTTGGCAACTTGTCCTTGACTGCGAGAGTGGCTGGGATTATGTTGAGGGGCAAGGTTTGTGATTTGAAATGAAATACATATACGAGATTGATGTATGGAGTTAAAATCGTCATCACTTCAGCGGGAGGTGAGTGATGACTACAAACCTCCTTTGCAAGTTAATTAACATGTTTAAATTCGTATTTTAATATAATCTATGATGTGATAGTGAAATCCCAAGTCTAGGATCCTTCCAAATCTGAATCTTAACTTTTCTTAAGTGATAATTTATTGTTTTGTTTCAAATCTATTATTTAGTTGTTCTAATCCAATCATCTTGTGTACAATGATCTAGATTATTGAAAATCATAACTTTTGTGCCTAACTAACCAACACTCCTTGTATTCGACCTCGACTACAACTACTCTCGTATACTTACAGGATATAGCTAGTTGAGTAAAATATCATTCTTATGATTGAAACTCATTAGTGTAAACAACCAACACTCGCCTTGAGTAACACTACTCTTAAAATTGGTTGAAGTCTACAAGAAGAAAAATCTAATAATCACAATGTTATTGATGACCCCTACCAAACTGTTGGTAAGGTATGCTCATAGAGCCAATCATGTGATGATTGACATGGCATATACCTTAAAGGATTTGATTAATACTTATAAAGGCAAGCTTCCAATTCATTATGTTTCATTCAGTTATGAGATAATGAGGAAACACTATGAATGTCTAGAGAATAGTATTACTCAATGATTATGTCTTCAAGTATTGGTCTTATGGAAAGATCTTATAGATGTTAAGAGTGCATATACATATTCTCATTATGTCCCTAGTCGATTATTACTATGGAAGGTAGATAGACACCGGTAACATATAAGACTGGAGTGTGAGTCATTTGATGACTGAGTCTCACTAAGTCATGATATGGCAATATCAAACCAAACACACAGATACATGTTAGAGGAACAGTGTATCAGACAGACCCATCTTGAGAGTGACACATGGTTTTGGTGGTCATAGTAATATCTCATAGAGAAGGTAGTGATTGTGATTCTTAGACTTCAAATCATTATACTCGTCACATGTCATTTGGTACACTTTGACATCATCAAATGAGTCTTGAAACATGTATTGTTATAACGGTGATGATTGGATGACTTTGACGCATGGGGATAGAGTGTGAGTGATAGATATGGGATTTTTTCCTCCTCCTGGAGTATGTGATATCCTGACTATTGACTCAAGGTCTAAATTGACTAAACCCTTATTTTGATGATGACTAAACCATTCCAACTAATTGTGTCTAATGTCTCTACTTCAGTGATTTTAAATTAGGTATAGACACACTCAAAATGGCCTAACTTGTGCATCTCAACTTGGAGAAAAGACGTGTCAAAGTCAATACAAGTGCACATTTTTGTAATATGATGTAAATCCATTAGAATCATGTTGTAAATCACTTATAATAATTGTATGACTTGTAATTAATCTTAGAAAAAATCAGGAGCACTTAGACCAAATATTTAAGCACTCAAAACCATTTTCTAAAATTCACATCAGGTTTTTCGTCGGTCGAGTTGCAAACTCGACCGATCCTGATTGGATCTTGAAAATGACCTTTGATCAGTCGAGTTTACATTTCACAGAACTCAATCGATCCCTCTATTGACCAAAACTGATTTAAGTGAATCGGTCGAGTTACCCCAGGACAAACTTGACCGATGGCCTAAATTGGTGTTGTCTTTTAGTGGGATCGGTCGAGTTACCTTTATAGAAACTCGACCGATCGCACTGTACGAAAAAGTGCAAAAAAGTATTTCTAGCTGTTGTGGAGTTGCAACAATAAAAAATATATCTATTGCAAGCCACAAAATGACTAGTTTTCATTCTTAAGTGTTCCCAAAGGCTAAGAGGCATCCCCAACTATAACCTGGAAGGCGCTGCCTACCCATAAACCGACTCAGCAAGTTTGGTTTGAATGGCTGAAACTTCATAGGTCGAAGGAGTTGTGTAACACTAAATTGGTGTTCACTTCCTTCCCCTATGAATTTGAGAAAATTCTTGCGTTCATGTTCAAGGTGAGTAGTGGTCCCAAGGGATTTGATGGGCTCCCCGTGCCACTTGATCCTAACAATAAGTGATTTTTAGATGTCGACTTGGCCTTACAATTAGTTACCAGAAATCTTTTCTTTATGCGACTGGTTGTGCCGAGTTTGCCAAGCGCTTCAGGGTTCATAACCTCAGTCAGAATTTCTCACTGATTTCAGTTAAGTCTTTACTGAATTGTTATCACGTTTTTGGTGCTATGTCCATCTACCTTCGATATCATATAAAGAGGGTTTCTACCCTTGTTAGGATATCAGATGGAGGATATAGAGTACTCTCTAGAGTTGACCATTCTCGGTCTGCACATGTCAACCATTTGTTGGCTATGTGGACTAAGACCACGCTTGTTCGATCAATAAAGTAGTGAAAAAGTGGCAGCTTTCCCACCAAGAAAGAGAACCCCTTGGGCTTCATTCTAAGGTTGAGCATTCAAAGAAAATCTCTATATGAGGTTCATATTCTATAGTTGAGTGTATCCTATAGACTCCTATCTCTCTCTAAGCTTAATCACTTGCTACATCTAAGAGAGAGAGTAGGAGATTCGTAAGAGAGCTCTTCCTACATGTATATATTGTGAGGCTCTCACTTCCACCACCTCCCTATCTCTTATTTCAACCATGAAGATGAAGGTTCTCTCTCTTAGCGATGAGAGGTGAAGAAGAACAAGGGAAGGCATCCCTTGGTAAAGATCAAGGTTGAAGACTTGGAGTAAGAGTGGGTAAGCCCTTGGTGAAGGTAGAAGACTCCTAGATCAAGTGGGTAAGTCCTTGGTGGAAGCTTCTCCGAGTGAAGGTGGAGTCAAAGGATGAAGATCGTAGAAGAGTGGAAAAGTCCTTGAAGGCAGAAGACTTGTGCTTGAGTGGGTGAGACCTTGGTGAAGGCTGAAGACTCTTGCAAAGTGGGTAAGTCCTTGATAAGGTGGATACTCTTTGTATTTAATAGGTAAGACCTTTAGTTGGTCATGTATTGTAAGTCTTATGAATGAATATAAGAGTGCAACAGTTAGGAAATCCTAAAGGTTGACCTCTCTAGGTAGTGGACTGACTCACTTCTACTTTGAAGTGTGGAACCACTCTACATAGCTTGTCACTTGGTGTATGTTCAATCTCTCTCTACCTTGCTATGCATGTTTTAGTTGCACTCAAATTTCCTATTTAGCAACCTTATTTTGTGATATATCTTGAAGGTCTAATGAATTTTTTTAGTGCATTCATCTCTATCCCCCCCTATAGAACATCTAATAACCCATGTAGGATCCAACAATTGGTATCAGGATGGGTTTCTCCAAGCATACTTCAACAAGTAGGAGAAGATGGGTGACTATAAAGGTGGGAGATACTTCATCAACCTTCAAATATTTGAGGGAAGTAACTTTCTCTATTGGAAAAGAAGGCTACAATTCTACATCCAAGGATCAAGTCTTGAGCTTTGGAAAATAGTGGACCATCCATGTAAGATACCAGTGACAAATATAGAAGAATTGGATGAAGCTACCATGAAGAAAGTCACCTTGAATGCAAGAGCAATTGATAACCTCCAATTTTGTGATGTTATCTTAGTGTTTTTCTTCAATTTTCCACACTCTTTCTTAGATAAATGACATAGAATCCCTAGATATCCTCTTTTATTGCAAATATATTGCTAGATTAACATGTCTCCTTTTTACTTATAAAAAAGACACAAAAAAATCACAAAAAGACTCATACGGTCCCAAGACCGCATGAATCCAACCGGTCTCAAGACCGCATGGACTCACACGGTCCCAAGACCGCATGAAGCCAACCGGTCTCAAGACCACATGGACTCACATGGTCCCAAGACTGCATGAAGTCAACCGGTCCTAAGACCGCATGGACTCACACGGTCCCAAGACCGCATAAAGCCAACCGGTCTCAAGACTGCATGAAGCCAATCGGTCTCAAGACTGCATGGACTCACACGGTCCCAAGACCACATGAAGCCAACCGGTCCCAAGACCGCATGGACTCACACGGTCCCAAGACTGCATGGAGTCCAAACGGTCTCAGAGCCCAAACGGTCTCAGAGTCCAAACGGTCTCAGAGCCCAAATGATCTCAGAGTCCAAACGATCTTCAAGACCGTTTGGAACCAAAACTGACCAAATCGTTTGGACTTCACTCAAGTCCTATAAATAAGACCCAAGGGGTCCTCCCAAAGACATCAAGTTTTCAGAAGTCCTGAGGCTGCCTCTACTACTCCAGAGCTATTCCAACTTCCATCCTCCGCCCAAAGGCTGTCGGTCTGAGATCCAAGCTCCAACCTGAAGCTGCTTTCTCTCTCTTTGCCAAAGAAGGTGGGAAGAGGAGACCTCATCATCGAGCAACCTGTGAAGTGTGAAGATCATCATTCCCTCTCTTTCCAAGGGGTTGACTTTCCTCTCTCCTTTGTGGGGATGACATTCTCTCTCTCTTCTTGCCTCTTTCTTTGTCCTAGCTATGAGCGAGTAGTCTCTTTCACTAGGGTGCGGGGAGTAGCCCCGCTACCCATGTTTTGATTTCATGTAATGTAATCCATAGTTTGCAATATAGAGATGCTTTCTTTTCAGTTCAACATCAATCGTTTAATGAATGCTTGTTGCTTGATCACCAACTTGTGTTATCTTTTATCTTTTAGTATGAATTATCTATGTTTGTACTACTAGATTCGAATCTCGATTGAATGTTGGTTCTTGATGCATGTATCCACCGTGCATCTGTTTCGGTATCTAGGAGTGTTTTCAAGAAGTGGAGTAAACTCACTTCCATCATTGTATTTTCATACTATGAAATGGAATCAGTTGACGTATGAAAGCACAACCTTGGTAAGTCGAGGAACACACTTTGCGAAGGGAATGATGTAAAGTAGGTGACCATTCGTTCGGGGATGGCTGGCATTGCAACATTCCCACACTTCTCGTAGTTAGTTCTCCGAAAGGAAACTAAATCTACAAAGATACTAACTGTTTAGACTCTTATTGCAGGATAAGTTTTATATTGCATGTTTTGGATTCATGTGTAGTGGCGGTGAAAGCCGATCACATCCTAGTGACTCTATATCATTGATTACATCCTTAAATTTACTTCCTTGCTTTACTTTACTTGTTCTTAGTTTAAAACAACCAAATCAAACCTTTCGATTTAGATATCAACTACTAAGAGATTAAGTGAGATTCTAACGTTTTCCATCTTGTTGCTCCCAATAAGACCGTTGTCCCGTGGATTCAACCCTTAACTATACTACAATAAGACTTCCACGTATCTTATCATATGTGGGTGGAGTTCTCGATCTAGTATAAGCAAGGCTAAACTTAAAGACTTACCACCTTTGGTATTTTTAGTGGTGCATGCAATTCCACGTGAGTGGAAGCTCCATCAAAAATTGGCGTCGTTGTCGAGGACAACGAAACGTTTTAATTTCATTTACTATCTTGATAGTTGGTTAGGGTTTTACACTTTCTTTTAACCATTAGTCCATATCTTCTTGAATTCATCATATCTCCTGCATCATCTAAAAGGTATGTTTCTTTCTCTAATCAGGTAGAAGACGTGTATGCAACCATCGCATAACCTCAGATTCTCCCCTGATCCAGAGTATGACTCTGAGGTAGAGAGAGAAGTTTCCACCACCGCATCAGACTTAACCGACAAAGAGCCAGACAAATGGCTGAAGATCAACGCCAAGCCGCATTAGTAATGGAAAGGGTCAATGCCACCATAGCCGCTCAAAGAGCACAACTCATTGTTGACACCCGTGCTCAGATTCAAGCGGAGATTCGAGCGGAAGAACATGCCCGCATCCGAGCTGAAAATGAAGCAGCTAACCAAGCTGCCCAGTTAGAGCTAAGAAACAAGCAATTGAGGGACTATGTCGTCCCCAAGAACTATGAAGACAATCATCCAGTTCAGCCTCCGATCATCAACATACCCAACTTCGAGATCCAAACACAATGGATTCAAATCATGCATGGCATCTCATTCTCTGGTGGTTCTGGAGATGACTGTATGGATCACTTGATGAGGTTCAAGGCACTTTGCTGACTTGTCCCACAGGCCGGAGTAACTTTTGACGCAATAATTCTACATCTTTTCCACTTAACTCTATCAGGAAGAGCCTTGAGCTGGTACAACTCGCTTGATAGGGATCCAATAATCACCACATGGGCTCCCTTGGAAGAAAAGTTCCTGGAGAAGTTCTCCCCCCCCCCTTCGTTAACTTACAAAATTAGGGGGTAGATTAACCACATTGCCCAACTTCCTAGAGAATCCCTCACAGAAGCATGGGAAAGGTTCAAGGAGCTTCTAAGAAAGTGTCCTCATCACGACATCTCCCAAAATCAATTAATAGAAACGTTCTATAGGGGAGTGAGTGACAATGTCAAGCAATTTCTGGATTCCTCATCTGGAGGAAATTTTATGAGAAAGAAGTACGAGGATGCTTGGAAAATCAGCACACTTGGAGATGAGAATCAATCCAATTGGGGACGATCATCTGGCAAGGGAGTCCTCAAAGTTTATAAAGATGAGGAATCAATGGAAATGAAGACTATTGCTGAAGCCTTAAATACCATAGCTCATAAACAGCAGGCTCTTGAAACTTCACTCGGAGAATAAGATAAGAAGAAAAACCCTCAAGTCCAACAGGTTAAAGCTGCCACAGGGACCTGTGAAGCCTGTCACGCATCCGATCACCCAACTCTGTCACGCAGTCTGCTTTATAATGTGATGATGGATATGCACCCACCACAACAACAGTACGAACCAAACATCGAACAACCTGAAGAACAGATGCCCAAACAAGTTAACTCCATTCATTCCATACTTGGGAAAGTTTACTATAATCTAAATCAACTAAGAAACCACCCAGGTTTTCAATACAGGAACCCAGCAGGGACTGCCAACCCGCAACACCAGACACAAGGCAGATCCTCCAATAGGTTGCCACCTGGATTCCAAAGTAACTTTAATCAAAATCAAGGGAACCCCAGAAATAACTTCCCACAATCCAACTACCCTAGAAACCCCTCCGCCTACTATCAATATACCCATCCTCCTCTACTCCCGCAACTGCACCCTCAATTACAACAACCTCAGTTAGCACCACCTCCGCAACAACCACATCAAGGACAACAACAACTCGCTCAGAAAAATGCCCCCTCCTAGCCAGCAGATGAGATGACTTTGATAAGGCAGATGCTACAGTCCCAACAAACCATGCTCACTAATCAGCAAGCTCAGTAGAAGGCGGTAGAGGCTCAACTAGAACAAATTGATGTGCAACTGAAACCGCCAGCAGGCACTTTTGTAAGACAACCTGAGTCAAACCCTAGACATGACCAAAATAGACCAGAGCAATTGAATGTCGTCACTACAAGATCTGGTCATGTCCTTCACAAAACTACGAGAATCGCTCATGATGATGATGATACACCTATTCTTATTCCTAATGCAAGCCCGAACCTAGGAACTGAGAAGTCCGCGGAGAACGCAAAAAACAAAGAAAAAGAACAAGCTTCCAAAGAGCCAGGAATTCCACAGTATAAGCCTAGGATACCATATCTGGGAAGATTGCAAGAGACAAAAATGGAAACCAGGTTCCAAATATTCAAGGAGGCGATGAAGAAACTCTATACCCTTCTTCCTCCTCTTCTTCCTATGTCATCTTGGGCTTTTTTTCACGAGCGGGTGTACAACTAATCTATGCTCCCATTGAGGTTCCAACCTTGCAAATCATGTGTTTGCCACTTGCTCCCCATCAGTATTGGCTCTTGTGATCCATGATAGCATGTGTGGGCTATCTATGTGCCCTGCTTTGTCTCTCCACCTTATGTAAATTTCCTCTACACTCATTACTGGAATGTTATTTCTTAGGTATGGGATGCGGGACACCTGCCTTCTAGGTTCCCTACAATGTCCCATTTTCTGAAGCTGGGTAGACATACCTGATGTGATGACTACTAAGGCATAAAGACCAAGGAGTTGACCATCTCTGCATACATCCTATCTGAGAATCATTTTTGGCAGGCTACACTCCCTATTACACCATTTTGTAAGGAAATTGATTCTTGGTGGAAAACTAGTATCTCACGACTCACGCCTTTCTTCCACACTAAACTTCCACTTCATTGTTTTGGGCTTTAGGCTTGTTTTGGATTGAAGTCGTTTATTTGTGGATTATTTAAAACTAAGGTACAACTTCCTTGGAATGAGAAACCTAATCCCAGGAAAAAGACATTTAGATCTTTGGTCGAAACCATTACTTGGTCAAAACCATTACATGGTCGAATCTCAGGCATCATCATTTTTATGATTTAACCCTTACATCCCAGGGATTGTTATGTATGATATAAGACTATGCTTTAAATTTCAAGCTAATGAATGAAATCAAGACAACGATGATGCCTCTGATTATATTATTTCATATTGTTTGTTGTATTAATCAATTCCTATTCTTATAATTGATTCTCATTAGTTTAATGATATGATCATGTAATGATCAAGACACTAAAGAAAGAATAAGTTCATACACATACCTTGCATCATATCAATTTATGTCATGAGGATATAGATCATGGTCTCTCTTCCTAATGAGTTTTGTTACAAATATCTATATATTAGGTTAAGGACATGTTTCTATTGTGACATGTTGAGTTTTTTTTCTATGTTATACCTTCCAGATTTGCATTATAAAATAATACATTGATTAATTTAGGAAGCATTGATATGTTGTTATGGCTGTCCACAAGTGTTTTTATAAGAAAATTGTGTGTTGAATGGGGTTGTGAACAAGGGGCTGGTGTTATATTATGTTGGCCTAGAAACCCGTCCAAGGTTTACTCATTAGGAGTAAATCTTGGATAATCCCTGATTTGGGACTATTCTTGAACACCTAATCTCACTTAGGATGTAAGTGTATAATGTGTATTGGGTTTTCAAGAAAAATTCGATAGCATTTTCCTGTTTGTTCTCTAAGTACATATGTACTTGGAGAACAGTGGGGAAATGCTGTCGAATTTTTTTTGAAACCCAATACACATTTTTTTGAAACCCAATACACACTTACTAGTGAGATTAGGTGTTCAAGAATGGGATAGGTGGTACACATTTATTATATATAAGAATGACAACACATGTATTTGTTGGCCTAGAAACCCATCCAAGATTTACTCATTAGGAGTAAATCTTGGATAGTCCCCGGTTTGGGACTGTTCTTGAAAACTTAATCTCACTTAGGATGTTTTAACTATTTATTATATATAAGACCTTAAACCATAAAGTTTTAACCATAAACTCTAATCTTTTAACCCTAGACCCTAATATTATTCTAATATATACTTGTTTTCTCTTTGATCATAGAATGAATAGATCATGAATGTCCATTCCAAATCGTTACACCCCAGAGTTTATTTATGGTGTTGATCAGTTTATTAGATTTGCCGAGGAACATAGGAAACAACCTGGAGATAGGTTCTATTGTCCATGTAGGCATTGCGGTAACAACTTGAAAGTCAGCACTGGTAATGAAATCAAAAGTCATGTCATGTGCAACAGGACTGTACAAGGCTATACAGAATGGCACTAGAATGGAGAGATTTCAAACCTAAAATCAGTGGATGTCGATAGCAGTGCTTGTGTAGAAGAAGAAATTGCCTCCGATGACATAGATGTAAACGAACCAGTTCCAGTAGACATCATTGATGCGATGCTGGATAATTGTAGGGTAGAGCACACTGATCCACCTCCCATGTTTAGAAAAATTGTGTATGATGCTAAGATATCGTTATACACAGGTTGTAAGTTTACAAAGCTTAGCATTGTGTTGAGATTGTATAAGCTGAAAGCTAACAATAGATGGAGCGGCAAAAGCTTCACGTCATTGTTGTCTTTGTTGAAATAAATTTTTCCTAAAGAAAATGAGCTGCCAATCTCAACATACCAGTTAAAGAAATTGTTGTGCCCAATGGGAATGGAGGCCAAGAAGATACACACATGCCCGAATGATTGTGTATTATTTTAAAAGGACTATGTGGATTTGAAAGATTGTCTAAAATGTGGTGTGTCAAGGTATAAATTGACGACTTCAGGGGAGTCCAAAATTGGTTCTCTTGCCAAGGTGATGTGTTTGTACATTGGTATCAATGAAACATTTGAAGTTGATAGGCCTTAAATCTCCTGATTGTCACACTCTAATGCAACAAATATTTCCCGTGACAATTCGATCTATATTGTTGAAGCATGTAAGGTTTGCAATCACCAGACTTTGTTTCTTTTTCAACAGTCTGTGCAGCAAAGTTATTGACCCTAATACTCTCGATAAATTGCAAAGAGAAGTGGTTGTTACCCTATGTCAGCTTGAGATGTATTTTCCTCCTTCGTTCTTTGATATCATGGTACATCTTGTTGTCCACTTGACTAGGGAAGTGAAAATGTTGGGACTTGTTTTCTTGCATTGGATGTATCCCTTTGAACAATACATGAGCATTTTTAAAGGTGATGTTCGAAACCATTATCGACCTGAAGGGAGTATTATTGAGGATTATGTGGCGAGAGAGGTTATGGATTTTTGCAAAGACTTTTTGAGTGGTAATGACGCTCCTGTTAATGATAAGAATATTGAGGAGCATTTTGGCAAAGGAATTTTGGGATCACGGATGAAAGTAATCAGCCATGAGCAGTTGGAACAAGGTCACTTGTATATTTTACACAACATCGATGAAGTGAGTGTTTATATCAAGGAACATACCAATTTCATCAAGAGACAATATCCTCGCGCCAATTCAATGTGGCTTGCTAGATAGCATAACAAGACATTTATTAAGTGGTTTGAAGATAAAGTCTTACATCAACTATTACAAACACTAGATAATCTTAATGAAACTATCAAATTCCTCACCTTTAAACCAAAATTGAATGGTATGTCTTATGAAGGGTTTAACATAAATGGATTCTCATATTACACAAAGTGTCAAGATGATACGAGTGTCGTCCAAAAACGCCGGGTCACCCTTCAAGCGTCTTCATTGTTTTTTGCAAGTGCAAAGGATAAGAGTCAACGTGAAGCTAAAATGTCATATTACAGTGTCACTGAAGACATATGGGATTTTGCCTACGTAGATTTCAGAATTTTGCTCTTTAAATGTATTTGGGTTGATAACACCAAAGGAGTTATAGTGGATGAATTGGGTTTCACATTAGTGAACTTTGAAAAGATTGGTGAGAAGGGTGAACCATTCATATTGGCATCACAGGAGAAACAAGTATTTTATATCGATGATCCTGCACGTGATAAATGATCAGTTGTTCTTCATGGTAAAAGACAGTTCATTGAAGATCCTATAGATGAAGAACAATACTATGATAAGTATGATGACTCTAGTCCATTCTCAGTTGGGTTGCCAAGACCACCAAATATTGAAGATAATGATGACTTGTATGTGCACGGAGATCACAATGAAGGATTGTTAATTGATAAAAGATCGCAATGTTAGAGGCATGCATGTTTATATTTTTGTATATGTTTTATTTTTCTGAATGTGAACTTTACAATGTGAATGTGAGATTTACGATTTGAATTACTTTACAATGTGAATGTGAAATTTACAATGTGAACTTTACAATCTGAATGTGAACTTTCAGATGGCTGAGCATTCATTTGATGACCGTGCTGATGATTACCGTGAGGGTGAGGACGTCAATGTGTCGCCTCACAATGTTAGTTTTAAAAATGTATCCCTGGGGTTTTTATCTATATGTTCATTTATAGTTATATCCTATAAGTGTGTTTTTTAGTCAAATTTTAGATTGGTGATGTACCCCCTGAAGAAATTGGGGCACTTGATGAGCAGCAAAAAAAATTGAGAAAGTGAGGGGCATCACAATGATGAACAAGTTACTGTAGCAAAGGGGCAATGGACCCAAACTGGCAGTGGATTTCGATCATGTAGGAAATCTAGTTGGAGTGAACCGCAACTCATTTATTTCATATCTTCGGGTTCTTACTCACAACCATTGTAGTCCTAACATAGAATCTTGGCATAAAGTCCTAAGGGGAAGAAATACTTAGTATGGAAGGAACTATGTGTGAGTTATTATTATTTGCAATTCTATTTTTGTAGATTACTAATTTTTAGGATACTAGTTAATAGCAATTCTATTTTGTAGAGTATATTTGATCTGGATGAAAAGTTGCATCGTAAATGTGTGATGTAACACTGTGGGAGGGTCCTAAGGAGCTATAGGACAAATCTCACCTGAGATTACATACATGATGCTGAGAAGAGGTTCTTGATTGATTTCCAATTCTAGACATTGATCACTTTTTGACTAACTCTACACTAATAATTTTTATTTGTATTCTCTTTAAAAACTAAATTTAGGAAGAAGGTAGCCACTAAGAAATTGAACTACATGGACCCCAAAGACTGGGAGGAGTTTATTACCCAAAGAAAAATGGATGAATTCAAGGTATTAAGCGCCACTCCCAATTTAATTAATATACATCTTATGTATTCACCTATTCAAGATTAACCTTTAGTGTTACTAACCAAATCAATGTGCTTACTAACAAGGATATCAGTGATGCTCAAAGAGAAAGGTGTGCACTGAATGTGCATGACCAAACAATGGGTCCAAGAGGCTATGTAAGCATTCACCAAAGACTATAGGCTGAGTCTACTGCTCAATCTACTACTACTCAGGAGACTGTAGAGTCCTCTACTATTGGTCCTACACCTCTACCTCGCCATGCTATGTGGATAGCTGGGAGGAAAAATAAGAAGGGAGATATAACGAAGCCTGCAACTGTTGAGGCAGTTGAAAAAATGGTAAAATTCAACTCTTAGAGCAATCGATCGATATTAATTATTGTTATGTTTACTTACCAATTTTTGTTGATGGTGATTAGCGGGAGCTGCATGAGTAGAGGAAGGAAGGCAAGTTCATCCATGAGGGCACAAGGGATGAATTGACAGTTGCTCTGGGTAACCCAGAGCATCCTGGACGTGTTAGGGGTGCAGGCGCTGGTGTGGGCATTAAAGCTTTCTTTGGGCCATCCCAGTGCAAACCTGTCCCAAAAGCAGGACTTTCACAAGTTGAGGTAACCTATTATTTTTTAGAATGTTATTACGAAAGAGAATTCAATAATCAGAAGCTAGCATTTCTTTTATCCATGTATAGGTAGATGAGTTAATTGATAGGAGAATCCAAGAAGAAATGGTGAAGTGGCAGGCGTCTCAGACTGCCACTCAGACAATACTTGTGGCGGGTCGCTCTTCTCCTACTGCAGAGGTTGCGAGTAATCATGTAGACCCACCATCTAGCACGTCTGCTGTAAGTACTTTTATGACATAGTATCTAGTCTTTTCAAGATGATATGTTTATTTATATATGTATATAACATTCTTTATGTAAATTTGTAGGGTTTGAAGCCGTGTCGTCTAAAAAGTCAAGAATATATCGTTACAGAGGCACATGATTACCCAGCCCTTCCAGGGGACATGTTTCATGGGACTCTTGTACCAGCTGGTGTAGTTCTTGTGAGCCTGATACATGTACTCCCCGATTGGAGGGATCTTCCATTGCCATATGCCCACCCAGATTCTGATATTCTTGGTGAGACAGAAGGCGGAGTGATAATGTGGCCCAAAGCGGATGTCGTCTATACTAATATTGTATGGTAAATTTACATTACGTTAATTTGTTAGTGTGTGTATATATGAGTCAATTGATCTAAAGTTATATATACAAGTCAAAAGGAAAACACCCGCTACATCTCGGCCTCCACCTCCACCTCCTAAAGTACCAAGTTGGCTTCTAAGGGACCTACACACTTTGTTAGGTCCTAGTTGTAGGGGTATGGCAGTATGGATCGGTGAACATGATCCAAATTGCCCTATATATGTTACTATTCCAGAGGATGATGCAGGTCAATCATACGATAACAATCTATTTATACAAGTTTTACATATGTATTAATGCATACATAATACAAGTTTTGCATATGTATTAATGCATACATATTAGTGCAGGTCAATCATACGATAACAAGCTATTTATATAAGATATTTTGGAGTTGTGAATGACTTTTTCTGATCAATACATGAATGTTTCTACATGTGTCTGAATGTGAAAAAGAGATGAAATGAATGGAGCTGAATGTGAATGTAAATGACTTTGTAGGTTTCTACATGTATCTGATCAATACATGTGTCTGAATGTGAATGACTTTGCAGGTTTGTGGCTTGTTGTTGGCTGATATCAATGGATGCTGTAAACTTGCAGTTTAGAACTGAACCATAGGTTCTGCATCCTTCTGACTAGCCATACAGTAGGCCTGCAAACTGATAAGAAAAAAAATCAGAACATAAGCATCAGTTATTTGTATATAACTGACACCAAAGACATACATCGTCGGTTATTAGCAAAAAACTGACATCTTTGTCCCTACTGGCATTGATTATCTGTAAAAACTGACACCTATTGTGCCCTCGTTGGCGCTTTATTGGTGGCGGGAAGGGTAATGGCGTCGGTTTTTGTTTAATAACTGAGGTCTTTAACCATGATATAGTGTCATTTTTCTTTAATAACCGACGCTTATAGTTCCCTTGCTGGCACATTTTCAGTGGCGGGAAGGGTTATGGCGTCGGTTAGAAACCGACGCTGAAGGTGTCGACTTTTAGCGGAACCCACTTGGGTGTCACTTGGAAACTGATGCTAAAGGCTCTAAATAACCGACGCCAAAGGCCTTTTCTATAGTAGTGAGGCCTAAATTGACTAAACCCTTATTTTGATGATGACTAAACCATTCCAATTAATTGTATCTAATGTCCCTACTTGAGTGATTTTAGATTAGGTATAGACACACTCAAAATGCCCTAACTTGCACATCTCAACTTGGAGAAAAGATAAATCAAAGTCAATACAAGTGCACATTTTTGTAATATGATGTAAATCCATTAGAATCATGTTGTAAATCACTTGTAATGATTGTATGACTTGTAATTAAGCTTAGAAAAAATCAAGAGCACTTAGATTGAATATTTAAGCACTCAAAAGCCATTTTCTAAAATTCACATGAGGTTGGTCATCGGTCGAGTTGCAAACTCGACCGATCCTGATTGGATCTTGAAAATGACCTTTCATCGGTCGAGTTTACATTTCATAGAACTTGACCGATCCCTCTACTGACCAAAACTAATTTAAGTGAATCAGTCGAGTTACCCCAGGACAAACTTGACCGATGTCCTAAATTGGTCTTGTCTTTTAGTGGGATCAGTCGAGTTACCTTTATAGAGACTTGACTGATTGCACTGTACATAAAAGTGCAGAAAAGTGTTTTAGCCATTGTGGAGTTGCAATAATTGAAAATATATCTGTTGCAAGCCACAAAATGGTTAGTTTTCATTCTTAAGTGTTCCCAAAGTCTAAGAGGCATCCCCAGCTATAAATAGGACCCCTTGGGCTTCATTCTAAGGTTGAGCATTCAATACAAAACTCTATATGAGGTTCCTATTCTATAGTTGAGTGTATCCTACATCCTCCTCTCTCTCTCTCTAAGCTTAATCACTTGCTACATCCATTAGAGTGAGTAGGAGATTTGTAAGAGATCTCATCCTACATGTATATCTTGTGAGGCTCTCACTTCCACCACCTCCCTATCTCTCATTTCAACCATGAAGATGAAGGTTCTCTCTCTTGACTAAGAGAGGTGAAGAAGAACAAGGGAAGGCATCCCTTAGTGAAGATCAAGGCTGAAGATTTGGAGCAAGAGTGGGTAAGCCCTTGGTGAAGGCAGAAGACTCCTTGCTCAAGTGGGTAAGTCCTTGGTGGAAGCTTCTCCGAGTGAAAGTGCGGTCAAAGGTTGAAGATCTAAGAAGAGTGGCAAAGTCCTTGAAGGAGGAGGACTTGTGCTTGAGTGGGTGAGACCTTGGTGAAGGCTGAAGACTTGCAAAGTGGGTAAGTCCTTGGTAAGGTGGATACTCTTTGTATTGGATAGGTAAGCCCTTTAGTTGGTCATGTATTGTAAGTCTTATGAATGAATATAAGATTGCAATGGTTAAGAAATTCTAGAGGTTGACCTCTCTAGGTAGTGGACTAACTCACTTCTAGTTTGAAGTGTAGAACCACTCTACATAGCTTGTCAGTTGGTGTATGTTCAATCTCTCTCTCCCTTGCTATGCATGTTGTAGTTGCACTCAAATTTCCTATTTAGTAACCTTATCTTATGATATATCTTGAAGTTCTAATGAATTTTTTTTAATTGCATTCATCTCTATTCACCCCCTCCTTCTAAAGCATCTAATCACCCATCTAGGATCCAACACTGACCACTTGATAAGCAAGATTGAGAAATGCATGTGCATGCGCATGTGAATCAATATATGATATTGAGGTCACATTATCTTAGAAAGTCTACTCTTAGTTCAAGTAACATGGATCAAATGTTGAGAGTATGACCTTCGATGCCTTGAGATCATCCTAGATATCATAGATAAAGGAATTATACAATCACCACAACACCGTACACAAATTGTAGGTTGAAGTTGTTCTCCAACTTTCCATTCACTTGGGTAGCACTGATGTGTGACTAGGCACCACTCCTTGCTTGTAATGTCATAAGATAGTTATGAACATTCACTACCAACGTGACATGGGACCTATAGGGTCACATATAAAGGAACTCATCTAGAAGATGAGTTTATCTTGAATGATGATTGGATTGATTACTAAAGTGTTTAGGTATTCAATTCACGCAACAGATCAACTGATTGGCTGACTGGTCTGCCAAACGACCATCTCACTGAGTGAGATGGCCATTTGGGCAGCCAGATAGGCATAAAAAGTGTTGAGACGACCATTTGGGTTGTTATGGTAATCATAATTCAAATTGGCTAAGTTCTGCCCTTGAACCAACCATTTCAATTTGATTTAACCAACCAGCTCATCTCAGACTCACCAGATGGTTGTCTGGGTGAGTGAGATGGGCATCTTACCTGGGTGAGACAGCTCAGTTGGGCCGAGTGAACATTTTGGATGTTTCCCAAATAGTTGTGATTGTTGTGCAAGTAAAGTAATATGTGATATTAATTGGAATCAAAATTGCCAAATTCATGTGTGATTGGGAAACTACCAGACAGATGTCTAGTAGTGCGAGACGACTGTCTCATGTGACTAGATGATCATCTGGGTTACCAGACATTCATTTTTACTATTGTAGGTTGTAAAAAGTCAAGATCTTCCAGTCCCTTCCACTACCACACAATCCCGTACATATTGAGAACCTTGACCCTAGCCTCTACTATAAATATAGGGGTATTGGGGGCTTCTCAGAGAATAATACAAACAATTGAAAATTAGTTCCTTTGACAACTTTTGTCCTCTCAAGTTGTAGTAACTGAGAGATCCAAGGCAATTCCTAACCGACAGGGAAGGATAGCTAACGATAGAGAACAATTAAGAAGTTGTTATTTTGGGAGAGCAAGTTGGTGACTAGTACACCAACATGAGGGACAACTCCTTCATGTTCGTTCTTAGTGAACGACAAAGTTCTAGTTGGTCCGTGTGGACTACTCTAGAGGCATGAGTCCTTTGGTTGTTGCTCAGAGAGAAAAGTCAGCCTGTAGTCTGTGGCTAGACCACTAGAGTCATTGCAGAGGTTGAGTAGACAATTGTTCATGGTGAAGATCAAGAGCTGCACAACCACCACCCAAGAGCAACTAGTCAACAATTGCAAAGAAGTTTATTTTATCATTGGACTTGCTCCAATACCATGTATAACTCGCTAAAATCATCCTTCCTATTTTATAGTAGTTGAGGCTACAGATAGATAATTTTTTTATTTCCATTGTTATATTTGTGCCCATATTTCCCAATAGTGGTATTAAAGTCACGTCAATTTACTATGTTTCAGGATAATCGATATGATTGAAATTTGGGTTTTACCATTTATTTATTGCATACGATGTGAATATATAAACTGCTCTCATACGTGTATCCGACCAAAGACCACATATCCCAAACTTTATATATATATATATATATATATGTGTGTGTGTGTGTGTGTGTGTGTGTGTGTGTGTGTGTGCAATTTACACACATCGCCCTGAAAGTGGTTTTGACGGTGGATGTGTAGCATGCTTATTGGCTTAAATCCTCAATATGTGTGTTGTTGGATGGTTTTTGTTCATGTTTATCTCAGTCTACATACTGAACCTTTACCTCCTTCTTCCCAATGTACAGTTAATGCTTTCCTACCTTTGCTCCCCTCGAATGTAACTCAAGGTTTCTCTTATTCAATGTAATAAATTCGCAATAGTTTCTTTTCTTACAATGATGAGGATGATGATCATCATTGGTTGAGATGACCAATTCGTGAGGCGAGCTAACCATCTGGAGGAACATGGAGGACACGATAATGGAACTATATGAATGCCTAGTGGGCCCAACTGACCGTTTGGAAGGAGTCCAAGCATCAATTAGATAGGAGCCTAGATGACTGTCCCAGAAGGCCTAAATCACTGTCTAGAAGGTGTCCAGACATTACTTGGACAAAAGGACCAACTGACCACCCAAGAGGCGAGACCACCAGTTCAAGGGTTGAACTGATCTACCTACATTGGAAAGCACATGACTACACCAACAATAGGTTCATATATGAGATGTGATGATTGACCTAGGTGGTAGTAATTCCTTGTGGCTCCAAGAAACTACAAGTAGACATAGCCATAACCATCACTTTTTATTTATATTGGATGTTTACGTTTTGGGATATAGCATGTATATGATACGTACTATATATGTGGTGATTGGATACAATTTATATCTATATGATATATATATATATATATAACTCCACAATCAAACATATTAAGTTTAAGATTCTTTCCAATAGCAATAGACATGAAAAACTTGTTCGACTAAGCGTAGGATACGCCTCCGCATGCTGCATCGTCTACCTTGTAGAAGTGTGATAGAAAAGATGTAGGTTCTTCCTTTGTGGGATGTATCTTTATAGTATTGGCTGTTGGGTGAGGCTTAACTGGTGATTTTTAGAGCATCTAGTCCCAGAATCATGCAAATATTTATGTTAAGGGGTTGCACATATTATCTATCAAGAATTGTGTATGATGCAATTGGCAAAAGTTGCCTACCTTGGGAATTAACTATGTTTTGTAGTGTTGGTCGGGCTTGTTGGTATGTATTCCCTAAGAGCCAATCATATTATGATTGGATTGGCATATGTCATGATTGATTTGATAAATATTAAAGGTAAGCTTCCAATTTATTCTAGCTCAATCGATTATGTGATAAATGATGGAGCAGAATGAATGTCTAAATAATGATAATACTCAATGATGTATGTTAGGGTTGAGGACCTGAACAATGAGATCATACAGATGTTATGAGTATGTACATTCTTGTTATATCCCTAGTCAGATGTCATTATGGAAGGTTGATAGACAACAATGACACATCAAGACTAGAGTGTGTGTTGGTTGATGATAGTGTCTCATTAGTCATGATATATGATATCAAACCAAGCACATAGATACATGTTAGAGAATAGTGTATCAGATAGACCCACCATGAGAGTGATACATGGAAGCATGACATGGTCGTCAAAATCATCTCTCATAGTGATGGTGGTGATTGCGATTCTTAGACCTGAAATCACTGCACTCGTTAAATATGATTGAGTACACTTTGACACCATCAAATGCAATCTTGAAACATGGGTTGTTATAATGGTGATGATTGGGTGGCTTTGACGCATGACATAGACTGTGAGTGATAGATATGGGATTTGTCCCTTCTAAGGCAGTATGATGTCCATGCGACTTGATAAGTGAGACTAAGAAAGGCATACACTTGCATATGTGAATCAATATATTATATTAGTGTCACACATATCTCAGACAGTCTGCTCTAGTTCAAGAAACATGAATGAACATTGAAAGGATGACAATTCCATGCCTTGAGTTCATTCAAGAAATCAAAAACAAAGGAATTATACATTCACTGGAACACCAATCACAGAATGTAGGATTCAAAGTTGTTCTCCAACTTTACTTTTCACTTGGGTAGCACTGATGTGTGACTAGGCACCACTCTTTGCTTGTGATTTCATAAGCTAGTTATGGACATTCACTGCCAATGTGAAATGGGACCTATAGGGTCACACACAAAGGATTGAACGAGAAGAGGAGTTTATCCATGAATGATGTTTGGATTGATTACTAAAGTGTTTAGGTACTCAATCAAACATTCAATCAATAGAATTGACTCAGAATCACCAAGTTTAAGTGTTGAACCAACTGATTAGAGTGTCAGATTCATTGAGAAATGAATTGACTGTGTTCTGCACAATCTGAACCACCAACCGATCGATTCACTGGGTGAACTAATCGGCTCATAGTCAGTGAGATGACCAGTTCACTCTATTGAATTGATCGGTTCAACTAGACCAAACGAGCAGGGTTGGGTTGTCACGATTTGTGAGAAAAGTTTTTTCATTTCACTTATTCATTTCGACTGGGACAAGAATTAATCTTTGCATTAATTACAAATGAATAAGGAAAGTTAATTGTAGGCAAGTTTGAGAAATGAAACAATCAGTTCACTGAGGAAATTGATCGGTTCACACTCCCAATCGACTGGTTCACTAGTGAACTGATCGGCTCACCTTGCCAAATGACCATTTCAATTATGAAACGACTGATTTGTCTGCCGAAGTGCAAATTGTTCATGGAAATTCCAAACCCTTCTACTCCCAAACAGACTGAGAACCCTGACTCTGCCCTCTAGTATATAATAGAGGGGTACATGGGGCTTCTCCAGAGACACAACTCAGAACATTAGTTGCTCTATAAAGTTTTTGTCCTCTCTGATTGTGGTAATCAAGAGAGACCAAGCAAGTTCTACCCCTCCAGGGAGGAATAACAAGGGGAAAATAGCTGTAGAAAAGAGACTGGTGGTGGGAGAGTGTGTCGGTGACTAGTATGCCGACAGAAGGGGACAACTCCTTCTAGTCTGTTCTTCAGGACAACTAGAGTTCCCAGTAGTCAGTTTGGACTATCTATAGAGGTGGGAGACTTTTGTTTCTTAGGAGGATGACAGTCAACTGCAGTTCAGGTTAAGACTAGGAGCTGCATAGACGTCATCGAAGATAGGTGGTTGAAGATCGCACTTGCTGTGAGGTATAGTCACTGAGCAAGCCTCAGGACCATGTATGACTCACTAAAACCGTCCTTTCCATTACATAGATGTTGATGCGATCTGCTGGTTATAGGTTTTAAGGTCAAGTAATTTTTTTGTTTCCACTGCCTACTCCGATCACATAAACCCAACAATGTATCAGAGCCACGTCAATACTCTATGTTTTGGGATAATTTATAAGATCGGATCTTGGTTTTAACGTATTTTATTTATTGCATACGATGCAAATATTTAAATGACTAATGAGAATATCTGATTAATACCACATGATCCCAAGCTAATATATACATATATGATATGGTATATATGCAATCAATATGCGTCATCCTAAAATGGTTTTGATGGTGGATGTGTAGCATGTTTATGGCTTATAAACCCTATGTGCATGTGTGTGGTTGGTTATAGTTGTCTGCATCTCGGTCTATGCACCGAACCCTCTTCTTCTATTATGAATGTAACTCGAGATTCTCTTCTACCTTTGCTCCCCTCAAATGTAGCTCAAGGTTTCACAAAGATTATGTAAAATAGGATTAGCTTTAGTTCTTGTTATGACGAAGACTGAAGATGACCACTTGATGGACCGAGATGACTGACTGAGGAGAAGTTGGTGGATCGACGAGAAGCCCAGATGACCATACGAGATGACCATCTGGAGGAGCCAGACGACCGGCTAGATTAGACCAACAGACAGGCCAAGAGGTGAGCTGACCGGTTAAAAGGTTGAACCAGTCAACCCGAATTGGCAAGCACAGATCTTCATCCATAAGAGGTTGCATGTGATGTAGACCTTAGATGACCGTAGTTCCTTATGGCTCTAAGGAACTATAATAGGATGACCATAATCATCACTTTATCGTTATTACATGTTTTTATATGTGGGATATAGCATGTATATGATACATACTATATATATGTAACATCGAATATTATTTGTGCCTACTATAACATCGATAAGCGCTCTTGCTGTAGCAAGGAAAGGCATGTCGAATATTATTGGATATCTTAGATCTTCCTTTATACCCTTAATAACAAAGTCACAAGGGTCATAAGAGTCCCTCCCTATCCTGACTGGGATATCTTCAATGATCCCCAACGGTGCAGTGATGGTAGAATAAACCATTTGTATTATCATTGTTGTTGGTAACAACTCAGTAAAACCCAACCTTTTACACATTGAGAAGGGCATAATAGATATACTAGCTCCTAGATCAGCTAATCCTTTTTTGCTAGAGGCGTTTCCGATGGAACATTGGATACTAAAGGAACCAGGATCCTTTTGTTTCTTTGGCATTTTGTTGAGAATAATATCAGAAGTTGTCTGAGCCAGTTTAACAGTCTCTTGTTCTCCAATCACACATTTCCTTGATAACAAGGCCTTTAGGTATTCGGCCCAAGCTGGTATTTCGGAGAGAGCATCAAGGAATGGGATATCAATATATAGGTTTTTCATTGCCTCCTTCAATTTTTGGAATCTGGTATCCAGATTAGTCCCTCTCAACCTGCCTGGGTATGGTATTCTGGGCTTATATGGTGAGACTTTAGGTTCTTTGAACTCTAGTACTTTTTCCTTTTCCTTCTTGAATTCTACGGTCTTTTCAGTTTCTTGGTTTGTGCTCACGACTGGATTGATGACAGCTATATCTTCATCTTCCTGAATGATTTTTGTGGCTTCAGTAAGGACACGACCTGACCTTGTGGTGATGGATTTCAATTGTTCTTGTCTGAGTTGATCATGTCTTGGGTTTATCTCTGGCTGACCAGTAAAAGTGCCTACCGGAGGTTTTAGTTGAGTTGCGGTTTGTGCTAACTGAGTTTCAACGGATTTTTGTTGGGCTTGCTGGTTGGCAAGCATGGTTTGTTGTGATTGCAACATTTGTCTTACTAATGATAGTTCATCTGTTGGTGGAGGCAGATTGTTCTTTTATGGGTTTTGTTGATACTGGTGTGGTTGTTGCTGCTGAGGCACGGTGGATAATTAGGGTTGTTGAATTTGTGGTTGTTGCAGCTGGGATTGCTGCAATTACAGGTGCAACAACGGATGAGTATATTGGTAATATGAAGAAGGGTTCCTTGGTTGTGTGAATCCTTACAGTCCTCCTCTAAAGCTTCCCTGGTTCCGATTATAATTGTTCTGGAAACCTAGTGGTGATCTATTGAAAACTCCTCCTTGGGTCTGGTGCTGTGGGTTGGCAGTCCCCGCTGGATTCCCATATTGAAACCCAGGATGGTTTCTTGGTTGATTTGAGTTATAATAAGCTTGTCCTGGTATATGTGGATGGAATTTACTTATTCTGGTGACAGATCCTCAGGCTGTTCGATGATTGGTTCATACTGTGGTTGCAGTGTCTGCATGTCCACTATCACATTGTATAGGAGACCACATGATAATGTGGGATGATCGTTTGCATGACATGCCTCACAAGTCTCGATAGCAGCCTTGACCTGTTGAGGGCTCTTCTTTTCTTCGAGTGTCGTTTCAAGAACTTGTTGCTTGTGAGCAATAGTTTTTAGGGCTTCATCGACGGCTTTCATTTCCATTGATTCTTCAGCCTTACAAACTTTTAGAATTCCCCCAGTAAATGACCTTCCCCAATTAGATTGGTTCTCGGCCCCAAGTGTAGCAATCCTCCAGGCATCTTTGTAGTTCTTTCGCATGAAATTCCCCCCAGATGAGGAATCCAAAAATTTCTTAATGTCATCACTTACTCCTCTATAGAATGTTTCTATCAGCTAATTTTGGGAGATTTCATGATGCAAGAATTTCCTAGAAAGTTCCTTAAATCTTTCCCACGATTCTGCCAGTGATTCCCCTGGGAGTTGAGAAAAGTGGTTGATTTGTCCCCTAATCTCATAAGTCAACGAAGGTGGAAAGAACTTTTCTAGAAACTTTTCTTCCAAAGGAGCCCAGGTGGTGATTGGCTCCCCATCTAGCACGTTATACCGGCTCAATGCCCTTCTGGACAAGGTGAAGTGAAAAAGGTGTAGCATGATTGCGTCAAAAGGAACTCCAGCATGCGGAACTAGCCGACAAAGAGACTTGAATCGCTTTAGGTGATCCATGTTGTCATCCCCAGCACCTCTAGAAAATGAAATGCCTTGCATAATCTGGATCTATTGCGTGCGGATCTCAAAGTTAGGAACATTAATGAGCGGGGGCCTAACTGGGTGATTATCTTCAAAGTTATTAGGAATGGCATAATCCCGAAGTTGCTTGTTTCACAACACTATCTGAGCAGCGGCTGTGGCTGCTTCATTCTCAGCTTGAATGTGGGCCTATTCTTCAACTCAGACCTTAGCTTGAATCTGAGCACATGTGTCAGTAATAAGTTGTGCTCTTTGAGCTGATATGGCTGCGTTGACTCTTTCCATAACCAAAGCGGCTTGGTGTTGTTCTTCAACCATTTGTCTGGCTCATTGGCGGTTGAGTCGGATGCGTCGGTGGATGCTTTGTTCTACCTCAGATTCGTACTATGGTTCAGGGGAGAATCTAATGTTATGCAAAGGTTGCATACAAATTTTTTACCTGAGTAGTATATATGTGCACATATATTTTGTTAAAAAACTTTCTTTTCATAGGACAACGACCACGGCCATAAGCAAGAGGTGAGCCGCAAATGCGGCAGGTGCCGCAACTGTGGCATAACAAAGCCTGAATGAAATGATATGCTACGACCATGACATTAGGTATCTCGACTATCACGGAACCAGAATCCCATCCCCATGAACCAAAGGAATACCAAAGGCAACATGCAGAAGCATATAGCTTAGCACACATGAACACATAACAAGATAAAGGTGCCAACACAATCTCAACGTTCAACAAGTATACATAATACAAAATGCATTATATTCATGAATTTAGTTACATATTTCCAGAGTCAAGGTACAAGTCATTCATGTGCACTAAATTTTGATCTTACAACAAGTACACCTAGCATAGCTCACAAAGCCCATCAACCTTCTAGCCATCTCTAAACCTAAAAACAAAATATGAGAAATAGGTCAACACGTGAGGTGTTGAGTATGGGGTAGAAAGATACATATATGTATAAGCTTTGCATAATTTGAAAAGATTTCAAGAATAAACAAACAAGAATAAACATGTTAATTGTTTAACAAAAAGTGAAACCATGTTTTATGTCATTTCACTCCACTATATCAACAATATCCAACATATTTAAGGCCTTTGACCATCTTCCTGTCGGAATGGTCTGTAAGGGTTACAATATTAGCTAACCCTTCTATACAAGAGGGACCTCAAGGTCATAGCTAAGAGCTAACCTTTTATCAACAACATTATACTGGAGTTATACATATATATATATATATATATATATATATATGTGTGTGTGTGTGTGTGTGTGTGTGTGTGTAACATACTGAAATCTAGGGACTTCCCTGCAATTTACCCACTTTTGTGCTTTTCTTGCCTTTTAGTCCATTTGGACCTTTTTCATAAATTTCCCATCCTTTTGGATCATTTTTGGACTTTATGTGCAATTTGAGCATTAATGATGGTGAAATTCCATTTTACCCCATTTATGGTAATAAAGGGGTGTTTGCACAAATAACCCACTTAAGGAAATAATTAAGGACTAATAATGCAAAATGGAGTTTTATGAGAGATAATAAGTGGATAATGTTAATATGGAGCTCTTATATCTTCTTGGATAAGATATGAGAAAAAATATGTAATAGAGATAATTATGAGTGTAATTAACCTAATTTCCTTCTCTCTCCTAAAAAATGGTAATAATATATCCAAATAGAATATATGGTGAGATTTTGCTCTTAAAGTTAATAATGGATGAATATCTCGAATTTCACTCATATAGTCCATTAAAAGAAGACTTTTCATATAACTCATTCATTCTAATATATTAATATACACTTTAATGAGAAATATATTTATTAAGGGCCAAGTAATGAGTAAAATGAGAATCTAATTGCATAGCATGATTCTACACATTAATTTGTGCATGTGGTTAAAATTGGCTGCCTTTTGGACTTCATTTGACCCTTTAAATCTATTTTAAAAGCTTTTAATATAGTGTAACCATGGTAATTATATCGATTTCATTAATGCCATTTGTCACACTATTGTTCAGTTATTTTTCACTGTCACGCGCCTAGTCGCCCATCCGACGGATGACTTTTGACCCAGTTTTGATCCGATGGCCCGGAGGTCATCCCCTACCTCTAACTGCTTGAGCAACCCAACAGCCAGGCTGCTCGACCCCTTACTCCCTCTCTCCTTTTCCGTTTAACGTGATTCCTTCACCGCTAGATCCACCTCACGCCGTCGGTTCGAATGAGCCCTAGCTCATCGTCTACCTCGCTGATTTGGTGAAACACCCAATCGGTCCTAAACCCCCTTCTCTGCCGTAAGGCACAATAAGGCCAAGGGCCTCCCTCCTACCTATTTAAGAGGTCATCGAGCACCCTTAGGCCTCGAGCCGTCCTCCTCTCCCTCCAATTTCTCCCCCTTTTGCCCTAGACCTCCCAGACCTGCTCGATTTTCTTCTCTGATGTCAATGAGTTCGTTGTGGCATCCTATACTTCATTCCTTCAATTACTGATCGAGTAACCATCTAAGGACCTTCTCCTTCATTTTTCTCGTCGTCTTTGTGGCTCAAAATGCCCCAAGTGTTGGATCATGTAGCTCACTGTAAGGACCTCTGCCAACACCTACCATTTTTTAGCTTTAGTACACCTCCGCCTGTGACAAATGGAGGTTTGGACCCGCTCCGACTCCGCGAGTGTATTGATGACCTTAGCTTGGGTCTTTCTCATTACTCAATGGATTTGATTTTGTTTTCTTCTTCCCCTATTTCTGGCCATGTTGCAGCATGAACCAGCTATTTTGGGTGTGGGGGGAGTCAGGACTATGGATCCTCATGTTCGGGAGAAACCGGGGAACTCGTTCCCAATGCCCGTTCTCAGTTGCGAGTCCTGATGGTGATTTGAAGCAAAGGAGTTGAGCTCCTATGAGCTTTCTCGTGCCATGACCTTGGCTGGAAGAAGCCAGGTCATGGAATGACCAAAAGGGTCATGCACGAGCAATGGAACAATTTACTTTGCCTGGGCAATATCGTCATTTCGCCCCTAGTTCTTTCTTTCTACCGCAAACAATCAGTTTGTTCAAATGACCATATTTCTCTCACAATTTCAATCGATTTGATTAACCAAACATGGGCAGTTTTGTCATTTCACCTACTATTTACATCGATTTACATTTTCATTTAAATTATTGTCACGCTATGGTATTCTTGCATTCTGATTGGCCGATTTTACATAATTCATAGTAAATCGATCCATGGTCAGAAAAATGCAAATAAATAGTCGTTGGAAAGGATTTTTCATGTAGAATCTGATTTTATGGTTCTTCAGTCCCAATTATGATTCCTTTTTTGAAGTTTTCTTTGGATACTTATTTGATTATATTAAATGGTCTAGAATGTATAATTCATTCATTTTAACTCCAAGTTAGGAAATAAAATATGTTTTCTTAATCAGGAGATGTGATTAATCGATTGGACTAAGTTTTGAGATTTAAATCGTGGTTTTGAAAATAAGTTCCAAAATTAGGGTTTTCCCTATGCTTTATGCCTTAATATATATTAATTCATGTGAAATATTTATACCTAGGGAAAATGGAATTGGATAACAAGCTTTTGGTGAGAAATGATGATTAAGAATATAAATCAGGTATGTGGATCCTATTTTGGTATGTGATACTTATTTGTGTATGTGATTCCAATTATATGTGTGGAATGCATGAATGTGAAATCTATGTGCAAACATGTTGGCTAAATGGACATCTATAAATCCCTTTGTTTTGATTATGACAAACATTTCATTCTTATTAATCTAACGAGCTACTTGAGTGTGCAGGATTAAGATGGATGACAAAGAAACTAGGGAAAATCCAAGAGCTTACATATTTATAATTCCATGCAATGTAATCACTGTTGTAAAAACTTGTACAAATATATAATGTACAAGTACTTAGATTGCATGTAAATCAAGCGTTAGATTCTCCCTAGATAAACACCACAGTTAGACAAGTCATCTAATTCAAATAGGATCACTTATGCACACTCACACATATAATTAGTGCCTAAATTGAAACCTTGAAACAGGATCATTCTCGGTCGACAAACTCCTCGACCGAGACACTCTCGGTCGACAATCTTCTCGACCGAGAAAGATCCAAAGTATCCGTTAGACACAACTGACAAGGTAGTTGGCAGTTGGAGATAGACGTTGCAAATCACTTGATCCAGAGAGCCTGTCCGTCGACAAAACTTCGACCGAGTAGGTGTCTCGGTCGACCATTCCTCGACCGAGACGATCTCTGACAGAAACTGTAGAGTAAAGTAATTAGCCGTTGCAAAAGCAACAAACTTGTACCTAACGGCTAGTTAAGCACTTAGAAACCCCTAGAAGTTGTCTAGAACGTCCTTAAGCATCCTTAGGCCATTCCTATAAATAGGACAAGCCATAGGACACTAAAACTCACTTGTTACACTTGAGAAATACTTGAGCATACTTGAGCAATCTGTTGCAAGCAAATTGAGCACTGTGATCATTGGCCTACTTTCTCCTTAGCTCAAATTCGTGTCCTATAGGCTAGAATCTCCTACCCACAACAATTACAAGTTCACACACTTGGTTAGGAGATCTATACGCTTGATCTAGGCAAATCAAGCCTTGGGCTATAAAGGATAAGTTGTAATTTCCTTTTTCTTTCTTATTCCCTATTATTGTTTGTACTCTCCTTGCTACTCCTAGGTTGGAGGCTGCGGATTGGAGAGGGTGAAGATCTTCTTGGCGAAGAAGGAGACTTTGAGCTACTTCAGAAGGCTGGTGCAACGGGAGGTTACTTATAGAGAGGAAGGCTACTTCAAGGGGGAGCTTGGAGTTACTTCAAGAAGGCTACCTCAGGGTTGGTGCACCTACTTCAAGTGAAGGCTGTTCAAAGGGTGTGATTGAAAGTATTGTATTTTGTATAAATCCTCGAGAGGTAATAAAATAAATACTTTCAAATCCCGGTTGGGTAAGCAACCGGGTAGTGGACTGACAACTATAGTATTTGCTATAGTTGGAACCACTCTAAACGCCTGTCTCCTTCTTCTAATCTCAATTTTGGTTGTTTGAGTTAAATAATTATTAAAATCCTTATAAAACTCTATTCACCCCCCCTCTAGTAGTTTTCAGTTGGTATCAGAGCAGGCTTCAAGGAACTCTAACCAGGTCTTGAAGAATGGAGGGAAATGGTGAAAGGTGCTGCTTGGACAAAACCACAACATGTTGCAATTGGTGCTTAGGAATAAGCCACAAAACAACCGGATGCCCATGAAGATCAAAGGAAGAGGATAAGCACAAAGAATGTCTTATTGCTACAACTAGTGAAGAGAAGAAGAGGTAAGTCTTTATGATTTATCTAAAGAAGAACTAGTTGCTAGTCTTGAAGAAACACATATTAAATATGTTGAGTGCAAGAAGAAATTAAAGAAATCAAATAAAGTAAACGATGATTTACATGCTAAGCTTCTTGCCATGACATCTGAAAATGAAGATCTTAAAAAGATCATTGAAGATTATGATAGTAAGATAAAGTCTATAGAGGCAAATTGCAATTTACTTTCTTTAGAAAAGATCAATTTGCAGACTCAAGTAAACGATCTTCAAAAACAACCATTATTGTGCACCCATATAGATTATGACACTATTGTTAAAGAAAGAAATTTATTGTCATCTAATCTAGACCAAGCAAAAATAGATATCAAGAAAAGAATGGATGAGATTGCCAAGCTACAACAACAAGTTCGTAGTTTGAATAACAATGGCATTCTTGATCAAATTCTAGATAACCCCTATCAACAAATAGGGAGAAGGGGACTAGGTTACAAGCCTAAAGGGAAATCTCATCAACAACCTAGTCGGCGAAAGTCACAAACCCATCAATCTATATATGTACCTAAAAGGACATTCTCACCCAATGACAACATAGGACACAACCATAGAAAAAGATATGAGGTTGACTCAATATGTTGTCATTACTGTTTGCGCCTTGGTCACTATTCATTTTCATGTCCTTACAAGAGAAGAGATGCCGAGTTAGTTTGGGTTCCTAAACCTCCAAACTAAACAAATAAGATTAAGTTGAGATATGACCAAAGACATTAGTTGCATATTTCTATGTCTATCTCAACTTAACATAATGAGATTACAAATAAATGTAAGCATCTAAATAGTTAACTCACATAATAATTTCGAAACAAATAAACAGTTCCAGGAATCTTGTCAGTCGAGAGACTGTCGACCGAGAGCTCATCGGTCAAACAATTGTCGACCGAGCATATCACTGTTCTCCAGTCTACTACAAAAATTGCTGCATTTATTTTAAATCTGATGAAATTGCTATCTTCTTGTGATTGATGACTGGGTATATTTTTGGAAAACATCTCTACAAATTTAAATGAAATTAATATTAGTTTATTCTCTAGAAGAATTAAGTTTAAACTGAAATTATGCTTAGATAAATGAAAAGAAAATTCCTATTTTCACATGATTGTTTCTAAAAGTATCTTCTGGTCTATTCATTTACAAATCATGTGCTGGAATTATCATTATTACACCATGGATATGCTTTCATTATTGGGTGCGCATAGATAATGATAATTGTATACATGGATTCATGAAAGCAAAATGAATTATTGGTTATTGCTTGCAAAACATAAGATAAAAATCTCTAAATTAGTATCTTTGAAGACTTGAGATATTAATTGTGCCTTCATTTAAAAATCATATAAAGTATTATGCTTCAACTTGATATTTATTGCAAGACATTATACTCAATATATTAAATTGGTATCTGCAAAATTTGCCTCTTGGTCAAAATCAAATTTGATCAAGGGGCGCTATGGTCGTAGTCAAATTTGACCTAAAATAAGTTTGACATAATAGCTATTTGGATATCATTCTATGATTAAAAGTATAATTAATTTATGATCAAAACTTGTTCCAATATTGTCAATAATAAACACAATATTACTCCCTTAGAAAATCTATATATATGCTCTACAAATATAATCTGTCATTTACATTAAAAATCATCTTCAAAATTCGTACTCAGTAAGTCTGTCGGTCGACGAACTCTTCGACCAAAAACCTTTCGGTCAGTCCCCCTCTCTCGACCGACAGAATCTAGACAGACTTAATATCGAACACACTTTCGGTCGACAAATGTTCGACCGAGGCAATGTCGGTCGACAATTGTTCGACCGAGAGTTAGCCGTTGGATACGACCGTTGTAAACCGACCGTTATGACCGTTTATGACCGTTATATGACCGTTGTAAATCCTACCGTTGGGGAGCCAAGTGGCGCGTCTGCAACACGACCGTTGCGGACGCTCGGTCGACGAATCGTTGACCGACCTGGTCGCTGGATTGTTATAAAAGGGACCAAAAAAGGGTCACTTACTCACACTTGCATACTCTTGCTTCCATAGGCCCTCTCTAGTGCATTTTTGTGCAACTCTTTAGCATCCTCATCCCAAAGCCTTCCTTGCTTCTTCTCCGCCTTCAAGCAACACAATGGCCTCATCATCAGCTGCCCGTGGGAAGAAGAAGGTCGCCGGCAGGAAAGGAAGGGAAGCTCGGGAAGCTACTCCACCACTGACGATCATCAACGACATCGCCTTTGTCGACGGAGATGCTGGTGATCGATATCTACGGCTTTCCTCCAAAGCTCCTCTTCCACGACGACCATTTGAAGTCTTGGACTTCCTCAACATCGTCGATCTGGAGGATCTCTTTGAAGTGCAAAAGTTGAAGGAATTCATCAACCCTTCTTTCCCTTCCTATTCCACCAAGGTAGTAAATGAATTCTATGCCAACCTCATATCCCATTCTGAAAATGAAACTACCTTCTTCTATACTATGGTCAATGGGCATAGCTTTAGATTTACTTAAGAGGATATTCTAGACATGCTAAATATTGACATAGATGAATAACAAAACTTCCTTGACCTTGCCACCGGAAATCCACTAAATCAATTTTCTCAAGATGACCATACTGTTAGCCTTAGTGACATAAAAAGAGCTATTTTTCAATCCAACACTACTTGTCACGAAGATAGGGGAACCTACTACGCCATAAATCTAAAACCTACATGTAGGATTGTAAATCTCATTGTTTCTACAAACATACACCCTAGAGCCAATAAGTCTGAAGTTCCAATATTCCGCATGTGCCTTATCTATGCCATCATAAACCGCATTCCCACAAACTTCATCCGCATAATCCTTAAAAACATGATTGAGTTTTCTGGCAACCCACCATATGCTGATTTTGTATGCCAAATTACTCAACATTGTCTTAAGTTACAAATTGAGGATATGGGGTATGCATGGGAGCGTAGACCACAAAAGATAACTAAGAATACCGTAGAAAAAATGGGAATTGATTTTGGTCATAAAAGGGCTAGAGTAGAAGGAGAACCATCTCATCAGGACATACCACCACCTCCTCCTCCTACTAACCTTTCACATGATCCCATTCAAAATACTCTTACTTATATTGCTGGCTCCCAATATCACCTTAGTAGACAACTAGACTATAATCATCATGCCATGACTTATTTAAACCAAAGAATGCAAACCCTTTCCCCAAACCAGCCTAATGAATATCCGTATTCTTTAAATCCAGGCATGCTCAATCCATACAATCCTTCGTACAACTATTATCAAACTCCACCTCCACCATCCATGGATCTTACGCATACTCAATTTTCATCTATGCAATTGCAAGATATTGCCGCTCATTTCCGATTTGACCGAGTTCCTACATTCTTGGAAGCATATGCTTTAACCAAGACAGGTGCTCTGGATTGGCAAACCTTGGTTAAATACTATGGAGCTGAGCCGTTTCTTGGGAAAGATCCTGACATTGATGTAATTCTTAAGTCTTTCCAGTGAGTGTTGGAGTTATATTAGTTGTAATGACATGTTTTGAATGATTGTAATGGGTCACTTCTATATGATGTGTTTATCTTTCCATGCTTTTAAATGAAATTGGTCATCCTTTTGTTGATTTCGATGGATATCTTTTTGCATATGAGATATCTTTTAATAAATGGATTATAAAGATTATTATTGTAGAACATACAAAATAAGGGGAGTAATATATAAAGATGCAAAAATTGTGGCTAAACTAACAACAATCTATGCCACAGAAACAGTCTCGGTCGAGAAACTGTTCGACCGAGAACACTGTCGGTCGAGAAATCGTCGACCGAGCAGGTTTCTGTTGTCAAGACTGCAATAATTCTATTGAATATGTTTGCTAATCAATAATTTTAAACCAAGAATAAATGTTGAAGATCATTCGTGAAACAAAATATTTTTTATGAATATGGAAATTCTTCAAACATATTGCAAAGCATTTAAGCCTTTATTTAGGATATCTATCTAAGGGGGAGCATATCATAAAACTAAGGGGGAGACATACTATTTTTAACTCGGATATCTTTTTGAAATGACAAAGGGGGAGAAAAAGAATATAAAATCAAATCAAAAATATAATTGAGTTGAGTTTCATAACATCTTGGCCAACACTTACTTGCGTAAACAAAAATGGCTACAAACGGAAATCTTCAGGTATGAAATTCATACGTTTTATATTTCCTTATTTATATTTTGGAAATGTTTGTCATCTTCAAAAAGGGGGAGATTGTTGGCTAAATGGACATCTATAAATCCCTTTGTTTTGATTATGATAAACATTTCATTCTTATTAATCTAACGAGCTACTTGAGTGTGCAGGATTAAGATGGATGACAAAGCAACTAGGGAAAATCCAAGAGCTTACATATTTATAATTCCATGCAATGTAATCACTGTTGTAAAAACTTGTACAAATATATAATGTACAAGTACTTAGATTGCATGTAAATCAAGCGTTAGATTCTCCCTAGATAAACACCACAGTTAGACAAGTCATCTCATTCAAATAGGATCACTTATGCACACTCACACATATAATTAGTGCCTAAATTGAAACCTTGAAACAGGATCATTCTCGGTCGACAAACTCCTCGACCGAGACACTCTCGGTCGACAATCTTCTCGACCGAGAAAGATCCAAAGTAGCCGTTAGACACAACTGACAAGGTAGTTGGCAGTTGGAGATAGACGTTGCAAATCACTTGATCCAGAGAGCCTGTCGGTCGACAAAACTTCGACCGAGTAGGTGTCTCGGTCGACCATTCCTCGACCGAGACGATCTCTGACAGAAACTGCAGAGTAAAGTAATTAGCCGTTGCAAAAGCAACAAACTTGTACCTAACGGCTAGTTAAGCACTTAGAAACCCCTAGAAGTTGTCTAGAACGTCCTTAAGCATCCTTAGGCCATTCCTATAAATAGGACAAGCCATAGGACACTAAAACTCACTTGTTACACTTGAGAAATACTTGAGCATACTTGAGCAATCTGTTGCAAGCAAATTGAGCACTGTGATCATTGGCCTACTTTCTCCTTAGCTCAAATTCGTGTCCTATAGGCTAGAATCTCCTACCCACAGCAATTACAAGTTCACACACTTGGTTAGGAGATCTATACGCTTGATCTAGGCAAATCAAGCCTTGGGCTATAAAGGATAAGTTGTAATTTCCTTTTTCTTTCTTATTCCCTATTATTGTTTGTACTCTCCTTGCTACTCCTAGGTTGGAGGCTGCGGATTGGAGAGGGTGAAGATCTTCTTGGCGAAGAAGGAGACTTTGAGCTACTTCAGAAGGCTGGTGTAATGGGAGGTTACTTCTAGAGAGGAAGGCTACTTCAAGGGGGAGCTTGGAGTTACTTCAAGAAGGCTACCTCAGGGTTGGTGCACCTACTTCAAGTGAAGGCTGTTCAAAGGGTGTGATTGAAAGTATTGTATTTTGTATAAATCCTCGAGAGGTAATAAAATAAATACTTTCAAATCCCGGTTGGGTAAGAAACCGGGTAGTGGACTGACAACTATAGTATTTGCTATAGTTGGAACCACTCTAAACGCCTGTCTCCTTCTTCTAATCTCAATTTTGGTTGTTTGAGTTAAATAATTATTAAAATCCTTATAAAACTCTATTCACCCCCCTCTAGTAGTTTTCATGTGGCCTTAATATATATTAATTCATGTGAAATATTTATACCTAGGGAAAATGGAATTGGATAACAAGCTTTTGGTGAGAAATGATGATTAAGAATCTAAATCAGGTATGTGGATCCTATTTTGGTATGTGATACTTATTTGTGTATGTGATTCCAATTATATGTGTGGAATGCATGAATGTGAAATCTATGTGCAAACAATCCTAATCCTTCAGTTGGGTCTTATCCAACCCTACAAACATTATGTGCTAGCCTTGATATCCTCCTAAATGCTTTTATTTGTCTCTTTACTTACTTGATGCTTCTAATTCCATTGTGGCTCATTCATTTGAAACATGTGAATCTTGCTACTACATATGTTGGCTCATATACTTTGAAATGCTTTAATCTTTCGATGGCTTATGTTGGCTCCTTCATGTGGTTTATTTGTAGGTTTTATTCCCAAATGCTATGATGCAACTGTTACTTTTATATTTCTCACTACTGCCAAGTGAACTATTAAGCATGATGTATTTTAGGCCAAATGACAATGTAGTGTACATGTGTACAAACCACCCATAGGGCACTGAGGTTTTAGTCCTCCTGTCGAGCACTGGGGTTTTAGTCCCCCTGCCATTTTATATTAGGCACTGGGGTTTTAGTCCCCCTGCCACTTTATATAGGCACTAGGGTTTTAGTCCCCCTACGACTTGGTGAGATCTGGTAGGTGCCTCACCCTACATTGAGATGATTTTGTGTCTTAATATATTCATGCTATGTGATTATTATTGTGGTGATTGGTTATGGCAATTTTCTCTCTCTTATTCATATACCTGCCTCATTCCTTTTGAAATCTCTTAGTGTAGAGAATCTTTTATATTGCAATACTTTAGATTATTTAATTGTCCCATTTCTCTTGATTAACACATATGTTTTTATCTCTCTCTTGCTGGGTGATCCCAACCATACAGATTAGGATCAGAGTGCGCATGGAAGCTTGGTGAACCTGCCTAAGGCTAAGGAGATCTTACACATCTAGATAGCTTGGACGAGTTGCATAAACTTTTTTTATGTTGTTTGTGGAGACATATTGTATTAGTTTAAGTCTTCCTCTACCTATATAAAGTTTTACTCCCATTTGGGAAATTTTTACAATGTACTCTTTATACATATTGAATAAAGTCAAGTTTTATTTCTTCCGCTGCCACACATTTGATGTTTTGTTTGCCAAGGTTTTTAGTAGAGACTTGGTCTTTACAACATGGTATCATAGCATCAAGGTAGTCGGATTCTTGACTAATTCAAATTTTCTCCTAGATAGAACCCTTACCATATGTAGTTTCCTTTAGTAAGTTTTTCACCTTAGAGTTGACCTATGATGAAAATTTGATTTAAGATTATAATAATTTCATAATTAGAAATAAAATTTGTCAACTTTGGGTGAATTGTCTATTGATAAGCTACTAGAGCAATAAGTTGAAGTGATGGTGTCTATAAAGGGTCAGAGCTTGGGGTCTGGAAAAATTTTCCTCCGCGCCACTAGCTTGGTTTACGGGGACTCCCATGCTCATATGTCCTAGCATGGCCTGATCTGATATAGAGAGCTCGAAATAGTCTATCTTTGGTCATGTTGCCTAATTGTTGAATACCTTAGGAAAACCATAAGTGAGGATTTGATCTCTTACACAAAAATCATCCTTAAATACCTTATACTCCTATGTTTAGGATTTAGTGTACCCTATGTTACACCCTGAAGCTTGATTAGTAAATCCTTTTAGTGTTGAATCTTATGTACCCTTTTACCCTTAGCTTAGTTTGACTGAGTTGACCCTTTTAAGGGGTGGAGTGAGGGTAATGGTGTTAGTACCCTATTTGATTTTGCAAATCTGATTTCGAGGACAAAATCCCTTTTTAGGGGGATGGAATCCCAATTAAAAGAAAAATCAAATACCTTTAGAGTTAGAAACCCTATCTATGTGGACTTATGTATATAATAACTTATCTGAACAAGTATTTACCTAGAACATCATACTTGTAATTCAACTTGTCTATTTATACACGCATGAATATGTAGTAAGTCATATAGAGATAGTTCATATGCTTGAATCTTCACATATTATTGATGCACATAATAATGAGTTACTCATTACTAATTGTGAATATACATAATGTTGACTATTCCACCCTAATGGTAAAATGTGTATGGATAATGCACCCTAATGATGCTTCAACATGTAATGATCATGTTGACCTAAACCTTAATATGTAGTCATCTAGCCTTGCCAACATATACACATATATATATCCTTAATGGCTTTCATGATACATTAGTGACATTAGGTGTCATCATCACATAATATACCTTGATACATATAAATGTATTATCGTCACAAAGTTATCAATATATGTAAGGTATATCACCTTGTTCTCTAATGAACACCTCATCATAACTTGATATATGAATTAAGTCATTAATATTTAATGTGTTACATCCTATTCACTAAAATGAATAATTGGATTCACATAAATATTCATAAATGCCTAATGTGATGAAAATATGTATAATTTATAAGTGTAATGGACGAAAATGATTAATGATGTCATTAATATGAGTATAAAAGATGATATGACAATGTGAATATGGACATTATTTGGAATTATTATAGGCTTAATAACTTGTTGGATTATATTAACTTTTTCTACAAAATAATTTGTGATAATTCTACTTGATAGTTTTAATAGAATAATGGAAAATGAATTCATGTTATTAATTTTTACCTAATACATTAAATAATGTTGAAATGGCTTAGTAAACCCTAATTGTGCTTAAAACCCTTGATGAGGGAAATACACATGATATAATGTTGAGATGTAATTGTTTTGAATAAAATGTGGCACAAGTGATGGTATAATAAATATGATGCCTCTTCATGATGGAGATTATGCTAATAAGACAAAAATGTTGAGTATGACGTGTTGGATAAAAGGATATAGGTTTGGTGGAAACCTTAGTAACACATGGCTTATGTGTAGAGATTTTAATACCCACCTAGTTGTTTAAGGTTGGGACGTTACTCACTCCCCCTATCTTCCCTCGTGTTGTGATTTTGGGGATGAAATCATCTTTAAGGGGTGGAGTGCTGTAACATACTGAAATCCAGGGTCTTTCCTACAATTTACCCACTTTTGAGCTTTTCCTTGCCTTTTAGTCCATTTGGATCTTTTTCATAAATTTCCCATCCTTTTGGATCATTTTTGGACTCTATGTGCAATTTGAGCATTAATGATGGTGAAATTCCATTTTACCCCATCTATGGTGATAAAGGGGTGTTTGCACAAATAACCCACTTAAGGAAATAATTAAGGAATAATAATGCAAAATGCAGTTATATGAGAGATAATAAGTGTATAATGTTAATTTGGAGCTCTTATATCTTTTTGGATAAGATATGAGCAAAAACATGTAATAGAATTAATTATGAGTGTAATTAACCTAATTTCCATCTCTCTTCTAAAAAATGGTAATAATATATCAAAATAGAATATATGGTGAGATTTTTCTCTTAAATTTAATAATGGATGAATATCTCGAATTTCACTCATATAATCCATTAGAAGAAGACTTTTCATATAACTCATTCATTCTAATATATTAGTATACGCTTTAATGAGAAATATATTTATTAAGGACCAAATAATGAGTAAAACAAGAATCTAATTGCATAGAATGATTCTACACATTAATTTGTGCATGTGGTTAAAATTTGGTGCCTTTTAGACTTCATTTGACCCTTCAAATCAATTTTAAAAGCTTTTAATATAGTGTAAACATGGTAATTATATCGATTTCATTGATGCCATTTGTCACACTATTGTTTAGTTATTTTCTGCTGTCACGCGCCTAGTCGCCCATCCGAAGGATGACTTTTGACCTGGTTTTGATTCGACAGCCCGGAGGTCATCCCCTACCTCTGATTGTTTGAGCAACCCAACAGCCAGGCTCCTCGACTCCTTACTCCCTATCTCCTTCGCCATTTAACGTGATTCCTTCACTGCAAGCTCCACCTCACGCCGCCGGTTGAATGAGCCCTAGCTCATTGTCTACCTCGCTGATTTGGCAAAATGCCCAATCGGGCCTAAACCCCCTTCTCTGTTGTAAGGCACAGTAAGGCCAAGGGCCTCCCTCCGACCTATTTAAGGGGTCGTCAAGCACCCTTAGGCCTCGAGCCTTCCTCCTCTCCCTCCAATTTCTCCCCCTTTTGTCGTGGAGGTACTAGACCTGCTCGATTTTCTTCTCTGATGTCAATGAGTTCGTTGTGGCATCCTATACTTCATTCCTTCAATTACTAATCAGGTAAGCATCTAAGGACCTTCTCATTCATTTTTCTCATCGTCTTTGTGGCTCAAAATGCCCCAAGTGTTGGGTCATGTAGCTCACCATAAGGACCTCCGCCAACACCTGCCATTTTTTAGCTTTAGTACACATGCGCCTGTGACAAGTGGTGATTTGGACCCGCTCCGACTCTGCGAGTGTACTGATGACCTTAGCTTGGGTCTTTCTCATCGCTCAATGGATTTGATTTTGTTTTCTTCTTCCCCTATTTCTGGCCATGTTGCAGCCTGAACTGACTATATTGGACGCGGGGGGAGTCAGGACTATTGATCCTCATGTTCGGGAGGAACCAGGGAACTCGTTCCCAAAGTCCGTTCTCAGTTGCGCGCCCTGATGGTGATTTGAAGCAAAGGAGTCGAGCTCCTGTGAGCCTGCTCGTGCCATGACCTTGGCTGGAAGAAGCCAGGTCATGGAATGACCAAGAGGGTCATGCGCGGGCAATGGAATGATTTACTTTGCCTGGGCATTATCGTCATTTCACCCCTAGTTCTTTCTTTCTATCGCAAATAATCAGTTTGTTCAAATGACCATATTACTCTCACAGTTTCAATTGATTCGATTAACCAACCATGGGCAGTTTTGTCATTTCACCTACTATTTACATCGATTTACATTTTCATTTAAATTACTGTCACACTATGGTTTTCTTACATTCTAATTGGTGGATTTTACTTAATTCATAGTAAATCGATCCATGGTCAGAAAAATACAAATAAATAGTCATTGGAAAGGATTTTTCATGTAGAATCTGATTTTATGGTTCTTGAGTCCCAATTATGATTCCTTTTTCGAAGTTTTCTTTGGATAATTATTTGATTATATTAAATGGTCTAGAATATATAATTAATTCATTTTAAGTCCAAATTAGGAAATAAAATATGTTTTCTTAATTAGGAGAATGTGATTAATCATTTGGACTAGGTTTTGAGATTTAAATCATGGTTTTGAAGATAAGTTCCAAAATTAGGGTTTTTCCTATGCTTTATGCCTTAATATATATTAATTCATGTGAAATATTTATACGTAGGGAAAATGGAATTGGATAACAAGCTTTTGGTGAGAAATGACGATTAAGAATCTAAATTAGGTAGATCCTATTTTGGTATGTGATACTTATTTGTGTATGTGATTCCTATTATATGTGTGGAATGCATGAATGTGAAATCTATGTGCAAACAATCCTAATCCTTCAGTTGGGTCTTATCCAACCCTACAAACATTATGTGCTAGCCTTGATATCCTCCTAAATGCTTTTATTTGTCTCTTTACTTACTTGATTCTTCTAATTCCATTGTGGGCTCATTCATTTGAAACATGTGAATCTTGCTACTACATATTTTGGCTCATATACTTTGAAATGCTTAAATCTTGCTATGGCCTTTGTTGGCTCCTTCATGTGGTTTATTCGTGGGTTTTATTCCCAAATGCTATGATGCAACTGTTACTTTTATATTTCTCACTACTGCCAAGTGAACTATTAAGCATGTTGTATTTTAGGCCAAATGATAATGTAGTGTACATGTGTACAAACCACCCATATGGCACTGAGGTTTTAGTCCTCTTGTTGGGCACTGGGGTTTTAGTCCCCCTGCCATTTTATATTAGGCATTGGGGTTTTAGTCCTCCTACCACTTTATATATGCACTGGGGTTTTAGTCCCCCTGCTACTTGGTGAGGTCTGGTAGGTGCCTCACCCTACATTGAGATGACTTTGTGTCTTAATATATTCATGCTATGTGATTATTATTGTGGTGATTGGTTATGGCAGTTTTTTCTCTCTTATTCATATACCTGCCTCATTCCTTTTGAAATCTCTTAGTGTAGAGAATCTTTTATATTGCAATAATTTAGATTATTTAATTGTCCCATTTCTCTTGATTAACACATACGTTTTTATCTCTCTCTTGTTGGGTGATCCCAACCATCCAGATTAGGATCAGAGTGCGCATGGAAGCTTGGTGAACCTGCCTAAGGCTAAGGAGATCTTGCACATCTAGATAGCTTGGACTAGTTGCATAAACTTTTATTGTGTTGTTTGTGGAGACAAGTTGTATTAGTTTAAGTCTTCCTCTACCTATATAAAGTTGTAATCCCATTTGGGAAATTTTTATAATGTACTCTTTATACATATTGAATAAAGTTAAGTTTTATTTCTTCCACTGCCACACATTTGATGTTTTGTTTCCCATGGTTTTTAGTAGATACTTGGTCTTTACAGTGTGTTTTCAAGTTATAATACTGACGAGGCAAACATCGAGTAAAACATAGCAATACTACATGGCAATATTTGAGTAAGTAAACAAACAAGCATATAATACATATTTTTTCAAGCAAGAAAGTGATATTCATATAACTAGATAAGGCGCATACCTAATTCAGAGATTCATAACCTAACTTATCCTTCATCATTTAGCCACATGCCAAACTTGATTAATAACAAGATTGCATAAATGCATTATATTCTCATCATTAACCCTAATTAGATGCATTTTAGGGTTTTGGCCAAGATAGGTTCCAAGTTGCTTATTCGTTCATTAGATGATCGTACACTGATTTAGAGGTCATCATGATGGTGTGTTCTGAGTTTCATGTCATTCCAAAGTTCCAAGCACTTTATAGGATCATACCAAGATTTAGGTAAAACATGCACATTATAGGGTCAAAGACTCATAATAGAGTAATCAAGGTCAAAGATTATCAATTCAAGGGAACCAATAATCAAGGATGGTGAAGATCAACAAGAAAAGAACATAGGAAATACATTTAAAGTAGGGTGACGTCCATTAGGGTCTGGGCATCAACCCACCAACATGGGGTACCAATATTCAATCATACATGCAATTATCATAATAGCATACTTATGTCATTAAGAGTACAAGGAAGGTTATAAGGTTTCCCATGGGTTTCAATAACACAAAATTACTGATCTCATGATTGGTTAGGCATTTGGAGTCATTCGAAAGCAAGTTTAGCATTGGAAGAGCAATGTACATCATTATAGTCCAATATGGTCACATATGTATAAAAAGGAGTCATTTATGAGCAACAGGGAGAGTAAGACCTTCATTTAGTTCAATTATGTATCACATGTACTGATTTAAGGATCATAGGTTAGATTGAGTAATCAAGATCTAAGTTTGCATCAAAATCATAAATCAACTATACTCCAAATGATTAAAGTATGCATCTTTCGGGAAAACAAATAACAAATGATGAAATTAGATCCTAAACCTAGTCCATTGTGTAGATCTTTTTGAAAGGATCAATTTGATATATAATTTTGTATACTTTGGCCATAGGATTTGAGATTTATGCATTTTTAATGGATGCATTAAAACTATATAGAAATTGCACCATCATCCTAGGGAGTGTTACCTCTTTATCTTGTGTATCTGGGCTGCTAGCCTCTGATCTAATAGTCAAGGAGGCTTCTTCCTCACATGTTGCTCCCCGATCACTGCTTCTATTCACGCCCTTGTGGACTTCTGTCGAAGGTCAACTTCCTCTCTTCCCGTGGTTGCAGCTATCTGCAAACCCTAGTCACCCTCCCTCGTGTCCGACACTCACACCATTGCCTCCACGCCCACACACCACTGCTCGCCTGCCTAGTCTGCGTGATCCCGTACTCCGCACATAGAAATAGGGGCGCAATAGAGGATATCACCGAACTTGCCCCACATCTCTCTGACGCACTCCTAAAAGCTCTGAGCACTAGACAGGGAGTTGAAGACTCCCCTCGTGGTCTCTCGACTATGGCCAAGGCCGTCCTCCCTTGCCAAGAGGAGCAGTGATGCTGCTAGTGGTCCTCTTAGTTGTTTAGTTAGCCACTGCTAAGAGGGGATAGTAGGGTAGGCCACCAGGTTGTAGAAGAAGGGAGAGAGGACCAGGAAATAAAACAAGGGTCTCAAGGGAGGCTAGGGTTAGAACTCAAGGGGGGGCTTATAACTTGAACAAGGCGGCTAGGGTTTGGTTGATCTCTTCCGTTCCCTTTCATCACCCAAACTGGTGGCGTCAAGAAATGTTCCTGTACCCCCGATTGGTTCCCAAAGAGGAAGGGGGGATGGGAGAGAGTGGGCAAGAAGTTGGGCCCCAAAGTCATATTGGGCCCATGCATGCCAGCCCGGAGTATAGAAAAGGGAAAGAAAAAGGGTTGAAACACCCAATCTTCAAAACATCATAACTAGAGTTTTATAGGTTCAAATGATGTGATTTTGGTGTCGTTGGACTCGAAATTGAACCCTTTACAACTTGATGCACGTTGTTGAGTAGGATTTTTGAGGTTTCAAAGATAGTTTCAAGAAAGCATAATACTTAACTAAATCCTCAAATTAAAGTTAGTTGGGAAATTGAGCATAAAGGTAACCAAATTGGAGTGTCGCAACACTCAATCCATGAAATTGATATCCAAAATTAGACAAATGATTATTATAGAGCAAGGAATAGAAAAATCAAAGAGAGAGAAAAATTATGCTTGTCACATCCTTCCCTTCTTATAAGAAATTTCATCCTCAAAATTTGTCTCGTGTTCAAGCGTCAAGTTAATTTTCATCGAGTCTAGGTGTCCAACCATGGTTTTCAAGGCATTATTCATAATGGAATGCATACTAGGTCATGGTCATAAAGGGTGTACTCGTTACTTATTGTTCCATCACACTATGACATCGTCATGGTACTAGGGTTTTGCCATCCCATAGTATCCATACATTAGGGGTTTTGTTCATTTCTTCATATGAGACCACAGTGTGTCATCAACTCTATGTTATCAATTCTCAAACAAACATGTTCATGGTCATGACTTCAAATGAGACTATCATCGAGTGTGTATCTCATCTTTACTCTAGATTTCTACCAAATCTAATCAATTATGTTCATCATTTATTATTTTTGGATCTAAAATTAAGCACTTTATTCATCTTATTTATTCGAGTTATTACCCCAAGAACATCATCATATTGAGTTGATATATTTTCATTTGGATATGATATTAGGTATGTTACCCCTGATTATTCAAGTTAATATCTTTAGACATCATCGTATCAAGTTCATGATTTCAAAGCTACATCTTTCATGTTTATTATGATTTCATACTAAGTCTAGCGTTTAAGAGGGGCTTATCATGCATATTCAAGTTTTTAAACGTAAGTGAGATATTTCATGTATCAAGAATAATTCGAGGAATAACATTATCATCATCATCAACGTTTTGAAACTTCTCACTTGTATCTAGAAAGATCTCTACAACCTCAAGCCACTCAAGATAATATAGATATATGTCCAACAAGGCATGCTATCCACAACCTTATACCCTTACTGAAAATTTCTACCCATCTTTCGAGAATCAATGGTAACCACTAGATTCCTTTATATACAACTATAACTCGAGTATGAGGCTCATCATGGATATCACGCATCATGCACATCATCTTAGGGTCTTGGGACATCTCCCTCACCTATATAGAAAGCATCAAATATTCAATTGCCTCTTTCTCTAGGGTTAGATATTTTCATAGGACATCTAGGGTTTAACATTTTCAAGGAAATTGCCCACTAGGTCACTCAACTCATATACTTAGAAGTATTCTAGTTAAGGACTCGTCATCAAGTATTTCATCATTCATATCTTTCAACATTTCAAGTATTTTGGAGTTTAGGTATTCCAACCTTCTCCCGATACGGGTCGAATCATATCAATAGGTCACTATATTCATATGTCCCGTGCTAGAGGTAGTCCTTTGTAAAGAGATTGAGGCCCATGTTGGTCTCAAACTATATGTCACATATTGTATCTCAACAGGCACAAGACTAGGTACAAGCAAACATGCCAACCCATTAGCTATGATTAGCACATCAACCAAGTCATATGTATCAACAAGGTGCTAGGTCTATCTAGGGTTTCATGGTCAAACTCATTTCATATCATCAAACTACTTGGCCCTCTCAAGGACAAAATTGGGTCTTATGAACATCAACATCATCAACAATATCATTATCATCATCTTAGGTTTCTAGGTTACTCACTTGCCTAAACTATATCATGGCTCTAGACAACTCTAGAGACTATCACTATCATCTAAACTCTCATCTACTCTTGATGTTACATCTCTTTCTCCTAGGCTGCATGGAAACTCACTGTCTTTCTATGTGTGGTAACATTTTTCATATGTACATATAATAATACTTGAAATATGTTTTCTCTAACATTTAAATAGGAGATGAAAACCACCATACTCCATCTGAATAAAACCAAAACCAAAATGAGTTACCACAGTCATGAGGCAATCTAGTTCCATGACACCTAGAGAACTAGCAAGAACACGATGCACACCTATGTAGACACCCTAAGAACATGTCATGAATCATGTCTACGGAGGCAATTTACACAAGTCTACACCTAGTTCTAGAACATCTAGGTTCTAACCTAGAGGTTAAGTCTACCTAATCCACAAAGGACATCTTATTAAGTTTCTAGGGTTGAGATGTAAAGTGAGTTTAGTTTGTGTTTCATGTGAGCAATGTTTGGTGTAGTTATTGTTTATGCTCTGATACCATCTGTCACAGAACTAGAATCCCAATCCCATCAACTAAATGAATACCAAAGGCAACATGCAGAAGCGTAAAGCTTAGCACACTGAACAGATAACAAGATAAAGGCTCCAACACAATCTCAACATTAAACAAGTATAAATTATACAAAATGCATTATATTCATGAATTTAGTTACATATTTCTAGAGTCAAGCTACAAGTCATTCATGTGCACTAAATATGGATCTAACAACAAGTACACCTAGCATAGCTCATCAAGCCCATCAACCTTCTATCTATCTCTGAACCTAAAAACAAAATACGAGAAATGAGTCAACACACGAGGTGTTTAGTATGGGGCAGAAAGATACATATATGTATAAGCTTTGCATAATTTTAAAAGATTTCAAGAATAAACAAACAAGAATAAACATGTTAATTGTTTAACAAAAAGAGAAACCATGTTTTATGTCATTTCACTCCATTATATCAACAATATCCAACATGTTTAAGGCCTTTGACCATCTTCCCGTCGAAAGGGTCCGTAAGGGTTACAAGATTAGCTAACCCTTTTATACAAGAGGGACCTCAAGGCCATAGCCAATATCTAACCCTTTATCAACAATATTATAATGGATTTATATATATGTGTGTGTGTTAAAGTTATAAAACCGACAAGGCAAACATCGAGTAAGACATAACAATACTACATGGCAGTATTTGAGCAAGTAAACAAACAAGCATACAATACATGTCTTTTCAAGCAAGAAAGAGATATTCATATAACTAGATAAGGGCCATACCTGATTCACAGATTCATAACCTAACTTATCCTTCATCATCATCTAGCCACATGCCAAACCTGATTAACAACAAGATTTCATAAATGCATTAGATTCTCATCATTAAACCTAATTAGATGCATTTTAGGGTTTTAGCCAAGATAGGTTACAAGTTGCTTATTCGTTCATTAGATGATCTTGCACTGATTTAGAGGTCATCATGATGTGTGTTTCGATTTTCATGCCATTCCAAAGTTCCAAGCACTTTATATGATCATACCAAGATCTAGGTAATCCATGCACATTATAGGGTCAAAGACTCATAATAGAGTAATCAAGGTCAAAGATTATCAATTCAAGGGAACCAAGCATCAAGGATGGTCAATATCATCAATAAAAGAACATAGGAAATACATTTGAAGTAGGGTGATGTCCACTAGGGTCTGGGCATCAACCCACCAACATGGGGTACCAATATTCAATCATACATGCAATTATCATAATAGCATACTTATGTCATCAAAAGTACAAGGAAGGGTATAAGGTTTCCCATTGGTTTCAACAGCACTCATGAATGGTTAGGCATTTGGAGTCATTTGGAAGCAAGATTAGCATCAAAAGAGAAATGTACATCATTATAGTCCAATATGGTCACATATGTACAAAAAGGAGTCATTTATGAACAATAGGGAGAGTAGGACCTTCATTTAGTTCAAGTATATATCACAAGTACTGATTTAAGGATCATAGGTTAGATTGAGTAATCAAGATCCAAGTTTGTAGAAAAATCATAAATCAACTATACTCCAAATGATTAAAGTATGCATCTTTTGGGAAAATAGAGAACAAATGATGAAATTAGACCTCGAACCCTAGTCCATTGTGTAGATCTTTTTCAAAGGATCAATTTGATATATAATTTTGTATACTTTGGCCATCGGAGTTTATAGTTATGCATTTTTTAATGGATGCAATAAAACTATATAGAAATTGCACCATCAACCTAGGGAGTGTTACCTCTTTATCATGTGTATCTGGGCTGCTAACCCCTGATCCAACGATAGAGGAGGCTTCTTCCTCACACGTCACCCCAATCGCTACTTCTGTTCACGCCCTTATGGACTCCTGCCCAAGGTCACCTTCATCTCTATATGCGATTGTAGATCGCTTTGGGTGGCTATCCGCAAACCCTAGTCACCCTCCACTGTGTCCGACACTCACACCATTGCCTCCACGCCTGCACACCACCGCTCGCCTGCCCAGTCTACGTGATCCCCTGCTCCACACACAAAAATAGGGGCACAATAGGGAATATTGCCACCCTTGCCCCCGTCTCTCTGACGCACTCCTAGAAGCGCTGAGCACTGGACAGGGAGTTGAAGACTCCCCTTGTGGTGTCTCGACTGTGGCCAAAGCCACCCTCCCTTGCCAAGAGGAGAAGTGATGCTGCTGGTGGTCCTCTTAGTTGTTTAGTTAGCCACTACCGAGAGGGAATATCAGGGTAGGCTGCCAGGTTGTAGAAGAAGGGAAAGAGGATCAGGAAACAGAACAAGGGTCTCAAGTGAGGCTAGGGTTAGAACTTGGGGGTGCCTATAACTTGATCAAGGTGCCTAGGGTTTGGTTGATCTCTTCCATTCCCTTTCATCACCCAAACTGGTGGCGTCAAGAAACGTTCATGTACCCACAATTGGTTCCCGAAGAGGAAGGGGTATGGGAGAGAGCGGGCAAGAAGATGGGCCCCAAAGTCAAATTCGGCCCATGCAGGCCGGCCCGAAGTATATAAATGGGAAAGCAAAAGGGTTGAAACACCCAATCTTCAACATAATAACTAGAGTTTTGTAGGTTCAAATGATGTGATTTTGGTGTCGTTGGACTCAAAATTGAACCCTTTACAACTTGATGACATTGTTGAGTAGGAGAGGAACATTGTTGGGGTTTCAAAGATAGTTTCAAGAAAGCATAATACTTAATTAAATCCTCAAATTAAAGTTAGTTGGGAAATTGAGCATAAAGGTAACCAAATTGGAGTGTCGCAACACTAAATCCATGAAATTGATATCTAAAATTAGACAAATGATTATTATAGAGCAAGGAAGAGAAAAATCAAAGAGAGAAAAATCATGGTTTTCATAGTGACTGTGGTGGATTACACTAAAATGATAGATGTCGTGACCGCGACCATGAAGCAACAAGGGATACCTCGACTACGGTCGAGAAGTACTGCGACTACGGTCATCACTCGACTGATTGTTATGCTTAAAGAATGTCACGACTACGGCCAACGATAAGGTGTCACGATCATGGCACTAGAGCGACTGTTCGATTGGAATGACGACTAGTCCAAAAACTAGTTTGAGAAGTCATCATCCAAGGCTAGGGCGGCAAGATTCCATGATCGAATCGTACCCCAAAACCCTAACCTAGGTTAAACAGTGTTGCGAGAGATGCAAATGCGAGAAAGATGTCGGCGAGCATCGATGAACTAAATGTGGAGGAGCCACAACAGTTGTCGTGGCATTCTCGAGTTGATTGGACAGCAAATGCATGAAAATACGGTTAACCATAAAAAAATCAGTGATTAACAATTGATGGTAGTCGAGGAAAGCACCTGATTGATACCTCAGTTTAGGCTAACATCACAAAAAGGCTTCAAAAGTGGTGGCGGGAGGGGCTTGCAATGGCAGAAGCATGGCTTCATTGGCAGAGGTCGGAATCAGATTCGTAGTCGTCTCGCACACCTGCGTTGAGGATCTTTGTTCAATAATTCGATATTTTTTTGAGCGAAAGAAGAACCCATGTTCTGAAGGGTTTAAGTATATATACCCTAGAGGGATACAACCGCGGCTAGATTCCTTCTTTACATACGTTGCGACCACGGCCCATTGCTGTAAGGAGAGGGTACCGCAACCGCAGTGTGCCCCTTCTCAACCAATGCTCATGCTACGACTGCGGTCCAGGCCGTGACCGCGTGAAACCAAAATAACATCAAACCAATTTAGGTAAAACTTGTTCTTCCAAACAAAATCTCTTGGGTAGAGAAAGATTAAAATCCAACAAATATATACACTATTACTAGAAAAAGGGAGACTAAAATATAGGAAAACGAGAGGTATATAGCTCATAATACTAAAGTACGTGATAAAGGAAAACATTAACTAAAGAAAACAGTAAAAACTTGGGTTGCCTCCCAAGAAGTGCTTGTTTAAAGTCTTTAGCTCGACTTTATCTCTCATCGTCTTCATTCTCATTCTACAAGTGTAGTTGCTTCCTCATTCATTCCACTTGTTGCTGAGTTGGGTTCCCCCAAATTGAGTTATGTTCTCCTTATGAAGGCTTGGTCTTCATAGTATCTTTTCATTCTTTGTCCATTCACCTTGAAGATTCCCGTCTTTTCTCCTACTATCTCCATTACCCCTGATGGGTATATTTTCACTATAGAAAAGGGACCGGACCACTTGGTTCTCAACTTCCCCGAATATAACTTGATACTAGATTTGAAAAAAGGATCTTGTCTTCTTCATGCACATCTTTGTTCTTTAAGTGGGCATCATGCCAGACCTTTGTTCTCTATTTCTAAATGTTCTTTCCCTTTTTGTTCTTCTGTTGCCTTCTCATTCTCAGATTGCCGATTAGTACGATTTCCTCCTTTGGTGTTGTTAGTATTAGAATTTTTCAATGTTATCCCAGATCAGAGAGTAGCCATTTTGGCAGTCTCAGTATTTGATGGGATCTTCCCTGAAGGATTTTTCATGAGTTCAGCTAGTTGTGCAAGCTGCTTATCAATCTGCCTCTGGTGAGTTTGCATGTCCACCATTTGAGATTGCATGGTAATTACCACTCCTGAATTTGTGAGAGCACTTTGAGCAGGTTGATTATTCACTGAATCTTGCCTTTTTGTGAAGTCAAATAGTTGAAAAATTATATCAGCTTGGTTGTTGTCCTTGGCTTGGCTCAGCCCTAGGCCTTGTCCTTGCCCTTGTTGACTCACATTTTTATTTTGACCTTGATAGTTGTTCTTGTTTTTCTAGTAACTGGTAGTCTTAGTGTATTGGGTCAACACTCCTTTCTTATCAAATCTTGGGGGAGGTTTAGACAAACTACCCAGTTGATGCACGTTCTCTACAGCTTCTTTATTGCCATAATTAAACCCAGGATAGTCTTGTCTCTTAAAGTTAACATAAGAGACATTCTCAATTTCTTCTTCATTTTCACTTTTGTCGATCTCCTCTAGCCAGGTATAGATATAGTTGTCGATTCCATGTCATCCTTCTCCATAGGTAACACACTTCATGGCTTTCTCAGTATGCTTCTTGCCTTTGGCTCCAGTATCTTTCAGTTGTTTGACATCGGTGGTGATTTTTTGAATTTAGGCTGTAATAATTTCTAAGGACTTGGCTTCAATAGATGGTCCTTCAGACCCTACTTTCTTTGCCAATCCTCTGTCATTTCTATCGTAATCCATGCCTGCTTGCAGTGCATCTATGTTGTCTATTATCTTCATAGTGTTGCTCGGCTCCTTTCCAAGAAAGTCACTGCCAACAGCTACGTTCAACAAAGTCCTCTCAGTAGGAGTTAGCCTATTGTAGAAAGTGGTCACCAGGAACCCCTTACGGTAGTTATGGTGTGGACAATCCCTCTAATACTGATGGAACTTCCACTTACGTGGAATTGCATGCACCAACTAAAAACCCTAAAGATGGCAAGTCTTCAGGTTTAGCCTTGCTTATACTAGATTGAGAACTCCACCCACGTATGCTAAGATATGTGGAAGTCTTATCGTATTATAGTTAAGGGTCGAATCCACGGGACAATGGTCTTGTTGTGAACAACAAGATGAAAAATGTTAAAACTTCACTTACTCTCTTAATAGTAGGTACTTAGATCGAAAGTTTGGTTTGGTTGTTTTAAACTAAGAACATGTAAAGTAAAGGAAGCAAGTAAATTTAAGGAACTTAAACAATGGTAAGAAGTCACTAGGGTGTGATTGGTTTTTCACCGCCACTACACATGGATCAAGACATGCAAAATAAAACATAACCTGCAACAAAAGTTTAGTCAGTTAGTATCTTTGTATACTTAGTTTCCTTTCGGAGAACTAACTACAAGAAGTGTGGGAATGATGCAATGCCAGCCATCCCTGAACGAATGGTCAACTGCTTTGTATCATTCCCTTCTCAAAGTGTGTTCCTCGACTTACCAAGGTTGTACCTTTATACGTCAACTGATTCCATTTCATAGTATGAAAGTACAACATTTGGAAGTGAGTTTACTCCACTTCTCGAAAGCACTCCTAGATACCGAACCAAGCACATGGTGGATACATGCACCAAGAACCAACATACAAACGGGTTTTGAATCTAATAGTACAAACGTAGACAATTCATACTAAAAGATAAAAGATAACACAAGTTGGTGATCAAGCAATAAGCATTCATTAAACGTTTGATGTTGAACTGAAAAGATATAAACTCTATATTACAAACTATGGATTACATTTACATGATATGAAAACATGGGTAGCGGGGCTACTCCCTACACCCTAGTGAGAAAGACTACTCACTCATAACTAGGACAAAGAAGGAGGCAAGAAGAGAGAGAGAGAGCATCATCCCCACAAAGGAGAGAGGAAATTCAACCCCTTGGAGAGAGAGAGAGATGATCCATCAGCTTCACAGATTGCGCAATGACGAGATCTCCCTCTTCCCGCCTTCTTTGGAAGAGAGAGAGAAAGCAGCTTTGAGGTGGAGTGTGGGTCTCAGACCGACAGCCCCTGGGCGTAGGATGGAAGTCAGATTTGCTCTGGAGTGATTGAGGTGGCCTTTGGATGTCTAAAAACTTCTCTCCTTTGAAGGACCCTTGGGGTCTTATTTATAGGCTTTAAGTGAAGTCCAAATGGTTTGGAGACCATTTGAACCCTAAGACCGTTTGGATCTTAAGACCGTTTGGGCCTCAAGACCGTTTGGGTCTCAAGACCATTTGGGCCTCAAGACTGTTTGGGTTCATGCGGTCTCGGGACCATGTGGCTTCATGCGGTTTCAGGAGCGGTTGTCTTCATGCGGCCTTGGGACCGGTTGGCTTCATGCGGTATTGGGACCGTGTGACTCTATGCGGTCTCGGGACCGGTTGGCTTCATGTGGTCTTGTGACCGTGTGACTCCATGCAGTCTCGGGACCGTTTGGCTTCATGCGGTCTTGGGATCGTGTGACTCCATGCGGTCTCGGGACCGATTGGCTTCATGCGGTCTTGGGACCGTGTGAGCCCATGCGGTCTTGAGGCTAGTTGAGTCTTTTATGATTTTTTTGTGTCTTTTTCTACAAATATAAAGGGGAAAAGTTAGTCTAATAGTATATTTACAATAAGAGGGAATATTTAGGTATTATGTCTAATTCTAATAAAAAAGGAGTGTGAAAAACTAAAGAAAAGACTAAGATAATCATCCCAAAATTGGAGGTTATAACCCCCCCTAACTTAGAGTCTAGCTTGTCCTCAAGCTAGATAGAGTTGAGGCATGTAATGGTGAGGTGATTTTATTTAGTTAAGATTTCCATACTCTTGCTTCAGTTCTAAATCAGATATCTCCTGAGGTCTTATTAGAGCTTCTGCTTGCCTTAATTCTTTCAGGTATAGAGAGTTGCGTGGATCTTAGGTTTCCTATAAATCACGTAGCTCATATTGGGACCACCTTTTTCCTGATGTTATTATGTGCATGTCATTAACTCTAATCAGTTTTGTACTTCTTTTGAAACCTATCGGAAACTAGAGTGGTTATGAGGGTTGGCTAAGGGCTTTTGTGTAACTCTCCCTTTTAGTGGGAGAGGGCTTATCTATGCTTTTAGGAACTCACTATCGGGCACGACACATTTGCCTTCATGAGGGCAGTTGAATGTACCATCCGCGTGAGCCCTTTATCAGCCTTTTCATATATTTGGAGACCTTAGGATCTCACTACCGGGCACGACACATCTGCCTTCGTGAGGGCAGCTAAATGTATCGGCTGGGTGAGACCTTTATTGGCTCTTCATATAAGTCCTTATGCATGGCACAACTCTCATGTTTTTATTCAACACTCTGGCTTTTATTTGAAAACTCACATGCTTGGGATTTGGATATTTGGGTTTTTGGTTGGGCGGCCAAGCCTCTTTTATTAAAAATAAGAAAACTATTCTTAGAATATCCCGACATGCACTTATTTTCTGGTTGGTGGTCCACTTGCGAGGTTCCTTGATTTGGATTTCACTATTTTCCCTCCTGTCCTTGAGAATATTTGGCTTGCTTAGGCTTTGATATTGACTTGTTGAAGAGTCTGATGTAGAACTGAAGCAAAATCATGAAAGTCAAGCGTGAAGGAAATTTATTAACTCGTCGTTACATGCATTTATGCTATTATTGTTCTTATTCTTGAGGACTACTGGATTCTTAAGTCAGTAGGGGTTGATCTTGATCCAAGAGGGATGCTATGCTATATGAGTGGGGTTTATTGTTAGGGAATCTAAAAACAAAAAAAAGACTAAAAGTGTAAAAGAATTTGTACAGAAATAAAAAGGGAGAATTGAGAAGAAAGGTATATAGAAATGATACCTCGCCTTTGTCCAGTGTACTCCCCCCTAACTTATCACTCACTCTCTCCTCAGAGTGTCAAGGTGATAGGATGAGAAGTACAAGGACAAGGGCATTAGGCTTCTGTTAATCCTTTGTTTGCGCCATGTGTGCGGAGCAGGTTAGCAGCGAACTTTCTGCGAAGGGAGTGGTAATCCACATCTTTCATATCCTCTACTAGTCTTTGGAGGGCCATGATGGTGTACATCCAGTAGAGGACATGGAAGCCGCAGTCATTTGACTGCCGAATTTGTTGTGGACATTTGTGGTTGAGGGTTGGGCGATGAAAATGTTCTTTGCCATAAGCCCTTGTATGCTGACTTAAAAAGGCGATTAATTTGTCAGCGCATTCCTTCGCCACTACCTCCGTGGGCGTCTTTGGTGTCACGACATAATTCCTCTATCGTGGATTGTACTGGATGTCAGAACTGTTATAGATTGTAGTTGTTCCTTCTGGTAGGTCTGTTGCCAGGAGCATCCAGTGCTCGTGATAAAGGAAGGGTAGCATGATGAATTTCGATGTTGTGTGTTGTAGAAAGGAGATCAGTGCTTCAGTTGTTCTGAAGTTTTTTAGCTTTAAAAGATCATCCTTCATGTATGGGGATGCCATATATGTTGTGGGGTTATTTTGGTCGAGGAGAAATTGATAAGCGGCCATTAAGCTTACGACGAGAGATCCTTTAAACTGTATAGTCTCTCGAAGCGTGTCTGCCATTATTAGAATGTCACCAGACATGAATACGAGTTCATCCTTCTCAGCAGAGAGCCTCGACATGATGAGGCATAGTTCAATGTCGGAGAGACCTTTGCAAGCACTGAGGTCAAATTCCGGGAAAGTTGGTTCTATGGCAGACAAAGGATCTATGTCACTATGTCCTTGCTCAGGAGTTGTGGCTGTCTCCTTGGATTTCTCCAACTCTTTCAAAGTTTGTCAGAAGGGTTGCCTCTGCGGGCGTTGTATTGCTGAAAAAAGATAACGAGGGATGTCATCTGGTGCCATTGTCAGGTCCTTGAAGAACCTTCTATCACAAATGAGCTCCATGGCGTAACATCCTCGCAAGGAGTGAAAATCTTCAGCGACTAGATCAGCAAAAGGGATTTCTTGGTTCAGCGCTTGGATGTGACGGATGGTGCAAAAAGTGCAGTCCCTCGATCCCTCAATGGCTTGAACATGTGGGTTAATAATTTGGAACCAGGGTTGGTTCCAGTCTTGGAGGAGGGATGGGCGCGCAACCCAGATTAACTTGAGAAGCCTGAAAGGTATGCATCGTGCTTCACTAGCTTCTTCACCAACAAAATTTATTGTACCGGAAGGTAGCTCAGTGCCACAAAAATTATAAACCTTGGCGTCCCGAGCCTCGTGTCTACAATCATAAAAATCTAGTGGTACGAAACTTGGAAGGACACGGTAAGATAATGTACCCTCCATGCTAAACCATCACGCAGCCGCTCTATGGATTTTACTCGTATATCTTTGTATAAAAGGCTGATAGATAGAGCAGGTGAGGTGTTAAAAACTAGTTGCTGACTCTTAGAGCTTATGTACACTTCTATACAGTTGGCGAGTAGGACACCGAAGATTGCCATTGGCATCGTGGACCGTGGTCGCAGGATGTTGCGGAAGTCTTCTCGTGTCAACTTGCGCTTAGTTTTTGTGTTATGATAGATGATGTCTTCCCCCGCTTTTGCATCGTCAACAATAGTGTTCAGTATACAAATATCCTGAGCATCTAGTATGGAGATGGCCGCCATATCTAAATCGTGCATTTTGTACGGTAGAGGTGGTGGTGGGGGAAGCTCCTACGGAGGGGGGGGAGGTTGTTCCAGGACTTCTGCATAGCCTTGCAGATCGTCATTCAAGTCAGAAGCAGAATCGAGTTCCTCAACCGTATCTAATTGCACTCGTTCTGACTCGTCCTGGTCATCGGGGAAAGGCACTGATGTATCAAGTGCGGAAAAAGGTTGAGCGTTTATTGCGGGTGGGCTTGCGTTGGTTCCTAATATACAATGGTGGAACTCAGCGAAGGATGCATCTTTGGCAGACTCCCCCAATGGATCCTAGAGTAGAATAATCAAGGAATTGGTCCCCATAAGACATGTTTACATTTCCATTGTGGGGGACTTGGGATGATGTCCACCTTCTTGATGACCTTTGTCGAAACCTTTCTGAGAAGGTTCTGCTGCTTGGCCTGGGTCCTCTCCATCATCAGATTTATCACCGGAGGAGGTGGTATCATTGTTCGAGTCAGTAGAGGAGTCAGAGTCTTCTTCTTCGTCGTTATCGCCATCGTTGTCAGTCGCTGCCTTTTCTACTGGCTTCTTATGTGCGGTCTTTTTGCACCACCGATGGATGACTTGTAACTCATCAAACGCCACTTGTACATGCTCGTGTGTTTCAAGCAGTGCGTCGTGTGTTTCTTTGAGGTCGTTATATCGGCCCTCGGTGGAGAGGAGTCATGCTGTGAGATCTGTTACTTGAGCACGTAGTTGCTGGATTTCATTATTTGATGACTCCTCTTGGCGATTGTTTAGGTGTGTGAGGGTGCCACTGATGGTGTCCAAGCGCGTGCTAAGAGATGCTTATTGCTGCTTGAGCTCGCAGAGAGTCTCGGGCAGAGGTTGAGTCTGTGTAGAGATCTCGTCGACTTGCTTAGCCATCGCTTCTTGCTGGCGCTTCGCTCCAAGGACCAGCTCGGGCAATATGTTGTAGTGGTTGTTGATGTGATCAACTTGCTTAGCCATCTCATCTTGTCTTTGCTGAAAACCTTGGAGGATGTTGGGCAAGGCGCGGTTCTATTCGTCGATCATGGCCACCTGTTTGGATAATCCCTACACACAAGAAAAAAGAGAATGTAAAATGTTAGAAGGATCAGTGAGGAGGTTTCGGATGACGTCGAATTGATGTTTGAATTCCTCACCGATATTGAAAAGGGGACCCCAGAGGCAGAAGGGTGGGTTGGTTGGGGTCTGTGTGGGAGGGTGGTAGTGCCTTGTAGAAGAGACACTGAATGTGCCGCGAACTGCGTGGTGACTGTGGATGGGGTCACCAGCGGTGTTGGGGTGGTGGTGGATGTGAAAGGTGGTGGTATCACTGGTGAAAGAGGTGGGAGTGATATTGATGGGGTAGAGACTGTGGAGGTAGAGGGGAAAGTGGTAAAGTCGGGTGTATGGGTGGTGAAGGGAGAGCCTGAAGGGAAAAGGGGTGAAGAAGAGGATGTGGGTGGTTGTGTAGATGTGGTGAAAAAAGGAAGAGTAGTGGATGTTGGAAAGGTGGAGGATGGTGAGGTGGTGGTGGTTAGCTAAACATTTAGACTCATAATGAAAGAGTCTAAAGATGAGGAGGTGATGTGATCGTCGGGAAGTGGGTTGTATTCTGGATGTGGTTTTGAAGTTGGTGTCCCCGACAACTGTTGATTCTGTGAAAGTCTTGTGGATGGTCATTTCACAGGAATTTTTGATATTCTAGCTATCGGGGCGTTGATGCTGAGTTCAGTCTGCCCTACCTTTATTTTTTTGCTGGTGATTTTACCGTAGCTAAGAGTTTGGTAAGCTCCTCGTCAGTGAAGAGGAGCTTTTCCTTGTCGTAGTCTGCAAGCTCCGGCAGCGGTAGCAGGGTTCTGGATGATTTGACTGTAGGTCATAAAACATAATATAGTTTGGCATCCTTCTCCTTGATAATGAAGGAGTTCTTCAAGGTTTGTTCATTGGTGAGGATGTCACCCTTTATTTGTTTGCATATGGGTAGAGGTTTGTCCATCTTGAGATATTTGATGATGGACGTGACATGACCTCCCATGCAAATTTCCTTCCCCAGGGCGTAAGAAGATAATTTCTGGATTATATGTCGTCCAATGTTGACTGGCATTCTGTTTAGAATGGACCAGAGAACAAAGAGATCCGAGATTATAACGTTTCCTCCTTCTGTCCTGGGGAAGAGTGTGCCTGTGAGGATTTTGTGTAAGGTGCGCACTAGTCTAGAATGTATATTCGATGCTTTGCATGTCTTCACATCATAGGTGGGGAGCCCAGTCAGAGATTTCCAAAAGTTGTGCCTGTTGAAATTAGGATCCTCAGTTGCCATAGCCTTGGCTTTCTTTAGTTGCTCCTGGTTGTCAATAAAAATTTCATTCATCATGTTTTTTGTTATGAAAACCTTGCTGCCGAAAAGTTTGGTGACCAGCCTACGGTCACCTCCATCCCGTGATATATCCATGATGTCTACGGGCTCTTTGTTAAGAAAGGTGAAGAATTCAGTTGTGGGTTCAGAATATGAGAGCTCAGGTACCAAACACAGCCTTGTGAGGTTGGCTTTGTCTAGCATGTTTAAAATTTCGATTATGGATCCCCATCTTAAGGAGTACGTTGGAGCAGACGTACTTTGTGGGTTTGAGGATTTTATCAGTGGACTGGATGGTGTGGATGAAAAGGTTTTCTGGTGGTGGTGCGGTGGTGGTAATAATTGAGAAGACGGGGGTAGTGATGGTGGTGGTAGGAGGGGGAGGAGTAATGGTGGTGGTAGTGGTTGGTGGGACATACCCAGCTAGGGTTTGTTCCCTTGCAGTGGCAGGATGAACTTGCTTCCTTGCCCGTTTCTTTTATTGTTGAGTTGTAGCGGCTTCCTGGGCCTTCCGCTTCCCCTTGGTCATTGTGGTGGGGGATTCCGCCTCAAGAATCGGCTCATATTCTGAGCCTTCATCATCATCGGAAGAAATTTCTTCCACTTCTTCTTCAGGTGCCTCGGAGAGGCATTTGTTGATGCGGTCAATTTCGCACAGAACCGCCATGATTTTGACATTTGGAGGGGCCTTTCCAGTCGCGTTGTAGGTATCTATGATCTTTTGAAGCTTGGCTCGGTCCGCTATGAGTTCCTCTGGTGTCCAGAAGGGAGCAGCCTCACATCTGGTGGGTTGTTTTGCTGGTGATGTCATTACTGAAAGTAAGATAGTCATGTGTTAGAAAGAGAAGTTTATTTAAAATAAAAGATGAGTTTATGTGTTTTTATTAAAAGCAAGCGATTTTGAAAAGACCAAACGGTTTCAAGGCCGTTTGGTTCCAAATGGTTTGAAGACTGTTTGGTCCCAAATGGTTTCAGGGCCGTTTGGTTCCAAACGGTTTGAAGACCGTTTGGTCCCAAATAGTTGCAGGACCGTTTGGTCCCAAACGATTTTGAGACCGTCTGGTTCCAAACAGTTTGAAGACCGTTTGGTCCCAAATGGTTTCAAGACCGTTTGGTCCCAAACGGTTTCAAGACCGTTTGGTTCCAAACGGTTTGAAGATCGTTTGGTCCCAAACGGTTTTGAGACCGTTTGGTTCCAAACGGTTTCAGGACCGTTTGGTCCCAAACGGTTTCAAGACCGTTTGGTCCCAAATGGTTTTGAGACCAAAACTGTTTGGTCCCAAACGGTTTCAAGACCTTTTGGAAGGTGAAACGTCAGGTGAAGTGGCCAGCAAAAAGTGGATCGTGGCAGAGTCGGTGGCGATAAAGACGAAGACGGCGATGAAGAAGGTGGAGCCGACGCTGTTGACGGAGGTAAAGATTGTTGCGGAAGTGGAAAGGTCGGATAAGTTTCCACTGTGGCACATGCAGGCGTCGGTGAAGGTGGTGTGAAGGGTGAAGATGATGGCAGACAGTTTGATAGAACAGGGTTCGCGGCGGTACAAGGTGAAGGTGGTGTGCCAACCTTGTTGTTGTTGGCGGAGAGGATGACAGTGAAACAGAGGGCGGCGGCACTGAGGTGAGGTTGCCGTGAATAAACATGGGAACAGGGTCGTCGGAGGCGGAGAGAAACTGAGCCGCACGGGAGTAGGAAGATGAATGCACAGGAATAGCTCTTGTGCAAGAGTTAGAGAAAGCTCGAGAGTCGAAAGAAAGAAGGAGAAGACTGAGGGGGTTAGGGTTATATTTATAGGGATCAGGGGTTGGCACTACAAATTCTCCAGGTCAAATGGTTTTAGGACCGTTTGGTCCCAAACGGTTTTAGGACCATTTGGTCCTAAACGATTTGAAGACCGTTTGGTCCAAACGGTTTGGAGACCGTTTGGTCCCAAACGGTTTGGAGACTGTTTGGTTCCAAACGGTTTCAGGTCGAAAGGATTTTTATATTTTTATGTTTGTTTTGGTTATTTGAAATTTTTATATTTTCAGAAGATAAACCTAAGGTAAATAAAAGAACGGAAAATAAAAGAAGAAGCTAAAATCTTGGGTTGCCTCCCAAGTAGCGCATGGGTTTTACGTCGCTGGCGTGACGAAGCTTTGAAGTTGTTATGTTGGCGACGTGGCGTCTCTGATTTCGATGGTCTGTCTTGGCATTTTATCTGCTAGGGTGTAATATTTTTTTAATCGATGGCCATTGACCGTCCTTTCTCCTCCGTTATTGTCGACAATTATGACAACTCCAATTGGGTATATGTACTTTATGGTGAAGGGCCCGGACCATTTTGTTCTGAGTTTTCCGGGGAACAACTTGAGCTTGGAGTTGAAAAGGAGCACTTTGTTGCCAATGGTGATGTCTTTCCTTTTAAGATGACTGTCGTGCCACATTTTAGTTTGCTCTTTATAAATCCTAGCACTTTGATAAGCGGTCATTCGAAGCTCTTCGAGCTCCTGCAGCTGGAGTTGTCTATTTTCTCATGTACTTTTAAGATCAAAATTTAGTTGTTTGATGGCCCACCAAGCTTTGTGTTCCAGTTCCACTTGAAGATGACATGATTTTCCGTATACCAAACGGAACGGGGTTGTCTCGATTGGTGTTTTATAGGTTTTTCGGTATGCCCAAAGGGCATGGGGAATCTTGGCGGACCAGTCAGTGCGGTTTCTGTTGACTGTTTTGTCTAGGATCGCATTTAGTTGTCTATTAGATACCTCAACCTGACCATTGGTCTATGGATGGTAAGGTGTTGCTACTTTGTGGTTGACTCTGTACTTTTTTAACAGGGCTTCAAAACTTCATTCTAGGAAATGGGTCCCGCCATCTGATATGATAGTTCTGGGGACTCCAAATCTGGGGAAAATGATATCTTTGAACAATTTAATAACTGGTTTGGAATCGTTGGACACAGTGGGTGTAGCTTCGACCCATTTTGAGACATAGTCCACCGCCACCAGGATGTAGGAGAAACCATAGGAAGAAGGAAAGGGGGCCATATAGTCTACCCCCACACGTCAAAAAGTTCAATTTCTTGCCACATTGTGAGGGGCATTTCGTTCCTTTTGGATATGCTGCCAGAAAATTGGCATTTGTTGCAAGATTTCACAAAATCATAGGAGTCCTTTGCTATGGTTGTCCAGAAGAAGCCTAACTGCATAACTTTTATAGCGGGTTTTTTTGCGCTCATGTGCCCCCCGTGGGTCCTGAATGGCAGTGCTCTAGGACGGGAGTAATCTCTTCTTCCGGTAAGCAGTGACAGAAAAGTCCGTCAGCACATAGGTGAAACAGGTAAGATTCATCCCAATAATAGTGCTTTATATCATGGAGAAATTTCCTTTTTTCATGGTAGGAAGCGGAGGGGTGAATGATTCCTGTAGTTAGATAATTGACAATATTCACATACCAAGGGAATCCATGAGTAACATTCATCAGTTGGTCTTCTGGAAGAGAGTCTCGAATAGGGATTTTATCTTCATCTTCAACTTCAATGTGACTCAGATGGTCATCTACGACGTTATCCACTCCGCTTTTATCTTTGATCTCCAAATTGAATTCCTGGAGCATCAACACCCATCAGATAAGTCTGGGGTTGGCATCTTGTTTCTGAATAAGGTATCGAATGGCGGAGTGGTCAGTGTAGACGATGATCTTGGATCCGATCAAATAGGAGCGGAATTTCTCAAACGCGTAGATGATAGCCAGGAACTCCTTCTCTGTAGTAGTGTAGTTCTTCTGTGCTTCATCTAGCATTTTAGATGTGAGTAAATAACGTAAGGTTTCTTATCGATCCGCTGTCCTAACACAGCTCCTATGGCGTAATCGCTTGTGTCGCACATGATTTCAAATGGTTGCAACCAATCTCGATCTCTCAGTATACGTGCATAAATTAAAGCATTTTTGAGAGTTGAGAAACTTTGCAGGCAGTCTTGGTTAAAGATGAACTCAGTATCTTTGGTAGGAGTTGGGTCATGGGTTTTGCTATTTTTGAGAAGTCTTTAATAAATTTTCTGTAGAACCCCGCATGACCCAAGAAATCTCTTACTCCTTTTATATCTTTCTGTGGCAGAAACTTTGAGATAACATCAATTTTTGCCTTATCGACTTCAATCCCTTTGTCACTCACTCTGTGCCGACACCTTCAGTTACCATGAAATGGCATTTTTCCCAATTCAGAATTAGGTTTGTTTCCTCGCAACGTTGTAAAACTTGTCCAAGGTTGATTAGACAGTTATCGAAAGAATATCCGTAAACTGAGAAATCATCCATGAACACTTCCATTATGGATTCTGTTAATCCTACGAAAATGGCGGTCATACACCTTTGGAAAGTAGAGGGTGCGTTACACAACCCAAAAGGCATTCTTCTAAAAGCATATGTTCCAAAAGGGCAGGTGAAGGTAGTTTTCTCTTGGTCTTCCAAGTGTATGGGTATTTGGTAGAACCCGGAATAACCATCGAGATAGCAGAAGTATTTCTGATGAGCTAAATGCTCTAGGACTTCATCAAGAAAGGGTAGAGGGAAGTGATCTTTCCGCGTGGATTTGTTTACCTTCCTATAGTCGATACACATCCTCCACCCCGTCACCGTCCTAGTGGGTACTAACTCATTTTTGTCATTAAGCACGATAGCAGTGCCTCCCTTTTTAGGAACGACTTGGATGGGGCTGACCCACTGGGAGTCAGAAATCGGGTAGATTATGCCGGCTTTTAGTAATTTAAGGACTTCCAGGCGAACCACTTCTTTGAGATTAGGGTTCATCTTCCTCTGATGTTCGCGTGATGGCCTAAATTCTTTGACCATGGGTAGTCTGTGCATGCATAGGGCAGGATTTATGCCCGTCAGGTCAGTTATCTTATATCCAATGGCCTTTTTGTGTTTCTTCAGCTCATCCAGAAGTCTTGCTTCCTGGTTTTCTGTTAAGGTGGAACTAATGATGACCGGGCATAATTTTTCCTCATCCAAGAAGGCATGTTTGAGTCCCATGGGCAGAGTTTTCATCTCAGGAGCCTTAGGTGGCTCAGTTACTTCTATAATGGTGACAGCTTTGAGTTCTTCAAAGGTGACCGTTGGTGCTTCTTCGGCCTTCTCTAGGTGTTGCAGACACTATTGAAACAACTCATTTGCAGAGAATTCAACTTCTGGGTTGGTTAGGACATTCTCTAACTCGTCCGCTGGCTCATATATTTCTAATTGAGACATCTGTTGTATTGCATCTAAGAGAAAAACCTCCTCTTGGATGTTGGGGCCTTTCATGCTATTGAGGACTCGGAATTGAATTGCTTCTTTTCCGAACCTTAGAATGATGGTACCAACTTCAACATCAATAAGCGCCCTGGTAGTAGCGAGGAAAGGTCTGCCAAAAATTACCGGGTATCTCAGATCTTCCTTAATATCCATGATGACAAAGTCACACGGGACATAGGCATCCTTACCTATCCTAACTGGAATATCTTCAATAATTCCAAGAGGTGCGGTGATTGTAGAGTCAGCTAATTGAATTGTCATTGTTGTAGGCAGCAATTCGATGAAACCTAATCGTTGGCACATAAAATAGGGCATAATGGATATGCTGGCCCCTAGGTCAGATAATCCCTTTTTGGTTGATGCATTCCCAATGTAGCACTGAATTCTGAAGGAACCTGGGTCCTTCTTCTTCTTTGGCATTTTATTGAGGATGATATCAGAGGTGGTTTGGGCAAGCTTGACAGTTTCTTGTTCCTCAGTGATGTACTTCCTTGATAACAGAGTTTTGAGGTATTTTGCCCAAGCTGGTACCTCAGAGAGGGCATCAAGGAGTGGGATATCGATGTAAAGTTTCTTCATCGCCTCCTTGAATTTTTGGAACCTGGTATCCATTTTTGTTTCTCGCAGTCTTCCTGGATATGGGATCCTTGGTTTATACTGTAAGATTTTTGGCTTTGTGGACACTTGTTCTTTTCCTTTGCCCTTTGCATTCTCCGTGGACTTCTCTGTTACTGGCTTCGGGCTCTCATTTGTCATAAAGGTAGGTGTATCATCATCATCAAGAGTGATCCTGGTAGTTTCATGAAGGGTGCGTCCAGATCGCGTAGTAACAACATTCAACTATTCAGGCCTATTATGTCCATGTCTAGGATTCGATTCGGGTTGCCCTTTAAATGTGCCTGCTGGAGGCTTCATTTGTGCAGCTATCTGGGCAAGTTGAGCTTCTACTACCTTTTGCTGCGCTTGTTGATTAGCGAGCATAGTCTGTTGGGATTGCAGCATCTTCCTTATCAAAGTCATTTCATCTTCCGGCTGAGAAGGAGTATTTTTCTGAGGAATTTGTTGTTGTCCTTGTTGAGGTTGTTGTGGAAGCAACGCTGACTGAGGTTGTTGCAACTGAGGGTGCAGCTGTGGGTGTAGAGGAGGATGATTATACTGATAGTAGGTAGTTTGGTTCCTGGGGTAGTTATCTATTGGGAAGTTGTTCTTGGGATTCCCTTGGTTTTGATTGAAGTTGCTTGGGAATCCAGGTGGTAACCTACTGGAGGATCCTCCCTGCGTCTGGTGTTGCGGATTTGCGGTCCCAGCGGGGTTCCCGTATTGGAATCATGGGTGGTTCATTGGCTGATTAGGATTATAATAGACTTGTCCAAGAATGGTATGAATAGAGTTGACTTGTTCCGGCAATTGCTCTTCAGACTGATCAGTGATTGGTTCATACTGTTGTGGTGGTGGATGCATATCCATCATCACATTGTAGAGTAAACCGCATGAAAGAGTTGGATGATCAAATGCATGACAGGCTTCATAGGTTCCTGTAGCAGCCTTGACCTATTGAACTTGAGGATTTTTCTTTTTGTCAAACTCTCCCTGAGAAGTTTCGAGGGCTTGTTGCTTATGAGCTATGGTTTTCAAGGCTTCAGTAATAGCCTTCATCTCCATTGATTCTTCAGCTTTATAAACATTGAGGACTCCTTTGCCAGCTGATCGTCCCCAGTTGGATTGATTCTCAGCTCCGAGTGTGACTATTTTCCAGGCATCCTCGTAATTCTTTCTCATAAAGTTTCCTCCAGATGAGGAATCTAGAAATTGCTTGATGTCATCACTCACTCCCCTATAGATTGTTTCTATTAGTTGGTTTTGGGAGATGTCGTAATGAGGGCATTTTTGCAGAAGCTCTTTGAACCTTTCCCATGCTTCAGCAAGAGATTCTCCAGGAAGTTGAGAGAAATGATTATTCTGCCCCCTGATCTCGTAAGTCAGTGAAGGGGGAAAGAACTTCTCCAAGAACTTTTCTTCCAGGGGAGCCCATGTGGTGATTATTGGCTCCCTGTCAAGTGAGTTATACCAGCTCAGAGCTCTTCCATATAGAGTGAAGTGAAACAGATGGAGCATTATTGCATCAAAGGCAACTCCAGCTTGTGGTACCAGTCGGCATAGTGCCTTAAACCTCTTCAGATGATCCATGCAGTCATCTCCAGAACCTCCAGAAAATGAGATGCCCTGCATGATCTGGATCCATTGGGTCCGGATCTCAAAGTTGGGGATGTTGATGATCGGAGGTCGGACTGGATGGTTGTCTTCGTAGTTCTTAGGGACAGCATAATCCCTCAACTTCTTGTTCCTTAGTTCCAACTGAGCAGCTTGGTTTGCTGCCTCATTTTCAGCTCTGATGCGGGCCTGTTCTTCCGCATGAATCTCTGCTTGAATCTAAGCACGAGTATCAGTGATGAGTTGTGCTCTTTGAACGGCGATGGCGGCATTCACCCTCTCCATTACCAATGCATCCTGGCATCGATCTTCAGCCATTTGCCTAGCTCTTTGGCGATTGAGTCTGATGCGGCGGTGGAAGCTTCTCTCTACCTCAGAGTCGTACTCTGGATCAGGGGAGAATTTGAGGTTATGCGATGATCGCATACACGTTTTCTACCTGAGTAGAGAAAAGAAAACACCTTTTAGATGATGGCAGAGATATAATGAATTCAAGAAGATGTAGATTAATGATTAAAAGAAAGTGTAAAACCCTAACCAACTAGAAAGATACTAAATGAAATTAAAATGTTCTGTTGTCCCCGGCAACGACACCAATTTTTTGATGGAGCTTCCACTTACGTGGAATTGCGTGCACCAACTAAAAATCCTATAGATGGCAAGTCTTCAAGTTTAGCCTTGCTTATACTAGATTGAGAACTCCACCCATGTATGCTAAGATACGTGGAAGTCTTATCATAGTGTAGTTAAGGGTCGAATCCACGGGACAACGGTCTTGTTGTGAACAACAAGATGAAAAATGTTAAAACTTCACTTACTCTCTTAATAGTAGGTACTTAGATCGAAAGTTTGGTTTGGTTGTTTTAAACTAAGAACATGTAAAGTAAAGTAAGCAAGTAAATTTAAGGAAGTTAAACAATGGTAAGAAGTCACTAGGGTGTGATCGGTTTTTCAGTGCCACTACACATAGATCAAGACATGCAAAATAAAACATAACCTTCAACAAAAGTTTAGTCAGTTAGTATCCTTGTAGACTTAGTTTCCTTTCGGAGAACTAACTACAAGAAGTGTGGGAATGATGCAACGCCAGCCATCCCCGAACAAATGGTCAACTGCTTTGTATCATTCCCTTCTCAAAGTGTGTTCCTTGACTTACCAAGGTTGTACTTTTATACGTCAACTGATTCCATTTCATAGTATGAAAGTACAACATTTGGAAATGAGTTTACTCCACTTCTCGAAAGCACTCCTAGATACCGAACAAAGCACATTTTGGATACATGCGTCAAGAACCAACATACAAATGAGTTTCGAATCTAATAGTACAAACGTAGACAATTCATACTAAAAGATAAAAGATAACACAAGTTGGTGATCAAGCAACAAGCATTCATTAAACGTTTGATGTTGAACTGAAAAGATATAAACTCTATATTACAAACTATGGATTACATTTACATGATATGAAAACATGGGTAGCGGGGCTACTCCCCACACCCTAGTGAGAAATACTACTCACTCATAACTAGGACAAAGAATGAGGCAAGAAGAGAGAGAGAGATCATCATCCCCACAAAGGAGAGAGGAAAGTCAACCCCTTGGAGAGAGAGAGAGACGATCCACCAGCTTCACAGATTGCACAATGATGAGATCTCCCTCTTCCCACCTTCTTTGGTGGAGAGAGAGAAAGCAGCTTCGAGGTGGAGTGTGGGTCTCAGACCGGTAGCCTCTGGGCGTAGGATGGAAGTCGTATTTGCTCTGGAGTGATTGAGGAAGCCTTTGGACGTCTGAAAACTTCTCTCCTTTGAAGGACCCTTGGGGTCTTATTTATAGGCTTTAAGTGAAGTCCAAATGGTTTGGAAACCATTTGGACCCTAAGACCGTTTGGATCTTAAGACTGTTTGGGCCTCAAGACCATTTGGGTCTCAAGACCATTTGGGTCTCAAGACCGTTTGGGTCTCAAGACCATTTGGGCCTCAAGACCGTTTGGGTTCATGCGGTCTCGGGACCGTGTGACTTCATGCGGTCTCGAGACCAGTTGGCTTCATGCGGTCTTGGGACCGGTTGGCTTCATGCGGTCTTGGGACCGTGTGACTCCATGCGGTCTCGGGACTGGTTGGCTTCATGCGGTCTTGGGACCGTGTGACTCCATGCGGTCTCGGACCGATTGGCTTCATGCGGTCTTGAGACCGTGTGACTCCATGCAGTCTCGGGACCGATTGGCTTCATGTGGTCTTAGGACCGTGTGAGCCCATGCGGTCTTGAGGCTAGTTGAGTCTTTTATGATTTTTTTGTGTCTTTTTCTGCAAATATAAAGGGGAAAAGTTAGTCTAATAGTATATTTACAACAAGAGGGAATATTTAGGTATTATGTCTAATTCTAATTAAGAAGGAGTGTGAAAAACTAAAGAAAAGACTAAGATAATCATCCCAAAATTGGAGGTTATCAGATACTCTTGAAAGTATTCCCATGCCTCGTGTTGGTTCTCTCCCAGCTTTTGTAAAAAAGAAGAGATCTTCTTCATGTTTTGGATAGTTCTCTCAATAGGACAAAACTTAGTAATGAAGGCATCTTTAACGGGTCTCCACCCATCTATGGACTGCTGGGGGAGGTTGAGGTACCAAGACAGAGCCTTATCTTCAAGAGAAAAGTCGAACCCCTTATAATATATCACTTCTTGAGGAACTCCCATCATCTTAATGGTATCACAAATATTTTTGAAGGCATCGAGGTGATGGTATGGGTTTTTACTTCTCGAATTTCCACAAAACTTTTTGTTCTGGGTCATCAATATTATAGCTGGTTTCAACTCAAAGTTTGATGCATTGAAGTACGGGATGATGACTGAGCATCTACATTCATTGGCCATAGTTACTACCAACTCTCTAAGAGTCTTTCCTTCTTCATCATCTTCTCTTTCACTATCCCGGTCATTGCGCTCACGTTCATTATCGCGGTGATTGCAATGGTGCCTTATACAATGATGGTAGTGTCATTCTTTGTCATGTCGGTCTTCTTCACGACGATCTTCCTCACAATGTTCTTCTTCATGTTGACGACCATACGAGTAACAACCATCTCTATCTTCATTTGTCCCAGGAGGTGGGGGTCATGTTAAACTCTTGCATTCCATTCGTCCCCAATGAGAGTACCATCCACACAAGGCGGCATGGTAACTCGAGGTTAAGGTGGAAAATTGAACGGCTTTGCTTCCCTTCGAGTTCCCTAAATAAACCGCACAGTCGAGTTAGAAAACTGGATATGTTAAAATGAACTATTCTATGTAATCGTAGGGTAGAAGATTTAAGGTTTCTGTGTGGTCAAGCTTATTTCTAAGCTTGAGGCATGGGAGTATAGTGAGTGAACTCAAGTTCTTAATAGTATCATTTTGCCTTGTCCTTGGCAACAGTGCCAAAAGGTTGATCGAATTAAATCACGCATCCAAATGGAGCAGATCCAGAGTAGTCAGACTCTTAAGATAATAACCTGACACTCAAGCCCCCACAACTATTATACGGGGTCTGACATAGTAATCAGGGTCGAACCACAGGGACAAGGTTAGTAGGTGTTAAGTACACAGGGTCTCACACTCATATACTCCAGATAAATAGATGGTTTAAAAAGATTGTTCCCTAAGGAACAATTGTGCTCAAATCAAAACAAAGAAAGTTAAAATAAAGAAAGAAAATAACAACAAGAGAAAACAAGGTCTGATGGTAAGAAACAAAGATATAGAAGGGAACTCGGATCGGGGTTCACCTACTAAGGTCTCTCACCAACATGAAAACCTCACTCCCCTTTGTATACTACTATCAATATTACAAGAGGTCATAGAAATTTCTATACCCTCCTCTCTCAAGATAAGGATAGATATAGGATCTAAGGTGGCCTCCCTCTTGAGATAGCAACCTTATAACCACAAAGTAAACCATATGACCATAAGCCTTAGCAATCCAATATTCTCATGCATTCATACTATTCCATAACAACAGATAAAGAAGATACTACTCTTTCAAGGTACCAACGATCAAACATCACAAGATGGTAGCTAAGCATACAAGTGAAGCATTAATAATAAGCATATGGAGATAATCTTGATAAGAGCATATATATATTCAAAGGGAAGTAAGAATATACATGTTGGGAGAGACTTAGTGGCTACTCCAAACTTGAGTTAAGTGTTTAGCCACACATGTTAACGGGAAGCATAACGACGTTACAAAATGATAGATACATCATAACCATGAAGAGGAATGGGGTACAATGTAACGGAGATGACAGATCAAGAAGAGAGATAGAAGATGGCGATACACCAAAGTACTCCTTCCAATCTATATTTAGAATGGATGATGCAGAAGCTCTCCTTCTTTTGAGGGAGAGGGCCCTTCAAGCTTCTCTCTCCTTATCTTCTATCTTCAGAGATCCAAGACTGATTTGATGGATGAGAGTGGGTATGGAATTCGGTAGCACTTCATGGTCCTCGATGATATGCTGATGTGATAAGTCGAGGTGGGTGGCCTATTTATAGGTGTTTCCCATCGACTTAACCATTCACACCACGGTTGAGGGTTGGTATCGGTCGAGTCTTGTCCTCAGTCGAGGTCACCACAGTGGTTGGTCATGGTCCCATCTCTTTCTAGGCATGGCGTCAGTCGGGGTTTGATCACAGTCGATCGAGGCCTCTCCTTGATAGAGGCCACCACAATGTTCGTTCAAGGCCCCACCTCAGTCGAGGTATGGCTCTACCTCAGTCGTAGTGTGAATGGTTAAGTCGATGGGAAACACCTATAAATAGGACACCCACCTCGGCTTGTCACATCATTAGATCATCAAGGACTACGAAGTGCTACCAAATTTTATATCCACTGTCATCCATCAAATCAATTGTGGATCTCTGAAGGCAGAAGCTAAGGAGAGAGAAGGTTGAAGGCCTCTCTCCCTCAAAAGAAGGAGAGCTTCCGCACCAACCATTCTAGATCTAGATTTGAAGGAGTAATTTGGTGTATCACCATCTTCTCTCTCTCTCTCCAAGATCTGTCATCTCTATTACATTGTACCCCTTTCCTCTTCATGGTTATGATGTATCTTTCATTTTGTAATGTCGTTATGTTACCCGTTAACATGTGTGGCTAAACACTTAACTCGGGTTGTGAGTAGCCACAAAGGCTCTCCCAACATGTATATTCTTGCTTCCCTTTGAATATATATATGCTCATATCAAGATTATCTCTGTATGCTTGTTATTAATGCTTCACTTATATGCTTAGCGACCATCTTGTGATGTTTGATCATTGGTACCTCGAAAGAGTAGTACCTCCTTTAATTGGTGTTATAGAGTAGTATGAAGGCATGAGAATGTTGGATTGCTAAAGCTTATGGTCATAAGGTTTGCTTTGTGGTTGTAAGGTTGTTATCTCAAGAGGGAGGGCACCTTAGATCCTAGATCTATCCTTATCTCAAGAGAGGAGGGAATAGACACTTTTATGACTGCTTGTAATCTTGATAGGAGTATACAAAGGGGAGTGAGTTTTGCATGTTGGTGAGAGACCTTAGTAGGTGAAACCCGATTCGAGTTCCCTTCCATATCTTTATTTCTCACCATTAGACCTTATTTTCTCTTGTTGTTATTTTCTTTCTTTATTTTAACTTTCTTTGTTTTGGTTTGAGCACCATCGTTCCTTAGGGAACAACCTTTGTAAACCATCTATTTTTGTGGAGTATATGAGTGTGAGACCCTGCGTACTTAACACCTGCTAACCTTGTCCCTGTGGTTCGACCCCGATTACTACGTCAAACCCCATATAATAGTTGTGGGGGCTTGAGTGTCAGTTTAGTATCTTAAGAGTCTGACTACTCTAGATCCACTCCATTTTGGATGCATGATTTAGGCTAGTCATTTGGGCCCAATACAAGTCATTCCAAAAAAGGGGGACCATCGTGGTATCACAATGAATACAATGAACTCATTCCCACTTACACTGTCAATGGGTGGCAGGTGTACATTGACTATAAAAAGTTAAACAAAGCTACGTGCAAGGACCATTTTCCTCTACCTTTCCTAGATTAGATCCTGCAATGTCTAGCCCATCACGAGTATTTTTGATATCTTGATGGTTATTGTAGATTCCATCAAATCCCAGTCCATCTAGAATGCCAAGAGAAGACAACATTTACTTTCCCCTTTGGGACCTATGCTTTTAGAAGAATTCCCTTTGGGCTTTGTAATGTGCCAACTATGTTCCAACATTGCATGGAAGCCATCTTTGTAGGACTAATGGTATCTATTATGGAAGCTTTTATGGATGATTTCTCCATCTATAGAGATTCATTCTACTCATGCCTAGACCATCTCTCTATAGTACAATCTAGTCATAAAAGTGTCTATTCCCTCCTCTCTTGAGATAAGGATAGATCTAGGATCTAAGGTGCCCTCCCTCTTGAGATAACAACCTTACAACCACAAAGCAAACCTTATGACCATAAGCTTTAGCAATCCAACATTCTCATGCCTTCATACTACTCTATAACACCAATTAAAGGAGGTACTACTCTTTCGAGGTACCAATGATCAAACATCACAAGATGGTCGCTAAGCATATAAGTGAAGCATTAATAACAAGCATACAGAGATAATCTTGATATGAGCATATATATATTCAAAGGGAAGCAAGAATATACATGTTGGGAGAGCCTTTGTGGCTACTCACAACCCGAGTTAAGTGTTTAGCCACACATGTTAACGGGTAACATAACGACATTACAAAATGAAAGATACATCATAACCATGAAGAGGAAAGGGGTACAAGAGGGAGGGCACCTTAGATCCTAGATCTATCCTTATCCAATCTTAGTCAAACTTTGAAGGTCATACATATCAAACATGAGGATTAAAATATCACTTTAAATTTTTCATTTTAGTGACAATATTTTTAGGATTGCTTTCCAGGATAAACTTTTGTTAAATAACCTAGGATTATATAAAAATAATTAGAGCATATATTTTGAGGGGGGTTCTTATTGTATTAAACTAATTATTATTTTATTTAAACACATTATGTTCTGTTTATCTATATTTTTGAAAGAAAAAAAAAAGAGTTCTCTATTGTTCCACATGGTTGATTTTAGTTGAACTAGGATTATACTTTTAACTAAAAAGGGATAAGCATTTATGGAAAAATATTGTTTGGATAAATCTTGGTCAATAAGTATGTCACTGGTTGACTTAGGCCAAACTAAAGTTTATTCTCTCTCTCTCTCTCTATGTGTGTGTGTGTGTGCATATGTGTGTCAATGAGCACCTGTGTGTGTGTGAGAGAGCCAAAATCTTAGGCTGCGACATCAAACCCACCTTATGTGAGCTTTGTCCTCTAATTTTAGTCGTCTAGTGACGAGCCTTGAATGTGGGTCCATGTATGGAATCATGTCTAGTTTATCAAACTTTTCTAAATTTATAGTACCCGAATGTTTAAGATACATGCAACTAGTACAGGGTCAAAGTAGTTCGGGGTCGAATGCAGGGATAGGAAGAACGGCGCTTCGGAACTTGAGTTTCGCTTGTCTAAGCACATCAATTAGGTAAAAAGGATAGGTTTGGTTGTAAGAAGAAAACATCATAAAGAAATTAAACTAAAAGACTATCTCCAACTGGAGGTACTAGAAAGATTGTGATTTTAGGGTTTAGCAGTTTTTATAGGGGTTTTGTGTAACAGAAACTGAGGAGATAAAACTATTGTTGAGGCAAGGCACGAAGGAAGAAAACTTAGGCATAACAAGCGGCAGTGGAAAACATCCAGCACCCTCTTCTCTCAAAGAGAGTACCTCCAACTATGCACAAACACCCTCTCTCAAGAGTAATGGACATGGGTTGGAGTGGAAAGATAAACCAGGGCAGCCCTGATCCTGGGTACTCTCATACTCTCAGATCGGACCAAACTCTAGAGTTACAACATCCCCCTTTCGAAGGAGTTGAAATAAGAAATAGAATTCGATAGCTAGTCAAAACATGATCCATGCATACAGGCTAGAGTTCAGATGCTATAAAGAAATCATCCAACAAAAAGGAACCATACACAGAACAACAGGTATTAAACTCCACTAATTCCATAAGCTTAGATATGTAAAAAGGGTTTAGTTACAATGCATAATAAACGAAAGTAAAATGTTGAAAAGGGGAAGATAGGTATTGGCCTCCTTGATGTAGGAGGTCGATTTACAGCAGCGGACCCCTAAGACACCGCTAACCCGGTACCGGGCGGGAGCTCTTCCCGATATGCTTGTGTCGGGCGGCTAACCCTGTCAGGCGACATGTTGTGACGGCCAGGGCGTATCGGGACAAGACTCCCTGCCCGATACGGTCACGTCGGGTTGTCAGCCCTGTCAGGCAACAGGCCGTAACGGTTAGTCTGTATCGGGTTCAGTATCGTGTTGGGTTAGGGATGACTTAGGTTCTCAGTTTCCTTGTATCGAGTGTAGGGGGCAAGTCGTCTCGGGTTGAAGCCCATCTAGGAACCCGACACATTGGGTGGCCTTCTTGGTCGTATCGGGCTGCTGCGGCTACCGGGACAGGTTCTAAGTGAACCACTCCCGCCCCTCTTGGGTTGGGGGTGTGCTCACCTAGTGTCGCCCGACACGCCTTGGGACTCGACGCACTAGCCCCAGATGCTTTTTGAAGTTAGCTTTCACGAGGTTCCAACCCGTCCCATCGGAGTCATGTAGCTGCTATTTATAGGCAGCGGCAGGTATAGGTTGTGGTTCTCGTGGGGCCACGTATCCTTTATCGGCTCCGTTCATGTGGCTTCAAGGGAAGACCGACACGTATGTTGCCCGGTACGGTTGGCGGCGCGTGCCGGGTTGCGAGCGAATCGCTTGACCGTGTCGGGTAATGACCCTGGCGGGCAGCTGCTCCGGTGAGTGGTTTTATCACGCGATAGTCTCTATTGGGGTGAGTCATGGCAGGCAAAGCTCCCTGTCGGGTAGATAGTGTATCGCTCACCAGGGCTCCTCACGTGATGCGACCGTGAAGGGTAAGTGGGTGTGTCGTGCAGCCAGTAGAAGGGCCAGTTCAGGTGCTCGTTGTAAGTGGGTCGGGACGGGCCTTTTTGCGAACTTTGTGTAGAAAAATGAGGTAAAACTCTACAAAAGATAGAAAAAGAGTTAGGAGCATAGTTTGTCTTATTCTTATGCAATAACATGATAGAACGGAGAGGAAAACAGTTTATAAGGTAGGTTTGAAAATGAAATATGAGCCATAAATAGCCATAAAATGGGTGTTATCATCTACCCATGTTTGGATTATCAATATTCCTAGATTTCAACATACTGCCACCTTATATTGTCATAAAGGTTTATAGTTCAGCACATACAAGCAATAGGGTTTCTCTAGGGTTTGAAACCACATATCATATTGCTAGAGACTAGTAAGAAGGCACAAAGAAAATCCATGTCCTACTTTAGATGGGTGACCTAAGTTTGACCCTGAAATAATTTCTTCAAAAAATCATGTGATTATATTGCTCAGTTCTCCTACAAATCAATTTCTATCAACCATAGTGCTATTATAATGATAACATCTTCTTCAGGACTTAGATAGAGTCTAGGGTGTCTAACCTTGACATACATAGTGAATTTTTAATATCTCATTATATTAGGTTTAGATGACTATCTACTTAAGGTCTTTTGTATATCATTCTTTTTTATATCTTCTTATATATGTTGATCTAGAACATACTGATAGTGTGAGATCTTAGCATGAAACTTTGAACCAACCTAATAGTGCATGTCCCATAATGCATGCACTAGTAAGAGGGGCAAACCTACAAAATTATCCTTTATGTTTATGTCATTCCCTATAGAACTCTCAATTGGTTTGTCATGTCCATGAAGAAAAGGGAGGACATGTCACTAGTGGAGAGTATGTTAATACATAAGATGCAAAGTAGGTACAAACATACATATATATGTGTTTGTGTGTCCATTACATCTATAAAACTATCTAGTATACCTAAAGCTCAAAATATGATTATTCTTAGGGTCCTTACTTTAACCCATTCCCGAATCACAAAGTTGTTTATTCATACCTCTTGACTTCATGTATTTAGGGTACTTATAAGAAAAAGAAAATATCATTCTAGTGTTAATCTCATTGTTGCTCTGATACCAAATTGTAACACCCATTAAAGTGTATACAAGTCAACATAAGCAAATCACATGTTGTCCATAATCACTTGGCTAGTAGGAATGCCACAAAATATTATATACACAATAAGAAGCTACATGAAACACTATGCTTTTATAATACTTATATTTAGACAATTATTCTTGAAAAGAAAACTTGTAATATAAAATGTTTGGACTTTGAACGAAAACCTACTACATTATGTTAAAAGGAAGCTAATGCATAAATCATATTTAACAAATATATAACGGATTTTATTTGGTTTTGGACGAAACCTCATTGGGATAAGCCTTGGAAAGTTATGTGTAGAAGCACTGACTTTAAAGTTCCTTTGCTCCTTGGTCTATGCACATCTCGCCCCACTATTGTGCAAGAACAAAGACATAAATAAATTGCACATATATTTAAAAGTAAAATAAAACTTGACATGTATTCACATTAATAATTATCTTTACATTTTGGCTTCCATATCATCAATGAGTTAAGAAACATTACTATATTCCTTCTCTCTGTATATGTGGGACATTTATCTCAAAAAGCCCATCATTTCACATGACGACCATAAAGGTTCCTCATTGTGAGAAGCATATAATTAGTTACTTATTTCTTCTCATTAAGTTAACATCAGTATTATCATATTTCCATCACATTAAATTGTCTAAGGACAATAATTGTGTCAAAGTGTTCATCAAGTCAGTTGAGGCTCATTTTAATTACACTGAAGTGTAGCATCAAGCCAAATAACATAACATGGAACAATTTATAACTTAAGTGCATTAACTTCATCATGGTGCCATTTGTCCCTCTTACTCTTGAGATTAACATTACATGATTAACATGAATCTTATTTCCATTAATTTCACATAATTATATTATCCTAACATCAATTTATTAAGTATTGGTTATAACTATAGGACTTTATGAATATATAAATCATCATGAAATTAGTATAATTAGAGGTAATATTGTCATTACCTTAATAAACTTAAAATATGAAAATATAATTTGTAAATCATATATAACAAGAAATTCAACCATAATACTTATGTTTAGGGGTATGAATTGCTTACATGTAGCAAAAAAATCTAAACAATCTTCTTGATCATGCTTTAACCCTAGATCTCTTGAAACAAAAATAGTTTATGTTAATTTCTGTATTTATTATCACCTAAACCCTAATCCTAGGCTTATAGGAAACAAGGTCAGATATTAACCATAAAAGTGAGTTCCTTATAAAGAATACATTTCCAAAACAAATCTTTATGGATTATTTGATGTTGGATGAATATAAAATTTTGATGTATCAACCAATCAAAAATAGAGAAGTTTATAACTCTACTTAAAACAAATGTTATGTAGTGTGACCCTGTGGTGAGGTGACCAAACTGGGCACAACAAGTTAGCTAGGACTTGTTGGTCTAGAGAGCACATTGAAGAAGAAAATACATTTGTGAAAACCATGATTTTCCCAAGATGAGGAAACACAAAATTAACATATGTAGGGACACATAAAGGTATAAAGACAACTATTTAGTTCTAAAGTCGAGACCCTCTAAGAACATCTACTGGTGTTTAATCTTTGGAAGTAACTCATAACCTGAGATAAAATAATGATAAAAACTTTGTTGATGTACTTCCTAATCTCTTTGCAGACACAATAACCACTCTGAGAGAACTGAATTGATTCATAGCTCAGCAAAATCATTCCACCATGGCTTACCATGGGAGGAGATCCAAGCTCTAGAAAAGAGGCAATGAGGGAAAAAACCAAGACTTGATGAGTATAGAGACATCACGTCAAAGTCATTGACAAATAATCTAGCAAGAAGGATAATGTGAATCTTGAAATCGATTCGATACAGAAGAACAGTCGCAGGAAACCAAAAAGGGGATGAGTAGAGTTGATGGTGATTCCATCGGCACCATGACATCCAAAGGAAAATTCATGGCCCTCATTAGTGATCGAGGATGTATGAACCCTTGCATTGGGCATATGGTTGCTTTACATGGAAGGTGGGGTTAGGGTATAGGATAAAAGGGAAGATGATCAAAGCACGGTGACTAAATATGATTGTTGAGAGAATCATGGTGGTTTTTATGTGTTTACAAAAATAGATGAATCTATAAGGAAGTTGAATGTCGACTGCATGCTCATATAAAGGTGGTCACAAAGTCCAAATAGGGGGAGAGAATTATGTTCATAACTATGGAAATATTTGATAGTTTTGTGCTTGGAACATCATAAGGAATGAGAGGATATTGAGATTGTGGATCCATCACAATCACAAAGGGAGAGATGAGGAAGAGAAGCATGGGATACTACAAAGTATAGATTTAGAAATGAGTTGGGTGGGAGAGACAAATGCACGACCTCTCGATGGTCCATGAGTAATAGGAAATTCTAGCTTGGCCCAATTAGTGGGCCTGGAACACGGGATGACATGGTATTGATATATTACAATTTCTAGTCAATCTTAGCTATTTTCTTCCCAGAATAATGTAAGTGGTCTAGGACTATCTAAATCTACTCAACCCTAATTGGATATGACAAATCATAAGAGCAAATTAGATTTTGTATTTTAGTGCCAAAGTAATCTCAATTTGTTTTTTATAATAAATCTTTATTTAAGTACCCAAAAATATCTAAAGAGAATTGCAGACCCAAAATTAAAAAGAATTAGATACCCATATTTTGGGGAACAATTCATTCTTATTAAACTCAATTAAATTTTAGTGGGACATATTATGGACATTTAGTTCAATTCCACTTTTAACTCATATGTTTGTTTATTAGCCAACTGGGGCTATGTTTTTGTAAATAAATTACAAAGAGTTCATCAATCTTCGGACCTTGCTTATTTACTGGATATAGAGTTACTCATTTAATCAAAAATATTATTTGGAAAAATCTTTGTTAATAAGTATGTCACTTGTTGACTTAGGGCAAACATGTTTATTGCATATACTAAGTTGAAATTCTGTGATTGTGATCTGTGATTGTGATCGACATACTTGTCCCTCTAAAATATGAAACGCATTCTTTATGTGAGCTATATCTCTTTCAAACAAGCTTCTATGCGTTGTCTACCATCCTCGTGTGTCATTATCACCTCCCTTGACCTTATTTGTCCTAGCTTCCTTCCTAAATCCACTTCTCCACCCATCCAAGGGTCTCATATCATTTTTGCCACCCACATCATCCTTCAGTCTTCTACATTATACCACAACTCACATCTTCCACCCTCACCCCCATCTCTTCAACCCCCTTCATGGCCTTTTCTCTCAACCTCCTCCCTTTTAATGGTTTGTCACCTCTCTCACTACCCCTTTACACCATTGTGAGTTTTGTAGAAACAACAATATATGGTGACAATAGTGATGAGAAACTAGGGTGGATGTAGTTGACATAAAGTAGGCATCATATGTATATGTATTGGAAGGGGGAGTGGGGAGCTAAACAGAGGATGTGTAAAAGTGAAACTGAAAGTGGAAAAAGGGAAGTGTAGTAAGAGGTGAATGAGGTATGCATGATCTCAAATCGGACAAGCATTTGTCGGGAATAAGAATCAGACGGGGTTAACATAATCTAATCCATGTCTCGATCTGCATCATCCAATCAAAATTTAATCCACATAATTACATGTGTGTGCTAAATTAAAAATTTGGCCCAAATTTCTGTAAGAGTTGGATTTAAACTAAGGTAAACCAAAACCAAAAACTAAAATACCTTGTTTATTATATATAGACAACATTTTTTATAATATATGCATTGAGTACAAACTTTCAGACTATATTTTATCTAAAATACCTTTGATCGGCATATTAATAGGCATAAAAGAATAGCACACATGAACACATGCATGTCGTATCCAACCATTTTATATGTAACATGTTCGCAACGGTGTATAACACAATCTGACTTTATAAATTGTATACATACTACATTACTAATTAAATTGTTTGTAGCTCAATCGACATTTGCAGATCATCTGTTGAAAATAAATGTGTATTTTCTAGTCTCTAATAAGTTTAAAAATAGCAAAATTGGCATGCATGAGATCTTTTAGATATGTCTAATCTAAAAAGATATCCTTTTTAACTCATATGGTTGGGTACATACAACAAATTGGTTAGCACTACCACATATAACTTAAAAATATCGTCCAACGCACACTTCTTGAGTTATGTAATAGATTTGTCAACAAATATGTTCAAAAATGATTTCATTCTAATATCTTAAACCCAACCCGAAGCCAAATTATTACACAAGACCAAACATGGAACAAGATTTTCAAACTTACCCGGATTTAGTCAAAAGCTTACGAGCAGTTTAGCAATGTAGATTGGGGCATAAACCAGCCAAAAGTCCAAAAATCAGCAAGATTCAATGCGATACTCATTCATAAGCCATGGTGAAGTACGCAACGAAGAGAAAAGGAGTAACATCAAGCTTTTGAATGAGTCCAGCAGTTTGACAAAGAAGATGACCCTACCAAGCGGGTGCTGGTCATGGGAAATAAGTGGTGGCAAAATACCTTAAAATCACACTACGTTAGTGATATAGGAATATGATGTATTAAATCCAAATCCATGCACAAGCATGATGATCGTCTAACTAAGCTTTATATAAAACCACTATCTTGGTAGTTCTGGTTCATCGACCCCATCAAGCTAGTCCTGGCATAAGATGTAATCTACACACCCGTGATTTCTTAACGCCAATATTTGTGAATTGAGTGATCTCATTTAAGGGTGAGCAGATTTTGGTTAATAACCGATTAATCCAACGGTTGATTCTGAATGGTTAATTTTATTAGGTCAATTTGGTTAATTCGATTAATTTGGTTAATTTATTTCGGTTAATCGGTTAAATGGTTAATTTGACGATTAAAGATATTTTTGGTTTGGTTAACCGAATTAACCGAGTAGTCAAAATTTATTAATAAATAATATCCTACACATGCATATATACATATATAGTTGTACTTTTATTTCAAAATACTTCCCCATATATATAGTAATCAAGTTTTTATGAGCCATACAAAAATAAATTTACAACAATACTACTATAATATAACAATATTATCCCAAATTCTATGACTATTTCAAATAATATTATTACACGAATGTTATTTGGTTAACCAAATTAACCGACCGAATTAACCATTAATCGATTAGACAATAACCGAATTAACCGACTCAATTTGTTTAGGTTAATGGTTAAAATCTCAAACCACAAATTAACCGTTTAACCGAACCGAATTAACCGTAACCGACCGAATTAATCGAATGCTCACCCCTAATCTCATTCCACTTGGAAGTGCACAACCTTCCAAAGTCTGCACGGAAAGAAGACGCCAGATGCCAAAGCATTAGTCTGCATGGAAAAAGTTGTCTATGTACACGTGATGTTGTCCGCCACGTTATACGTGTTGCATACAGTAAACAAATAGTAAACAAATAGACAGCCAGTAAGCCAACGCATTAGCCAACTAAGGGCACTTTGGTTTGCTGGATTTTCACGAATCCGCATTTATGTCATCATGTATTTACAAAATACTGCATTGTTAAAATCCCGCAAACACAAATTTTATGTTTGATTTTCTGAATTTGTAAAATATATGATTTAATTTTTTTTGGGTCCACGGGCCAGCCTCTGCTGAATTTTGACGTCCGGAAGAATTTTGATGGAAACCAAAATGCGGGATTCCTATTATGTTCGGAAATCCTGGAATTAGCCCTGTTTCCGGAATCCTGTAAACCAAACATAAAGCTTCTGTAAATGGATGTCAAAATACAATCCAATACGGCAAAATTCAGGAAAACAAACATGCCCTAAGAGGCCATTTTGGCTCTAATCATTTTGAATCCCTGGAGTTAGATAACGGTTAGTATTTCAGTCTAGTAGAACTTTTGTACAAGTGTGCTTGAGCTTCTACTTTTTGATAAACATCATTCACTTAATTCAAATATAAGACAGAAATCACAACCCCAAGATCTGTTCGAGAGTACAAATTAAGTGAAAGAATGGTACAAGTAGTACCACTCCCTCAACTTAAGCAAGTGGTCGATGGCATGACCAAAAAGTTCACTAGATATGTGGTTTAGATGTCAATCTGAGCGTAAAAAACATAACAGGAACAGCCGAAATGGTATTATGAATTGCATTCACTTCCCAAATTTGGAATGCCTCGTGATACCATAAATATACTGAGATCAACCATTATAATTCTGCCCACTAATACTATATTGAATCCTAGGATCTCATTAATACTATATTGAATCCTAGGATTTCAGATGAACTCAGAACCAAATGGACCCTAAATAACCTAAAGTGAAAAGCATAAGATCAGTAGGATTCAAGACATTAAAAAACGGCCCAACTGATCCCGTAAACTGTCAAGGTAGATAATCAAATTAATTAAGAGAAGAAAAATCTGGTCTGTCAACAGACGTTATTTCAAAAGCGGATCGACGTTTGAGACAACAGAGCCACAGAAAGATCGACAGCATTTTCTGTATCTAACTCAGAAGAAAGGACAGCTGTCCGCGATAATCTGCCCAAAATAAACAACAATAACAATAATTAACTAGTTGCCTGCAGCGAGAGCATGTTCAGTGCCGACTGAAAATATAACTGTTTTTTATTTATAGAGCACATAAGGGACAGCCTTCCGGACAGTTCACTTGTCTTATTGAGTTCAGCACTGCATTAGACCTGAAAGTTAGATTTTAAAAATGTTCAAATAACCTTTATACAGACATGCATGATTACCAGGGGAATTTTGAGAAACTGAACCTGTGCAGCTATGCCCAAGTCAAGCAGCAGCCTCCAATAGCTCTCTCTGTGCCCGCTCCTGAAACGTCCTTTCCAGCTCCGGTCTGAAATGCCTAATCAGACCCTGAACAGGCCATGCTGCAGCATCACCCAGTGCACATATGGTATGCCCCTCAATTTGTTTGGTGACCTCCTGAAGCATGTCAATCTCCTCAAGCTTTGCATTTCCAACCTTCAACCTCTCCATGATCATCCATAGCCATCCAGTCCCTTCCCTGCAGGGAGTGCACTGCCCGCAGCTTTCGTGTTTGTAAAAAAATGACAACGTGGCATCAACAACATCTGTGGACAATGACTGCTGCCGTACCCAATCCAGATTGCACAGCCTTCAGGGCATCATAGTCCATCAACACATCATCACATATGTTTTTTGGCAACAGAGGTACTGACGAACCTCCAGGGATGACAGCCAGCAGATTGTCCCATCCACCTCTAACCCCACCACAGTGTCTTTCTAACAATTCCTTCAGCGGTATGCTCATTTCCTCCTCCACGGTGCAAGGCTTGTTAACATGACCAGAAATGCAGAAAAGCTTTGTTCCTGAGTTGTTTTTTCGACCAAAGCTAGCAAACCATTCAGGACCACGCCTTAGAATTGTGGGAGACACAGCTACTGTTTCAACATTTGTGACAGTTGTAGGGCACCCATATAACCCTGCATTGGCTGGAAACGGGGGCTTCAATCGTGGCTTTCCTTGCTTTCCTTCAAGACTTTCCAATAGAGCTGGTCTCCTCGCCACAAATATAAGCACCAGCACCAAAGTGAATGTATACGTCAAAGTCATATCCCGATCCACAGGCGTTCTTTCCCAAGAGTCCTGCTTCGTATGCTTCTTTCCTGGCTCTTTCCAGGTTCCTCCTCTCATTTACATACTCACCTCGAATATAAATGTAAGCCGCACTAGCTCGCATTCCCACACCAGCAATAAGGCAGCCTTCGAGCAGCTTGTGTGGATCATGACGCATGATTTCACGGTCCTTGCAAGTACCTGGTTCACTCTCATCAGCATTCACAACAAGATAAGATGGGCGGCCATCGGATACCTTAGGCATGAAAGATCATTTAAGCCCTGATGGAAATCCAGCACCTCCTCTGCCGCGGAGACCTGATTTCTTCATTTCATTTACAATCCAATCAGCACCCTTGAGCACCAGATCTTTGGTCCGATGCCAATCACCTCTTTGCCTTGCGCCTTTAAGGAAAGGATCATGCACACCATAGAGATGGGTGAAGATTCGGTCTTCATCTTTCAAACCTCCAAAGTGAGTTTTCTCTGGTGGTGGGGGTGGAGGTGGGGGCTGCGGTGTGCTTGACGTAGTTGCAGCCTGGGTGCTGAATGATCTGCAAGCAGGATTGATTCTCGCAAGACAGCGACGGTAACCTAAAGATAAGATAGTCCTCATGGTTTTCCTGAAAGAACATATATCTTGGGAGTCAGGAAGTTAACGTTAAGAGTCTTTGGTTAAGCGGTACTTTCAGTAATTAGTAACCAAACATGCAGATGCAATGATACTATCAATCAGATATCTAAACCCTACATTTAGTAACTAAGATATAATATTTATAAAAAATTATTTCCCGAACTCTCATAGTTGCCAACTTAGCATCACACGATAAAGACACTAGCTCCACAGGCACTTAGGCAAACTGGTTCTACAGCCTATAGATGGGGATGGCAAATGGATGAGTAAAAGCAACCTATACCCATTATACCTGTTTGATAATGACCAAACCCATACCACTCCAAACAAAAGTGCTAGGAACGCCAATGGGTGAATCTCAAGCATAACCTACACTAACCCAATTTATGCGCTATACACATTAATAACATTAACTCCGCCTATGTTTTCATATTTTGTGCAACTGGAGCCGGTCCCAAGCCCGGGTAAAAGAGGAGAGTTGGTGGTAGGTTGACAGCCAACCATCAAACTGTCACTCTTTCTATAACATGGATCCTTATAAAAAAATTGTTGCAGCGTCCCTACCTAGCAACGCGCTGCATCGGCACCCGGGTGCAGTGATAAATATGCAAGGGGCTTCGACACAGCGACGCCCGGTTGTGTTGAAGGATAAGCAAGGGTTTCCACATCTTGGACGGGTGTGGGTAAAAAAGCTAGTCCCGCTGCATCATCGCCCGGATGTAGTGAAAAATGTGCAAGGGTTTCCACATCTTGGACGAGTGTGTGTAAAGAAGCTAAGTCCCGCCGCATCATTGCTCGGATGTAGTGAAAAATGTGCAAGGGCAACATTTTCGACGAAGGCAGGTAAAGAAGCAAGTCTAAGAAAAAAGGTTTAGAGTTGGATCTTAGAATATTAGCTCTTTGACAGGAAAATCTTTGGAGATAGTAGATACCATGATTAGAAGAAAAGTCAATATAGCTTGCTTATAGGAAACTAAGTGGACAGGGGAACGTTGTAGAGAGATTGGAGACACAGGATACAAAATCTGGTATACTGACATTGATAAACATAGAAATGATGTAGGTATTATTGTTGATAAGATGTTGAAAGATGATGTTGTCAAGATCACTAGCATGGGTGATAGAATCATAGCTATCAAGGTCGTTCTTGGGGGAAAGATTTTTAACATTATTAGCGCTTATGCCCCCCAAGTTGGCCATAGCGGGGAGGCTAAGAAGGATTTTTGAGATAACATGGATGAATTGATGCAAGGAATACCAACTAAGGAGAAGATCATTATTGGGAGTGATTTAAATGGCCATGTGGAGAGTAGCAATGATGGATATGAGAGAGTTCATGGTGGTTTTGGATATGGCAGCAGAAACGGAGAAGGAGAGGATATTAGATTTTGCAGTTGCATATGATATGATTTTGATAAACACTCATTTCAAGAAAAGAGAATCTCATAAGATTACTTTCAAGAGTGGGTACAATTGTAGCCAAATTGATTACCGTCTTACAAGGCGGGAGGATCGTAAAGTATGCAAGGACTGCAAAGTGATTCCTAGCGAAGAACTCACGACCCAACATAGGTTGGTGGTTTTGGAATTTGGATATTAACATGAAGATCAATAAAGGCAAGCATACCAAACTCAAGATAGCAGGATCAAGTGGTGGAATCTTAAAGGAGAAAAGATATTGACCTTTCATGACAAACTCATCAAGGAGGGAACTTGGAACTTAGATTCTAATGTCAACACTATGTGGCATAACATGAGCTCCTGCATAACAAAAATTGTCGGAGAGGTTTTGGGGGAGTCCAAAGGTTGTGGGCCTCCATAAAAAGAGACTTGGTGGTAGAATGATGAAGTACAAAAGGCTATTAAACTGAAAAGAGAGATCTATAGGAGCTTGTCCAAATCTCGAGATGATGCACCGTTCCAAAGATATAAGCAAGCAAAGAAGGAAGCGAAAACGACTGCTCAAGAGGCAAGGTCTAGATACTTTGATGATATTTATAAGAAGTTTGGCACTAGAGAAGGGGAGAAAGATATATATAAAATGGCTCGTATAAGAGAAAGGAAAGGAAGAGATTGAGTCAAGTAAAATGCATCAAGAATGAAGATGGTAGAGTGTTGATAAAGGACGATGATATCAAGAACCAATGGAGAAATTACTTCCATAAGCTTTTCAGTGGATCTACTGTAAAAAATGTTAGAGACTCGTGTGACAGGGATACAAGAGATATCATTTACACACGACGAGTTTCACATTTTGAGGTCAAGAATGTCTTGAAAAATATGAAAATGAGAAAGGCATGTGGACCAGACGGTATTCCCATTGATGTATGGAAGAGTATGGGGGATGAAGGAGTTATGTGGTTAACAAATTTATTTAACAAGATCACGAAGACAAAGAAGATGTCGGGTGAATGGAGAAATAGTACTATAGTCCCCATCTACAAGAACAAAGGTGATGTTCAGAGCTGCACAAACTACAGAAGTATCAAGTTGATGAGTCACACAATGAAGCTTTGGGAGAGGATTATTGAGCAGAGGCTAAAATCTATAACGCATATATCAAACAATCAATTTGGTTTCATGTCTGGTAGATCGACAACAGATGTTATTTTTCTGATAAGGAGGCTTATGGAGAAGTATAGGGAAAGAAAAAAAGATTTTATAGTTTTTATCGATTTGGAAAAGACTTATGATCGAGCACCCAGAGAAGTGTTGTGGATGGTTTTGAGGAAAAATGGTGTGTCAATCCAATACATTGACTTGACTAAAGACATGTATGGTAGCTCTATTGCAAGTGTGAAGACTCTTGGAGGTGAGACAGCAACATTTCCCATCACAATTGGGGTACACCAAGGATCCACACTTAGCCCATATATGTTCGTTCTTGTTATGGATGAGTTGACAAAAAATGTTTAGGATGATGTTCCTTGGTGTATATTATTTGTTGATGATATTGTATTGATTGACGAAACTAAAGATGGTTTGAATGATAAAGTTGAACTTTGGAGAAAGGCACTGGAATCAAATGGATTGATGATTAGTAGGAGCAAAACTGAGTATATGCATTGCAATTTCAGCCAATCTCACAGTGTGAATGGTGGAGCCAAGTTGGACGGAGTAGATATACCAAAATGTGATAAATTTCATTACTTGGGCTCTATCATTCAAACAGATGGCGATGTCCAAAATGGCATTTGTCATAGGATCACTGCTGGATGATTGAAATGGAGGAGTGCAACTGAAGAATTATGTGATCGGAAGATCCCTCTCAGACTAAAAAGCAAGTTTTACAAAACTGCTAGACGGCCAGCCATGCTCTATGAGAGTGAATGTTGGGCGGTGAAGAAACAAGGACTCAACGAGATGAACGTGGCTGAAATGTGTATGTTGAGATGGGTGTGGGAAGACAAGAAAAGATCGCTTGAGAAATGACTATATCAGGAATAAAGTGGGGTGGCGAGCATTAGGGACAAGTTGCGCGAGGGCCGACTTAGATGGTATGGACATGTGCAACACAGACCAACTAATGCGCCTATACGAAGCAATACTATTGAGGAAAACATAATTAATAGAAGAGGAAGAATGCCTAAATTAACATAGGAAGAGCTTATAAAGAGAGATTTTGAATCTCTACATATGAACCAGAATATGACCCATGATAGAGCTGAATAGAAAAGAAGGATCCATGTAGCCGACCCCAACATAGTTGGGATTGAGGCTTAGTTGATGATGATGATGATGATGATGACACGTATTGATAAGATTATTCATGTGCCTTTTAAAATCATATCAACCACATGCTCTTCTTACCTTCAAAAACAAGTGTACCAAACAACAGTAATATCACACGAGCTTCAATCCTAGCCATACGGTTAATCAATTCTTTTTTGCCACCCAGCTCATGTTCAATGAGATGTTATCACTTATCACTAAAGAAACAACATCATTCGCGTTATTTTATGATTATACTCCTAGCTGCCACCATCTATCAATTACATCTATTCACCCTAACATGTATATTTGTTAGCGAGGGGCATTTCAAATTCGCACAAACCAACAGGACACTCCCACACTCCATCCTCAATAATCACTACTCACAAATTATTCATTTTATGAAAAATTTAAAGCGATACATCCCTTATATGCCCAACACTAGCTTAGGAATCTCATTTTTACCACACTCGTCCTTTCGTTTCCTCGTGCCTACTGGACAATAAGACAGCATTATGCCAAAAGTGAAGCAGACATTGAAAATTGATGGTTGATACAGTATTTCTGATTGGAGACTGGTGCCTGGACACTGGCTTAAGCTAGATGTGGTTCCACAAGAGTAATCAAATTGAAGGGAATGGGTGTTGGCCAATGGTCAAGGGCACAGTGAAAAAATGGAGCTATGATATGCAGGAAAAAAAGTCTGAATGAATTAATAATTGGTCAACGATTATTTTGTCAAGAGTGCACAGGCAGGATTTAATGCAGCCAGGAGATGGAATGAATATGTGCTTTCGATACTGAAGGGATGCGGATCGGGTGGAAAGGGGGGTCAATTAGACCGGGTATAGGTGGTGACTTCAAGAAAAACAGTGTGAAAGTAACAGTTAAGAGGACTAATCTCAACAAGTAGGATTTGAATGGTCCAAAAACCGCCGACTACAATGTGAAGAGGTCCATAGACCAAAAAATATAGGACCCCATCTATTTGGACCATAGGTTCAGGACAGGATTCGATGGAAATTACCCTACATAAGTGAAGCAAGACAAAAACATCACGACTTATTATTGTTAATAGTGGTGACAAACTTAATTGTATTTCTTCATCTACTTATTTGTATTTATTTATCTACTGTTATTTAATTAGTTATCTACTGATTTGTGTTAATTTATGTACTAATTTTGATATTATTTAATCATCTACTGATTTAACTTCATTTATAAAAAATTACATGTATCCATTAAATTATTATATATTCATCTACTTATTTGTATCTATTCATCTACTGAATTTATCTGTCTATTGTTTTTTATTTAGTTATCTACTCATTTGCATTTATTTATGTACTGCTTTTGGAATTATATAATCATGTACTGATGTAACTTTATTAATCAATTCATTTGTATTAATCTATCCACTTAATTGTATTTATTCATCTACGTATTTGTATTTGTTTATCTACTGTTTTTCATTTATTTATCTACTGATTTGGGTTTATTTATGTACTGATTTTGATATTATTTAATCATCCACTGATTTAACTTCATTTATCATAAATTTTACATGTATCTGTTAAATTATATATATATATATATAGAGAGAGAGAGAGAGTCAGGCTAGAATACACTCGAGTGTACAGATCGCATGAATACACTCAAGTGTGTTTGCATATCAAGACTATTTTTTGCAAAATGTAAGCCATTGATCTTCACCGTCATACTATAACTAGGCTACATACAAATTTTGAGCCCATTTGGATGAGTGTAAGTCACTCATCCAAGGACGACAAAATCGACGCACAAAACTAATTTGAAATATATAATTTTTGCGGTCTTTATAACATGACCTATAAATATCCAAATGTGCTCAAATTTTGCGTATCAAATTTTGCGTATGAGCTATTCACAACATGTTTAAGAAGATCAACGGATTAGATTTTTGGAAAAAAAAATATTGCATCATGAAAAACTACTTGAGTTTATTCTGCTCCGAATACACTCGAGTGTATTCTAGCCTCTCTCTCTCTCTCTCTCTCTCTCTCTATATATATATATATATATATATATATATATATATATATAAACGCTTGGAAACGCCTGGGCCTCCGCCTGGACGCCTAGGCAGACTGGGGACGCCTAGCCGCATATACAACCATGTAGTGGCCACATAATCATGACCAAAGTGGTTCCTTCCTTGCAAAACAAGTAGATTTAGAAGGGGGGAAACATAGTTATCAAGGCAACTGCCTAAGCGCTACTCAGACAAAATGGAACAAGGGCTCCAACCAGGGTGCCTAGGGCATTTTAACCCTAATATGTGTCATTTTAAGGTCAATAAGGTTTTTTTTTAGTGTAATTAGGATTCAGTGTAGTCTCTTTTAGGTCAAATTGGGTCTTAGGCCTTTTTTGGTCAAATTTAGGTCTGAATTAGGTCAAATTAGGGAAGTTACTACTAATTTAGGCATGTTAGTCAAAAATCAAAATAGATAAAGTTAGATCCAATTTAATCAAGTTAGACGAAATAAGGACAAGTTAGGGAAAGTTAGGCACAACGTTAGTAGAATTCGAGTGATGTTCGGTATTATGCAGTTAGATTTCTGATTAATATAGCCCAGAGAATATGTCATATGAACTTCATAAAAGATATACATCAATGTGTGTATATATATATTTTATTGTGTTATTTTACTTAATGTGTTATGGGTTTAGACTTCTCTTGTCTATTAGCCTCTTTTCTTTTTATCCCATATTGATTGTCTCTACTTTATATCTTACTCTCCTATCCTATAAAAGAGAGAGTCATGTACTTGTTTTAATCATCGAATACAAAGCCTTGTATTATTTTAGATGGTATCAGAGCAGCCTGATCCACCTTAAGCCCTTCCCACCCAAACCCTAAAACCCATGCCCCCATAACCCTAGCTGCCACCCCCTCTCCCTCACTTTTCTTTTTGTTGTTGTTGCCACCCCCCTCCCCTCCTTTGCCACGGCCGCCGCCAGGCAGCCCACCCATGTCGCCGCCTCTCCTGTCCCTCCTCTCCACCGCCATCTCCTCCCTCCCCTACTCCCAATCCCGCCTCTCTTGTCCCTCCCCTCCTTTGCCACGGCCACCGCCAGGCAGCCCACCCATGTCACCGCCTCTCCTGCCCCTCCTCTCCACCGCCATCTCCTCCCTCCCCTACTTCCAATCCCGCCGCCACCCCCCCATCTCCAATAGCCCCAATGCCATACCCCCTCCCATCTCCACCAGCTTGCCGCCACGGCCACCCACACCAGCCAACCCGCCGCCACCAACAGCCTGCTCGCCGTCCATCCCCCTCCTCCAAAGAGCCATCCACAACCTCCTTTCCTCCATCCCCTATTCTGCACCACCACCCTATCCATACGCTACCATCTCTTCATACAGTTAGCCACCCCGATCCATCCCTCTCTTCCCCGCTACTCTCTAAACGTCTCTGGTAACTTTCCAATTCCACGTTGACGGGTTAATCGGATTTTACTCTCTGCCTGCCTACGCCTCATGGTGTAGTAATTCTACCTCCATGTTGGCGTAGATTTTTCTATCTCTCTTGCTGCCCCTACGTGGGTTTCTAAGATCTGATGCGTCAGATTTCCTACAGCTATCTTCTGCCCCCATGCGGGTGTTACTAGCTCTACCCATGTGTTGGTTTTTATTGTTGTTTCTTTCTGTTGACTGCTACGTACCTACTGCTCATGTCTGCTACTTTTGCCTGCTTTGATGTCTTGCTTATTGCATGACCCATGGTGTCCATTGGACCACTGATCCGCTTCGAAAATTGTGTCACTACTATCAAGTTGGACGGCTCCAACTATCACACCTGGGCGGCTTCTTTCTACCAAAGATTCGGTTGTTCCTGATGCGACTGCTGATGACAAGACAAAGCATGCATATGATCTATGGTCAAAAGAGGATTCTGGTGTTATGACATGGATGGTCAACAGAGCTGAGCCTAAAATCAAACAATCTCTTCTACGACGGCAAACATCTAAGGACGTGTGGGATCAACTTTCCCACATGTACTCTCATCAGCAAAATCCGAAGAAATTGTTTGATATCTTCAAACACTTGGCCAAGGAGTACTCTACAACTTATCCTATTAAAGACTACTACAATCAGTGTTGCGCACTTTGGGATGAATTCGAGGTCTACCATCCGCTCTCGGTTGATATTAAAGAAGCTCAACGACAGCCCAACGAGCTTCAGCTTGTTCAGTTCTTGACTGGCTTACCACCCTCCTTTGTGGGTGTTGTTGATCAGATTTTCTCCAGTGATCCTCTACCTACCTTATGTGACGTTTTGAAAAGCGTACAACGCTTACCTTCAGTCTCTCAAGCATCTCCTGACTCTCTTGATGGTGTTTCCTTTGTTGTTCGGTCTGGTGATTCAATCTGTGGTCGTTGTCGTGGCCACGGTCGCGGACGCTCTACTACAGGCCATGGTTGTGGTTCGTACGCCTCTGGTTCTGTCACTACTGAACATCGTTACTGCAACTTTTGTAAAAGAATCAATCATAATGCAGGGCCATTGATGGATCAAACACGGAAAACCTGCTTGAGTGCTTGGACAAATCAAGTTACATCCGACCAGCCCAACACTGTTGCATCTTCATCAGCTCCATCATCTGCTGACTGCATCTGATCTGAATTTGAAAAGTTGCTCCAAGCTCGATTGGCTTTCCTCTGCTGAGACGTCTCCTAATGGCAGTTATGTTCTCTTGACACAGTTTGGTAAAAATGCATGCGTGATCGACTCCGGTGCGACCTCCCATATTACTGGAAATCCTACTTTATTTTCTAAATTGCATAAACATCTGATATTCCCCTTGTTTCTCTTGCTGACGGTTTACAAACACTTGTCTCCGAATTTTGAAATATTTGTACTTCTAGTCGACTTTTGTTACGTTTAGCTTTATATGTCCCTAAATTCTCAATCAACTTATTATCCGTCAGTAGAACTATTAAGAGCCTACAGTGCTTGATAACATTTGACTCAGATGGTGTTATCTTTCAGGATCTGCACAAGAGGAAGAAGATTGGTTCGGGCCATGAGGGATCAGATAGCTTATACTACTTGGACACACCAAAGAATGTTGCATTCCTGACTATAGCTGTAACTGGCATCCAATGGCACTATTGGTACGGGCATCCGTCCCCGGCTAAGTTGAAGCATCTACTACCTGATATTTTTTATTGTCTTTCAATGTGAAACTTGCCAGTTGGGCAAACAGACTAGATCTACTTTTGTTAAGAAAACTTGTATTAGCTCAAAACAATTGTTTGATATAGTACATGCTGACATTTAGGACCCATGTTCTATTTCCAACATTTCTGCTTTTCGATAATCAGTTTTATTGACGATTTCTCTAGGACAAACTAGACATTTCTATTAAAAGACAGGTTTAATATTCTTGATACTATCGCATCTTTTTTTGTTGAGATAAAAACTCAATTTGGTATAACTATAAACGTATTTCGCACTGACAATGCCCTTGAGTTCAATGAAAAATCAGTTAGTCTTTTTTGTCAGAAACTGGGAACCATTTACCAAACCTCGAGTGCTTACACACCTCAACAGAATGGGGTCGCCGAACGCAAGAATAGGCACCTTCTTGAAGTTGTCCGCACTCTTCTGTTTCACTATCATGTCCCCCAATATTTTTGGCCGGAAGTTTCCATTGCATGCTATCTCATTAATCGCATGCCTTCTCATGTACTTGGCAATCAAGTACCATATCAGATTCTATATCTCGATGCTCTTCTTTTAACTGTATCTCCTCAAATTTTTGGCAGTACATGTTTTGTCAAAAATCTGCGCCCTGGCTTATCCGAATTGGATCCACGTGCTATCAAGTGTGTTTTCTTAGGGTACTCTAGGACACAAAAAGGGTACCGATGTTATGATCCGATTACTAAAAAGTGGATGGTTTCAGCTGATATGGTCTTTTTTGAACATATGTCGTTCTAAGCTCTGCCCTGACGTCTGATTTACTTGCGGATATACCTTTACCAGTGATTGATGATGCTACTATATCGGATACAAATATTGCTACTGCTCGTCCACTAAAGGTTTATCAACGAAGACCGAAGATTCCAACTCCCTCTATGGCCCCTCCAAGTCCTCCATCCTCGTCGGCAGATCCACCCCCACCTTCGGCTCAAGTATAGTCTGAATTGGATATTCTTATAAGTTTACTCAAAGGCACTCGGCCTTGCACTCAACATCGCATTGGGGATTTATGCATTACTGCTCACTTGGGATCTAATTTTGCAAACTTCACTTAAGTTCTTTTTGCAGTTTCCATTCCTAAAAATGATTCAGAGGCTCTTCAGCATCCCGCATGGCGTCAAGCCATGAAATTTGAAATGCAGGCTCTCACTAAACGAAATACTTGGGAGTTGATGCGCTTGTTGATTGTTCCCATGTTGGCTGTCGATGGATTTTTACAATCAAATATCATCCTATGGGACTATTGAACGCCTCAAAGCTCGTCTTATCGCCAAAGGTTACACTCATACATATGGCGTGGGTTACTTTGAGATTTTCTCTCATGTAGCTCGCATGAACTCAATTCATGTACTTATTTTTGTGGCAGTTAACTCTGACTGACCTTTAATTCAGCTTGGTGTCAAAAATGCTTTTTATATGGCGACCTGCATGAGGAGGTATACATGGAGCACCCTCCCGGATTTGTGCTTCAGGGGAGTCTACTAAAGTTTGTCGCATGCGCAAAGCCATTTATGGCCTGAAGCAAAGTCCATGTGCCTGGTTTGATAAGTTGAGCTCCATTCTTCACAAGTTCTAGTTCCGTCGCTCTCGGTCTGATCATTTTGTATTTGTCAAACAAACTAATTCTGGTCTTGTTATCTTGATTGTCTACGTTGATGACATCATACTATCTGGTAGTGACCCTGTAGGAATCCAGACCACTAAAAGCTATCTGGAAAAACACTTTGTCACCAAAGATTTGGGCGCATTACGATATTTTCTTGGCATTGAACTTTCTCAGTCATCTTCTGGTCTATGCTTGTCTCAGCGTAAATATGTTCTAGATCTTCTATCTGAAACAGGTCTACTTGGGGCCAAACAGGTCTTCTATCTGCTAGTACTCCCTTGGATCCAAACACAAATTGGGATGACGAGAATTCTCCTTACCCTAATCATCATCAATATCGCCGCATGGTCGGGAAACTTATATATCTCACTATCACTAGAGTTGATATCACATCTGTTGTTGGACTGGTTAGCAGGTATCTCGATAAGCCCAGATAGTGTCATTGGGACGTTGTCTGTCATATTATGAAATATCTGAAAAGCTCTCCTGGAAAAGGCCTTCTTTACAAGAAACATGGGCATTGTAATCTTGTTGGTTATTTTGATTCTGACTATGCTGGAAGCAAGATAGATCGCAGATCTACTTCTAGATTCTGCACATTTGTTGGAGGTAACCTAGTCACCTGGCGCAGCAAGAAGCAAACAGTCGTTGCTCTTATAGTGTTGAAGCGGAGTATCGAGCGACGGCTCATACTACATGTGAACTCTTCTGGGTATGCAGCCTTCCGAAAGATTTTGGTATCTCTGCTTTCACACCTATCCCCATGCATTGTGACAACAAAGCGGCCATCTCCATTGCCAGTAATCCTACTTTCTATGAACGCACGAAGCACATTGAGGTTGGTTGTCACTTTGTACGGGAAGTTGTCTTATCTGGTTAGATTTCTACACCGTATACACATACTTGAGATCAAGTTGCAGATATCTTCACTAAAATTCTACCAAAGAGCACATTCACTACTCTGATGGACAAGTTGGGCATGATCGATATCTATGCTCCAGCTTGAGGGCATAGTAACAACATTCGATTTTTTTTCAAAAAAACGTGTTTTAAACGCGATTTTTTCGGCCACCGTATGTTATGCTCGTTTTATACTGTAAACCGTACAATACGTTTTAAACGGGTATTAAACTCGTTTTATACGTAATATTCATTTTAGACGCGCTTATTTCATTTTTTTACGTTTTAAACAGTGGTGTGCGACCCACTTATTCTGCCCATCTCAATAGGGTTTTCCCAAAACCCTCGACACCTCCGCTAGAATTGACTCCCGTGCACCCCCCGTTTAACCCGTACCCCTCTTGCGCCCAGCGGAGCACTACCAGGAGCAAGGCTAAGCACCTGTCGGAGCACTACTGGAGCACGACGAGGAGCACCACCCTGTGCCGTTGAGTACTGCTGGGACCTATTGTCGCCTACGTCTGTTGCGACACCAAGGAACTCACGGCTGTGGCGGTTTCCTCATTGGTTCCAACGGCTGTTTCTCCACGTATGTCCCCTCTCTATTTTATTTTTTCTTCTACTTTTTCCCCTCCTCCTTCGGGAACTCTTCTCCTAATCTTCTGTGATCTTCCCGCAGTCATCCTCCGTCCGCCCTCATCCCCTCACTCGTATGCCCGCTCCATCAGCTCCACAGCTACAGCAGCACAATCAGCTGCATAGTCACCCTCCCCCCCCAATCTTCCCGCCCCATCATCACCTAGTTGTTGCGGCGGTCAGCACTCAGCAGTTTGTTGTGACCATGAAAGCCATTTCCGACCACCCCCCATCATTGCTGCCAACAGTCACCCTCCCTTGAACCTTCCTCTTCAAGTTTTCCTCCAAGCCATCACATTTCCCCCCTTCCTCCACTGTCCCCAGTCCTAACTTCCGTCAATTTTATGATTACTGCTTCACTTCTCCCTTTTTCTCCTCCCCCATATCACCCTCCCCTTTCTCCTCTAGCAATCCAGGAACAACAAAGTCTCCTATAACTAAGTCTTTTTGCTGTAATCTTCATAATTACAACAACAACTCTTGTGTTTCCCCTACTCATTGGTCTTCTTCTTGTTTTTTCTCCTTGTTGATTTGTTAAGGCTCATAGAGGCTGCTTCTGTTGGAGGTGTGACACGAGTTAGTCACAAATCACAATTGAAGTTGTAGCCTTGTAGGCAATCTGCTTTCTACATACTACAGAAATTAGTCGTAAGTCTATAAATTGACTAATTACACCTTATTTATATCAGTTCATGAGCAACTTTTATTCATTGGATGACGTTCTTGTATATTAGATTTATGTCATGACTAAGTAATTATTATTAGGTGGATGATGTTCTATCTAATTGCATGATGCATGTAGCTTACTAGCAATCTTCTATAGTGTTTAAGTCTAATTAGTATTTGTTTAGCTATTTTATTAGGATCAACATGCCAAGAGGCAAAGATCCTATTTGGGAGCATGTAGAGCAAACAACTGATGGCAAAAATAAGTGCAAATTTTGCCATGAAATCTTTACTGCATGGATCACTCGTCTCCGCTATCACTTTGGCAAGTATCCTGGAAAGGATTTTAGACCTTGTCCTTCGGTGCCAGACGATGTGAGAGCCATGGCTCTTCAATCAATTGGGGATTTGAATGCCAAATCAAAGAAACAGAAGGTGACATATTTCTAGAGAACGACTAGTTTTCAAAGTTCTTGCCCGCCAGGTGGGTCTACAGTTGTGGATGTTGTTGATGTTGACAAGTACAAGAAAGAAACACTTGGTCAACAAACTTTATATATAGTGGTGAAGAAAGGGGAGAAGAAGGATGCAGATAAAGCAATCTTGAAGTTTTTAGTTTCTATTAACATTACTTTAATGTTCTTAGGACTCCTGAATTCGAGGTATGTGTTGCTATTGCAAATGCAGGTCCTAGTTATGAACCACCTAGCAGTGAAACGGCTAGGACATGCCTTCTAGATGAGTTGAAGGCTAAGGTGGATGCATATGTCAGCTTTGTGAAAGAGAGTTGGCAAATTTCTGGCTTCACAGTCATGTCTGGTGGGTGGAAAGATATGAGTAGATCTCATTTGAACTTGTTGGTTCAAAGCCTAAAAGGGGTGATGTTCTATAAATCTTTGTGCACAGAAGGTCGTGCTAAAGATGGTCCCTATATAGCTGATTTTATCTCATCATGCATTGAAGATATCGGTGTCCAAAATGTTGTGCAGTTCGTGTCTGATAATGCAACTATAGTAGTACAGGAGCATTATTAGAAGTAAAATATCCTCAGATCTTCAAAACAAATTGTGCAGCGCATGGCATGAATTTGATTTTAAACGATGTTGGTAGTTTTGCTAATATTTCTCCTGTATTTGATAATGCCAAGAAGATTGTCAAATTTATGTACAAGTATCTACATGTCTTGGATTTGATGAGGAAACACACAGAGGGTAGGGAATCGAAGAAACTCAGTGCCACTCGCTTTGCTACTCACTTTTTGTGCTTGCAATATGTACTTGCACAGGAGCAGGGTTTGAGGTTCATGGTTGCATCCCCCAGTTGGAGAGATTTGCCACAATACAAGAGTGATGATGGAATTGAAATATGTGACACTATTCAAGATAATCATTTTTGAGAGTCTAGCAGGAAGGTCATTCGTGTTGTAGAGCCATGATTAGAATTCTAAGAATGGTGGATAGTGAACGTTCTACCATTGGATACATTTATGAAGGATTGGATAGAGCAAAAGAAGCAATAAAAGACATCTTTGAGGGAGTTGCAGATAAATACATGCCCTTCTGGAAGATAATTGATTATAGATGGGATAGAAACTTGCATAATCCCCTTCAAGCTAATGTTGCTTACTTGAATCCTCTATTGCAGTATCAAAAAAGAGTCACAATGGATGTTGAAGTAAAACAAGGTGTTGAAACTGTTGTGATGAAGATGGTGCCTGATGCATGTACGAGTTCTTTGATATTGAAAGAGCTTTGTGATTATCATGCCAGGTATGCTCAGATCTTCTCTCCTTTGGCGATTGATTGTCTTACTACTACTCACCCAAGTAAGAGTCAAATATCCCTTTGATTTACTTCTTAACGTTAATTCTTAATGTTTTAGCATGAGTGGTTGACCAATTCTGTTTCGTTTTGTTAGGAGTTTGGTGGGATATGTGGGGTGGAAACCTCAGCTCCTTGCAAAAGTTGGCCATTAGAATCTTAAGCCAACCTTGTAGTGTTGCTCCCTGTTAGCGCAATTGGAGTGTTTTTGATGTTGCACATACCAAAGAGCGCAATCGCCTTGATCCAGAAAAGTTGGAAACATTGGTCTTCATTAGGATGAATTCACATTTGATGAAGAATACTGCTGTAAATGAGGAGGAAGACGCATTGCCTACTGAGTTGGAGAAAATACATGCTTTTATAGGTGACATGAATGATGGTTCTTCAAATACAAATGATGATGAACCAGCTCAAGCTGTGGAAGTAGGAGATAACCATCAACCTGAGAATGTCACTACTACAACAAATGTTGAATTTCATTCAGCCTCCTGCAACTTTGATTTTGTCTCAGTGATGTAATAGACAAACTTTATTAGTGTGTGATGTTAATGTAATGGACTAGTACTCCTTGGTCCTAAGTTGTCTTCTTTTTTGTAAGCCAAGATGCGGCAAACTTTGATTTTCATATGTAGCACCTTAACTTGCAATCAATATCTCAAGTTTCTTGGCTAATTTATATATTCTAACATGTGTGTGTGTGTGTATATACATCTGTTTTTTTTCCCGACTTCTTTCCGAATAGTTGACCGTACTTTTACAGTACGTTGACCGTTTTTTAGCCGAATTTTCCGCATATTTCCCAAATTCCGAATTTTTCAACCCGACCGTACGTATCCCGAATACCAAATTTGTGACTATGCTTGAGGGGGAGTATTAGTATATATAGTTTACTGTGTCATTTTACTTATTGTGTTATGGCTTTAGACTTCTCCTGTCTATTAGCCTCTTTTCTTTTATCCCACATTGCCTGTCTCTACTTTATGTCTTATTCTCTTGTCTGATAAAAGAGAGAGCCATGTAGTTGTTTTAATCATTTAATACAAAGCCTTCTATTATTTTAGATATATATATATACACACACACATATATAATGAAAGAAAAAAGGCCTAGACCCATTCCTGTAGGTCACATAATAGCCACCTTAACAAGTATATTACACAAGGATTGTAAAGTGATCGATGGAAAAGAACTCATCGTCCAACATAGGTTGGTGGTTATGATGTTAACGTTTTAACATTAAGACCAACAAGCAAATATATAAAGGTATCGGAAATAGAAGAATCAAGTGGAGTGAAACCTTAGAGGAGATAAGAAGACCCTTTTTATGGTAACTTTATAAATGATGGTATTTGGAGCTCAGATGTTGTAGTCAATACCATGTGGAATAACACAAGTTTGTGCATTAAAAGAGTAACTAAAGACTTCTGGGGTACTTAAAAGGTAAAGAGTCTCCTCAAAAGAGACATGGTGATGGAACACCGAACACTAAAGTAAATTTATTTAATAAATTAATAAAAGAGATTGGTTGCCGATGAAGTGACACATAAATTCTTTTGGAGTAATTAATGGGTAAAGGGTGCCCTCCGGAGAGCCTCCTAGCTCCCCCCCCCCAAAAAAAAATGGGTCATCGACAAGCTGAGTCATCATGGAATTAAACTCATGTTGAGTGATCTGAGTTACTAATAGGGAGAGAAATAGTATAGTGAAGGAGCAATAAAATTGAGGTTGTCACATCCTTCCCTCCTTACAAGAAATTTAAAATGAGTGGGGAGGCATTAAGCTGAAGTTCAATAATACTCATATATATGCTCAAACCCATATCTCAAGGCTGGCCTTATATGAAAAGATTGAAACCCTACTTACAGCAATTATAACTAGGCACCTAAATTATGAACAAATAAAATTATAAAACTTGGAACTTATAAGTAAGACCCTTTAATTACACTTAGAACTTAGCAAGCATAATTGGATGTGCTATCAGGCTTTTGGAACTAGGGGTGATAGAAATTGTTGACTATATAGGAAAAAATGATAACATGCTTCAATGAACATAGCAAAGTTAAAGTTTACCTTTTAATATTCTAAGTAGAATCTTATGATTGCATAACATCCTAGTTGCACCCCTTCATTTCATCCAATGTTTTAGAAAGTGGGAAGCGGGTTGTGGCCGCTTAAGTTCTAGATTGGGCTTAAGTGGGCATTTTTGAAAAAGATGATCATACAAATTTGTATTTTTTTCATATAATTATAACTTCAATACATTTGTAAACATTAGAGCATGTTAAATGACACATAAGAAACACTGCACTGATTGAACTATCCAATACATATCTTCTACATTCTTAGATATAAGCACATAATGTATTTAGTTACAAATACGTCTACATATACATCTAAAGCAATCTTCTCTTGAATTACACGTGAGGTGTATTTGCCTAGCCAAATGCTTAATTGTAGTCACCTAGCCAAAAACCTGAGGCCTAAATTAGGCGCCTAGGCGCCTTCAACACTTAACTGGCTGCCTAGCTTTTTAAAACAATGATTTAATCAACATTTTCTAATATTCTAAATTGCCTGAACTTACAACACATATAATGTGTTTATAACTAAAGATCTTAAAATGTATAAATTCTAAGGTATTTCTCTATATCTTATTTGTTGTTTGACTACATCTTTAGTTTCATCAATCAACACAGCCTATGTTTTAAAAAACGTGAAGGGTGAATACGACCTCGTTGACACCGAAGTACTAGACATGCACTTCTATGAAAGTGGGTTTTTAATTCTTGCATATATTTTTTAAAAATTATAAACATATATGCAAATATAATGTAGTACTCTTTCTATGTGGTCACATAGCTAAACTCATGCACATGTTTGAAATAATCTTAAGTATTAATAATAACAATCCATAAAAAATATCATATGTCAAGATCTATATAGTATGACTATACATGTTATAATGTTAATATTTACATATCTAAATAGTAGATTGGTAGCTAACTAGTTATAATTTCTACGTAATTGTATAGCCGGACTAACAGAATGACATAAGGTACATACTAGTAGACCACAGTAGCATAACTTATATATTTTATATATTTAAATATATACATATCAATGAACTTATGTAATATATTAATGTTATGCATATAAGTATATATTATAATCTATATTCTAAATAGGAATTTATAGATATAGGCATACAGTAGTAAATTAGTAATTGACTACCGATAAGTCAGTAACTGACTAGCAATACATAAGAACTGAGATATGAGCAATTCGTCAAACAAAGAACAAAAAACTGAACTGAATGGGATTGGGCCTTGCTGATGGGCCTTTTGGGTGCCATTTCATTAAACGGGCCAAGGCGACCTCCCAAAACAGATATGCAAAAAGTGGCCACGCAGGGCCCGCTTTTTCTGCCTAAGCAGCTGCCTGAAGGTGTCAAAAGGCTAAATTAAGCAGCTCATGGGCTGGACATTTTTTAATACACTGAAAACAACATAACCAGCAAAAACATACATCAAGAATACAAGAAAGTCTCAATGTCTCCATCTCCTGGAATCATGACTTGTGATTGAGTTACCATACCTCTCTTTTAACTAGTCAATATTTCAAATCACGATCCTGTTTTATCCAACCCCCCTGTATATCTTTTCTATATTGTTATAAATGGCGCAAGGATGAGGAATATAAAAATGGATCATTATAAGTAAATGGAACCCTACGAAGATATATCTTTTTACTTGGTCAAACAAGCCTACTTTCTAAAAATAGCCTACATGATTGATCTCTCAGCTATGAAACTGTGTTGGTTGTCTTCATGTGCGTTATAGATATCAAAATACAATTAGTATTCTTTTTGAAAGCTTCATACTTTGACTCATGAGCTTCATATCTCTGTAGTTTGAACTTTGAAGTTTGAACAGCTTTGAATCTTCCCTTATTTTTTATCATAAGGACTATGGTGTTGGTTCTCCACCTATCAACCACTTTTACTATTTACATAATACTTTTATTAAAGAGTATCGTTTACAACATAAATCCTTTATCTCAAATGTTACTTAATACATCGACATGGATCCCATGTGACTTTCATTTTTTCTTCATTCCCTTCTTTTGAAAGCATTCTTAATCTCTGATTGTGTTACCCTGCAGCTGCAGATGATATCTCAATTTTTAATGGTACATGAACCTTTCAAATCACTTAAGGTGTCACCATAAAAAAGTTTTGTAGTAGCATTTGTTTAATTTTTTCTTGTTATCTTCTTTCTTTACCAACATTTTACCATCTTCATTTTTTAATGCATCTCACTTAACCCAAGTCTGTTTTCTTTATCGCAAACACCATTTTGTATAATTCTTTATGCTCTTCCCTAATAACCCAATTTACATATTTCTTTAAAAATCCACACATGTCCTTTCTGATTCTCTTCATATCTTCCTTCTTTTGTTGCTTATCTCTCTCTAGAAATTAGCAATATTTTCACATTCCTATAAGCATTAGTGAATCTGACTTGTTTTGGGCAAATGGAATGGTTGTTAACATTTTACCATCTTCATTTCTATTGCATCTTACGTACCCCAAATCTTGTCTCTCTCACACATCATTTCGTATATATCCTATTCCTCTTCTTCAATCTTGCAACTTACATATTTCCTCTAAATCTAGATATGTCCTCACAAATTCTCTTCTTAGCATCTTTCATTGGTAGCTTATATCTCTCTAAAAAGTAGGGGGTGACCCCATGCTATCACACAAACTGCCTCAAAAATCTAGATATGGCCTCACAAATTCTCTTCTTAGCTTCTTTCTTTGGTAGGTTAATCACTTTAGAAATTAGCAATATCTCCAAATTCTTGTAGGTCTTTGCGATTCTCCCTTGATTTGGGCACATAGTAGGGGGTGACCCGTGCTACCACACAAACTGCACAAGCCCCAGTTGGTGTGGTTGGGAGGCAAATCTAAGATGGTCTCTAAGATTATAGCTATTTTCACTTCATTAGCATCCCTTCAATTAAACTGGCATGCTATTCCTAGCTAGTGTAAATCTGTCCTATTAATATGTTAAATATATGTACATTTTGGCATGTTTGGTAGGGTGTATCTTGAATTCAATGTGTTCAAAAGTGGTGTCTGTAGCCTTATTTTTGTTTGGTATGGCACAATGGAGTTGCAATTCATCTTTTTATAACCGCATCGAAATGCACACTTGGGCTCCAATTTGGGGAATCGATACTGCGCTGCGCCAGAATTGTGTGTAGTCAGATGCAGATCAAAAGATAGGCACACATATGTGAGCCCATCTTTAGTGCATTCCCAGGCTCTTGAGTGACAAACTTGTGATAAAAGTGTCGACAACTTCTCTCTCTCTCTTTCACACTCACTCACTGGGGGGTCACGGTGGTGGAATTCAGCTGAAAGCTGTAGAGCATGCCTGCTTCGTTCGTCATGGTTACAAATGTATAAATAGTAAATTAAAATAATGTTGTGTATACCCTCAAATATTGCTTATCTAGAACATCGATTAAAGGGTTAAATATTTTTGGTGCACATGTTATATTAAATCAATCCATACCAAACAAATGAAACTGAAAACCTACAGTTTCAATTCCGCCCAACCAAATAATACATTAGTAGCTTAAACTCCGAACTTTTGATCCTCATACATTCTAAAACACACTTTGCACTCCAACTACACCCTACCAAACACGCTCTTTGATAAGGAGGCTTATGGAGAAGTACAAAGAAAACAAAAGAGATTATTGGAGGCTTATGGAGAAATACAGAGAAAATAAGAGAGATCTTCATATGGTTTTCATCTATTTGGAAAAGGCTTATTATTGAGTACCCAAACTGGTTTTGTGGAGGGTTTCAGAGGAAAAAAGTGCACCAATCCAATACATTGACTTGATTAAAGACATGTACGATAGCTCAACTGCAAGTGCTAGGCTCCTGGAGGGCTTTTCTTATTACACTTTGGGTATATCAAAGATTGACAGTAAACCTGTATCTATTTGTTCTTGTTATGGTAGAGTTGACAAAGCAGGATCAAGATGATATTCCTTGATGCATGTTATTTGTTGATGATATTGTGTTGATTGATGAAACCAAAGAAAGATTTAATGATAAAGTTGAACTTTGGAGAAATGCATTGGAATCAAATGGTTTTAAGTTCAATAGACGCAAATTGGGTATATGCATTGGAAGTTTAGTTAGTTTAGAATTGTAGATGGTGGGGCCAAGTTGAATGGAGTGGATGTACCAAAATGTGATAAGTTTCATTACTTGGGTTCTATATTCAAATGGACGTTGATGTCCAAGAAGATGTTGTCACATGATTACATCAGGATATCTGAACTGGAGGAGTGCAACTAGAGTGGAATGTGATCAGAAGATCCCTCTCATACTACAAAGTAAGTTTCCTAGAGCTATATGGCCAATCATGCTATTTGAGAGTGAATTTTGGGTTGGTGAAGAAACAAGGTCTCAAGAAAATGAATGTGGCTGAAATGCCTACGCTGATGGATGTGTGGGAAGACAATGAAAGATCGCTTGAGAAATGACTATATCAGAAATAGAGTGGGAGTGGCGAGCATTGAGGACAAGTTGAGTGAGGGTCGTCTAAGTTGGTATGGACATGTGCAATGCAGACCAACAACGTGTCTATTTAAAGCAATGCTTTTAAGAAGAGTATATTAGAAGATAAAGATGCATGCCTGAATTAACTTGGGAAGAGTTTATAAAGAGAGATTTTGAATCTTTACATCTTGATCAAAATATGACCCATAATAGAGTTGATTGGAAAAGAAGGATCCATGTAGTCGGCCCTAGCATGGCTGGATTGAGGCTTAGATGATGATGATATGTACATTGAGTTCCATCATCATGTAAATTTCTACCATGCCACTTTCAGAAAATGCTTTAGAACTACAAGTGTGAACTCAAGCTATACATGTGGAGCATCAGTAAATTGTCAATAAACTAGGTGTGCAATAAAACTATTAACAAGAAAGCACGTAGGGATTGTAACGCCCAAAACATTTGCATATCAATGTCAAGATTATTAACATGCCAACATGATATATCCCAAATGAGAAGAAAAAAAACTAATGATGTAAAAAACGAAAAAGTGATCACTTAAGTTTGGCACTTCCAAGTAACCATAACCCACTATTATTCTTGCTCTGATTCACTTTCGAAAGTCATGTTCTTAAGGCACTTTATTTGTGCCATGACTATCAAGTTCATAATACACCATGTCTATATAGACAAGAAATAGGCTAAAATAGGTTTTGCTCATGCTTATAATTCACATAATCAACACTTCATGACCTCAAACCGAGTGTGAGGGAGAAAGAAGTGAAAGAGAGAGTCCTATAAATAAATAAAAAAGTTATTATGAAGTTGGAGCTAGGGGTGTTAACAAACAAAGTTTGGGTTGATTTAGCATCGAACTAACATCTAGGTCGATGCAGAACTATGCAACCCAATATCACACAAGACATGCATTGTTAGCAAAGTGCTAAACCCAAAACCAAACATGATTATATAGTGTGCAACCTAGTACTAAATCTGGATCATGTATTGTCTGTACTTATTCCAGGATAAATTTAATAAATATTGGTGTGATGCACAAATAGCCTTAACTTTGCTGTTACATCATATATTATGATTCTTCAATGTGTTAAACAATTGCATACCATTGTTACAGTATTAACATAAACTTCCAAACTTAGAAGTCAAAAGACTAACAAAAGGTAAAACCCAATCCAACTTTTCTGGATGGACCGGGTTGGGTTCACATGGAAAATGTGAACAATGTAATGTCAGACATTACTAGGAAAATTTAGAATTAGAACAAAACTTGGTGCATCAAGTAGTGATGGAACATAACTTACATAATCCACCTTGTTAAGCTTTTCGTTAAGGGAACAAAGCTCTGATAGTTGATGAAAATACAAAGACAAGATTTGCTGATTGATTCAAACAGTAAATAAAATTATGTTCAGTTTGATCACTGTTTCTCTATATTCAATAAGGCTAATCTCTAATTTTAGTTTGTCCTGACTAAAAATACAAGTGCATAATTGCTACTAGGAAAACAAAATGAATCTACTCATGGGAATACACTAAACTTTCTACTATATACCACGAGTTGTTCGATCCGCCACTCCCATATTGTTCATCACAGAAGACGTAGAAAGCATGTAGTATTACAACCCCAAGAAAACTGGGTATAGATTTCCCCCAAAGTTAGCAGATCTTGAGAAAGATAAAGGAAATGGGTCAAACAAGAAGCTTTGCCAGATCAATGTTACCGTAACCTTTATATCTGTTTGTTCTTGATCAAACAGTAACTCATCCTCGGTAGAATCTGCAGCCAGCAGCAAATTGTGTGTCGAAAAAACTATATAAGGGGTGGTTGTCTAGGGTTGCGTTGGGTTTTTCTAGAATTTTTCCTAGTAACTCCCCTTTCAGGTGCCAAATGGTTCCACCTGTCAATATATAGCACCATGATACTTGCATAAATGGGGCATTTTGTTTATACCTTGAAGAAGAGGTTGAAAGGTAAATGATAGGGGCTCTTAATCCTCCTTAGCAATGTTTTGAAAAGTCGTATGCGGTATGCATTCGGCCATGGTACCGCAAATCAATGTTACCGCAATCTTTATATCTGTTTGGTCTTGATCACACAGTAACTCATCCTCCGTAGAATCTGCAGCCAACAGCAAATTGTGCGTCGACAAAACTATATAAGGGGTGGTTGTCTAGGGTTGCGTTGGGTTTTTCTAGAATTTTATCCTAGTAACTCCCCTTTCAGGTGCCAAATGGTTCCACCTGTCAATATATAGCACTATGATACTTGCATAAATGGGGCATTTTGCGTATAACTTGAAGAAGAGAGAGAAAGGTAAATGATAGGGGTTCTTAATCCTCCTTTGCAATATTTTGAAAAGTCGTATGCAGTACGCATTCGGCCATGGTACTGCATAGAGTACATGCAGAATGCAAGTGCATATGTGAGGCATATACTTTTTGGATTTTTTAAAGATTCTTTATATATGAGTATAAAATTATATTTTTACTGTAAAGTATTACAGTTGTATATATTAATATGTAACATTTAAAAATACATGCATAGTATGCCATAGATATAAATGTGTGAATACATATATGTATGTGGGTGGTTGTTTGTGTATAAGTAGTTTAATGAATAAATAAACTACATAATTGATAAAAAAAATACGCACACATGGTATGTATATAAAAAGTTGATGCATATGCTTTCATATGCGGCAGGACCGCATAATGGACTGTATAGGCATATACGGTTCAGAGAAGGTTGCCAAAACGCATACGTAGCCTCATGCAGGGCATGTGAGAGCATTTCTCTTTAGTACCTTACAAACCAATGATTTGAAGCATGAGAGGCAATCCATCCAAAATAACAGCCATGTTGGCAGTTGGTTTCAATTTCCAGTTTTACCCTTTGTGAGTCGTGTTGATAGCTCGACACAAACAGCCAGAATACTACCTATATGTACCAGCCCCTGTTGCCTGCTCTGGCATGCTTGCTCTTGCATTTGCTTTTGCTATATAAGAATATTCCCCTACTGTAGGGACCCACCCTCGAGCAGGAGCCATAATTCTTCAAATAGGTCAACAATGATTGTTGTATCGCTCACATACACCCTAAACCAGCAGGTTTTATCATCTTAGTATCAGAGCCATGGTAATCCCCCAAGTCCTGTCATCGACCCTCAACGTTGTTGTGGTAAGCCACTTCCACCCCAAGTCAAATGGAAAAATGGGAATTAGAATCAGACATTAACTTCCTTAACAACTTTGTTGATGGCATGAGAAAAGATATTATTGCTTGCCAAAAAGATGGACATCATCCTTCGTGAGCTGTCGAAGCTGCAGATAGAAGGGAAGAGAACCAAAGGCCACACCTAACCCAGATGCATCATAAAAAGGAAGAGTCATCCAAACAAAGAGAGGATCCCAGAAAATCGGTCCAAGCAGGTGGGACGCCTACAAATCAACTTCCCCAAGTACGATGGAGAAGAGATGTCGTATTGGATGGTTAAAGAGGTGCAACCACTACTTTCGTCACTGCCAAGTTCGTGAAGACAACGAGAAGCTTTGTGTTGTGACCAATGAGTTGAGAAATGGGTTGAGCAGCCTCATTAGCGAGCCAACCCATCAACTATTTTAAAGGCCGCTAAGCGCCAATTAAGGGATTCGATAAAAAATGGCCACTTGATGCCGACTTCACCTGCTTAACTGGCCGCATGGAGGAGCCAAAAAGGTGCCTGCTTAGACCTGTTTTATGGAAAATATTATTGTAAGCCTATAATATTAAGTATATCATCATCATCATCTTCATCATCTAAGCCTCAATCCCAGCCATGTTGGGGTCGGCTACATGGATCCTTTGTTTCCATCAGCTCTATCTTGGGTCATATTCTGATCAAGATGTAAAGATTCAAAATCTCTCTTTGTAAGCTCTTCCCATGTTAAGTTAGATCTTCCTCTTCTTCTATTAAATGTGATTGACTCAATAGCATTGTTTCGTATAGGCGCATTAGTTGATCTGCATTGCACATGTCCATACCACCTAAGTCGGCCCTCGTGCAACTTTTCCTCGATGCTCGCACCCCCACTTTATTCCTAATATAGTCATTTTTCAAGCAATCTTTTCTTATCTTCCCACACATCAATCTCAGCTTATGCATTTCATCCACGTTCATCTTGTTGAGACCTTATTTCTTCACCGCCCAACATTCACTCCCATAAAGCATGGCTAGCCGTTTAGTTGTTCTATAAAACTTGCTTTTTAATCTGAGAGGGATCTTCTGATCATATAATACTCTAGTTGCACTCTTCCATTTCAACCATCCTGCAGTGATCCTATGACAAACATCATCCCAACATCATCAACTATATGAATAATAGAAACCAAATAACAAAATTTATCACATTTTGGTATAACTACTCCGTCCAACTTGGCTCCACCATTCACACTGCGAAATTGGCTAATGTTGCAGTGCATATACTCAATTTTGCTCCTACTAATCATCAGTCCATTTGATTCCAATGTCTTTCTTCAAAATTCAACTTTATCATTTAATCCATCTTTAGTCTCATTAATCAACACAATATCAACAGCAAATAACATATACAAAGGAATACATTCTTTGTTAACACATCCATAACAAAGACAAACACATATGAGTTGATTGTAGATCCTTGGTGTACCTCAACTGTGATGGCAGACGTTGGTGTCTCTCCTCCAGGAGTCTTCACACTTACAGTTGAGCTATCATACATGTCTTTAATCAAGTCAATGTATTGGGTTGGCACACCCTTTTTCTTCAAAACCATCCACAACACTTCCTTGGGTACTCGATCATAAGCCTTTTCCAAATCCATAGAAACTTATGAAGATCTCTTTTGCTTCTCTATACTTCTCCATTAGCCTTCTTATCAGAAAAATTGCATCTATTGGTGATCTTCCAGGCATGAAACCAAATTGGTTGTTTGATGTTTGTATTATAGCTCTTAGCCTCTGCTCGATAATCATCTCCCAGGAGCTTCATAGTGTGACTCATCAACTTGATACCTCTGTAGTTTGTGCAGCTCTGAAATCTCCTTTGTTCTTGTAGATGGGAACTATAGTACTATTTCTCCACTTATCTGACATCTTCTTGGTCTTCATATTCTTTTAAAAGAAACTCGTTAGCCACATAGCTTCTTCATAGCCCATACTCTTCCATACACCAATGGAAATATTGTCTAGTCTGCATGTCTTTCTCATTTTCATCTTTTTCGAAGCATTATGACCTCAAATAGTGAAACTCATCGTGTGTAAATGATATCCCTTGTATTCATGTCACACGAGTCTCTTACATTATTTACAATATCTCATCCTTCACCAGCACTCTACCATCTTCATTTTTATATGCATTTTACTTGACTCAAGTCTCTTCCTTTCCTTTCTCTTATACGAGCCATTTTATAAATATTTTTCCCCTTCTCTTGTGTCTAGCTTCTTATAAATATTGTCAAAGTATCTAGACCTTGCCTCTTGAACAATCATTTTATCTTCTTTCCTTGGCTTGCTTGTATCTCTGGAAAGTTGCATCACCTCGAGATTTCGCCAAGCTCCTATAGATCTCCTTTTTGAGTTTAATAGCCCTTTGTACTTCATCATTCCACCACCAAATCTTTTTGTGCGGAGGCTTATGACCTTTAGACTCCCCCAAAACCTCATTGGCAATTTTTTTATACAACTCATATTATGCCACATAGTGATTAACATCAACCTCCAAATTCCAAGCACCCTCCTTGATGAGTTTATCATGTAAAGTCAATTTCTTTTTTCTGTTACGATTCCACCACTTTATCCTGCTATCTTGGTTTCTATTATGCTTGCTTTTTTTAATCTTGATGATAATAACCAAAACCACCAACCTATGTTGGGTGGTGAGCTCTTCTCCAGGAATTACTTTACAATCTTTGCATACTTTACGAACCACCCGCCTCATAAGGAAGTAATCAATTTGGTTATAATTGCGCCCATTCTTGAAATAATCTTATGAGATTCTCTTTTCTTGATATAGATGTTTGCTAAAATTATGGTTATCAGAACCGAACCAGCCAGTTAACCGGGAACCGATCACTCTACCGGTTCAGTTCCCTCCCAAAGTCGGAAATGAAGTGTGACCGCCATCAAACCGGTGAACCGACCGCTTGAACCGGCGAACCGGTCCGATTTTATCTCAACCGGCCGGTTCTATCGCTTGGCAAATAAATGTATTGTTGCTGCCATTTTTCGTTATTTAATTTTGAATACTACATAAATGTTGGTATATGTATGTCCAAGAATAGAATAATATTTGCTATTTGGTTTGTTTATCAAGTTATTGTGAGAAGTTGTGCTATTATTCATTTTTCATACCTTTTACAGGGATATTTTCCATGAGTATCAAAGACATTTATATATTTTTAAGCTATTAATGATGTCATGCTGACGTCACCTGTTGAATCGGTCAGACCACTAGTTGAACTAGTGAACCGAGAACGAGAGGCATGACCGGTTCGCTGAGAACAAGAGGCCTAACCGGTTCGCTGACAGGTTCGGTTCTGATAATCGTGGCCCATACTTGTTGATTCGGTCGCCTAGTCGACGACTAGTCGCCGACTAGTTGATCGATCGTTTTGCTTATCAACGCCAAGCTCATCGATCTGTTTTTTGAACAAAAAAGTCGGCCGCCTCGACTGACTGGTCGGCGACTCGACCGACTAGACCGCCTAGTCGGCTGGGAACCGAGCAAGTCGGCCGCCAAGTATGGCCGGCCCTTGGCAGTTACTTTTTAAAAAAAATAATAAAAATAAAAAGTTGTTAATAGACCCCAACAGGCCCGACGCAACGAAACATCGATGCACTACGTTCCTGAACGCGACCCCTGCGCTCCCGACCCCTGCGTCGTGCGTCGTCTGCTCCCTTGCGGACGGTGCTCCGTGCAACCGGCGGCAACTCTCTTCTTCCTTCTTCCTTTCTCTGACGAAGGCTTCTCTCCGACGAGTCTCCATCAGTCCTCCTCTCCCTCCTCCTTCATCCGTAGTGGTTCTCTTCTCCGGCAGTCCGGCTACGTCTACGTCTCCGGCTACGTCTCCGACTACGTCTACGGCTACGTCTACGTCTCCGGCTACGTCTACGTCTTCATCTCCGGCGATTCTATTCTTCATCTCGGTAGCCATGGACGGTGAGACAGATGTTCCTACGCCAATAGGGGAGATCCTTCCTCAGTTTCGGGAGTTGGTAAATGACTCGTCTCGTAAGGTAAAGTCGAAGGATCCGGGCTGGAAATATGGTTTTTGGCCGAACTTGTCAGATAAAAACAAAGTGCAATGCGGTTTGTGTGGTCATGTGAGCAGTGGTGGGATCAACTGCTTGAAGTAACATCTCATAGGTGGCTTTTCCGATATTGTGAAATGTGCAAGATGTTCTCATACCATACGTGATGAGTTGAGGAATTATAGGGAACAACACAAGAAGCACAGAGTTGAGACTGCCTTTGATGTTGACGAGACTAATGTTGTTGATGTTGACGATGATGCTGCAGCTGAAGGCCAAACTCAGAATGTTGTTGCACCGACTACTACTGGGGGTACTAGGAAGATTTCTTTTCCCGCAAGTTCTAAAGGGAAAGCTACTATTGAAGGTTTTGCAAATATTAGTCCAGCTGAATATGTAGCGCAAAGGAAGGCGGGAAAAGTGCAAATGACCATTGACAAAGCCTATAAGAAAGAAGCCTTACAGGTTGCACATGACAGTATTGCTTCTTCTTTTTTATGATGCATGTATACCCTTCAATGCAGTCAACCGCACATCTTTTGAAGTGATGCTGGAAGCAATTGGACAATTTGGCAGAGGAATCCCTCCTCCTTCATACCACCAGATGAGGCTACCACTATTAGAGAGGCAATATACAATGACCAAAGAGTTGGAGCGTGAGCATGAAAAGCATTGGAAGTTTTATGGGTGTACTTTGATGTCAGATGGTTGGTCTGATAGGAGACAAAGAAATTTAATTAATTTCCTTGTCAATACTCCTGAGGGCTCGTTTTATTTGTACTCTATTGATTCTTCTTCTGCTATACACACTTCTGAATATATGTTCACTGTTCTTGATGAGGCGATTGAGAGGATAGGGGCTGAAAACGTTATGCAGGTTGTGACAGACAATGCAATCAACTATGTCAGTGCAGGGAAGAAGTTGATTCAAAAGAGGAAGCATTTGTTCTGGACACCGTGTGCGGCACATTGCATTGATCTGATGCTAGAAGATATTGGAAAGATGAAAAAGTATGCTCCTATTATAACCAAGGCAAAGAAGGTGACTGCATATATTTACCAACATGTCCGGTTGCACGACGCATTTGTGAAGAAGAGTAAGAACAATACTGAGTTGATGCGCCCTGGTGTAACTAGATTTTCCACTGCCTTTCTCACTTTGCAGAGCATGCTAGGCAACAGAGACACTCTATCTGCCTTGTTCAATTCAACTGCTTGGGAGGAGAGCAGTTGGTCTAAGACAAATGCAGGAAAGAAGGTGTCTGCAACTTGTCATTCAAGAGCATTTTGGAATGCAATCCAAGATTTACTCAGATCTTCACAGCCTCTCATGCAAGTTTTGAGACTTGTAGACACAGATGAGAAGCCCTCCATGGGGTATATTGCAGCTGCAATTGAGAAAGCAAAGGAGGAAATCAAGCTGAATTTTGCTAACAAGGAGAGGGATTACAAGCCTATCATTGATATTGTTGAGAAAAGATGGGCTTTTCAGATGTCTCGGCCTCTATATGGAGCTGGTTTCTTACTCAACCCGTCACTTTATTATGAAGCTAGGCGGAATAATGATCCAAATCTTGGTGTATATGATTCTGAGTTTGTTGATTGCTTAACAAAGATGGTTGATGATGTGCCAACTCAGGATAAAATTTCAGAAGAGTTAGATTGCTACAAGGAGGCTCGTGGGATGTTTGGCAAAGACATTGCCATTCGACATAGGACAGTAAAGACCCCACGTAAGTATTTTTATTTTTTGAATTAATATTTATTATTTGCCTTAGATTGTTGACCTTGGTTAGTACCTAAAAGGCTAACACTTTATAATTGTCTATTTGTCTCTTAGTTGCTTGGTGGGACGCATATGGAGGGCAGACTAGAAAGTTGCAGTGGATGGCCAAGCGTATTTTAGGATTGTGTTGCACATCATCTGCTGCAGAGAGAGCTTGGAGTACCTTTGACCTTGTTCGTGGATTGCTATTTCACTGTTTTTAAATTCTAAATATTAATAAGTACATATAGACATATTCATATACTTGCCATTTGAATTGTATAGGTTCATACAAAAAGGAGGAGCAAACTTGAGGTCAAAAGAATGGATAAATTGGTGTATATTCAATATAATCGCCAATTGAATGAACGATTTCAGAAGAGGCGATTAGAGAATTCACAAAGGAGTTATGATCCTATTGCCCTAGATGATCTTAACTGGGGTAGTGAGTGGATGACAGGTGTTCCCGATGATCCTGTAGTTGCACAAGGGGTTCGTTTGACTCAAGTTGATGCTGCAATGGGGGCAAGTGAATATCAAGCTGGGCCTAATAGGCCGAGGAGAGGTGTTGCTGGAGTGGGGACCAGTAGAGTGATTGATATGACAAATGATGATACAGTAGAGGAAGATGTGGAAGAGGACATAATGGAAGAGGACACTGCTCTTGGAGATGAAGATGAAGAAGAAGATGATGACATTAATGAGCAAGAGCAACAACCATTTGACTTTTAGTTTATTTTCATTAGCAATTTAGGATTTTTAATTTTATTTGAATTCTGAATTTAAACATTATGCATTTGTGTTTGAATGAAACTTAAGTTAGACATGTTTTTATGTGTTTTGGATATTTGTGTTAAGACTTAAGACGATATATTATTATTAAGTTACAGGACATCTTTGTGTTAATTATTTAGCATAATATCACATTTGAATGCATCTTGCAGCAATTCAAAATTTATACAAGTCTGAATCAACACATGGTATGTCACTCTACACTCTTATTATACATGTTATATTTGTTAATCATTCATTTCTGTTATTTATAGTGTCATATATCAATCAATACCATAATATATATTTTTATATATATAATTACATTTTATATACATATATATATGAAATTATTAACCTGAAAAAAACATACGACTAGTCGGCCAACTAGTCGGCCAAGCCAGCCAGCCCACCGACTGGCCGACTTGACAAGTATGTCGTGGCCAAAATCATATCATATGCAACTGCAAAATTTAATATCCTCTCTCCTTCATTTCTATTGACATATCTAAAACCACCATGAACTCTCTCATATTCACCATTTCTACTCCCGACATGGCCATTTAAATCGCTCCCAATAACAATTTTCTCCTCTTATCAATATTCCCTGCATCAATTCATCCATATCATACCAAATATCCTTCTTAGCCTCCTCACCAAGGCCAACTTCAAGGGCATAAGCGCTAATAATGTTAAAATTCTTTCCCCACCCTGATTACATTGCGTAAATTATATGGTCCAAATAGTATAGACTATAATATATTAATTCTATATACACTAGAAACTCTATGTTGTAGTTTTAATCTAAAATGCATACTTTAAAAGACAGTCGTAGTAACAAGGTATTGTTGTAATGTATCTAAGTAATTTATATGGAACTATTATCTAATTTAGCATGTATACTTTGGTTAATTGTGTTGTTGTAATGTATGACTAATTGATGATGTGTAAATGTAACAAAAAGTCAGTGAAGTATCTATGAAATTTTATTGTTTATAGTCTGCCTATGTAAACATGTGATGCAAATTTGTTGTTATACCATGTATATACATTTATTTTGTTTTACTTTGCTATATGGTTGATGATCTAAGTGTTGCTCCAGTTCCTGAAAATACACCAAACATCGTTCCCAATGTTTGGTCAAGTGACCCAGGTTGGAAGTACTATGAACATCTCTACCCATCTCTAAAAAATTGGTTGTGATGTATCTTATACAAATACATCAACACATGAAGGAATTTTAGGTTCAATCCTTGTTTTATAGTTGTGTTATAAACTATTTTGGTGTTTTATATTGTTGTGTGAGGTGTTTAGACATATATATATATATATATATATATATATATAAGTTCCTAAAGACATGCTATTTATATACATATGTGTAATTTTGCATAAAATATATAGGAATTTAAAATCTGCTTTTTCAAAAATCGCCTGCCTAGCGCTTAAGACATTATGAGGTATTGTGTGCACGCTACCGCTTTACACTTTATAAAACATTGATCGTGGTCCTTCACCTGGTGCGTGAAGCCCTCAACCAGTACACGACATACGAAGAAACAAGCCTCAGCGGCTTATCATTGTTCAAATTGTTCCAAGAAGATTTACTAGACCAATTCAGTCCCATGAAGAGTATGACACTATGAGGTCGCCTCAGTCGGACATACTATGTCTCTGTAAGAGTTTCAAAGAGAATTCAAAACCCTCATGCATCTTTGTTTGGGATTTTGCGAAACATATCTATCAAACTGCCCTTCACAAGCTTGAAAGAGGGCATCAAGTGAGAGTTGGTCCTCAGAGGTAGCCAGAGACAACTAGCAGGCCGAGCCGGCATGGTAGAAGCGTGAATTGCATAATGGCATTAACCCAGCTGCTAGTTACCATCGACCAACAATCTGGAGCCAAAGACGAAGGGAAACACTTCAGCACCAACCCGGAAGACAATGACACAAGCACACAGGCTCACATCCACCAGGGTTGGGGAGATGGTTTCCTTAAAGAGCTAGGAACTAGCCCCTCAAAGATCCAAGGACGCAAGGAACCTCTTAGCAAGTCTATCATGGATGTTCGAATCTATAATGTGGTTCAAGGTGTGGAATGGCTCAAAAGTAAAGGTCAGTCTACCTGGGGTTTTGGACATCATACGGTTGGCTGCCTTCAACCAGAACCACACACATCTTTCATGTTGCAGGTTGCCGGGACCAGTGAAGAGACAACTCACCCGTACTGACAGTGCCTTGTCGGCAATGCTCTCAGACAAGCAGGCATTTCTAGGCTCAGAGGAACCAAGTGACAACGACAATAATAGTTGAAGAGATGGAAAAAATCCTCAATGCAATCTCCTAAGTCTTCGAAGGATACTCTTTTCTCTCACCCTCCGGCCCTCACGACCATCGCATCATTTTGTCTATGAATCCAAAACAATCTCAACAGCCCCTACTGTTATCCCTGTTTCTAAAAATCTGAAATTCAGAGACAGGTCGAGGAGCTTACAGGTAGAGTAATGAATGATAGACAGTCCCAGCAGTCCCCGATCACTGAGCACGTCTAGCCAAGGTCGTGCTCTCCCTTCTCAATTCCGCTGGCTCGTGCAACCGCCGGAAATCACCTCGAATCCCCTTCTGTCAATGTTGGAGCCTACCACTGGGTTGGTTTAGATCTAGGTTTAGATCTAGCAGGCCCGTCGGACGGGTTGGTCACGAGAAAGAAACTGGCGGAAGGTGACTGAGATGTAAACGGAAGGAGCCGCGTGGGAAGACGACGACGGCTAGTGGTGGAGGAGCAATGAGCGGCTCGCGTTGGAAGACGGGTCTCCTTGGTAAGATGGTCCGGGTGTCCGGACTCCGGAGTCGGGTCGCAGACACTGCGTCGCGGCTTTTGCAGGTTCAGACGATTTGTAGTCCGTTTGGAAAAGCCACGGACGAAGGACTCCACCGGGTCTCCTTTCTCTGCTAGTTGTCCGGAACTTTGCACTGGTAACCAGCAAATCGTAATCGACCAAACGCGGGCATCACTAATTGTTAAGAAAAAAAATTGGGTGAAAAATTGTAAATAAAGAAGTGAAATGCAATGCATAAAAAGTAAAGGAATTATATAGACCGATGAACAAACTGAAGACTCAAATTTAACAAATCTTAAACTCAATTTTTTCTGAGTTCATAACTAATACTCGCAGTAAATTACGTATAACTTGCAAAAATAGAACATTTTGATTAACATCCATATAGAACAACATTATCAAATTAACTCATACTCCCCTTCTAATATGTATATGTTTACTTCTGGAAAAGAAAAAAAAACAGCAAAAGAATAAATGAGCAACAGGAATTGTACAAAGAGGTTTATAAAGCCAGTGCAAACTTGTCACCGAACCGTTCTTACTTCAATTCCAATCCCACCGCCTAGACAATTATAGTGGGATTGAAGCGTCCTTCCTTGGGCGACCCGGAGAAGATGACACATTGACATGTACAATAAGAATGTAATGTATGTATTTCATTAATTTGATCCACAATGTTAACAAAAGGGGTCAAAGGCAATAATATATGAAAGGTACATAAAATTGAAACTAAAAGGTGACTACTAGATCCCAAGAGCTTTATTATATCCCATGAAGTTCTTGTTTGTGAAACTTGGTTTCTCAAGTTATTTCATATTAGCATAAGTAGATATTGGCAATTGGTCATCATAATCTAAAATTAAAAAATCAGACACAATCAGTACAAATACATTGGTACGCATTTAAATCAAAATAAAATTACAAGTTTAAAGAATATAATACTCGGTAGAAAGTAATATAAATTACAAGAACGAAACCAAATTCAAAATACTTTAATTGCTCAAGATTAAGTATATTTTATTTACAACTTCCATTATACTCGAGAAGAGCATCTCCACTACTGCCGATGTCAAGGCCAACATCTTGCGGGATGGGCGCAAACTAGCCATGACTGTTTCAAGGATACTAAGATATCCTCTAACAAGTTAGCCTTACCCTAACAATATGGATAGATGCACTGACGCTTGCGCTCTTACCCAAAGGCATGTGTAGTAAGGTAAGATGAGGTTGGAGCCCTTGCCCCAATATATGGACATGTACATCAAGGTAAATGAAGGTTTGTGCCCTTACCCCCAAGATACAGACAAGTGCAGTAAGGGGTAGAGGAAGTTCTATCTTATGTTATAAGTTTTGTCAAAGTAAATATAAGAAATTTTGAACACTATTCCATAGGAACAATGTAGCCCAAATAAGTAGAGTAGAACAAATATATTGACTTGTATGTATAATACACAACAACAATATCATATTCAAGGTCAATATGAGAATAATACGTACATTTTGTGATTAGAGTAAGATCTTGAGTAAGACAAGTCAAAATTAATAAGTCTCGACATGTAAACAAGTACATATATATGTATAAAAAATAGGAATTTCAACGTATTGTTGTCATAAGGACTAAATAGGGTTTTTAAGTCTTATTAGTGAACTTTTAGGTGTGGTATACATCTCCATCAAGAATTCACATTTATGATATTATTAAGACTAGTATTAAGACCCACACTTAGTTCATGATAGGACTAACCCCTATATCATTATCACTTTGGTCAAATTCTAGATCAAGACTAAGATATAGATTCCAAATAGTATTTGATTCCAAGGTTTGATCGTTAATATAGTTCATTATCACAAGATTTTAATTAGACAACAATAGTCATAATTTAATTGATTGTCATGAGTACAAGTATGAAAAGTGATAATGGAGAGTCTTATATATCAACAGTATTGTATCTAAGTTGTAAGTATTCAGAGATACTAAAAGGGATAGATATAATGGCTTGAGTTCATAATCATCAAGGTTAGATTGTTCATCATTGTTAAATAATCTAGATTTCTCAACATGTCAATAATATTGATAATCAAGTTTGCACATGTGAATGAATGATTTCATTACATGTTACAATATCAATGGACCTTTAATCTTTATCAAGTTTCAAGTTCATATATCAAAGTTCTAGATAACGAGTTCATATCTAGATGTGATACTGATTGAAACATGTCTCATGATAACAATGTCAAGTTAAGTCAAAGAATCAACTTCGAATTTGAAAGTCACCACCAGACATTATGACATGACTTTTTGGAACAATAATTATAATTCTATTTTAATAATAATCTCATTGCATTCTTGCGATTGAAATGTATTACAATTTTCTCTATTTTAAAGTATGAAAGCAAAATATATGATCAAAACATGTTTGTAGAGAGAGAAAGACATGGAGAGATATACATGAAGAGAGAGAGTGAGTGTTAGGCCATAAATGGAAGATGTTATAGCGGACGATGTGGCTGCTTGGTGGCACAAAAAATGGGCAAAAGATCAAGGAGTGCAGAACACCAATCAAATATGTGGGATGCATTTGTGGGGAAGAAACATACCTAATCGGGGTCTTTATTATAGGTGTAGGTCTAGGGTTAGGTCTCGTTTGAAGCAAAGAAACCTCCATGGCGGCGGCCATGGGAGGTGATGTATAATATTTGGCAAACATGCTTTTTTTGGTCCAAAAGAGGTGCCAAGGGGCGGGATTTGAAAACAAAGAGAACAAAACCAATATTTGTCGATATGGGGCAGTATCATGGTGGGATCCAACTATCCCTATGCGGAAAGAGGAAGCAACCCTAGCCACCCAAGGAAGGGGATGACCGTTGGTCGGGGCCCCTACACGGGTTGGATGGCTATGCGGCCCATTAAGGGCTAATACGGCTCAAAAAGGTTGCAAACCAAGGGGAAATTGATGTAAAAAGAATGGAATCTTTGGATTTTTATTGAGGGATCTCGAAAGTTCAAATTGGAGTTAAATATACAAATTCTTATGATATATCATAAAATATTTAGAAATTGTTTAAGCTCCATATGAAAAATTTATATATTGATTGATCTAAAATATTTGGGAGCCTCAAATAAGTAGGGTTTCATGTATTCAAGGTATACAAAAGTATCAAACTCATCAATTAAGTGTCACCAATATCTCAAGTCATGCCATTATCTAAAAGTCCTTCAAAATGAGTGTTTATTAATTATTTATATTGAAAGTTGGTGTCGTTGATCACAAGATAAGGCACAAAATGAATTGAGTTTTTAATAGGTGAAAATCCACTTTACCACAAAACTTTTTTTCCTTTCTTTAATTTATTTTGAAAAATTCATATATAGTATTCACAAAATGCAACAAATTAAACACAAAGGAGTTCCATAAACCCATGAACTAGCTATAGACCTAGATTAACATAATTTAAACTTATTTTATTGTGAGACCTCATTCGTACTCATAATAGTTTACGTATAACCTGCTAAAGTAGAATACTTTCATTAACATCCAGTTGACGACCCCTAACTTGTAGTGTGACATTATCAAATTAATGTACTCTCCTTCTAAGATGTGCATGCTCACTTGTTTTAAAGAATACTAAGCACCAAGAAACTAAATGAGCAACATATAATGTATAAATGGATTTAAAGGTTGGATGTAAATCCAAGCCACCAAAATGAAACTTCTTGAATCTATATTAAAATTTATGTGGTTGGTTGTCACAAATACCAATTCACTGAAGTAAAACACAACACCAAGACAACTTTTAGTTGAAAGTCTCAGAAAAGGTATTGTTCTCAAAAATTGGGGAGCAGGTGCAAAATTGAGGTTGAGTTTGGGTCGAGTTAATGTGGGTACTAAAGCCCGAACACAATTTCAGGATTTGTGAGTGAATAATGACACAAACTTACTGTAAAGTTAATTTATAATGACCATTGGACATCAAATCAATTCAAGAGGTAAATTTCTCATTGAATTGTTGTGTTTACAATATCATGGTTAGGAGTTGTGTACAAGCATCACTTTTTATCTTAACAACATTATTTTTAGAGAAAAAGATATATCGAGTGGAAAAATGTTTTACCCACCATTAGAAAATTAAAAGTTTAGTGAGTTGTGTGGTTGACCCAAAAGAGAAATGTGAGAAATTGGAAAGAACAACGTCGTGGAAGTCATGATAGAGTAATGTATATTGTCTACCAAAGAGTCAAAACAATTTATCAGGACAATCGCACATTGCATCATTGTCTTTTAAAATGGCAATCTATAATTATGTATATGTAACTGAATTTTTATTTCAAAATATAAATAAGTTTAATCGCTATATTGTATGTAATATTTGACCACAAATGAGATGGAAAATATATTGGGAAAATGAATGGCTATGAGCATAGTTTGACATAATCGTAGAATGATTTACAATGTAAAAGAAATTGATGATGCTCATTTTAATTGAACAAAATGACCTTGTCAATATGGTAATCACGAGTTATGATAGGTATTTTTACTTCTTCTTGTAGTATATACTATAGTAAATAACTATACCATATAATATATGATAAATATGAAATATTATATGTATACATATATATAGGGTCATCTCTTTGGGTATTGGGTTTGGATTTATCTAGACCCTAACTCGACCCATGTTGGGCCTGAAGTCAAGCCTCTTTCTGCTCATAGAAAATTTTGAATATGGTGAAGCTTGAGTTTCATGGGTTAGATTGTGGGACATTTGGGATCGAACCCGAACCAACGCTCAACCTTATGCAAAAGTACTTGGGCATCATTTTTCTACACTCCTAACACACTTTCTCATGACCACCGCATAATACCATAAGAACACCACCAAACAAAATAGAAACAAAAAAGAATTTGTAACACAACCTAACAAATTATGCAAGTGTACCTAAAATTCATGCGTTCCTAGATACTTCCATAAGAGAAGTCACTTCTCATTTGTTTTACACCATACCAAACATGGCCTTAGGTACTTCACCCGGGATGGTACGCAATTTAGAAATGGATTTTTCTTCTTCTTCTAAAACCCCCCTGAATTTCAATATTACTTCAGAAACACTCTCATTGTTCACATAATACTACAAAACCCCTATACCATCAACCACACTCTTATTGAAAGATTGTTCTATTTTTTCTTACTAGTTTTATCAACCAATCAACACAACCTAATTTTCTTATTATTTTCTTTTTACTTCTTTACTTTGGTTTATATATAAGTTGAATTTGAACTTGATCCAACTTGATTCCAACATGAATAATAAAATGTTTCACTTAAATAGACCCAAATTGCATTGAACTGATTGGGACTGATTCGAACCCATATTGACCTTACCCAAACATGAGTACAACTTCATATTAGAATATTAACAAGATTTGTATTCGAACATGCAGGTAAACTCCAAGAGTCAGCCAACTCAAACTAGACATGACCATCCCAATCTAAAGTATATGTGACCCAATGAAAATTGTCCCCACTATATTTAGTTTGACCAATCCAAATAGACCCCTAAAATGGAATTTGGTATGATTTTTAGCCTTGCTTACTTGAGGTATGAAGTAAATGGTTTATGTTCGAGATGATTTTTAGGTTGCCAATTTGGGAATGCATGTTGAATATGAATTATGACTTTCGTGTTCCAATTAAAACTTGTCCAATGTGGGTAACATTGGCTTAGTCTATTATGGCTAGGATTGGGATTAAATTGGTCTCGATGAACATTGCATACCATTTTGGGTTTGTGGTTATAGGCTAGATTTTTCTGGATGCCAAGTTGTAGATTCATGTCTAAAAATGGACATGATTTGATATACTTGTATGTAAAATTATCTCCCTAGCCAATAATTATAAGATAAACCAAAAAATCTATTGGATTTTGTTAACTTAAGGATGAGCATGCACTCTGCCCTATAATGGGGATTGAAATGGATTAGCGAATATGGTACATGATTTCAGTATGTGCTCCCCAAATACCTTCATAGTAATATATAGATTTTGGGAGGTTGACTTGGCATAGAATATGAGGCAAAATCCCACCATGGTCCTATTCGAACACAAACTAATTAGATTAAAAACTAATTTTGAACTAATATACATAAAACACTTTTTTTATATTTCCAACCCTAATTTCACTTCAGCAGAGTATCTTGATATTCAAACACCTAAATACATATTTTCCTTATCTTGATTTACTCATTCCATCAGTGACCCACAATTGAATAGTTGAACCCAATTATGAACTATTGAAATATCATAAAAACGTAATTTTGATTATTAGATAACGAAACTTGTATTAATTAGGAGAGTAAATATGTACACACCTCAGAATCAGAAATAGATGAGTTGGCATTTTTAGAATGTACTTTAATACGAATTAAACACGTGTTGAAAATTTCAGGGTAAATAGGTAGGTAACTTACGAGATATAAATTCTTGAAGTAAATGAGATTAAGGTGCAAAAATTAATTTAAATCCAATCTTATTGCATGATCAAATGATAAATTGGCCATCCCTAACCATGCCAACACTATGAATTTGGAACTCCATGAACATTGCTATAGGAGGATGATTACAAGCATGGTCTCCCCCTTCTCTCCACTATTTCCTCTGATTTAAACTACTACAACTTTATCTCTGTACCCCGTATCTGAAAGGTGAATCACTAGCCACCTGAACCCTAAAAACACCCATGTCATTTTTGTAGACTGCTTGAGAAATGATAGAAATGCCACAACCATCCATAACTCCCTTCATGACCACCTAAGACACTTGTTATCCTCTCCAACACTCCATAAAGAATCCCTTAAGATGTTCCCAATTAATAAGACAAACACAATTTAGTGTATATCTTGTATGTCATGCAAAATCTTTTTAGTGTATGCTAGGTTCTTTTCTCTAATGCTTATATAAGATTATGCATGCCTATTATAACAACGACAATTTTCTTCTATCCAACAATATTGACAATGGAAATTTTCTAGGCGTACAAAGTCCATTGGAGAATGATATAAGATACATGGTAGGGAGGAACTATACTTGATAAGTTGTATATTTCTATTTCTATGTTCCCAATTCAAATTCTTACTAGAAAGTCAATGAGGTAATTTATTTTCTAGTTTCTATCATTTTCTTGGACATGCAGTGGCATATTGGGACTCTACCATGTTAAAAATACATACAAAAAATTTACACGGATGTTTGGTTTTTTTTCATAATCAATTATATTAAACTATTGTTTGTAGGATGGAAGGAACAAGAACCACCAGATTCACAAGCAACATCCAATATAGGCAACTTCTTTGCTTCCTCCCTCCACTGTTGAACAATCACATGATGTGATATACTCCACCATCCATGCTCCCATCCAATAGTGTTGAACATGATGTCACAGATGAAGAAAACTTTGAGAATAAAAAGGAGGACATAAAGTTTGGAAGGGGGCATGCAAGTGAATAAAGGCTACTTTATAAGGTTGGGAAACCACTTCATAGGGCCCAATTTGATTTTTATGGATGTATATTTGGTGAAAATGGTGCCATATTGAATCAACATTGTCATATGTTAGAAAGAAAACCACACATATGGAATCTAAACTTGAAGTGGGGTCAACAACCACAACAACCTTTCTAGATAGAAAATCATCCATTTAGGTAATCTTCTTCATTGGGTACCTATATTTTGTATGATTATTATTACCAAGTAATAATCTTTGTTGTTTTAGAAATGCACCAATTTATTTAGTCACTCAAATGCATGGAACCATGTTGTTGAACATATTCACAATGAGATATCAATGTGGAGGGCACATATAAAGAATGATTACTATGCAAAGTACAAACATGGCTAGATTTTTTTTTGAGTTAGAAGAGACATTAGTCTCCCCCCTCCCTCAAAGAGCATGCCAGAGCCTGGATGACTACAAGGGTGGTAAATACTATGCGCAATGAGAGGTTTGAACCCGGGTCCCCCCAGGAAGAACCTACCATGCTCAACCATCTGCGTTACACAGGTCGGGTAAACATGACTAGAATTGATGATGAAGGAAGTTGAGAAAAATGCATCAATATATATGGACCAGTTAAGAAGTCTTGTAAAAGAATGGGAAACCTAAAAATTCAATGTACAATCCTATTAGATTTAACAATTTACTTCCAGATTTACTTGTCCAATTCATATAATTGTTTTTTCTTATTTGTTAATAAGATTTCTAATATTAAAAAAGGTAAATAAAGAAAAAGAGATGATCGTTCATATGATTTGGTCTAATCCATGGTGTTTTTATAGGAAGAATTGGCATTATGTTAAACTTCTTTCAAAAATATCTTTGAAATTTGTAATATGGACAACAAATATTTTATCAATCATATCTATGTCAAGAAATTACAACCCAATCTACCCCTAAACAAATTTTCAAAAAGGTTTATGAAAAAATTCCACAAGTGATTAATCAATATACAACAAAGTTCTTTCATGTCTAGAAAGCTTCATATGTTTTCTTATCTAAATTTAATTTTTCCTTGCATGGTGCTTTGTAATTACATATATATATATATTATATATATATATGAAATTGTGGAAAACTAGTAGAAAATGAAGAAGAATCAGACCCCCAGACAAGTTGATGAGATGACACATGCATTTTATTTACAAATTTTAGTTCCTACAAAAAGTTCTAGTATATGAGGTATTGTAACTGGACTCAAAGATATACGACATAAAGGAAAAGTTGTCGAAATTAGATATGAAGTTATACAATGACAAAAGCAATGCAAAGGCCATATTTTGGATTAAACTTAACATGTTAGCTATTAGTTTCCATTATTATTGTAAAGATATCATTGTAATTATTTCCCACTTTAGGATACATTTAAAGAACTTAGTGAAAGAGTCTTTGGTTTGAAGAAGACCATCTCTTAACTAATGACTTGGTATCATTGATCATAGGTAACTTTGAGACAATTTCTCTAATTAAATGTAATAATATATTTATCTGACATGATTGATTTGTATGTTCTTGGGTGGTGGTTTTAATACTGAGTATGCAACATAACACCCACAAATTTGAGCAACAATGACGGGTTTCACAATACATGTGCTACAAATGGGGTTGATATAGGTCTCTTACATATGTATGGTGGTACAAACAAGCCAGGGGTAGGTTCATTTCACATAAAAGACAATACAAGTGGTGTAAATGTAGACATGGTTCCCAAAGAACATATTTTGAGTGGAGATAGTTTACACATGCTTCCTAGACAAGGTAATTCAAGTGAGGCTAGATTTGGCATGTTGCACATGTAAGGTAATTGAACTAGACGTAGTGAAAACATATTTCAAATGCAAGGTGTAGAGAATGAATCTGTTAGTGGCATGGTTCCCATGAAAAATTCTACAAATGGAAGCCCATAAAGATTTTAGGACATGTGCCTCATAAGAAATATAGACTAATTTGGATGTTGTGAACCACATGAAAATATTGACATGTAATACTTTCTTAAAGGTTAATGTTGAAAGTTGGTGCCCTTCTTTAAAAATCCACAAAGTCACCCTCAAATGCAAAACATACAAAGCAAGTCATCCTCAATGTCCTTGCCATCGGTAGTTCACCATTCAAATAAGGTATTCATCACTCTCTTAAAATTGATCTTTTCTATACCTACTTTTGGTAGATAGAGTTTCTTAGTTCCTGTACTTGTGAAACAGGTGTTGTTAGGTGCAACTAATATAAGAGTAAGGTGGGATATTACTAAAGGGATCATGAAGAGACTTACATTTCTATTGGTAGAGGGCATGTAGGAGAAGTCAGGCGACTAAGTAACAAATTATTTTCCAGACTAGCCATTGGCAGTAAAGATGTAACCAATCATAAAAGTACCAATATCTTGACATCAAAGTCTGTCTAAGTACAAATCTGTAAAGCTAAGATCATTTTAGCTTGCTACCCAATTTAGAGACTCCAGAACCAAGCTCTGACAATCAAGTCGATGATTGTAAGTAGAAACCTTAAGAGGACAAAAAGAACTATAAAATGAGTTGGCCTCATCTATGATACATTATTTAATCAGTTGATTAAAGTGAAAACTAGTAGCATTACACTACATGCGTCCATCCTTCCTCTTTTTTATTCTCCTTCTTTATGTCTAGGAAAAACCTATGTACATGGAGAACCAATTTCATAACTATCTATTGATACATTTGTTATCTCTTCTAAGTTGTAGCACATGGGGCTAAGGTTAGCATAAAACAATAATAATTAGTCAATATTGAGTGGAAATCTCCTCTCAAATCAAGATTTGATGGAAATTTAAACTTAAAATGAAATCCATAACTTGCAATTTTATTTTTTGTATGATGAATGCCATAAATTTTGACTTCTATGATATAAATGAATCTAGTTAATATAACTCAATGAAGTATGAATGAAATTAACATTAGAAGTAAGATTTGAGGCTAGTTTAGTTATAAAATAGCAAAATGCATTGGAATTGATATACTTGTGTTGTATCCCATTCTGTAATAAAGGGATTTATCTACAAAAGTACCTTGCACTACTTGTTCTTATCCAATTAGAATTATGAGTTTATTTCAGGATTTCCTTATTAGTACTAAAATATTTCAGTTGTGTTTATACAAAATAGTATAAAATATAGATCCATGACAGTATAAGATACATAATAGAATACATACATGAAGATGATGTATTATAGTTAAGTGTGTGTCTTGCAATAGGCATTTCAGCCTCAACTGTCGATCCAAGTGTAGGCTACTTCAATTGCGTGTGATGATTGCCACCCTCTATCTCCCTGTGGCTAATAACGATGATCCTTTATCTATTAATTCAATGCGGCTTATGTTCTTCCATGATGGATTCTTTAGTGGATCACCCTCACAATTTGGTTAGCATTATATACCTTAGAGGAAGAATTACCTTACCTTGGCACAATTCTATGTCTATATAATTTAGGAAAATCAATTCTTACAACTCACTTGGGTTTTGAAAGAATTTAGATTCAACTTGAGGTACCATGACAAGGTTGTTCCAGCTAACATCATGTTAATAAAGTAGAAAAATTCCTTATCGTCATGGTAAACTTTGATCATATGGGATAGGTAGGAATTGACATGTGATAGAGGATCTCCATTATCTTGATATTTGTGGAATTTTGACAGTCACATTTATTGGGAAAACTTACTAGGCAAATGATAGATATTACAAAATGTGTTGGCCACATCCTTTTATGCTTTGAGTTCTTTGAATTTCTACAAGTTTTGTTGAAAAGCATAATTAGTGGTTGTCTTGCTTTGACACGTTGTTGTCTCCCTTTGACATGTGCTTCTTCTATATTCGATATTGATGACATCTTTGGTAATTTCATAGTCATTGGATCCTCTATACATGTCATTGGGTCATCTCCATAAGGACCATCCGTGTATGAATTGTATCATGTTGTGTATTCAAATATGTGATAAAATAGGATATAGTTGCATACTAAATATGCTATAAAATAGGATATAGTTGCATACTATTTGTGAATCATGCTTCCACTTATTCTTTAAGAAACATTGGATTTAATTAACAAGGATACTTATAGATATGTGTTGGAAAATGAATGGTAGATGATCAATGAAATGATGATATAAATTAATATCAGCTGAATGATCTTCCTAAAGTACCTTCATCTTCTTCATAGGTAAGTGATTCAATATCCTAAAAGTTGGTCGAATGTTATATCCCTAACCATTAACAAATACCAAACCCTTTGAATTTGATCTTCTATCACTATTGAGTGGAGAGAAACAAAATAGTTCATGAGAATAGATATTCTAGCCATATAAGTATTTGGAAAACTGTTAAAGAGGAACTTGATATTTTGTAACTCATCTTCTATTCTTAATTTTTCTTAGAGTTATCTTACAGGTTGTTGAATATGTTGCTTCTAAATCATTATTTTGGGTTTGTTGAGTTCAACCTGGACAAGCTTCGTTATCCACAATTATGTAGCTTATCTTATAAGCTTTTGTGAAACCTAATTGACTCAAATGTATGAGATCCTACTGTTCATAAGATCTGATAACTTGCGATTTATGAAGCCTATTAATTGTACTCCTATGAGGTGTTATACACCATGATATGATGTTTTACTGCATATAGGTGATCTACAAGAATCCTTGTCGATTTTGTGCTACCTAAAGCCTAGAATTACTCATATCTTTGCTCCTAGATTATTTGATTCTACTTTCTTGAAGTATCTACTGTCAACATTTGATCTGATTTCAATTTTCCTATTGGATTTTTTGTTGAAGTAATATTCTCTTCACTATTTCTCCTTGAAGGTTCAAGATTATTTGATATGTCTTCACATTTTCTTGTTGTCTCATTCTTCAAAGTCTTACATGTCCTTTGGGTCTGACTTCACTTCACAATGGTCTTACCGTTTCATTCTTTGAAATCAAATGCCTTGCCATTTAGATGCTTTTACTATCTTGTATGGAGGCTAGATATATCTTGCTACATCTTGTAAAGTATGTTCATGTTTATGGTTATAGGAAATGAATATGATGTGGAAACTTTGTAATTGCCATAGGTTATGGTCAACAATGACCTAAATGTTGACTTGAATCAGATATAGATGAAAATCAATCACCAAGTGATTGAGTTGTGGTTCTTCCTTTAGTTATCAATTGAACAAAATATCTCATAATTGGATAGATGATGGGGAAGTTTCATATACCTTGAAAACCTATCAAAGCCATGCCATATGTATAGAGTTTGGAAAGGAATTTCTAAATTGAAGAATAAGACAGATTTGCCACATGCAGTTGACACATTATTTATGAATTTAGATAATCATGTTATGAAGGCAATGTATTTTGTAAATATATTCAACATTTTTATTTGGTTGTGTTCATTATCCTTCAGGCATAGATGATTAGTGTTCATTATCCTTCAGGCATAGATGATTAGATGTCTTATCTTTTTTCCTACTTATATTGGCACGGTAGATTTTCTTTCAAAGATGAATTTAGACCTTCAATGAACCTCGGAGTAGATGAAAATGAAATTGTAAGGATAAGTTCATTTTAATACCATAGTTTTGTACTTATTGTTGGATTTTTGAATATGCCATGATTAATTTAGATGATACAAGTATTTCTCATTTATGTATAATGTGAATTATATGTTTCAGGTGGTCAAAAAACTTAGACAAGATCTAATAACATAGAATGTACAATTACATGTGTGTTTCTATGCTTATGCATCAAGTTGTACCTAGACAATGTCATGTATAGGTGCAAATTATACAACTTGATAGGAATGATGTAAGAATAAGCGATGATCGGATCAAAACCATCATAAAGATAGTTATATACTTGTATACACCCTTAAGGATATGTAAGTCTTATTGCAAAATTTATTTTTATCCATTTTCCAAAATTTAGGACTTTATTGGGACAATGTGTTTTTCGATCAAACTTCTTTTCAATTGAAATGGATCTTGGTCATAGTTTAAATTGAGCCAGACATTACTATTAGACCAAAGGAGGTCTTCAAAGTGTTATGGTCGAAATTATTTTTGATTGAAATGCATCACGGTTGGACTTCTTTTCGATTGATTGGCAATCTATAGTAAATTTCAGCAAGTGCACATTTACCCGTTTTAATCCCACTAGCTATCCTACAACGACTAGTTTCTCACTAAACTTGGCATAAACACTCTAGAAAGCTATCTTAGTTATTCTTAAGTGTTTCCTATATATAGTAGTGCCTTATGGGCACTTATAACACACTTGATCAAGCTATTTACATACTATTATTGTTGGATCTAAGATGGGCTATTTTCTCTAGAGGTGGGGTGAATAGAGCTAAATGCACTTAAAAAAAATTCATTAGACCTTCAACATATTTTTAAGATAATGTGACAAGTATGAACTTTGATTGCAACTAAAACATACATAGCAAGGGAGAGAGAGAGATTGAACAATAACCAAATAACACAAGCTATGTAGAGTGGTTCAATACTCCAAACTAGGAGTAAGTCAGTCCACTACCTAGAGAGGTCAACTCTAGGATTTTGTAACCATTTCATACTTCTATTCCATTATAAGACATAAGAAAAATGACCTTCCTTTTTTAGGACAAGGATACCTAGCCTTCCATTTAAGATGAAGGGAGCCAACAATCTACTAAAGGACTTACCTATCAAACCAAGAGTCTTATACTTGACCAAGGTCTTAACCACTTTGCACCAAGTCTTTCGCCTTCACTAAAAACTTACCCACTCTTGCACAAGTCTTTCTCCTTTGAGGAATTACCCACTCTTCTTGGATCTTCTGCCTTTGACTTCACCTTCGCCAAGGAGAATATTTCACCAAGGGACTCCTTACCTTCTTGATCTTCTCCTCTCTTAGCCAAGAGAGAGAGAGAATCTTCATCTTCATCTTCATGGAAGAAGATTGGGAGGTGGAGGAAGTGAGAGTCTCACAAGATATATATGTAGAACTAGCTCTCTTACAAATATCCTACTCACTCTAATGGATGTAGAAAGTGATTAAGCTTAGAGAGAGGGGAGGCTATAGGATACACTCAACTATAATATAGGGACCTTCATAGTACTTGTCTAACCATTAGATGAAGTCCAAGGGGTCATATTTATAGTTGGGGATGCCTACTAACTAGAGGGACACTTAAGGATGGATTCTAGACATTTGGGGTGTTGCAATAGATTTTTTTTAAAGTTTTACAACACTCCAATGGTTAGAAACACTTTTATGTACTTTTCTATACACTATGATCGATTGAGTTCTATGTATCAAAAAGTTGACCAATTGCACTATTTGACAAAGCAAATTTGAAGAAACGATCGAGTTTTTCTTGGATGAAACTCGACCAATCACTTAAATCAATTTTGTCTAGTGCAACGATCAATCGAGTTTGTAATTCGATCAAACTGATCAGTCGGGCTTGTAATTCGATCGAACTTGGGCATTTTCAAAATCCATAAAGGGATTAGTTGTAAGGAGTGGGATCCTAGAGGGGAACCACTCCCTACTAAAATTTTGAAGAATAGAACCTCTAGTCCAAACACACCCAAAATGTATGATGGAGTGGGTGTAAAATGTTTAAATCTTATTAATGGTATTCAAAACAACCAAAGTGTAGTAGTAGAATAAAAACATTAACTATCTTCAATTTCTCATAAGGTTACAACAAAACATCATAATCTCCCACAAAGGGTTTACATGTATAATACAACATAAGGATCCAAGATAATGGAAAGTCTAAACCATAGCAACTTTATCTCCAATTTTTAAACTCCTTAAGCTAAGTCCATAACTTTATGCCATGTCCTCTATGTCCTTCACCTAGGGTTGGAAGCATACCCCAGCAAGAAGAGAAAAATAGAAGACATCAACAAAGGCTGGTATGTGCATACTAAATAGAAAATTGAGTAATATATGGAATAAAGGACAACACATTATGAAAGCTTCCCATAGAAGAGTACCACCCAAGTGGGTATCAAGAGAAAAATGTCACAAAAAGAATGATACTTGCCCTAAAACAAACATAAAAAGATTGTTCCGTATATACATCCACTACCATGGTGGGAAATGAAGCACATATCAAGAAAGTAGTGCACACACCCCACAATCATCATCAATAACATGCATTCATGTGAGATAAGCATAGCCCTAGAACAATATAAATACAAAGTTGGCCAAGTCTTACAAAGTTGAAACCTGATAGAGAATGACATACTGCCAAACTCTCAATATATAAAAAGGGTCAAACCTCACAAATTTGAAACCTGGGTATGGGGCCACCTCCATCCCAAAAGAGCATACTGCTCTAGAAGGAAATTACACATCTGCCCATAAACAAAACCAATGCAATTACACTACTCTAGTGCTACTAAATCACATAGCATGTAAAATGTAGAGGCAAGTAAAAAGTGTAGTCAGATTATACCAAAGTAGTCACCACATAAGTGACCAACATATACATCCACCTCACAAGTAGAAAAAAGACATCATATGTCATCATATAGAGTTCCATCATGTACAAAGCATATGAAAAGGGTTCAAACAAATATCCATGTTCACAAGATCAGTAACAATTAAGGTAGTCACATGAACCATGATTTTCAAAAGAAAAGACATTGTGTATAGGTTTATGTCTATAGGACCAAGAGAAAGAATAAAATAGGATAATTGCTCAATAAGAATAATCAAGGATGCAAACATGCCTCATAAGATATCTACATATGTCTAAGTTCATTCCTAGGTCCAAGCCTAGGTCTCCAAAGCACCTATTAGGCATATATGTAGAATTAGGGTCATCTATATATTGATTATTCAAAACCCTAAAAATTGCCTTTTTAATATTAATGAATTAGGTTATCAAAACCATACTATGTTTTAAGTTATCTTTTTCTGAGTTAAAAATATATTTTATTATTTTTTTTACTTATATATATTTAGTTATGAATTTTACAAGTTATTACTTATTTAGATTAATCCATTAAAATCACATACATTCAACATTAGATTTAGGCAACAAAACCAATACCATTAGAAAGCTTACATTTTTCTAAATCCAACGACTATTCATTTGTAATTTTTGTCCCAAAAGATAATTAGTTATGATTTTTGTAAATTAAACCAATCAGGAAATTCCAAAATCCCTATTAGTAGAGAAAATCTGGTCAAAGGTCATGCTTTGCTTAGTTGGTCCAATCGGGCTTCGCCAACTGGTGTGGGCCATCTAGACAACTCACCGTAGAGTCTCAATGTTAAAAATAAAATGAGAAGGGATGAAAAGATGAAAATACCCCTCCCCTGGGGAATAAAATCAAAACAACAACATGGGCCTTTTTCGTCAATTCATTCGCCTGATTGATCAATTCGAAGGAGAACGGGAAGAACAACCTCCCATGTTAAGAACTCGTGAATCAAAAGCGAGTAAACAAGAAAAATAACTACAAACAAGATCACAGAAAGATTCCTTGTCCAAACCTGAATTCAACGAGCCATGAAATGTGCCCCGCAATGACCTAGGGCTCAAACCCGCTCTTCTGTCATTACCAGAGAAAGGTGCAAGGTTGGAAACACCTCCTCGACCCAAGGAACAGAAAAATTAAGGTGTGAACAAGATAAAAGTTAGCAACTAGAGCTTCTGGTAGCAAAACTTGACATACGGTGAACGAACACCCGAGAATTGGTCTAGCTATCGAAAATAAGAAAAAAAGGAGAAAAGGAATATACTACAGAAATAATAAAATTGAAGGTGCCATCAGGTTCACAAAGATGCTGGGAGATACCCTGGGCAAGGTTCAAGCCACACCATGGCCAAAACTTCACTGACAAACACCTAAGACCTCGCATAAGCCACCAAAGGTCAGGTGAGGGAGGTGCATTCCAATAGAGGTGAAAAAAAGGACTAGAGATAGATTCTAGGGGTTCCTTAAAGGTGTGGATAGATCTATTTATACATGTGATGGGTTGAAGAACCAATGTTCGTCGATGGATAGAGAAATAGGGGAAAAGGCAACAACGGGTGTGGTTATGGATCTGTGGGTGATGAAACCCTGTAAATATTGAATTCAAACAGAGTGGAAAGTAATGAGGAAGGTAAGGGAGATAAGAACATAGGAAGATATGTCATGGTGATGGAGAAAATCCCTTAGAGGAAAAAGGGGTACTGTTCAACCAGTTTCGTTTTTGGGAATCGAGGTTGAAGGAAAGATGACAGTCGTCAGATTAGTAGACAAACTACGCGATTAAATAAAGAACGTGAGATCATATCCACAAAGAAGAGAAACACACATGACAAAATAAATCAAATCCTCAACGAATTGAACTAAAGTGTGAACATATTTATTTCTCTTTTTCTCTCTCTTCAATTGATGGTGCAAAAGAATCCCAATTAAATGAAATTTTGCACAGTGGCCAATTAAAGCATGTAGATTCTGATTATGCAATTAGATTTACCTTTTCGGAACTTCTAATGTGTTAAATAAACCAAATCCTATTTTCTCTTTCCTCCATTAATGACATTAGGATTATCCAAATTTGATGAAACTTCACCTACAAGTCATGTTTAATGTGTTGGACACAAATTTGGCATCAATTTTACATGTTGGAGTTGTTAGTACAATTATTTAATATTTTGAAGATTCAACACACTTTCTCTCTCCTGATTTCACCTTTTAAGCAAACTTTCTCCAAATTGGATGAAAATTCACCCAAAGGATATATTTATTATGTATATTATGTATATAAGATTATTTTCCTCTTTTAGGGTCATTTATTATTTTATCTGATATTTTGGGTAAATCACAGATCTTCTCTATCCAAAATATTTTGGGTACATGTGAATCATCATTTATTATTATTTTTATTTAAATGGCTATAATATCCTTGAAATAGGGTATATGATGCTGCAAGATTTTGTTAAATGTAATGGATATATACTAACATAGGTTAATCGATTCTATCTAGGTGCATATGCATCATGTGTAAATAATAAACTAACCAGTAATGACTTTGATTAAGAATAGATAGAGTAAACATGGCTACAAATGGTGAAAATATATTGTAGAAGAAGGATGGCTGATGATTAACGTTACAATATTGCAAAATAATCAGTTTAAAAGTATAAAAGTATGTATCCCATGCTTGTAAATGCCTCTAGGTTTTATTAGATCTTCAAACACTAATACACTATCACAACTGGTATTTTTCTTCAATGTATAATAGTAGACCCAATTTATATCCTACCTAAACATCATCATATCCATGTTCCTATTATTTTTTTTATATATTCACTAAAAATATTCTTCTGGTTATATTACTAACATCCATCTTCAATTCATTGACCGAGACGTGCAAAGCACGTGCACTTACTAGTAGTAGATGATATCACAAGTTGCGACTACTAGTAAGATCTAGATCATAGCAAAATATGCACAGGTTAAAGAGCAATCTATGAGAGATGTAGAGAGATATCCAAACAAAGAGATATGCAATTTTAGAAGCATGAAAGGATATAACTCATAAGCAAATATACATCATACCAAAAGGTGATTGCCACTAAGAACCTAAAGGTTGTATCAAAATAAGATATAAAACTAGATCTATGTACCAAGTTATAGAATAGTGGGACCAATTTAAGACACAATCAAGATATCCAAAGAGATCATCATAAAATCCTACATAACGACTCAAGATAGGTAATTGCAAGATATGAAGATACCACTTGTGGGATACCAAATTATAGAAATTTGAAAGATAGATTTGTATGAAAGATAGACAATTTAAAATTATGGAAATATGCATATATAAAGGTACCAAAAGGGAGTGCCAATAATAATGCTAGTGGTTGAGAAAGTCTAGTTGAGAGGGAAAATCTCACCCAAAAAGCCATATGTATATTCTATACACAGTGTTGTCAGTCGAGTTTTGTATTTTGGCAATTTGATTGGCAATAACTATTGGCAACACCTATTGGTGCATGTAAGTTGAGTTTTATCAGGTTAAACTTGACCGATACAACTACTGTCAAAAACCACATATTTTGCAAAAAAACATATATAGAGGTATGATAAAAATATAAACCATATCCAAATATGTGTAAGCAAGTTAGTAATTCACTACAATAGAATCAAAAACAATTTTTGATCAAGAAAGTGATGAGAAACACAACATGTCACTTTTGACTCAAAAACCATATGTATAATGCATTCTAACTTGGCAAAAACACATTATGACTGGATATGTACAAGAATAGCATTACCTTTGTTCTTACCATTTCTTTTCCACTAGTTTCTACACCATACACATCCCACCTTTCTTATTTTATGTTGATTGAGAAACCAATTTGCAAATCCATAGCTCATGTCAATCTATTTACAAGTGACCTACAAGAAGAAAGATGAAATGCTCCCCAATCATATTTTTGGGCCTGGGGGGGAGGGTGGTTAGATTATCAACTCAAGTCCTATTTCTCTTACGTGCTTTCCTAAAAGGACAATATGTAGAATAATGACCAATTTCATTACATTGGTTACTTGATCTCCTAGCCTTGGAACTAGATGATTCTTCATTGAAAGTTGAAGGTCCTTTCTCTTTGTAGTTCCTTTGGCTAGTATCAAGTCCAGTATCATCTCTACCTATTTATTTGGTAGTATGATATAGGATTTGACTAAGACTCCTTTTATCATCTAAGAACTATAGAAGATCTCAAACTATGATTATCACGCATAAGAGAAGTAATACTAAACGACAATTAATTGATATCATCTCTAGCATGCAAAAGATCGATTTCTAAGCAAAGATCTTTGGTCATATAGGAATATTTCTCAATATGAAGAGAAGCAACACTGTTCTCTCTACTAGTAGAACTAGAACAAGATTCAAGAACATTGATTTTAGCAAGAAAGGAAGCATTCTCATTTTCAAGCAAAGCAATTTTAGATAGATAAACACTATTTTTAGATTCCAGTGCTTGCAAATAAAATTCCTTGTCCTCATTTTTGGTTTTAAGAACATTGATATCAAGCATGAGAGAATTCACAATATTACTATGCTCTTCATTATTACTATGAATAAGATGTTGAGCTTCTAGAAATATAATCTTATCAAGCAAACTAGAATTTTCAAGTTTAAGAGATTCTACTTGATTAAGAAAAGCATTGTTTTCATCTAGCAAGTAAATTCTAGCATGTTCAAGATCATCTATTTCTATGTGCAAATTATCAACAATTATAACAAGCTTTTTCTTTTTCTTTTTAGAAGACTTAAGAGAGGCATGAGTAGCATGAATAATAGAAATTAAAGATTCTTTATCTAAAGAGTTTATATTTACCTCATTTGAGTCTTCACTTGTTGATGCCATAAGAGCAAAATGACATTCTTATTCATCACTAGAGCTTTATCTAGACCCTTCACTTGAGCTTGAGTTGGAGGAGTCACTTGAGCTTGAGTTGGAGGAGTCACTTGAGATTTTGTGCCAGTTCTGCTTCTTCTTGTACTTCTCCTCTTCTCTTCTGTTCTCTTGTGATGATCAATCTTTTTTTCCATGCGGACAATCTTCCATGAAGTGACCCTTCTTTCCACATTTGAAGCACCGAGTGAAGGAGGGTGGCTTGTCTTTGTAGAGTCTATCCTTGGAGTACATGACATCTTCTTCAACTTGAGAGGATGGAGAATCTTGACCAACAATAGCATCAATTTGAGCTTTCATTTCAACCTTCTTCATTCTATTTAGCTCTTTCTCTTCTTCTCTTTCTTCTTCATCTTGTTTGTCAAGTTTGACTTCATGAGCTTGTAGATTTCCTATGAGCTCTTCAATAGGAATATCACCAAGAGGCTTTGCTTCTTCGATAGAATTCACCTTGGATTCCCACCCCTTGGGGAGATTTCTAAGGATTTTTGAATTGATCTCTCCTTTGTCCATAGGATAACCTAGAACGGCAAGACCATTCACAATGGTGTTGAGCCTTGAGTAAATCTTGGATATACTCTACTTCTTTCCCATTTGAAGTTCTCAAGAAACCCTTTGAGCATGTAGACTTTTATTTCCTTCATTTGCTTTGTTCCTTCATAAGTGATGCATAACTTTCTCCATACCTCATAGGCCATCTCACAAGAGGAAATCCGAGTGAACTCAATGGGGGACATGGTTTAATAGAGAATGTTGATGGATCTTGCATTCAAGGTTGCTTTCTTCAAGGTAGGCTCATCCCATTCTTCTATATTTGTCTCTGATAACTTGTATGGAAGGTCCATAATTCTCTATTGCTCAAGACTTGATCCTTGGATGTAGTATTGGATCCTTCTCTTCCAATAGAGTAAACTGCTCCCATCAAAGATTGGAATGTTGATGAGGTATCTCCCTCCTTGATAATTGCCCATCTTCTCCTACTTGTTGAAGTGTGCTTGGAGAATACTCGCTTTGATACCACTTGTTGGATCTAGGATGGGATATTTGCTCTAGAGGGGGAAGGGATGAATAGAGCTAAATGCACTTCAAAATTTTCATTAGACCTTCAAGATATTTCTAAGATAATATGACAAGTATGAACTTTGAGTGCAACTAAAACATGCATCGAAAGGGAGAGAAAGATTGAGCAGTCACCAAATAACACAAGCAACGTAGAGTGGTTCCATACTCCAAACTAGGAGTGAATCATTCCACTACCTAGAGAGGCCAACTCTAGGATTTTGCAATCATTGCATACTTATATTCCATTAGAAGACGTACAACAAATGACCTTCCTTTTCTGGGCCAAGGATACCCAACCTTCCCTTTATAGATAAGGGAGCCAACAACCTACCAAAGGACTTACCTATCCAAGTAAGAGTTTTCTACCTCACCAAGGACTTACTCACTTCACACCGAGTCTTCCGCCTTCACCAAGGACTTACCCATTCTTGCACAAGTCTTCCACCTTTAAGGAATTACCCACTCTTCTTGGATCTTCCGCCTTTGACTTCACCTTCGCCAAGGAGAAGCTTTCACCAAGGGACTCCTTCCCTTCTTGATATTCTCTTCTCTTAGCCAAGAGAGAGAATCTTCATCTTCATATTCATGGAAGAAATGAGAGATTGGGAGGTGGAGGAAGTGAGATCCTCACAAGATATATATGTAAAACTAGCTCTCTTATAAATCTCCTACTCACTCTGATGGATGTAGCAAGTGATTAAGCTTAGAGAGAGAGGAGGCTATAGGATGCACTCAACTATAATAGAGGGACCTTCATAGTGCTTGTCTAACTATGAGATGAATCCCAATGGGTCCTATTTATAGTTGGGTATTCCTACTAGCCAGGAGAAACACTTAAGGATGAATTCTAGCCGTTTGGGGGTGTTGTAACAAATATTTTTTTGAGTTTTGCAATACTTCAATAGTCAGAAACACTTTTCTTGTAAACGGTCGAGTTCTATGTGTGGGAAACTTGACCGGTTGTACTATTTGACAAAGCAAATTTAAAGAATTGGTTGAGTTTATCCTGGATGAAACTCAACCGATCACTTAAATAAGTTTTATCTAGTGTAGCGATATGTCAAGTTTGTAACTCAACCAAACGGATCACTCTAGTTCTGGGCATTTTCAAAATCCATCAAGGGATCAGTTGGGTTTGTAACTCGACCAAAATATAGCCTTTAATGAATTTTGGAAAATGTCATTCAAGTGCTTAAATATTTGATTTAAGCATTCCTCATTTTTTCTAATCTTAATTACAAGTCAAAAAACCATTACAAGTGATTTACAACATGACTCTATTGGATATACATCATATTTCACAAAAGTGCACTTGCATCGATTTTGACTTGTCTTTTCTCCAAGTTAGGATGCACAAGTTAGGGCATTTGGAGTGTGTCTATACCTAATCTGAAATCACTAAAGTAGAAGCATTATATACAAATAAGTAGAATGGTTATAATGAGAGTTTTGTCAATTTAGACCTTGAGTCAACATTGACCTTGAGTTAACATTGACCTTGAGTTAACAATTATTACAAGCTTAGAATATCTATTTACCATCTTTAACTACATCCAAGATAGTCTAATCTATATCTCAATATTAGTGTCCTTGTCCACCAAATATAGCCTTGCATAAACCTATGTTGATTTGATCGTCACTTTTCATAATGATCCAATTGTAAATTTTGTAAAAAAGAGTTGTAGTTTCCCTCTTCCTCTCTTGTTCACTATTTGGTTTGGTCATTTTGTGTTATTTCTTAGGAGAAGGTTGTGGTGAAGTATTTGTAGCTAATTCTTATAGGAAGGATGCATCCAAAGGTAGTGGAGGTAGATTGTGATATTATAAAAAAGAGGGTGATTTTCATGCGTCCCATAAAAAGACAATCGTTATTCTTGAGCTAGAAAAGGAGGTTAGTCTTGAGCCACAAAAGACGTCGGTAAATTGTGTATATTGTATCGGTATAAAAAAAGAACAAAATACAAATTGGAAATCCTAGTCGGAAACAACTTGATTGTGGAGTGATATCATTTAGGACGGAACCACTCTATATCTTGTATCTTTTATGTAGTTACCTTCTGTCCATTATTTACTTTACTATTTCTCCTGCTATAACTTATTAAGCAAGTGACATTTAACCAACCATGTGTTTTAAAATTCTAAAAATCAAAATTTCTCTATTAACCCTCTCTATACCTTTCAATTGGTATCAAAGAGATTCTACAAGAGCTCCAACAAATGTCGAAGATGGGGGAAAATCTACCGAGTCATCTCAACCTTGAAGGAGCACAAGTCTACCAACCTACTATCTTTGATGACTCCAACTACACATACTGAAAGAGGGCACACAATTCTTCATTCAATGCATGCTATTTAAACTTTGGAAGATGGTAATCCTACCATATGAGCCTCCAACAACAAAGCTTAATTAATGGGGTGCGACTATAATAAGAAAGGATACTTTAAATGCTAAAGCCATAAAATTCTATATTCTTATATTTTTTTCTTCTTCTAGTGAGTTTAATGGGATATCCTCTTGTGAATATGCTTATGATATTTGGAGAAAATTATTTAGTACTCATGAAGGAATGAAGAAAGTAAATGATATTAAACTTACTAGAGTTATTTAACATGAAAAACAAGAAGCTATTTTTGAATTGTACTCTATATTTACTTCTATTGTAAATGCAATGAAATATTTTGGAAATAATATAGAAAATCAAGATTTTATTACTAATATTTTGCTTCTCTAACCTCAAAAATGAAAATAAATTAAATGTCATAGAAGAATCTTCAGATCTTTCTACTTTGTAGCTCAAAGAACTTTCAAAAAACTTAGAGACATATGAAGTCAATCTCCAAGAATGTGAGTTGGAAGATGAAGAATAAATGCATGTCAAGAAAAAGAGAAAAACTCTCATAGTAAGGCTGTCAAAAGAATTTTCTTCTTATTCAAGTGGCACATCTAGTAATGAGGAAGAAATGAACTACAAAAGTAATAAGTTCATTTTTCCTTCTAATAAAACTTGTATATCTCTCTCTAGTAGATGTCATCATTATGGGGAAACGGACATTGGAATGATGAATTCACAAAACTCAAAAAGAATAACTTGAATAACTCCAAAGGACAAAAAGAAGAAGGCACATCATGCTTCTTGGGATTCTTATTCAAGTCCGTAACATAACAATGAAGACGAGGTTTGCCATCATGCCATTAAACTCCCAATTGATGAACATGATGAAAATGATGAACACGTTAAAGAAGGTGTACAAAACAATGATAGTAAGGTATCTCTATCAACTTTTTCCAAATACAAACTTACTATATATTTTGAGATTAGATCGGATAAGTTTGAAAAGTATAAGAAAAAGCAATACAAATTCTCTACTATTGTTGATTCTTAAATGAAGAACTTAATCAGCTAAATGGTCAATATCATAGTGGAAATAAAAGAATAGATGATCCTATTTCTCAAAATACTTCCTAAAAAAACTCAAATTTCTACTCTCTTAGATAAGTTGAAAAATATGGAGAAACAATCTATTCATTGCTCACATTTTGATTATGATCTTATTCTTGAAGTAAATGATGAGTTAAAAAATAATATTGATATATTTTAAGAGATCATTGGTATTATTATAAAATGCTTAATTTCTAGTACTGAAGACTCATTGGTGTTTGCCAAGGAAAATGAATATCTTAATAGGTCTTTAGATATATTTTCAAATTGTAGAAATTGTTGTAAATTATATTGCATTTTTGTTTATATTCCAAGAAGTAAGAATTGGAAGAAGAATTAAAGTCCTATATTTGTAAAACCAAATACAAGCTCTACTTTCTCCATTAACCATGTTACATGTTTTGCTTGTGAAAGACTTTTGTCACTATGCTTATTCATGCCCTTCTAATAAAAAAAGTGACAACAACATGGTTTGGGTGCGTAGAACCTCTCTTTTAAGGAGGTGTTGTATGCTCACCAAATTCATTAGATATTTACTTTTGATTATAGCATATTTTCTTTCAATTAGTTTATCATTATATATGTTTAATTTTTCAATTAGTAATTATATTTGTTTTCAATTGGTAGAGATGCATTTCTACTAGATTAATTTTTCTAGCAGACTACTTCTCAATCGAAATGGAGTTCACTCGAGGGACAGTTTAGTCAAAAAACACATCTCGACTAAAATATTGTTTGTCAAGTTTTAATTGGATATCTTTAAAATAGTATTTAGAGTCGATTTTCTAATTATTTATTTGGGTTCTTAGGTTTGAAATGATTCATTTACATGTGGCAAGTATAGTTTTTAGTTTTAATGGATATCTTTGTCTTAGTAGTTAGTTTCTTGGTTTTAGCTTAATTTTTATCAGTATAAATTTAAGGGAGAGCTCAAATCATGTGATTTATATTTCTATCTTTGTTATATCATGTTCTGAATGACTTATCCATATAAATTATGGTCTTAACATCCCTTAATATTGGTATAAAAATTCATTGTTGACATCATTCTATACTTAATCGTATCACTCTATCATGAAACACATCACACTCCTTGCATTGGCATTCAGATATCTTTTGAGAAAGATCATGGTTTTTGTTTTATTGGCTATCTTTGACAATTATGGACTTAACATTTCTTGTCATTGGCATGGAGATTTTTTTTGATTTATTTTTGTACTTAAAGGGGTCTCTGTATCATGAAGAATTTAACATTATTCTCATTGGAATTGAGGCATATCTACTCATTTTGCTTGATCTAATTATGGGTGTTGTATATTATGCCCTGCTATAAATATTTTAACTTTCATCTTATTATCTCTTTTGAATTGGGTATGCGATCATCCCTTCAATATGATTATCTTTGTGAGGGGGAGGAGCTCCTTGAGGGGAAGTGTAGTAACTATGCCTGCTTTTTTACTTAGAAAAAGGGGGGATAAAATCCATGAGATCATTTTCTTTATATAGAAAATCAAAGGTAAGTTGCTCTTACTTTTGCTATATTAAATTTATCTTATGGAAATATTTGTCATCATCAAAAGGGCAAAGATTTTTTTTGGCTTTTTTGAAATGCCACACTCTAATTTTAATAATGTAAATATGTCTCATTTATATTATTATTGTGTAAATTACGTGTTTCATGTGATCAAGGAACTTAGACAAGATCTAATAACAAATAATGTCCAATTATATGTTTATTGGATGATTGTACATCAACTTATACCTAGATGATGTATTGTATAGGTGCAAATTTTACAGCTTGATAGGAATTATGTAATAACAAGTAAAAATTGGCTCAAAGCCTTTATAAGCCTAATTTTATACTTGTCTACACCTTTAGGATAGGCAAGTCTCATTGCAAAATTTATATGAGACATTTTCCAAAATTTAGGTCTTATTAGGACTCATTGTAAACATCGTTTTGATTGGAGCATCCCGGTCAAATTTTTGATCGAATAAGATATTACCGTTAAACTAAAAGAGGCCTCGAGAGTGTTTCGGTAGAACTTCTTTTTGAGTGGGATGCATTTTGTTTGAACTTATTTTTGACTGAATGTCAGTCATAGTAAATTTTAGCAGGTGTGTAGTTAGCCATTTTAATTCAACTATCTATCCCATAATAACTAGTTTTTAATTAAACTCAACCTAAACACTCCAAATAATGATCTTAGCTATTCTTATGTGTTTCCTATATAAGGATTCCCTTATAAAAACTTAGAGAACACTTCATAAAGCTATCTACATGCTATCCTTACACAGTTAGAATATCCATTTACCATCTCCAACTACAACCAAGCTAGTATGAGCTATATCTCAATATTAGTGTCCTACTCTACCAAATATAGCCTTGGCTAAACCTATGTGGAGTTGATCATCACCTGTTCACAGTGCTTCAATTATAATATTTGTGGAAGGAGTTGTAATGTTGTTCTTCCTATGTTGTTTAGTGTTTGATTTGGTGCTTCATCCTACTTCTTACAAGAAGGTTGCGACGAATTCTTTGGAACTACTTCCTGCATGAAGGCTACATTCAAAGATGGTTGAGGTAATTGTGATCTTCTCCAAAAGGGGATGGTATTCTAGTGTCCCATTAAGAAGATGATGGTTATGATTGAGCTAGAAAAGGAATTTAGTCTTGAGTCACAAAAGATACTCTAATTATGCATTTTGTATCAGTGTAGTAAAGGAATAAAATACACATTGGAAATCTTGGTTGGAAACAACTAGGTAGTGAATTGACATAATTTAGACCAAACCACTCTAGATCTTGTTTTCTTTTGTGTTGTTGCCTTTTGTCCATTACTTATTTTACTATATACACTGCTATATCTTATTAAGCAAGTTGCATTCAACCAACCTTGTGTTTTAAATTTGTAAGAATTAGATTTTATCTATTCACCCCTCTAGTAGTATAATAATTTGTCATTTTTAGAAATAGAATACTCATGTACCTAATCGTGTGAGGGATGAGATTGATGAAGATCACCACATCATTTGAAGGGGTTTGAAGACATTATAGATATTAAGAGCCTCAAAAATGATATGTTGATTGTTGTCAATATCAAGTTTCATAGTTTTGCTTTAGATCTATTGATTTTGACCAATGTAAGGATAATATTTTGATTCAATAATAAATTTTAATTTTGGGTGATTTGACATTCTTGTATGAATTTTTTGTGAGTGGATGTTCTTATGAAGTCAAACAAATATCATACAAATATTGCTTGGGATTTTAAATTTATAATTTTTATTTAAAATCGATATATGTTATAGTAGCACCTACATAAAAACCAATAAATTAATGAATACAAAAATAAATAAATCATGTTTATTAGTCCGTCATAAATATATTGATGAAGGTTTATTCCCTTAAAATTGTAGTGATTCAGACCGAGTAAACCATAAATTTTGTACTGATGAGGACCAAACAACCCCCAATAAATACTAATGAAGGCATCAACCTCTCATTAATATATTCGTTAGGACAATCTAGTCCCTAAAAAAATATATTTTGTGAGAATAAAAAAACCCTCAAAAATATATTATGATAGATACATAGTCCCTCAATATAATATTTTTGAGTGTCACTTAGTCTAGGAGCATTGTATTTTTTAGGGCTACTGATATTTGTCATAAGGGTTTTCTTCACAGACCAATGGTAAGGGTCATTGCAACAACCATTCCTATTTGTGAGAGGATCTATATGTAAAGAAAGATTATTATTTTTTTAATGAGATCTTCACACATGTTGAGAAGAATAAATTTCTAGGATTTAGACAATTCTATCGACTTGGGAGAAGTAGAGAGAAAGGAAATACATAAGACGTATATTTCTCAATGGTCATGCAGATTTAAACATATCACCATCAACTTCCATGCCTTCCGACATAGCATGGTGCAAGTTGGGAGTTGACAAGGAAGGCAAAAGTTAAACTGATGGAGAACATTCTTATGGACATAAAAAATCATAGACATAATGGATAAGGTAAGGGTGAAGAGAGGGGCATCATGCAGGGAATTCCATCAACCAATTGCTTCTCTTGATGAAGGATATCGGGAATAAAGAATAGCTGAAAGATGTATTTTATTAATGCCCCTTAACGACACTGCATTTTCTATACTCATGAGACAATGTCCATATTTATCCCAACATTACATCTGACATAAAACACACTCTAAAAAAGAGAATGAGTTGCATTTAACATAGAATTTGAACCCACCTCCAACTTAGTTACTGATAAGAAACAATCATAAAGTTGATAGATGAGAATGTGAGATCTATTGCCCATGGCTCTTGTAATGGTTCCAAATCATGGGCAGATCATTTCAATCATACATATACTCAAAATTCATTATGAAAATGTGGATATCACATAGATTAAAAGGGACACACACAAAAACCAACTTAGGATAGAAGATTTGGACCATCCTCTCAAGCAATTGTTGTGCACCACATATATATTTACCTTTTTGGGCGGTATTATGGCTTGTAAAGATAAGAGTGGTAGGTAAAAAGACAAGTAAATAGAAAACAAACCGTTGTGATCAATAGTGGAGCCATAAGGAAGGGGGGTTGAAATACCCTCCTTGTGAAACATTACCCAAGTCAGGTCAAATTTTTAGTAATAATTGTACATGTGGTCTTATCTTGATTTAGTGCCCCCTCCCCCACATATAAATATTTTTTATTCTACTACTAAGTGTGATGAAGACGTCATGTGTTCATAATTACCATGCATATGATTGGATTTTCTCAGTTTGAGGTACCAAAGAGAACTAGCACCCTTTGTTCTATTAAGAATGAAATGACTTGTTGTTGTAGCACGTTGTCGAGTTTTAATTTTATTCGCACACAGTTAGGTTTCCATGCCATGGTTCAAATTTTTACATGAAACTCTAAACTGTTGTTTGGCATGGGATTTTAACTTGATTAGGACTGGTGTTTTGCACCCCTGGGCCTAATACATTACAAATCTCATCCCAATACAATTTGGATGGACAACATATAGATGGTTCCCTTTTTGAGTTCTGTTATGCCAACATCAAAATGGGGACAAGTTAGTCCATGCCCTTATAGAACTTCAAAATTTAGCTCGATTTAAGTCTTGTTTGATATGCCATATTATAACCACACTAGAATTATACAGTTTGCTAAACAACCCTAACCAAGTTGTCAAATGTAATTAAGCAAAAATTAGACCCCACTAATTCCAACCCACACTAAATCCAGACTAAACTAGGAAATATTATGAAAGACCAATTTGTTCTCAAATAGGAAGAGCAAAACCAAGACCAAAATTTACCCAGTTTAAATCCAGACATCAAGCTCAGAGAAGATTCATGCTCACAAAATCAAATTCAGGATCTAGTATTTTTTTGATCAAAATAGGTTAGGTTAACATGTTAGACAACCGACTTTGTGTTCCTTTATTTCATGATCCTAAGATTATTATGTGAAAGGTTGAAGGATATTATCTCTAACACCATTTACGTGGGAGTACGTTTATAAAGTTATAACATATGGTATAATAATAACTTATTCAGATATTAACACGGTATAAGGAAAAAGTAGAGGAGGAATTAGATGTGATTTTTTACTTTTCATTTTTCAAATTACAGATTGATTACCATATTTAAGACGTTGAGAATGGTGGAATACAATTTTTACATATTTTTTTAAAATATTAATTGAGAATTATCTCTCTCTCTATATAAAAGGTGATGAGAAGGGTTGTATGCAATATTTAATTTTTAGGTGTTTAAAATTACAAATTAGTCCTTGTATATTCCACTATGGTTGTACGTATGACCATAGCGCCCACCCATCAATCTTGGCACCAAACAACACCGTCATTTTTTAGCCACCAGAGTTGGGTGTGTGTGGAATCAAGGTTGTTGGAAGTGGAGAACATGATTATTCTGACATACAAATGATAGGAAAGATATGTGCAGTGATGTTTATCTAACTTGAGAAGTAATTTTTGTTCATTTGCACATGTGTGAGTCAAGCTCGATTTGTCTTTATTCATCTCTTCTCTATAAACTATCTACTGATCTTCTTAACATTGTGTCTTTCATGACACTAGCAGAAGAAGATTTGATATATGTTTTATTGTCTTGCCTATCTTGCTCACAACTTGATTATCTAATAACTTGTATATTGTGTTTATCTTTAATAAAACAAAATGATGTAGAATAATAATGCACATGCAACTGGTATTTTCATGTATGTGTGACTGATGAGTTTACACCTTGTAGGTATCAAACAAAAAGCGATAGTTCTCAAATTTGGTTCACAATTGAGAAAAGTTGATGATCATATGCATGCCATTTTATTAACTACCTTTTAAAAAAATATTCTATGCACAACACATTCATGACATCGGTTTGTTTTCAATTCATTTATTTTGTTATCCACCACTCTACCACTACAAGCCATAATTTCCTAATTTGAAGTGGTAGATCGGTGTGAGCGAATGACACTTATGTTGCATTTGTTGATTGCATGGGATAAGAACTGCATCGTTGCCCCATAATCTTGAAGGAAGCAGAGAAATGGATAGATGAAATTAGAAAAGAGTTATTGTCGACAATAAGAGGACAAGGATGACATATGTGTGGGAATAAAAAAGTTGCAGAAAATGAAGGAAAAATAGGAGGAGGAAGATCCCACATATAGGAAAGGAAATTATAGCTTCCTTTCAAAGAAATAAGTAGTACAAAGACTACATGATAATAGGGGATACCGAATCAACATAAGAGGTAGGTCATTAGAGGATAACAGAAGGAACACTACCATAAGAAGGTTTTTTCAAACATGGTGATATCAGACAAAAAGAAAAATGGACAATGGGAAGACAGTAGATGAAGGAGGTTGCAATAGCATCACAAACTGGTGGTGGTAGTGTTAAAAGAAATAAACCAACACAAAGAGGTTAATAGAACTAAACTAGAGAGAAGAGTGACAACAACAAAGAATAAAGGGGGCAATGAGAGGTCAAAATATTTTAGGAGGCTTACTTACAAACAACAGAGGTAAATCTATACCATGACCTCACAAACGACCATGAAATTTTTCACCTGGACTATGACAAGATGCATAGACTTGGTATAGGTCAAACTCTCCAGCGATGGAGCTAACAATAAGATCCAAATAATGTTTTCCTCATGATTACAATAAAAAAGAAAAGACTTGGGAACAACAGAAATAAAGTGTCTATTTGAGTAAGGATTGATCTTGAAAAATATCAGGAGACCAAGAGGCATAGATATGTGGTGGAGAATCTAGAGAGAATTTTTTTATCTTATTCAAAATGTCATGTGTTGGCAAATATCTAGAGTGAAGAAAGCGACAAAACAACAATACATATAGAACATGAAATCTCATGAAACCAGTAACATGGAAGGTATAAAAAATACCTATCTTTTTTATGATCATTCATACTTAACAAGAATATATCATAATTACAAACACATATGATATTTAGAGAGGGGGGTAAGATGTTGAAGGTACAAGAAGTATTGAGAATTTAAATGAGATTATACATTTAGAAGAAAAAAGGGGTATATTAGATACATAGAAACATTGCATTGATGCTTCAGAGTAACACTTGAAGACTGTAATACCAGGGATATGATATTAAAGGAAACAATTCACATAGGTGAGAGGCACAAATCTTAAAACCCTGATTCAAGAAAGGCTTGATAGAGTACTGGTGTCAACGACATGGTGCAATATTTTCATGTATGTGGAGGTCAGACATCTCCTATGCATAAAATGCAATGATGCTCATATTCTCAGTACCACTAAAACAAAATGTTGTGGGTCTACACACATACTCTTTTGTTTTGAAAAATTATGGTTTCAATGTGAAGACCATGCAGAAGTTACAAAAAGGCACATAACACTAGCCTTAATCATTACCTTGAGAAACACATTACAAAAGTTTGTTTGTTTAGATATTGTGGGGAAAAGATAAACATGAATATCAAGAAGTGGATCCCTATGATGGAAGATAAACTCGACAAACTACATAGAGGATCACCATCGACAAATAGGTTTTAAAAATGTAGAATGTTTGTGAGGAAATATGTAAATTATGTGCACAAGAGGAATTTTACCAGAACATGAAAGTATATGCGGAAAAGATAAGATATGGATACAAGAACAAAACATACTTTGACCTTAAATCCATCCAAAGAAAGAACAAAGACCATATTGCAAAACTCAAAGATTAACCATGAGTATGGGTCACATAGGAGAAGGATATATGAAACACGATATCTTCCTACTACACATAGTTGTTTACTTCATAGGAAAGGAAAAATATGGAGCAATGTTTGCATTAGGAAAGAAAGACACAAGAGGACGAACTGAGTGTTAATGAAATTTGTCAGTGATACATAATATCATCCACATTGAGTGCAGGACCTGGTTGTACACACATTTACTTTTATCAAAGATATGTGGCAGTATTATCCTTTCTATACAAAGAAAATAAACAATACATTCATGCAAAAATTGATGGTCTAATTTTTGTGGGAGATTATAAACCAATCAGGTTGAGAGATATTTTATACAAGATTATTTGTATGCAGTTGGAAAATAGAAACATAGTTATAGTTCATTTTTTGGGAAATTAGGGTGATGTTAATTCTAGGCATAATAATCACCAGTAACACATTGGTGGCCTTTGAATACTTTCATGTGATGAAGAGGATGAAGGGAGGGATTAACTCCAATGAAGTTAGAGGATTAGAAAGTCTCATAAAAATGAAATGTAGTTTTTTTTAATAGGGTTATACTAAAACTAGTATTTGGAAAGGGGTAGGTAGAGAAGATTGTAAACTGCATTAACCATGTCCCATTCTTTCCTTCATTTTCAATAGAGAAGTAGGAAACAACATTCATAGAGGGGACTCCATCAGGGGGACTCAATTTCTCATTTACTATTTCATCTATGATCATATGCTTTTTACATCTTATAAATAAGGAAATAAATTATGAATAAATATTTGGCAAAAGAATCACTTTTAGAGATGCCACAAGAAATGTATTGGCAACACAGACAAGTTAGAATGGGATTGTTTAACATTTGTGGTATAGAGTATGTCCCCTCTACAAGGTACATGAGTGGTATCTCATTTGAATCCTTGGGAAAATCATTATGGAGTTAGAATCAAAGCTGATGGTTGGATATATAAAGAACAAGGAGATAGGAAATATTCCACTAATGAATATTTTTGATCTCATCTACAATTAGTATACAATGATAATTTATCTGATGCATATTTTATTTATGATAAGGGCAGTGGTTTCACCCATTAAATTACTAGAAGAGGAAAAGGGCGTGGACACCTTAAAATCCATTCTAATCATGCTGAGTGCTAGAAAATGGAATTGGAGTGATAGGCCAATGCAGAGTCTTCCATGTCACTGGATAGTCAGTTCGAGGGCCACCCCACATCGAGATCACCAAGGGTGACCTGATCAATGGGATGTGACTTGAGTATACGATAGAAAGTTAATTTAATAGAAAAATAAAGTATAACTATATATTTATATTGATTCAAGAACCTAAAATTTATAGAATTTTGCATCTACATTGACTCATATCCTTCTTTCTCCTACAACAAAGCTTTTGTTTGCTATTTTAGAAGAGAATAGAATAGAAATATGACATGAAATACACATTTATTTTCACATTTCCAGTATATGAGAGGGAGAAACCTCAAATCAAGTTGTGGATTAAGTGATACAGTAGTAAAACCTTTAATAAAAGAATTACTGTGAGAGTATTAGATCCTTAAAACAAGTACTCAATTAAATTTGAAAGTGGTATAGTTTATACGTTTGATCGACAATCTTGTCAATGTGTAACACATATAATCTATTATATCAAAATACCAAGAGGCCCACAATGTCGTTTGACATTTCTCTCTCTCTTAATACTCATACTACATTATGATAGCTTACTAACCATTTCATGATACTCATGTATAGAATACTAACATGATGAACCCTATAGGATATTGAAACACTCTCTACAAATTATACAATCAATATGATTTCATAATGGCTTTGTATATATAATAATATTACATTCAACAAGAGTTAAGTTAGGATCATATGACATGTTATTTGTTATGTAACTAGCTATCTCATTTTCAGCAATAACTAAAACCAAATGGACAACTCACAACCCACTCACCCTTTCAAGCATCACGATAGATTTTCCACTTTTATTTCAGTAGAATATATATCGTGATCTAAAAAATTATGGATAAAATATCATACCTTTGAATAGGTTTATGAAATATTACTGCATTTATAAGCTTTTAGGATAATCTCTTAACACATATAATTTTGAAGTATGACAATTTTATCAATATGAGTATTAGCAATCAATATAATAACATTGATAAGTCTAATTTGATTTTGAATTAGAAATCAAATAGTATACCTAAACTATAGGGGATTATAAATGTAGAATTGTATTAGATGGTCCTTGTTATAGTTTTTAACATTTTATTAATTAGATTCAATGACATCTTTCTTGAATACTCGACAAGCTCAAACTCTTAGTATAGCTTGTCATTGAAAGAAATAAGATCATAATGATTTGGTAATGAGATTACATGTTACATAGCTAAAAAGACCAAACATTATTTGAATTATATAGTTTCATTACAATATAGTTTAAGCAATAAAAACAAGGCACCGAGTGTATACTAATGCACTAAATATTAAGAGACTTGAATTATGTATGTATATCTTTGTGACTTCAAACAAATCCCAAAAACTAACTTTTTTTTGTCAAGACATTGGTCTACGAGTAAGGAATTATACAATGATGATTCATTCTAACTTTAAAGGACAAGAGTGTACTGAAGCATATGTATAGCTGGGCTAGTTGTAATGTATTACATTTAAGTTGTTGTCTTTTTATTTGCTTATGGCAAGTTGATATTCCCTTGTTACATTAGATTCATAAGCCTTGTCTCATATCCAAGAGTAGGATAAAATCCAACTATCAATTGTATATATATAAAAACTAATGTCATGCTAAAATGTCCATGCAAGAAAGTATTTTCTTGGGATTTACAATAACAAGTAAATATATAAATACTAATGTGATGCTAAAATGTCAATGTAAGAAAATATGTTTTCTTGGGAGTTTCAATGGAAATAAATATTCTTTTAATGACAAAGATTTTAGGTAACACAACTGCATGAGTTGGAGTGTCAATAAGATATAATTAATTGGTGGGAAAAGCAAATACTAGTGCATATTTGTTAAGGAGAGTACCATGACCCTAAACTTATTTAATCTTAAAAAATAGATAACATCATTTATGAGCAATTTTGGTTAAAATTAAGTTTCTTAGTATATGCAAAACAATGAAGCCAATGACATAATAATTTGGATTGAACAAAAACTATACATGTTAAAATATGTCCATATCAACATTTTCAACTCTTTAATGAAACTACTAAGTCTATCAAGTTTATCATTTAACCCATAACAAACCAGATGTATGGAATTGCAAACCAAGATGTTCAAATATTTGGTCTTATATATTCATACATTCACTACAAAATTTACTAAAATAATACATTCTTTTTTCCCATTGGAGAATTTTATCATTTTCTTTGCCTCTCAACACATGTGATGTCATGCCCCTCTTTTGGAATTTGGTGAGAAATTGGTGGAATGGTTCATCAAGATGTATTGACCTATACACTGGTTCATTACCACAAATCACTTCATCAATTTATATTGCAAATTTTGTGTCCTTTAAATATTATCATGTCAGGTGACAATGCAAAAAGACATCTATTTAAAATATACTATGCATTAGGAATAAAATATAATGATATGTATGAATTTAGAAAAATTCAATATTGGGACATTCTATAGTTGTTAACATCTATAATTAGTAGCATGGTTTGACTTTTTATTACCTTTAATATATTTAAGTAAGTTCCTGATGATAAAATAATATCTAATATTATGTGCACAAGCAACATCATGTGACATGTATTAGTATAAAAAGTCATTTCGTACTAATTGCAAACATGCTATATATGGCAATTATGAATGTTGTTCAAACATAGATAAACAATTCAGGAGCTCATATTGCTTATGATATATTGACTATATCTTGGAGGGGGCATGTATCCTTATAGGTTGCATAGCGAATCATCCCATTTTTGTGAATTATAATATGTCTATAACGACCCATACATATATTGAGACTAATCATACAAAAAAAAATGAAAATGATAATATTAATTCCTTACACCCCTAAGGTTTAGAACACACAAAAATTTCAAAGAACAACCCACATGAAATGGCAAACTCATTTTGGGATTTAGGATCATACAAAGTGTCAAAATAGTCATATTTTATGTTTTCTAGATTCTTGATATTAATATGTTGACATTTGACCTATAAAGTCATGAATAAGAATGTGATAAGACTAAGAAAAGCTGCATATATCTCTCAGGAATAAGATGAAATGAGAGAGTTTGACTAACTGAATGCACTAAAATATTTTTTATGAATTCAAAAGGACACCTTAGGGAACAAACATGATGATAGCCGTGATACTAGTACAATATTCATCGACAACGATCACATCCATTTGTCATCTACAAACACTTTCATGTTAAACACACTACGTGACACCATATGATGAATGGACTGTCCCGACTAATTTTGTAGGCCTAATTTCTGTTTCAGTTAGATAGCATTTATTTAGCACTTCTTAGAGTGTAAAATCATATCTTGATGATTTCACAATTTTTCCTCATGTGAATACAATACTATTTCTTCATAAAAATTAGTTGTTTTCTACATGCATTTCAAAGACAAGAATTTATATAATCTTATTATTAGTTTAAAAAATTACATTATTTTGAGATCATATTTTACTTATTAATAATTTAGATAGATTTAGATTGCTTTTCTAATATTTGCATAAATTTGAAAACTAAAATAAAATCAAAACTATAAATGTAAGGAGTGGGGTCTGAGAGGGGAGCACTCCTTACTTAATTTAGCAAAATAAATTACATAAAACCCCATTGATTCCTGACTTTGAATAATGACTTTTAAATAAAAGGAGGTACACAATATTTTCCAAATATATGGATAAAAGAAGCACAATTTTGTGACAACAGAAATCAAATCCAACTATTACAAAGTTTCATATCAAAATTTAACATAGGGGTCACATTGGGCAACTAACAAGATATGATTCTAGTCTAATAGAATCAGATTATGGTGAGCAAACTGCCCATCTAGGTGCCATATGTACACCTAATCTTGTAAAAATCCTCCCTCTTCCTGATCCTAGGGCTGTGCAACCTATGGGTGGGTGGAAAACAACGCCCAGGAGGAGGAGAAAAATTGGAGAAAGGACGTTAGCGAATGTTGAGTATGTGTAGTAAATAACAACTGGGTATAAGAGTAAGATTAAGTAAAGATGTCCAAATAAAGAAAAATTCAAGAGAGAATTTCAAAATATGTAATCGATTGAATGGATGAACCAACACCAATAGTTCATAATGGATCTAACTAATTAGACTAGTAACATAAAATGAGGAAATACTCACATATTTTTATATATGACAATACTAGATCGACATAAATATGTTGGTAGGAAATAATACATCTATCATGAATATGGGGTGAGTAGGAACATATACACATCCTCTCTAAGCATGATATGATACATATCTGCTCTAATAATATCATTTGCAGGAATTATCACCTCTGCATTATGTAGTGTGAGAATCTACACGTCCACAATAAATCTACATATTATATTGTGCTAGTAGTCACCACATGATGCGTATAGAAGAATAAGTAAGAATAAACCAAAACACGAGGGATGAAAATATCCATTGAAGGTCAAGTGGGGTCAAAAGACCCATAACATAAATCCCAAACCATCTCAATTATGAAAGAGATACTAGCAACACAAGGGATATTTCAAATAAGAGCAATTCAAGGAAATAACTTCACTATGGAGATCAAGGTTTTCAAGTGCCATATAGACTAAGATCATTGACTCAATATATAATTTAGGAGATGTAAAATTCCTTGACTTGAGTATTAAATAAAAAATTAATTTCTACCCTTCCATGTCTAAATTCACCTCACCATACATATAGTATTTTGTATATCAATTAGGGTCCAATTATTGATACATGAGATGAAATGCTAGAAATCCGATCCTTAAATAAATCCCTAGATGACTCATAAAATTAACCTAAAAAGAGGATTCATGATTACTAACTTATAGGTCAGACCCACTTTCTTAATTTTGTTATTTCTAATGTTCCTTCAATTTTAACAAAAAAAAGAGAGATCAAAGCCCTAAATTTTTTTAAATTCAGGATATGAAAATCATAACAAAAGATATAGAAAAATATCAAGATTCTAAAACATGTTTTTTTTTATCATTTTTGGAGCTTCCAGTAAAAGGATATGATTTTTATAAGATTCACATTATTTAGTGATTTATTGGTGAAATTAAAATATAAAAGACCAAAGTAACCTAGCATAAATTATCCAAATCTTAAACCTTGATAGGGTGATATGTCATATTTGTATGCACAGGTCATGCACCAAATTTGAATAGAGACATTGCTATTGATAGGAATCCCATGCAGAATCAATTATTGAAGGAGATGGGGGGAAATTTTGCAACTTCTCTCCTTGTTCACCTTCTCCCTTTTTCTCACAAGACATAGACACGACTCACAAGCAACAAAGGGAAGCTCCAGATTGGGGAAAACAAGCTCGATCCAAATATAACGATCCGATCATCACAAAAATGAAGAACATGGTATCAAAAACCTCACACCTGAGTGAATTTGTTTAGAGCAAGGAGAAGTGTCGTCAGTCATGGCCAGATGTGTTGATGGGAAGATCCAGTTTGGTGGAATCATACTAGAAACCCAGGGCACAACTGAGACCACATGACAAAAGCTTTGTAGTGAGACATAACCTTAGAGAGGGTTGGATATTTATAGGGTTCGGTCCTTCAGCCAAAGGATGTGGGGATTTAGAAGCTTGGGGAACAAGTTTTAGACATTTTTAGAATACATGATGATAGGCTTTAAGTGGGGTTTGGATGGATGTGGTCTTGAGCAAACAAACCTATAGGAGAAGAAATTTTGAGAAATAGTCTTAGTGTAGAGAGAGAAATCACAATTTTAATCTACCAAAATTGATGGCTTGTTTCCTTTCTGGGACATTTGACAGCTGTGAGTAGTTCTCTCATCCACTCAAGTCGATAAACAGAGCATGAAACATATTTCCAAATCAAATTTTGGAACAAAGTAATAATTAAATGTTTCCCTTTTCTTTCCCACTCAATTGGAAGTACAAATAATGTCCAATTAGAGTGAAATTTGTCAAGTAGACTAGTAGGGACGTTCCAAATTTAAAGATAATTTTGCCTTTTGGAAAACTTTAATACCCCAAAACCCACAATATGAGGAAAATCCTATTTTCGACATATGAATGTATTCTTTTATCATTTAACGATCAAATTTCGTGTTAGAATCTCTTGCCTAAACCTATCTGTGGGAAAAGATCTAGAAGATTTATATGAACATAAATCCATCAGTTTGGTAAAAAATTTCAACTAACTCAAAATTAGTATATTGCTCCTATTTCTTATCAAATAGTTGTGTTAATGGCTAAAACTCTTATAGTTGAAGATTGTTAACATCTTAATTCAAACCAAATTAGTTAGAGGTTTATGAAATAAAGAGCATATGGTAAAGGAGTAACAATAGTATATACCTAAGTTTGGGTACGTTATGACACTCCACTCCTTAAAGAGGATTTCATCCCAAAATCCAAGAAACCTAAAATAAGAGTTTATTAATCGACATAATACTTGTGAAAATCACCTATACCACGAGGGTTGTTCTAATGTTTAGATAGGTACACCAATTTCCTAAGGGTTATCCGTTAATCTACTTGACATTCATGGCGTCTGTTGACTAAGTTATTTATTCACCCAAACTAGGTAGTAGGTATGTCTATGTATCAATAATTTAGGGCTAGATATTGTGTTTATGTCCAAGCAACCTTAAATTTCATCTTTAAAGACTAAAGGATACGAGACTCCACTCCTTAAATGGGTTCTCTACCAACTATGACCACACCATCTTCACAATGTAGCATTATATTTATCTTCAAACCCAAATATGTGAGGTGATGATAGTAAAAATGGATCTATCTAGAGTGTGACTCTAGGGGGCTTGACATGAATTGAAGACACCATCAAGGAAGCCCAAGTAGATAATTAGAGGAACCATATTGGTACTTGAGAAATGACTGATGCAACTTTGACAAGACATAAATAAAATAGCGCGATGAAGATAAAATTTAGATAATCATTGACATTGTAGGTGCAATATTTGTTAGATTGATACCAAAGATGTTCTAAAAAGTAACACATCCATCTTATGAGATGCAATGGTACCGCCACAAAACTAACATAAAATGGAACAAGAAGCTTGAATAAGCACAAAAAGCTATGTCCCAATGTGGTAACTGCAATCCTGCAACATCATTAAAGTGTGGCGTCCAACTGAAATAAGCAGAGATATCCAACCCACGTCCATATATGGCACAAAAACAAAAAAAAACATAGTGTCATTGGGAAAGAGTTTCACCAGCAATCACTAAAAGCATGATGTTTAGTGGGAATGTAGCGCCACTAAGACATCAAAAAGTTATTGTTATGAATAACATGAAGCTCCATGGAGATTAAAATATCTTAGACACATATCACTCTCTCTATTTTCATACTTCCTATACATATTTTCTCTCTCTTTCTCTTATTCAATTCTCCTTCATCTCATATGTCTTCCATCTACTCATCTTCCTTTATTATCTACCTCAAGCCAAACCACAAAAAGAACCAAGAGAGTGGTTGAAGTGAAAAGGCATAAACAATGATAGAAGTAAGGATATGTATGTTGTCTAAATTAGACATTATTAAACCCTTTGTTTTGATGATGACAAACATTTCATACTTGTGGATCTAACTTGTTATTTGAGTGTTTTAGGGATAAACAAATAAGGAAGTTGATAGTTGAAGATCAATACAAATTGGAAGATCAACTTGCTTAGATTACTTTTATTTTCATGATTGTACTCGATGTAAAAAATTGTACAAGTATATAATGTACAAGTACATAGATATAATGAAAATCAAGTGTTAGATCTTCCCTATCCACCCACAATACTTAGATATATTCTCCCCTAAGATAGAATCACAATTACACATTGATACACATACTTAATAAATGATTTTACATATTGAAACATGGAAATTCTCAGTCGACAAACTTCTTGACCGAGACACACTCGGTTGACAAAATTCTCAACCGAGAACCACCTTAGTCTAACACATGAGAACTAATTAATGACATGCACATGTAACCCTACATCAACCCTCGCTCGACAACTTTCTCGACCGAGAGTAGACCTTCCAGCAGGTTCTATAGATGTTAGACTGAGCTAGAAAAGTGGTTGGAAGTTGGAAATGAACGTTGCAATACATTCACTCCAAACCCTCCCTCGGTCGAAGAAATTCTCGACCAAGACACACTCGGTCGACAAACTTCTCGACCGAGACAAGTTCAGGATTGTACTTTTCAGCACTAAACAACTAGCCGTTGCAATGTAATTTATGGACACCTAATGGCTAGTTGAGCACTAAGAACACCCTAGAAAGTGTCTAGAACATCCCTAGGATCTTGTAAACCATTCCTATAAATAGGACATGTCTTAGGACACCCAAATCACTTGAGTATACACATTACAACTTGAGAATCATTCTTTGTGAGCAAACATGCATAGTTTCACTTGCAATTTAGTTTCCTTGTGCTCTACATTAGTTTCCTATAGCTTAGTATCTCCTAGCCACCACACTATCACGTTCATCCATAGTGGATAGGAGATCAATATGCTTGATATAGGATCAAAACATTGTACTCATTGGTAACATTGTTTCTTTCTTCCAATCTTGTTCCTTTTATTATATTTTGTTCTCCTTGACTACTCCTAGGTTGGAGGCTGTTGAAAGGAGGTTCGTGGAGCTACTTTAGGTGGCGAAGGCTGCTCTCGATGACTTGGGAGTTATTTCAGAAGGCTTCCTCAAGGATTGAAGTTCAAGTGAAGGCTACTTTAAGGGTGAGCTTGGAGTTACTTCAGAAGGATGCTTCTAGGATTGAGGCTACTTTAGGTGAAGGCTACTTCAAAGGTGTAGGAAAGCAATTTTATTTTGTATAAAATTCTCATGAGGTAATAAAATAAGTTGCTTTCAAAATCTTAGTTGGAAACAATTGGGTAGTGGACTGACTACCTTAGATTTCTAAGGTAGGAACCACTCTACATCCTTATGTCTTCCTTGTTTCCTCCTACTTCTTGTTCAAGTGTTTAATTATTTTTAATTAACTCTAAAAACACCAAAAAGCTCTATTCACCCCCTCTAGATCTTTCAATTGGTATCAGAGCAGGTCTTCAAGGAGCTTTAATAAGTCTTGAAGGATGGGAGATGGTGTGCTCAACAACTTAAACCTGGAGGGAACCTACATATCTCATCCACCACCGTTCGATAGAAGCAACTACAACTATTGGAAGAGAAGGATGCAATTTTAATTTCAAGGCATTATTTGGGAACTTTGGAGGATGGTGTCTACTCCATATGAGCTTCTGGAAACTGAGTATGTCACATGGGATTGCAATACTGTAAAACAAGCTCAACTAAATGCCAAGTCTGTAAGTATTTTATATTGCTCTATTTCGATAAGTGAATTCAATAGAATTTCCTCATGTGAAACTACATATGATATATGGTATAGACATTCCATTACACATGAAGGAACCATACAAGTTAAAATTCTAAGATTAGTATGCTTAAACAAAAGTTTGAACAGTTTCATACACAACCAAATGAGTCTATTAGTGATATTTATGCACGATTTTCTACTATTGTTAATGGCTTAGGTGCATTAGGAAAATTCATAAGTGAAGAAGATCAAGTCTCAAAGATTCTTAGGTCTTTGCCTCCAAAATACAAGCCGAAAGTGACAACCATTGAAGAAGCTAATGACCTCACCAAACTAAAGATGGAACATCTCATTGGCAATTTGGAAACTCATGAGGTCACCTTAGAGGAGGAAGAAAGACATGAGCTTGAACTTCAAAAGGAAAGAAGGAAGGACGTAGCACTAAAAGCAACAAAAGTCATCACTCAAGAAAGTGATGAAACAAGTGAAGGAGATGAAGAAGAAGATGCACTTATCGTAAATGGTAAGAAATATAAAAGGTATAGATCTAACAAAAATTCTAGTGTTTTTTATTCCTCTCTTAGGTATTTCGGATGCGTCAAGAAAGGACATGTAAAAAATGAGTGTCCTACGATAAAAAAGGAAAGAAAGTCTCTTCCAAGAAAAAGGGAGAGAAAGCATACAAAGTTGCATGGGATGAGTCAAGTGATGATAGTGAAAGTGGAGAAGAAAATGAAGAGTGTTTTATGGCTAAAGAAGATGAAAATGAACACTCAAATGAGGTAATATTACTTGATTTATTAAAAGAAGAATTAGTTTCTAGTATTGAAGAATTACATGACAAATATATTGATTGTAAAAAGAAACTAAAAAGAGTTACAAAAACTAATGAAGAATTGTATGCTCAATTAAATGATCTTGCTTCTGAAAAGGAAAGTATTCTTTCTAAAAATTCTACCTTGAAATCATCTTTTAATGATTGCAATACAAAGTTGCTTACTCTAGAAACAAACTATTATTTTCTTTGTCAAGAAAGGGTTGAATTGCTTACAAAATTAAATGATCTTCAAACTCAACCTATCTTGTGTACTCATTTAGATTATGATACTATTTTCAAAGAAAGAGATGCTTTATCATCTAATCTAGACCAAGAAAAGTCAAATATCAAAAAGAAAATGGATGAAATTGCTAAGTTACAAAAGGAAATTAGTAGATTGAAAAATAATGTTGTTCTTGATAAGATCCAAAGGATTCTTCTGGCCAAATTGGAAGGAGAGGTTTAGGATATGTTCTAAAAGAAAAATCTCATCAAACTAAACCTAGGACAACACAAGCATCCAAGACCAAGATCATATATGTACCCAACAACAACCCAACTAAAAATCTTAGAAAGAGAAATGAAATTGATTCCATTTGTTGTCACTATTGCTTGTGCCTTGGACACTATTCTTTCTCATGCCCATATAAGTAAAAGGATGTTGAATTAGTTTGGGTTCTAAGACCCAAAACTTAGCAAAATTGAATACGATTAAGTTGAGATTTGACCTAAAACTTCACCTTGAATATCATAATGTCTTATCTCAACTAAATGTACTGGTACCTTAGCATATTGCAGTAATTTAAGCTCAAATTGAAACAAAAGAAATTGTTGAAAACAAATAGTAACAATATCGGTCAACAAAGAGTTCGACCGAGATTATCCTCGGCCGAGAAAAAATTCAACCAAGGGAGTTTCTATCTCAAACCTGCACCTACTATAAAAACCAGTAACAATCCCTGTCGAATGTTTTTTCAACCGAGATATCTTCAATCAGAAAAATAGTTGACCAAGAAAGTTACTGTTACACGTATATATCAACATGTAAAATAGCAACACTCTCGGTTGATAAAGTATTTGACTGAGACACTATTCAGTCGAGGATATTTGTCGATCAAATGAAGTTCTATTTAGCTTAAACATTCAATTGATAAATCATGTAACTTTATTCAGTCTGATTATTAAATATTTCTAACCAAAATGACCATCACATGGGTACCAAAATCTATCTCTTTTGCAGGACTAGGCGGTTGATAGTGGATGTTCTAAGCATATGACCAACAACAAAAAGGCCTTTCAAACATTTGAAGAAAAAAAAAGTGGAACATTCACTTTTAGAGACAATGGAAAAGGAAAAATTGTTGGAATAGGTAACATTGGTACAAATCTTCAAATAAAAAATGTTTTACTTGTTGATGGCCTACATCATAATTTAATTAGTGTTAGTCAACTGTGTGATAGTGGCTATTATGTTTTATTCAATAAAACTTGTTGTAAAATATTAATTGAAAACACTAATGAAATCATTTATGAAGGAAAAAGAATAGGAAATCTATACATACTTAGGCCTAATTCTATGCAAGCCATTATTGGAAAATGCCTTATAGAAAAAGATGAATCCTTACAACTATGGCATAGAAAATTAGGTCATGCAAGTTCACATGTTAACAAAAAGTTAATTAAATATGATCTTGTACGTGGGTTACCTAAAATATCCTTTGTAAACTAGAGAATTGTGAACCATGTACCCTAGGAAAGCAAAATAGAACTTCTTTCAAATAAAAAACAATGCTCAGCACTACTAGATCATTAGAGCTTATTCACATGGATTTGTTTGGTCCTATGAGAAATCAATCTATTGTGGAAAAAGATATTGCTTTGTCATTGTAGATGATTATAGTAGATACACATGGGTTCATTTTCTTGCAAACAAAGATGATACAATCCAAACATTCATAAAAGTTTGTTCCAAGATTAAAAATCTATTACATAATAAAATATGTACAATTAGGAGTGATCATGGTGGGGAATTTTAAAATCACATCTTTGAAGAATTATGTACATCTCAAGGATGCACTCATAATTTTTCAGCTCCACACACTCCACAACAAAATGGCATAGTAGAAAGGAAAAATAGATCCTTACAAGAAATGGCTAGAACAATGTTACTTGAACATAATACACCTAAAACTTTTTGGGTTGAAGCAGTAAATACAACATGATATGCGTTAAATAGAGTAACAATACATTCTCATATAAAGAAAACTCCATATGAACTCATCTTCAACAAAAAACCAAGAGTTGATTACTTTCATACCTTTGGGACAACTTGTTATATCTTAAATACCAAAGATGATAAATACAAATTTGATTCTAAATCACATAAGGCATTCTTTTTGGGATATTCAACTTCTAGCAAATCTTTAGAATTTATAATACTATAAAAGTTGAAGAATGCATCCATTCACTTTTCATGAGGTAATAACTCAAAATGCTAAAAATGAATATGAGGATATAAATGACATTGCTCATCAAATTGAAGACTTAACTATAACCACAAAAGACTATCAAAATAACGAAAATAATCAACAAAATGAGACACAACAACATGTTCCTAGATTAATCAAAGATCATCCCCAAGACTTAATCATCGGAAATCCTCATGATAAAGTAAAAACCCGATCATCATTTGGAGATTTTGAAAATATGGCATTTGTATCAATTATTGAACCTAAAAAGGTGAATGAAGTGCTAAAAGATGAATACTGGTTAATGGCTATGCAAGAAGAACTAAATCAATTCACAGAAAATGAGGTATGGGACTTAGTTCCTAAACTACAAGACAAAACCATCATTGGAACTAAATGGGTTTTTTGAAATAAACTTAATGAAGTCGGGGAGGTAGTAAGAAACAAAGATAGATTGGTGGCTCAAGGATATAATCAAGAAGAAGGAATAAATTTTAATGAAACTTATGCACCCATGGCAAGACTTGAAGCTATTAGAATGCTATTAGCCATAGCTGCCCACAAAAACATCAAACTATTCCAAATGGATGTAAAAAGTGCATTTTTAAATGGAATCATACAAGAAGAAGTATATGTTGCCCAACCACCTGGATTTGAAATCCCTAACAAAAGTGATCATGTATATAAACTTAAGAAAGCACTTTATGGGCTTAAACAAGCACCTAAAAAGTGGTATGAAAGACCTAAAAATTATATATTCAATAAAAAATTCTCAATTGGAAATTTAGACTCTACATTATTCTTCAAAACATATGAATCATATTTTCTTGTTGTATAAATATATGTTGATGACATCATTTTTGGTGCCTCAAACGATTCCTTATGCAAACAATTTAGTGACATAATGCAAAAGGAATTTGAAATGAGTCTTGTGGGTGAATTAACATTCTTTCTTGGTTTTCAAATAAAACAAACACCCACTGGAATTTTCTTAAGCCAAGAGAAGTACACTAATGAACTATTAAAACATTTTGGAACGAAAAATTGCAAGCATTATACCACACCAATGGTCACCTCTGCTAAAATTGATAAGGATGAAGATGGAGAACCCATTGATGATTGATTATATAGGGCTATTGATCCAACCCTGTTCTAGGGCTGTATCTTGTGTGATTTTGTACTTTTATCACATTCAAATGCATTAGAATTACATGTTATTCTTCCCAATATGATTATCATTGCAAATGTGCTTATGGATGTTCTTTGCACTATTTTTCAGGTACTGGGACCATGCTTAGATGGAAGAGAGAGAGAGGGAGTTCTAGGGTTCCCCCACTCAAGGAGGGACCCAAAGAAGGCCCCAAAGTCTCCCTCAACCTACCTCCAGTGGCCAAGAATCATCCCCAAGCAAAGACATCTGAAAATGACAAAGTTACAAGCGAAATCAAGAAGTCAAGAATCACCACGGTCGTGGCCACAATGCCACGGTCGTGCGTTTATTGCCAAGTTCCAACAAGTTGCAACAGGGAAATTCCACTGAGTCCCATGGCCGTGGCCTCCCAGCCATGACCGTGGCCAGTGAAGACACCACGGCCGTGGCCATTAGCACAGTCGTGGTCAGGAGAAGAGAACACGGCCGTGGCACCTTGCCACGATCGTGGGAATTAATTACAAGAAGTCAACTGCCAATAGGGTTTTTGCCCGGAACGCCACGACTGTGGCCAAGTCGCCACGACCATGGCTGAAGACGATCAACACGCCCGTGGCCCCTCCCCACGATCAACTCCTCCACCTCCAAAACAACCATGTTACCCAACACGACCGTGGTGCATGCTACCCACCACGACCGTGGCACTCTGCCACGGCCGTGGCCACCACCACCTCACCACTTCCTTCACACCACGACCGTATTTACCCCCCACGGCCGTTCCCCACTACCCTCATCACGGCCGTGGCACACCCACCACGACCGTGGTGATCACCTACCCTACACAACTTTTCACTTTTTTTTCCTATTTTACCCCCACTTAGCCCTAGCTCCTATATAAGCACTAGTTTCTTCTAGGGCTCAGGAGAGAGCACCCCCTAGCCGCTACCCAGCTGCTCCCTTGCCTCCATTACTCCCATCCACCTACTTTCCTTGCATTTAATCCAATTTCCACCCACTTTCCACTCATTTCCACCATAGAAACCTAGTTTCTCTAGGTTTCTATCCATCCATTCCACCATTTCCATGCTCTTGGGTACCATTGGAGGAGGAGGCTCGTGGTTGGAAGCAAGGAGGTGAAGAAATCAAGCTTCATCAAGCATCCATGGCGTTTCCTACTCTCTTTCCCTTCTCCTTTGTTTCTATTTTGATCATGTATAGCTAAGCCCCCCTTGGGTGGGCTGTTTGGGACAAAAATGTGACTTTGATACCATGTTGGGGGAATATAATTTGTAATGAACATATTTCACTTCTATGATGATTGCCTTTGCTTGTATCTCATTTCCCATTACTTGTGCATGTGGTTGCTGTTTAATTACATTAATTGCTTGCCTTGTGGTGTTTGAAGACATTTGCCTCTAGGATGTTTTGGTTTCTATGTAGCTATCATAGGATTGGCTCCTAGGTCCTTAATTTGGATCCCTAGCTAGCCCTTTATCTTCCTACATAATCACCTTCTTCCTACATGCAAATGTGAGTTCTAAGTGACTAGTATAAGTGTGATTAGTGCAATTGCCTAGGATTTCCTAAAGGCTGAGGTGGCTAGTGGCATGAGGTCAAATATCCTCATCTCTACTCCCATCCTTACCCTTGGTCCTCAATTGACTAATACCACTTATCCTAGAGGCCTAGACTTGGTAAGTCCTATGAGAATTACACCTAGCCCTAGTTCTCCAACTAGTAGCGTAGGGTACATCCTCATAGCACCCACCTTGTTGTTTGGTTTTGTAGTCTAGAATGAAATATGCTAATTGCTTGTTATGGTGACATCCCCCAATTAATGTCAAGGTCACATTCCCAAACGACCCACCTCCTTCATCTAATTGCTTAAAACCTTAATTGCTTTGTTTGCTTGTTAATGCTAGTATAGTTCAATTGCTTTAGTTAACTTAGTTAATTGCCTAGTTTTGCTAGCTAAGTGTTAATTTAGGTCTTTGATCTTGATTAGAGGTTAACTTAGGCTCTCAATTGCTAATTGCTTGCTTAGTCTATTGTAGTTTGTTCTTGCTCTTGTTTAGATACCTTGTTGACTTAGATTGCTAATTTAGCCTTTTGATAACTTAGTTTCATTTTGCATTTCCTACTTTCTCACTTAGCTTAATCAACAACCAACCAACCTTTAAACCCTAAAAACCTTAATCTCCACAAAAGGAACATAGCTTACGCCCGTCTAACTCTAGTGCCCCCTCTATCTCCGTGGATCGACCCTGTACTTACCGCCTCCCTATACTATGACACGACCCCGTGTGCATGCGTGCGTAGTTTCTTAGTAGACGTAGGTAGTTAGTGTAGGTCTATAAATTTCGAAAGCATAAGATCCCACATCACGTGCGCTCCGAACTCGTGGGGTGTAAAAGCACCACTAGCGGGGACGCACCAGCTATGACTGGTAACTTGTTATTCTTAACTGCTTCTAGATCGAACATTATGTTTTCCTTCGAACTTTGTGCTAGATTTCAATCTAAACCAATGCAATCTCATCTTCAAGCCATTAAACATATCTTAAGATATCTCGCCAATACTGCCAACTATGGATTATGGTATCCTAAAGGTCAATCACTAGATTTAAAAGATTTTATCAATGCCAATTATGCTGGTTTTCGACTTGATCGCAAAAGCACAAGTGGTGGTTGTTTCTTATTAGGACGACCTTTCGTATCGTGGTTTAGTAAGAAAAAAATACATTTGCCCTTTCTACCACTAAAGTCAAATATATGGCGGCTAGTTCATGTTGTGCTCAAGTTCTTTACATGCAACAAGTTTTTGAATGATTATGGCTTTATATTTTCATCTATGCCAATTTTCAGTGATAATACAAGTGCTATAAATTTGGCACACAATCCTATTTTACATGGTCATGCTAAACATATTGAAATCTGACATCATTTCTTAAGGGATTATATTTCTAGAAAGCACATATCTCTTCATCATGTTGACACTGAAGAACAATTGGTTGATATTTTTACAAAATCACTTCCACTATATTCGAAATAAGTTACTTATTACTCCTCTAGATGATGTCTTCTTTGATATATGTGCTCCAAACTCTTAAAAATTATAAATTGATACAGTCTCATACTTGATTTTCATGACTATTACTAAAAAAAAGCTCAAACATCCTTCATAATGACCATTCACAGTAGTTCAGTCGGTCTGCAAACACATCGACTGAGAACTATCTCAGTCGACAAGTTTGTCGACCGAGAATCACTCAGTTGGTCCCTTTCTTGACTGACACCCACTATGCGTATTTTGCATATTCTAAGTAAACAATGGTCTCGATCAACAAAATGTTTGACTGAGAACATCTTGGTGGACCCCCTATTCGACTGATATAAGATGCAACTTTTGATTTTAAATAATAATAATAATAAAAAACCCACAATGACCATTTTTTTAAACCTCGACCGATTGTTGCGAGTGGAGCGTCCAAAAAAATGACCATTGGGACTCTCAATCAACAAATTCATCGACCGAGAAAGCTTCTGTTTTTCTATAAATAGAGCCCAAAATGGTCATTCTTCTCCCCAATTCACAATCTCTCTTCTCTAGCTCCCCTCTAGTGCCTTCTTGTGTGAATTTTCAGCCATTCTCTTCCATAATCTTGCCTTGCTCCTCTTCCATCTCATATTTTCAAGATGGTTTCCTCTTCTTCACGTGGAAAGAATCAAGTTGCGGTGAGGAAAGGAAGGACGGTCTCTCTGGCTCTGACGATCATCAGTGACATTCCCTTCAACGATGTTGCTATCGGAGATTGTTATCTAAAGCTGTCCTCAAAGACTCCTCTTCCTCGACGGCCGGTGGACATCAATGACTTCATCACTATCATTGATCTAGATGAGCTCTTTGAGGTGCAACATCTTTCTAAATTTCTTACTCCATCCTTCCGCTCCTACTCTTCACAAGCTGTGAATGACTTCTATGCCAATCTAGCCACAAATCCTGACCATTCTCACTCTTTCTCTTCTATGCTTAGTGGGTTTGGTTTTCACTTTTATGAGGAGGATGTTCTTAATATGTTAAACATTGATGTAGAAGAGTATAGGGGGTTCATTGACTTAACCATTGGAAATCCCCTTTCTAAACTATCACAAGATGACATCACCATCAGCTTGAGTGACATTAAGAGAACCATCTTTCTACCCAACACATCCTACCATGAAGAATGGGGTACATATTATGCAATTAATATAAAACCTAAAGCTAGGATGGTGAACCTTATTGTTTCAACTAATATTTATCCTGGAGCCAATAAATCAGAAGTACCAACCTTTAGAATGTATCTCATTTATACCATTCTCAAAAGCATACCCATAAACTTCATTTGCCTTATTCTAAAAAACATGGTTGAATTTACTGGTGTGATAACCTAGATTTTTGAGTTTTAATAACAAATACAATAATTGAGAGACAAACATTCTATGTTAGATGTCCAAATACCAAATTGAGGAATTGGTTATACAATCATGGATTCCTTCACCCAAATTAGGTGATTGGAAATATGAGGGAGGACTATGATACCTAATTGGATCCAATTGTGAATGAATACCCTTTCTGATTAATTAAGTCCTCATGAGACCAATCATTCATTAGTGATCCAGTGAGTGGAGAACTAATTGATTGAGGAATTGTGTACATATGAACCAATGTTAGAGTTCTTGTGTCATCTTTGACTAAATGGCCTATCCTTTTCACATAATATAATGCCCTAAGTGTCACATGAAGGTGAACTTTAGGTTTTAATGTGATTCGTCAATAACCATGCCTAACCTTCTAATTTCCTCCCCAAATTTATGTCACATCTACATCATGACATCATAAAGCTACACCTAAAATTTTGTGGCAATTGGACCACCCAATTAGGAGATATAAGCATTTGAAATTATGTGTATTTTTGCCTTGTTCTCAACCTTAGGACCTAAGTTTTTGGTTTAATTGGTCAAATAAATGTGTCACGCGGCCCAGGTTCAGGCTGGGTGCGAACCGTTTAATGAAGGGCCGACCCTCAGCCGTCCAATTCATGGCCTCAGCTTCCCGCGCTGATCCAAGGGTCCAGGACCCATCTTCAACCTCCCGCAAAGGGCGGAGAGGCGAGAACAGACCCGAGCAGACCCGATGCGCCACCTCACCCCCTTTTCTCCACCCATCGCCCGACGAGCTGACTTCGTCTCATGATTTCATGGCCACCTATCCCAACAACGACTGAGTTTCATGCACCGATGTGCCCTCCTAACCTTCGCTGCTCCTGACCTTCTCACTCCGGCGGTGGAGTTTTTAGGGCTTCACTTCCCATAGTCTCAAGAGCCTACATATAGCCTCCATTAGCTTCGCCTAGACCCCTTTTGTCTACCCTGGCCTACAATTTATCTGAATCACGACTCAATAGATCCACCCTCAACCAAACTCCGTCCAGGCGCCTCCTCCACGATGCAGCTACCGGTTGGGCCTTTCCTTTAGTCGTGATCTCAATCAAACCCCTTCTCAAGATGTGCAAGGCCATGCGGAAGCTCACCGACCCTTTCTCAAGCTCCCAACACCCTCTCTCGCTTCCCTCATCTTCTTCTCCTCTGCGGCCGGCGACCTCCTCGCCGAACCTCGGCGGATCACCGCTCCAAGGGGAGCCACACACTGATACTGTGTCGTCCCAATCCGGTCCGACCTCACAAAGGTGACCGCAAGCTCTCTTGCCCCTGAGGAACCCTCTTCTGCCCTTGCTTGCTCGACGGAGGTGCTGCCTAGTGGTGGCGCTCTGTTTCTGAGTCTCGCGAACAGATCGCATTGAATGGGAGAATGAAGGAGGGGCGAGCGGTGTATCTGGACCGGGTCCGGTCTAGCAAAAGCAGAGAAGAACCAGGTCTAGATCACCAAACCAACCGGCCCGCCTCATGCAAGTGAAGTGCACTGTATGGGACACGTGGCGCATGGCGATTGGACGAAAAAGGTAATTATCTCACAAAATGTTCAGATTTTCAATAATCCGTAGAAATTAGTACGAATGTCAGAAAAATAAGTACAATATATCAAAATTCTCAGAAAAATGCGTAGAATGCAGTGGAAGCACAATATATGTCCTTTTATGCAATAATCTCAGTTATATCATATAAGTTGTGAAATTCTTGTTTAATGGAAAATAAATACCAAAGGATGATATAAAATCATGGAAAAATATCAGTATGTCCACAATTATGTATATAATGCATTTGATGTCAGATATGACCATGTTGATGTACTAAATTACATAATTTAATTAATATGTCCAATTAGGGCTAATAATACTAAAGATTATGCAATTAATGCACACATGCTCAATAAATGATGAAATTCACAGAGTAGGCTTATATCAGTATATGGAACTTCTGTTTTAATTATGAGATCATAATGATAAACATAATCCCTGTTATATGAAGAGGAATCTTAATACAGGTTATAAAACCCTAATCTAGGTTAATGATGTAACCTAGGGTTATTATGTGCAACAAAAAGGATATGGAACCTAATATTCAGATAATGAATCATAATCTGGAAAATGACATCAGTAAGATAAATATAAGACAATAATGCAAGTAAATGTTGGAATATCCTAATGAGATAATATGAACCCTAATGAACACGACTAGGGTTAAGATGATGAGAATCTGATAATAGTATGTGGTCTTGTTTTAACCAGGACATGGATAAAGTTCTAGATGATCCAAGATGATTAGAATTCTCTGAACTCAGGTACGTGAATATAATTATATGACTAGATTTGCTGGATGTTAAATATATGTACTTGCTTATTTGTACTTGAAATACATTGTTGGATGTAGATCTATATGTATTGTCATTTCCGCCTTGAACAATAAGAATACTAAGGAAAGAAAATGGAATGTAGTTACTGATGGTTCATTAATCTCCCTATTAGAGAGGGAAAGTATTAATGTTGACTAGCACCTCCCTAATGGTACAAGGTACGCGGGGAGATCCCTAATGGTACAAGGTACGCAGGGATAGGGCCCAATATTTATGTTTGTGCTAAGTCCACCATAGTAATACATGTCCATTGAAATATGATTAATAACTTGGGATTACCTAATTTTCTGCCTTTAAATAATGTTTTCTTTCTCTTTCTTCAATTTCGAATATTTTATATGCCAGCATAGTATAGCTTTTATTTCCACGTACCAACTTTTGTTGATGTTTTTATTTCTCGTATTTTCTAGGTTCAGAGCTAGCATGGGATAAAAGAATAGGATGCGAGCAATTGTTCAGGTTGTACCTATTGTGAAGATCCTAGTTAGCATACATGTTCTTAGACTTGTAAATCATCTTTCAATCTGTAATTGTAATTCATGTTGTAATAAGTCCATTTTGTATAAATTTACATGTTGAATGTTGAGAATGTTATGGTTGTATGTTCATGTATGCGTATTATGCTTCCACATCGCTTTCTGATATGATTGGATGATGTTTTCGGATTATGGGCTCTCATTCCCAATAGGGTTTGGAGAAGCCGAAATCCGGGGACGTCACAGTTGGTATCAGAGCATGAACAATAGCTACACCTAACAATTGCTCACCATGAAACATTAAACCAAAATCCCACCTTTCACTTTAAACCTTAGAAACTTAGTAAGTTGTCCTATAGGAATAAGGTTTGACCTAGCCTCTAGGTTAGAACCTAGATGTTTGAGAACTAGGTTTAGACAAGTGTGTGAAACCCTTTCCATATAGAGCTCATATGTAATGGGTAGCTACACTAGTCTACATCTCGTTCTCACCATTTCACTAGGTTACATGACACTAGACTATCTATTGTGTGTGGGACACTCGGTTTTGCTGATTTGGTTTTGTTTTCATATCGGCTCGAGCCTTGAGTGTTTTCTCTGACGTCTTCTTTCTCGGAGAAAAACTATATAATATTTTATTATATATATATGTAAATATAAAAATGTGTCCCTCACACTGGAGAGTAGTTAGTGTTCATGCAATCTAAGCGAAAGGGAGTGACATCAGTCTAGAAGAGAGAGTAGTCTGGATTAGATGTCTAGAGCCTTATCAAGATATGTGATACATAGATCAGATAATAGAATGATAGTTGAAATAAGCATGTGAAATCTTATCTAAGTTGATCTATGATGGTATAAGTTTCCTTATATAGGTTTAAGTTGTATATTAGTTGAATCCAATTTTGGAGAATTTAAGAAAAATCTTGATGATGAAAGTACATTCCCTTTTCCTACTTAAGATAAGCTAATTTAAGATAGAGACAAGTGTGCATGAGCCTCAAACTCATCTACAAGGAGGATGTCTAGTGGTAGGATGAGATAAGTGGTGAACTCTAGAGAGAGTAAGACCCACAGGGAGAAGGTCATAGGACCTAGCTTCCAATATATGAGATATGTGTTAAAAAAAAATCCTACACTAGATTACTCTCGAGTGTTGAGTTGAGTCCTTATGCATGATTCAAATCTATATGTGAGAATTGGGTAAAATAAAAGGATGGGTAGATGACCCATATGATAAAGTCAATCCTTTGGCTGAGTTAGGTCCTAGCTGGAGTGACATATTTTGTGAATCTCATCACTAGTTGCAAGTGAGGTGATATATGAAATCTAGTTATGAGAGTATGATGCTTTGTGCAAAAGATACTCAAAATACATGTTCTCCCTTCTTCTTCTCTTTCTTAATATATGATGATAGAAACCTAACTTGAGCTATATAGATGATTTATATATATGAGGAGTCACTCGCATAAGCTTGACCTATTCTATATTTTTTCCCTCCCTATATCATACATGTAGTACCCAAGATTGAAATCATAATAAGTTTGACATTAAAATATTGTCTTTCCCTTCATATGAAACATGAAAGATATGATGCTGAGATCATGGGATAAACTTAGTATACTCTCTCTTTCCCTTCACATAATACATGCAAGACATAAAAATTTACTCATGAACTTGATGTGAAGATATTTTTGGATCATAGGATATATGATCAGAAATATAGTTCGAAACTTTGATCCTTCTCAATATATGCTTCTAAGTTGAGTATGACTATCACACCATGGGGTGAAACCCTAATGGTCAAACATGTTGCGTAATTCCTTCTTAAGTAGAAAAATCCTAATATCAAGGATGAAGATAAATCTCCTCTAATGCTGAAATCATTGTAAGATGTTAAAGATGTTAGATTTGAACGATCTGAATATCATGGCATAAAATGAATTCCTCTTGACCTAAAAAGTATGAACAAAACATGTATCCTTAGGGGTGATATAATTCTAAGATATCATAATCTCATGTTATGGTTAAGTGATGCTTCCACATATATAAGGTGGGGTGGACACACCCAAGAATCTCTAGACCCAAAGCTGACAACTTAGAATACATGCAATCATGGTGGTCTTAGAACCTAAGCAATGATGATGTATATGAAGTCAAACTCCAAAATAACCTATGAAGGATGAGATTAGTTGAATTTCGAGGACGAAATTCCAAATAAGGTGGGGTGAATGTGATAACCTAGATTTTTGAGTTTTAATAACAAATACAATAATTGAGAGACAAACATTCTATGTTAGATGTCCAAATACCAAATTGAGGAATTGGTTATACAATCATGGATTCCTTCACCCAAATTAGGTGATTGGAAATATGAGGGAGGACTATGATACCTAATTGGATTCAATTGTGAATGAATACCCTTTCTGATTAATTAAGTCCTCATGAGACCAATCATTCATTAGTGATCCAGTGAGTGGAGAACTAATTGATTGAGGAATTGTGTACATATGAACCAATGTTAGAGTTCTTGTGTCATCTTTGACTAAATGGCCTATCCTTTTCACATAATATAATGCCCTAAGTGTCACATGAAGGTGAACTTTAGGTTTTAATGTGATTCGTCAATAACCATGCCTAACCTTCTAATTTCCTCCCCAAATTTATGCCACATCTACATCATGACATCATAAAGCTACACCTAAAATTTTGTGGCAATTGGACCACCCAATTAGGAGATATAAGCATTTGAAATTATGTGTATTTTTGCCTTGTTCTCAACCTTAGGACCTAAGTTTTTGGTTTAATTGGTCAAATAAATGTGTCACGCAGCCCAGGTTCAGGCTGGGCGCGAACCGTTTAATGAAGGGCCGACCCTCAGCCGTCCAATTCACGGCCTCAGCTTCCCGCGCTGATCCAAGGGTCCAGGACCCATCTTCAACCTCCCGCAAAGGGCGGAGAGGCGAGAACAGACCCGAGCAGACCCGATGCGCCACCTCACCCCCTTTTCTCCACCCATCGCCCGACGAGCTGACTTCATCTCGTGATTTCGTGGCCACCTATCCCAACAACGACTGAGTTTCATGCGCCGATGTGCCCTCCTAACCTTCGCTGCTCCTGACCTTCTCACTCCGGCGGTGGAGTTTTTAGGGCTTCACTGCCCATAGTCTCAAGAGCCTACATATAGCCTCCATTAGCTTCGCCTAGACCCCTTTTGTCTACCCTGGCCTACAATTTATCTGAATCACGACTCAATAGATCCACCCTCAACCAAACTCCGTCCAGGTGCCTCCTCCACGATGCAGCTACCGGTTGGGCCTTTCCTTTAGTCGTGATCTCAATCAAACCCCTTCTCAAGATGTGCAAGGCCATGCGGAAGCTCACCGACCCTTTCTCAAGCTCCCAACACCCTCTCTCGCTTCCCTCATCTTCTTCTCCTCCGCGGCCGGCGACCTCCTCGCCGAACCTCGGCGGATCACCGCTCCAAGGGGAGCCACACACTGATACTGTGCCGTCCCAATCCGGTCCGACCTCGCAAAGGTGACCGCAAGCTCTCTTGCCCCTGAGGAACCCTCTTCTGCCCTTGCTTGCTCGACGGAGGTGCTGCCTAGTGGCGGCACTCTGTTTCTGAGTCTCGTGAACAGATCGCGTTGAACGGGAGAATGAAGGAGGGGCGAGCGGTGTATCTGGACCGGGTCCGGTCTAGAAAAAGCAGAGAAGAACCAGGTCTAGATCACCAAACCAACCGGCCCGCCTCATGCAAGTGAAGCGCACTGTATGGGACACGTGGCGCATGGCGATTGGACGAAAAAGGTAATTATCTCACAAAATGTTCAGATTTTCAATAATCCGTAGAAATTAGTACGAATGTCAGAAAAATAAGTACAATATATCAAAATTCTCAGAAAAATGCGTAGAATGCAGTGGAAGCACAATATATGTCCTTTTATGCAATAATCTCAGTTATATCATATAAGTTGTGAAATTCTTGTTTAATGGAAAATAAATACCAAAGGATGATATAAAATCATGGAAAAATATCAGTAAGTCCACAATTATGTATATAATGCATTTGATGTCAGATATGACCATGTTGATGTACTAAATTACGTAATTTAATTAATATGTCCAATTAGGGCTAATAATACTAAAGATTATGCAATTAATGCACACATGCTCAATAAATGATGAAATTCACAGAGTAGGCTTATATCAGTATATGGAACTTCTGTTTTAATTATGAGATCATAATGATAAAAGAATCCCTGTTATATGAAGAGGAATCTTAATACAGGTTATAAAACCCTAATCTAGGTTAATGATGTGACCTAGGGTTATTATGTGCAACAAAAAGGATATGGAACCTAATATTCAGATAATGAATCATAATCTGGAAAATGACATCAGTAAGATAAATATAAGACAATAATGCAAGTAAATGTTGGAATATCCTAATGAGATAATATGAACCCTAATGAACACGACTAGGGTTAAGATGATGAGAATCTGATAATAGTATGTGGTCTTGTTTTAACCAGGACATGGACAAAGTTCTAGATGATCCAAGATGATTAGAATTCTCTGAACTCAGGCACGTGGATATAATTATATGACTAGATTTGCTGGATGTTAAATATATGTACTTGCTTATTTGTACTTGAAATACATTGTTGGATGTAGATCTATATGTATTGTCATTTCCGCCTTGAACAATAAGAATACTAAGGAAAGAAAATGGAATGTAGTTACTGATGGTTCATTAATCTCCCTATTAGAGAGGGAAAGTATTAATGTTGACTAGCACCTCCCTAATGGTACAAGGTACGCGGGGAGATCCCTAATGGTACAAGGTACGCAGGGATAGGGCCCAATATTTATGTTTGTGCTAAGTCCACCATAGTAATACATGTCCATTGAAATATGATTAATAACTTGGGATTACCTAATTTTCTGCCTTTAAATAATGTTTTCTTTCTCTTTCTTCAATTTCGAATATTTTATATGCCAGCATAGTATAGCTTTTATTTCCACGTACCAACTTTTGTTGATGTTTTTATTTCTCGTATTTTCTAGGTTCAGAGCTAGCATGGGATAAAAGAATAGGATGCGAGCAATTGTTCAGGTTGTACCTATTGTGAAGATCCTAGTTAGCATACATGTTCTTAGACTTGTAAATCATCTTTCAATCTGTAATTGTAATTCATGTTGTAATAAGTCCATTTTGTATAAATTTACATGTTGAATGTTGAGAATGTTATGGTTGTATGTTCATGTATGCGTATTATGCTTCCACATCGCTTTCTGATATGATTGGATGATGTTTTCGGATTATGGGCTCTCATTCCCAATAGGGTTTGGAGAAGCCGAAATCCGGGGACGTCACAGTTGGTATCAGAGCATGAACAATAGCTACACCTAACAATTGCTCACCATGAAACATTAAACCAAAATCCCACCTTTCACTTTAAACCTTAGAAACTTAGTAAGTTGTCCTATAGGAATAAGGTTTGACCTAGCCTCTAGGTTAGAACCTAGATGTTTGAGAACTAGGTTTAGACAAGTGTGTGAAACCCTTTCCATATAGAGCTCATATGTAATGGGTAGCTACACTAGTCTACATCTCGTTCTCACCATTTCACTAGGTTACATGACACTAGACTATCTATTGTGTGTGGGACACTCGGTTTTGCTGATTTGGTTTTGTTTTCATATCGGCTCGAGCCTTGAGTGTTTTCTCTGACGTCTTCTTTCTCGGAGAAAAACTATATAATATTTTATTATATATATATGTAAATATAAAAATGTGTCCCTCACACTGGAGAGTAGTTAGTGTTCATGCAATCTAAGCGAAAGGGAGTGACATCAGTCTAGAAGAGAGAGTAGTCTGGATTAGATGTCTAGAGCCTTATCAAGATATGTGATACATAGATCAGATAATAGAATGATAGTTGAAATAAGCATGTGAAATCTTATCTAAGTTGATCTATGATGGTATAAGTTTCCTTATATAGGTTTAAGTTGTATATTAGTTGAATCCAATTTTGGAGAATTTAAGAAAAATCTTGATGATGAAAGTACATTCCCTTTTCCTACTTAAGATAAGCTAATTTAAGATAGAGACAAGTGTGCATGAGCCTCAAACTCATCTACAAGGAGGATGTCTAGTGGTAGGATGAGATAAGTGGTGAACTCTAGAGAGAGTAAGACCCACAGGGAGAAGGTCATAGGACCTAGCTTCCAATATATGAGATATGTGTTAAAAAAAAATCCTACACTAGATTACTCTCGAGTGTTGAGTTGAGTCCTTATGCATGATTCAAATCTATATGTGAGAATTGGGTAAAATAAAAGGATGGGTAGATGACCCATATGATAAAGTCAATCCTTTGGCTGAGTTAGGTCCTAGCTGGAGTGACATATTTTGTGAATCTCATCACTAGTTGCAAGTGAGGTGATATATGAAATCTAGTTATGAGAGTATGATGCTTTGTGCAAAAGATACTCAAAATACATGTTCTCCCTTCTTCTTCTCTTTCTTAATATATGATGATAGAAACCTAACTTGAGCTATATAGATGATTTATATATATGAGGAGTCACTCGCATAAGCTTGACCTATTCTATATTTTTTCCCTCCCTATATCATACATGTAGTACCCAAGATTGAAATCATAATAAGTTTGACATTAAAATATTGTCTTTCCCTTCATATGAAACATGAAAGATATGATGCTGAGATCATGGGATAAACTTAGTATACTCTCTCTTTCCCTTCACATAATACATGCAAGACATAAAAATTTACTCATGAACTTGATGTGAAGATATTTTTGGATCATAGGATATATGATCAGAAATATAGTTCGAAACTTTGATCCTTCTCAATATATGCTTCTAAGTTGAGTATGACTATCACACCATGGGGTGAAACCCTAATGGTCAAACATGTTGCGTAATTCCTTCTTAAGTAGAAAAATCCTAATATCAAGGATGAAGATAAATCTCCTCTAATGCTGAAATCATTGTAAGATGTTAAAGATGTTAGATTTGAACGATCTGAATATCATGGCATAAAATGAATTCCTCTTGACCTAAAAAGTATGAACAAAACATGTATCCTTAGGGGTGATATAATTCTAAGATATCATAATCTCATGTTATGGTTAAGTGATGCTTCCACATATATAAGGTGGGGTGGACACACCCAAGAATCTCTAGACCCAAAGCTGACAACTTAGAATACATGCAATCATGGTGGTCTTAGAACCTAAGCAATGATGATGTATATGAAGTCAAACTCCAAAATAACCTATGAAGGATGAGATTAGTTGAATTTCGAGGACGAAATTCCAAATAAGGTGGGGTGAATGTGATAACCTAGATTTTTGAGTTTTAATAACAAATACAATAATTGAGAGACAAACATTCTATGTTAGATGTCCAAATACCAAATTGAGGAATTGGTTATACAATCATGGATTCCTTCACCCAAATTAGGTGATTGGAAATATGAGGGAGGACTATGATACCTAATTGGATTCAATTGTGAATGAATACCCTTTCTGATTAATTAAGTCCTCATGAGACCAATCATTCATTAGTGATCCAGTGAGTGGAGAACTAATTGATTGAGGAATTGTGTACATATGAACCAATGTTAGAGTTCTTGTGTCATCTTTGACTAAATGGCCTATCCTTTTCACATAATATAATGCCCTAAGTGTCACATGAAGGTGAACTTTAGGTTTTAATGTGATTCGTCAATAACCATGCCTAACCTTCTAATTTCCTCCCCAAATTTATGCCACATCTACATCATGACATCATAAAGCTACACCTAAAATTTTGTGGCAATTGGACCACCCAATTAGGAGATATAAGCATTTGAAATTATGTGTATTTTTGCCTTGTTCTCAACCTTAGGACCTAAGTTTTTGGTTTAATTGGTCAAATAAATGTGTCACGCAGCCCAGGTTCAGGCTGGGCGCGAACCGTTTAATGAAGGGCCGACCCTCAGCCGTCCAATTCACGGCCTCAGCTTCCCGCGCTGATCCAAGGGTCCAGGACCCATCTTCAACCTCCCGCAAAGGGCGGAGAGGCGAGAACAGACCCGAGCAGACCCGATGCGCCACCTCACCCCCTTTTCTCCACCCATCGCCCGACGAGCTGACTTCATCTCGTGATTTCGTGGCCACCTATCCCAACAACGACTGAGTTTCATGCGCCGATGTGCCCTCCTAACCTTCGCTGCTCCTGACCTTCTCACTCCGGCGGTGGAGTTTTTAGGGCTTCACTGCCCATAGTCTCAAGAGCCTACATATAGCCTCCATTAGCTTCGCCTAGACCCCTTTTGTCTACCCTGGCCTACAATTTATCTGAATCACGACTCAATAGATCCACCCTCAACCAAACTCCGTCCAGGTGCCTCCTCCACGATGCAGCTACCGGTTGGGCCTTTCCTTTAGTCGTGATCTCAATCAAACCCCTTCTCAAGATGTGCAAGGCCATGCGGAAGCTCACCGACCCTTTCTCAAGCTCCCAACACCCTCTCTCGCTTCCCTCATCTTCTTCTCCTCCGCGGCCGGCGACCTCCTCGCCGAACCTCGGCGGATCACCGCTCCAAGGGGAGCCACACACTGATACTGTGCCGTCCCAATCCGGTCCGACCTCGCAAAGGTGACCGCAAGCTCTCTTGCCCCTGAGGAACCCTCTTCTGCCCTTGCTTGCTCGACGGAGGTGCTGCCTAGTGGCGGCACTCTGTTTCTGAGTCTCGTGAACAGATCGCGTTGAACGGGAGAATGAAGGAGGGGCGAGCGGTGTATCTGGACCGGGTCCGGTCTAGAAAAAGCAGAGAAGAACCAGGTCTAGATCACCAAACCAACCGGCCCGCCTCATGCAAGTGAAGCGCACTGTATGGGACACGTGGCGCATGGCGATTGGACGAAAAAGGTAATTATCTCACAAAATGTTCAGATTTTCAATAATCCGTAGAAATTAGTACGAATGTCAGAAAAATAAGTACAATATATCAAAATTCTCAGAAAAATGCGTAGAATGCAGTGGAAGCACAATATATGTCCTTTTATGCAATAATCTCAGTTATATCATATAAGTTGTGAAATTCTTGTTTAATGGAAAATAAATACCAAAGGATGATATAAAATCATGGAAAAATATCAGTAAGTCCACAATTATGTATATAATGCATTTGATGTCAGATATGACCATGTTGATGTACTAAATTACGTAATTTAATTAATATGTCCAATTAGGGCTAATAATACTAAAGATTATGCAATTAATGCACACATGCTCAATAAATGATGAAATTCACAGAGTAGGCTTATATCAGTATATGGAACTTCTGTTTTAATTATGAGATCATAATGATAAAAGAATCCCTGTTATATGAAGAGGAATCTTAATACAGGTTATAAAACCCTAATCTAGGTTAATGATGTGACCTAGGGTTATTATGTGCAACAAAAAGGATATGGAACCTAATATTCAGATAATGAATCATAATCTGGAAAATGACATCAGTAAGATAAATATAAGACAATAATGCAAGTAAATGTTGGAATATCCTAATGAGATAATATGAACCCTAATGAACACGACTAGGGTTAAGATGATGAGAATCTGATAATAGTATGTGGTCTTGTTTTAACCAGGACATGGACAAAGTTCTAGATGATCCAAGATGATTAGAATTCTCTGAACTCAGGCACGTGGATATAATTATATGACTAGATTTGCTGGATGTTAAATATATGTACTTGCTTGTTTGTACTTGAAATACATTGTTGGATGTAGATCTATATGTATTGTCATTTCCGCCTTGAACAATAAGAATACTAAGGAAAGAAAATGGAATGTAGTTACTGATGGTTCATTAATCTCCCTATTAGAGAGGGAAAGTATTAATGTTGACTAGCACCTCCCTAATGGTACAAGGTACGCGGGGAGATCCCTAATGGTACAAGGTACGCAGGGATAGGGCCCAATATTTATGTTTGTGCTAAGTCCACCATAGTAATACATGTCCATTGAAATATGATTAATAACTTGGGATTACCTGATTTTCTGCCTTTAAATAATGTTTTCTTTCTCTTTCTTCAATTTCGAATATTTTATATGCCAGCATAGTATAGCTTTTAATTCCACGTACCAACTTTTGTTGATGTTTTTGTTTCTCGTATTTTCTAGGTTCAGAGCTAGCATGGGATAAAAGAATAGGATGCGAGCAATTGTTCAGGTTGTACCTATTGTGAAGATCCTAGTTAGCATACATGTTCTTAGACTTGTAAATCATCTTTCAATCTGTAATTGTAATTCATGTTGTAATAAGTCCATTTTGTATAAATTTACATGTTGAATGTTGAGAATGTTATGGTTGTATGTTCATGTATGCGTATTATGCTTCCGCATCGCTTTCTGATATGATTGGATGATGTTTTCGGATTATGGGCTCTCATTCCCAATAGGGTTTGGAGAAGCCGAAATCCGGGGACGTCACAACTGGCAATCCTCCTTATGCTAATTTTGTTTGCCAAATTACCCAACATTGCCTTAAGAAAAGCCTTGAGGACTTAGGATTTAAAAGTGATAGGAAACCTCAAAAGATTACCAGAAGTACAATTGAGAAAATGGGAATTGACTTTGGACATAAAAGGTCTAGGATTGAAGGAGAGCATCAACTCAAGATATTCCTCCACCTCCTACTACTCCTAGCCAATCCAGTGATAACCTATCCAATAATATTACCTACCTAACTGGTGCTACCTATCACTTAGGAAGACAAAATGGACTATACTCATCATAATGCAAGCTCTCACTCCAAATGACCCAAACAACCATCCTTATTCATGCTATCCTGGTCCTCTCTACCCTTATAATCCATCTCACAACTACACTCAAGTTCCACCTCCACCATCACTTGACCTCTCCCACACCCGATTATCACCCATGCAACTTCAAGATATTGCTTCCCACTTCTGTTTTGATCATGTACCCACCTTCTTGGAAGCTTACACCCTCACCAAGATAGGTGCACTAGACTGGAAGTCAATGGTGAATTACTATGGTGTTTCTCCTTTCCTTAGAAAGGATCCTAAGGTTGATGTCATTCTGAGATCTTTTCAGTGAGGTGTTCTCATGTAGTGAGATGCTTGTAATCACTTTGTAGTGGACTATCTTTCTCCTGTGTACTTGAGCATGTTGTCATCATTATCATAATAATAAAAAGTGGTTACTTTGTGGCTTTCATTGGACATCTTTTATACCTTTGCTTTTCAATTTGAGTGTCATATTTAGGGAGAGAATCATATTCAGGGGGATTACTAATAATAGTATGAATTATAATGCTTGGTTATCTTTTTGAAATGACAAAGGGGGAGAAGCCATATAAATAAAAAACAAATTAAATGAGTTTCCTAATCTCTTGGCTTCACATAAAATGTTGCTATATTCCTTAAAGAGTTGGATACTATGTTCCACATCTCTTTGGGTATAACTAGCACACACTCCATAAATAAACAAGAGAATGTCTACATAAGGTAAAACTCAGGTATGAAACTCATGCTATTTAAATTCCCTTGATTTATATTTTAGAAATGTTTGTCATCTTCAAAAAGGGGGAGATTGTTGGCTAAATTGGGCATTATTAAACCCTTTGTTTTGATTATGACAAACATTTCATCGTTGTGGATCAAACTTGTTATTTGAGTGTATTAGGTATAAACAAATAAGGAAGTGGATAGTTGAAGATCAATACAAATTGGAAGATCAACTTGCTTAGATTACTTTTATTTTCATGATTGTACTCAATGTAAAACTTGTACAAGTATATAATGTACAAGTACATAGATATAATGTAAATCAAGCGTTAGATCTTCCCTATCCACCCACAACACTTAGAGAGATTCTCCCCTAAGATAGAATCACAATTACACATTGACACACACACACTTAGTAAATGATTTTACATATTGAAACATGGATATTCTCGGTCAAAAAACTTCTCGACCGAGACACACTTCATAAACAAAATTCTCGATCGAGAACCACCTTAGTCTAACACATGAGCATTGATTAATGACCTACACATGTAACCCTAAATCAACCCTCAGTCGACAACTTTCTCGACCGAGAGTAGACCTTCCAACAGGTTCTATAGACATTAGACTAAGCTAGAAAAGTGGTTGGAAGTTGGAAATGAACGTTGCAATGCATTCACTCCAAACCCTCCCTCAGTCGAAGAAATTCTCAACCGAGTCACACTCGGTCGACAAACTTCTCGACCGAGACATGTTCTGGATTGCACTTTTCAACACTAAACAACTAGTCATTGCAATGTAATTTATGGACACCTAACGTCTATTTAAGCACTAAGAACACCCTAGAAAGTGTCTAGAACATCCCTAGGCTCTTGTAAGCCATTCCTATAAACATGGAATGCCTTAGGACACCCAAATCACTTGAGTATACACATTGGAACTTGAGAATCATTCTTTGTGAGCAAACAAGCATAGTTTCACTTGTGATTCAGTTTCCTTGAGCTCTACATTAGTGTTCTATAGCTTAGTATCTCATAGCCACCAAACTATCACGTCCATCCATAGTGGATAGGAGATCAATACGATTGATATAGGATCAAAGCGCTATACTCATTGGTAACATTGTTTCTTTCTTCCAACCTTGTTCCTTTTATTGTATTTTGTTCTCCTTAACTACTCCTAGGTTGGAGACTGTTGAAAGGAGGTTTGTGGAGCTACTTCAAGTGGCAAAGACTGCTCCCGGTGACTTAGAGTTACTTCAGAAGGCTACCTAAAGGATTGAAGCTACTTCAAGTGAAGGCTACTTCAAGGGTGATCTTGGAGTTACTTCAGAAGGCTGCTTCTAGGAAGATTGAGGCTACTTCAGGTGAAGGCTACTTCAAGGGTGTAGGAAAGAAATTGTATTTTGTATAACTTCCTCGTGAGGTAATAAAATAAGTTGCTTTCAAAATCCCAATTGGAAATAATCGGGTAGTGGACTGACTACCTTAGATTTCTAAGGTAGGAACCACTCTACATGTGCCTTCCTTGTTTCCTCCTACTTCTTGTTCAAGTGTTTAATTATTTTTAATTAACTGTAAAAACACCAAAAATCTCTATTCACCCCCCTCTAGATCTTTCAATGTAGGCAAATATGCGGAAGATTAGAACAAATAACAAAAGAAGTAAGTGATCAATACATGTCATACCAAGTTCTCTTCTTTTCCAAATGAATAACTTATTTCCAATTTCCCTTCATTTGTTGAAAGCATGTTATGTTTTTTATATGCTTTAATTTTGGATGTCTCAAATTTAAGTGATTAGAAAATATCTTTATAATGTTTGATGAACTACATGAATTCTTAATTCCATAATTTTGAATATACTTATAGATCATCACTAGAATTATAAAATTGGCCCATACAAATACAACCTTATTGGTCAAAAGAATGTCTGATTTGCAGATACTCTAGTTGGTTAAAAATTATATATGATGATGGTAATGCGTGTGGGTGGTAACGTGGTTCATAGGTTTTGTGTTGCATCATAGTTATTGTTAGCAACCTTTCCTAAATTGGTCAAACATCACCTTAAACCAATATTAGTTCTCCATTCCATCAGTTCTATTGTAGCTGCTTTCTCAATGCATATGTCATCATGGAATAAATCATTTAGATTTTGTATATGTTGCACTTCTGGATATTGATTTCAAATATTAGTTGTCATGTATCATTATACAAACTTACCCTTGTAAAAGTATGCACTAAACTTCAAGGTAGTGCTCTAGAAGTACAATGGGACTCCTAGGGTTTACCTACCAACGGTCAACTCTAACTTTTTTTATCCATGGCACATGATGGTAATGGAAGGACAAAGAGAAGGGTGACGATCGACAAAAGATACCTAGGAAGAAGGCATCATTTATAGAGGATAATAGATCAAGGTGGGATATTACAACAAAAGGAAAAACCACAAAGATTTCTAGAGTGGCAGCTATAACTGGGACTAAAGAAGATCATATCCACAAAAGTTTACAGGAATGAATTTGTAGTAGGAAGACAAATTTGTCAATTTGCAAGCAATAGAGAGCAAGGAAGGAAAAATAGAAATAACTTTGTCAACGATAGTGCAACTTCAAACTAATAGTGTATCAACTTCCCTATCTTATGACATACCATGCTACAAGTTTGGAGTCTGACAAGGAAGGAAATGGTTAAACCAATTGAAAACATTCTTATGATCATAAAAATAGACAAAATGGATAAGGATGAGTTGAAGTAGGGGGAACCATGCATGTAATTTGGACAATTGGTTGCTTCTCATGATGAAGGATATAAAAAACAAGGAATAACTAAAAGCCATATTTTATCAAAGAACTCCAATAGAACCACATTTTCTATACTCATGGGCCAACTTTTACACCTAAGAAAAAAACACACTCTAAAAATAGATAATCATATGTATTTAACTAAGAATTTAACCCACCTCCAATTCTGTTACTAATTATACATAGTTTTAAAGCTGATAGTCGAGAGTGTGACTGTTGTTCAAGGCTCATGTACTGGTTTTGGTCCTAGATCTAAATCTTACTCCATGTTTGAAATTATGGCCAGCCATTTCAATAATACATCTACTCAAAATATCACTATGAAAATGTGGATACTGTATAGATTAAAAAGGAAACAACACAGAACACCAACCTGGGACAGAAGATTTGAACCCTCATGTTTCATACAATTGTTGTGCACCACACAAAATTTTTCCTTTTAGCGTGGGATTATGGCTTGGAAAGACAAGAGTGACTAGTAACAAAATAAGTATATAGGAAACAAACCGTCGTGATCAGTAGTGGATCCTCATGGGTAGGGAGTGTGGGGGTTTGAAATGCCCATCTTCTGAAACAACCCAATTTTTAGGTCAATGCCTGAACAAAAACTATACACATGTCCTATCTTGATATGAAGCTCAAACTCTTTCTTCCAGAGGTACCCCCTCCCAATGTCAACACGCTTATAAATATTTTTGACTCTTCCACTAAGTGTGATGAAGACATCATGTGTTCATAAACTATCATGCATATGCTCAACTTTTCTCAATTGAATGTACTAAAGACTAAGAACTAATACCTTTTATTCTATAAATAACAAAATGACTTGTTACTATAGGACATTTATGAGTTTTTAACATATTGAAGTGATTAAATAATCAATTTGTGAGAAAATAAGGAAAGAAAAAATAGATATATATCGAATCTTGTTCAACTACCCTGTACGAAACACACTGTTAAGAAGATGGGAATATAATTTAAAGAGAAGAAAGGAATAAAGATGAATCAAGTTAACTTGCAAAAATGTAAATGAATGACTACTATTTCCCCGTGTCACATAAATGTCATCATATGATTTCTTCTCGACGTCTATAAGTCTGAACAATTCCTTCTCCACTTTTAGCGACCTTTGTTCCACACACTCCCAACTCTAGTAGCTGTAAAATGATGGTGCGGTATAGTGTACAGACTGGTGGGTCAGTGCTATGATCTTAGGTACAACCTAACTAGAATACACAAGAACCAATTCACAATTCAAAAAGCTAATTAGTTTTTTTGCATACATCCCTTCTCACTACCTTTAGTATGTATACAGACAATGGTCAGTTTGTATTTGAGAAAACAAATGTAAAAATTGAATCATACCCCTCTAAGACTGTAGAAAGTCTTATTAGAATAAATAGTGATCAATCAGTAATCTGAACATTTAACAATAAAAATTACATCTAAGTCCCCATATTTTCTTTCTTACAACATTAATGTCCAAATATGTTATTATTGTACCATGTCATATGAGTTCATAAACTCACTCCCATATTAATCATGTTAGATATTGAATCCTTCAACCTTTCATGAAAAACTTCCAGGATCAAGATATAAAGGAACATAAAGTCAGTTGTCAAATATCTGTCTCAACATGTAAACCTAATCCAATTTGGTTAGAAGTAACATTACTTCCAATTCTGATTTAGTCAGAGTGAGTTTTCTCCAAGCCTGATGTCCAAATTCAAACTAAGCACATTTTGGGTTCAAATTTTGACAAACCTATTTGGCAACAAATTAGGATTTGATAATACTGCATGAGTTAGTCTACAGTTGGGTATAATGTTATTTTTATTATGTTTTAGAACTCAATGTAGGTTGTTTGACAACCATCTGCTTCTAGTCTAGTTGCTAATATGGTGTATAAGACAAGACTTAAATGAGACTAAGATTTTGAAGTTATACTAGGACATGAACTATAGGATAGTGAAAACCAAAAGGGGTACTATTTAGATGCAATCCATCTAATTGGACTGAGATTCAGAGTGTAGAATGCCACCTGGCATAAAATGCGAAGCCCTACTTGAATTAAAATCCCATGCCAAACAACAATCTAGAGTTTCATGTAAAAGATTGAATCATAGTATGTCTAATCTCACTATTTGTGAGTAAATCAAAATTAAACTCACAAACATACTACTACAACAAGTAATTTTGTTGTTTATGAAAAAAATAATGTTCTTTCTTAGTCTTTGGCATTGGTAACTGAACATAGGAATGGTAATTTATGGACATGCACAATTTGAACTCAGTCATTGACCTGGTTAGATGTCCATATCCCCCACCCCCACCATATTTCTCTATTACTGATCACAACAGTTTGTTTCAAATTTATTTACCCATATGTACAAACTGTAATCCCACCTAAAAAAGTAAACATGTGTAAGTGGATGATGGATGCGTGGTGCTTAGTAATTATATGGGATAGGAGGGTTCATATCCTCTGTCTAGAATTGGTGTTTTGTATGTGTCCCTTTTTATCTATGTAGTATCCACACACATTTCTACAATGTGAGCTTTCAGATGGATTTATGACTGAATATCTGTTAATAATCTAGAACTGGGAGTAAGATTTAAATTGTCTGACCCAAACCGGTAAGCATCATGGATAGTAGGTCTACACCTAGACCCATCTCACATTCTTTCCCATCAGCTCCAACATTGTCTGATCGGTGACGGAGTTGGAGGTGGGTTCAAATTGTATTCGATTATCTTTTTTAAGTGTGATTTTATGTTAGATGTCAAGTTGGGACTAACACAGGCCTAGTCTCATGAGTACAGAATAAGGAGTACCATTAGGGGTCATTACTTCTTCTTTTGATAAAGTATTTCATTCATAGATAAAATGTTTACAAATTGAGACACATGTAAACATGTGATAAACATGGTGTTACACTTTGGATGAACATCCTAAAAATGTGTTCTAAAGCCAGAAGTGAAGGAAAACATGATAAAAACTAGAATACAAAGATCTGGGGGGGGGCACCCCTTAACAGCGAGCTTCAAGATGTAGAAAAATAACTAGTAATGGAAATAGAAAGTAATTTCTATCTAGAGTTCCCTCATCATGTTCAAAATCATGTGTCGTCTGCCATTATTTCCTCCAAGATGTAGCAGCCTTAGCCATTTTGGTCGTGAAAGACAATCACATGGTCCTCTTCATCTCCCATCACCTATTTTGATGTAGATGTCATTGCTGTAGCATAGAATAATATATTGTTGGTAAGGTATGCCCATAGAGCCAATCATGTGATGATTGACATGACATATACCATAAAATTAATACTTATAAAGGCAAGCTTCTACTTCATTCTATTTCATTCAGTTATGAGATAACGAGGAAACATTATGAATGTCTAAAGAATGACAATACTCAATGATGTATGTCTCAAGTACGTGACTTGGAGAATGAGATCATACAAATGTTAAGAGCATGTACATTCTTATTATGTCCCTAGTTGTCTGTTACTGTGGAAGGTAGATAGATACCATTAACAAATAAGACTGGAGTGTGGGTTGGTTGATGGTTGAGTCTCATTAGTCATGATATGGCAATATCAAACCAAGTACATAGATACATGTTAGGGAAAAGTGTACCAGACAGACCCACCTTGAGAGTGACACATGATAACCATAATTGGTAGTCATAGTCATCTCTCATAGTGAAGGCGGTGATTGTGATTCTTGGACCTAAAATCACTACACTCATCACATATCATTGGGTACACTTTATCATCATCAAACACAGTCTTGAAATATGGGTTATTATAACAGTGATGATTGGGTGACTTTGACACATGGGGACTGACTATGAGTGATAGAAATGGGATTTGTCCTTCCTATTAGAGATTGATATGTTGACCACTTGATAAGCGAGACTGAGAAATGCATGTGCATGCACATTTGAATAAATATATGATATTGAGGTCACATTGTCTCAGACAGTCTGCTCTTGGTTCAAGGAACATGGGTTGAACGTTGAGAGGATGACGACTCCATGCCTCAAGTTCACATTGGATATCAAAGATAAAGGAATTATACAATCACTACAACACCTCACATAGATTGTAGGTTGAAGTTGTTGTCCAAATTTGCATTCACTTGGGTAGCACTGATGTGCAACTAGGCACCACTCTGTACTTGTGATGTCATATGTTAGTCATGGACATTCACTGCTAATGTAATACGAGACCTATAGGGTCATACACAAAGGAATTCATCCAAAAGAGGAGTTTGATCTTGAATGGTGATTAGATTGATTACTAAAGTGTTTAGGTACTCAATTCATGCTACATATCAGTTGAATGCAACCCAACCAATCATCTCACAAGGTGATACAACCATTTGGTGCACCAGGCATCTTCTCACAGGGATAGATGACCATTTGGGTTATCAATCTGACCAAGAACTGAATTGGCTGGAGTTTTGCACTAATAAGACCCAACCGATTTGCTCATTGGGTGAACAGATTGGCTTGGCTGAGCAAGACGACCATTTTACTTGGTGAGCCGATCAGCTCGGTTGGGGTCAATGGAAGGTTCTATCAAGTTTTATGAATTCATGAAAAAATTAGAGTGTTTTTATTGCACAATTCTTGTGGTGCAAGGAATTAATATTTGGCATTAATGGGAAACAAATTATCAATTTTGTATGTTATTGGTAAACTACAAAATGACTGTCTCATAGTGCCAAATGACAATCTAGGTCACCAGACGACCGTCTCATGGTTTATAGGTTGCAAAAATTCAAGATCTTTGGGTCCCTTCCACTCCCACACAGATCCCGAACAATCTCGAAACGCTGGTCCTAATCCCACTTATAAATAGAGGGATATTGGGGGCTTCGCAGAGCACAACAATAAAACAAACAATTGAGAATCAGTTGCTCTGACAATTGTTGTCCTCTCTAGTTGTGGTAACCAAGCGGGTCCAAGTAAGTTCTACCCAACTAGAGAGGGATAGCTACATGAGAGACAAATGAGGATCATTGTTATGGGAGAGCAAGTTGGTGACTAGTATGCCAAGGGGAGGGAAAACTCCTTCCTATCTATTCTAGTTGAACGACAAGAGTTCTAGTTGGTCTGTGTGGACTACTTTAGAGGTAGGAGTCCTTTGACTACCGTTAGGAGAGAAAAGTTAGCCTGCAGTCCAAGGTGAGATCACAAGAGTCACTGCAGAAGCTGTCCTATCCACTACCCATGGTGAAGACTAGGAGCTACACAACCAACATCCAAGAGCAACTAGAAGATAGTTGCATTACAATGAGTTGTTGTCACTGGACTTTCTCCAGGATCATGTATAACTTGTTAAGCCATCCTTCCAATTTCAGAGTAGTTGATGCGATCTTGCTATTATGGGAATACTAATAGTTTTTTTGTTTCTGTTGCTATACTATGTGCATGTATTTCCCAACAATGGTATCATATCTAGGTCAATTTACTATGTTTTAGAATAATCAATATGATCGAATTTTGGCTTTATCATTTATTTATACATATGATGCAAATATTTAAACATCTCATTGTGTATCTTATCAAAGACCACATAATACCAAACTAATATATATGCAATTTACACACGCCGCCCTAAAAATAGTTTTGATGGTGCATGTGTAGTGTGGTTATGGCCAATAACCAATATATGTGTGTGGTTGGATGGTATGGTTTTATTCATATTTTCTCAGTCTGTGTATCGAACCTCTACCTCCTTATTCTCAATGTAAATTTAATTCTTTCCTACCTTTGCTCCCCTCAAATGTAACTCGGGGTTTCTCTTTATAATGTAATAAAGTAGCAATATGATATTTTCTTTCTTACAATGACGAAGAAGATAATCATCGCCAAATGAGAAGACAAGTTCGTGAGATGAGTCGACCATCTGGAGGACAATGGAGGACATAATGATGGAACTAGATGACCGCCTGGTGGACCCAACCAACCATTTGGAAGGAGTCTGAATATCGGTTAGGAGGCCAGATGACCGTCCCATAAGGCTCAACTGACCATCTGAAAGGAGTCCAGACATCAGTGGGACAGAAGGACCAACCAACTGGCCAAGAGGTGAGACAACCACTTCAAGGGTTGAAGTGATCTACCTAGATTGGCAAGAAAAGATCTGAACCAACAATAGGTTCATACATATGAGGTGATGATAGATCTAGGTGGCAATAATTTTTATGGCTCCAAGGAATTACAGTAGACATGATCATAACCATCACCTTTTGTTTTATATTGCATATTTATATTGTGGGATATAGCATGTATATGATACATACTATATATGTGGTGATTAGATACAATATATGTATATATAATATATATGGGTATATATTCACTACCCACATGGGTAACTAACTTTAGTTACCCGTGGATCTATTTTTTAATAGAAAGGTACCTGTTTGTAATGAGACAGATAATGTTTTTAATGAGATGATCAAATTTGTAATACAAACACTCATTTTGTATTACATGTGTGATTATAGTAAAATGATATTTATGACAGCAGTTTACGTTGTAATACAAAATGAGTGTTTGTATTAATTTTTTTTTCATCTCAATACAAATGATGTCTATCTCATTACAAACAGATACCTTTCTATTACAAAATAGATCCACAGGTAACTAAAGTTAGTTATCCATGTGGTTAGCGAATGAATGTCATATATATATATATATCAGTCAAAAATATTAAGTCTAAGATGGTTTCTAATATCAATACATATGAAAAACTTGTTTGACTAAGAATAGGCCACACCTTCACGTGGTGCACAGTCTATCTCATGGAAGTGTGATGGTAGTAATATAGGTTTTGCCTTCACAAGGTGCATATATATCATATTGGCTATTGGGTTAGACTTAACTGGTGATTCTTAGAGCGTCTAAGCCCAGAAGCATGCATATGATTGTAGAAAGGATTTGTGCATATTGTCTATCTAGAATTGCATATAATGCAAATGGAAAAAGTTGCCTACCTTCATAATTAACTGTATTTTGCGACGTTGGTCAGGCCATAGTTGAATTATCTTGGATCTTGCTCATTAGAAAATTGTTCACTGTAATTTTCCAAATTGATACTTGAGGATTATCAATTTGAACAATATAATGAGAACAATAATTAATTAAATACCTAACTATTATCACCCAAATTTTAATCAAATCAAATAAAAAAATGAGTTTTTGAAAAAATTACAAATTCTTTTGTAGAATCACAAATAACAACAATCATTTTTCTCTGTAGAATCACAAATAACAACAGTCCTTGAGAAGGAAAAACTAAATGGGAACAACTTCCATGACTAGTTCAGGATATTGAAAATTGTTCTCACACAGGAGTGCAACCTCTATGTCCTGGAGACGCCAAAACCAGAAGAATCACCTCAAAATGCACCTTGGGTTGACAAGGATGCTTACCAGAAGCATACTGAAGATGTCGTGGATGTCAAGTGTCTGATGCTATGCTCTGTGAACTACAAGTTGCAGAGGCAACATGAGAACATGTATGTTATTGAGATGGTCACACATCTCAAGAATATATTCCAAGATCAGGAAAGACAACAGAGATATGATGTCTCCAAGGAACTGTTCAAATGTAACATGGCAGAAGGAGATCCAGTAGGTCCTCATGTACTCAAACTTATTGGATATGTGGAGAACATAGCTAGATTGGGATTCCCCTTGGGTCAAGAGTTGGCCACTGAAATGATTCTACAATCTCTTCTAGAGTCATATAGTCAGTTTGTGACGAACTACAACATGAACGACTTTGACAAAGCATTGACAAAGTTGTTGGGTATGTTGAGAACAACTGAGGGACATATGAAGAAAGACAAGCCTAAGTCTGTTATGGTGATCAACAAGACAAAGGGAAAGTCTAAAGGAAAAGGAAAAGCTAATAAGGGTTCTAAATCTAGCCAAAAGCCCAACTCTTCAGATCTCAAAGCAAATGGAGGAGTGAAGAAAAGAGAAAAATGTCAGCACTATTAATAGCCTGGACATTGGAAAAGGAATTGTCCACTCTGGTTAGAAGAACTAAAGAAAAAAAAGAAAGACATTGAGGCCTCAACTTCAGGTATAAATGTTATAAGATGAATTTGATTACTTCTTCGTTTGGTATATGATACCAAACAAAGATTTGACATACTTGATGTGCATGATTTGACAAGAAGTAAAAGCCCTCATGGAGAACAAAGATGAACAAGGTGGAGCAAGAGTTGTAGAAACTTTTGTCTACATTTAAATTTATCTTAGCCCAATGGGCATGTAATAGAGTTAATATAATTTCTATTTCATTATGCCAACAAATAGAAACATTTACTTTAAACATGTTGTACGACAAGATTGATGAATCAATTAAGTGAGATATTAATGTTTCTAATATTTCACGGCAATGTCCAAATATCTAATAATCTTTGCATTAGAAATAATCTTGGATAAATTTTTTGACACTAATACCAAAAGATTGTAATTAATAACTCAAGACTATCATTAGCAATAGTCACCTTGGATATACATATAAGAAATGTATGTCTAGAATACATATTGATGTTAATCTAGATTACCTTGGTATCAAATCTAAGTAAACATGCAAAGACTTATTTACACACAATGTGACATGAAATATTTCACTAGATGAAGTGGAAGGATAAGCTTTTTATCCGACTTCATGCATATGACACATGAAGATCTTATGGAATGAATTCTATAGATAATTACTTATACTTTGTTTCTATTAATGGAAATATGATGATATGTACTCAATAAAATAGAAACATAAATTTCTTGAAGTGTTCAAGGATATTATAAATGAAGTATGTCTTTGATAAAAGTATTATGAAACTTTGATGAGATCAAATGTTGAAATACTTCACATCAACACCTTCAAAACCTTTAGGAGAGAACCGTAATAATGTATACATGTATCACAAGTCAAATCCATTTGAACATAACGATGTGTTAGAATGAAGGAATTATACCATGATGAGTCATGATATAATTATCAATTAATCTAGTCTTCTTATACCCTCATAAATATATATGCATCACTAAATAATGTACCATCTGAATGGTTTAGAAGACATTATATATGATTTGATATTGGAATATCCCAATATGTCTAAAGGATTTTTACATACATTGAGAAAGTAATTTGTTGAAAGGTCTATCAACAAACCATAATTATTGGATATTGCTATTAATCCCAATCTAATAAAAAAATTGTTTTGTTGATAGGATAATTGAGTTCCTAAAGAATCAGTGGGAGTAAAGTAGAACTTGAAATTTTTGAGAAAAAAGAGGTACAATAAGAACTAAGAGAATCACAAGATGTTGTGAAATCTCAAGTTCATCATGTAACACAGAATAAAATAGTTCTAGTAGAACACATATGAAATTGGAGGATTGTGAATCCAACGACTCAGATAAGTTGGTCATAATGGGATAAGACAACTAATCAACTACAAGTTATAAAATACCGTAATCTGAGTAATGGCTTAAAAGGCATTATGGGGTGTATGTAAGCTAAGAAAGTAGGACCTTGATAGTGACACCTAAATGGGTAATACCTAAAGGGTGCAATAGGGTCTTGTGACAAAGACCTACATATTTAACATACAAGGACAAATTGGTTGAATAAGTTTTTCAGACCAATTCAAGTTGTTGAACATGATAGAAATTCTTTTACCAATTGTCATGCTTGTTGTTGTAGTTAAAATAGACTAAGAGATTTAGAATATGAAGATAAAACCAGATTCCTTAAAGGGAATACATTAGAGGATTTACACGTGACACAACCTAAAAGGTTTTATAACTTCAAGAATGCAAATAAAGTCTATAAAATACAAAGTTCAATCTGGGATTGAAACAAGCATCTCATAGATGGGATCGTTTGATAGTCAAAGTGTTTGACTTGAAACAAGATAAAAGATTTGAAATATGCGAATACAAAAGATTTAGTAGGAGAATATATGAATATTACACATATGATGAGTAATAACATCTCAATATTGAGATCTAGCATGGAAAACCCCATCAACAATGAAGGACTGAGTGAAGCATCTTATGAGATAAAGATCGAGATCTATAAAGATAGTTCTATGAGCACATATGATAGTAAGATGTTGAAAGAGTTCAACATGAAATGACTCAATGAGATAAAATCCAATTTAGTCTCTTATGAACCGTATGTTTCAGTTCTTGGGAAGAATGGAAATAACATGATTAGATGCCATAGTCTGCAACAATGGATCTATCATGAATGCTATAAAAGTTCTTATATGATATAATCTTGTATGTATTGGACATGACAAGATGGTATTCCAATAAGGGTTATTATAATGTCATTAAAGATATCTATTAGTACTTCAGAAGTACTTAAGGATATATTTTTAGTAAGTAAATATATCAATAAAGGAAGAGTTGGATGTAAAAGGTTATATCAATGCAAGCTTTCATAATGACAAAAGTGATCGCAAATTAAAATATATTTGATTTATGAAATGTTGTTAGTTGGAAGAGTTTTGAACTAATAGCCATTAATTCTATTATACAATAGAAGCTGAGTATACTTATGTTATGAACACAAAGTGATACCATATGGATCTAAAAGTTCATATGATGAACTTATATATGTTCCAACCATTGATGACTCAGTAGTAATATCGAGACAATAGTGGAACTAATTGTTAAGCAAGGAATATCAAATACCATATTATGGTAGTTCTGTCTCATAGGATAAATCATAAAACAAAGAGATAAGTGATGTGAGGATTTTGAGTCACTTTTATAGGCTAATTTCATATGTGTTTCATGCGATTATTGGTCATTTTCATGGTTAATATTGCATGATTTAATTCCTTCAGCCTATAATCTCATTATGCATCAAATTTACCTTGTTTTATCTCATTTGGTATGAATGATCATATTTATCAAAGTTATCAAAGTTGATTCGAGTTTATCTTTGATTTTAAAGAAAAACTGATATATGCAGCTGTCGATACCATCGACGGCTATCGATAGTATCGACAGGGCCACATAGAGGTAGCCGCAAAAGAGAAGAATGAGTCGATACCATCGATCCGGAAGTTGATGGTAGTGAGATAGCTTCAGCGAGTCAGATTTCTACAAGTTGATACAATCAACCAAATAGTCGATACTATCGGCTCCGTCTCAGCAGAATCAACTTAAGCGTCAGATTCCACAGAAAAGTGATGCCTAAGGTGTCGATACCATCGACCCAAAAGTTGATGGTATCGAGATCATGTCAGAGCAAACCCAAAAAAGTAGAGGACCGCCGATATCCAGGTTGGTCGATACCATCGACCCGCCATCAGATTCGGTTAATCTACAACTCGAGTCTAATCATACAGTGGTGATGTTTTGGCGGCCTAAAGTGGTGCTTATACCTAAAAACGGCGGCTCTAAGCCATCTGTCACGTCATTAGCCACTGCACAAGTCTCGAGGAGAAGAGAGGAGGAAGAATGGAGCTAGAGCTACACACCGATTGTTCTAGACGCTGTAGAAGGAGTTTTCCACCACTGAAAGGTTGTAGAATGCTCATCCCACGTCAAGGAATGCCCGAATCTTTTCTGTTTAGGGGTTACTTCACATCTATCCACATTTTCTCCATGTTTCCTCTTTCCTTCACCATGTTTTCTACTGAGATGAACATGCAGGGCTAATCCTTTTTATCTTTAGGACTGGGAGTAGCCCGGGTGATCGTTGTATGACAATTTCAACATAATTTATCATAATTTGTCTCTAAAATTCGTGACATGCTATCATTTTCTCTATTATATCATTGTGCTTGATCACCATAGTGATAATCCAATACCTTTAATGGCTTTTGATGAAGAATTAATGGTTGAAAAGAAACGATAATCACATTAATCAGTAAATTCCTTAGAAAAGGTGATGTATGATTAATGGTGGGAACCTTTAGACCTAAATTTCATGCACCTTATCTAAGGCATATGTTACTACTGACGTGGAACCAACGTAGGTTAAGGTAGTGAATTGTATCGTAGAAGCGAGCAATTCTAATTCTAGGCCACTACCTAAAATAGGGACATTTCATGGTAATTGTGTGAAACTTACTGCAACGAGAACCCACGGTGAAACTGCAATCCTAAAGATTCTATTGAAATTAATTAAACCAACCATTTAATTGATCGTTCTATTTTTTTTTTCAAAATAATTCTCGAACTTTTAAAACCAGTTTAGCTGACCGTGAGTAGTTAGTAGTAGTCTACCTAGAATTCCGTTTCCCTGAGTTCGACTCGGGCCTCACAAGGCCTATATTACATTGATGCGTGTACTTGCGTTATATGCACGGTAAAATCATGTCAAGTTTTTGGTGCCGTTATCAGGGAAACGACAATTGTCGGCACTACGAGTGATACAAGCAACCACTCTAGGCTACCTTTTCTTTTGATTTGCAAATTTAATTTTTGAAATTAATCATCTATCTTTCACATTCTTCTTTTGTCTAGCAATGTGCTTAATTAAATCCATCTTTTTGTAGGTACTAGTGCATGGTGAGCACGCGTAGCACAGACTATGCACGATCATCATCAGAGGTCCCATCTTCAAGATCAGACGACGAGGAAAACAACATCCGAAATCATCTTGAGAACGTGGATTCAGATTCTGAACCAGAAGCAATGGCTGAAGATAAAACAATATGGGAGAAGATCAAGGCTTCTTCCTCTTCTACGTCAAAAGGGCCTATTAAAAGGCAGGAAATAAACATTCCTACATATAAAATTGATCCAAAACTGATTAAAATTTGGTCAAATCTCAAGCATTTCATGGGCTAAAGAATGAAGATCCAATGGCCCACATAAGCACTTTCGTAGAGAACTGTGATATGATAAAAATTGACCAATTTCCACAGGAGGCACTTTACTTGAAGCTGTTTCCCAACTCTTAGGAAGGAAATGCATGAGAATGGCTGCATAACCTTGATGATGAGATTGTGGAGACTTGGGATCAAATGATAGATGTGTTCTTTGAAAGATTTTTTCACCAGAGAAGACCAATGATCTCATGAGGCAGATCCATAATTTCAGTCAAGGCTGGTGAGACCTATTCTGAGACATGGGAGCGCTTCCAGATCATGCTGCGGAGGTACCCACATCATGGGATGGATAAGGACAAACAAGTAAAAAATTTCTACTTTGCTCTCAATGAGCATGATAGAAGTAATTTAGATTCAACGGGCTCAGGTTTTTTCTTGAACAACATAGACACAAGGTGTTGGGAAATTTTGAAAAACATGGCTAAGAAACAGTCATGGGGTGTCAGAGATGCACCAGAACATGTTCGAGTTGCTGGAGATTCAAAAGCCATTAAGGAGCTTAATGAGAAAATGGACCTATTAGCCAAGAAATTGCTAGCAAAAGAAGATGACAGATCTGATGATGAGGCACAAGTGAAGTTCATGCGCCAACATCAGGGGTACAGAAATAATGACTATTCTTGGAGGAAGGACAAAAAGTTTTCATAGAAGGATCCAAATAATTTATTGTAGGATCTTGATGCTAAGCCATAGCCCACGACAGAGGAAAAGAGCAATGAGTTTCTCAATTAGGTGATAAAGCAGAATCAAGAGCTAATGAGCACGTTTGGCCAACAAATCAAGCAACAAGGAGAATTTATGAACTAGTTTGGGAAAACTCTACAAAGTCATGGAGCCCAGATGAGGACTCTTGAGACATCCATATCACAGATGGCAGCTGAAATAACAAGTCTGAAGAAGCCCACAGTGTAAGGTTTTCCAGGAAACACAAATGTTCCAGGAGGGAACCACCAGGCCAAAGCCATTCTACTAAGGAGTGGAAAGAAACTTTTAAACCCTAGGGTTGATGAACCGAGCAACCAAAAACCAAAAAATCAAGATGAGCCTATTGCAGAGAAGGAGAAAGATAATATGATGCCATATGTGCCACCAGATCAGAGGGAACAGATCATCATCCAGATTATAGAACCACTGTCTTGCAGTTCATGCAAGAGAACTTGGGAACAGTTTCAAATACATTGTCTCATGCGGAAAATGACCGATCTTGATCATGTCACAATTCTCCACGAAGGTGCTTATGTGGGCCACTGAATCTTTGTTCTGTAGTCCATGGAATGCTTGAGATTTGACTAGATTTATTAGTGCCAGATCAATTTTATAAGTCGGGATGTTGATTTCCTACCTCTTGATCGACCCTTTTGATGCGTAGGAAGAAGACGCCTTGATCTTTTCCCATATCATCTTTTCTTCAGCCATCTCTTCTTGTTCAGAATCTAAATTTACTCTCTCGGATTGATTCTGAATGCAGTGCTCCTCGTCGTCTGATCCCGAAGATGGGACCACTGGTAATGGTTGTGCGTAGTCTGTGCTACACATGCTCACCATGCACTCGTACCTACAAAATAATATATTTAGTTAAGTACAGTGCTAGACGATTATAGATTTCTAAAGATGGACAATCAATTTCAAGAATTAAAAATGTAACTAAAAGAAAAAGGTAGCCTAGAGTGGCCGCTTGTAGCACTCGGAGTGCCAACAATTTCCGTTTCCCCAGCAACAACGCCAAAAACTTGACACGTATTTACCGTGCGTAGAACACAAGTGCATGCGTAAGAGTAATATAGGCCTTTGTGAGGCCCGAGTCAAACTCATGGAAATATAATTATTGGTAGACTATTACTAACTACTTGCAATCAGCTAGACCGATTAAAATAATTTGAGAGTTGATTGAAAAGAAAAGAAAAATAAAAGAAAACAGAGAAATCGATTAAATGTTTGGTTTAATCAATTCAAATGGGAATCTTTAGGATTACGGTTTCACCACAGATTCTCGTTATATTAATTCCTACACAATTATCCTAATTCGTCTCTCATTCTGGGTACTGGCCTGTATTCAGAATTGCTCACTTTTGTGATACAATTCACTACCTAAATTTAGGCCGGTTCCACGGTAGTAGTAACATATACCCTAAACTAGTACATAAAGACCAAACTCTGGGTTTCCACCATTAACTGTACATCGCCTTGGTCAAAGGATTTATTAGTTAATGTGAATTTCATCTCTTTTCAACTGTTAATTCTTCTTTCAAAGTAATTAAAGGCATTAGATTATCATTAGGGTGATCAATCATAATGATATAATGGAGAAAATGAAATCATAGCACAGATTTAAGAGACAAATTATGAAATACTATAGTAAAAATGTCATACAACAATCACCCGGGCTACTCCCAGTCCTAAAGATAAAGGGGATTAGCCCCACATGATTGACAATGGAGAACACATAGGAGTATAGAAGAAAAATGTGGAAAATATGGAGAAACTCATGTAACCCCTGATACAAAGGTGTTCCTGGAGATCCTCCTCGAGAAACGTGCATTTTGTAGTCTTTCGGCAGCAAAATCGCCCGTCAGAGGTGCCCGGATCGCCCGGTTGACGGCCTTCGGATCTCATATACTCTCTCTCCTTCTTGGATGTCATGCGGCACGATATGAGATCTCCCTTAGGGATGGACGTGCTCTTCTTAGGTCATAGGATCACTTTACGACACCAAAAAAGCTCAACCGTCGGATTAAAATGCTCTGTATTAGTGCAGAAAATCGCCAGATCCCGACGCTATCGATACCATCGATACCCAGGTCGATGGTATCGACCATGATGTTGATATTTCTTTCCAAAATCACGTTTCGGGGTTGATTCCTGATAAAATGTCGATACTATCGACACATGTCGATGGTATCGACCTGCATGAGGCACAAGTGCTTGCGTGATTCTTCGGGGTTCTCTCTGATGTTGCCTCGATACCATCGATGGTGTGTCGATGGTTTAGGCGTCACTTATTGTAGAAAATGACGGTGAAGCTAAGTTTGTTGAGGCGAGGTCTATAGTATCGACTTTGGGTCGATAGCATCGACATCTGGAAATCTGGCTCGCTGACGCTCTCTCGATACCATCGACAGTCCCATTGATGGTATCGACTTCTGGTTGCTCTTCTCCGGCAATGCACTGTGACCGCGTCGATGGTATCGACCATCCGTCGATGGTATCGATGCATGCATATATCCAAATTGCCTGAAAATAAAAGACGAGCACCAATCAAATCCAACAAATACGATCTTTTATATAGAATAAGATGATACAAGGTAAATTTGATGCAAAAAGAGATTATAGACTAAAGGTGGTGATTCATGCGATATTAATCACAAATATGATCAAAATACACATAAAACGTATGCAAAACCAGTATATAAAAATGACTCAAAACCCCTGCATCGATGTGTATGGTATCCTAAAATACAGATACTATATTTCTCTCATATTATCATTATTTTAAAGTATGTCAACACTAGTCTTGTTGGAAAATATTTTTTATAAGGATTCTAATGCAATTTATTTCATTAAAAATATGCTCCAGATTGAAAGTTATGGAGAAAAACATTTTCTCTCTTTTCTACTTCTCTCATCCTTTATTTCTTTAATAAATAAAATTGGACTAAAGTTGTAAACACAGTCATTTTCTCTCTTTTATTTTTTTACTTTTAATGTTGTTGGTTTTACGAGACAAAGTATACACTATGGACATGTGCTCAGAATATGGACTATTATGCCCAAAACACATGTATTACATTTTCTCATATTATTATTTTTTCAAAATATGTCAACATTGGTCTTATTGAAAAGTATTTTTATTACGAATCGAGTGCTTTTTGTTTTATTGAAAAATTCATTATGGCTTGAAAATTATGATTAATATAAGTTTTCACTTTGTTTCTACTTCCTTACTATTTAAAAATAAATAAAGCTGGTCCACATTAGACTTTGTAGCAGCCCCAACCGAGTGGGTGGCTGGGTAGACCGTCACTTACGGTTAGAATTATTCATGTCGGAAGGCATGGAAGTTGATGCGGAATCTGTTTTGAAGCCGAACGACCACCGTCACAGATATTTCTATTGCGCTAGGCTTGCTATCTACTTCCCCAAATCGATAGGTTTATCTTCATCCTGCAAATGTATTCAGTTTCATTTAAGCGGAGAAAAAATTATCTTTCTCCGTGGACCGGTTCTCTTGCAAATAATTGTGGGTATGACTCACTAATGGTCTGTGAAGAAAATTCTTATGACAATTACCAATGACTCTTAAAACATTTTATAATTATATTTTAAGGGATTTAATTGTTCTGGTGAATAGATTCGTGAGAGGCTAATTCATTGGTATTTTTAAGTGCTATTGGTCCTCATCAATACATTTTGATGGTCGATGTGATCTTCTTCATTACATTTTTTACTTACCAAAAATCTTCATCAATATATTTATAAATGACAAATAGACATAATTTATTTATTGATTTATTGGTTTTAGATAGTTGTTACTCTACATATATTAGTTTTAGATGAAAATTTTAAAATTTTAAATTCCAAACAATAGTTGTATATTATTTCACATAACTTCATAAGAATATTCACTCACACTAAAAGGTCAAATCACCCCAAATTAATATTTATTATTGAAGAAAAATATTATCCTTACTTTTAGATTTGTCCTATACTTTTGAATTTTGAGTTGGTTCTTGGGCTTATAAGGTGTGTGGTCCTTCACCAATTGTCAATTAATTTTGGGTCGAATACCACACATTCTAATATGGTATTAGAGCGGGTCTCATGAAACAAGTGTGATGACCACATCCTACCTAAATATTAAGTGCAATCACAAAAAAAGTAAATATATTTGAGGGAGGATGTTAGAGTAGTCCCACACCTCTGAATTCTGGATTGGTTCTTGCATTTATAAGGTGTGTGGTCACTTCACCCATTGTCAATTGGTTTTGGGTTATATATCACACATTCTAATACTTACATTATATGATTGATGTTAACAGAACTCAAAAGGGTAACACCGATTAAATCCACTGCTGCAACAAACTGTTGTTTTCCTATTATCAAGTATTCTCGGGCTTTCGAAACAGCCCAATCGTCACCGCGTCAATTCGACGCGGTAGCAAGAGGTGACTCTTATTGTGTTACCGAACGGGGCATGAGCCCCTGTTTGGTTCGGGTGTGGACCGGGTTTAGGCCTTGTCGCGTAGCGACACGTAGGACCAAACCAGTCCGGCTCGGGTTGGGTTTCCGTTTGGCAAGGAGACTGGTTCGGACCCTGTTTTGAGTTTAGTCAGTCCCATTTTGGAGCTTGACGCAGTACAAGTAGAGGCAGGTTTGGAATCTCAAACCGGGTTTAGTCAGTACCCCGACACTCATCCCTCGCGTCCCTCGCGACGCATCTTTCCCTCTCTCCCTGGCGAAGCAGCTTTCCCCCCTTGTCTGCTCCCGACGCAGCTAGCTTCGGCGCTGCTAGCTGGCATCTTCTCACTCATCATGAATCCACAGTTGCCTACCTTATGCCATGCTCGCCCGTGAAGTAAATGCGAGTAGGCTGCCTCGATCTGCCATGGTTGTCCCGATCAAGCGGCCGCTACGCTTCCTGCCGCCTGCCACCGAGCAAGGTTCCGACGCTTATCTCCATTCGCCAGGTCTGCCATGATTGGTCATGTCGTCCACAGAAGAAGGCGTAGGCAGCACAGAGGAATCCGAAACCCTAGTCAGTGTTGTGCCTTTAAATTGGGGGTGTGGTGCTGTGAGGTGCTCGACTTCTACACAAGCCTCTTCGTTGAAGTGTTGCGAGGTGTTCCGCAGAAGATCGTTGCCGCTCGCTCGTGGTCTGTCGGTGCTTCCCAAGTCGACGCTTGTGCCCAGGTTTCGCCGCTTCCGTCGTCACTCCAAGGGGAGATTCTGCTCAGGTTGGTCTCTGGGTAGGGTAGAGGGTTATTTCGGTTAATGTCGATTAGGGCACAATGTCGAATAAGTACCAAAACATTTGTGAAATGGTGTTCTTTATCGAAACATGTATGGTTGAATCTGATGTTATCGTCATTTCGGTTGAGTTTATCAGTTGTTAGATTGGGTTTATATGATGTTAAGTACGAAATAGTTGACTCCTTTTCCTAGTTAAAAGCGTATATTTTTTGAATGTTGTTGATTTTGATGCTTTTCCCGTTGTTTACTCTGCACATAACATACTTCTTATTGTTTTGATGCTCTGGACGAGCATGGCATTCGTCCCGTTGTTTACTCTACCTATATGAAGATGTGATAAAATTTAAAATGTTATATATGTGACAGTGATCTAGGATTATAACTTCATATATCCTTGTCTTCTTATTAGACATTAATTGATGGGGATGTTAAATGATGGTACTATACATTTGTTTGATGGCTGAATATGGTGATATGGAGCATACACCATATCCTGTTGCTGGCTTTTCAGAAAGATGTTAGACTTGACTTGGTTTTAGTCATACACCACACTCCACTTGCATTTGAAGCTTGAAATGCATTTTTCTTAGTGAGTCTGTATTCCATCTTGGTTAAGGAGTATCCTTTCCTCTGCTGTCATATTAGTGAGTCTGTATTCCCTGGTCGAGATGCTTTCTCTGTAAACCAGTCGGACAAAAGGTCCTCGTTCATCCATTATTCCTTACTGGGGCTGGGTATGCATTCCATCTTGGTTAAGGAGTAATTACCAAACCTTTTTCAGTTTGTACCATCTCCTGTTTCGAGATCATGTGCTCTCATTGGGACATTCAAAGGTATAAATTAATTGTAAAGGTATACTTTTTTTTGTAGAAGTTTGAACCATATGGAAATGTATGCCCTATGATCTACCTATATGAAGATGTGACAAAATATAAAATGTAATGTATGTGAAAGTGATCTAGGATTCTACGTTCATATATTCTTGTGTTCTTATTAGACATGAAGAATCATTTGTTTTTTGTAAATGACCTTTTATATGGACAGTAGAATGTAGGAACAAGTAAATCATGATACACTAATGTTAGTCATGTGCTCTGCTGAAAAGGTTTATGTCTGATGTTTAGTCCTGAACTCATGTTAAAAAAGGGTGGCTTAATTTTTTAATATGTACTAATGTTAGTCATGTGCTCTGCTGAAAAGGTTTATCTTTGATCATTAACTGTCTAATCATTCTATTTGATCATTAACCTGCCTACATGCTCATTGGTGTTTCATAATTTGTGTTTGGGTATTAATCAATCAAGCTTGTCTCATTTGTGTATATTTGTAACTTTCCTATATGCTCGTTGGTGTTTCATTATTTGTTTTTCGGTGTTAATCAATGAAGCTTGTGTATATGCTGATTGAATCAGTATTGAAGGAACACACATAAATGGTTTCTATTGTGACTGAATTGTATTAAACATTTACACTGATTATGTAAAGGTACTAAAAATAGAAATGTATTTTAGCGCAAAAATTTTGAGTGATGATCTCAGACAAAGAATTTGACTCATGTTAAAAACTATAACCCTATAGACATGTTAGGTTTTGTTCTTTTATGTATATGTGCTTCAGTAACATGCGTTTGAACACATTAGTTACAACTTCATGAATGTGCTTTAATTTTAGTGATCTCATGTTATGAATTAGATGGAGTCATTTGATAATATCTGTAATTTGTATAACCCTATAAATTAAGCATAATGTGGTGTGCTATTCGCCTTGTTTACTCTGCCACAGACCACACTTGTTATTGATTTTATTTATCATTGTTTCTATTTTTTAAATCATTTTACATATGCAAGATCTGATATTTACAAAATGCGTGTGCCATGTAATTGATCTGAGTCAGGTGTGTTTGCCTACTTTTCTTTCCATATTTTTATTTTCAACTTTTGTTTAAATATCTTTCGAAGAATTTTTCCTAAATGTGGGTGACATGTAATCTGAACCAGCAGATATGTAATTTACACTATACTGTGCGGTTGAGATATCATGGTTGTTGTTATATATTTATGTACATCTTAGTTACCGGTCGCTATCATCAAATATTGCAGAAACTACACGAGTACGCCTCCCGTCGACCCTAACCACTATATTGTATGGACAAGAGAGTCTGATGCCGCTGTGGTGACAGCATTGCGCAAATAATATGACCTAGGCAGGTGTATTGATGGTAATTTTACTAGGGACTCTTGGAGGGAAATAACTTCTGATGTCAATAAAAGGGTTGGCGACGTGTATAAGTTAGACCAGATAAGATGTCGCTGGAAGAACCTTAAAAAGGACTACGTCCATTTGAAGGGTTTGACCAACAAGAGTGGCATTGGATGGGATGAAGAAAGGCACAAGCCCATTGTACCAGACACCCCTGAGTGGAAAGAGGCCATTGCGGTACGCACACTATACAGAACTTTTATCCTAACAAATTGTGACTGTACATGTAAACATGATTATCCTAATACACATATTTTTGAAAGCGTAGGCAGACAGGGACCTGACTAGGTTGCTTAGGCGCCCGTTTCCCCACTACTATGACATAGAGCTAATGGCGGGGAGGAACATTACTAGAGGACACCATGCAATGTCTTCGGCGGACGGTCAGATTCCTGCAAATGTTGCGTCTGAGGATGATGTAAGTGTCGACTTAGGCATGGCTGATACACCCATGTACACAGAATCGGCAACAGACGAGCGTAGCATACCCACAGCTACCGTGCAAAGTGAGGGTGAAAGCGCGCGGCCTGGGGGAACAGATAACCCGTCAGTTGGGGGAAGGAGTCCTTCTACCCATACGTGCAGGAAATGACAATCAATGCCACAAGAGCGATGTAGTCTTTCCAATGAAGTTCTGGCTGAGTTCACACAGGTTTACACAAAGGTTCACGAGTTAGGCACATCCATGTTGACCAAAGCCTATGAAAAAGAAGAGTTGGCAAACATTTTACAACATTTTAATGACAATTTCCCCGATGCCCCCACCGTTGTTTTTACTACACTTGTGAACGCCATCAATGACTCTACAAACCACAACATCTACCTTAGCCTCAAAAACACCCCTGCAAAGATAACCTTGTAGTTAAACGACCTTTATGAAAGGTCACAATTCAGTTTTGGAACATCTGTACCTCCAATGCCTTCATTTTATTTCCCGTCTCCGCAACCATTCCCTTCACCCAACTTCAACAGCACGTCATCTCAACAATCATTTGTACAGCCATTCCCTTCACCCAATTTCAATACCACATCATCTCACCCACCATTTATGTCGTCTTCCTCTGCACCCAACTTCCCAGGCACATCGTCTCAGCCACCATTTATCCCGCCACCCAACTTCCCAGGCATGCCACAGATGTGGTCTCCTACATCCAGTGATGCTGGCCCATTGGGAACATAATTGCACGGTTTATTTCGTATGCATTTGATGTTAATTATTTTCCGTCCAAATATTTACATTTGATTGACTATTGTAATAATTTATTTTCTGCACACACATTACATATCCGTACAATTTCATTTGATTGAGTGTTGTAATAATTTATTTTTCGCACGTGAATTGGATTGTCTTATGTTGTAGCAGTTATTATGTTGTTGTTTTCATTGTACATGTAGGCATCATGTCTGCCAATGACCAACCACAAACACATGACATGCTCAACAACCTTTTATTAGATACCTTGTTGTGGCCATTGATTCACGTTGGTGATTTAATTGCTGACTCTATTGCATACTCAATCATGGACGCAGTAGACGTTGATGCCTCCACACCACGTCGTATCCCTAGGTCTGTTAGCATCAGGAGTGTCCACATAAAGGTCTTCGAAATATTGACCAGTCACGAACAAAGGGCTTATGACCTATATCAGATGCGTCCACAAACTATAATGGCCCTTGTCGACAAGCTTGAGAGTCGTGGCTTCTTGCAAGGTACTAGAGGCGTCACCTCAGTTGAGACAGTCTGCTATTTCCTGCAGATGGTTGGCCATGGACACACAAATCATACTTTGGCGGAGGACTACATTCACTCTGGTGAGACCATTAGCAGAAAGTTCAACGAAGTCTTGGACGGTGTTTGTGCATTGACCCATGACTACATTGTCATGCAAACCGCAACTACATGCACGACAACACATACTCGCATTTTACATAACGCAAGGTTCTACCCATACTTCAAGGTAATAGTTACCCCCCTAATAATATTTAATTAATTTTCAAACATTCTGTATGTTTACAATATTATTTTGGTTTATAGAATGCCATAGGGGCTATTGACGGAACACACATCCCTGTCTTGGTCAAAAGAGACAAACAAAATTGATACCATGACAGAAAAGGGAATGTCTCTCTCAATGTCATGGCTGTAGCAGACTTCTCCATGTAGTTTACATATGTCCTCACTGGGTGGGAGGGGTCGGCTGCCGACCAAAGGGTCCTGCAATCGGTAAGGACCCATAGCGGGTTTACAGTTCCACCGGGAAAGTTTTACCTGGTAGATGCATGGTATGCCAACACTTGTCAATTTGTTGCACCCTATCGCAACACAACATACCATATTGCTGAGTACCGAGGAAACATACATTCCTACACCAGCAAGAAAGTGATGTTCAACCACAGACACGCTCAACTACGTAATATTATAGAAAGAGCATTTGGGGTGCTGAAGAGACGGTTTGCGTACCTTAAGAAGGGGCCGACATATCCAATTCTTTTGCAGTGTCGCATCGTACTTGCTTGTTGTATCCTACACAATTTCATCCGACGACAAAATGACGGTGACACCATAATGGATGACCCACTTGATGAGAATTCATCGTCTTCTATTCCCCCACCCGACGTTCCCCCGAGTTCAGGGCAAGGTTCAACTCAGGCCGATTCAAGGGAGGGCGAAGTCTTACGTGAATCCATTTCTAATCACATTTGGGGGTCACGATAGTACAATATATGTAATAGATTTATTCCCGAATTGGTTTTTTGGATCTTGATCTGAATCATCACATTGTGTCAACATATGTTGTCTTCAAATGGAGAACGGAATGCCTTGCTGTCAATGCGGCCTTCAATCCACTATACACGTATATATGGATGCCGAGGATGCACAAAACAGACGTTTTGAAGATAACAACCCACACAGGCCATATTTTATGTGTGGTAGGGTTGTGAATCAAAATAGATGTCACATGAGGTTGCCCGCGCAATGGGTTGTACCCACAATTACCACACTAACCGTCGTTAGGGCTGCAATGCTTTCACAACTTGCATATGCACGCAGTGAACGTCAACTATGGTCTTCCCAGTGTGACTTTGTCTGTTCCACCAGAGCAGACACTGATAGGCTACAATTAGAAATTACAGATATACGATCGAGGTCCCAATATATTCGCCAACGTCTTCACATAACTAGCGACGACAACACTTCAAATGAGGACGGTTACAATACATCATAGATGTATAACATCTTTGATGTATGTCGAACATTCATAATATAACCTTGATTTTATGATTGAACAAACCATGGGGCCTATCTTATATGTTATTGTTTCAATTTTCAATCAATCTTCATTACCATAAATCCTTTGACTGATTCAAATGCATGGTGTAGATGTCTATTAATCCAACTGAAGTTGTGCGGTGTGACTGTGGGTTAGACGCAGGCTTGCGACTTAACACTGACGATGCAGGGTTGTATGACTTTGGAATTCTCAGTGAAAGACCTGGCGAAATGTATTACATATGTCCTTCTCGCGAGGTGCGCTTGTACAAACACACATATTAGGTAGCCACTCTGTACATTACACATTTGTTGTCATTTATGTAAACTTCATAATACATTTTAGGGGAAAGATTACTGCAGATACTTTCGTTGGGCAATCGATCTCAGGCCTACAATTGATTCATTGAAAGCTGAGATTGCGTTACTCACGCTCGAGTGCAAGTCAGTGTGGGGTCAGGCTATGAACTTGAAAGATTTTGTTGAAATTCATCACAACCACCATGATGTTTACACCAACAAAAAGTATGAGCATGATTATCTAGAACGCTACGTAGAAGAACCAGAGGAACAATGTAGGCTTCTGTTGGACACTCCTTCACCCCCGATGACGCCGTAACGTCGAATGGCGGCCATACTTTTCATTCGCGTCATCGATTATACATTTTATTGTTTTTATTTAGAAGTTCTCGTGATAAGTGTTGTCGATTGTTGTTTGAAAACGAATATGCCATGATTTGTATGTTGCATTAAAATCAAATATGTCCTTGTTTACAAATTCCATTAAAATCTGTTGCTTCAACAAAGAACTATATTATGATATGTCCAAATGCACTCCACTTGTCTGTTGCAACGTCATATTACATTTTAAGTGGTATGAAAATTTTCTTCATGTTGATGAGTGTTTTATTAATGATGTATGTTATTATTCAAATTTTTTCTTAACGTTAGCTCAAACAAAATAATACAATTAATTGTGATATACACCCTTATTTTTGAAAAATATTTTACTTACATAATCTGTTATATGGCTGGCCAACCGCCGACACCGTCTTTTATCTGGTCACACGAGCTTGATATGGTTCTCAGGTGTTTGATGAGAACCCAATATCACGTGGGTAGATGTGTAAATGGAGTATACTCTACACATGCTTGGATGGAGGCATGACACCAGTTCTTATACATAACATGAGGCCCTTACATTTTATTGCCCGAGTTGCAAATACGATGGCAATACATCAAAAGAGAGTTTGTAAGAGACAATATGTTCATATTGGAAGATTTATTGCCTCCCCCCACATTGGCCGCGCAACAAAGCATTGAGCGCAACTTCTTGACGACGCGTCACACTTACCCACCAGGGATTTTTTTAGCACTGACGATTGAAATAAACAAATGAACTTGTAACATTTGTGCTAAATGTAGTTGTGTTTTTGCGTCGCAACAATATACATTCTCTACTTATGTGTTACATTATTATATGTTACTACCATAATGCGATCAAATTTCCTACTTCATTATTATCTTATTGCCACAGTTACTTTACGAATTATGTTATTTGTTCATACCTTTGTTTTTATTAATTTTAGATGTCGACATCGCGTGCAAAGGCAAGGGCAAGGGAAAAATTTGAAAAACTTTTGATGTCGTCGGAAAAAATTCATAAATATGTTGAAGATAACCTTTTATGCACAAAACCATGTTGCAATCACACAAACGAGGAGGGAAAAATCAGGACCGATGATCAAGTCAAGGGAAAAGTCCTCAAGGGCAAAGTCAGTCAGCATGTTCGTCATTTGCCATTGTTGTTTGATTGGCCAAAAGACGACATCAAACAACAAAATAAGCAGCCGGTGCAGGAACCATGCCCAGTGTCATTCTCCCCTGACGAAGATCACCCGTAAACAATTATGTTATTATCAGTGATCGTTTATGTTTCACTAATGGCGACAATATGATTATTATCAGTTGCTTTTACCGACGATAATGTAATTTGTTTATGTTATGAACAAAATATATTAGAGCAATTTCATATTTCATGTAGCTTGACTGCCAATTTCATATTTCATGTAGCTTGTCTGTTACTGACGATAATGTAATTTGTAACACTCATGACGACAATTAACTACGTTCAACATTACATATATACCACATGCAAAAGTCATTCCAGACGACAGTAACGTTTCATTACTTTTTAATCACTACGTTACAATTAGAATTATCATATCTTATTTGCACTATTATAAATATACAACCTCAAGAAAACAACCAAAATACCAACATAAACATATTAGGCATATTCAACCTCAAGAAAACAACCAAAACACCCACATAAACACCTCACAAAAAGGTAACACGCTTGACTCACATCTCAACAACAAAATGAGAGTTCTTAAACCAAAGTGATATAGATAACAATTAAGTTATTTTTTAGTTATTTTTTTTAAAACTTCTGTTTAAACGGCGTCACAAGGCCACATTTTTAACAACAGTTCTGTGAGAATAGGACAGATTCAGCTAATCCTGCCTACAGTTTCCAAACAGAATCAGACTAAACCCAGCCTGCACAGCCAAACAAAATCAGCTTGAAACGAGTCTGAAATGAGTCCACCCCCCAGAATGAGACTGGTTTGCCAAACAGAATCAGACTGGTTTGCCAAACAGAATCAGACTCCAGCAGGCCTAAACTCGTCCAAGACAGACAGACTTGCATAAAGCCAGCCCCGAACCAAACAAGGGCAAGAGTCTGAAATTCACACCGTATTAGTCCCAAGGGGTGCAAAACGCCAAGCCGTGAGCAAGTTAAAATCTCGTGCCAAACAATAGTCTAGAATTTCGTGTAAAAGATTGAACCATAGTATATCTAACCAGACTGCGTGCAAGTAGCTATTTTGTTTTCTTTAATAAAGTAAAATGATGCAGCACAACTATGCACGGCCAACTCGATGTTTTCATGTCTGTGCGATGGATGAGTTTACACCTTGTATGTGTTGAACAAAGAGCGATAGTTCTCGTCCTTGGCATCACAGATTCGCAATTGAGGAAAGCCGATCATATGCATTGTCATTTATTGACTGCCTTCAAAAAATATACTATATGTACAACATCTTCATGACGTCAGTTTTTTTAAATTTATTTTATTAGCCGCCACTCCATCAGTATAAGCCGTAATCTCCTAATTCGAAGTGGTAGACCTGTGTGAGTTAATGTTGGTGTTAAGTAGTGGGATAGATAAAATTAGCGAGGAGGGATTGGTCAAGAGCAGTAGGAGAAGGATGAGATATGAGCGAGAATAAAAATGAAGTTACTGAAATTGAAGGCAAAATAAAAAGAGAAAGACCAAACTTAGAGAAAGGAAATTCTATTTTCCTATCAAAGCAAGTAATCATTTTTTTTTTAGATAATCGTTTCTGTTATATTGATAATAGAAAATGCCAGACTCATGCAACGGCAATGAGCCTATAAACATGAGAATTTTAACATAACCATAAGGTGATGCAAAATAAAAGACATCATAGGTGATGTCACATAGGATCTAGATAATATTGCCTCAAAATGGGTGGGGCTCCCATGTTATACATCCCCGTATATCTGCTCAAGCGATAGAATATAAAGTAGAAGAGGTTGCCTCAGTTTTCGCCGCCTCCTAAAGAGTGAATGATCGGATGCTTGTTCTGATTATTGGGCATACCGGTCTCAGTTTCTTGGCGGAACTGCTGCTCTTTGTGAGCTCGCTCCCCTACGCAACCTGCAAATCATGAATTCATGATAATGTGTGTCCATCTGTTGTAGTAAATGTGTGAAGAAAAAAATATAGTTCTCAAAAAAGATTTTGTTGCGAATTGGCCATATGGTTCATATAATGGAAGCGACTAGAGTGTTGTGATCGCTATGCCTGTTGTGACGGATGGTGTTGTGTTGTAGTCAGTGGAATATATTGTGTAGGGGTTGTGCCAGTGTGGTTGTAGCTGAGGTGAAATGCACCCATAATTTTTTAGATGTATGACATCCAAAGAAGAGGTGTTCCATGGATTCTTCTTGTTCTCTACACATCAAGCATCTGGATGGTCTCAGGAAGCCTCGAGATCTCATAAAAGTGTATGTGGGGACTTTCTCGTAGAAGATGAGCCATAGCAGTATATGTACTTTGGGCGGGCATTGGTGTGTCAAATGGTGCTAAAATCCGTAGTAGACCATCAGAAGGCGAAATAAGTGTATGCATGTTTGGTAGTTTATCGCACCCCCACGTCCATGTGACATGTGTAGTGGTGTTGTATTCAAGTTGGGATGGGATGTTCCTATATGTTTCTGTGTCACTCCATGTCCTAAGATAGTCCTTGAATGTGTTATTCTTGCGTGACCCTAGTTTAGTGAGGGCATGGTCTGTGTCGCAGTTGGAGATGGAGGGTGGAATGTTGACGTTCAACAGATGATTATAATGAGTTTGAGTCCATTCCACCATGGGTCCATCCAAAATTTTATATTTGACCATAGATGGTGATATTTGTATGGTACTTAAAATGATATGGATCGTCTTAGATAAATATTTCCATAGAGGTGAGGCGGTTCTATGGGTTCTGAAGGACATAATTAATAAGGTGTAGTTTCTTTCCATGGTGTTTGATAAAAAGGTCCTATGGATCTGAGCACCGTGGAAGATAGTGGGAAACAAGAGAGGTGGTATGTGATGATAGGGGTTAGGGTTGCATTCATCAAGGCACTTGTAACGACCCTGACCTATGTTATGAGGTAACCCTATTTGTTTTGGATAATTAAGTTGCTTAGAACTATATTATAATCCTCTAAGGAGTTTTTTTTATCATGTAAGACACTTATGTTTCAAGTTTGGTCTTGATTGAATGCTATTTGAGCAATGTTCCTTTGTTTTGGACCAAAGTGCAATTTACCCAAGATGAGGGGTTATATTGCAAAATGTCACATGTTGAATGTGCATTAAGTTCTTTAACATCATAAGAGAGAGATTGATGCTAAGGGGCGGCTTGAGGAAAGCCTAAATTACAAGTTACAGCTTGTTTGAATAATGTTAGTGCATTGTGCACCAATTTTAGTACAAATTATAATTTACCCAAAATGTGGGGTTGATATGCAAATTACCACATCTAGAGTGTCCCTACTCCCTCCTAATATCATTTATAGGATAGAGAATGAATGAGACACCATGTTTGAATCATTTATGAATGATGACACTCTTGGTGATGAAATGACCAAGAAAGGGGTTGAATATGAAACCCTAACTTGAGTTGTATCAAGTTGAAAAGCTTATATATGAGTGCGTATCAGCCAAGAAGCCATATGAGGAGCCTCATATCGTTTTGTGAACTTTTGGAAAAGTCCATATAATGCAAAGCACCTCAAGGAGGTGAGTTGTGTTGGGTTACAACTTCCTTAGCAAAGTTGTATCGGGTTGTGAATAAAGTGGTGATTTTGTTAGTATATCTTATTCAAAGAGATAAGTAATGGACGAATCCTTATCCCTAGATCACCCTCAATTTTTTTTCATGTCAAGATAAATGATTATGCATGCATGCACACGTGTCATCCATGCATGGACACGTGGCACCTACTAGCTCAAATTGATGACACCTCATTTTTACCTTCCTTCATGAGCAACAAGTATATATACCCCTAGTTTCACCCCTTAGTGGATTTTTTCGACCCTTACCACCCTCCTACCCTAAGGTATCGTGCATAAGATCCCTGTATCATGTAGGAGTGTTGTGGTATCGTGCATGGGCCCTTGGGTATCGCCCAAGTAGGGTGATATCGGCCAAGAAGGGTGATATCGTCCATGAGAGTGAGATATCGGCCACAAGCAAAGTTGTATCGGACAAGAGGAAGTCCATATCACCCAAGAGTGGTAGGGTGTCGGCTAAGGTTCTCAGGGGCTCAAGTCTTAACCCTAAGGTGAGGCAATGATCATCTTCAACCTTGGATTGAAGCATGATTTTAGGGTTTTTATCTTCCTTTCTTTTCTTCTTCACCAATTTCTTATCCATGGTGATTCCTTGTATATGAAGGAGTTGTGAACAAGCCTTGGACTTTTGATAAGTCATGGTTAACCTTAGGATCATGGATCTTTGGATCTTGGAACTTTGAAGTTGTTCTTAAGGCGGGTTATATAACTTGAACTCAACCATGTTATTATTCATCACCTAAATTGCTATATTTAATGATCTACTTTTAATTCCAAAATTTCCTAAAATAGTTGATGAAATTATGAGTTATAGTAGTTGTTTAGACCTATTTCTATGAACTATAATAGTTAAAACTAAGGTCTAGAGCTTGAAGATGATGGTATCACTTTATAAAAGTGATATCAGGTGCAAGCACACAAGCAAGCATCTCTAACCCGATATGATGATGCACCTACTTCACTAAAACGATATGGATATGATTGTATACCTTCTTGCACGATATGGGGATGTAGTATACACCTCTTGCATGATAGGGAGTCAAGTATAGACTCCATGCACGATACAAGGTTAAATGAATACTTATAAGTTAACATGAAACCCTAATTTGGGTAACCCGATATGAGTGAAGAATAGTAAGTGCTATTGCACGATATGGTAGCCTGATACACAACCTTAGTTGATGTCTAGCCCGATATGGTAATGAGTTGATACCTCTTAAACACCATGGGAAACACATACATGTACCATATTCCCGTCACAACCAACCCTAACCCGACATAGGTGTTGCAACCCAACATTAGATGGTGTAGCCCGACAAGGTTTGGTACCTTTCACTCCAATTAACTTGTGTAATGGGTTGAGAAGAGTTTAGTTAATTATTTAACCTATTACTCATCCTTAAGATAGGATGCTACTTTTGAAGGAGGAAATAAGATGAATATATTGGGTTGAGCCTGATATGGTGAGTGCTCATACACCTCCAACCCGATATGGTGGTGCCTATACACTTACAACCTGATATGGTGAACATATGCACACTTCTAACCCGAGATATCTTGTAAAGGTGAGGGCAATACACTCTTAGGAGTGATGAGTGTAACACCAAGTAATGGTGTGGCTAATACCTTGATAGGTGAAACACCTAAAGTGGTTGATAATGGACAACCTTATATCAACAATGTCTTAACCTGAGATGAGTCCATATAAATTGATAATATTTGGGTAATTCAAGTATGTGACTTATGGCCAATACTTTACAAGATTAATATGATGGATAGTGTATAAAGTATTAGGATGGGACATACCCTAATACAAGATAAGATGGTGAACGTAAGTAAGTTAAAAGTGATGAGGGAAGTGATACATCAAGATATGATAAATATCACATTCAACACCTCAAGGTTGATATACCTTGATGCATTTTAAGTCCAATATACTTGGATGAGTAACACATGAAGTGTGTCATGTCAATTGTTACATTGAGATGTAATGCACTTTGATAAGTGTAGGCTAACATACCTTAAGAAAAGGTTAAGCCAAGTTAATAAAGTATGATGTAATCATATTCTGGTAAGGATGAGAGAGGAACTCATACCTTGTGTTGATAATCATTTAATGATAAATGATGAGAATAAATAAGTATGATTGAATACTTATGATATCAATGTATGCTCCTAAATGCGTGGAGCAATAAATTAGGGTTTGGATCAATAAAATGAATATGAAACCCTAATCTGCTATAAAGGGAAACCCTAACCCTAATGATGGAAAGGTTGTAATTCTCTTATTGCATAAACCTTGTAAGGCATGTTAAATACTTGTATAACAAGCTAATTAATGGCTTGTGAGCCATGTGAATAAGTTGTTGCCGAATGAGAGGTGACAAGGTGTGTAATGGCCTTGTGAGCCATGTGAATAAGTTGTTGCCTAATGAGAGGTGACAAGATTTGTAATGGCCTTGTGAGCCATGTGAATAAGTTGTTGCCTAATGAGAGGTGACAAGATGTGTGATGGCCTTGTGAGCCATGTGAGATGCTTGTATAACAAGTATCATGTATACCTTGGTATGAGGACCTAGAGGTATTAATAATTTTCTGTGATGAACTCAGGGTTTGAATACCCAGATCTAGTAATCATGATGATGATAATGTTAAAAGATGAGAAATTCCCAATAATGTGATAAAGGATTGAGATCCTAAATGTTATATGTTTTCTAGAGATTTGAAAAGTACTTGATAGATGTATTATACTTCTCTTTGTAGCATTTGTCATAATAGTTCATGTTTGAAAACTTGACTGCTGCTAAAGAATACAGTAATGTACTTAATTAACCAAGTGGAATCTCATCATGTAGTGCCCTGCCCATAGATCCATTCAGCGTCAGTGTTATATGAATGGTGAAACTGGTTGCTCCAGGGAATAACTCGGAGACCGCATATTTTTGAATATGCGGGGGTGATGGGCGAAATATCTGTACGCCCTAATGTGGGATTGACGTGAGATAAACACGAGATCTCTCAATCCTTCATTATATGTGTTGGGATGGATGTATCATGAATCTCCCGACGATGAAGGTCGGGATGGATGTTAGATAAACATGAGATCTTTCTCTCCCGAAGAGAGTGCAGTTGACGCTATATCTCTATATAGTGAAGTTGCCAGTATACCCTGGAAAGCTATTTAGCAGTGACACGAGATGTCCTGCTTGTGGTCTCGGATTGACCAAGACAAGGGAGGTCTTGGCAGTCAGCTCTGCTATTGATCTTGTATGGTACCGATTTCGACTTCACAATGGTCGATTGGAGATGAGCGGTACACCTCATCTCCTCAGGGCATAACTGTGATTGTAAAATGTAATCAGCCGTATAACATGTTTGCTTAAGGATTGAATATGAAAATCATTGGCTGATGTTATATTTCTTTTATGCATCTTTAGTTGATAGATGATATATATGTTTCTTTAGATTCCTTGCAAAGAAGATAGATGATTTATAATTCTACCATGGGTAGATGCAATGTTCTCCTTAAGAAAGGAGATTATCTTATTCTGATCATACAATGATTAATAATGCATGTTAATATAAAAGAACCTCTGCTCAGTTATAAATATTCAATCTACAATAATAATATGGTCGGCGGAGAGTTATATCTCTCGCTGGGACAATTGTCTCACCCTGTGGGATCCACATTTTTTTAGGTGGACATGCACGAGGTGGAGAAGATCTTTCTATAGAGGAGGAACAACAGCTGAGCCAGTAGTGACAAGATCTTTCTACAGAGGAGGAACAACAGCTGAGGTAGTAGTCACAGCTCAGGTTGAGTGTACTGTCTGTCGTGTCTTGTAGATAGAAGTCCTATGTGTTGTCTCTGTACTCCCAGGTCCTTGGAGTTGGTACGTGTTGGTTTTATGAACAATCCGAGATTTGGGCTCGTATGCCTCAAGGTTTGATGTTGCTTTAAGTATATGTTTTGAGAAAGCAACTGTTATATGTTATCCTCGAGAAGAGATGGTACTATGTATGTACAATGTGAACAAGGATTATATAAGGTTTTGGTTCTTCCTTAAAGAGTTTTCCTATAAATGGATCTCTTTGTAAAATGGTTTTAAATTTTTAGTGATTTTTGTTAATCTTCTGTTTATGTTTAATTCCGCTTAATTAGTAACAATTTGTTTATCGGTTTGGTGTCAGTCGTTACAGTTTTGGTATCGGAGCTTAAGGTTTGCTGAGTCTATAGAGACATAGGACTAAGGTGTTGAGTCTGTGTTAATGTCCTCTAGTATACCCTATAGTGACTTTTTCTTGTGCAGAAGAAAGGGTGAAGTTTATAAATGATTGGAGAACACGAGGGACACATTGCCGAAAGCAATGTTGTTGCGCCAAGAGAGGGTGCAAGGGATCAGGCAAGAGAAGAACAAGTGCCTGAGAATTCCCATCTTGACATGATCAAGATATAGAATCCAATGTTTATGCCCTTGTTGGGAAGGTTAGGATGACAATGATACATATAGTAGACTAGATACTAGCATCACAACCTAGGTTACTAGTCCTCAATTTAGAAACTTTGGGCTTTGGAAGGGTTCCTGAATGACATAGTCATGTTGGAATAGTGGAAAATGTGGGAAGGATTAACATATTGCAAGAAAATAGACTCTACCATAAGTATAGATAGATAGTATATCTGTTATGGTAATGCCCAAGAAGGGGCAATAAGCTGAGAATTAAGGTAAGGTCTTTATAATTTTAGAGACATTTGCCTAGTTGTTCTAAAAAGCCAAAGTTTTTGGTGCCACCAGTGCAATAAATGCCTAGTGCACCAGGGCAGTAGTCACTAAGTAAAGATAAAAGTCCTAACTTTCCACCTATAAGAACCCATGGCTTAGTCTCTGCGTTAGTGATAAGACCGATAAGACCATGGTATGGGGACAAGACATGTTATAGATATGGACATGTTGAGCATACTAAACTCTTTTCTTTGAAAAGAAGGGAGGAAATGACTCAACAACCGAAGCCGACTTGGTAGGGTTTACAAAAGTTATAGCCCAATAGTGTAAAAAGGCAAAAACAACAATACGAAATAGCTAGACTCTATGTGTTGAGTCAACCTGAAGCGGTAGATGACCACGAGGGGTAACAGTTAGATAGAGCTTTTTCATTTTGATATGCTTTATTTTGATGTTACCTGATAATCATAAGAAGGATTGCTGTTATTGATTTCCCTATTGATTGTCCTATGGGGACATAGGGAAGAAATGATGAGAACTATAATTTATATTCTGTTCAGTATTCTTTTAAATGCTCTATAATTTCTCTTATCTATGTGAATGAGGATGAGATATAGAAGTGATGCCTGGAGAAAGTCCAGGAATGTTAAATCATGTATTGGCGATGATACGAAAGGTAAGGAATATGATAGTACATAAAGTGCATACTACCTAACCTCAGTACTTGTATACCCTGTCCAGCTATATAATTATTGGAGACAGGGCAAGTATGGAACTCTTATATTGTTATCTTTCTAATTACTCTAAACAAGTAGTCATTCGGAGACAATCTAGTGAGTATAACTAAACTGGAAATATGGTATGGACATGTGTATCACATCCTAAGTGCAATAAAATGGAATCTGAGATGATCTCAAATCAATATATATGTATGAAGAAGTAAAAAAAAGTATAACCCTCATGATAAAGAGAATGAGGACAAGGGAGATGATCCCTGTCTGATAAAGCCTGTGTGAATAGTAAAGATCTTTTCCCATGATGTGGAAATGGGAAATGTGATAAAATCACAAAATGTTCATGAACATGTTGGACAATAATAAAGAAAGGAGTGATGACATGTAATCATCCTTATAATTCCTATGTTGACGGCAAGGAACCTAGGATGAAACAAGAGTAAATGACTCATGAACAGTTGAAAGTTCTTGCAATAATTAGAGGAGATGATAATCTCTTCTCTTTGATAAACAACCTTGGGTAATGATAGGGTGATAAGAGGAATATGTTTCTTTGTGTTCTTTCCTTCAGGGACATGGCAATCAAGTGAGTCATATGACACTTAATGTGCATGAGTTAAAAATGTTCAATTGATGGATACTTAGAAAAGTATCAGCTCATCTTGGACTTTGGTTCCAAGATAAAGATATGTGTAACAAGTAATGTCCCAAAGATGAAAGAAAGATCCTTTTATATGTGACTTTGGTAATAACAATAGGGAGATGGAAATCATGAGGATGTGATGTGTTTTTGACACACGTGACGAATACCTAAGGAATTATGGTATCTAAGAAATATCAAGTGGTATGAAAATCATAACTCCTAATTAGATGATTTATGTTGGTTACTGGGAAGGCCAACTATGAAATCAGTCTAATTACAAAAAATAGTATGGAAATCATATGTTAGGGGTTTATGCTCCGCATAAACACAACATCGATAAGGATGTACTAATTGAAGGAACAATTGCATAAGGTGTTGTGTCAACAGATTAAATGGCACAACAGATGTATGATCAGACTTGCAGTTCCAAGTGGGTGATAGAAAATAACTCTGGTCTTTCCTTAAAAGTGAAATGCTAATCTGAATGAGGAGTATGGGAGACTCCCCAGAATTCAAGAATCTTGTCACATAAAGTTGTAAGTTAATAAAGGTGACAAATTAGTGAGGTTTGACGCCTAAATTAAATGAGGTATGTATAATGCTTCTCTAACTAAGAAAAGTGTTACCTGACACAGAATGGAATCTACAGTCAATAATGAAAATGATAGTGGATTATGTGTCTTGTGTGACAGATTCTATGATAACCTTGTATGGAAGAACTTTGTGTTGATAAAAGTTCTATGGCACCTCCATGACATTAAGATGTTATGTGGAGACTTGATGGTATGATGAATGAATAATATTTGTCTCCCTGTACCTGGGATTTCGGGGAAAAAATCCTTGTTAGGGGTTTATAACTTGTAACGACCCTAACCTAGGTTATGAGGTAACCCTATTTGTTTTTGGCTAAGTAAGTTGCTTAGAACTATAATATAATAGTCTAAGGAGTTTTGTTATCATGTGAAACACTTATGCTTCAAGTTTGGTCCTGATTGAATGTTGTTTGAGCAATGTTCCTTTGTTTTGGACCAAAGTACAATTTACCCAAGATGAGGGTTTATATTGCAAAATGTCACATGTTGAATGTGCATTAAGTTCTTTAACATCATAAGAGATAGATTTATGCTAAGGGGCGGCTTGAGGAAAGCCTAAATTACAAGTTACAACTTGTTTGAATAATGTTAGTGCATTGTGCACCAATTTTGGTACAAATTGTAATTTACCCAAAATGTGGGGTTGATATGCAAATTACCACCTCTAGAGTGTCCCTAATACCTCCTAATATCATTTAGAGGAGATATAATGAATTAGACACCATGTTTGAATCATTTATGAATGATGGTACTCTTGGTGATGAAATGACCAAGAAAGGGGTTGAATGTGAAACCCTAACTTGAGTTGTATCAAGTTGAAAAGCTTATATATGAGTGCGTATCGGCCAAGGAGCCATAGGAGGATCCTAATATCATTTTGTGAACTTTTGGAAAAGTCCAAATCGTGCAAAGCACCTCAAGGAGGTGAGTTGTGTCGGGTTACAACTTCCTTAGCAAAGTTGTATCGGGTTGTGAATAAAGTGGTGATTTTGTTGGTATATCTTATTCAAAGAGATAAGTAATGGACGAATCCTTATCCCTAGATCAACCTCAACTGTTTTTCATGTCAAGGTAAATGATTATGCATTCATGTACACGTGTCATCCATGCATGGACATGTGGCACCTATTAGCTCAAATTGATGACACCTCATTTTTACCTTCCTTCATGAGCAACAAGTATATATACCCCTAGTTTCACCCCTTAGTGGAAATTTTCGACCCTTACCACCCTCCTGCCCTAAGGTATCGTGCATAGGATCCCTGTATCGTGTAGGAGTGCTGTGGTATCATGCATAGGCCCTTGGGTATCGCCCATGACAAGATCATATCACCCAAGTAGGGTGATATCGACCAAGAAGGGTGATATCGGCCATGAGAGTGAGATATCAGCCATGAGAGTGAGATATCGGCCAAAAGCAAAGTTGTATCAGCCAAGAGGAAGTCCATATCTCCCAAGAGTGGTAGGGTGTCGGCCAAGGTGCTCAGGGGCTCAAGTCTTAACCCTAAGGTGAGGCAATGATCATCTTCAACCTTGGATTGAAGCATGATTTTAGGGTTTTGATCTTTCTTTCTTTTCTTCTACACCAATTGCTTATCCATGGCGATTCCTTGTATATGAAGGAGTTGTGAATGAGCCTTGGACTTTTGATAAGTCATGTTCAACCTTAGGAACATGGAGCTTTGGAGCTTGGAACTTTGAAGTTGTTCTTAAGGCGGGTTATATAACTTGAACTCAACCATGTTATTATTCATCACCTAAATTACTATATTTAATGATCTACTTTTAATTCCGAAATTTCCTGAAATAGTTGATGAAATTATGAGTTCTAGTAGTTTCTTAGACATGTTTACATGAACTATAATAGTTAAAACTAAGGTCTATATCTTGAAGATGATGGTATCACTTTATAAAATTGATACGGGGTGCAAGCACACAAGTAAGCACCTCTAACCCGATATGATGATGCACCTACTCCAGTAAAACAATATGGATATGATTGTATACCTTCTTGCACGATATGGGGATGTAGTATACACATCTTTCATGATAGGGAGTGAAGTATAGACTCCATGCACGATACAAGGTTAAATGAATACTTATAAGTTGACATGAAACCCTAATTTGGGTAACCCGATATGAGTGAAGAATAGTAAGTGATATTGCATGATATGGTATCCTGATACACAACCCTAGTTGATGTCTAGCCTGATATGGTAATGAGTTGATACCTCTTAAACACCATGGTCAACACATACAAGTACCATATGCCCGTCATAACCAACCCTAACCCGACATGGGTGTTGCAACTCAACATTGGATGGTGTAGCCCGACATGGCTTGGTGCCCTTCACTCCAATTGACTTGTGTAATGGGTTGAGAAGAGTTTAATTAATTGTTTAACCTATTACTCATCCTTAAGATAGGATGTTACTTTTGAAGGAGGAAATAAGATGAATATATTGGGTTGAGACTGATATGGCAAACCCTAACCCGTCACAACCAACCCTAGATGGTGTGCCACTCGATATGGTGATTGAATGCACCTCTAGCCCGACATGGTGATGGTTTAATACCTCATGCACGACATGGATAACACATACAAACACCTCTACCCAATATGGATGATGGTCATATACCTCTATCCTGATATGGTGAGTTCTCATACACCTCCAACCCGATATGGTGGTGCCTGTACACTTACAACCCGATATGATGAACATATGCACATTTCTAACCTGGGATACCTTGTAAAGGTGAGGGCAAGACACTCTTAGGAGTGATGACTGTAACACCAAGTAATGGTGTGGCTAATACCTTGATAGGTGAAACACCTAAAGTGGTTGATAATGGACAACCTTATATCAACAATGTCTTAACCTGAGATGAGTCCATATAAATTGATGATATTTGGGTAATTCAAGTATGTGACTTATGTCCAATACTTTACAAGCTTAATATGATGGATAGTGTATAAAGTATTATGATGGGACATACCCTAATACAAGATAAGATGATGAACTTAAGTAAGTTAAAAATGATGAGGGAAGTGATACATCAAGATATGATGAATATCACATCCAACACCTAAAGGTTGATATACCTTGATGCATTTTAAGTCCAATATACTTGGATGAGTAACACATGAAGTGTGTCATGTCAATTGTTACATTGAGATGTAATGCACTTTGATAAGTGTAGGCTAACATACCTTAAGAAAATGTTAACCCAAGTTAATAAAGTATGATGTAATCATATTTTGGTAAGGATGAGAGAGGAACTCATACCTTGTGTTGATAACCATTTAATGATAAATGATGAGAATAAATAATTATGATTGAATACTTATGATATCAATGTATGCTCCTAAATGTTTGGAGCAATAAATTAGGGTTTAGATTAATAAAATGAAAATGAAACCCTAATCGGCTATAAAGGGAAACCCTAACCCTAATGATGGAAAGGTTGTAATTTTTCTTATTGCATAAACCTTATAAGGCATGTTAAATACTTGTATAACAAGCTAATTAATGGCCTTGTGAGCCATGTGAATAAGTTGTTGCCTAATGAGAGGTGACAAGATGTGTAATGGCCTTGTGAGCCATGTGAATAAGTTGTTACCTAATGAGAGCTGACAAGATGTGTGATGGCATTATGAGCCATATGAGATGCTTGTATAACAAGTATCATGTATACCTTGGTCTAAGGACCTAGAGGTATTAACAATGTTCTATGATGAACTCAGGGTTTGAATACCCAGATCTAGTAATCATGATGATGATAATGTTAAAAGATGAGAAATTACCAATAATGTGATAAGGGATTGAGATCCTAAATGTTATATGTGTTCTGGAGATTTGAAAAGTGCTTGATAGATGTATTATACTTCTCTTTGTAGCATTTGTCATAATAGTTCATGTTTGAAAACTTGACTGATGCTACAAGAATACAATAATGTACTTAATTAACCAAGTGGAATCTCATCATGTAGTGCCCTGACCATAGATCCATTCAGCGTCAATGTTATCTGAATGGTGAAACGGATTGGTCCGCGTCATAACCCGAAGACCGCATATTTTTGAATATGCGGGGGTGATGGGAAAAAATATCTGTACGCCCTAATGTGGGATTGATGTGAGATAAACACGAGATCTCTCAATCCTTCATTATATGTGTCGGGATGGATGTATCATGAATCTCCCATTGATGAAGGCCGGGATGGATGTTAGATAAACACGAGATCTTTCTCTCCCGAAGAGAGTGCAGTTGACACTGTAGTTCTATATAGCGAAGTTGCCAGTATACCCTGGAAAGCTATTTAGTAGTGACACGAGATGTCCTGCCTGTGGTCTCAGACTGACCAAGACAAGGGAGGTCTTGGCAGCCGACTCTGCTATTGACCTTGTATGGTACCAATTTCAACTTCGCAATGGTCGGTTGGAGATGAGCGGTATACCTCATCTCCTCAAGGCACAAGTGTGATTGTAAAATGTAAAAAGCTGTATAGCATGTTTGCTTAAGGATTGAATACAAAAATCATCGGCTGATGTTACATTTCTTTTATGCATATTTAGTTGATAGATGATATATATGTTTCTTTACATTCCTTGCAAAACAAATAGATGATTTATAATTCTACCATGGGTAAATGCAATGTACTCCTTAAGAAAGGAGATTATCTTATTCTGATCATATAATAATTAATACTGCCTGTTAATATAAAAGAACCTCTGCTCAGTTATAAATATTAAATCTACGATAATAATATGGTTGGCAGAGAGTTATATCTCTCACTGGGACAATTGTCTCACCCCGTGGGATCCACATTTTTTTAGGTGTACATGCACAAGGTGGAGAAGATCTTTCTGCATAGGAGGAACAATAGTTGAGGCAGCAGTGACAACTCAGGTTGAGTGTACTGTCTGTCATGTCTTGTAGATAGAAGTCCTATGTGTCGTCTTTGTACTCTCAGGTCCTTAGAGTTGGTACGTGTTGGTTTTATGAACAATCTGAGATTTTGGCTCGTATGCCTCGAGGTTTGATGTTGGTTTAAGTATATGGTTTGAGAAAGCAACTGTTATATGTTATCCTCGAGAAGAGATGGTACTATGTATGTACAATGTAAACAAGGATGTATATAAGGTTTTGGTTCTTCCTTAAAGAGTTTTCCTAGAAATGGATCTCTTTGTAAAATGGTTTTAAATTTTTAGTGATTTTTGTTAATCTGCTGTTTATGTTTAATTCCACTTAATTAGTAATGATTTGTTTTTCGGTTTGGTGTCGGTCGTTACAGCAATCCTCCTAGCAGTGTATAGAAAGTTATTTCTCCATGATGGGACACATTTTTTAAAGCACTGAATAATCAAGTTCCATGCAACACATGGGAGGCAGGATGGGGTGAGAGGCAGGCCAAGGTAGGAGAAAGGAAAGGTCTCATGTTTACAACCAAACAAGTCAATGAATCTGTTCATGTCAGATGCATCCACCAAGGTGCCTATAATAGTGGAATTGTTGAGGTTGATTTTGAGTCTCGATAGTTCTGACAAGATAGACAAGATTTTGACAAGGTTGATGAGATCAGCCTCAAGGGGCTTGATGAAAATGACGGTGTCATCCACGTCTTGGATGACGTTGTGTGTACATCCCTTGGGCAGATGAAGGATATTGTTATTGGTGGTATTGCGATGAGGGAGTTGAGGACATGGGTAACAATGATGAAGAGATAAGGGGATAAGGGATCGCCTTGCCTTAGTCCCTTGGTGTTGTTGAAGTAACAAAAAGTAGAGCCGTTGATGAGGGTGGAGAATGTACATGTGCTGATGCATGATTTGATCCATGCACACCATTGGGGTGGGAAGTCAAAACCTTGCATACAGCTAATCAGAAAATCCTAGTTGATGTTGTTGAAGGCTCTTTTGAAGTTGAGCTTGAGTGTGAGGACATGCTCTTTGGTAGATAAATAGGTATGCATAGTCTCTTAGACCATGATGAATGCATCCCGTATGTTCCTGTGTGGAAGGAAAGTGCATTGTCGGTGATCAATCACAATCTACAAAATGGGTTTCATGTAGGAGTTGAGAAGTTCCACAATGATTTTATAGGAAGAGTTGATGAGGCTGATGGGCCTATAAACTTTGATGGATGTGGGCTGTTCTTTCTTGGGTATAAGAGAAATGTGTGTGTGGTTTATGTGTCTGATGAGATGCAAAATGTTGTGCGTTTGGTGAATTTGTAGTCATAGTTTGTGAATGTCTTCTTTAATGGCATTCCATGTGTTGTGGTAGAAGGATATGTCAAAACCGTTCGACCCTGGTGACTTGTCCATACGAAGGGATTTCATGGCCTCATAGATATCCTGGTCAAGGAAGGGTTGGAGAAGGTTGTTAGATGATGGTATTTGTGTGGGAAGATCATATCCTGGTTAAGAATCACCCTATCATAGGATGAATGGGTGTTGTTGTACATTTTTTTGAAGTATGTAAAAATGTGCTAAGTTAGAGCCCTTTGTGGGATTATGGAAGCATCCAACCCATCCAAACTAGTGATTTGTAGTCGATTGTGCTTATTGTTGCATATGGCGTGAAAAACTTGGTATTCTTGTCTCCCCTCCGAAGCCATTTGAACTTTACTCTTTGTTTCCATAGGGTTTCTTCTTAGCTTTAGAGGAGTATGATGTCATCCATAATGACCTGTGTGGAGACTGTGGATGTGTTATGCTGAATGGCAGATAGAGGCAACTTCTATTTGTCAATGATAGATTAAGGTATAGGAATGGTGTGTAGTTTACTCCATCTCTTGAGAGCTGGTCTGAGCGATTTAAGTTTGTGGTGGAGATCGTATCAAGGATGGTGGTATAGGTCGTAGGGTGTGATTCAGCCCAGAGGTTGTTGTAAAGGAAATGATTGAGCTGAGTTTTGTGATGACCTCTATGCCATGCCCATCAACCATTACCGGTTTTGTAATCCGTAAGGTGGTGTGTGGTGATGAAGTTGTGAAATAAGACAATATGTTTAGGCATCATGGGCACATAAGAAGATTGTCACAATAACTTTCATAAAATCATTTGACAAGGTTGAAGTCACCAGCGATGATCCATGGGGATGTCATGAGTTGGTGGGCTAAAGAGTGTAGTTCCTCCATAAAGGAGTCCTTGTGAGTGCCCGGTGGTCCATAAATGCTTGTGAAGTGCCAATGTGTGTTGTTAGAGGGGTCTAGAAATTGAATCATGATGTTGGGGTTGAGTATAAAAGAGTGTGTGGCCATATATATATTGTTGTTCCATCCTACAAGGATGCCTCCACTGAATCTTCTAGGCGGGAGATGGATCCATTTGTTGATTTGTCATCCCCTCATGTGTTGGAGTTGTATATGGGTCATGGTGGATTTAGTTTCTTGTACATTTATGAGGTTAATGCATTTTTGGTAGATAATCTGTCTGATGAAACAACATCTATGACGTGTAGGATGCACCACAAACATTCCATGTTAACATAGGAAAATCCTGAGGGGGTGTATATAGTGCTCAGGCTCGAAGTATAATAAAAGGGTAGAATACAATCATTCCATATATTGTGTATGAGGATGTTATTCAAGAATATGTCCGCTGCAACAACTTATCCAAAGGTGATACCAATGTTGTCACAAAATGTAGTAAAATCAGTAGTATTGTGCCATGGTGCAATAGCAACAATGCCCTCATTGGAGGTGGTAGATCATGTTGGTGCATAATGGAAGGCATTGGAAGCAGAAGAGCAGTGGGTGTGTGAGGTCACATGGATAGCAATGGGTGTATGAGGTAGCATACCTATGTCATAAAGTGCGAAGAAGTTCCTATGTTTCTATGATTCTGGTGCACAAAGAAGGGCAACATATGATTATATCACGTCCTAGCTCTCGGAGGATATGCCCATGTGGGGCATTAGTGAGATGTGTGATGTTCGAATGTCTTCAATGATAGCATTTTTCAATTTGTGGAAGGTATTGGGGTCAAGATTGGGGATGTTTGTGAAAGGATGAGGGATGGAGTTGTAAGAAGGGTTTATCTCATGGTATAGAGGAGGTAGGGATAGTGGGTTGTTTGGCTAGAAATGTGGTTTTTTGTGTCTAGTCATTGGACCTCAACAAGATGGAGCAAGTTGATGCTGTTGTTTGGTTGTTGGGTGTATAACTACAGAGGGGGGTGGTGACTATTGGGATGATGGTTTGGTTTGAACCAGGTGGCAGTGTGGTGGGCATGAATTTATATGCATATGTGAACATAGTGGGTTGTTCAACATAAAGCCTAATGTTGTAAATCATGCCACCACATCAAATATTGAGATTGCCCGAGATGGTCGTATCTTTCATGACAAAAAAGATGCAGAATGCTTTGGAAAAATCTATAGGGATAAGGATTCTGGGCTGATGAACTGAAGGATTGCACCCATAGAGTGTGCAATGGTTTTAAAGACATCTTCATGCCATAGGTGCAGTGGTATATCTATGATGGAGATCCATCCAGATGCACCTGCGGAAGCTGAGGTAGCACCATGTTCGACATACCATCGTGAGATGCATTCTTGTGAAAAGTCAATACCGCATGGAAAGGCAAAGAATTGTCTAAGAACATGATCGCAAGGGGTATGCGTGGGGAGGGTGTAAATGAGTTTAGTAGGAGATAGTATCTTCAGCTTGAGAATGGTGTAGTCCAAAAATAAGAGGGCAAATCCTTTGGTGATCTTGAAGCATTCAACGTCTGTAGGACATGGGCAGTTGAGAATGTCAATCCATATGGTACGAGAAGAGAGGGTTTTGAGTATTCGCATGCTCTGGGCAGGGAGGTCAATATATTATTCAAGAGACTGGTGTTCTATGGTGAGATCACTGGTAGTCGTATGGTTATGGGTAGGTGAAGCGGGTTGTGTTGGTGGTTGGATATCATTGAATATGGGCTGCTTATATGGTGGTGGAGGTTGTAGTGTTAAATAAGAGGCCAAAGATATGAGTTTGGATACAATGGGGGTGGAGTAAGCCTACAAAAGGGGAACAAAGGGATTCTCACATAAGATCCAGTTGTTAGAGAGAAGAGAGTGGGGATTGGTTCGTGGTGCTGGGAAGGCAGAGGGGTGTGTGAAAATGGCTTAGTGGGGAAATGTTTTAGAAGGTGGGATCTGGTCTGGTGGAGCCATAGCCTTCTTGGCCATGGCTGAGGGAAATATCTAACAAAATGCCAAATGTTGGGAACATGATCTACAAATAGTTTTGTGGTGGCCGAATCCCAAACATTTGTCACACCTACTCTATGGCAGCTTCTTGGATCTTTTACGTGTAACAACAATCCAAGGTTTGTAGTGAGTAGAGGGGATAATCCTTCTAGGATCTGTCGCCGCAATTGTTCTAATGTGGCTGGTAGGATAGTGTACAAGAGCTATGGTGTCAATCGATCGGGGGAAAGTGGATACATACTTGAATCTAGGAGGGGTGGGATAAGTGTGTATGACCGGATCTCACAATGGTGGCACTGTTGGTATGTATGCCACGAGAGCCAATCATGGGATGATTGATTTGATAAACATCAAAGGCAAGCTTCCAATTCTTTCTGGTCCAGTCATATGAGATAATGATAGAATAGATTGAATGTCTAGAGAATGACAATACTCAATGTCATATGCTTTTAAGTTAAGGACCTGGACGATGAGATCATACAGATGCTAAGAGTTTGTACATTCTTGTTATGTCCCTAGTCGGATGTCATTATGGAAGGTAGATAGACAACAATGACACACAAGACTCAATTGTGGTGTTGGTTGATGACAGAATCTCATTAGTCATGATATGGAGATATCAAACCAAACACACATGTACTTGTTAGAGAACAAGTTTACCGGACAGACCCACCATGAGTTTGACACATGGAACCATGACATGGTAGTCACAGTCAGTTCTCACAGTGATGGTGGTGAGTGTGATTCTTTGACCTAAAATCACTAAACTCAGCACATGTGCTTGGGTACACTTTGACATCATCAAACATAGTCCTGAAACATGGGTTGTTATAAAGGTGATGATTGGGTGGCTTTGACACACGGGGCTTTTGAGGGGTGAGTGATAGATATGGGATTTAGCCCTCCTGAGGGAGATTGATATCCATGGCCACTTGATGAGTAGGATTGAGATAGGCATGCACACTCATGTGTGAATCAGTATGTGATATTGATGTCATACATATCTCCTCCAATCTACTCTGAGATCAAGAAAGTGAATGAAAATTGATAGGATGACTGTTCCATGCCTTGAGTTCATTCAGGATATCAATGACAAAGGAATTATACATTCGCTGTAACACCATTCACGGATTGTAGGATTGAAAGTTGTTCTCCAACTTTCTATTTCACTTGGGTAGCATTGATGTGAAACTAGGCACTGCTCTTTGCTTGTGAAGTCATAAGTGTTATGGACTTTCACTACCAATGTGAAATGGACCTGCAGGGTCACACACATAGGATTTAACCTGGAAGAGGAGTTTATCCACAAATGATGTTTAGATTGATTACTAAAGGAGTTTACTAGTTCAATTAAACACTCAATTAATTGATAGCTCAAAATCATAATATTCAAGGTGTTGGATCGATTTATTAGAGTATCGGATTGATTGAAACTGCAATTGACTAATTTTGCATAGTCTGCACTTCCAACTGATCGGCTCATGTGATGAATCGATTGGCTCAGGTTGGTGAACCGATCGGCTCATGTGATGAAATGATCGGCTCAAGATAGGATGAGACAATCGGTTCAAGGGTTGAACCGATCGGCTCAACTGGTCTTACCGAGATTGTTTTTTTGGTCGATCGAAAACTCGTGTTGCTTTTTTTGTATTTTTCTTTTAGTTTATATACAATGCTATCCATCTTAAAAATAGAAGATAGAAAAAAGAGGAACTATAACTATACATGTACTATCCCCAAAATAGGAAAAGAGGAGGGGAAAAGACCTGAATATCAGCAATTTGCCAACTCCTTCATAGCTAAAAAAGATTCCAGAGAACAGAGAATCGTCCCCTTCACAAGGAAAAACCAAAAGGCAGCCAAAAACAGAACAACGGACCAAGCAGACTTCAGCAGATCACACCAGAGGAACTCCCTTACCAAGGAGAGAGCAGATCAGCAGGCCAATCACCCATCAGCAGAAAAAAAAGGAAATCTCCCAAACCGAGAAGCACAACCACCAACACAGCCAAGAAGAAGCAGAATATCCACATCCCAAACGGAAAACCCAGAGAAACTCAACCATCATTGCCAAAACAATGAGAGGGGAGCAAAAACCCAGAGAGCTAGCAACAAGCCAACAAACATCACAACCCAGCAGAGGAAAAGTCCGACCACAGCAGACAAGCAGCACAAAAAGTCCAGCCAACAATAACCGACCACCATAACACAACTATAAACCAGCCAACAGTTGTTTAGATGTATAACCAAAACAAAAAGACATCTATAACTCAAGAAGCACGCACCTATTAGCAGCAGATCATCAACATAAAAGCACTGGGTAGGCCCCAATCACAAGATAAAGAACCCCAAACACGGAAAAGGATATGCTAGAGCATCATGCAGAATAGAGAACAACATACACAAAGAACAAAAAGTCACAGAGCTGACCCAGCACCTCTGAACAACAACCATCTTCAAAGAGCCAGAAAATCAATGAAGAATTAGGTAAATATCATGCTCAATGATCCTCCAAAGCGTGCTCACATCCTTGCATATGTTATCATGAACCCTTCTGTTTCGTTCAAACCAAGCATGATATAGGATAATAGGAATAGCAACACTAGCATTAGTACTCTTCATATTAACAATACTCTCCCAATTCATGGGGATAGAACTGATTAACTCTTTGTCCAAGGCTATATTCCACAACTCCTTCATGAAACTACAACCAAAATATATGTGAAAAGTGTCCTCATAATCATTCATGCACAGATAGCAGATCGAAGTAATAGGAATCCCCCTTCTTCTAGAGTAGTCAGTAGTAGGAAGCTTATTATGGATAGCTTGCCACATGTGAAACTTTGAATTCATACTGGCTTTAGTCTTCCAAAGGCACGAAAAAATGTCTTTCTTCTCTCCTCTGGTTCTAATATGGTCCCATATCACATTCAACCTAACCTCTTTCTGCCCTTTGAAATAATAGCTATCATCTTGCTCCTTGTCAATATGCACCCTTTCCAGAACATCCGGAAAATTCTTAGAGCACCTCATATCCTTGATATTCCAGCAGCCATTTTTGATAATAGAATTCAACTTAGCACCATTTGATAAACCAACACGTACAGAATAACTATGCTCAACAGAATCATGAAGGAATCTCCCATTAAGCCAAGGATCTTTCCAAATGTCAACACTATCTCCTTTGCCGATTTTTATCTCAAAGAATCTCAGCAAATCATCCTTAATATGAATGAGGTTATTGAACATCCACGAGAAATTAGTATATACATTCATACTCCAATAAGTTTCCTTTCTTAAATACTTCTCATTTACCCATTTCACCCACAACGAGTCCTTTTCCCGTGCCACATCCCAAGCATTCAGAATGATACAAGCTTCGACCACCTCTTTGCTCTTCCTTAAACCAAGCCCACCTTCAACTTTAGGTAAAGTGATACTCTCCCACTTGAGAAGGTGAAGATTGGATTTTAACTCAGAATCCCCCAAATGAAATTGCAACAAATTCTATCAATATCATCCAAAACAGAGCTAGGCAAAGGAAAGGATAAAATCCAGTAAAGATGAAGAGTAGATAGAGTAGATTTAACCAGCTCTACCCTACCAGCCAAGGACAAGGTCTTCGATTTCCAACCTTCCATTCTTCTATTGATTCTATCAATGAGCCTACCACAATAATTCTTATTGAGTTTTCCAGGAAAGATAGGAAGACCAAGATATTTAGCATCCTCTAACTTACCAATCTTTATACCCAATATATTAGAAATATCATCCTCATCTTTGGTAGAATTCATAAGAATCATACTCTTGTTTTTATTGATACATAAACCAGATAAAGAGGCAAAATTATGAAGCAAGGACTTCATATTCTCAGCCTTATCTTTACCAATCTTGGAGAACATCATAAGATCATCTGCAAAAATAAGGTGGGAGCAGCTCATATTCTTAGACACCTGTATAGGGGCATAGTTAGAATCGTTTTTTATCATCTCAGACAGACCCTGCATAGAAATGGTGAAGAGATAGGGGGCAATAGGATCGCCTTGTCTAACACCATTCAGAGGGAAAATATTTCTGGTTACCTCTCCATTAACAAGAATTTGATACAAAGTAGTGCTGAAAATAACTTCAATCCATCTAATCCACTTACAAGAAAAACCCATTCTTCTCATCAAAGAATACAGAAACTTCCAATTCACTGAATCATAAGCCTTCTAAATGTCAACTTGGACACATATTCTTACCACCTTTTTTAATCACATCAGTCATGATCTCATTTGAGAGAAGAATAGCATCCTTGATGTTCCTCCCTTTAATGAAAGCACATTGATTCTTATCAATGATGGAAGAGATACAACTCTGCAATCTATTGGCTAGAATCTTAGATATGCATTTATAGAAAACATTACACAGAGCAATAGGCCGCCAATTAGTAATTAACGATGTATCATATCCTTTGGGCAGAAGAGTAATGTAAGTTCTATTAGCTTCCTTCAGCAGAGAACCATTCACAAAAAACTCCTTCACAGCTTCAAAAACATCATCTCCAATAACCTTCCAAGCATTCTTATAAAAAGAGCCATTAAAACCATCAGGGCCGGGACTTTTATCCTCACTCAGATTAGAAACAATATCATCCAGCTCCTTTCTAGTAACAACTTTAGTAAGAAGCTCATTCTGACTTGGATTAATCTTGGCACCATTCCAATCCCCTTTCCACACTCCTCCAGTATTCAACTTGCAGAAAATATTCTCATAATGATAAGCAATAACATCCTTTATCATTTGGCTATCCCTAACCATAACACCATCAATATTGAGACTTTTGATATTGTTCCTGCACCATTTAGTTTTCATAGAAGAATAGAAATACTTGGAGTTAAGATTTCCTTCCTTCAACCAAATCGCCCTAGACTTTTGTCTATACAAAGCTTCTTCTCTGATGGACGCATCATGAGCTTCTCTTCTCAGAACATTAGCTTGTAACCTTAAACTTTCATCTTCAGGGTTCATATCGGACTTCTTCTGAGCTTCAAGGTCTATAAACTTAGCTTCAGCAGCCTTGTCAAACACATTCCCGAAATTAGAAATGTTCCACTTTTTGAGCTTAATTTTCAGGTGTTCCAGCTTTCTAAAAAGTCTAAACATAGAATGACCATGAACTTCAATATTCCAACTCTCATCAAGAATCTTTCCAAAGTCTTTGTGATTAACCCAACTGTTGATAAACCTAAAGGGAGAGTTTCTTTTAATAGGTTCACCAATCTTCAGGGAGATCCTACAGTGATCACTGATGGTATTAGAAATGGTCTCACCATGAAATTCATCGAACCCGACTTGAAAATCCTGGTTATACAAGACTCTGTCGATTTTAGTAGATATAAAATTATCCCCATCTTGGTTGTTTTTCCAAGTGTAGCGAGGACCAGCAAGGTTCAAGTCTAACATGCCACTGAACATCATAAAGTTATTAAAGTCTTCCATGGACTTCTTAGTGGGGGGGGGAGAATACCAATTTTCTCATCATTCCTTCGAACAACATTAAAGTCTCCGATGATAGCCCAAGGACCAGAAATAGAGTTACTACAATGCTTCAAATCAGACCAAAGCCCTTCTCTATCGTAATCCCCATTATGACCATAAACAGCAGTAACATTCAGGATAGCATCATCTTTCTCAAGCAAGAAATGCAAAGTTTGATCTGATTCAGAAAACTTAGTAATAGTGCAATTATCATTCTTCCACAGCACAATAATACAACCAAGCGCATGAAACACACTATTAGATATCCAGTTATAATCAGTGAAGAATTTTCTCATCGGCTTATCCAGTCTATCCCTTCTTAACTTTGTTTCTACCAGGACAAACACATCACAGTTTGCCCTCCTTATCTCCTCTTGAACGCTAAGGATCTTGTTGCTGATTCCTCTAACATTCCAAGAGGAGATAGTGCACTGAAGGGTCATTTAACTTTTTCGGCTGTTGTACTGTCAGCCTCAGTTTCAGAAGAAATTAAAGTCAGTTCTCTTGGAGTCGGGGTGGATTGGAGATTTCCCAACCTCACATTGACATTCAATTTTCCTTGGAATTTGGGAGGCTCTTTCGCCTTTCCTTTTCTTTTATCATAATTGATAACACTCGATGAAGCCTGCGAACTTCCTTCACTAATAGCTGAAATACTAGGAAATACAATAACCGAAGATGGTGTACCAGGAACATACATAATACCATTGATACAACTAACAACGTCTCCATCAGATTTTTCAATTTGGTCTTCTTCAGGATTCTCACTAACAAATCCCCTATTAACCTGTTCAGATAGGAACTCATCTTCGAATATGATTTCCTACTGGCATTGCCTTTCCTTATCTCCTCCACATCTTCAATTTCCTCCAAGATAAAATTATCAGCAACACTAGTATCCTTCTCAGGCATTTTGTCGAATACAGAATCAACAGTCTTCTTCTTTACTTCCCAGATCTGCTCGCTCTGACCTCTGTATCCTCATCCAAGAGATTTGTTCTGAACAGAGCATTCATCATGCCATAGATAACCACATTTGCCGCATACATAAGGAATCCACTCATATTCAATCGCGATGTGATGCTCATTCCCGCACTCGTCTTTCATAATAACCTCATCTGGAAACTTTGCGTTTCTGTTCATTAGGACCTGAATTCGCACCACATCAAGCCTCTGAAGGTTCAGAGTCGACTCATCCATTCTTATAGGCATTCCCAGGATGGAGCCAATCCAACTAAACATCCTCTGATCCCATAGATCAATAGGAACCTCCTTCAACTTAATCTAGACTGAAACATCCAGCAGTGACATCTTCACTTGTTTCTCACCCGGCTGCCATTTCTTGAGGATGACAGGCCTGTCCAAGACATACCAGTCACCGTTAAGAACCCTCTCCAGATCCTCCGATAGCTCAAACCTGATTAGAAAAAACCGTCGCCTCTATTGAACACCTCAAAAAAGTCGTTGGCGCCCCAGATGTTGCTGAAGTGATTCGTTAAGAAGGGAATATGTGGGCGGAAATCGATCACATAACCTAGGAGACAGTTGCTCCATTTACTAGAATTCTCCACTGCCTCGCTTCTTGGATATACAACCTTACAATCCAACAGAATGGCATCGACTTTCTCCAGGTCCGTAGCATAACCACTTCTTCTCGGCTTGATGCTTTCCTAGTTCTAAGGCTTTTCCACTTGATCTGAAGAATCTGCCGCGCCGTTGATCAGATTAGCAATCGGTTCTCTCTCCCTCCTTCTCAGATTTGACCAAAGACGTGGCTGGCGAGAAACCGTCGTTCCATTTGCCTCTCCAGTCGCCCGGACGGGAGCACGACAAGCCTCCATCACATTCCTTTGAAACGTCTAACCGAGATTGTTTGGAAAGAGAGAAGACTATTTTGCATATACAATTTGTTTTGCTTGTACAAATTCGATTTGGACAAGGATTACTATTTGATTAATCGGAAACAAATATGAAAGTCAATTTGAGTTGGACCAGGACCACAAACTGATTGGTTGGGAAGTGAACTTATCGGCTCAGGTGTTCCAACAGATCATTTTAGGTGTGAAACGATCAGTTCAACTCCCCAACCGACCGTTTCATGCTTGAAACGATCGGTTCAGGTGGCACAATTGGTTGTTTTGTGGAAAATCTCAAACCCTTCTACTCCTGCATTAATCCCGCATTGCCCCGGATAGAGAACCCTATCCTATGACCCTCCTATATATAGGGGTAGTGGGGACTTCTTAGGACAACAACTCAGTGCACCAGTTGCTCTACAAAGATGTCGTTCTCTCTGGTTTTGGTAACCGAGAGAGAGCCCGAGCAAGTGCTACTCGATAAGGGAGGCACAACAAGGGAAAGACAACTATAGAAAGCCACTGGTGGCAGGGGAGTGTGTCGATGACTAATACACTGACAGGAGGGTACGACTCCTTCTGATTCCTTATGGGATAAGGAGATCAGAGTTCCAAGTGGTCCGTGTGGACTACTTCAGAGGCGGGAGACTTCTGCCACTCAGAGGACAGTTGTCAATCCCGACAATCCCAGTGAGACCAGGAGATGACAGTCCCAGTGAGACCAGGAGCTGCACAGACACCGTCCAAGACCAGAGGTGAAGACCGCGTAAGCCGCGAGGTAATGTCGCTGAGCAAGCCTCAGGACAAGGTACACCTCTACAAACCATCCTTCCTACTGTATAGACGTTGATGCGTTTCCTTTGTTCTGGGTTTGGGGAGAAGAAATTTTTTGTTTCCGCTGCCTTCTCTGTCTCCCCTAAAATCCAATAGTGGTATCAGAGCCACGTCAACTGCTCTATACTTTAGGATTATCGATATGATCGATTTTGGTTTGTCACCTTTATTTATTGCATACGATGCGAATAAAATTGGCTTTGTGCATGTCCAATCCTAAATCCAAAAATCCCAATTTACATATATGATATGTAATATAAATGCACTCGATACGCGTCACCCTTAAATGAGTTTTGTGGTGGATATATAACGTGGTTATGGCCAATAAACCCTTTGTGTGTGCTTGGTTGTATGTGGTTGCTTGCATCTCGGTCTTCGCACCGATTCTCTATCTCCTATTCCTGATGTAACTCGAGATAACTCAAGATTTCTTTCCTACCTTTGCTCCCCCTGAATGTAACTCGAGATTTCTTTCCTACCTTTGCTCCCCCTGAATGTAACTCAGGGTTTCCCAATTCAAATGTAAATAGGATAGAATTTTTTATTTCTTGTTATGTCAAAGAACAGCGGACAACCTGACGACGACTGAAACGATCGGTTGGCGATCCAGACGATCGGTTCGAGGAGCGAGACGATCGAGTGGCGGCAATGAGGAGATGTACGACGACCAGGCAAACCGATCGGTTGGAGGAGCCAACCGATCAGCTGGTGGCACCCAACCGATCAGCCTAATGGCGAGCCAATCAATCATGGAGATGAGATGATCAAACCCAGTAAAGGCAAAGCATAGAGTTCATCTTTTACAGGTTGCATGTGATGTAGACCTGAATGACTATGATTCCTCTTGGCTCGAGGAATCACATTAGGATGACCATAATCATCGCTTTTATCATTTCTCATGTTTTCTGTGGGATATAGCATTTATATGATACGTAATATGTATTTTGGTGATTGGATATGTATATGTACCTATAAAAACCAAATCCCTCATTAAATATTAAAGTTTTAGTTGCCTTCCAAATGTGACACACATGAAAAGCTTGATCGGACAAGTGTGGGCATGCCCTAGCGTGGTGCACCGTCTATCTCGTGGAAGCATGAAGGATGCATATGTGAGTCTGCCCTAGCAGCATGCATATTCATCGTGTTGGCTTTGGGTCAGACTTAACAAGGTGACCTAGATAGGATCTAGAACCTTGAGGCATGGAGGTGATCATGGCAAGGAGTTGCATATGACATCTTTCAAGAGTTGCATATGATGCAATTGGAAAAAGTTTCCTACCTAGAAGATCTAAGTTGTGGGTGACAACCCTAGCTGGTCCATGACTTAGAGGATTTCATGATCTTGACCCACTAGAAGATTGTACACTGCAATCTTCCGAATTGATGGTGAGGGCTATCAATTTGAACAAAAATAGTGGGAGCGATAATTAATTAAAGTCCTAATTATATCGTCAAATTTTCAAATCAATCAAATAAGTCAAAATTGAGTTTTAGACTAAATTGCATATATTTCCTTTTGCAGTACAAATGACAACAAACAACAATCACTTTTCGTTGCGATCGGTCCTTGAAAAGGACAAGCTGAATGGGACTAACTTCCATGACTTATTTAGGACATTGATAATTGTTCTCACTCAAGAGAGAAAGCTCTATGTCTTGGATACTCCAGTTCCAGAGGAACCTGCTCCTACAACACCAAAGGCAGAAAGGGATGCTTATAAGAAGCATTTTGATGATGCCATTGATGCAAAGTGCTTGATGTTGTGCTCCTTGAACCATGAGTTGCAGAGACAACATGAGAACACGGGTGTCATTAAGATGATTCAGCATCTTAAGAACATGTATGAAGATCAAGCACGGTAAGAGAGATATGATGTATCCAAGGCGCTGTTCAAGTGTGTCATGATAGAAGGAGATCCAGTTGGTCCTCACACACTCAAGATGATTGGGTATGTGGAGAACTTGACGAGACTGGGATTTCCCCTGAGCCAAGAGTTGTCTACTAACGTGATACTGCAATCGTTGCCAGAATCATATAGTCAGTTTGTGATGAACTACAACATGAACAACTTTGACAAGCCATTGATAGAGTTGTTAGGCATGTTGAGGACAGTCGAGACATAGATGAAGAAGGACAAGCCTACGTCTGTGACGATGATCAGTAGCAAGAAAGGAAAGTCCAAGCGCAAGGGCAAGGGCAAAGCTAAGAAGGGTTCTGATGCTAGCCAGCAGCCCAAGGTGTCTTCAACTCTCAAGGCTAAAGGAGGGGTGACCAAGAGAGGCAATTGCCACCATTGTCAAAAGCCAGGACATTGGAAAAGGAATTGTCCACTCTATTTGGAAGAACCAAAGAAGAAGGAGGCAACAGATGTATCCACCTGAAGGTGTCATGAAATAAACTTGTAACACTTTTGAGGTATATGATACCAAGATGTAAAGTGTAAATCACTCAATAAATGGGGCAAGTGTTGCCTCCATAGATAGGAGTACTTTAGTTTATTTTCAGCCTAAAAGGAATGTAATAGAGTTATGAACTGATATTTCATATTTGCCAATGGATAGAAACACATTATTTTTGCATATTGTATGACAATGATAGCAATTAATAAAGTTGATGTTTCAATCTATGTGGCAATGCCTTGTTTATCTTGTGATACTTGGTATGCATAACATAAAATGATACGTAAAAGTTATTGATAACTCAAACCATCAAATTAGCATAAATCATGAGAAGTTCATTTCTAGATTCCATATGATGGATAAAGCTAGACTCTTTTGGTTAGAGAACCAGTAAGAGACATGAATCTCTTAGACATGATTAACCAATCTTCACTAGTGGTAGTGGGAGAATGCTTATCCTATTAGGTATAATACATGTGATGTATTTACATACCTATTGCACTTAATGCTAATACTTCAAACGGTGTTTAGAGAAATACCAATATGAATATCTTGAAGTGTTCAAGAATATCATAGATGAAGTACAAATTTGATAAAGTGTTAGTTCTTGATGAGATGAATGAATGAAATACTTGAACCAAATGTTTGAGATCCTTGTGAGTGATTATGATATTGTATCACAGTGAACTCATGATTAAGGCATGGTGATGTATAAATCAACAAGGAGTCATATTATTATCAAATAACTAATTTCTTCTTAAAAGAATACCCCACACTAATAAAGGACATTAAGAATCATAAGGAGTTGTGAGTTCTTATATCCTTGACAGATACACCTCGATTATCTATGTGATGAGTTGGTCATGTGATGAATCAACTATCTAGATGAATATGAGGAACTGGATTTTGAGTTATGGTTTATGACCATTACATCCTAAATGACTTCCATGTGAACCATAAGGTATGACCTTGATGGTAGCACCCATTGGGATGAAATCCATAAGTGCGAATGAGTCTTAAGAGTTAGGACACATGGATAACATTTTGACAAGGATGATGCTTGTTAATTGCAACTTAATGACTAAGAGATTTGGCATACGGATACTAAAATCACATTCCTATGAGGAAGAAAACAAGGATGTGTACGTGACACGACCTATAAGGTTTATGAACCCGTTAATGCAAATAAAGTCTATAAGTTACAATGGACTAATCAATATGATTGATTGAGTACAAGCAGCTTAGAATTGTGATCTTTACTTTGATGATATAGTCAAAGGGTTTGACTGATATGTCAAAGATAAAAAGGGATATGTGATTTAGTGGGAGTGTATTCACATTCCATATGTTGATGTGAAATGGAAATGTTCTAGAATGGAAATCCAAAGTGGAAATTATCTTTAAGGAAGATAGAGACATTTCCTATGTGATAGGAATAGAGATCTATAGAGATAGTTCTTGAAAACCTCTTGACCTAAAAAAGAGAGAGCATACATTGGCAATCTATACTAAAAGGTTCAGTATATATAGATTCAGTAGGAAAAAACTTATCCATAGAGTTAATTTCCCAAGGCCAAGTGTCCAATTCTTATGAAGAATGGAAACAATAAGAATAGATATAGATCTATCATGTATGTAAACATCCCATCATCTTGCATGTATGGACATAGCAAGAATAAAACACATTTATCATCTTGTATGTAGGACATGACAATATGAAATGCTCATCCTGCTAACTCGTATGTGGGATATGACGAGTGGATGTTTGTCTAGTTCCAGTAAGGGTTACTGGAATACCATGAGAACTTGATAAGTACTTGAGAAGTACTAGTTCTATGGAAATAAGGAAGGGTTCACTGTAAAGAGTTACATTGATGCGAACTTCCGAAAAAGATAGAAAATTGACCGCAATATGTATATGGGATATATAAAAGTGAAAGTTTGTTGATAATTGGAAACGTTCCAATAAAGCTGTTTAAAAGGAAAAGCTAAGTATCCGTGTGTTAGAGAACATTAGTGGATATTGTATGGATCTGGAAGTTCATGAGATGAACTTATAGTTATTTTGGTCATTGATGACAAGTTAGGAGTGCTTGGTCCTGCAATGTGGCTAAAGGTTAGCAAAGGAATACTAGATCGCATATTACAACAACTCCATCTCATACGTGTGATGTACAATGAAGAGATGAGAGAGATGCAATTAATATCGACTTTGGCAAGGTGTTACCATAACTCACTATGTTAGCACTAGAGCACACTAACATGTGGGACATGTTTGAAGATCACTATGAATATGATTCAAGGGTGATTGGCTCTCAGTACAAGTGGGAGTCTGTTGGTATGTATGTCCTGAGATCCAATCATGGGATGATTGATTTGATAAACATCAAAGGCAAGCTTACAATTCTTTCTGGTTCAGTCATATGAGATAATGATAGAACAGATTGAATGTCTAGAGAATGACAGTACTCAATGACATATGCTTTCAGGTTAAGGACCTGAACGATGAGATCATACATATGCTAAGAGTTTGTACATTCTTGTTATGACCCTAGTCGGATGTCATTCTGGAAGGTAGATAGACAACAATGACACACAAGACTGGATTGTGGTGTTGGTTGATGACAAAATCTCATTAGTCATGATATGGAGATATCAAACTAAACACATAGGTACTTGTTAGAGAACAAGTTTACCGGACAAACCCACCATGAGTTTGACACATGGAACCATGACATGGTAGTCACAGTCAGTTCTCACAGTGATGGTGGTGAGTGTGATTCTTTGACCTAAAATCACTACACTCAACACATGTGATTGGGTACACTTTGACATCATCAAATGCAGTCCTGAAACATGGGTTGTTATAAAGGTGATGATTGGGTGGCTTTGACACATGGGGCTTTTGAGGGGTGAGTGATAGGTATGGGATTTGTCCCTCTCGAGGGAGTTTGATATCCATGGCCACTTGATGAGTAGGATTGAGATAGGCATTCTCACACATGTGTGAATCAATATGTGATATTGAGGTCATACATATCTCCTTCAATCTACTCTGAGATCAAGAAAGTGAATGAACGTTGACAGGATGACTGTTCCATGCCTTAAGTTCATTCAGGATATCAATGACAAATGAATTATACATTCACTGTAACACCATTCACGGATTGTAGGATTGAAAGTTGTTCTCCGACTTTCTATTTCACCTGGGTAGAACTGATGTGCGACTAGGCACTGGTCTTTTCTTGTGAAGTCATAAGTGTTATGGACTTTCACTGCCAACGTGAAATGGACCTGCAGGGTCACACACATAGGATTTAACCTGGAAGAGGAGTTTATCCACAAATGATATTTAGATTGATTACTAAAGGAGTTTAGTAGTTCAATTAAACACTCAATTAATTTATAGCTCAAAATCATAGTATTCACGGTGTTGGATTGATTGATTAGAGTATCAAATTGATTGAAACTACAATTGACTGATTTTGCATAGTCTGCACTTCCAACCGATCAGCTCATTTGATGAACCGATCAGCTCATGTGATGAACCGATCGACTTAAGACATGCTGAGATGACCGGTTCAAGGGTTGAACTGATCAGCTCAATTGGTCTAACTGAGATTGTTTGGAAAGAGAGAAGACTATTTTGCAAATACAATTTGTTTTGCTTGTACAAATTCGATTTGGACAAGGATTAATATTTGATTAATCGGAAACAAATATGAAAGTCAATTTGAGTTGGACCAGGACCATGAACCGATCGGTTGGGAAGTGAACCGATCGGCTCAGTTGCTCCAACCGATCGTTTCAGGTGTGAAATGATCGACTCAGCTCCCCAACCGACCGTTTCATGCTTGAAACGACTGGTTCAGGCGGCGCAGTTGGTTATTTTGTGGAAAATCTCGAACCCTTCTACTCCTGCATTAATCCCGCATTGCCCGGGATAGAGAACCCTGTCCCATGACCCTCCTATATATAGGGGTAGTGGGGGCTTCTCAGGACAACAACTCAGTGCACCAGTTGCTCTGTAAAGTTGTCCTTCTCTCTGATTTTGGTAACCGAGAGAGAGCCCGAGCAAGTGCTACCCGATAAGGGAGGCACATCAAGGGAAAGACAACTGTAGAAAGCGACTGGTGGCAGGAGAGTGTGTCAGTGACTAGTACATTGATAGGAGGGTCAACTCCTTCCGATTCCTTGTGGGATAAGGAGATCGGAGTTTGAGGTGGTCCGTGTGGACTACTTTAGAGGCGGGAGAATTCTGCCGCTTGGAGGACAGCTGTCAATCTTGAGAGTCCCGATGAGACCAGGAGATGATAGTCCTGGTGAGACCAGGAGCTGCACAGACACCTTCCAAGACCAGAGGTGAAGACCATGCAAGCCGCGAGGTAATGTCTCCGAGCAAGCCTCAGGACAAGGTACACCTTTACAAACCATCCTTCCTGCTGTATAGACGTTGACACGTTTCCTTTAGTCTGGGTTTGGGGAGAAGAAAATTTTTGTTTCCGCTGCCTTCTCTATCTCCCCTAAAACCCAACAGGCACGAGTGATGTTACGGTGTCTTGAAGATCATCTTCTATGTCATAGTTGTCGGTAGGTATGGATGGCAGAGCATGCTACTGTGACATATCTAGTCATCAAGTGTTGTATCCTCCATGAATTCTTTAGACGATGAGTATTCATTGCGGGCGATGCGGAGTAGGCATCTAATTTGCAAGGAACACAATTGTTAATGTTCATGAGCCTCTACTGATGTTCATGTCACCCCTAAGTTGGAGGATTAGGTGCCACACCATTTGAAGGTTGAGGTTAACCAACATCTGATTCCAGTAGCAGATCGATTGTAGAAACCCTCATTTTGATAAGAAGAAGTTGATGGAAAACACTATGGAGCCAATATAGAAGTCGATTATACCTACTTCAAACTTTAAAACAAGATACCTCCATGCCATCAGAATTGTGATGAATCTGGCCGACTGGCGATCCAGATAGATATCTAGGCGAATCATATTGATGAAAAAGGTGTTCGCTAGAAGCAATGCCGGTGGGATGCAGGCATGAGAGAGTGGGTGGGAAGAACAGTTGGGATGATAATTGGTGTATGAGAACCCGAGGGTAGGTGAGGCGGTACCTGCATCATAGATCTGTGTGATAGGAAGTTTTGGTTAATAAAAATTTGTTCTGGTGTTGTTAATGCATCAGTTTTGTGACCCTTGTAATGTTGTTCATTGTTGTATAATCAAATCCATCAGATGTCAAGTGTAATATCCCTGACTTGGGTTATGGATTAACCCTAGAAGTTTTGCTTAACTAAGATACTTACAAACTGATTCTAATCTTTTGAAAAGAAATTAAGGCTTCTTGTGAAGGTTATTGTCAAGATTTGGCTTAATTGCAAACTATGTGTGCATTATATAAAAGTCTGAGTGAAAAGTGCAATTTACCCAAGATGAGGGGTTACATTGCAAAATGACACATGTGTAATGTGTCCTAAGTGTTTTAGTATCATAATAAAGAGTGTGATACTAAGTGGTGGCTTGTGGAAATCCTATATCCCAAGTTATAACTTGTTTGAACAATGCTAGTACCTTGTGCACCAATTTTGGTACAATTTGTAATTTACCCAATATATGGGGTTGAAATGCAAAAACACTACCTCTAGAGTGACCCTAATTCCTATATGTATCCTTTGGAGGAAAGAGAATGAAGGGGGCACTATTTTTGAATCACCATTGAGTGATGATACTCTTGGTGATGAAAGACCAAGAATAAGTTGAAGGCAAAAGCCTTATATGTGTTGTATCGGGTTGTAGACTTGAAATAGGAGCCCTATCAGCCAAGGATCCATAGTAGGAGCCTCCTATTAGTTTGTTGAGCCTTGGAAAAAGCCATTATGGGCAGAGAAACTCAAGGATGTGACCCATGATAGGTTGCAAAGTCCCTTACAAAAAGTGTATCAGGTTGCTTATTTAATGAGATAAAGACGAGATAACTTGCCCAAGAAGATAAGTAAGGTCTGAGATATTGTCTCTAGGTTATTCTCAAGACTCTTGCTTGAAAAGATATACATTTGTGCATGCATGGACACGTGTCAACCATGCATGTCCATGTGTCATCTAGTAGCTTAAGGTGAAGACACCTCTTATACCCTTTATCTCATGAATCCAAGTAAATATACTTCACCTTTCACCAACTTATGAAAGTTTATGATCCTCATAACCATCCCCCTTGGAGATATAGTGAAAAAACTCTTAGATATCGTGAAAAGCAGCTCAAGGAGCTAGGATAGCTCGAGCATCAAGCTTTAGGTAAGGCTTTAGTCATCTTCAACCTTGGTTGAAGTAGGATATCAGGTTATGGATATTCTTTTCTTTTCTTCTTCACCAAATGCTTAACTATGGCGATCTCTTGTCCATGGAGGAGTTGTGAATGAGACATGGACCTTGGATAAGTTCTTCTTCAACCTTAGGATGTGAAGGTTTAGAGCTTGGAGCTTTGAAGCTATTCATAAGGCGGGTTATATAACTTGAACTCTATCATGTTATTATTCATCACCTAAATTGACATACTCAATGAACTACTTTTAATTCTAAAAATCTCTAAAATAGTTGATGAAATTATGAGTTCTAGTAGTTGCTTAGACTTGTTGCCATGAACTATAACAGTTAGAATGAAGCTCTAGATCTTGAAGAAGATGGTATCACTTTATAAAGTGATATCGAGTTCAAGCATACATACTAGTAGCTCTAACCCAATATGGGTATGTGCAAACAACTCTTACATGATATGAATAGAAGGTTTCATCTTCTTGTACAATATGGAGGTGAAGTTCATATCTTAGAACATGATATGAAAGTATGATTTTCTCTCTCATCCTCTCTAGGATATTGATTACATCATACTTTTGGTTCAATCCTCCTCTTGAGGAATATTAGTCCATCATTAACAATCCACATCATCTTTTAATTAACACCACATTCAACATATGTCACTCAATCAATTACTCATGATTGGAGTGTCTCTACCATATTGGGTATTAAGATGTGTGTATTATCATATTATACTATAAACCACATTCTTTACTTCATGTCATGTATCCATATCGGGCATGTGGTATAACCTCATCACCATGTCATGTTTTAGGGTTATACCCTAATTAACATATCGTGTACACATACCGGATGGATTATCACTTAGATCTTATCATTTCAAATTAGCTTTGTATCGGGTATGAGCTAGGTTCTTGACCCCATATTGGGTATAAGCTATATGCTTGGTGTCATATCGTGCACAAGCTATGTGCTTGACACCATACCGTACACAAGGTGTGCACCATATCAGGAATAAAGCATATGCCTCATCATGTATCATTTAAGAGGTATATATACAAGATATCATATTGGTTTCCCTTCAAGATCATCATATCGGGTAACATGTCAGGTTACCATGTTAAGTAGACCTTTAGACTCATATCCCCTTCATTCCTTTAAGGATCAACCTTTTCATATAGTTACTTGACAAACTAGGTATCTTATTAAATTCTCATACCACAATCCATTACACAAAGGGTAAGGCATATCAAGTTTCAATCCCTCATCTAGGGTTTTCCACTAGATTAGATACTTTATACCATATCATACATGAAGTATGAATTGAACCTCATATTGTTCACAAGATAGGAGTAAGTTCTATACCTATCAACCAAGAGATATCATCCATAATCATTTGTGTGGTATTACTCACCACTTATATCGGCTTACCCATCACCTAGGGTTACTCAACTCTATACTATTTAGAGTGTTCTCTATCTCTTTACCGTATAAGAGGTATAGTATTGAACTTGTATCATGCATAAGGGGTAAGTAGGTATCTCCCATATCGTGCAAGGACATAGCCCATATCGTGTATGAGCTATCATCTATTTGCATACCAGGTTAACCCCATCTCGGGTTTCATATCGGGTTGAGGTGTTCCAACCATATCGGGTTACACCTTGTATTTTAATCCATATCTTATTATGTGCATAAATGTATCCTCAACCCATCATATCGTGCATCAGATGCATGCTTCAAGATATCATGTTCAAGTGTATATTACATGATCATATTGGGCAAGGAATACTTTCTAACTTACTCATATCAGGTTACCCAAATTAGGGTTTCATACTGACTTACAAGTGTACCCTCGTTTCTATATCATGCATGGAGTCTATTCTTGACTTCCTATCATGCAAGAGATTAATGGATAATACCATATCATGTTCCAAGATATGAACTTCACCTCCATATTGTACAAGAAGATGAAACCTTCTATTCATATCATGCAAGAGTTGTTTGCACATACCCATATCGGGTTAGAGCTACTAGTATGTATGCTTGAACCTGATATCACTTTATAAAGTGAATAGTTGTTTCCTAGTGAGAGGTGAAAAGATTCTTAATGGCCTTGTGATCCATGTGAATAGTTGTTGCCTAGTGAGAGGTGACAAGATGCTTAATGGCCTTGTGAGCCAAGTGAATAGTTGTTGCCTGGTGAGAGGTGACAAGATATTTAATCAAATTATGTGAGCTATGTGAAATACTTGCACAACAAGTAAAATGAATACCTTGGTCTGAGGACCTGGAGGTACTAGTTACCTGTTATAGAGGTAACAATGCTATGTGATGATCTAAGGGTTTGAATACCTAGTTCCAGTGATCATAATAATGATAATGTAAAGGGATGAGGATTCCCAATAATATGATAAGGGACTGAGATCCCAAGTACCAAGTATCTAAATGTTTTTTAAAGACTTGAAAAGTACATGATAGATGTATTACACTTTCTTTGTAGTATTTGTTGTGATGAATAATGATAATTTGTTTGATGCTAAAAGAATGGTGTAATGCACGTAATATATCATTAGAAATAATAAAACATTGCCGTGACCGTAGATCCATCAGTGTCAGAATTTTCTGAATGGTGAAATGGGTTTCCTGCAGCATAACCCAGAATGCATATTTCTAAATATGTGGGGGCATGGTGCCTAAGTGACCATGACTCAGTAATTTCATAAGAATGTCTCAATAGAGCACGGTGAACTGACTCGTGACTCAGAGTATGGTTCCTATGTGACCATGACTCAGAGTATGGTACCTAACTGACCATGACTTAGTAATTTCATAACTAGGGACAGTTGTTGTAGACGTTCCCCTAAGAGAGCACAGTTGACATTGTAGCTCTAAGCGAGGATGCCTTTGTATCGTGGAACAACTATATTGCGGTTGATACAAGATGTCCTACTAAGCCTAAGTGGTCTTGCACTGACTGAGACAAGGGAGGTCATGGCAACCGACTCTTCCATTGACCTTGTATGGTACCGACTTGCGAGAAGTTTGTAGTCGATTGGAGATGAACATGGTATGCTTCATCTCCTCAGGGCATAAGTGTGATTGTAAAATATGTTTAGTCGTGTAGCATATCTTCTTAGGGATCAAATACAGAAAATATTGATTGATGTGCAATTCAGTTATACATCTTAGTTGATAGATGTTATCTATGTTTCTTTACATTCCTTGCAAAGCAGATAGATTATTTATAACTCTACCATGGGTAGATGCAATGTTATCCTTAATAAAGGAGATTATATTATTCTATACATACAATGATTAATCATGCATGTTGATATAAAAGAACCCCTTCTCAGTTTTATTATGTTTATCTGCAATAATAATATGGTCGGCAGAGAGTTATATCTCTCGTTGGCATAATTGTCTCACCTGTGGGGTCCACAATTTTTAGATAGACGTGCACGAGGTGGTGAAGACCTTTCTATAGAGAAGGAACAACATCTAAGGCAGTATTGACAACTCAGGTTGAGTGTACTATCTATCATGTCTTGTAAATAGAAATCCTATGTGTCATCTTTGTACTCTCAGGTCCTTAGAGTTGGTTCATTATGGTCTCATGAATGATATGAGATTTTGGCTTGTAAGCCTCAAGGTTTTATGTTGCTCCAGTATGTGCTTTGATAGAGCAACTGTTATATGTTGTCCTCGAGAGGAAATGATAATGTTATACAATCTAAATCTTGATATGTATGAGTTTTGGATCTTCACTAAAAGTTTTCTGGATAAAGATCTCCTTACAAAATGGTTTTAAATCTTAGTGATTTTTTTGTTAATCTACTATTTATGTTTATTCTTCTTAAGTAGTAACGATTTGGTTGTCGGTTTGATGATGGTCGTTACATCAAGAATATTGTTGTTCTATGTAAAACTTGTTGTTTTGCCGACTAAATGTGTATTGATGGATCACCACATCTCCTTATTGGATCATGGATAGATAGTGTGAGGTATGATAAGTAGCATCAGAGGAACATGTACTAGCTGCCAAGTGTTGCTCTGTAGTGACTAGAGGGTGTCAGGAGGGATGATGCAGATGATCGGAGATGGATGTGAATTACACTATAGTCAAGCTATAATTTTGAAACTACTAGCCATTGTGTAGAGCATGGTGGAGGAGTATGGTTGTTGGGATACTCAAGCACTAGTATTTCTAGAGAGATGTTGGTACTCTCTCCCTCAACATTCTAGAGAGATGTTGGTACTCTCTCTCTCACATAACTTTTTCTAATGCAAGATGCAACTTCACTTACCTGGTTGCAAAAAAGATATGGAGATGCACTTCACGACAATAAGGGAGACAAAAGAAATATGTTTGGCCTTATGATATTGAACAAAGAGAAAAACAAGAAATGGGAAGAGAGAAGATGACAGATGTGGTAGTGGCTTCTAAACTGATAGTGGCAAGGTCAAAGAGAAAGAAATCAACGTGAAGAGACAAAAAGAAGTGAATTAGAGGAAAGAATTGCACCAAAGAAAAATAATAGTATTGATATAGATTATATTATTCACACCAGTATGGACACCACAAATTCTAAAGGTGCAACAATAATTAAATCTAGAAGGTTGCATAAATTTATATGTTGTACTAGCTAGGAGACTTTTGCACACTGTGAAGCAAGAATAAACACAGTGTAAGAAGGCAAACAAGAAAAGCACTACATTATAAAAAGACACCCACATTTTCTCCCCATCTCTCCCCTAGCCATTTCCCATGCAATCCCTCCATCACACCATGGCTGCCTTGTAACATACCGAATTCTAGAATTTTGTCTTTTGACCCTCTTTCCCATATTTTCCTTTCATTTCTATCCTTATTGGCCTTTCTATTTAATTAGTGGAATTTATAGTGGTTTAATGAACATTTATTCACTAATTATACCAATGGAAGGGTTTATGCACAAATACCTCATTGAAAGCTTAATTACCATAATTAAGTGCTATAAACCTTAATCTAACTTTTTGATGTGATTTGAAAACATAAAATATGCCACATAACTCATTTTAGTGGTAATATGAAGATAAGAAACTTAACTGGATGAATAATTTAGATAATGGGTCGTTAGTGGGCCATATGGCATATCTAATAAAAATAAGTCTCAAAAGAGGAAACACATTTCAAATTCGAAATTTACATATCAAAATTAGCCTACATGTCAAATTTCATCTAATTTGGACCCCTTGAAATATTAGGATAAGTTTAGGAGAGAGACAATAAGTAAAAGGCATAAGTAATTAATAATGTGATTATATAACTTCAAAATATGGAAACAATGGCAAATTCATATTCTGCACATTAAAGATAACTTGTGGATGAAGTTTGGTCAAATTTGGATGTTGTTTGTGTAGGTTATGCAATTATATGCACATTCTGGACTTTTATGCAATTTACCCAATTGAGAGGTTTTCTTTGCAAATTTTCACCTCAATTTTAATCCTTAGATATTCCCTTACCATTCACGATATTTTGAACCATGGGGCACCTGGTTGCACCTTGGTTTGAAGGTGTTACTTTCCAAGGGCATTATAGGGATTACCCTCTTTATAAACGTGCTTATCTTTAAAAGCTATCAACCAATGGGGTTATTTCTTTCTTTGAAGGACAGTGGGGATGGCCTAAAAGGATCTATAGGATATTAGGAACAACTTTTGATATGTTAGAATAGTCCATGAGCTGTCCTCTTGCATTGCCATGAAGCCCTAGCCTAAGGACACACAAAAAGTCACATAGACACCTCATGCTTGCCCCCTTCTTTATAAAGCCATGCCTACCCCTTCCCACCTCCCAATCCAAGAAGCAATCCTCTCCTTCTCTTTACCACAGATTAGAGCATCATCCCTTCTATGTTTTTCTATGAAGTTGCTATCCCAAGGTAAAAGAGGGTGCCTACCTTCGTGAAGAAGGATCCTAGGGTTCCAAATTTCTCCATTTAGGATTTCTTAAGCTCCTCCTTGGTGATTTTGACCAAAACTAGTAAGAATCCTCCTTTCCTTTCCTATTTTCATGATTTTAGTATCTGGTGCGATTCCGCTAGTGGTGCTAACACACTACTCGATTGAATAGATGCGCCCCACGAGGTCGGAATGCACGGTGGATGGGGGTTTGCGTTCAAAATTTATAAACCTAAACTAGCTACCTACGTCTACTAAAACACTACACCCACAAGCGCACGGGGTCGTGTCGTAGTATAGGAAGGTGGCAAGTAAAGGGTCGATCCACAGGGAAAAGAGGGGGCACTAGAGCTAGGTTCCTACTGCGAAGACTAGAGTTAAGGGTTTAAAGGTTGTTTTGATTGTTAACTAAGGATGAACAAGAAAGCAGTTAAAGGCATGAATGAAATCTACATTAACCCTAGACTAGATTAAGGCTAAACAAGCAAGAAAGGATTAAGCTAGGTATAAAAAGGCAAATTACACTACGGAAAGTAAGAGAGAAGCAAAAGAGAAATTAAAGAACTAAACTAGCATAAACAAGACAAGAGCAAGGAAAGAATCTAACTAAGCAAGAAAAGAACTAACTAAGATAAGCAAGCACAAAACTAGGGTTTTAAGCAGTAAAGAGATGTGTGGGCTGTTTAGGGGTATGAACTTATCACTTAAGTTGGGGGGTGACATGTGAACATTATGATTCCATTTAGATTATCCAAACCAAACAACAAGTTAGAGTCTAATGGATTAACCTAAGCTACTAACTGGCCATGGATATGCTAGGTTGTGTATAGGGGAACTAGTCCCTAACACCCCCTACTACCCTTACGAGGCTCAATTGGGTTAGGGGTTAGGTTCAATCCAATTAGAGTCTAATCAAGTCTAGGTTTCTAGATTAGACATTCCTAGGGCAATTAGGGGCCGAGGGTAGTAATGGGGAGGTGAAATTAGGGTTTTGGACCCCAATTCCCCCACATTCTAGCCTTGAGAAGGCTCCATGCTAATTGCACTAGAATTATCTAATCTAGCTACTTAGATCTCTCACTTAGGTTTAGGGAGATTGATTAGGATGTAGGAAGATGGGAGGAAACCTAGGGATCCAAGAATTGGACCTAGGGGCAAATCCCAAAATTCATACATATAAGCAATTTGCCTAAATTCCTAGGTGATTTCACACACAAACCAAAAAGCAATCCATGGAGAATGAGATATAAATAGAATATAATCATTAACAAATGAAATTACAAAGTTTACATGTCATTTTCCCCAACATGGTATCAAAGTAACATATTTTCCCTCAAACTGACCACCCAAGGGGCCTAGCTACTCATAGAAATGGAAAATACAAAAAGAAAGGAGAAAGAGGTAGAAGAAGCCATGGAGCTCGGTGTAGACAAAGAAGTCCTCCTCTCCAGCAGCTGCAGGGACGTCCTGCTTCTTCTCCTTGGATGGAATGGAGTGGGATGATGGTTGGAAGTGGATGGAAGGCTTAGATATGGGGGGTTATGTGGTGGAAATGGTGAAATGGAGTGGATTTGAGGTGGATAGGGAGTGGAATGGAGTGGGTGGTGATTTGGGAGCGAAAATGGGAGTAGAAGGTAGCTAGCCTCGTGCCCCAGCCGCCACCTAGGTATATATAGGTGTGGGGGAAGCACTAGGTTAAGTTAGGGGCAAAATGGGGAAAGCAGTGGAAAAATGGCTGGATTCTGTGAGTGGCACGGTCGTGGTGGGGTACCACGACCGTGGTGGGAAGGGTAGGCCACGACCGTGGTGTAGGGGCACGGTCGTGGGAATTAAATTGCACAGTTACATGGTTTTTGTCAAAATGGCCACGGCCGTGGTGGGGTACCACGACCGTGGTGGCTGTGGTGTGCCACGACCGTGGTGGGCCTAGTTGATGTGGTCATGGTACTGCTGCACGACCGTTTTGCTCTGTTGTGCCACAACCATTTTGTGGTGCACGGCCGTGGTGTCTGTCACTGGCACGGCCATTTTGTTCCACCACGGCCATGCTGCCTTCTGCTTGATTTGGAAGTTGAACCTGTCGATTTCTAAGTGACCTAGCATGGCCGTTTTGTTGTACCACGGTCATGCTGAGTCCTGGGGCAGCACTTTGACTTGGATCTTTGGATTTTCTTGGACATCTTTGCTTCAAATGATCTTTGGCCACTAAGGGTAGGTTGAGGGAGCCTTGGACTTCACTTTGGGCTTCTCCAAGGGCAGAGGAACCATAGGATCACTCCTTCTCTCTCTCTTCCATCAAGTGTGGTCCAAATGCTTGAAAAACACGTAAATGATGTCTATAAGTGCATTTTATACAAATAAGCATATTAGGGGGAATGACATGCAATCTAACAGGTATAGATGTGATTGAAGATCAAAATAACACAAGATGAAGCCCTAAAATAGGGCTGCATCAGTATCCTCCCACCTTCTTCCAGGTCAGAACCATGACCCTACATAGTAAAACTCCACCTAGAATCCTAAAACATCTCATCTCCATACTCTTTTGCTAGGGTTTGCACCTCTAAAGTGGAGAAGGTGATCTTTGCTCAAGAAAGGAGCTAGGCTTGGAGCAAACAGACCTTCTAATCTTAGGATACTTTCTGTTTGGACCTTCTTACCTTCCTATAGGCAAGTTTTATTAACTCCCTTCTCATATATTGCTTAGTACATGCTTAAAACTCATGCTTCTATGTTGAAAATTGATGATTTCCATCCCTTTTTACCATGTTCTGCTAAGGTTTTGGTTTCTTGCTATTTTACCTTCTCTAGAAGCTCTAGTTTAGTTACCTATGCAACTTCAAACATGATATTGAGTCAAATGGTGTTTTCTCCTTCTCCCTCTCTCTTCAATTATCTCGATCGGTTTGATGATGTGGCAATTTCCTATTGGTTAGTATTGAAAAATTCATATCTTCTGAACCGCTTATTTAAATTTGACAAATAAATATGTTTTGGAATTGGAAAATTAATATCTATCCAATAAAAATATTTTCAAGGTCTTATTTCCTGGTTTGACGAAGGGTGATTTTTGTAAAATGAATTTAATGCATAAATCCATAAAAATTACACCTTAATCATCATAACTCCAAAATTAACATAAAAATATGTATTCTTGATCAGGATAACTTAATAAGTTTAATGATGATGTTTTAAGAGTCTAAATTTGAGTTTTTCTAAAAAGGTCTAAAATTAGGGTTTCTATACATTAATGTGCACTATGTACTCTAAAACATATTAATACATTGAAAATAGGCAAAGTGGAACTTGGACTCAATTAAAGTGGTGAAAGTTAGTAATTGATATCAGTAAGAGAGGTATATGCAATTCCTATTTATGTATGTGCAATTCCTATTTATGTATGTGCAGTCCCTATTTATGTATGTGCAATCCCTCTTTATGTATGTGCATTTACACCTTAAGTTGGGAATAATTGTGCCTTAACCTATTTTTTCATAATTAGGCTTTATTAAACCCTGTTTCATATACTCTTGAATCTTTTGCTATACTTGCCTCATAAATCAGTTTCGGAACATTATTCTTGGGTCTTGGTACCCCACTGCCATGCTTATTGATTCATATGATTATTCTTGCCATGAATACTTTTTCTAGCATGTGGATTTATGTTCTATTTAATTTAAAGTAGTGGTACTTATGTACAACCACCCACAGAGGGCATGTAAATAATCACCCTGGGAATGTCTTATTCTCCTCATAATATTGTAGGTGACTGGGAATGTCTTATTCTCCCATCACCTAAGGTTAGAGGCCCGGTAGGTGTCTCACCCCTACTTAATTAGGTAGACATAATTATCTTACATGCAAATCCTTTTTTGATGGCAAGCTTCTTTGATATATAGCCTCATACTCTTGTTATCTTCATCATATGCTAAACCCTAGCCTGGTTTTATTTGCTTTACTTATCTTGATATCCTAGACTAGTTTTGTGACACATACTTTTCTTTCCTTTCCCTTTTTGCTGGGTGCCTTCCCAACCACCCAGGTGTTGAGCAAGGTGATGGATAAGACAAGGAAGATCTTAGCTTTTGGCTTGGACTCGGTTGATGGAGATGTTGCTTGGAGACAAGATTGTAGTAGTCTAGACTTCCCTCTATCTAGATCCTGATTGTGTGTCTTGATGTAAACCCTAATGGGAGAATTTGATGTCTTTTTGTAAACCTTTTATGAAATTGAATATAGTCAATTTTTTTTTATTCCGCTGCTTTCTAATGGTATTTTGTATACCAATGTTTAATAAATTTGGAAAACTTATGCCCATTCCATCATACTCTGAGAGTGTTTGGAATGGATGTCAATTCTTCAAATAAATTTTTAGTAAAGGGGTGATTTCACTCTTTTACATGCCTCCTCCTCCATTGGCCATCATCGTGGCAGCAAACCATGCCACTGTGTCATACACCTACCACCTCTGTCACTGACCTTCACTGTCCTATCCTGGATGTCATCATGCCCACCCTACCACTTCTGCTGGAGGACTGTCACTGAGTAACAACTACACACCACCATCATTCCCATGCCATAGCCTCCAATCACACTGCCTCCTCCACCGTCAACTATCACCATGGTAACAAGACCAAGACCTTGCCGTGTCCATGATGCTGTTGTACCCACACCGCGTGCCGCCATGCCATGAGGCCTCTGCACCCCCACCACCTATGTTGTCATGCCCTCTGTATTCGTGATACTAGTCATCTAGATTACTCACCCATGCTGTCATTTTTATTCATCTTCAATTTCTAGTCAACAACTAGGGTTAATACTATAATGTACAAAAATTCGACATCTATTGTACAAATTTTGGTACTATATATTTGTAAATGAGTTTTGATTTTAGTCCAAGTGGAAGGCTATGAACATGTATGTGTCATATGTAATAAGGTGGAGTTATGTATAAATAATATACATATTATAAAAATAATGAATGACAACTGGTGTCTTTTTATTATATTTCTCCAATCACAAAACTCCTTAACTGAAAGCACTGCCCTAGCTTACATTTGGTATTCTTGAGAATTGTTTTTCGTAATACAATAAAAATTAATTGGTATTGTATCTAGAATTTGTAGAATTAGGCATACATTTTATTCAAATATCATCACTTATCACATATAGTTGTATTCTATACATACTGAATGGAATAGTAATATCAACATAATAAATGTTCATAAATTTTTTGAAATACAACAAAATGTACTGATTTATTTTGAGTCCAGTTGTTGATAATGTTTGATACTATCTTCAGCAGATATAAGTACTATTTTTGAACTTAACATTAAAATGTGTAAAAATATGACTGTGGGTAGGTAAGATATGATAGACAGCTTAGAAGTAGAGGAAAAATGATGAAAAATGATATTTTGAATTTAGAATGAGTTGTTTTGCTTGTGGGAGGAGGATAAATGCAAGTGGTTGGGTTATAGGTGGTTGAGTGCCATTATTGCCTTTGTTGCAGCAACTGCATGTATGAAACCATGCAACCACACAACATACTTCTCACCTTGAAGACTGTGTCACATTGTGCTATATTTTTTGGTACGTGTTTTTATACAATTAATACTATCTTGAATATATTATAAGTAATAATTTTTGACTTAGTAGCAAAATGCACAAAAATGTGATTCTAGTTGAGTTAAACATTATATGTAATTATGAAGTAGAGGGAAAATACTTTTATATCTTCTTTGAAATGGGATGCACTATTTTAGTTTATTTTGTATCCATTTATTGGTAGATTTTTTATACAACCTTGAACATATTTAAGTATTGATTTTGGACTTAGCAGTAAAATATATAAAAATATAAGTGTGGGTGGGTGAGACATTGTATGCAGTTGAGAAGTGGAAGAAAATAAAGATTTTTTTTTTGTATTTTAAATGAGTTGTTTGTTTGTGTAAGAGGAAACAAATGTAATTAGTTGGGTAGTGGGTGGTTGGGTGACAAAACTATGTCTGTTGCAGCAGCTATATGCATACAATAGATGTACTAGCATATTTCTCACCTAGAAGGTTGTGCCACATAGTTCTAAAAGAGGACGGTGCATAACTTCCCAATGTAGGGGTGTATATTTCGATGGAAGAGGTGTGGTATGAATAATTTAAATATTAAAAGATAAAGTTTCAAATTTTTTCTTCTGATATGATGTCCTAACGTATATAACTAGTAGTTTTAGTGAAAAATAATATAATTTTATTATGAATTAAAGTCTTATTCGATGTTAAGTTTGAATTGATTCTTACAGGATATAAGTCTATCCATTTTTTGATAATGAAAATAAGTGTGTGATTTTTTTCATTCAACTAATGAATAAACATTGCACTTGTAAAAGTAATGAACAAATTCAAGACTGAAGCGTGCAACAACGTAAATGATGACTGATTAAATGACTCGTTGATGTGATACTTTAATGAGAAATATTTATGGGAATTAGTGATCGATTATATTTTGTAAAATTTCAAAACATTAAAATTCATCAAATTCGATTCTCACATTTTAATTAGTTATATGTTTCATATGTATTTTTCACCTAAAGACATCATAGTTGTTGATATATCACACTAATAGTGATTCTTATTTTACTCTTCTTCGTTGTTGTTGTGATTTAAAAAATGGTACTATAAAATATTCATTAGGTGTGAAGTTGTACGCTTTCATATGAAAAATTAATATTAGAAAAATATCAACTTTGGTCGTGACTTGTTTAGCTCAGTCCCCCTACAGTGATTTTCTATATCCGCCACTAGTGCCATCCCATTGACCAGCCACCCCTTCGCCTAATGTGCGGTTCGGATTTGGTCCTTATAGTGTTTTTTTCAAGACATCTTGAACGTGGTCCATGCAGTCCATCAATCAAACAGACAAATGGCAAATTGATTTACGTGTGATTGGCGAGGGGTATTTTTGAACACATATACGGTCTTAACTATGCCTCGCGGTGACATTTCACTGTCACAATTTGATGGGTATACATGGTATACATGGTTGTTATTTACTACTAGATAAATGAATCTGCACCAATACTTCAACAACTATTATTTGCATATTTGTTCTTTTACAGGTGGTTCTCCTTCATCTTGCTACACATCCTCCTACACATCCTCCTACAACATTGATTTTTGTTGCGACTTCTCATTGTTTTCTCTACTACTGATCTTCTCTGATGGCATTTGAAAATGCCTATTAAAACCGTCTGCTCAACTTTGATTCTCAGGAAGCTAATTCGGAAGCAGTAAGGTGAAGAGATAATACTTTCAAACTCATCCACCCATCAGGTGGACAAAAATGTCATGGAAGGGTCACTTGTAATCCAGTGAGCAAGAATTTCTAAGGACCTGTGCAAAAATTAATATCTTTGCTCATTTGACTTGGAATCCTGATATTGAGGATTTGTAAGTATTATATGTACCTTCTGTTCTAATTTATTCTTCAATTCGTATGGTATTAACCTCTTATTTTTCAGATATGGTAGACTATAGGGGAACAATCTGAGTTCCCCTCATAGAGTCATATGCTACGTCCTTCCTAGTAGGTTTAATTTCTGCATCTAACTAGTTTTTCGATCAACTATACATCATTCAATGAAACCTATTTGGAGTTTACGATATCCGACTTTCTTTAATATGAGTACCTGGTATTGATTTCACAACTCACCAACATGCCTTCGCTAAAGTAACTGGTTTTGACTTCAGAACTAATGAGCGTTCATTAACACGAATAATCAGATTGGGCTTTATGAGTAACAAGCATTTTGATGGAACTGAGTAACCATGTATGCATCACAATTAGCTTGTGTTGGCTCGAGTAACCATTTACGCCTCACATCTAATCAATGTTCTCTGGCTTGAGTAACTAGTCTAGACTTTAATATATAAACAACATTCATGAGATCGACTAACCACTTTAAGATTCATAACTAACCAATATACCTTGACTGGAGGTACTATTTTCACTTCACAACTAACCATTATTCAGTACACTACACCTCCAGTATTCTGTTGCATTATTCGTTACACTCCTCCAATGGCCTATCCGACGAGTAGATATCTGTCGCCTACGCGGTCTTCAGGGATCCGAACAAATGCAATGTATATACTACTGTATAGATACTTCAGACATGCGATTCCTCGTTTACTTCGCTACTCGACTACCGATCAACATTAATAAATGGATATTATGTATAAACACTAAGCCTTGTCTACCTCCTATTTATGTATCTATTTTTGAGCATACCGGCATGATGTTATTTTTTATCATGTCAGCCAATAACACAATTTTCCTGCCATTGTCGCCTCCCATCCCCAAGCCCTGAGATTTCCTATATTCCGAATGGTTGAAGAACAACTACAAAATCTGATTTAGTTCCATGGCGATACCAAAATGATGGTTAGAAGAGAGATTCCTTTGAAAAATCTATGTAGAGGAAACACTTTGAAGAAATAGTTTTTAGGCAGGAAGAAAGGGATATTGTTCGTATATCTTGACATCCTACAACCACTAACTAGTGAGTGTTATATGTTGGTCTAAATACTATTTTGTCAAAACTCATTTATGAACTTGGAAGTGGATCCTGTCCAGACCATGTAAGTGCTCAACTTCTATGAAGCTCTTGTATGCATGCAACTACTTCTACTATGATGGCTTTCGTAAACTCTAAGATGAGAGTATTAGACAAATACAAGGCAAGAACCGTCTCTAGCACAATGTTGTAGAGTCATATACCCACTTTCTAAACTAGTTTGAGCTTAAGCTTTGGCTTCTACAAGATGTTATGGTTTGTAACCACACCACACTAGGTTTCCCTTTTTAATGCACCATATTTACTTTATGAATGCATATGTTTTTTTTTTGCACCATCTTTTCTTCTAGTATAAGATGCCCACATGGAAGGAAAGTCACATTTTTTTTGCATGGACTTTCCCTGCAAGAGGTTTCTTTGTCTCAGCAGCTTCCTTTTCCATGATATAAATGATGACAATGATTGTGATATTAGGAACAATGTGATGTTTTTGCTGAAGTTGTATCTCTCTGCTACCAAGAAATATACCACATGGGCTGACTAGCATTGGGATGTTGCACTTGTACCCGTCTGGCCAGATAATCAGAATAGTGGTGTGTTTGTATTTCTAATGATGGAACAATGTATGAAGGGATTTCCATCAGATAGTTTCATGAATGGCCCGAACCATTGTATACAAGTGATATAAAGATGAATGTGTTATCCCAACTAGTGATGTCTGAACACAATCTTCTAAGTGAGAAGGTGTTTGAGAGTCAAGATTTGTGTAGATCTAGGTTTTGAGATTAACTATTATGCGTATTTACAGTTGAACGTGGTTTATACTAGTATCTTGGGGGTAATTACTTTTTCTACAATGTTGACAATTATATGAAACAACATCCAGTCATTAAACCTTTTCTTGGCTTGTATCTGAAGGAAGTGAAGGGATGTCATTTTGCACCAATTAGGATGGGTTACATCCCACACATTTATTCCCATGCATCCTTTTTCTCATTGTACTATCACTTCCATGTTGCTATAATGAGAAACAACTAAATCTATGCCCTAGTCTGCGATGCTTGCTGCCTTATATTTTGTAATGTCTATTGATCTTGTTTTTCCATTTCTATTTGATGGATAACACCTACATGGACATAATTTCTTTTGTATGGCACTTCCTCCACATATATTGGTCAATTTTCTACTATGCCCCTCATACTCCTACTTCTCATTACTGTCGAGCATTCTGCGTGCGAAGGAGAACAAGACTAGCGCCTAGTTGCATAGAAATCCTTACTAAGGTGTGTATTTGGATGCTCATTTTGATAATATAATTTTGGATAGTTTAGTTTGGTTGTTGCTACTGAGCTGGTTCTATTTTTTATGGATAAAGTTCCTTTCCTCCTATTGCTTTTGGATTTGGTGCTTGAAATGCCTATGATCGTGGGTGTACAACTAGTCTCTCTTGATTTTAAAGGTACCATTCCAAATAGCTATGTACTAGTATTGATCTATTTGTTTGTGATTAGTACCGATTTACTTATACTAATTTAATTGTGACCACATACACCGTTTGATAGTTACTTGATTCCATCATGTTTAGTTTAGGATGGAATTTTACGGTGTTTTGCCATCATGACTGCAATATTTGCTCTTTGTTGGGGTAGTAAGGTAGAGCTTATGGGTAAGATTTACCATTAGGACAATGTTAGTTTTGATGCTTGGTTCAACAAACTTGATGTTTCATTCGATTTATTTTGATCCATATTGGACAACATACCACATTGGATTTTAGTATGTCGATTCATATATTGTCATTATTCACATCTTACTAAGATTGTTTGTATTTTTTCAAGTTATTATGCTTACGTTGCATTTGATTCGTTTTGAGTGGTGTTTTTCAAAATGTATGTATATTTACGTCATAAACTAAATAACAATTACAATAATTTACATTAGCATTGCATGAATACTATTAGGTAATGACTACCGAGATGCAAACATGTCAATGCAACCTACCTTGCATTGTCCAAGTCTACATGGACAAAAAAGATGCATGTAATGGTGCATTTGAAGACAACAACCCTCACATATTGTATTATACTCCTGCAAGGGATTCATCCTAAACACCTACACAGTGAGGCTATCAATGTATGTCTATCAGAAACATGCCAGCTTTGAAGGCATAGAGGGAGGCAATGATGAACTAACTAAAATTTTCAAGGAGCATTGGGTCTAATAGGTCCACATTTATATATCACCTTACTTCTACAAAGAAGACACTACAAAACTTCTTAGAGATATTGATGAGTTGTGTATTAGGCATGGTTGGCTATATAACATGCTAAATTTCACAAGTGATAGTGCAGACTCTTATGACGAGGTTTGATGGAACAATTTTTGAAACATTATTTATATTATTACCATCTGTTGGTGATTTATTTCTCAATTTGTATGGAATAAAGGCACCTTAATTTTTATGCATTTTATTTCACTTGGACATATATGCATTGTATTTTGTAGCTCATTAATAGTTCTTACTTATTAACTGTATGTGTTGTCTGCTTTAAGGTTAGTCAAGTGTTATAATAAGATGTAGCAGTCTAATGGCGTACAGAATTACAAGTGATATCACATGACCAACGATGCAATTATGGAAGAATTGCCATACTCAAGATGAACATAGAAGATGCAATTGCTTTTCAATTCATTCTGTTAAGTGAGAGGCATGCAAACCTATATTTTATTTGTGTAGTAAGTCATGTTTATGAGTTGATGATATATTAAATATAACAATCATACTAAGTTCTTACACAAAATTTTCCAAAATAGGAAAATAGGAGATGTTCTTATTTTCACGAGGCAACTAAAATTACAGAAAATGGTAGCAGCACTACATGCTGAGATTAGGATGTTTCAGAAGAGTGCAATGTTGTATGGCATCAAGGGACAAGCTTCATGATATTGTTGATATGAAAAAGGATGTTGAAATGCAAAATGAAGAATACATAGATATTTATGATATCCGGTCTAATGAAGTTGACATATTAGAAGAGTTGAAACTCTATCATTTTCCACCATATCCATCACCAAGTATACAATACCATGTCAAATATACTATAACTCCATGGTTAGATGAATGTTAGAGTTACATGTTCTTCATAATTGTGTTCATTAGAATTAATGTGGTTGATCATGCAATGAAACTAACGTGGTTGATCATTATTTGAATTAATGTGGTTGATCAGTGGTAAATACACAGTGCTTGGTGTATTTGATTTAATGATCATGACAATTTTTAGATTTTGTACAAGTGAGAAAATATTCATTGCTAAAGAGAACAAATTCTTTTGTAGCTATAAAAATTTCAGATTCAATTTCAATTTATGTTTATCTATAAGTTGGGAATGAAAATGAAGCACCTATGTTTATATATCGTATATATATGTTTATCTTGGTGATGAAGTCATTGAAATGATCTTGGAATATTGCTATGTAAATTAGGGACGCTATCATTTTAAATTTTATATATGCTCCAACAATGTGAAATGCAATTCTAGTACAAGGTGTAGTTGGATTGTATAGTTAATGCTAGGGTTTGATATATAGTTTTATAATCAGTCAGTAAGAACTATTATTCAACAACTATAACCAACATGATTCCCTAGAAAAAGTATTAAAAATGCATTATCATCATTTTCAAAAAGTATCCACACATTGGTTTTTCAAAATCCTTGTAATACATTAGATACTAACCAACTTTCATTAAAGTACTAACTACTATTCAAAAGAACTAGTATATAAGTGATGTTTTTCCAATTTCCAAGAATGATTACTAATTTTTTTTTACTATTGTAGTGTTATCATTAGTTTTTTGTAATTTTTTTATAATGAGAAATGACCATGCTATATGCACGCTATCTTTTATCACTTCACATTAGTGAATAGTCTTCGCACTATCTATTGTCACATATCTTCACATTAAAAAATAATCACCATTCTCAACAAGAATGCACATTGGGTTTCGTTGAACTGATAATTAGGGTTCACTTGTTTTTGAAATAAACAACACCAGTGGCGTAAAAGAAATACACAAAAAGTTGATGAACTATTTTACATAATCAATGATTGTGGAGTGAATGCATAAATGACATTTGGAATGGGTATGTTGGGCCTAGATAAGGAACAACATTAGAAGGGGAAAGGACGAAATCATGAAGGCCTTGCACAATAGGAGCAAGAGAAGTACAAGTGAGAGCATATAGAGGTGATTGAGGAAGCAGGTCATGGACTGTCTTCCGGCCTCACTTTGTCATTATACTTCTATGAAGTAGTTGGGAGCATCGTCAAGCCCTGGTCCACGTAGAAGATGGGTAGGTACCTAAGATGAGGTGAAAGGGAGTTGTCCATGCTACATATTCAGATGTCAAGAATCTTTAGGGAGAGCCAGGTGATAATAATAATGTCACCAACAATGGTCTCCACCTTGTAGACAAAGTATTCGAACTGCACGATAAAGGCTAAGCCTGTAAGGTTTTAGGGAAGGCAGAGAAGGCAATGAAAACAAAAATTTTCTTCTCCCCAAACCCAGTACGAAGGAATCATGTCAACATCTATATAATAGGAAGGATGGTTTGGAGAGGCGTACCTTGTCCCAAGGCTTGATCAGAGACATTACCTCACAGCTAGTACAGTCTTCACCTCCAGTCTTGGACGGTGTCTGTGCAGCTCCTGGTCGCACCTGGACTAGCGGCTCCTGGTCGTACCCAGACTGACAGATCGATAGCTGTCCTCCGAGCGGCAGAAATCTCCAGCCTCTGTAGTAGTCCACACAGACCACCTGGAACTCCAGTCGTCCGGTCCTATAGGACATTGGAAGGAGTTGTCCCCTTCTGTTGGCATACTAATCACTGACATGCTCTCCTGCCACTTGTCGCCTTTCTGCAATTGTCTTTCCCTTGCTGTGCCTCCCTAGTCAGGTAGCACCTGCTTGGGCTCTCCTGGTTCACAACCAGAGAGGACAACTTTGTAGAGCAACTAGTGTTCTGAGTTGTACTTGAGAAGCCCCCAAAACCCCTCTATATATAGGAGGGGTTAGGGTCAGGGTCAGGGTTCTCTGCCCTGGGCAATGCGGGACTAAAGCGGGAGTAGAAGGGTCCGGAATTTCCATAAAACAACTAACTGCACCAGCTGAACCGATCGGCTCATGCATGAACCGATCGACTGGGGCCATGAGACGATAGGTTCATCACATGAGCAGATCGGTTCGTGTCCCTGGTCCAAAAAATTGACTTTCTTATTTTCATTTCTAATCAATCCTAAGATCAATTCTTGTCCCAATCGAATTGTATAAGTGAAACGAAGATATTTACTCGCATGTCCCTGACTTTCCCAACTTGCTCGATTGGTCAATCGAGCCGATCGATTCAACACCTTGAACCAATCAGTTCAGTGACCTGAGCTGGTCGACTCACCAACCTGAGCCGATCGGTTCACCAACCTGAGCCGATCGGTTCATCACATGAGCTGATCGGTTGGGAGTACAGACTGCACAGAATTAGTCAATTGTAGTTTTAATCAATTCGATACTCTAATCAGTGATCCAACACCTTGAACACTATGATACTAAGATATCAATCGATTGAGTGTTTAATTGAACTACTAAACTCCTTTAGTAATCAATCTAAACATCGTTTGTGAAGAAACTCCTCTTCCAGGTTCAATCCTATGTGTGTGACCCTACATGCCCATTTCACGTTGGCAGTGAAAGTCCATAACACTTATGACTTCACAAGAAAAGAGCGGTGCCTAGTCGCACATCAGTGCTACCCAAATGAAATAGAAAGTTGGAGAACAACTTGCAATCCTACAATCCATGGATGGTGTTACTGCGAGTGTATTATTCCTTTGTCACTGATATCCTAAATGAACTTGAGGCATGGAACAATCATCATGTCAATGTTCATTCACTTTCTTGATCTCAGAGTAGAATAGAGGAGATATGTATGACATCAATATCACATACTTATTCACATATGCGTGCACACACCTATCTCAATCCTACTCATCAAGTGGCCATGGATATCATACTCCCTTAGGAGGGACAAATCCCATATCTATCACTCACCCCTCAAAAACCCCATGTGTCAAAGCCACCCAACCATCACCTTTATAACAACCCATGTTTCATGACTGCGTTTTATGATGTCAAAGTGTACCCAATGACATGTGTTGAGTGTAGTGATTTCAGGTCTAAGAATCACACTCTCCACCATCGCTATGAGAACTGACTGTGACTACCATGTCATGGTTCTATGTGTCAAACTCACAGTGGGTCTATCCAGTACACTTGTTCTCTAACAAGTACCTATGTGTTTGGTTTGATATCTCCATATCATGACTAATGAGATTATGTCATCAACCAACACCACAATCTAGTTTTGTGTGTCATTGCTGTCTATATACCTTCCACAATGACATCCGAATAGGGACATAATAAGAATGTACAAACTCTTAGCATCCGTATGATCTCATCATTAAAGTCCTTAACTTGAAAGCATACGTCATTGAGTACTATCATTCTCTACACATTCAATTTATTCTATCATTATCTCATATGACCGAACCAGAAAGAATTGGAAGCTTGAATTTCATGTTTATAAAATCAATCTTAATGTATCCCACCAATCATCCCATGATTGGCTCTGAGGGCATATATACCAACAGACTCCCACTTGCACTGTGAGCCAATCACCCTTGAATCATATTCTTAGTGATCTTCAAACATGTCCCACATGTTACTGTGATCTAGTGCTAATGTAGTGAGTTATGGCAACACCTTGCCAAAGTCGGTATTAACGACATGTCTCTCATCACTTCACTATACGTCACACGTATCAGATGGAGTTGCCTTAATATGCGATGTAGTATTCCTTTGCTAACCTTTAGCCACATTGCATGACCAAGCACTCCTTACTTGTCATCAATGACCGGAATATCTATAAGTTCATCTCTATGAACTCCTAGATCCATATAGTATCCACTGATGTTCTCTAACACATGGATACTCGGCATTTCCTTTTAAAACAGCTTTATTGGAACATTTCCATTTTCAACGCACATTCACTTTATATATCCCATATCTATTTTGTAATAATTTTTTTGTCCCCTTTTGGAAGTTCGCATCAGTGTAAATCTTTACAGTGAACCCTTCCTTATTTACATAGAACTAGTACTTCTCAAGTACTTCATCAAGTTCTTATGGTATTCCAGTAACCCTTACTGGAACTAGACAGACATCCACTTGTCATGTCCCACATACGAGTTATCTGGATGAGCATATCATATTGTCATGTCCTACATATAAGATGATGAATGCATTTTATTCTTGCTATGTCCATACATGCAAGATAATGGGATGATTACATACATGATAGATCCATATCTATTCTTAGTGTTCCCATTCTTCATAAGAATTGGACATTTGGCCTTGGGATACTAACTCCACGTAACATGGACTAGTTTTCTCCCACTGAATCTGTGCACATTGAACCCTTCAGTATAGATTGCCAATGTATGCTCTCTCTTTTCAGGTCAAGAGGTTTTTGAGAACTATCTCTATAGATATCTATTCCTATCACATAGGAAATGTCTCTATCTTCCCTAAAGATAATTTCCACAAAGGATTCCATTCTAGAACATCTCATTCCTCATCGATATGTGGAATGAAAATATGCTCCCACTAAATCAGATATCCCTTCTTTATCTTTGTCATATCAGTCAAATCCTTTGACTATATTATCAAATTAAAGATCCCAGTTCTGAGTTGCTTGTACTCAATCAATCACATTGATTAGTCCATTGTAACTCATAGACTTCATTTGCATTAATGGATTCATAAACCTTATAGGTTGTGTCACGTACACATCCTTGTTTTTATTCCTCATAGGAATGTGGTTTTAGTATTTGTATGCCAAATCTCTTAGTCATTAAGTTGTAATAAACAAGCATCATCCTTCTCAAAATGTCATCCATGTGTCTTAATGCTTAAGACTCATTCACACTTATAGATTTCATCCCAATGGGTTCTACCATCAAGGTCATACCTTTTAGGATGTAATGGTCATAAACCATAACTCAAAATCTGGTTCCTCATATTCATCTAGATAGTTGAATTATCACATGACCAACTCATCACATAGATAATCGAGGTATATCTATCAAGGATATAAGAACTCACAACCCTTTGTGATTCTTAATGTCCTTTATTAGTGTAGGGTATTCTTTATTTAAGAAGAACTTAGTTATTTGATAATCATCCTCTAACTCCTTAGAGTATGACTCCTTTTGATTTAGCCATCACCATGCCTTAATCACAAGTTCACTATCATATACTATCATAATCACTCACAAGGTTCTCAAGCATTTGGTTTAAGTATCCCATTCCTTGATCACATCAATAATTAATACTTTTACCAAATTTGTACTTCATCTATGATATTCTTGAACACTTCAAGATATTCATATTGGTATTTCTCTAAACACCATTTGAAGTATTAGCATTTATTCCAATAGGTATGTAAATACATCACATGTATTATACCTAATAGGATAATCATTCTCCCATTACTACTAGTGAAGATTGATTTATCATGTCCAAGAGATTCATGTTTCTTACTGATTCTCTAACCAAAAGAGTCTAGCTTATCCATCAACATGGAAACTAGAGATGAATTTCTCATGATTTATGCTAATTTGATTGTTTGAGTTATCAATAACTTTTAGGTATAATTTTATGTTATGCATACCAAGTACCATAAGATAAACAAGGCATTGCCACAAAGATCATATATTTGAAATTGAAACATCAACTTTATTGATAGTTGTCCTTGTCACAACAAGATGCAACAATAAAGTGTTTCTATTTATTGGCAAATATAAAATAGCAGTTCTCAACTCTATTTCATGCCTTTAGGCTGAAATAAAATGAAAGGTGCTCCTATCTATGGCAGTAGCACTTGCTCCAATGATGAGTACTTCTTTCTTGGTCCTTTCACAAAGGCCATCACTTCTTTGTAGATCTTGCATATCATATTTGTCAGATCTTCATCTTGGTATCATATACCTCAGATAAAGAAGTGTTTATTTCATGATACCTACGGTGGAGATCTCTATCTCCTCCTTTCATCTTCTTTTGTTCTTCTAGATATAGAGGGAAATTCTCTCGTTCCCCTTCCCCATGTGCCTTGAGGCTGAAGACGACTTGGGCTGCTGGCTAGCATCAGATCCCTTCTTAGATTTGCCCATGCCCTTGGACCTGCCATTCATTCTGTTGATCAACATCACAGACTTAGGCCTATCCTTCTTCATCTGTGCCTTGAGGCTGAAGACAGCTTGGATTGCTGCTAGCATCAGAACACTTCTTTGCTTTGCCCTTGTCCTTGCCTTTAAGACTTGCCCTTCATTGATCACATTAGGGTTTGTCTTTCTTCATCTTTGCCTCTACTATTCTTAACATGTCCAACATCTGTGTCAACGCTTTTCAAAGTTGTTCATGTTGTAGTTCATCATGAACTGTATGATTCTCGCAACATTTGCAATATCATACCAATAGACAAATTTTGACTCAGAGGGAATCCTTGTCTAGTCAAGTTTTTCCACATACCCAATCACATTGAGTGTGTGAATACCTACTGGATCTTCTTCTATCATGACATACTAGGATAGTGTCTTGGATACATCATATGTCTCATGTTGTCTCTGCAACTCATAGTTCAAAGAATACAACATTAAGCACTCCACATCAATGTCATCCTCGGTATGCTTCCATAAGCATACTTCAGCTATTGGTGTGGTGGGATCGAGTTCATCTGGTTCTAGTACAACTAGGACTTCGAGCTTTCACTCTTCAATTGAGAACACTTCTCAACGTCCTAACCAATCATGGAATTATTCCCATTTAATTTGTCCATCTCAAGGACCGATTGCAAATAAAGTGATTATTGTTGATTAGCCATTTATTGTACAAAAAAGAAATATATGCAATTTAGTCCAAAAACTCATGTTTGACTTATTTGATTGATTTGAAAAAGTTTTACGATATAATTAGGACTTTAATTAATTATCGCTCTCACTATTTTTGTTCAAATTGATAGCCCTCACCATCAATTTGGAAGATTGCAGCGTATAATCTTCTAGTGGGCCACGATCCTGAAATCCTCTAAGTCATGGACCAGCTAGGGTTGTCACCCACAACTTAGATCTTCTAGGTAGGCACCTCTTACCAATTGCATCATATGCAACTCTTGAAAGATGTCATGCGCAACTCCTTGCCATGATCACCTCCATGCCTCAAGGTGCTAGATCCTATCTAGGTCACCTTGTTAAGTCTAACCCAAAGCCAACACGATGAATATGCACCCTGCTAGGGCAGACCCACATATCCATCCTTCACACTTCCATGAGATAGATGGTGCACCATGCTATGGCATGCCCACACTTGGCTGATCCAACTTTTCACGTGTGTTTCATTTGGAAGGCATCTAAAACTTTAATATTTAATGAGGGATTTGGCTTTATAGGTACATATACATATCCAATCACCACAATATATAGTACATATCATATACATGCTATATCCCATAGAAAACATGTGAAACAATAAAAGCGATGATTATGGCCATTCTAATGTGATTCCTCGAGCCAAGAGATATCACGGTCATCTAGGTCCACATCACATGCAACATGTACAAGATGAACTCTGTGCTTTGCCATTCTGGGTTTGATCAACTCATCTCCATGATTGATTGGTTCTCCATCAGGTCGGTTGGTTGGGTACCACCAGCTAATCATCTGGAGCCTCCAGCTGATCAGTTCACCAATTGTCGTGCATCTCCTCAGGTCGCCACCCTCTCATCTCGCTCCTCAAACCGGTCATCTGGAATGCCAACCGATCGGTTCACACCTTGAATCAATCGTCTCAGTTGTCGTCGGGTTGTCCTCCGTTATTTGACATAACAGAAAATAAAAGATCTATCCTATTTACATTTGCATTGGGAAACCCCGAGTTACATTCAGGGGAGCAAAGGTAGGAAAGAAATCTTGAGTTATCTCGAGTTACATCAAGAATAGGAGGTAGAGAATCGATGCGTAGACCGAGATGCAAGCAACCACATTCAACCAAGCACACAAACATAGGGTTTATTGGCCATAACCATGCTATACATCCATCACAAAACTCATTTAAGGTCATCACGTATCGAGTGCATTCATATTACATATCATATATGTAAATTGGGATTTGTGGATTTAGAATTGGACATGCATAAAGCCATTATTATTCGCATTGTATGCCATTAAATAAGGAGACAAACAAAAATTGATCACATCGAAATCCTAAAGTATAGAGTAGTTGACCTGGCTCTGATACCACTGTTGGGTTATAGGGGAGGTAGAGAAGGCAGTAGACACAAAAAATTTTCTTCTCCCCAAACCCAGTACGAAGGAATCACATCAACATCTATACAGTAGGAAGGATGGTTTGGAGAGACATAACTTATCTCGAGGCTTGCTCAGAGACATTACCTCACAGCTAGTGCGGTCTTCACCTCCGGTCTTGGATGGTGTTTGTGCAACTCCTGGTCGCACCTGGACTAGAAGCTCCTAGTTGCACCCAGACTGATGGATCGACAACTATCATTCGAGCGGAAGAAATCTCCCGCCTTTGTAGTAGTCCAAACAGACCACCTGGAACTGCAGTCAACCTGTCCAATAAGACACTGGAAGGAGTCGTCCCCTTCTGTCGACATACTAGTCACCGACATTCTCTCCCGCCACCAGTCACCATTCTGCACTTGTCTTTCCCTTACTGTGCCTCCCTAGTCAGGTAGCACTTTCTCGGGCTCTCATAGTTCACAACCAGAGAGGACAACTTAGCAGAACAACTGGTGTTCTGAGTTGTACTTGAGAAGCCCCCAATACCCCTATATATATAGGAGGGATCAGGGTCAGGGTTCTCTACCCTGGGCAGTGCAGGGCTAAAACAGGAGTAGAAGGGTCTGGAATTTCCATAAAACAATCAACTACGCCAGCTGAACCGATCGGTCATGCATGAATCGATCGGCTGGGGCCATGAGCCGATCGGTTCATCAAATGAGCCGATCGGTTCATGTCCCTGGTCCAGCAAATTGACTTTCTTATTTTTGTTTCTAATCAATCCTAAGATCAATTCTTGTCCCAATCGAATTGTACAAGTGAAACGAAGATATTTACTCACATGTCCCTGACTTTCCCAACTTGCTCGGTTGGTCAATCGAGCCGATCAATTCAACACCTTGAACCAATCAGTTTAGTGACATGAGCCGATCGGTTCATCACATGAGCTGATCAGTTGGGAGTGCAGACTGTGCAGAATCAGTCAATTGCAGTTTCAATCAATTCGATACTCTAATCAATTGATCCAACACCTTGAACACTATGATACTGAGCTATAAATCGATTGAGTGTTTAATTGAACCACTAAACTCCTTTAGTAATCAGTCTAAACATCATTTGTGGAGAAATTCCTCTTCTAGGTTCAATCCTATGTGTGTGACCCTGTGGGCCCATTTCACGTTGGTAGTGAAAGTCCATAACACTTATGACTTCACAAGAAAAGAGCGGTGCCTAGTCGCACATCAGTGCTACCCAAGTGAAATAGAAAGTTGGAGAACAACTTTCAATCCTACAATCCATGGACGGTGTTACCGCGAGTGTATAATTCCTTTGTCACTGATATCCCGAATGAACTCGAGGCATGGAAAAGTCATCCTATCAACGTTCATTCACTTTCTTGATCTCAGAGTAGACTGGAGGAGATATGTATGACATCAATATCACATACTGATTCACACATGCATGTGCACGCCTATCTCAATCCTACTCATCAAGTGGCCATGGATATCAAAATTCCTTAGGAAGGAAAAATCCCATATCTATCACTCACCCCTCAAAAGCCCCATGTGTCAAAGCCACCCAATCATCACCTTTATAACAACCCATGTTTTAGGACTGCGTTTGATGATGTCAAAGTGTGCCCAACGACATGTGTTGAGTGTAGTGATTTCAGGTCTAAGAATCACACTCTCCACCATCACTGTGAGAACAGACTGTGACTACCATGTCATGGTTCCATGTGTCAAACTCATGGTGGGTCTGTCCGGTACACTTGTTCTCTAACAAGTACCTATGTGTTTGGTTTGGTATCTCCATATCGTGACTAATGAGATTATGTCATCAACCAACACCACAATCTAGTCTTGTGTGTCATTTCTATCTATCTACCTTCCACAATGACATCTGACTAGGGACATAATAAGAATGTACAAACTCTTAGCATATGTATGATCTCATCGTTTAGGTCCTTAACGTGAAAGAATACGTCATTGAGTACTTTCATTCTCTAGACATTCAATCTATTCTATCATTATCTCATACGAATGAACCAGAAAGAATTAGAAGCTTTCCTTTGATGTTTATCAAATCAATCTTAATGTATCCCACCAATCATCCCAAGATTGGCTCTCAGAGCATATATACCAACAAAGCCATCATAGCCAAAATGGAAGAATAGTTCAAAATAGCCTTTGTAGTGAAGGCAACCTATATAGAACAGTGTTTTTTTGAGGGTGTGCAAAGTCAAATCATGTGGGAAATGGGGGATTCTTTGTTCTTATAGAGTGGAATTCAGTAGTGAAGGATCAATCAGTCGACAAATATGTTGATATGCTTATCATTAAAGAATGGTTCAGTTGAACATTGGAAACTATCAATGAAAATGATAGGGTTTTGACAATGGGTGAGGTAGAACTAAATGTGTGAAAGAGTAGGGAAATTCATGCCATCGATTGATGTGCACTAATGACAATATTAATTATAGATATGAACTAATGACAACACTAATGGAGTGCCTTACCCCACCATGAATCTACACACATTTAACAAGCATGTGTTGAACATACTGACATTCAACTAAGACAAATTCTCTTTACAATTAATGTCTCTCCATAATTTGATTTTGAAGTTGCTAATATTTAAGAAACAAAATAATAAGTTTTTGTTTGAGAGAACCACTATGCATCCTTCTTCCATTATAATTAGGACGCATTGGTACTTCACATCATTTGGCAAAACATCTGATCTTTGACCCAAAGACTCTAAAGCTGAAGGAGGTAACTATATAAGACTCGATGTAAAACTCAAGTAGTCATATAGTGGTACAAGATTCTTATCCTAATTGATTATGAAATTGTTGGTATATATTCCTAGAGAGTTAATCATATGATGATTATACTGGGGAATCATGTACTTGAATTGACAATAATAAAGCTAATTCCATCTATTATGTTTGTCTCAATCATGAGATGATGACACAAACATGGTAGATTTCCAAAGAATGATGTTACTCAATGACTTATGTCTTGAGAATGATGACCTGAACAATGAGATCATATGCATGATAAGAGAACATATATTCTACTTATGTCCCTAGTTGGATATTACTATGGAAGAAAAATAAACAACAATGATACATAATACTGGAATGTGTTTTGAAGATGACAAAGTCTCATTAGTCATGATATAAGATATCAAGTCACACACATAGGTAGTTGTTAGAGTACAATGTATCAGATAGACCCACCTTGAGAGTGATACATGAAGACCATGGAATGGTAGTCACAATCAACTCTCAAAGTGATAGTGGTGATTGTGGTTCTTAGACCTAAAGTTACCACACTGATCACATGTCGTTCATGGAACTTTGACACCATCCAACCTGATCTTGAATAAGGGTTTACATGAAGGTGGTGCTCGGGTATGTTGTGACACATGGGGAATGACTGTGAGTGATGTAGATGAGATATGTTCCTTCTAAAATTCGTTTATATTAAGTGCCTAGAAGAATACACTTGAAATGTGAAAAGTAGTTTTACAAACCATCTATCCAAGAGTTGTATTAGATGCAGTTGGCAAAAGTTGTCTACCTAAATAGTCAAGTTGTGTGTGCTCATTGAAAGATACTTAAAAAAGATAAACTTTTAACATTTATATCTTGTAAGATATGCTATTGCATTGCAAAGTTAATATAAATAAAATTTCAACGATTATAGAGGCAAATAAGAAAGTTATATAAAACTACACGTATGAAAAACAAATAAAACCAACGAAAAGATGACTTACAAGATGTTTCTATCACTCCATGATAGGTGGATGGTGAATAATGAACAAAATTAGTCAAGAATTGGACATAAGAATAAAATTTGTTTCTCTTTGAGCTGTGTTGTTGGGCACACCTGACGTGGAATATTATCACACAACAAACTCACCCAGGGATGAAATACCTGAGTTTTTACCAAAACCTTGTGCAATAATACCACCCGCAAGTGGACAAGTCTTATTGCAGTATAGTTGAGGATCAAATCCCAAGGGACAACATTTTTAAGAATCTTTCTACTAGTCGAATCTAGTTGAATCAAGACTAATATTTAGAACAGAGGTTGGTTTGATTTTAATTAAACTAAGTACAAGAAAAATAAAGAGCATGATTAAAAGTTGATTAAAGATTAATGATGGGAATCACTGGGATGGTCTCGGGTTTCACCACCGCTACACATGAAAATACATCCAAACACAAACATTCAGGCAAGATATAACTATCCAAATAGAGCTGCTACAAAACTCCCCATACGGGCGTCACGCTAGCATAAGCATCACCTTAGGTATCTGACCTCTCGTCACCATCTAGACCACATACTTATGGCTCCGAAGATATAGAAATCCAAATGAAGTTGTGGCCCTTCCTGAGGGATGTTTAGGCACACAGAAGCGTCACCGTGGGCTAGATGACTCATCCCCTCACGGATCATACACTTACGACCTCAAAGAATCCCATTCTATCTCTAGTTTGGGAGTCAACCATGTTAATCGACATTCAAATCCTACATATTGAAGTTGTCGCAACATAGGAAAAAATAAGATAAATGCAAGAAGGTGATCAATCTACAAGCACACATTGACGATTAACAACGAAATGAAAAGTTATATACAAGCCATGAAATGTTTAATATCTAAACATGTAAGCATGGGCAACGAGACTAGTCCCCACACCCCAGCGAAAGAAAACTACTCGCTCATGATGAGAGAGACAAGAAAAACAAGAGAGAGAAGATTCTTCCATGAGCATGGTGAAGAAGATGATCACATCTCAATGGAGAAATGGTCTTCTACACAACGTCGGGGCAGATCAGGACGAGGAGGGAAGAACACCACGGTAGACGGGGCAGATCTTCTCTCTCCACCTTCTCTTTCTTCTCATAGTCCTCGCTCGCAGTAGGAGGAGCAGCTCATGGACGCGATGGCGACATAGGCACGACGTAGATGCATCAGATCTAGATCTAGATCTAGATGGAGTGGCTTGCACCAGGGGTCAAATGCTTCTTGGGCGTAGCCTGGCTGTGGAGGAGACCGTCTCCTTAGGCTGAGGACAGACCTGCAACCTAACAATGTCTAGAGAGGTTGCCCAAATGGCTGGGGGTCACGTTCTATTTATAGGAAGGCTGGGAACCGCCTTACTTTCGTGACCCGGTTATTTGCAGTAGGTTGTGGTCTTTGTATCAAAGACCGTGGTCGCGGTTCTATTCTCTGGTTGGGTGGTCGCGGTTATTTACGTAATCAAGCCGCGGTCGAGGTTCGGTTGAGGTCGAGGCTATGGAAGGTGGAGGTCGTAGTTGTTGCATGGGAACCACAGGCTAAGCAGAGGGAGATGGAAGCAGTATGTGGAGGTGAAGAGGAGGTGAGACCGTGGGTGTGGGCCGAGGACAGAACCGCGGGCGGTTTCTGGCGTTGCAGGCGAAGGGCGGACCATGAATGGAGGAGGAGCCGCTAGGTCACGGTTTGCAGGGTGGTTGTCGCGATCAGAGAGGATGGAAGGAGGATGATCGTGGACTGTTATGATGGAAGTCGCGGTCTCTGGGAGTCATGATTGTGGATGGTCGTGGCCATGGGAGTCGCGATCTTGGGCAGAGTTTGATTGAGATCACGGTAACTGTGAGGTCACAATGTTGTTATGATGTGGTCACGGTAAATGGAAACCGCGGTCGCGGTTTGTAGCTCTGCAGAACCGCGGGCATGTGGTTGCGGTTAGACACACCGCGATCGCAATGTTGGAGGGAAAACCACAGACGGGTGGGTTGAGAAGATCGTGACTAGGCTGGAGGGAACCGCGATCGTGGTTAGGGTTAGCTGGGAGAAGAGAACCACGATCTATTATTAGAGGAGAAGCAGGAGTCGCGGTCCGTGAGTGGGAGATTGGACTTGATTGCTGTCAACCCAAATGAACAAGGGCCTAATTAATAGATGGGCTGAGAGAATTTGGCCCATGTGCTATAGTTTGGCCTGCAAAACAAGAATAAAATCTAATTAAAATAGAGATAAAATCATTTAGGATAAGTAACAATGTATAAAGAGATTTAGGCCATAGAAGCAATTTATCGGAGAAAAACTGGGCCTGAGATGGTGACTAAAATTCCATGATGAATATGCATTTATCAAAATACCCCAAACTTAAACGTTTCTCAACCTCGAGTAACACAAAATCTGGAACAATCGCCAAATGAATACTTTCAACTCGTGTGATTGCCTCATCTTCACATCACAATTATTTCTTCTCTACTCTGTATGACTAAGCATCTCAACTTCCTGAGACCACTGAACACATCTTACCATATCTTCGTTCTTGAGTTCGTTTCCCAACATCACTTCCTCCCTACGTTTTCCAACATCAAGCATGTCAAAGAGTTTTGTAAGAGTCCAGAGACACCGTAGAACAACAAGTGTGCACTTGATCTGACACTTGTATTTTTAGGATATTGGTAAGCGTAGGCATTCATTGTGCCAGTAGGTGGAAATGGGAGTGAAGGGTGGTATGGAAGGAAGAAATAAATCTCTCCTCTATTCGACTCGAGATTTTTATTATATGGTTGCAATTTCATTGATTGTTTTTTTGTGCGAATCTATCCTCTATTTGACTCGAGATTGCATTTCTTTATGTGCACATTGACATCTCTTCTTGGTGGTACGCCCCTATTACATAGAGAGGGGTATGGAAGAAGCGAATAAAGAGAGAAAGGGTGTGCCACCCCGAACTTAGGGTTTGGCACTATATTGGCTATTTTTGTTTCTTTTGATGGACGAAGGGGTAAGAAGATGATAGAAGAAGCGTAGAAGAGAGTTTAGATCATAATGCAACTTGATTTACAATTCAGTGCACTGAGTCGTTCTCCTTATCAGACTCTGCTCAAATAATGACTTGATGAGGATCCAGTTGAGATTCCATGCTATTGTTCCACTAGTCAGTTAGGAAGCACAATGTGTTTGATCCCTCTCAGTTCGATAGATACTTGCCATTTTTACTGAACATGATATTAGGATTCATAAGCTTCACACGGTGATTTCTAACCATTGGCTAGCTTCAAAATTTGTCCCTCTTGAGGCTTTTCTTTGGATAAGGAGGGTATAATGATTCAAAACTGCATGGAAAAATGGGATAGCCGACTAGGTAATGGCTTTGATTGAAACAAAAGCATCAAAACTGCATCAAGTTTCTATAAATCTTCTTTGGAAACTTAAAATTTTGAAAATTTTGGTCAAAATTGTAACGATGGAATCTTAAGTACGAAGCAGATAGGAGTGGGTGGAAAGTAAAGTACATACCACCCACCCTCCACCCTGAACTTAGAAATTTGCTCATCCCGAGCAAATTCTAAATCCGAGATGGAGGGAAAAAATCGTGCCAGTTGGTCCACCAGATGTGGTTGCAATCCTTTCGACAACACGTCCTTCATATGAAATCTTAAAAATGAAAATTATCAGAACTTAAGACTGCATCTTGCGATGCATTGTCTACCAGGTGCAAAATTACCTAAAAAGTAAAAACAAAATTGAAGAAAAATTCTAATTCAAAATTAAAAGTAGAAACAAAAGTATTGATCAGGTTGCCTCCCGACAAGCACCTTTGTTTTACATCGATGGCTTGACATGATTTCTTCAGTTTTCTGGTAGATATGTTGGTTTGGACAAATTCATCAATTCATCAGTGCTAGTATCGGCTGTGGTGAAATATCACTTCAAGTGTTGGCCATTTGCCACAAAATCGCCTAACTTCTCACTCAATAAAGTAAATGCACCATGCATATAGATTCTCTTGACAATGTATGGCCCAAACCATCGAGAATGAAGTTTCCCTGGGAATAACTTCAATCTTGAGTTGAACAACAAAACTTGGTCTCCCACTTGAATGTCCTTCCTCTTCAATTGACCATCGTGCCATAACTTTGTGCGTTTCTTTATAGATTCTGACATTCTCATAAGCTGTCATCCGGAGTTCTTCTAACTCTTGAAGTTGCAGAATCCTAGCTTCGCCAGCTTTCTTAATGTCAAAATTCAGCTATTTTATTGCCCACCGTTCTTTATGTTCTAGTTCCACGGGCAGGTGGCATGACTTTCCATAGATCAGTCGGAAGGGTGTTGTTCTAAGAGGAGTTTTGAAAGTGGTTCGGTAAGCCCATAAAGTGTCATTGATTTTCACTGACCAATCCTTTCAGTTGCGTCCTACTGTCTTTTCCAAGATAGCCTTGAGTTGACGATTTGAAACATCGACCTACCCACTTGTTTGTGGGTGGTAGGGGGAAGCTACCTTATGTGTTATACCCTATTTTCTTAACAACGCTTTAAAACTTCTTTCCATAAAATGAGAACCTCCGTCGGATATCACTGTGCGTGGGACTCCGAAATAGGGAAATATAATGTCTTTAAACATCTTGATAACTGGTTTAGAATCGCTAGTTACAGACAGTATGACCTCTACCCATTTAGAGACATAATCAACCGTGACTAGGATGTAGGAAAATCCATGTGAGGATGGGAATGGACCCATCTAGTCCACTCCCCAAACATCAAAAATCTCGACTTCTTACCATAGCTTAAGTGGCATCTCATCTCTTTTCATTATGTTACCCGTTCTCTTGCATTTGTCGCATGATAAAACAAAGTTATAGGCATCTCTGGATATGGTTGGCCAAAAGAAACCACATTGCAAAACTTTCAAAGTAGTTTTCTTAGAACTCATTTGGCCTCCAACTGGGCTTGTGTGGCATTACTCTAAAACAAGACAAGCTTCTTCCTCAGCTATACAATGTGTGTAGAGACCATCAACACAGAGCTTGAAGAGGTACAGTTCATCCCAGTGATATTTCCTCACATCATGCGTGAATTTCTTCAAAGCATTGCCAGTACACTCAGGGTGGATGACACCAGCTGCAAGGTAGTTCACATAGTTCGAGTACCAAGGAGTCGCTTCTGAGACTTTCATAAGCTGGTCATCTGGAAGAGAGTTGTTAATTGGGATCTTCTCAGTTTCCAGAGTGTGGATACGACTTAAGTGGTCTGCTACAACATTTTCTGTGCCTCTCTTATCTCTAATCTCAAGATCAAATTCTTGCAATAGGAGAATTCATCTTATTAGCCTTGGTTTTTCATCTTTCTTTTTTAGGAGGTAATGGATAGCAGCATGATCTGTGTAGACAATGACATTCGAACCAATGAGGTAGGATCTAAACTTGTCAAAGGCATACACAACTACTAGGAGTTCCATCTCAATAGTTGCACAGTTCCTCTGAGCTCCGTCAAGGGTCTTCGATGCATAATAGATGACATGATGTTTCTTCTCTATACATTGGCCCAAAATGACACCCACAACGCAATCACTGGCATCACACATAATTTCAAATGGGTGATCGCAATATGGGGCTTGGAGGATGGGTGTTGTTGCAAGGGCATGTTTTAGATTGTTGAAACTTTTGATACATTCTTCATCAAAGTGGAAATCAGTGTCCTTCGGTAATAAGTTTGTCATCGGCTTGGTTATCTTGGAGAAATCCTTAATAAACCTTCTGTAAAAGCCCGTATGACCAAGGAATGTGCATTCTTCTCTTACGTTGGTTGGGATGTTGAGTCTAGAAATCACTTCAATCTTTTCTTTGTCTACTTCGATTCCTCGATTGTTGACCCTATGACCAAGGACACTACCTTCCTTTACCATAAAATGACATTTCTTCCAATTTAGCACAAGATGTGCTTCTTCACATCATTTGAGGATGAGGGAGAGGTGCTTCAGACACGAATCATATGAATCTCCATATACGGAGAAATCATCCATAAAAACTTCCATAATAGTTTTGATTAGACCAGCAAATATTGCTTCCATGCAGCGTTGGAAGGTTGGAGGTGCATTACAGAGCCCGAATGGCATCTTTCTAAAGATGTATGTTCCAAAGGGGCAAGTGAAAGTAGTTTTCTCTTGGTCATATGGATGTATAGGAATTTGATAGAATCTAGAGTAACCGTTGAGATAGAAAAAATATTCCCGGTGAGCCAATCACTCTAAGACTTGATTTAGAAAATGCATCAGGAAGTGATCCTTACGAGTGGCCTTGTTGAACTTCCTATAATCGATGCACATCCTCCACCCGGTCACTGTTCGAGTGGGGATGAGTTCATTATATTCATTCCATATCACAGTAGTTCCACCTTTCTTTGGGACTACATGTACAGGACTCACCCATGGTGAGTCAGATATAGGATAGATGATTCCGGTAGTGAGCAACTTAATGACTTCACGACAGACTACTTCCTTCATATTAGGATTCAACTTATGTTGATGTTCAATAGTCATCTTGTGGTTTTCTATCATAGGGATTTTGTGCATGCAAAGCGCTTGACTGACCCTGGTGAGATCACTCATCTTGTAGCCAATGACTTTCCTTCTTTCTTTTAATTCTTTCAGGAGTTTATCTTCTTGTTCGGTCATTAGATCGGAATTTATAATAACTGGACAAACCTTGAGATCATCCAAAAACATGTACTTCTGGCTTCTCGTACGGATCTTCAGTTGCATTCACAATCTTGAGTTCCTCCAATTTGGCTTCCAGATCTTCTTCGACATTGTTGAGGTGAAGAACACAATCTTTAACTTGTTTGTCAATGGAGTTGTCAGCAGATGGGTTTGTAAGAGTCACTTCTAAAGGATCGTCTTGTTCATACTCCTCTTGTGTGAGGAGTGACATTTTCTCTATGCAATCAATCAAGTAGAATTCTTCTTGCATGCTTGATCTTCGCATGCTTTCAAAAACTTTGAACTCGAGGGTTTTTTTACCTAGTCTGAGTAGCAAGGTTCCTGCTTCCACATCAATCAAATCTCTTGTAGTGTCAAGGAATGAAAAACCAAATATAAGAGGGTATCTGGACTCCTCTTTTATGTCCATGATGACAAATTCACAAGGGACATAAGAGTCCTTGCCTACCTTGACAGGGACATCTTCAATGATTCCCAAGGGAAGAGTCATAGAGTTATCTACAAGTTGTATGGTCATACCAGTTGGGAGAAGTTCTGCAAACCCTAGCCTCTTGCAAAGGCTAAGTGGCATGATAGAGATGCTAGCACAAAGATCGACTAATCCCTTCTTACATGAAGAGTCACCGATATGGCATGAAATCCCAAAGGATCCTGGGTCCTTCTGTTTCTTGGGCATCTTGCTCTGAATAATATCAAAAGTAGTTGTTTCTAACTTCACTGTCTCATATTCTTCGGTTATATACTTCCTCGTGAGAAGTGACTTCAAGTATTTAGTCCAGCCTGGTATCTTAGCCAGCACATCTAGAAAGGGTATATCAACATGAAGCTTCTTCATAGCTTCCTTGAACTTATTTAAATGAGTATCAAGCTTGGTTTGCTTCAAATGAGATGGGAAGGGAGGACGAGGCTTGTACACTGGAACATCTGGCTCAGGTGTGTCTTCTGCCTCTATAGCTATTGGTTCCTCCAATCTTGCTTTGTCTGTCTTATCAGCAGTTGGTGGTTCCTTCGGTTGAGACTCAAGTATTGTAGAGTCTTAGACATTCACCAAGTCATCATAATTTGTTGCTACTATTGGTATCTTGGCAGGGGGTCTGAGTAGTCTTTCTCGGACTTGGTGGTAATAGCCTTCAGTTGTTCAGGATGCTTAGGATTGTTCTCTGGTTGGCCAACGAAAGTTCCAGTAGGTGGCTTGAGGCTAGTTGAAACTTGAGCTAGTTGAGATTCAATAGCCTTCTGATGGGCTTGCTGGTTAGCTATCATAGTCTGATGTGACTGAAACATCTTCTCAATACCGACAAATTTGTCATCAAGAGAGATGGGGCTGGCTTGTTTCTCTTGTTGTTGTTGATAAGGGACTTGGTTGGGGTTCTGTAATTGAGAGTTATTTTGATACTGGTTGTAGTTTCTATTCTGGAAGTTTCCTCTAAAGTTCCCTTGATTCCCAAAATTTTGTTGTTGGTTATACTGGAATCTAGGCGGGCCTCGTTGTTGATTATTTGAACCAAATTTTCACGAGTTTTCTGCTCCTGAAGGATTTCCATATTGGAAACTCAGATGGTTCCTGCTCTGATTCGGGTTATAGTATCCTTGGCCAGGGATAATGTTGATAGCATTCATATTTTTTAGTTGACCATTATCTCCTTGGGTACAAGTATTGCCCAGAATAACATCATAGAGGATATTACAGGCTAGTGTAGAATGATCAGTGCCTTTACATGCTTCACAGAACAGTGAAGCTTACTTGACTTGTTCTTGTTGTCGAGGGGGCGAGCGTCTTCTTTCATAGGTAGAAAAAGATGATTCAAGTTGGTCTTGCTTGGCAACTAGAAGCTTTAGGGATTTGGCGATAGACTTGTACTCAGGAGTAGCTTCTTCCATAGCAACCTTGAACACTCCTTTACTTACATGTCTACCCCAGTTGGCTTGGTTTTCAGCTCCAAGGGTGACAACTTTCCATGCACTATCATAACTTTGACGCATGAAGTTTCCTCCAGATGAGGAGTCTAAAAACTTCTTGATATCATCGTCTACACCCCTATAAAAGATTTTGATGAGTTGATTCTTAGGAATGCCATGATGCGGACACTTTCGTAGAAGCTCTATGTATCATTCCCATGCTTCTGTAAGGGTTTCACCAGGGACCTAAGTGAATTATGTTATTCAACCCCTAATTTCATAGGTGAGACAAGGAGGATAAAACTTTTCTAGAAAAATATTCTGAAGTTGTTCCCAAGTGGTGATGGGTTCACATTGTAAGGAATTATACCAACTCATGGCTCTATCAACAAGAGTGTATTTGAAGAGACGAAGTCTGATGGAATCATCTGTGACTCCATTCTGCTTTGTCATAACACATAGATATATAAACCTCGAAAGATGTTCTTGACTATATTCTCTTTGCTTACCATAGAAAGGGCTATTTTGAAGCAGTGTAACCCAATGTGCTCTTATCTCAAAATTAAGAGCATTGATGGGAGGAGGTTGAACTGGGTGATGAACGTCATCAGCTTTAGGGATTGAGAATTCTCTAAGGTCCTTTTGTAACACAGCTTGTTGAGATGCTTGGATTTCTTCTTGAACTGCAACTCGAGCTTCTTGCATAAGCCTATCTATTTGTGCATTAAGGGCTTGAGCTACCCTTCAGGCTATTTCCTCCTCTTGTGCCATCCTTACTTGGTTTTCTCTGATCTGACGACGAAAGGTTCTGTCTATCTTAGGGTCAAAGCTAGTAGAGAGTTCGGGACTGTTCGAACGGTGTATACACTAGACTTTATGGGTACCTAGGATGGAAAGATCTTTCAGTGGTGAGATGGACGGAGTAGAGTCAAATTCAAGTATATATGATTGATAGTATCAAAATTAAAAGAAAACCCTAGATTAGTCTCAAAAGAACTAGATTTAACTAGAAGATTCTGTTGTCCCCCACAACGGTGCCAAAATTTGACGTAGAATATTATCGCACTAACAAACTCACCCAGGACTGAAATCCCTGAGTTTTTACCAAAACCTTGTGTAATAATACCACCCTCAAGAGGATGGGTCTTACCGCAGTATATTTGAGGATCGAATCCCAAGGGACAACATTTTTAAGAATCTTTCTACTAGTCAAATCTAGTTGAATCAAGACTAATATTTAGAACAAAGGTTGGTTTGATTTTAATTAAACTAAGTGCAAGAAAAGTAAAGAGTAGGATTAAAAGTTGATTAAAGATTAATGATGGGAATCACTGGGATGGTCTCGAGTTTCACCACCGCTACACATGCAAATACATCCAAACACAAACATCCAGGCAAGATATAACTATCCAAATAGAGCTGCTACAAACCCCCCATACGGACATCAGGTTCACGTAAGCATCACCTTAGCTATCATACATCTTTTCACCATCCAGATCACATACTTACGGCTCTGAAGATACAAAAATCTAAATGAAGCTGTGGCCCTCCCTGAGGGATGTTTAGGCACAAAGAAGCATCACCGCGGGCTAGATGGCTCGTCCCCTCACAGATAATACACTTACAACATCAAGGAATCCCATTCTATCTCTAGTTTGGGAGTCAACTGCGTTAATCGACATTCAAATCCTACATATTGAAGTTGTCATAACATAGGAAAGAACAAGATAAATGCAAGCAGGTGATCAATCCACAAGCACACATCGACGATTAATAACGAAATGAAAAGTTATATACAAGCCATGGAATGTTTAACATATGAACATGTAAGCATGGACAACGGGGCTAGTCCCCACACCCCAGCAAAAGGAAACTACTCGCTCATGATGAGAGAGACAAGAAAAACAAGAGAGAGAGAGAAGATTTTGCCATGAGCATGGTGAAGAAGATGATCGCAGGTCAGTGGAGAAATGGTCTTCTACACAACGTCGGGGCAGATCAGGATAAGGAGGGAAGAACACCACAGTATACAGAGCATATATTCTCTCTCCACCTTCTCTTTCTTCTCGTAGTCCTCACTCACAACAGGAGGAGCAGCTCATGGACGTGATGGTGATGTAGGCACGTCGTAGATGCAGTAGATATAGATCTAGATCTAGATCTGGATGGAGTGTCTTACACTAGGGGTCGAACACTTCTTGGGCGCAACCTGGCTGTGGAGGAGACCGTCTCCTTAGTCTAAGGACAGACCTGCAACCTAATGGCATCTGGAAAGGCTGCCCCAATGGCTAGGGGTCATGTTCTATTTATAGGAAGGTTGGGCACTTCCTTACTTTCGTGACTCGGTTATTTGTAGCAGGTCGCGGTTTTTGTATCACAGACCACAGTCGCGGTTCTGTTCCCAGGTTGGGTGGTCGTGGTTATTGACATAATCATGTCACGGTCACGGTTCGGTGGAGGTGAGGTTATGGAAGGTGGAGGTCACGGTTGTTGCATGAGAACCACAGGCTAAGTAGAGGGAGAGGGAAGCAATAGGCGGAGGTGAAGAGGAGGTGAGACCGCGAGTGTGGGCGGAGGATAGAACCGCGGGCGGTTGCTGGCGCTGCATGCGGAGGGCGGACCGTGAATGGAGGAGGAGCCACTAGGTCGTGGTTTGTAGGATGGTTGTCACGATCAAAGAGGATGGAAGGAGGACGATCATAGTTTGTTATGATGGAAGTCACGATTGTGGATGGTCGTGGCCATGGGAGTCGCGATCTTGGGTAGATTTTGATTGAGATCACGATAACTGTGAGGGCGCAGTGTTGTTATGATGTGATCACGATAAATGGAAACCACAGTCGTGGTTTGTAGCTCTACAGAACCGTGAGCAGGTGGTCACGGTTAGACACACTGCGGTCGTGATGTTGGAGGGAAAACCGTAGACAAGTGGCTTGAGAAGATCACGACCAGGCTGGAGGGAACCGCGATCGCGGTTAGGGTTAGCTGGGAGAAGAGAACGACGATCTATTATTAGAGGATAAGCGGGAGTCGTGGTCCGTGAGTGGGAGATTGGACTTGATTGCTATCAACCCAAATGAACAAGGACCCAATTAATAGATGGGTTGAGAGAATTTGGCCCATGTGCTATAGTTTGGCCTGCAAAACAAGAATAAAATCCAATTAAAATAGAGATAAAATCAATTAGGCTAAGTAAGGATGTATAAAGAGATTTAGGCCATATAATCAATTGATCGGAGCAAAACTGGGCCATAGATGGTGACTAAAATTCCATGATGAATATGCATTAATCAACACCTATGTGTGTTCGATAAAGGTAGAGCCAACCAATTTTCAAAGATTGTGTTGTTCACTTTAACAATATTGAAAGTGGACTTTGAGAAATGATATGAAACTCCATTTGAAAATATCCATGCCTATCGATATGTAACAAGTCATGTTGATGCTTGTTTGATAAAATATGGGGTATGACACGTTCAATTTTGGAAGTTTACAGATAGATTTATAGAGTTCAATTGTTTTCTTTATTTATGCTTTCTATTTTGGATAATGATAATTATATAAAAAACCAGAGGAGAGAGATCAAAATTACACTAAAAAATCAAAATCGAATAGGAATTGTACAAGGAAATACCATAATAAATCCTCTTCGCAATTGTAAAAGCAAATCAAACTAAAAAGGAATCTACGTGCGCATTAAATCACTAATTAATTGTCAGAGAGGAGTCAAAATGATAAATATTTTTATTGCATTATTTCACTTGGAAAGTATAAAAGAACCATCAATGGAAACTCTTAGGGGGAGCTTATCAAATAAAAAACTGTCAACGCAATAAAGTAGATTAGTTAACACCTTTTAACCAAACCATATTCATTAATTTTCAAAAGTCAAAATGGAATAGAAATTGTAATAGGAAATAATACAAGAAATTCTTTTTACAATCATAAAAGCAGCACAAACTGAAACAGAATCTACAAATACATTAACTTAGCGAATAAATCCCAAAAAGGAGTTAAAACAATACAAATTTTTTATTGTATGTTTAACTTGAAAAGTATAAAAGAACCATCAATGAAAAACTCTTGGAGGGGCCGTATCAAATTAGAAATATTCAAATACAATAAAGTAGATTAATTAACAACTTTAAACCCAACCATATTCACTAATTTTTGAAAATCTTGGGGGGAGGGGGCGGGCGTAGCCCTTCCCAGTCTTATAGGAGATCTGCCACTGCTTAAACCCCACCTTCTATGTCAAGCAACTGGGGGTTTGAGGCAAGGGTTCATACATCTCTAATTTGAAGGTTGGATTTCCTCCTTCGGTCATCAAGGTGATGATGGGACTTCCAATTTCATATTATCATTGGTAATTATACATTTCCCTTTCTCAACTTCCTCCAGTTTCTCTTTTGTATCGATGATTGATTATGTGCTTCATGTTATCCTTTTTTCTTGATTTCTTCATTGGTGGTATCTCCTTCAAGTCTTTATTATCAACCAACCCTCAGTTTTGTCCCTCTCTGCCTCTTTGTTGGAACATGATATCCTCCCATGGCCATCCATGTTGGAAGTAAGCCCTAGAGATGTGGACCATGACTTTACCTGTACAAGAGGTCATTCTATCAAGAAAGAGATGAGGAGGCTTATCACCAAAGTCTAGACTGATGTTTAAGTTTGAATTTTGAGTTAACTTCTAATGATTGAGCACCAATAGCTACTTCTTCAATTTTCTTGCTTTTAGAATTTATGGAGTCTTGTTGTACCCATTGTGTCCCTAAATCTGTTGATTTAATGTCATACAATATTTGGCAAATAATGTTCCCATGAGTGTACTTTTTTCTCTGACTTTCACATTAGATAGTTGATGTTGGTGATATACCCGGAGAGCCAATCATATGATGATTGAAATGATACATATTCTATTAGATTTTATTATTAATTAAGGCACTTCCAATGACTATGTTTCTTTCAATATGGGATAATGGATAAATATAATAATGACCTAAGAATGTATGACTCACTGATGCATGGTTTTTGGTTTCAGACATAAATATGAGATCATGTGTATGTTAAGAGTATTCATTCTTATCTTAGTCCCTAGTCAGATTTTATTGTGGATATTAAGTCAATAATAATATAGAAAGACTAATATGCATGTGATTGATGACTATGTCTCATTAGATATTAGATATCAAATCAAACACATAGGTACTTGTTATGAACAAGTGTGCTAGACGTACCCCCTTTTAGTGTGATGCATTGACGCCAATTATGGAAGTTAGAATCACATCTCAATGTGACAGTGGTGATTGTGGTCCTTAGAGCTAAACTCACTATAATGATTGCTTATTGTTGTGTACTTTAACACTCCTCAATATGACCTAAAATAAGGGTTTCTATACAAGTAGTGTTTGGGTGCATTGTAACACCTATGGATTATTGTGAGGGACGTAGATGAAATTTGTCCCTCCCATTGAAGTGATATCATGTCCACTTGATGAGAAAGACTATGAAATGCATGAGCAAGCCTCAGTCCCAACTATGTTGGGGTCGACTACATGGATCCTTCATTTCCATTCAGCTCTATCATGGGCCATATTCTGATTGAGATGTAGAGATTCAAAATATCTCTTTATAAGCTCATACCATGTAAATTTATGCCTTCCTCTTCTTATATTTGTAGTGTTTGGCTCAATAACATTACTTCACATAGGCGTACTAGTGGGTCTGCATTGTACATGTCTGTACCATCTGAGTCGGCCCTCGTGTAACTTGTCCTCAATGCTCGCCACCCCTACTTTATTCTTGATATAGTCATTTCTCAAGTGATCTTTTCTTGTCTTCCCACAGATCCATCTCAACATACATATTTCAACCACGTTCATCTTGTTGAGACAAAATATGAAATTGAGCTCGTGTGCATCTCGATAGTCTACTGGAGATCAAGGAACAATGACTGAACATTAAGAGGATGACATTTCCATGCCTAAGATTCAATCTGAATATCAGAGACAAAGGGATTATACAATAATTATAACACTGGTCACAATACTAGGTTAAGTTATTCTCCAACTTCTTCAATGACTTGGGTGGAAATGAAGTTTTGCTAGATACCAACCATTGCTTGTGAAATCGTAATTTGATTATGAATATCATTACCAACATAATTTGGATCCTACATGGTCACACACATAGGATGTATTGGGATAGAAGTATAATTTTGGTTATGATAGGAAATGTTCTGAGTCAAATTAATTACTAAACATGTAGGTAATCAACTAGAATAATACTAAAATATAATCTAAGTTAATTGGTTAAAATGTTTAAGCCAATTAATTGAATTTAAATTGTTAAGTTAATCAGATAAGCTTGAGTGTTTGACTACAACTAGATGATACAAAATTTGTCAATCAATTAATATGATTAATTGGTTAATTAATTGATTCTAGATCATTCTAACCATTTTTTACAATCCACAAGTGGCCCATATTAAACACAGCCACAACATTTCACTTCCTAAGATTTTTCAAAAACTCTAGTTCCTTTCCTCTCCTATTTATATGGACATAACGACTGGATTTTACACACACTCTTGCACGTGAACCCTAACTGCCATTGTCCTAGAAAGAGAGAGAAAGGAGAGCGACTATGATGCTAGCATGTCATGCAATGAAGGATGCTCCTTCCCCTTCGACTCAAGTAGCACGATCAGGAGCTCCAGTCCATTTGCATAGACTATGTAGAGATGTAGATGTTGATTAAATGCATTTGGAAAATGTCATCGGACCTTCTCCCTGACAAGGTATACGTCACACATCCTCCTTCCAAATAAATTATTATTGCCGATATCTACTTGTAGGATATGTTAAGAATTTTTTGGTTTGTGTTGTGCTTGCCGCCTCCATGTTTCCTAACAATTGGTTGTTCCCAATTGGGATAAATCAAAACAAACTATGATGCTTAATGTTTCTCTAAAGAAATTCATTGATTTCTCTATTTTTTGATTGGTCAATACATCAAAATTCATAGTGACTTTGTGCAGTATCAGAGAAATCCATAGCAATCTATTAACTCTATTACATGGTTCTCAAATACTAGTTCCATAGTTTCAGACATTGGCTTCTTAAAGAACTATGCTTATATTCTTTTATAATTAATAAAAAAATTAATATATAGGATATTCTTTTAGGAGATCTAGGATTAAAATAGGATCAAGAAATTTGAGTTAGGATTGCTTTGATCTAGTTAAGTGGGTCATGTCTCTAAAGTAAGTACAAAGGTTGAATTTCTCATTATGTATCATAAATTATACTTACATACTTCAAGTTTATTAAGATGATGATAATTATGTCTCATATTATATTTTTCTCCAATGATTTATATATTCGTAATGTCCTATAATTATCAACAATATCCAATAAACTGATGTTATTACCATGCAATCATGTTTACGTAATGAAATAAGCTTCATATCAATCATGTACTATTAATTTTAAGGTAGAAATACCACCATGATGATTTTGATTATGAATTGATTATGCTTATTTTTTTGTTTATGAGTTCATGCTACACTTTTGTGAAATTAACAAAAGACTTAACTATCCTAATGATCAATTTTGTGAAATTATTGGTTGAGGAAAATTGACATTTATGGAAAGGTGATTAGAACAATTTTAAAATAATGAGAAATAAATGAGTAACTTATTTTATGCTTCTCACAATGAGGGACCTTTATGATGATTGAGGGCTTCTCAACAATAATGGGTTTTCTATGCATGATGTGCCCTATATAGGAAGTTATATATATAAGGAATATAGTAATGTTGTAGAACTTATTGATGTAATGCAAGCCAAAATGTAAAGATAATTATTATGTTAAGACATATTAATTTTTATTCAAGTATATATGCTTATTTATGTAAGTCTCTTTTTCTACATGGAAGTGGAATGAGGTGTCCCTGGATCAAGGAGCATAGGAAATTTGAAGTGATTACTTTAACATAGAAGTTTCCAAGACTTATACTAGTGGGCATCATATACAACCTAGAAGATCCATTTTGTAGTTTCATGTGATACTTTTTTGCATGATATTTCTTTTGGCACTAATGTATTTAATTTTACTTCAACATTGAGACAATTAATATTATAAAATTTCTCTTCAAGAAAAAAAATGTATGCATCTAATTTTATTAAACGCACAACGTTTCATTTAGCTTGTTACGTGTGTATCATATTATGCAATATTTGTCCAAGTCAAGTGACCCATATTACGGAAAACATGCTTTATTTCTACAGACTTGTATGCACTTAAAGGGGTGTTACAAACTCATACCAGAGAAATAAGTAGATAGACACTAGGTTTTCATTCTTGTGTACTTCTAGGTACCCTATAAGATTAAGACATGAAGGCAATATGTATGAACACACATCCCACCTGCATGCCTAACCACTAACGGAGGCCCGTCCTAATGTAGTCCTTCTACATGTATGTATCTTTCTCATTCTCCACTGTCCTTGCTTGGCTAGCTCAAAATCATGTAAGATGAAAAAGATGACTACTACCATAACTGCGTAAGAAGGAAAGCAAATCAAGACAAGTTAATAGACAAAGTAGACAACCTGGGACTTTATGGAACTTGTGGTAAAGGTTTTTTAGCCCCGAAGGTCTTCAGACCAGAGTGATCGATGCATATGAAACTTTAATTGTGATTTAAGGATTGGGTAAAGTTTAAGGATCCCAGAGGAATTAAATTTTGAGGCTTAGGAATATTCAATAAATTAGATAGTCATAATAGGGATAGACATTTATCTATTTCAGATATTATGTGTCGACTTAGTCTCCTATAGTGACATGTACTCTCTTTTCTCAGTGGACATGGACAACAAATGAAAAGTTGTATCAGAAATTCCATAAGCATAAATAATTATTTTGCATCATTTATCCCCTTACTAGTGCATGTGGTATCAGATATGCATTATTAAGTTGGTGGAAAGTAGCATCAAAGGATCTCATATCTTTGGGTATGTTTCAAATAAACATATATCTAAGAATTTCACAAAGATGGATAATACTATAGGCCTAAATAAGGAGTCATCTAATCCTAATATAATGAGATATAAAAAAGTCACCATGTATGTCAAAGTAGATACCCAAAATCTATGATAGAATCATGGTTGAGATTGAGGGTTCATGATTTATTAGAGGAAATTAATTTAAAGGGTCAATGGGGGAATATATCACATGGTTGGTTGAGGAAATTGATTAACAGGTTGAATTGAGGTCCCTAATCCAAAGGAGACATGAGTGTGATTATGCTATCTTGTTAGTTTCTAGCCTCTTGTTATGTGGTTGCAAAACCTATACATATGTTGACTTAGAAACCCTGACTCTTGTATTTTTATACTATGACCATTAAGACCACATGAAGGTGGTGATTGTTTTATCGCTAGGAATGTAGAAAGACATAAGGTGGGTAAACTAATTGAATTTTAAGGGGAAAATCATATATGGTGGTTAGAATGTCACAACTCTAGAATTTCAACTGATTTATCATCATACGCATCATCATCATCATCTAAGCCTTAGTCCCAACTATGTTGGAGTCAGCTACATGGATCCTTTGTTTCCATTCTACTCTATCATGGGTCATATTCTGGTTGAGATGTTGAGATTCAAAATCCCTCTTTATAAGATCTTCCCATGTTAATTTAGGCCTTACTCTTCTTCTATTAATTTTTCTTGACATAATAGCATTACTTTGTATGGGTGCATTAGTCGGTTTGCATTGCACATGTCCATACGATCTAAATCGGCCCTCACACAACTTGTCCTGAATGCTCACCACCCCCACATTATTCCTGATATAATCATTTCTCGAGTGATCTTTTCTTGTCTTCCCACAAATCCATCTCAACATATGCATTTAGCCATGTTCATCTTGTTGAGACATTGTTTCTTCATAGCCCAACATTCACTCCCGTAGAACATGGTTGGACGTATAGCAGTTCTATAAAACTTGCTTTTTACTCTGAGAGGGATCTTCTGATCACATACTACTCCAATTGTACTCCTCCATTTCAACCATCATACACTGATCTTGTGACAAATGTCATGTTGGACATCCCCATCTATTTGAATAATAGAACTAAAGTAATAGAATTTATCATATTTTGGTATGTCTACTCCGTCCAACTTGGCTCCACCATTCACATTGTGAGATTGGCTGAAAATGCAATGCATACACTTAGTTTTACTCCTACTAATCATCAATCCATTTGATTCCAATGCCTTTCACCAAAGTTCAACTTTATCATTCAATCCATCTTTAGTTTCATCAATCAATATGATATCATAAACAAATAATGTACACCAAGGAATATCATCCCAAAAATTCTTTGTCAGCTCATCCATAACAAGAACAAACACATATGGGATAAGTATGGATCCTTATGTACCCCAACTGTGATAGGAAAAGTTGGTGTCTCTCCTCCAGGAGTCTTCACACTTACAATAGAGCTACCATACATGTCTTTAAGTAAGTCAATGTATTAAATTCACACACCCTTTTTCTTTAAAACCATCCACAATACTTTCCTAGGTACTCGATCACAAGCCTTTTCCAAATCAATAAAAACCATATGAAGATCTCTTTTTCTTTCTCTATACTTCTCCAGAAGCCTCCTTATTAGAAAGATAGCATCTATTATTGATCTTCCGCATGACACCAAATTGGTTGTTTGATATTTGGGTTATAGATCTTAGCCTCTACTCAATATTCCTCTCCCAAAGCTTCATTGTGTGACTCATCAACTTAATACCTTTGTACTTTGTGCAGCTCTGAACATCACCTTTGTTCTTGTAGATGGGGACTGTAGTACTATTTCTCTAATGATCTGACATCTTCTTAATCTTCAAGATCTTGTTAAAGAAATTTGTTAACCACATAACTCCTTCATCCCCCATACTCTTCCATACATCAATGAGAATACCTTCTAGTCCATAGCCTTTTTCATTTTCATATTTCTCAAAGCATTCTTGACCTCAAATAGTGAAACTTGTCGTGTGTAAATGATATCTCTTGTATTTAAGTCACACGAATCATTAACATAATTTACAATATCTCTATTTAAAAGCTTGTGAAGGTAATTTCTCCATTGGTTCTAGATATCGTCACCCTTCACCAACACTTTACCATCTTCATTATTAATACATTTTACTTGACACAAGTCTCTTCCTTTCCTATCTCTTATATGAGCCATTTTATATATATCTTTTTCCCCTTCTCTTGTGTCCAATTTCTTATAAATATCATCAAAGTATCTAGACCTTGCCTCCTGAACAATCTTTTTAGCTTCTTTCTTTGCTTGCTTGTATCTCGGGAACATCGCATCATCTCAAGATTTGGGCAGGCTCCTATAGATATCCCTTTTCAATTTAATAGCATTTTGTACTTCATCATGCCACCACCAAGTCTCTTTCTATGGAGGCCCACAACATTTGGACTCTCTGAAAACCTCTTTGGCAATTTTTGTTATGTAGGAGCTCATGTCATGCCACATAGTATTTACATCAGAATTTCAACTTACATATATAATAAACCTTGATGTTAAACCAACAACATACTTACTAACCAAGTTTTGTCCAAATCATATTTTTGATTAAACGAGTAATCTTAGTTCTACAAAAGTCAGCGAGGTTTGAACATTAATGAGCTCTTTTCTAATTCATTGACAAAACTATAGCCTAATTTCTTAGAAAATGTCACATAACAATTAAGAGTGGAATTGAAAAAATAAAATTCTATAATATAATTAATTAAAAAAACTAGTTTAATATGAAAAGAATTCCCTACAAAATATATGTATGTAATTATTTATAGTTAACTTTAGGTAATTGAGTAATGTTTTATCCAATTCATACCTAGTTAATTTTAACATAAATGTAAATTCTAAATTGATGTTCCTAGTCCACATATTCGATTTGGATGACCCTTAAATTTGATTGACTTTGAATAATCCTAGCCCCTTAAATTAATAAAGAAAGAAAACAACTAAGTTTGACTAGAACATCTTATTATATTAAATCCGTTTTACCATAATTTCCAGACCACTAATTAACAATAGTATGAGTTTTCTTTAGTCCTACAGATCCATTGAATGAATGTGATTTCACCTCTTCCACTAGATTCCTTTTGAAATTGGGACTCTAGAGTTTTCGTGCTTCTCACCCTCATTTCATTCTCTATGATCCTATCCATGATGTCCATCTCCTCTCATTACTTGTAAGATTCCAAGCAAAAAAATATATGATTTTTCTAGGATTTATGGACTATAATTCCTCTCTGGAATATTGAACCACCTCCATATAAGCATCCAATTGATTTCCAACCTACTTAAAGGTTCAACTATATAAGTAAACACATAACACCATCTTAGTTCTCCTAGGAATGATAATAAATCATTATTTTTTGGTCCTCTTCACTTTTATCATATCCCCAAAGCTCGCCTTCCATGTGAAGCAACCGTAGGTCAGATTGAGGGTCTAGACATCCCCAATCATTTTGGAAGATCATGATTTCCTCCTTCTCAAATAAAAACAATGATAAGACTTCCAATTTCATGACACCTTTGGTAATTCTATGTTTCCCGTTCTTGATTTCCTTTCATTGTGGTGCACACAGATGACACACACACTTGGGATAAAATTTTGTAGACCCTACTGAATGCAATCAAATACACAAAGAATACTACCCCACAAGCACAGAGGCTCATATCACGGTATAGGAGGCGACAAGTTAGGGGTAAAACCATAGGGAAAAAGAGGATAGTAGAGCTATGTTCTCTTTGGGATATGTTCCTAGAGTGCAGTCTAGTATTACATGTTTGACTTTGGTTTTGTGATTACGCTAATGCCATCAAGGAAGAAATTAAAAGAGGGCAAAACCAAAACCTACAATTTAAGTGAAATTAACAAATAAAGGAAGCTAAGAAATAAAAATGGACAATCAAACTAAGGAAAGCAGGCAAGATATACCACTTGTAATACATTAACAATGCAATTCTAACTATTAACTAGAGTGGGAAACTAGATAGATGAGGCAATGATCTACACTAGACTAACAATTTAGGCAAAAAATCAGTAGTAGATTAGATTAGCAACTAACTATATAAGACTAGCACAAACAATCACAAAGGAACACTAACTAAATTAGCAAGGTCTAGCTACCATGAACAAGGAAATGAACTAATAAGACAAGTAACTAAGAAATTAAGGATTACAAAATCAAGAGAGAAATTAGGGTTTAGGCCAGTTAATGGATGTATGGGCCATTCAGAGTAATGTGACTATCAGCTAGGTTGTGGGTCATAACATGCAAACTATTGGTATGTATGCCCAGAGAGCCAATCATATGGTGATTTGAATGTGGCATTAAATACCTAATTTGATAATAATAAAGGTAATTCCGTCTATTATGTTCGTCTCGGTCATGAGATGATGACACATACATAGTAGATGTCTAAAGGATAATGTTACTCGATGTTGCATGTATTCAAGTACATGATTTGAATGATGAGATCATATGAATGTTAAGATTTGGTACGTCTCCACCAATAATATTACACACTACTCAATTGGAGTTTTAAGAGGTGCAACCATGTAAATGAAAACACATGGTGGATTGAACTTTCCAATTTATAAAGGACCTAATCTCAACACACTCTCAAAAACTAAAACACTACACATGCAAGCACACTTGGTCGTGTCACAGTATAGGTAAGGTGGGAAGTATAGGGTCTATCCATAGGGGGAAAAGGGGCACTAGAGCTGGTTAGTTTTTGGTGCTAGGTTCCTACTGCGGAGTCTAGGGTTAAGGGTTTGAAGTTTGTTTTGATTGATTATGTTAAAGGTGAGCAAGAAAGCAATTAATGGAAATCAAATAAGAACAAAACCTAAGTAAACCCTAGACATTTAATTCTAATGAATAAGAAAAGACAAGGAAAGGCAAGACAAGAACAATCTACACTAAGGCAAGCAAGGAAAAGTCTACACTACACTAAGCTAGCAAACAAGGAAAAATAACAATTAAAGACCTAAACTAACAAGAACAAAGTAAGAACAAGGCAAGAAGATAACTAAGTAAGAAAAGAGCTAACTAAGCTAACACTAGCTAAGAAAGAAGGCAATTAGGGTTCTAAAGCAATTAAGGAAAACATGGGCTATTTGGGGATGCACTTATCAATTAGGTTGAGGGGTGACATGCGAACATTATGATTTCATTTAGATTATCAAACCAAGCAACAAGTTAGAGTCTAAAGAGTTATCCTAAACTACTAATTGGCCATGGGTATGCTAGGTTGTGTAAAGGGGAACTCGTCCCTAACACTCCCTACTACCCTTGTGAGGCTCAATTGGGTTAGGATTTTAGGTGTAATTCACTTAGAGTCTAAACAAGCCTAGGTTTCTAGGTTAGATGATCTTAGGATGATTAGGGGTTGAGGTTAGTAATGGGAGTGGAAGTGAGGTTTTAGACCTACCATCACCCACATTCTAAACTTGAGAAAGCTCCATGCTAAGCACACCAAATTCATCTAAACTAGCTACTTAGATCTGTCAACTAAGATTAGGAGAATTGATTAGAATGTAGGAGGATGGGTAGCTAGCTAGGGATCTATGAATTGGACTTAGGAGAAAATTCCAAAATTCATACATATAAGCAATTTCCCTAAATTCCTAGGTGATTTCAAGCACAAACCAACAAAAAATTCATGTAGAGTGAGATAGAAATAGAACATAATCATTATCAAATGAAATTACAATGTTTACATACCATTCCCCCCCAACGTGGTATCAAAGTAGAATTTTAAACCCCAAACATCCCACCCAAGGGGCCTAGCTACCCATAACAATGCAAAATATAAAAAGAAGAGAGAAAAAGGTATAAGAAGCCATGGAGCTTGGTGTAGATGGAGAATTTCTCCACTTCAGCTGCTACTAGACGTTCTCGTCTCTCCTCCAAGGTGCAATGACATGGGATGATGGTAGAATAGGGATAGAACACTAGGAAACTAGGGTTTTGTTGGTGGAAATGGTGAAATAGAGTGGAATAGAGGTGGACATGGAGTGGAATGGGTGGAATGCAAAAATGACACGACCGTGATGGGGCTAGGGTAGCACGACCGTGGTGACCACCACGGCCATGGTGGCTCAGATTGCTCAGCCCGTTCTTGGTTCCACGATCATTCTGCTCTGAAGGTCACATGACCGTGTAACATGGTACAACCATCCTATAATCGATCGACCACAACCATTCTTAGGGGCTCAACCGTGGTGATTTCTACTTTGCACTGAGGTGAGTCTATTGATTTGTAAGTATGCTAGCACGACCGTTCTCTGGTACCATGACCGTGTTGGCCTCTGGATCAACACTTGGACTTGTTTCTTTGGATATTCTTAGACATCTTTGTTTCAATGGAGCTTTGGCCACTAGGGGTAGGTTGAGGGAGCCTCACACTTCACTTTGGGCCTATCTAAGGGTAGAGAAACCCTAGGATCAGACATTCTCTCTCTCTTCCATCAAGCCTGGTCCAAATGCTTGAAAAACATGCAAATAATGTCCATAAGTGAATTTTATACAAATACACATATTGAGGGAAATAACATGCAATCTAATAGGTATAGATGTGATTGACATGCAATATGAAACAAGATGAAGCCCTAAAGTAGGGCTGAATCAAGAGTACATACATTCTTGTTATATACCTAGTTAGATGTTATTATGGAAGAAAAATAGACAACAATAATACATAAGACTAGAATGTGATTTAACCGATGACAAAGTCTCATTAGTCATGATATATGATATCAAGTCAAGCACACATGTATATGTTAGAGAACAATGTATAGGACAAACCCACCATAGGAGTGATACATGGAGACCATGGGAATGGTAGTAAAGATCATGTCTCATAGTGATAGTAGTGATTGTAGTTCTTAGACATGAAGTCACTGCACTCATCACATTTCATGTGGTATACTTTGACATCATCCAAAGTAACCCTGAATAAGGATTGCCATAACAGTGATGATTGGATAGCTGTGACACATGGGGACTGAGTGTGAGTGATATAGATGGGATTTTTCCCTCCTACAAGAAATTGATATCGAGGCCTCTTGATAAGAGACACTGAGAATTGTATGAACATACTCATGTGATTCAATATGTGATATGTGAACTCACATGCATATCATACAGTCTGCTCTAGTTCAAGGAACATGATTGAACATTGATAGGATGACAATTCCATGCCTCGAGTTCAATCTGGATATCAGAGACAAAGGAACTATACGATCATGGTAACATTGATCACAGATTATAGGTTGAAGTTGTTCTCCAACTTTCCAAATTACTTGGGTAGAAATGATGTGTGACTAGGCACCACTATTTGCTTGTAATGTCATAATTGGTTATGGACATTCACTGGCAATGTAATTCTGGACCTATAAGGTCACACACATAGAATACACTTGGATTAAAGGAGTATATTCATGAATGATGTTTAGATTGAATACGAAAGGTCTTTACGTATTCGATTAAACGACATATCAATTGACTGGACTCAGAACCAAGTTCAAGTGGTGAACTGACTAATTAGAGTGCCAAGTTTATTGAAAATTGAATTGGCTATTTTCTACATGAGTCAGGACTCCAACTGATTGATTCATAGTGTGAACTGATCGGCTCGGTCATACCAACCAAAGATTCTGGTTATTTTCCCAATTTATGATAATAGATGTTTGTTTTACTTTGTTCTATTAGATTGGTACAAGAATTAATGTTGGATATTAATTCAAAACAAATTGCGATTGGGAAACACTATGAAATGATCAGGTCACTGGGTGAACTGAACGACTCATTTTTCCATCTGACATGTTCACTAGTGAATTGATCAGTTCACTTATTGTAGGTTATGAAATTCATGAAAAATTTAGAACCTTCTACTCTTGGTAAGGTATGACCATAGAACCAATCATATGATGATTGACATGGAATATACCATAAAGGATTTTATTCATACTAATAAAGGCAAGCTTCCATTTCATTTTGTTTCACTCAGTTCTGATATAATGAGGAAATATTATGAATGTCCAAAGAATGAAAATACTCAATGACATATGTATTCAAGTATATTACTTGGAGAATGATATTGTATGAATTCTAAAAGTATGTACATTCTTATTATTTTCCTAGTCAGTTGTTACTGTGGAAGGTAGATAGACACCAATAACACATAATAATAGAGTGTGGGTTGGTTGATGATAGAATCTCATTAGTCAAGATATGGCAATATCAAACCAAGCACACATATACATGTTAGGGAACAATGTATCGAAGAAACCCACCTTGAGAGTGACACATGGAAACCATCATTGGTGGTCATAGTCATCTCTCATAGTGAAGGTGGTGATTGTGATTCTTAGACATGAAATCACTGCATTCATAACATGTCGTTGGGTATGCTTCGACATCATCAAACACAATCCTAAAATATGGGTTGTTATAATAGTGATGATGGGGTGACTTTGACACATGGGGACTGACTGTGAGTGATAGAGATGGGATTTGTCCCTCCTACTGGAGATTGATATCCTAGCCACTTGATAAGAGAGATTGAGAAATGCTTGCGCATACACAAGTGAATCAAGTATCTCAAACAGTCTGCTCTTGGTTCAAGGAACATGGATTGAATGTTGAGAGGATGACCATCCATGCCTTGAGTTCATCTTGGATATCCGTGACAAAGGAATTATACAATCACTGCAACACCTTACACAAATTGTAGGTTGAAGTTGTTCTTCAACTTTCCATTCACTTGGGTAACACTGATGTGCGACTAGACATCGCTCCTTGCTTGTGATGTCATAACCTAGTTATGGACGTTCATTGCCAACGTGATATGGGACCAATAGGGTCACACACATAGAAGCTCATCTAGAATAGGAGCTGAATCTTGAATGATGATTGGATTGATTACTAAAGTGTTTAGGTACTCAAATCCACACAACATTGGCTGACTGCATTGCCAAATGACCATCTCACAGGGGGAGACGATCGTTCGAACAAGCCAGACAAGCGTCTCAAATGTTGAGATAGCCGTTTGGGTTGTCAGGCTAATCATAATTCAAATTGGCTAAGTTATACCCAAACTAAGGTATGAATCGATCGGTTCGATCTGATGAAATGATCAACTCGACTCGGCTCACAAGACGACCGTCTGGGTGAGCGAGATAGGCGTATCTCCTTTTCAAGATGGCTCAGTTGGGAGAGAATGAATGTTCCAAAAGTTTTCCAAACTTATTTCAATTGCACATACTTGTTAAGGAATTAATGTTTAACATTAATGGGAATCGATTTTTCAATTTGATATACGATTGGGAAACTACCAGATGACCGTGTGGTAGTACGAGATGACCGTCTCATAGTTCCAGACAACTGTCTGGACTGCCATACGACTGTTTGGTATCTTATAGGTTGCAAAAATTTAAGATCTTCTTGTCCCTTCCACTTCTACACAGGTCCTGAACAGACTGGAAATCCTGGCCCAGACCCCACCTATAAATAGAGGAGTACTGGGGGCTTTCCAGAGCACAATAATAACAACATCAACTGAGAATTAGTTTCCCTGATAATTGTTGTCCTCTCTAGTTTTGGCAAATGAGAGAGCCTAAGAAGGTCCTACCTGACAAGGGAGGGATAACAACATGAGAGGACAATTGAGAATCATTGTTGTGGGAGAGCAAGTTGGTGACTAGTACACCAAAGTGAGGAACAACTCCTTTCTGTCTGTTCTAGTTGAACGACATGAGTTCTAGTTGTTCCTTGTGGACTACTCTAGAGCCAGAAGTCCTTTGGCTATTGCTAGGAGAGGAAAGTCATCCTGTAATCTGTTGTGAGACCACATGAGTCGTTGCAGAAGCTCTCATGTCTGCTGCTCGTGTTGAAGACCAAGAGTTGCACAACCACCATCCAAGAGCAACATGTTGATAGTTGCATTGAAGCGAGTTGTTGTCGTTGGACTTGCTCCATGATCAAATATAACACTTTAGACCATCCTTCCTATTTCATAGTAGTTGACACGATCTTTCCATTTTGGGAATATGGATAGATAAAACTTTTATTTCTGCTACTATACTCTATGTCCGAATTTCCCAAAATCTACTCCCACATATACTGGGAACCATGAACCTAACCCCTCATATAAATAGAGGGGTATTGGGGGATTCCCAACACACACAATTGAGAATAAGTTGCTCTAACAAGTGTTGTCCTCTCTGGTTGTGGTAACCAATAGAGATCTTGAGCAAGTCCTACCCGTTAAAGGGAGGGACAATAAGAGAAAGAACAACTGAGAACAATTATGGGAGGGTATGTCAGTGACTAGTACACTGACAGAAGAAGAAGACAAATCCTTCCCTTCGACTCTAATAGTGCAACATGGAGTTCCTGGTGGTCCACGTGGACTACTCTAGAGGCGAGAGGACATTGTCTGCCACTAGGAGGACATTGTCAACAACTATCTGTGGTGCTACACCTAGAGGCCAGTGGAGACGACTGTTTGAGTGATGCTGCTACTAAAGGAGCATGCTATGACATAAAGAAGAAGAAGCACAATGCTACTATAAGGGTAATGTTTCTGTACTTTCTCCAGGACTAGGTATAACCTTGCAAACCTTTTCTTTCTAGATACATTGTTGCTGACACGATCTTGCTATTTTGGGAAACAAACATTTAAATTTTTGTTTCCTCTGCCTATACATGTTTCGAATTTCCCTACAATGATATCAGAGCCACATCAATTTATGGTGTATATGGGATTTAAATAGATATGATCGAATTTAGTTTTCATTATTTTATTGCATATGATGCAAATAATAGAATGATTAAAGTGCATATTTGATTAAATATTACATATGATATCACAAACTAATATATACATACATACATGTATATATATATAGATAGATAGATAGAGAGAGAGTCATGCTAGAATACACTCGAGTGTATAGATTACATCGTACACCTCAATGGTGTTTTCCTATCTAGACCATATCTTTGCAAAATCTAATCCCTTTATCTTCATTATGACAATAGTAATAAGACCCACACAAAATTTGAGCCCATTTGGATGAGTGTAATTCACTCATCCAAGGACAACAAAATCGACACACATAACTAATTTGAAATACATGATTTTGGCATCCTTTAGATGCATGACCTATAAGTGTCCAAATGAGCTCAAGCTTTTTTTGTAGTATGTTCTTAAGATATTTCAGAAGATCAATAGTTTAAAATTTTAAAATAATTGTTTAGAGATTGAAAATGATTGAGTTGTATATCATCTTTGGTACACTTAATTGTATTCCAACTTCTCTCTCTCTCTCTCTCTCTCTCTCTCTCTCTCTATATATATATATATATATATATATATATATATATATATATATATATATATATATATATATATATATATATATATATATATATATATATATATATATATATATATATATATATATATATATATATATATATATATATATATATATATATATATATATATATATATATATATATGAAATTTACAAGTGTTGCCCTAAAATCAGTTTTGATGGTGGATGTTAAGCATGGTCATGGCCAATAACCCTAAATCTTCCCTAAAATATATATAAAAGTGTATTCCAACTTCTCTCTCTCTCTATATGCAATTTACAAGTGTTGTCCTTAATATATATATATATATATATATATATATATATATATATATATATATATATATATATATATATATATATATATAGAGAGAGAGAGAGAGAGAGAGAGAGAGAGAGAGAGTCAGGCTAGAATACACTCGAGTGTATTCGGAGAAGAATACACTCGAGTGTATTTAGAGAAGAATACACTCAAGTTGTTTTTCATGATGCAATATTTTTTTCAAAAATCTAATCTGTTGATCTTCTCAATCATCTTGTTAATAACTCATATAAAAAATTTGAGCACATTTGGACATTTATAGGTCATGTTATAAAGACTGCAAAAATTTTGCATTTCAAATTAGTTTCTGTGAGTTGATTTTGTTGCCCTTGGATGAGTGACTTACACTCATCCAAATGGGCTCAAAATTTGTATGTAGCCTAGTTGTAGTATGACGGTGAAGATCAATGATTTACATTTTGTAAAAAATAGTCTTGATATGCAAACACACTTGAGTGTATTCGTGCGATCTGTACACTCGAGTGTATTCTAGCATGACTCTCTCTCTCTCTCTCTTTATATATATATGTATATATATATATATATATATATATATATATATATATATATATATATATATATATATATATATATATGAAATTTACAAGTGTTGCCCTAAAATCAGTTTTGATGGTGGATGTCAAGCATGGTCTTGGCCAATAACCCTAAATATTATGTGAATGGTTGTGGTTATTTATTCATTTTGTTACTTGGTCTATGCACCGAGCCTCTCTCTTCCTTCAAAATGTAAATTAATTCTCTTCTTCATATTTCCCCTCAAATGTAACTCGAGGTTTCCCTTTTACAATGTAATGAGAAATGTGACAGTTTTAATTTATATTTCATCATGAGAAGACGTTCTGCACCAGACGAACGGACTGGATCGTGTGATGAACTGATCGATTGGAGGACCAAAGAGGCTAGACGATAGGAGGATGAACCAGTTGACTGGCAGCCCAACCGATCGGCTGGAGGAGTCCAAACATAAGTTGAACCTAGAACCAAACGACCTCTTAAGGAGACCAACCAAGCAACTAAGAGGCGAGTTGATTGGTTTAAGAGTTGAACCGATCAGCTTAGATTGGTTTGAGTACAAATCTTCATAAAAAATAAGTTGTATATAATGTGGACCTTAGGTGGTAGTAATTCCTTATGACTGCAAGGAATTGCAATAGTATGGCCATAACAATCACTAGTGTGTTTTAATTATTGCATGTTGTCATATGTGGTTATAGCATGTGTAAGATACATATTAAGTATGTGGTGGTTGGATATGTATATATATTTATATATAAAATCCCTGAATATAATATTAAGTCTTAGATGCTTTCCATAAGAAGAACATATGAAAAGCTTGATCGACTAAGCATGGGCACCCCAAGGGTGGTGCATTGTCTATCTCGTGGAAGTATGATGGTAGATATGTTGCTTAGCCCAAGCAGGACGCACAACTATCGTGTTGTCTTTTGAGTTAGGCTTAACTGGTGATACTTAATGGGATTAAGCTCTAGAGGCATGCATATGATCATGGCAAGGAGTTGCACATATCATCTATCGAAGAATGGCATATGATGCAATTGTCAAAAGTTGCCTACCTTAATAATTAGTTATGGATGCTAGTGTTGGTCGGGTAATAATTCAATTGTTTTGGATCTTGGCTCACTAGAAGGTTGTACACAGCAATTTTCTAAATTGATACATGAGGATTATCAATTTGAAGAAAATAGTGGGAACGATAATGAATTAAAGGCCTAATCAATATTGTTAACTTATCAAATCAAACAAATCAGAAATATTTTGAAAATTGCAAAATTTCTTTTATAGATGAACTTTTTATTATTGCGACCAATCCTTAAGAAGGATAAAACTAAAAGGGATTGATTCCATGTCTAGTTCAGGATTTGTAAAAGTTTTCTCAATCATGAGCGAAATCTCTATGTCCTTGAAAAATAAGAGCTAGAACAACCCACTCCAAATGCACGTAAGGCTGAAATGGGTGCTTATGTGAAGCATGCTAATGATGCCATAGATATTGAGTACCTTATGCTATATTGTACAAACTGTGAGTTTAATGAACAACATGATAACATGGACATTATCTAGATAATAGCACATCTTAAAAAATCATGCAAAGCACGAAAGATGTAATATCTCCAAACCGTTATTTGAGTGTAAACTTACAGAGGGGGAACAAATAGATCCCCATGTTCTCAAAATGATTAGGCATGTGGAGTGACTAGGATTTCTCTTAGGTCAAGTGTTAACCATGTATATGATTCTACAAATAGTTGCATGAATCATATAGTCAATTTATCAAATGATTGACATGTTGATTAATGTCAAATCACAGAAGAAGGACAAATCCATTATGGTGATTAGCAGAAGTAAGTCCAAGGCCAAAGGCATGGCCAAGAAGAATTCTGAGGCTAAGCTGACATCCAAGTCTTCTACACTCAATATATGGATAAGGGTAAGTGTAAAAGGAATCTGTCCTTTTCACTTAAAGGATAAAGAAAGTAAAGTGCCACCATTGTCACATGTGTGGACATTAGAAAGGAACTATCCTCTTTATAAAGGATCTTAGGAAGAAGATGGAGATAAAGATCTCTATTTTAGGACTTGAGAAGAAGTAAGCTAGAACTGTACAGAGCAACAGTTGTTTCCTCTACAGTTGGAAGATGCCATTCATGGGCACACAATAGAATTAGTGATTTGCTATTATGTTCCTACCATTTATGAAAACATCATGTCTTGTGTGACAATAACTTTATGTTTATTTTACAAGATATGATCTTTTATGGAAATGTCTTAAGTCTTATAAACTATACTTGATAGTTGTAGGCACAAATGTGTATGACACATATATTGAATGACTTGATGACTCAAACAATAAATACCTATAGAATTGTCATCTAGAGTGCATAAGTGAGAAATGCATTCTAGAATCCATTTGATGGTTATCTGGAGTCTCTAGTTATTGAACCAATAGAGACATGCATATCTTATTTATAGTGCAATATGACAAAAGTAGCTTCACTAGATGTAGTGGGAGAGCGACTGTTCTATTAGGACTCAGACATAGTGATGTATATAGACCTTTTAGAATTAAATGCTAAAGGTAGTTGCAAATACCTCATTATATATATATATAATATATATATATATATATATATATATATATATATATATATATATATATATATATATATAGGGTATATCTTCGCTACCCGTGCGGGTAACTAAGGTTTCGCTACCCGTGCATCAAATTTGTAATGGGATGACACATATATGTAATGAGACAACCAAATTTGTAATGAGACGACCAAATTGTAATACAAAGACTCGTTTTGTATTACAGTGCTGTTACAGTAATAAATATATATTTATTACTATAACAGCGCTGTAATACAAAACGAGTCTTTGTATTACAATTTCGGTCGTCTCATTACAAATTCGGATTGTCTCATTACAAATGCATACCTTCCCATTACAAAACTGATGCACGGGTAGCGAATCTTAGTTACCCGTGCGGGTAGCGAATGAATACCCATATATATATATATATATATATATATATATATATATATATATATAGGGTATATCTTCGCTACCCGTGCGGGTAACTAAGGTTTCGCTACCCGTGCATCAAATTTGTAATGGGATAATACAAAAACTCGTTTTGTATTACAGCGCTGTTACAGTAATAAATATATATTTATTACTGTAACAGCGCTGTAATACAAAACGAGTCTTTGTATTACAATTTCGGTCGTCTCATTACAAATTCGGATTGTCTCATTACAAATGCATACCTTCCCATTACAAAACTGATGCACGGGTAGCGAATCTTAGTTACCCGCGCGGGTAGCGAATGAATACCCATATATATATATATACTGATGTTATAAGTAAATATGGAAATTTGTATTTAATGAAATACAAGTATGAATCTCTTGAAGTGTTCAAGTAGAATATGAATGAAGTATGTATCTAACTTGGTAAAATTATTAAGATACTTAGATGTGATCAATGTTGATATATTTTAAACCAAGAAGTTTGAGAACCTTCTGAGAGATCATGATAATGTATCATGAAGAACTCCACCTGAAACACAATGATAATGTATCAGAATGAAGTAATCACACCCTATTAAGCCATGGTGCAATTATCAATGAAATCTTGCAAATCTTCTAATTTTCTTTTGGGTACATGCATAACACTAAAATAATGTACCATTTAAATTGGTTCAAAAGACAACATATGAGATATGACATGGGAGGTATCCCAATATGTATTTTTTAGTGATTAGGATTAAAAGCTTATATACAAAAGTAATTTCTTATAAGCTTTATCCATAAATCACATAAATATTATTTTTTTAAAATACCACTCTTATCCCAATCCAACAACAAAGTTGTTTTTTGATATGTATGGCTGTATTCTTGAGAGGAACTTATTTCTAAAGGAATCAGTGGGAGAAACGTAGAACTCCAAAATGTTCGAGACAAACAAGAAAACATTGAGCCTAAAAGAGGTACAGTGGGAACAATGAGAATCACAAGTTGCCATGGAATCTCAAGTTCCTTATGTGACACACAATACTCATAGTTTTGGTAGACCACATCTTGAGATTGAAAGATTACGAAATATTATGTCTCAAAAGGCAGTGATTTGGTCATACATGACGAGTCAACAACCTACCTAGAAGATATTGAGGGTCTGAGAAATGGCTTGAGGCCATGAGATCCAAGATGGACTCCATATACAACAACAAGGTATGACCTTGGTGGATCCACCTGAAGAGGTAAAACCCATAGGGAGCATTTGGGTCTTTGTAAGAAGACCAACATGGAGGGTAACTTGGTTGCAAAGGGTTTCAAATAAGTTCAAGGTGTTGAACATGATGAAGTCTTTCACCAATTACCATGGTTAAATCCATCTAGATCATGCTTGCTGTAGCAGATTAGTATGACTATGAGATTTGGCATATGGATGTTAAAACCACATTCCTTGATTGGAATAATTATGAAGATGTGTATGTGACACAATATAATTTTTTTAATCCCATAATGCAAATAAATCCTATAAGCTATAAAGGGCAATATGTGGATTGAAGCAAGCATCTCAGAGCTGGAATCTTCTTTTTGATAAGACAGTCAAAGGGTTTGACTTGAGCCAGAATGAAGATGAAATCCGTGATTACCAAAGATTTAGTGGGAGCATATTAAAATTCACATAATGATGGGGAATAATATCCTTATGCTACAAATGTCAAAACCTGACAACGAAGTACCTTCTCTGAAGGGTTTAGGTGAAGCATCCTTTGTGATAGGAATTAAGATCTATAGAGATAGATCTAGAAAGCTTCTTGACCTAAGAAAGAGAATATACATTGGAAAGATGCTGAATGGGTTCAACTGCAAGACTCAATGAGAGAAAACTTGTCCATGTTTCACAGAGTTAGTCTCTTAAGAGCCTATTGTCCCAGTTCCTATGAAGAATAGGAACACATGGATAGATACCATATGCATTCACAATTGGATTTATCTTGAATGCAATGTTCTGTATTTATCCCATTATCCCATATGTATTGGACATGATGAGAGGATATATGGTTATCTTGTATGTATTATACATGTTGAGAGGATATCCAACTATCTCATATGTATTGGACATGATGAGAGGGTATATATACACCTATCTAGCAATCTCATATGTATTGGACATGACAAGTGGGTATATGTTAGATGCTAGTGAGAGATACTAGATTACCATAAAGAACATCATTTAGTACTTGAGAAGCACGAAAAGGATCAGTTCCTTGGTTATGTTAATAAGGAAGAGTTGGGTGTAAAGGGTTACACTGGTGAAAGCTTTTGAAATGATAAGAAAAACTAATGATAGCAATCTATGTTTATGTTTGACCTTAAATGGGAAAGGATTTTGAGCTAATGATAGTTGTTTATATCTAAAAAAAGAAGCCAAGTATCTTTATGTTATGAGAACAACATAGGATACTTTTTGGATCAAGAAGTTCATATGGGTGAACTTGTATGAGGTTCCAACCATTGATGACACAGTAGAAATACTATAACAACAATGGATGTAATGACCTTACTTTTCAGCAACCCCCAATTAAGGAAGGCCAAAAAGATGAGATCCATTACTTAAACAAATTACCCAAGGGTCTAGATTTAGCAAACTATAAACAATAGAAAATAATTTCATTAACTCACAATTATGGTTTACAAAATGCTTACATGAACTTTTTATCCTCAACAAAGTACATTTGAGAAGAAATACTAAACTATCTAATCCTCCAACATAGCTTTAATACCTTCCATGGATTTCATCTTTATGTTCATGTTTGTATCTTGGGTCTCAACTACCTAAAACGTCGAAAAACAAAATGTGGTCAACATATTTCTATACTGATACATGGGTTCATCCAATAATCACAAATACATATATTCAATCATCATCTACTTACACATAAGAACTTGTATTTTCTTTTATATTCTGTCCCATACGTGGTCTACTATCTCAGGTGTAACCACTATCCATCATTGGACTTACGTGCATTACCCTTTGATCAGTGTAACCTAGGGTTCAAAATATCATTATTGACTTTATATGATACTCATAGGGTTTTTATAATTTGCTTAAAATAAACAAACATCCAACATATATCATTCATTCAATCTTCGAGAAACCTCAAAAAATTTCAGAAGTTGATACATGTAATCATAAGCATAACCACGTACCTTTGCCATGAAGAATTCATGTAGAATATTTGAAGTTCACCTTTTATGAAATCCAATCATCAAGCAAATCAAGCAATCCACATTTTAGTCTGCATGAACATAAATCCTAAAGTGTCACCAATCATATTAATCACATTAATTATATTAAACCCTACCTGGGTCCTAATCTAGGGCTTTAACGTCATGTTTGGGGTTTGGATATGGATTAAGAGTACAAACCCTAATTCCATATTAAAACCCTTTATTACCCCACTTTATACATATTTTGTAACCCTAATTACTATATCCATCTTATTCTTCCATCATAACCATTTAGGTTCAATTAAGGTCATTAACAACATAGCAAGATATGACCTTTAACCCTAATTCACACTAAGTGTATCATGATCACCAAATCTATCATATTTTACATCTTGAAAACTTATATCAGATTATGTGCATTAACTTATCAAGTTATGATCTTTAAACTCTAAATCATCATATGCATGTTAATTCACATTAGAAACCCTAACTAGCATTATGTTAGTCATAAACATGTCAAATTACCATGAAGTTCCACATTATCATATAACATCTCAAATTAGCAAGATTTACTGATTTAAGAATCATAATCACTAAGACTATGATTTTTATACATTAGTCATCACTTTAATGCATATTGTACTACTTTGGAATTATAAGAATAATTTGACTCTGAAACTATTTTTTTAGATTTCTCTCATTTTTTCAATTAAAATTCCTATATAACTTGTCATGATCCGATTTACCAATAATTAGTTATGACTTATTTAAGATGATCAAATATTGGCCAATCAAGAAGCAACGCGTCAACAACTAATAGTTAATTTGAGGGGCCCTTTATGATACTGTAAAAAGACCCTCTTGCCCTTGTGCCTCATGTACATCAGTTAGGGCACCTTGTAAATTTGATCTAACCATCCCTCACCCCATGAGAGCCCGCTTTGCGGATGCCTGCTGGACGCCGTGTCAGCATACGACTGCTGCAAGCTCACATCCCTGACCTTGTGGCATCAGAAGAAGCTATTGCGGCTCTGACGGAAGTCACCATGCCTAGGGGAATCCTAGGGTGGGTTGGTGGTGGTCGGAGAGTGAGATCCAGAGATCTTAGCTGCTGGTAATGTGAATAGAACTGGAAAGTAGAAACTATACCTTGATAACCTCCCATTTCGTGATGTTATCTTATTAGTTTCTCTTAGTTTTCCATACTCTTTCTTAAATAAATTAGATAGAATACTTAACTTTCTAGCCTTATTGTGAATATACCAACAGACTGATATTTCTCCTTTTTCTTCTTACAAAAATCCCCAAAAAAATCGCAAAAGTCCCAACCCAATCGGTCCGAAGACTGTGAAGAACTCAAACGGTCCCAAGACTGTGGAGGATCCAAACGGTCCCAAGATCGTGGAGGATCCAAACAATCCCAAGATCGAGAAGAACCCAAAACGTTCTCAAGACCATGAAGATCCAAACAATCTCAAGACCGTGAAGACCCAAACGATCCCAAGACCATGAGGATCCAAACGGTCTCCAAACCGTGAAGATCCAAATGGTCCCAAGACCGCTCAAGACCCCCTTTGAAACCTATAAATAAGACCCAAGGGGTCCTCATTTAGGGGGGGGATTCTTAGACGCCCAAAGGCTGCCTCATTTGTTCCAGAGCTATTTCATCCTTCGCCCTAAGGCTGCCGGTCTAAGAGCCACACTCCATCCATAAGCTCACTTTCTCTCTCATCGACATCGAAGATGGGACGTTAAGGATTCATCACCATGGAAACCACATAGTGTGAAGATAGTTGTTCTATACTCCAAGGGGTTGACCTTCCTCCCTCCTACATGGAGATGATGTTCGCTTTCTCTTCTCATGTCTCCTTCTTTGTTCTTGCCATGAGCGAGTAGTTCTATACACTAGGGTGCGGGGAGTAGCCCCACTACCCATGTTTTCATTCCATGCATTGTAATTCATGAGTTTGCACTAAAAATGCTATCTTTTCAATTCAACATCAATCGTTTAATGAATGCTAGTTGCTTGATCACCAACCTGCGTTACCTATTATTTGCTAGTGCGAATTGTCTACATTTGTGCTTTTAGATTCGATTACCGATTGAATGTTGGTTCTTGATGTATGTAATCACCATATATATGTTTTGATATCTAGGAACACTTTTCAAGGAGTGGAGTAAATTCACCTCCATCGTTCTACTTTCATACTATGAAATGGAATTAGGTGATGTATGAAAGTACAACCAGGATAGGTCGAGGAACACACTTTGCAAAGGGAGTGATGCAAAGTAAGTGACCATTCGTTTGGGGATGGCTGGCGTTGCAATACTCCCACATTTCTCATAGTTAGCTATCCGAAAGGAAGCTAAATCTACAAAGATACTAACTATTTAGACTCTTATTGCAAGCCATGTTATTGTGATGTATGTTATGATCCATGCGTAGTGGTGGTGAAACTCGATCACATCCTAGTGGTTTCCAAATTTTGTTTACAACCTTAAGTTTACTTTCCTGCCGTTTAGTTTACTTTGCACTTTATTTTAATCATCAAATCAACTCTTCGATCTAAATATCAACTCTTAAGTAGATAAGTGGAATTATAACGTTTTCCATCTTGTTAATCCTTAACAAGATCGTTGTCTCGTGGATTCGACCCTCAACTGTACTATGATAAGACTTCTATGTACCTTAGCATACGTGGGTGGAGATCTTATTATAGCACACAAAAGGTTAAACTTAGAGATCTACTATCTCTAGGATTTTTAGTGGTGCACGCAACTTCATGCAAGTAGAGGCTCCATCAAAAATTGGCACCATTTTTGAAGACAACAGAATGTTTTAATTTCATTTATCAACTTGCTAGTTGATTATGATTTTACAATTTACCTTGATACTACTTCATATTTTTTGATTCCATCATCTTTCCACCATCTAAAGTGTGATTTTTCTTCTACTCACGTAGAAAATGTGTATGCCAACTTCGCATAACCGCAAATTCTTCCCTGATCCCATGTACGACTCTGAGGTAGAACGAAACTTCCACCGATGCATCAGACTCAACCATCAACAAGCTAGAAAGATGGCTGAAGAACAACACCAAGCCACCTTGATATTGTAAAGAGTCAATGCAGCTATAGAAGCTCAGTGAGCACAACTCATCGCTGACACACATGCTCAAGTCCAAGTTGAAGTTCGAGCTGAAGAGCAAGCTCACATGTAAGCTGAAAATGAGGCAGCCACAACAACTGCTCAGTTTATGATAAGGAACACGCAGCTTCAAGACTACGTTGTTCCTAAGATTTCTGAGGAAAATCACCCAGTTCAGCCACCACTCATTAATGTTCCAAACTTTGATATTCGTACGCAATGGATCTAAATCATGCAAGGCATCTCATTCTCCGGAAACAATGGAGATGATTGCATGGACCATTTGAAGTGATTCAAGGCACTCTACCGATTGTTACCACAAGCCGGAGCTACATTCAATGCAATCATGCTCTGACTTTTCAACTTCACTCTGTCTGGAAGGGCACTAAGCTGGTATAAATCATTATATGGAGAGACAATCACCACCTGGGCTCCCTTGGAAGAGAATTTTCTAGAGAAGTTCTTTCCTCCTTCATTGACTTATGAGGGGATAGATTAACCTGTTCCTCCAACTTCCTGGAGAGTCACTAGCAGAATCATGGGAAAGATTTACGGAACTTATAAGGAAATGCCCACATCACGAAATCTCACAAAACCAGCTCATAAAAACATTCTATAGAGGGGTAAGTGATGAGATAAAGAAGTTTTGGATTCCTCATATAGAGGAAATTTCATGCGAAAGAATTATGAGGACGCCTGGAAGATTGTTACGCTCGAGCCGAGAACCAATCTAATTGGGGAATGCCATCTACAAGAGGAGTCCTAAAAGTCTATAAAGCTGAAGAATCTGTAGAAATGAAAGCCATTGCTGAAGCTCTGGAAACCATAGTTCATAAACAATAAGCCTTCAAAACATCGTTTGGAGAATATGACATGAAGAAGAACTCCCAAGTTCAACAATTCAAAGCAGCTACTGAGACCTATGAAGATTTTCATGCGTCTGATCACCCCACATTATCATGTGACCTCCTATACGATGTGATGATGAATCTACAAACACCTCAATCACAATATGAACCAATTATTGAACATCCCGAGGATCAGCTGCCAGAGCAGGTTAATTCTATCCACTCTATACCATTACAAGTGTACTATAATACGGATCAACTGAGAAACCACCCTGGGTTTCAGTATGGGAATCCCGCGGGAACTTCCAACCTACATCACCAAACACAAGGTGGGTCTTCTAATAGACCACCACCTAGATTCCAGAGCAATAATAATCGAAATCAAGGAAACTCTAGAGGTGAGTTTCAAAGATTTTCCTACCCAAGAAATCCTTCTACATACTATCAATATACTCACCCTCTGTTGCACCTACAATTGCAACAATCTCAGATACAACAGCCACAAACTCAACAACCTTAGTTACCAACACCTCAATAACAGCAACCTCAAGGACAACAACAAATTACATAGTATCAACAAAAGAATGCTCCGCCTCTGCCAACAGATGAGATATCTCTGATAAGGAAAATGTTTCAATCTCAACAGACCATGCTTGCCAACCAACAAGCTCACAAAAAAGTTGTAGAAACCCAGTTGGCACAAATTGCATCTCAGTTGAAACCGCCGGTGGGTACTTTCGCTGGTCAGTCGGAAATAAATCCGAGACATGATCAACATAGACCAGAACAACTGAATGCAGTTACCACAAGATCTGGTCATGTTCTTACTAAAGCTACCAAAGTCATTTAGGAAGACGAAGATGCCGCTGAAATCATCCCAACTGTAAGCATAAATCAAGAAAGTGAAAAATCTGTAGAGGCCGAGAAGGAGAAGGAAAAAGAACTAGTTTCCAAAGAACCAAAAGTCCCACCATACAAACCCAGGATACCCTATCCAGGCAGATTGAGGGGGACTAAATTGGATACTAGATTCCTAAAGTTCAAGGAAGCAATGAAGAAGCTATATGTTGATATCTTGTTCCTTGACGCTCTCTCCGAAATCCCAGCATGGTCTAAATATCTAAACACTTTGCTATCAAAGAAATACATGACCGAAGAACACGAGACTGTCAAATTAGCCCAGACTACTTTTGATATCATTCTCAACAAAATGCCAAAAAAATAGAAGGACCCTGGCTCCTTCAAAATCCAATGTTCTATCGAAAACACCTCTTGCAAGAAAGGATTAGCTGATTTGGGGGCTAGCATATCTATTATGCCATTTTCTATGTGTAAAAGATTGAGCTTTACTAATTTTCTGCCCACAACAATGACAATCCAGTTGGCTAATTCTACCATTACTGCACCTTTGGGAATAATTGAAGATATCCCAGTGAGGGTAGGAAGGGACTTTTATGCCCCCTGTGATTTTGTTATCATGGACATAAAATAAGATCTGAGATATCCAATAATATTCAGTAGACCCTTCCTTGCTATAGCCAGAGCACTAATTGATGTCGAAGCTGGCACAATTACCTTAAGGCTAGAGAAAGAAACTGTTCAATTCAGAGTCATTGACAGCTTAAAAAGTCCTAGCATCCACGAAGAAGTCTTTCTTCTTGAGACAGTTGATAAAATATCCCAGCTGAAGCAAGAAACTCTCAAACCATCTGATGGTTGGGAGATTGCCTTAATGAATCCAGAAGCTAAATTTTCAACCGACGAACTAGTTCAACAATGCCTGAAATATCTAGAACAAGCCGAAGAAGTCCCAGAAGCTACTTTTGAGGAGTTGAAATCTATCACCACTCTAGAGACTACTGAAGTACTCAAGGAACCTAAAATGAAAGTCCTACCAGCTGGACTCAAACACATCTTTGTAGACAAAGAAAAACTATGTTCGATCATTATCAGTTCCACTTTGTTAGATGATCAGGAAGAAAGACTCCTTGTTGAATTAAGTAAACACAAGAAAGCCATTTGATATAATATGACCGACCTAACCGGGATAAATCTAGCTTTGTGCATGCACATATTAACTATGGTGGAAGAATTTAAACCATCATGGGAGCATCAGAGGAAGCTAAACCCAAATCTCAAAGAGGTAGTTCACCTTGAGGTTCTAAAACTGCTAAAAGCTGATGTTATCTACCCGATTTCTGACTCCCAATGGGTAAGTCCAGTTCAAGTGGTCCCTAAAAAGGGGGGACCACTGTTGTTTTGAATGATAAAAATAAACTGGTACCCACCCAGACTGTTATAGGGTGGAGGATGTGCATTGACTATAGGAAATTGAATAAGGCAACAAGGAAAGATCACTTTCCTCTACCTTTTCTCGATGAAGTCCTTCAACGTCTAGCCCACCAGAAATTCTTTTTCTATCTTGATGGCTACTCAGGGTTTTATCAAATTTCGATACACCCTGAAGATCAAGAAAAGACAACTTTTACTTTCCCTTTCGGAACTTACGCCTTCAGGAGGATGCCCTTTGGGCTATGTAATGCACCCACAACATTTCAAAGGTGTATGTCTGCCATATTTGCAGATTTAACCGAATCTATCATGGAAGTATTCATGGATGACTTTTCAATCTATGGATATTCCTTCGATAACTATCTGCTTAATCTCAATAAAGTACTACAAATATGCAAGGAAACTTTTTCTGATCCTTAATTGGGAAAAATGTCACTTTATGATGACAAAAGGTGTTGTCCTCGAGCACCGAGTGAGTAAACGAGGGATTGAAGTAGACAAAGAAAAAATAGATGTCATTTCAAAGTTGTCACCACCAAAAGACATTGGAGGAGTACGGGCTTTCCTGGGCCACACTGGATTTTATCGAAGATTCATCAAAGACTTTTAAAAAATAGCAAAACCCATGACTCACTTGTTAACTAAAGATGTAGACTTCAATTTTGATCAAGAATGTTTACACAACTTCACGAATCTAAAGAACGCTGATAACCTCCTATTTTAGTAGTTTATCTTAGTCTTTTTCTGTAGTTTTCATACTCTTTTTACGTTTATACGGTACATAAACCTAATTTTATCCCTTTTTTGTAAATACATCATCAAACTAACTTTTTTCCTTTTATACTTGCAGAAAAAGCACAAAAAAATCATAAAAGAATAAACCAACCTCAAGGCCGAGTGAAGCCAAACGGTCCCAAGACCGCATGGAGTTCAAACGGTCCCGAGACCGCATGAAGCCAAACGGTCCCAAGACCGCATGGAGTTCAAACGGTCCCGAGACCGCATGGAGTTCAAACGGTCCCGAGATCGCATGAAGCCAAACGGTCCCAAGACCGCATGGAGTTCAAACGGTCCCAAGACCGCATGAAGTTCAAACGGTCCCGAGACCGCATGAAGCCAAACGGTCCCAAGACCGCATGGAGTTCAAACGGTCCCGAGACCGCATGAAGCCAAACGGTCCCAAGACCGCATGGAGTTCAAACGGTCCCGAGATCGCATGAAGCCAAATGGTCCCAAGACCGCATGGAGTTCAAACGGTCCCGAGACCGCATGAAGCCAAACGGTCCCAAGACCGCATGGAGTTCAAACGGTCCCGAGACCGCATGAAGCCAAACGGTCCCAAGACTGCATGGAGTTCAAACGGTCCCGAGACCGCATGAAGCCAAACGGTCCCAAGACCGCATGGAGTTCAAATGGTCCCGAGACCGTTTGACGCCAAACGGTCTCAAGACCGTTTGAACCCAAACGGTCTCCAGACCGTTTTGACCTCACTCAAGGCCTATAAATAAGACCTCAAGGGCCATCCCTACAGGAGAGTCCAGACGTCCAGAGGCTGCCTCTCTAGTACCAGAACAACTCCATTCACCACCCAAGGCTGCCGGTCTGAGACTCACGTTCCATTGCAAAGCTACCTTCTCTCTCATCAACAAAGAAGGTGAGAGGAGAAGATCCGTCATCAAGCAAGCCACGAAGGGTGAAGATCGTTGCTCTCTCCACCAAGGGTTCAACCTTCTCTCCTCAGTGGAGATGTTGTTCTTTCTATCTCCTTTTGCCTCCTTCTTTGTTGTTCCCTCTATGAGGAGCGAGTAGTTTCATTCACTGGGGCGCGGGGACTAGCCCCGCTGCCCATGTTTTGTACTTTGTACTAAAAAGATGTTATCATTTCGTTTTAATACTAAATCGTTTCACACATGCTTGAATGATGGCCATGTTCTTGTATGCATCTATTGTCTTTTGTTGTGGTTTGTCTACGACCGCTCTCGAGACTCGAATACCGATTTAGTGTTGGTTTCTGGTGTGTGTATCCACCACACATCCGTTTCGGTGTCTAGGAGTGTATCTCAAAGAGTGGAGTAAACTCACTATCATCCGTTGCACTTCCATCTGTATGGAAATGAACTTTGGTAAGTCGAGGAACACACTTCGCGAGGGGAATGATGTAAAGCATGTGACCATTTGATCGGGAATGGCTGGCGTTGCAACATTCCCGCACTTCTCGTAGCTAGGTTATCCGAATAGGAGACTAGGCCTACAAGGATGCTATTCGATTTGATGATTATCGCTCGCTTGTTAGTTTTAGATGCACGTTTCATGAGGTTGAGTAAGATTCTCTCTTTGGAGACTACATCTCTTCATTGACACGTAGAAATGTACCGAATGAGAGCTACTTAATCCTTGAAGGATGCGATGTATTGCTCTTGTCTTATAAGGCATCGGTCTTGTGGAACATCGAAGGATGCAATGCATCGCTCTTGTCTTATATGGGCATCGGTCTTGTGGAACATACTTGGGTGCAATGCATTGCTCTTGTCTTATAAGGCATCGGTCTTGTGGGACATCCATGTATCTAGCTTTTAAGTCTTGCTTTGCTTAGTACATTTACAATTCATGAGTTGTGGTGGTAAAAACCTGCTTAACCCCAGTGATTCATCATCATCCGTTAAATCTTAGTTTTACTTGCTTTCTTTACTTTTCATGCTTTAGTCTAAAAACCAATCTAATCCAACCTTTTGATATAAGTGCCAATTAGTAAAGTAACTAAGTGAAGTGCTATACGTTTTCCATCTTGTTGCTTGCAACAAGACCGTTGTCTTTTGGGTTCGATCCTAAATCTGTACTATGATAAGGCTTCCATACTCTTATGGGGTTGGAGTTGTTATCTAAGCACCAGTTCTAGGTAAACCTAGGGAAGACATCAATCCTCTCTAGGGTTTTTGGTGATAGAATTCTGGGACTCCCATTGGAAGACAAAAAATCTTTTGGTGTAAGTCTCAAGCTCCATCAAAAAATGGCGCCGTTGCCGGGGACAACGGAACGTTGTTATTTCACTTAGTTTATTTTTCTAGTTGGTTAGGATTTTACACTTTCTTTTTGAATCATAATTCACCATCTTCTTGAAGCTTCTATATTGTCTCTATCATCTAAAGGTGTTCTCTTTTCTTTACTCAGGTAGAACTCGTATATGCAATCACCGCATAATCGAGGATTCTCCCCTGATCCGGAGTTCGACTCCGAGGTAGAGAGAAGTTTCCACCGCAGAATCCGTCTCAATCGCCAACGCGCTAGTCAAATGGCTGACGAACAACATCAAGCCGCTCTGGTGATGGAGAGAGTCAATGCTGCTATAGCTGCACAATGGGCACAACTCATTGCAGACACCCGTGCCCAAATACAAGCGGAGATATGAGCAGAAGAGAAAGCCCGCATAAGAGCAGAGATCGAGGCTGCTCAGCTCGAATTACGAAACAAGCAACTGAGGGACTATGCTGTCCCGAAGAACTACGAAGACAACCACCCGGTCCGGCCTCCGATCATCAATATCCCAAATTTTGAGATCCGGACCCAGTGGATCCAGATTATGCAAGGAATCTCCTTCTCTGGAGGTTCAGGAGACGATTGCATGGACCATTTGAAACGGTTTAAGGCATTATGCCGCCTGGTCCCGCAAGCTGGTATTGCTTTCGACGCAATAATGCTCCACCTGTTTCACTTCACATTAGCTGGAAGGGCCTTGAGTTGGTACAACTCATTGGACAGAGAACCCATTATAACCACTTGGGCCCCTCTAGAGGAAAAATTCCTGGAGAAGTTCTTTCCACCCTCGCTTACCTATGAAATCAGAGGGCAGATCAACCATTTCTCCCAGCTACCTGGAGAAACTCTCGCTGAGGCATGGGAAAGATTTAAGGAACTTCTACGCAAATGCCCTCATCATGGAATTTCACAAAATCAATTGATTGAAACTTTTTATCGGGGGGTAAGCGATGACATTAAACAGTTCCTAGATTCCTCGTCTGGAGGAAATTTCATGAGGAAAAATTATGAAGACGCCTGGAAGATCGTTACTTTAGGAGCTGAAAACCAGTCCAACTGGGGGCGGTCGGCCGGAAAAGGCGTCCTTAAAGTCTTTAAAGCTGAGGAATCTATGGAACTAAAGTCAATAGCCGAGGCTTTGAAGACAATCGCTCATAAACAGCAAACCCTCGAAACAACTCTAGGGGAAATCGATAAGAAGAAAATCCCGCTGGTTCATCAAGTCAAAGCCGTCACAGGATCCTGTGAAGCTTGTCATGCTTCAGATCATCTGACTCTTTCCTGTGGAATGCTCTATAATGTGATGATGGATCTACATCCACCACCACAATCCTATGAGGCCATCACTAATCAGGCCGAAGATCAGATTCCAGAGCAAGTCAACTCCATCCATACTATTCCCGGACAAGTTTATTATAATCCCAGTCAACCAAGGAACCATCCTGGGTTCTAGTATGGGAATCCCTCTGGAATTGCGAATCCGCAACATCAGACACAAGGGGGATTTGACAGTAGGCTGCCTCCTGGGTTTCCAAACAATTTTAACCAAAATCAAGGAAACCCAAGAAACAATTTCCCTAGGGCTAACTACCCTAGGAATCAATCAGCCTACTATCAGTACACTCATCCCCCGCTTCACCCGCAATTGCATATTCCACAGTCTCAACAACAAAACCCTCAGAAAAACGTCACCACACAACCGGAAGATGAGCTATCTTTGATAAAACAAATGCTTCAGTCTCAACAAACCATGCTAGCTAACCAACAAGCCCAACAAAAGGCAGTTGAAACCCAGCTTGCTCAGATTGCTGCACAGTTGAAGCCTTCGGCTGGCATTTTTGATGGGCAGCCTGAACCAAATTCTAAATACAGGCAAAATAAACACGAACAGCTGAATGCCGTCACCACAAGGTCGGGACGCATTTTTTCTGAACCCATCAAGATCACTCTAGATGATGATGATGCGCCCACTTCTATGACAAAAGAGATTTCGCAACAAGGGATTGATAAATCTTTCGAAGGCAAAAAGGACGAAAACAAAGAGCATGTACCTGCAGAATCCAAAGCCCCGCAATTCAAACCAAGGATCCCGTACCCAGGCAGACTGCAAGAAACAAAAATGGACGCCAGGTTTCAGAAATTCAAGGAAGCAATGAAGAAACTTTATATTGACATTCCACTCCTTGACGCTCTATCCGAAGTACCAGCATGGGCAAGGTATCTCAAAACTTTGCTATCACGTAAGTATATCACCAAAGAGCAGGAGACCGTCAAGCTCGCTCAAACCACTTCTGACATCATCCTGAACAAACTTCCCAAAAAGAAGAAGGACCCAGGTTCCTTCGGAATCCAATGTTGCATTGGAAATGCATCCACAAAGAAAGGATTAGCTGACCTCGGGGCTAGTATATCCATTATGCCCTTCTCAATGTGCCAACGCCTTGGTTTCACTGACCTGCTGCCTACAGCAATGACTATTCAACTAGCCGACTCCACCATAACCGCACCGTTGGGAATCATCGAAGATGTTCCAGTAAGGATAGGGAAGGATGCCTACGTTCCATGTGATTTTGTCATCATGGATATTAAAGAAGACTTGAGATATCCGATCATTTTCGGCAGGCCTTTCCTAGCTACAGCCAGAGCGCTAATCGATGTCGAAGCTGGAACCATTATTCTTAGGCTCGGAAAAGAAGCAATTCAATTCCGCGTCCTTGACAGTATGAAAGGTCCCAACATCCAAGAAGAAGTCTTTCTTTTAGACGCAATTTAACAAATGTCGCAACTAGAAATCTCGGAGCCAATCGACGAACTTGAAAATGCTCTCATCAATCCAGAAGTTGAGTTCTCTGCAAATGAACTAGTCCAGCAATGCATCCAATACCTAGAAAAGATAGAAGAAGCACCAAAGGCTGCTTTTGAAGAGCTTAAAGCCATCACCACCATTGAAGCAGCAGAACCACCAAAAACCCCTGAATTGAAGACTTTACCCACATGGCTCAAATATGTTTTCCTGGATAAGGAAGAGCTATGCCCAGTTATTATCAGCTCCGCCCTTACCAAAGACCAAGAAGTCAGACTTCTAGACAAACTAAGGAGGCACAAAAAGATCATTGGTTATAAAATAACCGACCTCACAGGCATAAACCCGGCTCTGTGTATGCACAAGCTTCCTATGGTTGAAGAATTTAAACCCACTCGTGAACATCAAAGAAAACTGAACCCAAACTTAAAAGAGGTAGTTCGTTTGGAGGTCCTCAAACTACTCAAAGCGGGCATGATCTATCCCATCTCTGACTCTCAGTGGGTCAGTCCAGTTCAGGTTGTTCCAAAAAAGGGGGCACTACTGTAGTAATCAACGATAAAAATGAGCTCGTACCCACTAGGACTGTAACGGGGTGGAGAATGTGCATCGATTATAGGAAGTTGAATAAAGCTACATGGAAAGACCACTACCCTCTACCCTTCCTTGACGAAGTCCTAGAGCGCTTGGCCCACCAAAAGTATTTCTGTTATCTCGATGGTTACTCCGGGTTATACCAAATACCCATACATCCAGAGGACCAAGAAAAAACCACTTTCACTTGTCCCTTTGGGACATATGCTTTTAGAAGAATGCCATTCGGGCTATGTAACGCTCCTGCTACTTTCCAACGCTGCATGTCTGCCATCTTTGCCGGATTAACTGAATCTGTTATGGAAGTCTTTATGGATGATTTCTCTGTCTATGGAGATTCTTTCGATAACTGTCTAAACAATCTTGAACGAGTCCTGCAACGTTGCGAGGAAACAAACCTTATCCTGAACAGGGAAAAATGCCATTTCATGGTAACAGAGGGTATCGTCCTCGGACATAGAGTAAGTGATAGGGGGATCGAGGTCGACAAAGCAAAGATTGATGTTATCTCGAAGTTGTCACCTCCAAAGGACATAAGGGGAGTTCGAGCTTTCCTAGGTCATGCATGGTTCTATAGAAGGTTCATCAAAGATTTCTCGAAAATAGCTAAACCCATGACCCAACTCCTGACAAAAGATGCCGAGTTCGTTTTCGACCAAGAATGTATGCGAAGTTTCTCTACCCTTAAAGAAGCATTAATTTCCACACCTATTCTAAGGGCTCCAGACTGGTCGCAACCATTCGAAATCATGTGCGACGCAAGTGATTATGCCATAGGAGCCGTTTTAGGACAACGGATCGATAAGAAACCCTATGTCATCTACTATGCATCAAAAACGCTTGACGAAGCATAGAAAAACTACACGACCACGGAAAAAGAGTTTTTGGCTATCATCTACGCCTTCGAAAAATTCCACTCTTACCTGATCGGCTCTAAAGTCATCGTCTACACTGACCATTCTGCTATCCGACATCTAATCCAGAAACAGGACGCCAAACCCAGGCTCATCCGCTGGGTATTAATGCTTCAAGAATTCGACCTAGAAATCAAAGATAAAAGTGGCGTAGAGAACGTTGTAGCCGATCACCTCAGCAGAATCGAGGTTGAAGAAAAAGATAAAATCCCTATCAGGGATTCTCTTCCTGATGATCAGCTTATGAAGGCCACTCATAGTTTTCCTTGGTTTGCTGATATCGTCAATTATCTAGCCACAGGGATCATCCACCCGTCTGCTTCATATCAGTACAAAAGGAAATTCCTTCATGATATAAAACGTTATCATTGGGACGAACCCTACTTATTTTACCTCTGTGCTGACGGACTTTTTCGCCGGTGCCTTCCAGAAGAAGAAATAACCTCGGTTTTGGAACACTGCCACTCCGGACCCACGGGGGGGGGGGGGCACATGGGCGCCAAGAAAACTGCCATAAAAGTTCTACAATCTGGTTTCTTTTGGCCCACCATATCAAAAGACTCACATAATTTTGTCAAAGCCTGTGATAAATGCCAATTTTCGGGCAACATATCAAAAAGGGATGAAATGCCTCTTACCATGTGGCAGGAAATTGAACTGTTTGATGTATGGGGGGTAGACTACATGGGACCTTTCCCTTCATCATATGGCTTCTCTTACATTTTGGTCGCAGTGGATTACATCTCAAAGCGGGTCGAAGCTGTACTCACCGTATCCAATGACTCCAAACCTGTTGTCAAATTGTTCAAAGACATTATTTTTCCGAGATTTGGAGTTCCAAGAATGGTCATATCTGATGGCGGGACCCATTTCCTGGAACGAAGTTTCGAAGCGTTACTGAGAAAATACGGAGTCCATCACAAAGTTGCCACACCTTACCACCCACAAACTAGTGGCCAGGTAGAAGTATCCAATAGACAGATAAAAGCGATTCTTGAAAAAACAGTGAATAAGAACCGCACTGATTGGTCCACCAAACTTCCTAACGCCCTCTGGGCATACCGTACTGCTTACAAAACACCAATTGGAACAACTCCGTTTCGTTTGGTGTACGGCAAATCATGTCATCTTCCAGTAGAACTGGAACATAAAGCCTGGTGGGCCATCAAGCAACTAAACTTCGACCTTAAAAGCGTAGAGGAAAACAGACAACTCCAGCTACAGGAGCTAGAAGAACTTCGAATGACAGCATATCACAGTGCCAGAATCTATAAAGAGAAAACAAAAATGTGGCACGATGGACATCTTAAGAGAAAAGATATCACCGTTGGCGACAAAGTGCTCTTATTTAACTCCAAGCTCAGATTATTCCCCGGAAAGCTCCAAACAAAATGGTCCGGACCCTTCACCATAAAACATATCTACCCAACTGGAGCCGCCATTATCATCGAACACAACGGAGGAGAACGAATGGTTAACGGGCACCGTTTAAAAAGATATTACACTCAGGAAGACAAAACACATCAACAAACCCTCGATATCAGAGATGCTACGCCCACAGCATAACAACCTTACAGTCTCGTCGAGCCAGTGACGTTAAACCAAGGCGCTTCTTGGGAGGCAACCCAAGACTTGAGTATCACCTTTTCTAATTTCTAGTCTTTTATTTTCTTTTGAATTTGTTTTGCTTTCTTTAAGTTCTTTCATCATTAATTTAAAAATACAAAAAAATAATATACATACTCAAAAACAAACACAAAAATATTCAAACCCTTTGTGCCCCTCCAAACGGTCTCCAAACCGTTTGGACTCCAAACGGTCTTCAAACCATTTGGGACCAAACGGTCTTGAAACCGTTTGAGACCAAACGGTCCTGAAACCGTTTGGGACCAAGCGGTCTTCAAACCGTTTGGAATACAAAAGGTCACCCACCAATCACTATAAATATTGACCCTACCCCTCCGTCTTTCTCTCTTCGAACCTTCGATTTCTCCAGAGCTTTCGTGCGAAGAGCTTCCCTTTTTTCTCCTGTTGCATCCGTGCAAAGTCACCCTTCCGTCCACCTTCCGCAAGGTAGTCCAGCGACTCCACGCTGCTCATTCCATCGCCAGTCGCTGCTTACGTTGCCATCGCCGTCATTATCGACTGAGTTCACCGACTCTTCTATCGCCTTCATCGCCGCGCTGTTCTGTCGTCACCATCATGGCGCCAGATGCCGTTTCCTTTACCATCGCATGACGTCTCTCTCTTCGCCATCGCCGTCGCTGTCAAAAGACTTCACCGACTCTTCCACCGCTTTCATCGCCGTCGCCGTTCTCTCATCGTTTTCGTCTTTGTCGAAGGCGCCGACGCGTTCTTCACCTTCGCGCCGTTCCACCTTCTCCCGCGCCGGTGACCTGCGACTCTTCGCTTTCCAAACGGTCTTGAAACCGTTTGGGGCCAAACGGTCCTCAAACCGTTTGGAACCAAACGGTCTTGAGACCGTTTGGGGCCAAACAGTCTTGAAACCGTTTGGAACCAAACGGTCTTGAAACCGTTTGAGGCCAAACGGTCCTCAAAACCGTTTGGAACCAAACGATCCTGAAACCGTTTGGGACCAAACGGTCTTGAAACCGTTTGAGGCCAAACGGTCCTCAAAACCGTTTGGAACCAAACGATCCTGAAACCGTTTGGGACCAAACGGTCTTGAAACCGTTTGGAACCAAACGGTCTTGAAACCATTTGGAACCAAACGGTCCTGAAACCGTTCGGTCTTCGTTTCCTTTTTGCTTTCACAAAATGTAAAAGATATAACTACATATCAAATTTAAACTGTTTCAAATCTTCTCTAAATTACGAAACTCATACTTTTTTCAGAAGTGGCGTCAAATAAGGCTTCCGGATCCGGAACTGCCCCTGCTCCGACAAGGGAGCAGATGATGGAGGAGCGAGACAGGCTCATACAAATAAGGGACACTTACAAAACCACCAGAGCCGTCCCTCCCAAGACCAAGATCATTGACGTCCTGTGTAAAATAACCCGCCTCACCAAAGGCCTGGGTGAGGCTCCTGAAGAAGACTTCGAGCACATCTTTTCGAACGATGATGAAGGTTCGACCTACACACCGAACCCCGATGAAGACTCCTCTGCCCAAGAGACAGAGGGAAAGCGTAAGGCTGCAACATCACGTCTTTTCTAAAAATACTTACTTGCGCATTCCCTCTCAATTTGTGAAGCTGAACAACATTTGGGGAATTGGTCGAGCATTGCTTAGTTATTCAGCAAAGCAGTTTCCCGTAAAACTTTTTCACTATCAGGATGGGAACCGTAGGATATCCAAAATGGGTGTTGGTTGGTATGACGTTCAGATAGAAAACGATCTGAGGATTGGAGATGTATTTGTATTTGAGCTACTTCTGAAGGACAAAGATATCATGAACTTTTGTGTAACCAAGCAGCACATATCAAGCAACACTTGCAACAAAGACCATCCTCCAGTTAGTGGCAACATGGAAGATGGAATCAATATTAAGAATAGCAGCTACCTGACTTAATCCATGGATGATGAAGTAGGACATCCCAAGGAAACTGATGTCGAAGGCAGCGGCTACCACAGTAACTTGAAGTATGATCAAGCAAAGGATCTGCTAGACAATATCAAGACAAAATTGCAAAAGAGTGCGCTGCGAAATTAATGGAGCTCCTGAGTCAGCACCCCAAGGCATACATCAAAGAGCACTTCAATCGCCCAGCCTTTTGCCATAAATGCCCCCATCTTTACGAGGGCAATTCGCATCCACTCTACTCCGATCTCCAGGGGCTACCGAAACCCTGCCTTAACTCGCAACCCTTGTGCTAATGACTTCTCAACCTATCACTTTGCCACTCTGGGGACAGAGTGTGTGATAAGTTAGGGGGGGATTCATTAGACAAGGGCTAGGTATCAACTTCTATACTCCCTTTTCCTTTTTACAATTCCTTATATATATATATATATATATATATATATATATATATATATATATATATATATATATAGTCACCTCAACTAACTCTAGAATCATGTTAGTCTTACAAGTAAATAGCACTCAGACATCAAATGGCGATTTATCAATTCCCACCTACTATGGATCCCATATTTTAGCTTCAATTCTTTATCTGACTCTCCACAGGTCAAAAATCAGGGCAGAAATAAGCCAAGATCTCGAGGATGAGAGGGAAATTAGGCAATTTCCAAATCAAAAAGTTCTGCAAGTGGACCACAAACCAAATAAGTGCATGCCGAAAAACTTTAAGAACAACTTTCCTCTCTTCAAAAATAAAAGAGGCTTGGCCGCCCAAAATAAACCCTCATTCCAAAACCCAAGCCTGTGAGTTTTTGAATAAAAGCCAGAGAGACGAATAAAATCATGAGAGTTGTGCCACGCATAAGGACCTATATGAAGAACTGATAAAGGGCTCACCCGGCTGGCACATTCCGCTGCCCTCACAAAGGCAGATGTGTCGCGTCCGGTAGTGAAACCCTAAAAGTTCCAAGAATACGAAAAGGCTCATAAAGGACTTGCCCGGACGGTACATTCAGCTGCCCTCATAAAGGCAGATGTGTCGTGCCCGGTAGTGAGATCCTAAAAAGCATAGACAACCCCTCCCCCACTCGAAGGGGAGCTACACTTCAAAGCCTTTAGCCAACCCTCATACCCTCTCTAGCTTCCAGTAGGTTTCCAGAGAGGTATAAAGTTGATTAGAGTCAATGGTATGCACATAATAAATGTGGTCCCAAGGCAAATTTTGAGATACGGAAAAACCCTGAGATCCAAGCAACTCTCGAAATCCAAAAGAATCAAGGCATGCAATAAGCCTAGATATGACCCCTGGGGAACTCAGGTCAAGGATTGAAGCAAGAGTATGGAGACCCTAATTAAGATCGCCTCGCCATTTCATGTCTCAGCTCTATCTAACTTGAGGACAAGCTAGACTCTAAGTTAGGGGGGGGGGTGATAACCTCCTATTTTAGTAGTTTATCTTAGTCTTTTTCTTTAGTTTTCCATACTCTTTTTACGTTTATACGGTACATAAACCTAATTTTATCCCTTTTTTGTAAATACATCATCAAACTAACTTTTTTCCTTTTATACTTGCAGAAAAAGCACAAAAAAATCATAAAAGAATAAACCAACCACAAGGCCGAGTGAAGCCAAACGGTCCCAAGACCGCATGGAGTTCAAACGGTCCCGAGACCGCATGAAGCCAAACGGTCCCAAGACCGCATGGAGTTCAAACGGTCCCGAGATCGCATGAAGCCAAACGGTCCCAAGACCGCATGGAGTTCAAACGGTCCCAAGACCGCATGGAGTTCAAACGGTCTCGAGACCGCATGAAGCCAAACGGTCCCAAGACCGCATGGAGTTCAAACGGTCTCGAGACCGCATGAAGCCAAACGGTCCCAAGACCGCATGGAGTTCAAACGGTCCCGAGATCGCATGAAGCCAAACGGTCCCAAGACCGCATGGAGTTCAAACGATCCCGAGACCGCATGAAGCCAAACGGTCCCAAGACCGCATGGAGTTCAAACGGTCCCAAGACCGCATGAAGCCAAACGGTCCCAAGACCGCATGGAGTTCAAACGGTCCCGAGACCGCATGAAGCCAAACGGTCCCAAGACCGCATGGAGTTCAAACGGTCCCGAGACCGTTTGACGCCAAACGGTCTCAAGACCGTTTGAACCCAAACGGTCTCCAGACCGTTTTGACCTCACTCAAGGCCTATAAATAAGACCTCAAGGGCCATCCCTACAGGAGAGTCCAGACATCCAGAGGCTGCCTCTCTAGTACCAGAACAACTCCATTCACCACCCAAGGCTGCCGGTCTGAGACTCACGTTCCATTGCAAAGCTACCTTCTCTCTCATCAACAAAGAAGGTGAGAGGAGAAGATCCATCATCAAGCAAGCCACGAAGGGTGAAGATCGTTGCTCTCTCCACCAAGGGTTCAACCTTCTCTCCTCAGTGGAGATGTTGTTCTTTCTATCTCCTTTTGCCTCCTTCTTTGTTGTTCCCTCTATGAGGAGCGAGTAGTTTCATTCACTGGGGCGCGGGGACTAGCCCCGCTGCCCATGTTTTGTACTTTGTACTAAAAAGATGTTATCATTTCGTTTTAATACTAAATCATTTCACACATGCTTGAATGATGGCCACGTTCTTGTATGCATCTATTGTCTTTTGTTGTGGTTTGTCTACGACCGCTCTCGAGACTCGAATACCGATTTAGTGTTGGTTTCTGGTGTGTGTATCCACCACGCATTCGTTTCGGTGTCTAGGAGTGTATCTCAAAGAGTGGAGTAAACTCACTATCATCCGTTGCACTTCCATCTGTATGGAAATGAACTTTGGTAAGTCGAGGAACACACTTCGCGAGGGGAATGATGTAAAGCATGTGACCATTTGATCGGGAATGGCTGGCGTTGCAACATTCCCGCACTTCTCGTAGCTAGGTTATCCGAATAGGAGACTAGGCCTACAAGGATGCTATTCGATTTGATGATTATCGCTCGCTTGTTAGTTTTAGATGCACGTTTCATGAGGTTGAGTAAGATTCTCTCTTTGGAGACTACATCTCTTCATTGACACGTAGAAATGTACCGAATGAGAGCTACTTAATCCTTGAAGGATGCGATGTATTGCTCTTGTCTTATAAGGCATCGGTCTTGTGGAACATCGAAGGATGCAATGCATCGCTCTTGTCTTATATGGGCATCGGTCTTGTGGAACATACTTGGGTGCAATGCATTGCTCTTGTCTTATAAGGCATCGGTCTTGTGGGACATCCATGTATCTAGCTTTTAAGTCTTGCTTTGCTTAGTACATTTACAATTCATGAGTTGCGGTGGTAAAAACCTGCTTAACCCCAGTGATTCATCATCATCCGTTAAATCTTAGTTTTACTTGCTTTCTTTACTTTTCATGCTTTAGTCTAAAAACCAATCAAATCCAACCTTTTGATATAAGTGCCAATTAGTAAAGTAACTAAGTGAAGTGATATACGTTTTCCATCTTGTTGCTTGCAACAAGACCGTTGTCTTTTGGGTTCGATCCTAAATCTGTACTATGATAAGGCTTCCATACTCTTATGGGGTTGGAGTTGTTATCTAAGCACCAGTTCTAGGTAAACCTAGGGAAGACATCAATCCTCTCTAGGGTTTTTGGTGATAGAATTCTGGGACTCCCATTGGAAGACTAAAAATCTTTTGGTGTAAGTCTCAAGCTCCATCAAACGCTTTAGTCTCTGTGCCTATACTAAGAGCCCCTGATTGGTCACAACCTTTTGAGATAATGTGTGACACCAGTGACTATGTTGTAGGAGCAGTACTAGGGTAGAAAATATATAAGAAACCGTACATGATATGTTACACATCAAAGACGCTTGATGAGTCCCAAAAGAACTATACAACTACAGAAGAAGAGTTCTTGACAATCATTTATGCTTTTGAGAAATTCGGTTCTTATCTGATCGGATCAAAGGTCACAATTTACACAGATCACTCAGCAATAAAATATCTAATTCAGAAACAAGACGCTAAACCCAGACTTATTCACTGGGTATTGATGCTTCAAGAGTTTGACTTGGAAATAAAGGACAAAAGTGAGGTAGAAAATATTGTTGCCGATCATTTGAGTCACATTGAGGCTCAAGATAAAGATAATATACCTATCCACGACTCTCTACCTGATGACCATCTCATGAAGGTCACCGCTAGATTCCCCTGGTACGTCGACATCAAACTATCTGGCTACGGGAATTGTCCATCATTCTGCTTCCTATCATGACAAGAAGAAATTTTTCCATGATGTAAAGCAATACTTCTGGGATGAACCGTACCTTTTCCGGCTATGCACATATAGATTATTCCGCCATTGCCTGCCTGAAGAAGAAATTATCCCAGTCTTGGAACACTGCCATTCTGGCCTCACTGGGGGGCATATGAGATCAAAGAAGACCACTCTTAAAGTCTTACAGTCAGGTTTCTTTTGGCCGACAATAGCAAAGGATGCCTATGAATTTGTACAATCTTACTATAAATGTCATCTCTCTGGAGGGATATCCAAACGAAACGAAATGCCACTAACTCTGTGGCAGGAGATTGAACTTTTTGATGTATGGGGAGTGGACTATATGGGTCAATTTCCCTCATCATATGGATTATCCTATATATTGGTCGCTATGGATTATGTATCCAAATGGGCAGAAGCTATACCCAATGTATCTTGTGACTCTAAGCCTATTATTAAGCTGTTCAAGGATATTATCTTTCCTAGATTCAGAGTTCCTAGAACAATCATATCCGATGGAGGGTCACATTTCTTAGAACATAGCTTTGAAGCTCTTCAGAGAAAATACAGAGTAAAACATAAGGTTGCCACACCTTATCATCCGTAGACAAGTGTCCAAGTTGAAGTCTCAAACAGACAACTGAAATCTATTTTAGAAAAGGCTGTCAACAAGAGCCACACAGATTGGTCCACCAAGCTTCCTGATGCTCTTTGGGCATATCACACTGCCTACAAGACACTAATAGGAACAACTCCATTCCGTTTGGTGTATGGAAAGTCATGCCATCTTCCAATCGAACTGGAACACAAGGCTTGGTGGGCTACTAAATAGTTGAATTTCAATTTCAAAAGTGCTGGCAAATATAGACAACTTTAGTTACAAGAACTTGAGTAACTAAGAATGTCTGCCTACCAGGGCATCAGGATCTATGAAGAGCAAACTAAGATGTGGCACGATGACCACCTTAAAAGGAAAGAGATCATCGTCAGAGACAAGGTCCTTCTTTTCAATTCCAGGCTCAAAATGTTTCCCGGTAAACTTCGCACAAAGTGGTCTGATCCCTTCACTATCAAGCATATCTATCCAACTAGAGTTGTCATCATCCTTGATGACAATGGAGGAGAAAGGACAATTAATGGCCATAGACTGAAGAAATATTATACTCCAGCCGATAAAACTCCAAGACAAACCATTGACATTCATGACCCCACGACATCAACCTGATCAAGCCAGAATATCATTGAGCCAGCGACGTAAAATCAAAGTGCTACTTGGGAGGCAACCGAAGACCTGAGTATCACCTTTCTATATCGTTTAGATAATTTTCTAGTTTTGATTAATTTCTTTAGACTCATAAATATCTTGCATAGATATCATTTTCATCACTTAGTCATTTTTCTTTCATAAATATTGTTCAAAAAATTTAAAAATTAATAAAAGCACCCTTAAAAATATAAAATATAAAAATCAATAACCAAAATAGTTTGGATCCAAATGGTCCTGAAACCAATTGATCCTCATGCTCTTGAAACCGTTTGGATCCAAACGGTCCTGAAACCGTTTGATCCTCACTGTCTCGAAACCATTTGGATCAAAATGGTTGTGAAACCATTTGGTCCTCATGGTCTCAAAACCATTTGGATGCTCTAAAGGGGATATGAACAGTCCCCCCATATCTATAAATATAACCCTTACCCCCTCCTGTTCCATTCCTTCCGTTCTCAATTTTCTCCCACGTGACCTTGCTCTCTCCTTCTTGCTCTCGTGTGACCCGAATAACACCACCGCTTCACACACCTTTCCTTCTTCTTCCTTGCTCTCTACAAACCTAGCCACAACACCCATCTTCTTCTTCTTCTTCTTCACCCCTCTAGTGGTAGTTCTCGTATCGCACATCCACCTTCTCTCATTCACGCCTCACAACACTGGCTCCTTCTTCTTCTCCGCCACTTCACTCCGTAGCAAGGTAGAGCGATTACCTCCTTTCACGATCAAAGTACCATTATCATCACCACCGCAACCATCACCACAACGTCTGCTTTCTCTTTCACCGCCGCTTCATCACCATTTATGCATTCGTCGTGGTCGCCACCGCCGCTTCACCTCCCTCATAGTTTCGGCACCTACAAGTTCCTCACAGTTTTGCAAACCACATGGACCCTCGCGGTTTTGAAAATCGCATGGACCCTTGCGGTCTTGCAAACTGCATGATCCTTAATAGTTTTCACCCTCACGGTTTTCAACTCTCACAGTTTCACTCCTTGCGATCTTTAAACCGCATGACCCTTTACATGGTTTGAAACCATGTGATCTTTATTACGGTCCCGCGACCGCATGGCCTCCTCACGGTCTTAAGACCATGATGTTTGCACTATTTTGCGCATTCCTCTTATTGATACAATAGTTCTATTTAACACTACATTTCAAATATTTCTAATATATCATTTCTTGTTCACATATTATAGAAATGGCCTCACCTACAAAGGAAGTTGCTGAAGCAAGCCATTGGACCAGAGAACAACTACTGGAGTGCTGGGATAAGCTCCAATGCATTGTTGACATGTGCGCTGAGACAGGAAAATCTCCCGTTCAACTACCCAAGGTCATTCCCGACCTTGAGCATGTCAACAAGTGTCTGGATGATAACCCAATCGAGAACCTCTCAGACCCTTCCTCAACTGATGAAGGTTTTGACTACATGCCAAACTCTGATGAGGAATCTCCAGCCACCAAGTCAAAGGGGAAGCGGAAGGCCCAGGAGGTCATTAAGGAATGACATACCAAAAAACGGGCAATGAAGCAAGTCTAGCACATAGCCTCCAGGGAATCGATCCTGGCACAACACGATACTCTCCTTGTCAAACAAGACACAGCTGTAGTAGGACCAACTGACATTTATATTCAACACCTGAAGGTTGATGACAAAATTCTACGACCAACAAAGTATATATGCTCCAACATACTAAAAAACATGGGAGTATATGACAAAGTTCTTACCTTTCTCGACGAGGCAAATCTTTCAAAACTCTACTTTGTCGCCGAGAATTCCTACCTCGAGCCCACACTGGAATTCTTCACCTACCTTACCAAAGAACTAGTGGACGCAAAAGATAAACCAAGAGATGGGGGTGAACGCAAGCTTATAACCTCGCTCTTCGGGAATAAGGTTACACTGACTGAAAACCTATTGAACAAAATCTTTATTAACAATCCGGACCAACTGAAGAAGGCTACGACAGTAGGTATGGATCACCCACAGTTCAACAAGCATACTTTCTGGAAATCATTGACTGGAATCTCCCCTTATGATTCCAAGACTTCCAAGGCCTCCAACATTCACTCCTGTCTGGTGCGAACACTGCACAAAATTATAATAGGCACACTATTCCCTAGAACAAAGAGCGGGAATGTCCTCATCTCAGACCTCTTCATACTATGGTCCATCCTAAAGGGGCAACCGGTCAATATCGGAGGACAACTGATACATAAACACATATCTTATACCCCCGGAAGGGAAATTTGCATGGGTGGTCACGTCACATCAATCTTGAAGTACCTCAAGATGGACGAACCACTTCAAAAATGTACTTTGATAAAGGATGATAACCTAACCAATGAGCAGATTCTAAAAAACACCTACATCATCAAAGAGAAGGATAAAAAGCTCCATTATGTTTTCTGCCCCACTGTCAAAGAATCAAGAACACTGTTACCACTTCCCGAGCTCACAGATTATGATAAATACAAATATTTGTTCATTGAAGAGGACCTTGCTACCCTGCTAGCCTCTGTAAAAGGGAAGGGGAAACAAGCACCAGAAGGGCAAACGGAGCACAATGTCACTGCCCCCACGACAAAGCCAAAAAAAAATCGGTGACACGACTGTCCAAACTGCGAACACATAAGAAACGATAGTCTGGGATGCCCACATCCAAGATCAACCCAGAGGTAGAGCACCTCCACAATGCAGAAACCATAGTGAATCCACCATCAGACCCCTTCATCTTGGATATGGATGTTGGGATCACCTCTACATCCACCCTCACCACCCTAGGGATAAAGGGGTCGAGACCTCTATCCTCCACCACTCTTCCATCTTCCAAAACTTCGCTATCTTCCACCATTCCGCTATCGTCTACCATTCTACACCACACCACTCTTCCACCATCTTCCACAATCATACCCACCACCATTCCATTCCCCACAACCACAACTACACCCACATCATCTGCCTCAACTCCGGATCTTACCTTCACTTCCACCACCTTCCCTCTGGCATTCTCGGTCCCACCTTTCATATTCGGGATGTTGCCACCTTTCTCATCAGCCACCACCCTGATACTGCTAGTGACTCCCTCTACAGTCACCACACAATTTGTGGGTCCATCAATGGTGTCTCTCTCACAAGGCACCACCACCCTTCCTGAAACGACCGACACCAAACTGACAATCAAATTAACGAATGCGGAATCGATTACCAGTGGATTTATCAAAAATCACTAAAAATTTAAAACTTTTGTAAAGAGATCTTCGAAAGATAAAAACTCTTTCATAAACAACATGATAGGTCATTTACAAACTGATCCATGATACATCTCTGTCATAAACACGTCTCGAGCATTACAACAAAACCCACCTTGTTAACTGTACAAGGTAAGATATAAAATTTCGAGGCATCATGCCAAAATCTCAGATATACTGACTCCTAGGACCTGAGAGTATAGAGACGACACAGGACATACTATTTACACAACATGACCAATATTGTCTCCACCTGAGGATCACTGTTGTCCCCAAGACTGCTGCTGTTGCTGCTCACCCACTGATGGGTTCCTTCGTCCTCGGCGTCTTCCTAAAAGTTGAAACCCACGGGGGTGAGACAATTTAAATAATTGTCCCAGCGAGAGTTATAACTCTCCGCCAGAAGCTTTGTTATGAAAAAGAGAACAACATAAATAGTAGGATTATAACATTCAACAGCAGGTGACATTATATAGACTAAGTGAAACATTATCCTTATGAGCAATCATTTCAATTATAGCTTAATTGAAAGATCAGGCATATAATAATGAGGAATATGAAAAGCATGTGTACTAGTTATTTAACTACTATGTATTGTCAATCATTGTTTCTCGTAGTTCCATCTAAGCAATTATGCTATGCGGCTGATTACATTTTATAAACATATTTATGCCATGAGGAGATGAGTTACACCTCTCATACTCCAACCGACCATCATTAGATCGCAATCGGTACCATACATAGGTCATCAGGAGAGCCGGATTCCTATGACCTCATCACTCCTCATTCAGTATGAGGATCGATATGCAGGACATCTTGTGTCACTTCTAAAATAGCTTTCCAGGGTATTCTGGCAATTTCGCTATTCAGAGCTACAGTGGCATTCTGTACTCTCTTCCCCATCGAGGGATTTATTGTTTATCTCACATCGATGCAGCATTAACAAAATCATCGGGAGATTAGTGATACATCTTCCCAGCACAATCATATAATGAAGGACTGAGAGATTAATGATACATCTCCAATCATATCCAAAATTAGGATGTAAGGATATTCGCGTCCATTACCCGGACATACTCAAAAGTATGTGTTGCAGGAGTTTCCTTAGAAAAACCTGTTTCACCATCATATATTTTCTGACAATGATGGATCTATGGTCAGGTCTCTACTTGATATCATTATACTTGATTAGATAAGTACCTTATAACATTCTTTAGCATCAGATATGTTTAGGCATAACCTAATAAAACAATTGCTATAAAGAAAAGTTACTATTGTATCAAGTTCACATCACATATTGTTAACCTTGGGATATCAATCCCTAACCATCTCATCATTTGTGGTTCAGGAGAATGGTTATTCAAACCCTCAGATTATCATAACACTTGCTACCAAGTGACATATAAGTATCAAGTCATCTAACAACATGACCTTGATTGAAGCAATGTATATACTTTTCACATATCATTACTCTAAAAGCTTATAAATGTTTTCAAGGAATATGACATCATAACTCATACCTGGCTATGATCACCTCATAATATCAACATGTATGACTTATACAAATAAGGGCATGCATATATATAACAATGTTAGCATAATACCAACACTTTTCAATTTCTATATAGGACACCACGGTCGTGCCACCTTGCACGGTCGTGCAAAGTAAGGCTACCACGGCCGTGCTCCCTTGCACGGTCGTGCAAGCTAAGGATACCACGGCCGTGCTCCCTTGCACGGTCGTGCTACAGGAGATCATTACATGACTCATATTTATATATGTATATATATATATATATATATGTATGTATTCTAATTTCTCATTCTTTCAAATCGATTAGGTCACATCAACCCTTCAATCAAGTACATACTACTATGGTCAACATAGTGTATCAAGCTATTAATCCTATAAACAATTAAGAGTTCTCCCTTTAATTGGTTCTAATCACTTAGGTATTATTAGGGTTTCAACCTTCGTACCTTCATTGATTATCATTACTAATAATTGTTGGATCAATAGAACATTTATCATCTTAATTCTCAAAGATTCAATCACATTGGACCTCCACTTCATAAGGTATCCAATCGAATTAGGGTTTCCAATGTTGATTCCTTCAATCATTGAATTCATGGAACCAATCATCAATTGGACCCATACTCATACCTTAATTGAATTTAATAGGTCAACCTTAAACTGATTTGTCCCTCACTTGACCCTCAATTGACCATAAATTAGGGTTTAACTCAATCGAATTAGGGTTTGGAATCAATAACCCTTCAACATATTTCAATGTGGGACTAATTGATTTGAACCCATTGAACCATCATTACATTGGGACATGACCTGACCCCAACCGGTCTTGAGGTCATTTGGATGACCTCCAAACGGTCTTGAGACCATTTGCCCATCATATCATCAAAATATAAGTCAACCAATTAAGGTTTGGATCATTGGATTGATCACCAAAACAATAATTGATTACATTCCAACTTAGTATCATTGTATCATCAATTTCTTAACCATACTCACCCCTAGACCTCCAAACGGTCTTGGGTGACCTCCAAACGGTCTTGAGACCATTTGGATGAGTTACAAACGGTCTTGAGACCGTTTGGCTCACCCAACCCTTGGATTCTAGTGAAAAAATCATTAGGGTTTGAGCTATTGAGTTGATCATCAAATCAACAATTGATTGCTTTGTAATTGTGTACCTTTGGACCTTCAATTGGTCAACTATACTTGACCCCAGACCTACAAACGGTCTTGGGTGACCTCCAAACGGTCTTGAGACCGTTTGGGTGATCCCCAAATGGTCTTGAGACCGTTTGGTTCAATCAACCCAAAACAATCAACTCAATTCAATGCAAAACCAACACTTAGTCGATTAGGGTTAACACCATATCTTTTATCCTTCAACCACTTAACCATATCCAACCCTAGACCTCCAAACGGTCTTGGGTGACCTCCAAACGGTCTTGAGACTGTTTGGATGATACCCCAAACGGTCTTGAGACCGTTTGGGCAAGAAAACCTAAAAATTCGTATCAATCAAGTTGAAAGTCAGCACTTGATCCAATTAGGGTTTACATAATTGATTAGCCTTAAAATAACGATTCCTTTGGAGTAATCCCTCAAATTTGGAGGGTTATTAACAAACATGATTATGAACAGGAATCCCAAATGGTCAACGCTTGGTCAACTCACTCAAACGGTTTGAAACCGTTTGCCCAAAAAGTTCAAGTTAATCAGATTGGAAAATCAGCACTTAATCCAATTAGGTTAGCTAATTGTTTAGCCTTTAACTCATAATACCTTGTGAGTTAACCTATAAAATTTGGTGGGTTATTAGACCAAATCATTAGTAACAGTAATCCCAAACGGTCCATGCTTGGTCAACGCACTCAAATGGTTTGAGACCGTTTTCCCAAAAAGTTCAAGTTAATCAGATTGGAAAATGAGCACTTAATCCAATTAGGTTACCTAATTGTTTAGCCTTTAACGCATGATTCCTTGGGAGTTAACCTATAAAATTTAGTGGGTTATTATACCACATCATTAGGAACAGTAATACCAAACGGTACACGCTTAATCAACGTACTCAAACGGTTTGAGACCATTTTCCCAAGAAGTTCAAGTTAAACAGATTGAAAATCAGCATTTAATTCAATTTGATTTTCCTAATTGATTGGCCTTTAACCTACGATTCCTTTGGCGTTAAACCCTCAAATTTGGTGGGTCATTAGCCTACATAATTATGAACTGAAATCCCAAACGGTCCATGCTTGGTCAACGCCCTCAAATGGTCTTGGAGACCGTTTTCCCCAACCGTCCTTGTGAAACCGTTTGCCCCTCAAACGGTTTTGCAAAACCCCCAAACGGTTTTGCAAACCGTTTGGCCAAGGGTGCAAGACCGTTTGCTAAAGTGACATTGGTATTCATGCCATCCTTCTTCTACCTCCAGATCCAGGTCTGTTCCTCATGGTTTTAGATGCAAGAAAGCAAGGAAGGATGGGGAAAAGAAGAACAAGCTACTTTTGCAAGTACAAAGATATGCATAAGAAAGAAAAAGGTTTAGAGTTATAAAACCCGCCTTAAGGTCATTCCTTGAGATCCAAGCTTCCAAGCTTCAAGTCTTTAATGGTGTCTTGAGCTCCACAGGTCGGCCAAGGGTGTTTCTCCAAGGAAAGGTTGGGAAAAGATGGCTAGAAAGAAGAAACAAGTAAGGAAGACCATAAAACCAACCTTGCACCATGAATTCCTCCATGAATTCGAGCAAGATGATGATCAAAGCTTACCTAGAACTGCTTGGCCGTTCTCCTCTTCTCCAGAGCTCTGTCCTAAGTCGGTCTAAGCAAGGGGATAAGAAAGGAAGTGAATGAAACGATCCTTGCTAATGTGAGAAAAGGTGTATATATACTTTGGGTGAAATTCCAACATAAGGACAACTTGTTTCTCCATTTCTCATCTAGGTCCTTCCCTTCTTCTAAGCCACGTTTCTCCCTTCCATACTTAAGCGAAACTCATCTTAAACCCAAGGTCTAAAGGTGAAGAAAGCCAACTTCTTCCTAAGTTGCACATATAGAAGGGTTATTAGGCTTATAACTTGATTATTTAATTTATAAGGGTTATCATTCTTATTTAACTATTCAATTGAAGTGACCTATTCATCGTTATTACTCTAAATGATGTCAAGAGTCATAAAAGATACTCTAGAAGGTGTATTTTATAAGTTGCACCATTGGGTAAATTGCACTTTACACCAAAACTAGAGTTTTAAGTACAAGGATTGCTCCACAAGCTGCATCTTGGTGCCCAAGCTTGGAGAATACATCATACTTCATCATATTCATTCTTATGATGTCTCAACATCAAAGGAACATCTTAACATGTACAATTTGCAAGTTAACCCCTTTTAATTGGGTAATTTGTACATAGGTCCCTGTATTACAAAACAATATTACAACATTGTTCAAAAGGGACAGAAATGGAAATGTATGTTCCTTAGGATCTTTAATTATATACCAAAAGATAATCACAAGTATCTTGATTTCATAATTAGGCAAAACACCTAGGGTTATCTCATAACCCAGGTCAGGGATGTTACAAATTATCCATCCCTTACAAGGATTTTGTCCCCGAAATCAATAAAACATATATTAAGAGAAAAGAGCAGGGTATTTTCTTTTCATCTCTTCCTCTACTTCCCAAGTGGCTTCTTCAACACCATGGTGATTCCAGAGGACTTTTACAAGACTTATGTCTTTCTTTTTCAGCTTTTTAATTCTGTTATCAAGGATTGACACTGGTCCTTCCTCATAAGATATGTAATCATTCAATTCTACCTCCATAGGTTTTAGAACTGACTCAGTATCAGGGTGACATTTCCTCAGCATAGAAATGTGAAACACAGGGTGTAACCTCTGTAACTCCGGTGGCAACTCTAGTTTATAGGCTACTTTTCCATTCCGTTCAATGATTGGATAAGGCCCCATAAACCTAGGAGCTAACTTCCCTTTCCTTCCAAACCTCAGAACTCCCTTCCAAGGTGAGACCTTAAGATACACTCTATCTCTAACCTGGAACTCCAAAGGTCTATGACGCTTGTCAGCATAAGATTTCTACCTATCCTATGCAGTCTTGATCTGTTGTTGTATTACTTTGATCTTTTCTGTGGTCTGCTGCACAAGATCAAGACCTAACAGTTGATATTCACTGGTTTCATACCAACATAGGGGTGATCTACAACGTCTACCATATAAAACTTCATAAGGTACCATGTCAATGCTATGTTGATAGCTATTGTTGTAGGAAAACTCTATCAAGCTTAGGTCCAGATCCCAACTCCCTGTAAACTGAAGAACACATGCTCTCAACAAGTCCTCTAAGGTTTGTATAGTCCTTTCCGACTACCCATCAGTCTGAGGATGAAAGGTTGTACTAAACCTTAACTGGGTACCTAGGGCTTTGTGCAGTCGCTCCCAAAAATGACTCGTAAACTGAGGACCTCTATCTGATACTATAGTGACAAGAACTCCATGCAATCACACTATTTCTTCAACATACAACTGTGCTAACTTCTCAGCAGAATAAGTTGTTTTGACAGGTAAGAAATGCACTCTCTTTGTCAACCTATCAACTATTACCCAAATAGAATCATGTCCTTTGTTTGTCCTTGGTAGGCCAACAACAAAGTCCATAGTTATGTGATCCCATTGCCACTGTGGTATGGGTAAAGGTTGCATTGTTCCTGCATGCTTCTGGTGTTCAGCTTTAACTTGCTGACACACAGGACACCGCATAACAAACTCAGCAACGTCCTTCTTCATCCCAGGCCACCAATACATATCTTTCAAGTTTCGATACATCTTGGTGCTCCCTGGATGCATAGCATACATCGAAGAATGAGCTTCTTCCATGACTAACTTTCTCAAATTATCCACATCTGGTACTATCATCCTTCCATGATAACATGCTACTTGATCAACTGAGTCATGGAAACCATCTCGTTTCTCATCACCAAACTCCGATCTGATCTTCTGAACTACAACATCAACTTGTTGTGCTTCCTTGATATGCTCTCTCAGAGTAGGTTTTATATGCATCTCACCTAATAACCTGATTAACAATGACACCTTCAATTGTACATTGTCTTGCCTTAAGGAGATAAGCATATCTCTCCTAGAGCATACTAAAGAGTTTAGTTGTGCCCTATCTAAGGATGGTGTTGCTGATTTCCTACTCCAAGCATCTGCAACTACATTGGCCTTCCATGGATGGTAATTGATTAACTCCATCCAGCGTCGTTGCCTCATGTTAAGTTCATGCTGAGAGAAGATATACTTAAGGTTCTTATGATCAGTGAAAATCTAGAATGTCTCTCCGTAGAGATAGTGTCTCCATATTTTCAAGGCATGAACCACAACAGCTAGCTCCAGATCGTGTGTCGGATAATTCTCCTCATGTTTCTTAAGCTGTCGAGAAGCAAAAGAAATCACTTGTTTATCCTGCATCAACACACATCCGAGTCCATTCTTAGAGGCATCACAGAAAACTATGTATCCTTTGCCTTGCTCAGGTAACACAAGTACATGTGCACTTGTCAACCTCTCCTTCAGCAACTGGAATGATTGCTGACACTTATCACTCCAAACAAAAGGAATATCCTTCCGGGTCAACTTTGTCAAAGGTAGGACTATGGAACTGAAGTTCTTTATAAACCTTCGGTAATAGCCAGCCAACCCTAAGAAACTACGGATTTCAGTTGGTGTCTTCGACTGTTCCCATTGTAGGACAGATTCTACCTTTTTAGGGTCAACATGAATACCCGAGGCAGATATCACATATCCAATGAAAGATACTTCCGGTAACCAGAACTCACACTTGCTAAACTTAGCGTATAGCTTATGTTCTGTTAGCAAAGTTAGAGCCTAACGAAGATGCTGTTCATGCTGCTGAGCATCTCTACTATAGATCAGAATGTCATCTATAAAGACAACCACACACTGATCGAGGAAAGGTCGGAAGATTCCATTCATGAGTTCCATAAATGCAGCTGGTGCATTAGTTAGTCCAAACGACATAACTGTGAACTCATAATGACCATACCTTGTCCTGAAGGCATACTTGGGTATGTCACTGTCCTTAATATGGAGTTGATGATAACCTGACCTCAAATCTATCTTTGAGAAGATGGTTGCACCACACAACTGGTCAAAAAGATCATCAATCCTCGACAGAGGATACTTGTTCTTTATTGTTACTTTGTTTAGTTGTCTGTAATCAATGCATAACCGCATCGATCCGTCTTTCTTTTTAACAAAGAGTACCAGAGCACCCCAAGGTAAGGTACTCGGTCAGATGAATCCTTTCTCAAGCAACTCTTGCAATTGTTTCTTGAGTTCCACCGTCTCAGCAGGCGCCATCCTATACGGTGTTTGTGGTATATGTTTTGTGTCGGGGATCAAACTGATTTCAAAATCAATTTCCCGAGGCGGTGGTACACCTGGAAGTTCTTCAGGAAATACATCTTCAAATTCCCTGACTACAGGAACTTCGGTAGGGTTAGGACTTTCCATGGTAGTATCTACCACATGGGCCAAGAATGCATAACATCCTTGCCTCATCAACTTCTCATAAACCATAGATGACACAAGACAGGTGGGTAGAATCGTTCTCTCTCCTTGAAAGATCCATGTGTCGCTTTCATCAGTAAACACAGCTTGCTTGGATTCACAATCCAAAACAACCATATACCTTTCCAAGGTATCCATTCCATGGATTATATCAAATCCTTGCATGTCAAGTGTTATTAAATCCACTAGAATGCGATGTTCAGAAAAGAAAAGGATGCAGGGAGAGCAAACCTCCTGCAACACAGCAGACCCTCTCAACGGAGTCTCAAGCAACAAGCTATCTTCCCTATGACTGATTGTCATATTGCAGTTATGAATCACTTTTCAAGTGATAAAAGAGTGTGTAGCACCCGAATCAATCAAAACAGATACAACGCAAGATGTAGACATATCAGAATATAACAATTCCATCTGACCTGCCACAACCCTAGGGTTGATAACTGAATCAGGTGGATTCATCGCATAGAATCTCGTCGTTGCTTGTGGTTGATTTGGTGCTTGATGACTAGATGCTAATGATCTAGCTTGGGATGATTGACCACATCCTCTAGCATTACCTGGAAACTGTCGCCTTTGAGATCCTTGCTGATTCTGCCTCTGAGGTTGAGTCACACTCACGTCTCTGGCTCTACAATCCTTCATCAAATGTCCCATCTTTCCACATATGTAACAAATTTTGTTCAGTTGTTGTGGTCTGGGTGGTCCTGTAACCGACATAGATGTTGAACTGTGAGCCCCTTGTAGTGATATGCTTCATCCTCTACCCCTATTTGACGTCCACTGCGTCTGGGTTTTGGATATAGGTGGTGGTGTAGGTGCAGAAAATCTAGGCTTCTTGAAGTCTCTAGATGAAGACCCTTGGAACTGGGGATATCTCTTATGGGTTTGCCACTTTTCTGCTACGGACCTCTCTATCCTTTGGACTGACTCAACGAAGGTAGAAAACCTCTCCCAATTCTCTAGGGCAGACACAGGAGTAGTCAACTCGACATTCAACCCTTTCTCGAACTGCCTAATCCTTTCTTCATCTGTAGCAGCCATATGTGGACAAAACCACAACAACTCCATGAACTTAGCTTCGTATTCACTAACGTTCATCAAACCTTGTCTTAACCTCTCAAACTGAGAGATTTTCTCATCCAAGAACGTCTTAGGGAAATATCTATTGATAAATTCTCGATGAAAGAGTTCCCAGACAATCTCCACACCAGGCCTCTTCTGCTCTTCCATGGTCCACCAGTGACCAGCACTCCCCTTGAGAAGATAGACAACATGTCTAACCTTCTCAGTTTCTGGAATATTCATGATTCTAAAAGCCTTTTCCAACTCAGTTAACCATAGGTCGGCATCTGCTGGATCAGCTATTCCAAAGTATTCGGTTGCTCCGACTCGGCGAAGTCGTTCAAACGTCTTACCGATACCTTGTCCTTCAGGTTGGGTAGGTGCCCTAGGTGCAGGCATGGGCATCCTATCTGTTATGTGTGTCATGGCAGTCATAAACTGCCCAAACATGGTCCGAACGGCTGGGTTTCCCATGTCAGATGGGATGAACTGGGGTGGCTCCAAAGGTGGTTCAGGTACAGGTTGCTCTATCTCCGGGCTCCTTGCACCTCCTCGGGGTGCAGCGACACTACTCTCTGCCACATACTCCTCATGTGGTCCAGACATCCTTACTTATCTTCTTCTCCTGAGGAGTAGAAGACATTATTAGATATACTGGAAAACACTAAGAATAGACTCAACATTCTAAGTCCTACGTCTCTGTAGACTCAGCGAACCTAGAGCTCTGATACCACTTTAAACGACTGACACCAAACTGACAATCAAATTAACGAATGCGGAAGCGATTAGTAGCGGATTTATGAAAAATCACTAAAAATTTAAAACTTTTGTAAGGAGATCTTCGAAAGATAAAAACTCTTACATAAACAACATGATAGGTCATTTACAAACTGATCCATGATACATCTATGTCATAAACACATCTCGAGCATTACAACAAAACCCACCTTGTTAACTGTACAAGGTAAGATATAAAATTTCGAGGCATCATGCCAAAATCTCAGATATACTGACTCCTAGGACCTGAGAGTACAAAGACGACACATGACATACTATTTACACAACATGACCGACAATGTCTTCACCTGAGGATCACTGTTGTCCCTGAGACTGCTGTTGTTGCTGCTCACCCACTGATGGGTTCCTTCGTCCTCGACGTCTTCCTAAAATTTGAAACCCACGGGGGTGAGACAATTTAAATAATTGTCCCAGCGAGAGTTATAACTCTTCGCCAGAAGCTTTGTTATGAAAAAGAGAACAACATAAATAGTAGGATTATAACATTCAACAACAGGTAACATTATATAGACTAAGTGAAACCATATCCTTATGAGTAATCATTTCAATTATAGCTTAATTGAAAGATCAGGCATATAATAATGAGGAATATGAAAAGCATGTATACTAGTTATTTAACTAGATCACTATAATAATGTGTTGTCAATCATTGTTTCTCATAGTTCCATCTAAGCAATTATGCTATGCGGCTGATTATGTTTTACAAACATATTTATGCCCTGAGGAGATGAGTTACACCTCTCATACTCCAACCGACCATCATTAGATCGCAATCGGTACCATACCTAGGTCATCAGGAGAGCCGGATTCCTATGACCTCATCACTCCTCAATCAGTATGAGGATCGATATGCAGGACATCTTGTATCACTTCTACAATAGCTTTCCAGGGTATTCTGGCAACTTCGCTATTCAGAGCTACAGTGGCATTCTGTACTCTCTTCGCCATCGAGGGATTTCTTGTTTATCTCACATCGATGCGGCATTAACAAAATCATTGAGAGATTAGTGATACATCTTCCCAGCACAATCATATAATGAAGGATCGAGAGATTAATGATACATCTCCAATCATATCCAACATTAGGACGTAAGGATATTCACATCCATTACCCCCACATACTCAAAAGTATGTGCTCCAGGAGTTTCCTTAGAAAAACCTGTTTCACCATCATATATTTTCTGACAATGATGGATCTATGGTCAGGGCTCTACTTAATATCATTATACTTTATTAGTTAAGTACCTTATAACATTCTTTAGCATCAGACATGTTCAGGCATAACCTAATAAAACAATTGCTATAAAGAAAAGGTACTATTGTATCAAGTTCACATCACATATTGCTAACCTTGGGATATCAATCCCTAACCATCTCATCATTGTGGTTCAGGAGAATGGTTATTCAAACCCTCAGATTATCATAACACTTGCTACCAAGTGACATATAAGTATCAAGTCATCTAACAACATGACCTTGATTGAAGCAATGTATATACTTTTCACATATCATTACTCTAAAAGATTATAATTGTTTTCAAGGAATATGACATCATAACTCATACCTGGCTATGATCACCTCATAATATCAACCTGTATGACTTATACAAATAAGGGCATGCATATATATAACAATGTTATCATAATACCAACACTTTTCAATTTCTATATAGGACACCACGGCCGTGCCACCTTGCACGGTTGTGCAAAGTAAGGCTACCACGACCATGCTCCCTTGCACGGTCGGGCAAGCTAAGGATACCACGGCCGTGCTCCCTTGCACGGTCGTGCTACAGGAGATCATTACATGACTCATATATATATATATATATATATATATATATATATATGTATTCTAATTTCTCATTCTTTCAAATTGATTAGGTCACATCAACCCTTCAATCAAGTACATACTACTATGGTCAACATAGTGTATCAAGCTATTAATCCTATAAACAATTAAGAATTCTCCCTTTAATTAGTTCTAATCACTTAGGTATTATTAGGGTTTCAACCTTCGTACCTTCATTGATTATCATTACTAATCATTGTTGGATCAATAGACCATTTATCATCTTAATTCTCAAAGATTCAATCACATTGGACCTCCACTTCATAAGGTATCTAATCGAATTAGGGTTTCCAATGTTGATTCCTTCAATCATTGAATTCATGGAACCAATCATCAATTGGACCCATACTCATACCTTCATTGAGTTTAATAGGTCAACCTTCAACTGATTTGTCCCTCACTTGACCCTCAATTGACCATCAATTAGGGTTTAACTCAATCGAATTAGGGTTTGGAATCAATAACCCTTCAACATATTTCAATATGGGACTAATTGATTTGAACCCATTGAACCATCATTACATCGGGACATGACCTGACCCCAAACGGTCTTGAGGTCGTTTGGATGACCTCCAAACGGTCTTGATACCATTTGCCCATCATATCATCAAAATATAAGTCAACCAATTAAGGTTTGGATCATTGGACTGATCACCAAAACAACAATTGATTACATTCCAACTTAGTATCATTGTATCATCAATTGCTTAACCATACTCACCCCTAGACCTCCAAACGGTCTTGGGTGACCTCCAAACGGTCTTGAGACCATTTGGATGAGTTCCAAACGGTCTTGAGACCGTTTGGCTCACCCAACCCTTGGATTCTAGTGAAAAAATCATTAGGGTTTGAGCTATTGAGTTGATCATCAAATCAACAATTGATTGCTTTGTAATTGTGTACCTTTGGACCTTCAATTGGTCAACTATACTTGACCCCAGACCTCCAAACGGTCTTGGGTGACCTCCAAACGGTCTTGATACCGTTTGGGTGATCCCCAAATGGTCTTGAGACCGTTTGGGTCAATCAACCCAAAACAATCAACTCAATTCAATGCAAAACCAACACTTAGTCGATTAGGGTTAACACCATATCTTTTGTCCTTCAACCACTTAACCATATCCAACCCTAGACCTCCAAACGGTCTTGGGTGACCTCCAAACGGTCTTGAGACCGTTTGGATGATCCCCCAAATGGTCTTGAGACCGTTTGGGAAAGAAAACCCAAAAATTCATATCAATCAAGTTGAAAGTCAGCACTTGATCCAATTAGGGTTTACATAATTGATTAGCCTTAAAATCACGATTCCTTTGGAGTTAATCCCTCAAATTTGGAGGGTTATTAAACAACATGATTATTAACAGGAATCCCAAACGGTCAACGCTTGGTCAACTCACCCAAATGGTTTGAAACCGTTTTCCCAAAAAGTTCAAGTTAATCAGATTGGAAAATCAGCACTTAATCCAATTCAGTTAGCTAATGGTTTAGCCTTTAACTCATAATCCCTTGTGAGTTAACCTATCAAATTTTGTGGGTTATTAGACAAAATCATTAGGAACAGTAATCCCAAACGGTCCACGCTTGGGCAACACACTCAAACGGTTTGAGACCGTTTTCCAAAAAAGTTCAAGTTAATCAGATTGGAAAATCAGCACTTAATCCAATTAGGTTACCTAATTGTTTAGCCTTTAACTCATGATTACTTGGGAGTTAACCTATGAAATTTGGTGAGTTATTATACCACATCATTCGAAACAGTAATCCCAAACAGTCCACGCTTGGTCAACGCACGCAAATGGTTTTATACCGTTTGCCCAAAAAGTTCAAGTTAAACAGATTGAAAATCAGAATTTAATTCAATTTGATTTGCCTAATTGATTGGCCTTTAACCTACGATTAGTTTGGAGTTAACCCCTAAAATTTGGTGGGTCGTTAGTCTACATAATGATGAACAGAAATCCCAAACGGTCCACGCTTGGTCAACACACTCAAACGGTTTGAGAACGTTTTCCCAAAAAGTTCAAGTTAAACAGATTGAAAATCATAATTTAATTCAATTTGATTTTCCTAATTGAGTGGCCTTTAACCTATGATTCGTTTGGAGTTAACCCCTCAAATTTGGTGGGTCATTATCCTACATAATGATGAACAGAAATCCCAAACGGTCCACGCTTGGTCAACGCCCTCAAATGGTCTTGGAGACCGTTTTCTCCAACCGACCTTGTGAAACCGTTTGCCCCTCAAACGGTTTTGCAAAACCCCCAAACGGTTTTGCAAACCGTTTGGCCAAGGGTGCAAGACCGTTTGCTAAAGTGACATTGGTATTCACGCCCCCCTTCTTCTACCTCCAGATCCAGGTCTGTTCCTCATGGTTTTAGATGCAAGAAAGCAAGGAAGGATGGGGAAAAGAAGAACAAGCTACTTTTGCAAGTACAAAGATATGCATAAGAAAGCAAAAGGTTTAGAGTTATAAAACCCGCCTTAAGGTCGTTCCTTGAGCTCCAAGCTTCCAAGATTCAAGTCTTTAATGGTGTCTTGAGCTCCACAGGTTGGTCAAGGGTGTTTCTCCAAGGAAAGGTTGGGAAAAGATGGCTAGAACGAAGAAACAAGTAAGGAAGACCATAAAACCAACCTTGCACCATGAATTCCTCCATGAATTCGAGCAAGATGATGATCAAAGCTTACCTAGAACTTCTTGGCCGTTCTCCTCTTCTCCAGAGCTCTGTTCTAAGTCGGTCTAAGCAAGGGGATAAGAAAGGAAGTGAAGGAAACGATCCTTGCTAATGTGAGAAAAGGTGTATATATACTTTGGGTGAAATTCCAACATAAGGACAACTTGTTTCTCCATTTCTCATCTAGGTCCTTCCCTTCTTCTAAGCCACGTTTATCCCTTCCATACTTAAGAAAAACTCATCTTAAACCCAAGGTCTAAAGGTGAAGAAAGCCAACTTCTTCCTAAGTTGCACATATAGAAGGGTTATTAGGCTTATAATTTGATTATTTAATTTATAAGGGTTATCATTCTTATTTAACTATTCAATTGAAGTGACCTATTCATCATTATTACTCTAAATGATGCCAAGAGTCATAAAAGATACTCTAGAAGGTGTATTTTACAAGTTGAACCCCATATTTTGGGTAAATTACACTTTACACCAAAACTAGAGTTTTAAGTACAAGGATTGCTCCACAAGCTGCATCTTGGTGCCCAAGCTTGGAGAATACATCATACTTCATCATATTCATTATTATGATGTCTCAACATCAAATGAACATCTTAACATATACAATTTGCAAGTTAACCCCTTTTAATTGGGTAATTTGTACATATGTCCCTATATCACAAAACAATATTACAACATTGTTCAAAAGGGAGAGAAATGGAAATGTATGTTCCTTAGGAGCTTTAATTACATACCAAAGGATAATCACAAGTATCTTGATTGCATAATTAGGCAAAACACCTAGGGTTATCTCATAACCTAGGTCAGGTATGTTACACTTCCACCTAGACCCCAACCACCCCACCCATCCACCAATGGGGTCCCATTTTCACAAGTCAGAGAGGCATTCAGACGTCAATTTGACACTATTCGAACCCTCCTCTCTGACCCTTCTAACATCTTACAATATATTTTTTCTTGTGTGCAGGGGCTTTCTATGTAGGTATCCAACATCGACAAGCGGACTCACGCCTTACCGAACCTTCTTACAAGCATTCAACAACGATAGGAAGCACCGGTCCAGCAAGTCAAACGCATTGACGATCACTTCCAAACCCTGCCGGAGTTTATGCTTAGCATGAAAAGCCAACAAGAAACGTTAGTCTAGCAAGTTGATCGGGTCACCAAGCAAACACAACCTTTGCCTACGACCCTTCACGAGCTTCAACAGCAACAAGTTGCACTGAGCATGCGTATGGATTGCATGGAAAGAAGCCTCACACAACTCATCTGCCGCCAGGAGGAGCATGCCAACGACGCTTTAGATCAGCTACAAACAAAAGTAACTGATCTAACAAAATGACTCCTCTCCACTGAAGTACGATACACAGATATCAAGGAAAGCCACAACACACTGCTCGAAACCCATGGGCACATGCAAGTGGCACTTGAAGAATTACAACTATCCATCAGTGATGCAAGAAAGCATCGACATATAAGAACAAAGACAAGGTAGCAGATGACAAAGATGATGAAGATGAAGACAACAACGACGATGATTCTGACTCCTCGTCTGAATGCAACACCGACAAATCCTCTTCAGATGACCAACCGGATGACCCGGGCAATGCTGGAGAGGGCACTAGACGAGGAGCAGATCACACAAAAAGGGGAGATGGTGGAGACCACAAGGAGGGTGGTAGAAAAGAATCTGAAGACCACTGTGCTCCTGATAATAATGATAATGTGATAATGTCACATGGAGATCAGTTCTTCAATTTTTCTACTATGGGCTCTCTAGGGGACACAACCAAAGATGCAACTTTTGTTGAGTTTCAACAATGCATCCTGGAAACCTGCACTAGCCCACTCACAACAGCTATCACTTTCCAACAATCTACCCCAGAGCAAGTTGCAGTCATTCCCCCAGAGAAGGAGGATTCTGACAGAGTGAGTCTCGACACCGAAAATAGACTCGACTCTGACTCTTACGAGGATGAAGATCTGCCATAGTATTTTGATGATGATGAACAGACTTCACTTCCTCCTCTAGAAAACCTTCCCCTCCTGCCATCTCTACCCCACAAAATGCTCGACTTAGATACGACGACCATCTCTACATTAGATGTTTAGGACATTTTCATCCTGAATAATATTGTAGATGATGCCAAAGATGGGGGAACATCCTATATAATAACACAAAGACAAAGAGCAAGTTGACACATAAAGATTTCCGTATTCTTCTACGACCCCAGTCGGTGGTGAAGATGGCCATCTTCCATGTCCTGCTTGCCAATTCTATAGAGGAATTTCAGAGCCTGAAGAAAAAGCATCCAGTTTTTAACACTTCACCTGCTTTAGCATTATGTTTATTAAATAAGGACTTACAGGCAAAGTCCATCAAGCGACTGCAAACGGGTCTCGTGAGAAAGGCACGCTACATCATAGTGCCTTTCAAAGTTTCCGACCACTAGCTCCTTATGATTGTTGACAGCGAGGGCCGTGACGTCAAGGTTTACAATTTCTGTGCCAGTGAGCTTAAGGCGAGAATCATTAACTTCGTTGGTTCAGAAGCCAGAGAAGCGCGATGCATTCCCTTCCATCTTCTGAAAGTCATATGGGCCGCCTTCCAATCTCTTGCACATGGCTGGAACCAACCATGGTTCAAAATCATAAACCCAACCATTCATGCACTAGAAGGCTCAGGGGACTGTGCTCTCTACACAACTAGATTCATTGAAGCACTCAACAGAAATATCCCCCTTATCGAGCTAGCTACAGAGGATATGCATACTTTACGGGGATGATACACCATGGAGCTCATTTGCGACAGACGGTTCTTCAAGGACTCGAAAATGGCACATGATGACGTACCCCGTTATTTATTCTCTGCTATCCAACATCCTCAAAGCAACCTTTCAGACAAGTTCTAAAGGAGTTGGAGCAACAACAACAACAAACCGCCAAGGTCCCAAAAAAATGACAGTGGGACCCATACACTTTTGATATGGCAGAAGATAAGGGGGACATAGATCTGCTAACAAGAGCTACCATTAATAGATCCTCCAAAGATATGGTGCCTCTATCTGATATACCACTGACATTCCCAAACTTGGACCTTGCTGCATGCAAGAGTCTTTTGGATAGTGAACTCAGACTCATCATGTCTCGGCTATATGCAGAGAACGATGAGCTTGTCTTACTTGAAGGGAATATTCTTGTAATGGAAGATGTACTCCGTGAAACCGTATAAGTAAAAGGTTCACTATCTGTGAGCGTGATGGCTGCCTACCAATTTCTTCTAGCACAGGACTTGCCTACAATTTACATGGCATCAACATACCTGAAGGATGATTTACTCAGCTCAAAGAACTTCAGAACCATTGAAGCCCTTATCTCATGTCTTCAACATACGACTCCAAAGTTCATCTTGTTTCCATTCCTTCACTTTGAGCATTGGATGTTGCTGGCAACAAACTTACATAACGGAACTATAGTTATCTATAATAGTTCTGATAGCTAGTTCAGTCTCAACTAGAGAGAGTATCATGTTATAGAAAAGACACCCACGGAGGAAGTGACAAATGATTGTGCCGAATGACTACACAATCTTCTAGGAAAACACAAAAAGGTGTACAACAAAGATCATTTCAAGTGCCCAGCCTTCTTCCACAGATGTCCCCAACAAATCAAAGAATCCAACGATTGTGGATTCCACATCCTCTACTGGATGTATACCCTCTCCGTTCATGGAAAATGCGTTGAGGACATGAAGGACGTGGATTATCATGCTTTACGGGGGAAGTTCGCTACCAATCTTCTCCACTCTTATGGAGCCAACAAGGCTTTAACAGAACTTTGACACCCTTGCCCATGTAATTCTCAACCTATCACCTTGACACTCTGAGGATAGAGTGAGTGATAAGTTGGGGGGGGGAGTACACTGGGCAAGGGATGAGGTATCATATTCAAACCTTCTTTTTCTACCTTCTCATTTACCTTTGTTCTTTCACACAAATTATTCTTTTTGACATTTAGATTTTCTGATAATTTCTTTGATAGAATAACTTCTATGTAAGTCAACATTCACCTTGGTAAGGGGACACCCCTAGCTAAGTTAGAGACAAAGTAAACCTCAGAAGCACTTACATAGTAGCATTTAGTCACATAATGGTGAATTAATAAATCACCTCCACACTCGATATCCATGCTTTTGCTTCAATTCTACATCAGACTCTCCATAGGTCAAAACTGCAGCTGAAACAAGCCAAATGCTCTCAAGGTCGGAAGGGAACTAGGTGAAATCCAAATCAAGAAACCTTGCAAGTATACCGTCGAGTACGAAACCGAAACAAGTACATGTCTGGAAACTCTAGGGAACAATTTTCTTCTTTTCCAAAATAGGCTTGGCAACCCAAATAAAATCCCTAAATACCCAATTCCTAAGTTGGTGAACATATTAATAAAAGTCTGAGTGTTGAATAAAAACATGAGAGTTGTGCCATGCATAAGGACCTATATGAAGTGCTAATAAAGGTTTTTCTCGGCCGGTACATTCAGCTGCCCTCACAAAGGCAGATGTGTCAAACCCGATAGTAAGATCCTAAGGTTTCCAAATATATGAAAAGCTGACAAAGGTCTTGCCCGGCGGGTACATTCAGCTACCCTCATGAAGGCATATGTGTCGTGCCCGGTAGTGAGTTAAAAGCTTAGATAAGCCCTCCCCCCTTCGAAGGGAGAGTTACACAACAACCTTCAGCCAACCCTCATACCTATACTAGCTTCCGGTAGGAATATCAAAGAAGTATAAAACTGCTTAGAGTCAAAGAAATGCACAAAATATGATCAAGGAAAAGGTGGTCCCAATGTGAGTTACACGACACAGAAGAATCTTGAGGTCCACACGACTCCCGATACCTAAAAGAGTTAGTACAAGAAGAAGCCCCGATAAGACACTGAGATATCTCTGGTATAGAACTGAATCAAGAGTATGGAAATCTTCATTAAATAAATTTGCCTTGCCGTTACATGTCTTAGCTCTATCTAGCTTGAGGACAAGCTAGACTCTATGTTAGGGGGGGGGCTGATAACCTCCCATTTTGTGATATTATCTTATTAGTTTCTCTAAGTTTTCCATACTCTTTCTTAAATAAATTAGATAGATTACTTAACTTTCTAGCCTTATTGTGAATATACCAATAGACTGATATTTCTCCTTTTTCTTTTTACAGAAAAACCCAAAAAAATCGCAAAAGTCCCAACCCAACCGGTCCAAAGATCGTGAAGAACCCAAACGGTCCCAAGACCATGAAGAACCCAAATGGTCCCAAGATCGTGGAGGACCCAAATGGTCCCAAGACCGTGGAGGATTCAAATGATCCCAAGACCGAGAAGAACCCCAAACGATCTCAAGACCGTGAAGATCCAAACAATCTCAAGACTGTAAAGACCCAAATGGTCCCAAGACTGTGAGGATCCAAATGGTCTCCAAACTGTGAGGATCCAAACAATCTCCAAACTGTGAAGATCCAAATGGTCCCGAGGCTGCTCAAGACCCCCTTTGAAACCTATAAATAAGACCCAAGGGGTCCTCATTTAGGGGGGGATTCTTAGACGCCCAAAGTCTACCTCATTTGTTCCAGAGCTATTTCATCCTTCATCCTTTGCCCCAAGGCTGCCGGTCTAAGATCCACACTCCATCCATAAGCTCACTTTCTCTCTCATCGACATCGAAGGTGGGAAGTTAATAATTCATCACCAAGGCAACCATGTAGTGTGAAGATAGTTGTTCTCTACTCTAAGGGGTCGACCTTCCTCCCTCCTACGTGGAGATGATGTTCTCTTTCTCTTCTCCTATCTCCTTCTTTATTCTTGCCATGGGCGAGTAGTTCTAAACATTAGGGTGTGGCGAATATCCCCTCTACCCATGTTTTCATTCCATGCATTATAATTCATGAGTTTGCAATAAAATGCTATCTTTTCAGTTCAACATCAATCATTTAATGAATGCTAGTTGCTTGATCACCAACCTGCGTTACCTATTATCTGCTAGTGCAAATTTTCTACATTTGTGCTTTTAGATTCGATTACCGATTGAATGTTGGTTCTTGATGTATGTAATCACCATATATCTATTTCGATATCTAGGAACACTTTTCAAGGAGTGGAGTAAATTCACCTCCATCGTTCTACTTTCATACTATGAAATGGAATCACTTGACGTATGAAAGTACAACCTTGATAGGTCGAGGAACACACTTTGCAAAGGGAGTGATGCAAAGTAAGTGACCATTCATTTGGGGATGGTTGGCGTTGTAATACTCCCACGTTTCTCATAGTTAGCTATCCAAAAGGAAGCTAAATCTACAAAGATACTAACAATTTAGACTCTTATTGCAAGCCATGTTATTGTGATGCATGTTATGATCCATTCATAGTGGTGGTGAAACTCGATCCCATCCTAGTGGTTTCCAAATTTTGTTTACAACCTTAAGTTTACTTTCCTACTGTTTAGTTTACTTTGCACTTTAGTTTAATCATCAAATCAACTCTTCGATCTAAATATCAACTCTTAAGTATATTAGTGGAATTATAATATTTTCCATCTTGTTAATCCTTAACAAGACCGTTGTCTCGTGGATTAGACCCTCAATTTTACTACGATAAGACTTCCATGTACCTTAGCGTACATGGGTGGAGATCTTATTATAGCATACACAAGGTTAAGCTTAGAGATATACTATCTATAGGATTTTTAGTGGTGCACGCAACTTCATGCAAGTGGAGGCTCCATCATACCTGATGCTTCGTTGGTGATTGGGAGATCATCAAGCGCTCCCACAGACTCTCATATCTACCCAATGAGTCATGTTCTTCCACCAAGGACCAACAATTCATGTTGTGTCCCTCTTGAATGTCAGTGACGGAAAAAAACCTGACCTGACGGGTAACTTCCCCTTGACTTGTTGTTGTCCATTATTTACAAGAAGGGAAATGTCTCCTCATGGGTGGTAGAGGCTAGAGGTTGAGTTTTGGTGGAGGTGAGAGTTCCTGTGATCTGCCACACAACTTTGGAGCAGAACCCTAAACTAAGGAGGATGAAGGTGATGAATAAAAAAGCAAGAAGAATGGGGAAACGATGGACTAAGAAGGGAAGTCTACAAGGAGGAGAGTCACTACACCTATGCCCCATAAATATATCCTCTTGGATTACAAAATCCTTCTTTGGTCCTACCACTTTGAGGATTCTTTCCTTATCTTCTCTCATTCATTTTCAATATACACGAGTATATGGCTTTAGTCAAAACATTCCTTTTTTACCGATTCTCTTTCTTTCACGAGGCTATGATCAAAACATATATATTGAGTACGCATGGGTGTTAAGAAAGAAATATTCAATGTGTTCCCAATTATGGAGACTCTTATGTCCACAACCTCTTACACCAAAAATCCATAAAGGATGTCATACCATTTTATGGCACAGAAATGGTTATTAATCTATCAAGAAACATATTATATTTCTCTCTATCTCTTTCTCAGATATCTTTCTCATATCAAATATAGGAACCCATTAATGTTATGCCAAGGTATCTCTAACATCATGGAATTCATTGGTCTTTCATATACAAAAAACTTTCTCTTTTAACATTTTCTTAAATTAATTATCAGTCTCATTAAATATCTTTTTTCTATAAATTTTAGAATTATCTTCTCTCCTTCACTATTTTCAAGTATAGCAAGAGTCGAATCAAAATAATATTAATTATTTCCTCAAACATTGTGTTGCCAATCTTGGCTAAGTAATTACTTTTTCAATTATGAAAACACCATGTATCCTATTTTCCTTTGCAAACTTGGCAATTATTTTATTTATCATAACAAAGGCCATTATTATTTATTCATATAGGAATTCTTTCTATATATTAACTTGTGCTACAAGCACCCATGCTACAAACGTGATTAAAGTTATTATTGTTCCATCAATAATAATATTGGGGAATTGACAAATCAACTCAATTATATAACCCAATTTTACCAAAATTGAGGATATAAAATTCACCCCTCCTTAAAAGGATTTTTGTCCCCAAAATGCACACCCATTAATCTTAGGGTGAAGGATAAATCATCTTAATTTCAAACCTTAGGGACAACCCTACTGAGATATATTTACTAACTTTTATTGATATGCAAATTCCCATATTATTACTAAGATTGACACTTGACTTTCAATTAAAGGTATATCCTCATCCTTAGTACTCACACATTATCATCTCTTAATGCTTTCATTATCATTTTGTAATTTCAATCTCACTTGGTGACTACCTTTTCGCATTTTATTCATTTATTTTCTCGTATAAGAGTGAGGTAACACCTCCTGCCCTAGATCATGTCCTTAAGTCCAACTTAAGATATTCATTCTCATATGTCAATTTTAAGCATAAAATATTTCTAGTCAATCTCTCTCTCATAATGGGATGAAATAAGAAATTGACTGCAGTCCAAATATAGAGTTCATCCCATTCTAAGAGAAGAGATGGTGTATCCACATAGGGCATGTTTGGTTACTTGGATTTTGCTGTATTGGATTGTATTTTGGACTCCAGTTCAACAAATTTTAAGTTTGGTTTGCAGGATTGGAGAACTGAGGCTAATCCCGGAATTTTCAGACATTATAGGAATCCCGCATTTTGGTCTCCATCAAAATTCTCCCAGACGCCAAAATCCAACATGGCGAACGTCGTGGACACGAAAAAAAATAAATCCCACACTTACAAAATCCAGCAAACCAAACATAAAATTTTATTTTGCGGGATTTTGACAATGCAGCATTTTGATAATGCGGGATGGACAAAATACAGGATTTCTAAAAATCCGGTAAACCAAACGTGCCCATACTATCTTAAAATTTCACATCATAGGTTGAATTATTCTCAACATGACAGTAATCCATAATTTACCTTTTTAATTCCACAATTTTCTTATATTTCACGAAGTCAAGTATCTTTTTCACTTCGACTTTGTACATAACTCCTTTCGTTATTACATGACTTTTGTATCTTTTATATTTACGCCTTAGGCATTATGAGCCTTAGAAACTTCCTTGAGGTCTCTAGATGTACATGTACTTTTGGGAGTTATCTCATCCGTATGCATCTAGGGAGTGCCTCTCACATTCACCCATTAGGTCACATGATTATCATGAAGGTAGCTAATCTCCTAAGTCATGGACCTTGGGCAAACCTAGTTGTTACCTCCCGACCACATGGTCTTATGCATTTAGGGCATAATCAACTTCTAATACTATCGGTCCTATGTACCTTTAATACTCCTTACTTGACCTTAGGATTGACTTTGGGCTCTACCTTTTCCCAAGGGTTCATTTATAGTACATTATTTTTATAAGGCCCCTAAACTTGCTTAATGAGTTGAATAAGCTTAATTATCATAATTAAATGCTTAGAAACATAATATAACCTTTTTATATGCTTTGAAATCATAATAAAAGCTTAAGTTTCAAATTTGGTCCAATTTGGACACTGTTTGAGCAAGTTATGCAATTTTATGCACATTTTAGACTTTTCTGCAATTTACCCAATTGAGGAGTTTTCTTTGCAATTTATCACTTGCATTATGTTCCTTTGATATTATATCATCGTTCTTGATCTTGTTGAGCCATGGGAAACCTATTTAAACCTTGGTTTGAAGGTGTTTTCTCTAAGGGTATTTTAGGGTTTTCCCCTTCACAGATGAGCTACCTTTAGTAGCTATCAACTAATGAATTATGTGATTGGATGGGAATTTAGACAAAGGAAAGATAATCAGGTCTAGAGGGACGGTGGGAGAGCTGCTTGTGTATGTGCTTATATATTCTTAATAATGTAAAGCCATGGACACTTGGATATATACTAGAATTTCAACTTTTTTTTTTTTTATATATTAAAGTGTCATAATCTTATCCCTAAGTTCCAAAACGAGCCATTCTCTCTCCACCACCTCCCTCCTTCTCCCAACCTCATTCTCCCTCTATTCATATGTGAATTTTTCTACCCCAGAAAGAAGAAAGTGGGGATCTTCTTGGAGAAAGGCTCTAAGGTTGAAATTGACTTCATTTTAGAGTTAAAAAAGCTTCCTTCTAGTGATCTTGACCTAAAAGTGTAATAATTTGCTTCTTTCCTCCGTATATGTCTTTCTTATCCTTCCTCATAGATTTATCCAGGTCATAACCTTGCTGTTCCATGGTAGAAATTGTTCTAAAGCTCTAAAACCCTACCTTTCTTGCTCCTTATGCTTAGGGTTTGCTCATTTGATGAAGAAAGGTGCTAGATGGACGAATCCATAGTTCATTGTTGGATTTTCTACCCTACCTGCTCAATATTTCTTCTGTTTTGTGTTTCATATTCTCATTAGAGGCAAGTTTTATAACTTTATCCACGTTTATTGCTTACCATAAGCTTTCTAGATCATGTTCTTGCTTGAAAATGATGATTCATGCACTAAAAAGCAATGCTTGACTTGGATTTCGATTTTATAATGTTCCCTGTTCTGATTTCAGTTATATATGAACCTGTGATCATGTGTACATCATTCCTAAGGTAAAATATTACTTGGATCAGGTTGGTTTGATAACCTATGGTGCTAAGCACCTATCAAACAATGGTCAATTTTAGGGTTTAAAGCTGATTTCTTCTATAAACCATGACCCAATGATGGTACCATTGCAACAAACCTATGGTGTTGTCTTCATGACAACTGATGCTCGTGATCAAAGGTGTCATATTATGGTGACAACCTATGGTCACCCCTTAGGTAAGGTTTTGGATCAATTAGAAGTTTAATGATCACCCATTAAGTACCCTACTGATGTTATCAATCAATAATGACATCAGCTTAATATTTGATGATGATTAATAAATATAGTATTGATCTAACAACCTATGGTGATTTAATTATCATTAATGATGGTGTATCATGTCTCTAAAACTTATGGTGAGTTAAGAATTGTAGTTATAGACTCAATTAAGTCTTAGACCAATGGTTTCTTGGGTCACTTGATGCAATGGTCAGACCTATACTGTAATTGATGGTTTTAACGTATGAAGTTGACCCAATGGTCAAGATTTAATGTTTATTCCTCAAATAAAGTGGAATTATAGATAATGTAATATGTTGGTCCTAATAATGGGATTTATATGGTTTCCTTTATATGATCAACTTAAGGAGTTCACTCGTTGACAATGGATGGCATGTTTTAAATGAACAACTGATTGTGGGTTTTACCCTACTCTCAATGGAACTTTTTGTGTTGTTAATCAAGGGATGTATAGGGTTAGATGGTGACTATTTCTAGAGAATGAATCAAGGACTTCATAGGTGGTTTATCCAAGGTGTTTACTTATGTAAACAACCAAAGGTCTTACCTTTTAAATATCAACTAGTTCTGGGTGACATTGTGGTATGGTGATACAGGTTGAATGATGATGGAACAAATGGAGGGTTACCCTTAATAAGGTAGTCTTACCTATTCACTCATATGAATAGAAGGGATGATAACCACATTGTGTTGATATGTAATCCTAATCAGGTATAGCTTGTTATACCTAGCTTTAATATAACTAAATGATTGTAATTAGGTATGAATAGTCCTTAAATGACTAATACAATCATGGAGACTTTGTTATTATTGTTGAAACCATAGTAATCTATAACCTGATGGTTACACCTTGATTTATGTGTCGGTTCATACTTGAGAATAGTATGGAATGTGATGGTGATGCTTCACCTTATGCATCCATGATCCAATGGGGATGTCGTGAGTTAGGGCTTGGGTATGAGTGCTGATTAGTAACATTGATATAATTTATCATGTTGAACCTAACTCTAATGCAATTAGATAAAGATGAGTATTCATGTTTAACATTCCTATATGATGGAATGATGGTGGAATAACCTCCTTAACATGATCATAACCTTAATGTGTTAATTTGTGGTTATCATAGCCACATGGTTGATACTTTCTTATGCTAAACATGTGCATTATGAATATGATGAATGTTAATCATATCTAGATTCCTTGCATGTTGATGTAATAAAGGAATGTTCTTAATGTTAATATAACCCTGCTATGATTGTTTATGAATACCACCTATCTCATAAATGTAATATTGTACTGATATGGTGTATTATATATAATTGATGTTGTTGAGCCTTGTTATAAGGCATGCAAAGATAATGATGATCTTGTAGGGAATAATATGATGGTCTTAATAACCTTTGGGAATTGTTGAGCCCTGAATGAGGTGTAATTCTCTTATGTTGATAAGGGTTTATACCCTGTGATATTGTGAAAAGGATTTATATCTTGTGATAGTATGATGACTAGTATGGTCTCATGAATGGCAAGTGAATAGTACCATGTGATGATGAGATGAGAAATTATGTTTCACACATTTTATATCTTTTCAAGTTTTGATATTTATATGCTTGCTAGAAGTGAAGTAGGGTTTATATGTCCACTTGTTTGATGCAGCCTCAATTCACCCTATTGACATAACTAATCAAGTGCAACTCTAATCATGTAGTGCCATGTGCCGTAGAGCCATCTTCAGTGTCAGAACTTGCTGGATGGTGAAATGAGTATTCCTAAGGGAAACTCAGAGTGCATACAATTGAGTATGTGAGAGTGGAAGGTTGAGGATATATCCTTGTCATCCACAATGCAGATTGTGGAGGTTGGCTATGGTCATGCCTCATACATCTGATGTGATTGAGAATGGCTGCGGTCGTGTCTCGGTGATGACAACATGGTGTGATTAGAGGACAACTGTGCTTGTACCTCAGTGATTGGGTTTGAATACCCTAGTTTCTAGTGTTGTGACCTGTACCAAGGTTGGACTAGTGGTTTTCAGCTTGACTATATGTCATTGTGGTGGCAGCTTTGACTGATATGTCACTGCCTTTTTACTCGTACTGACCGAGGGGAAGAGATATTAGGATACCAACACTCCTAGATCTTGTACGGAACTGAATATCCCTTCACAAGGGTCAGTTGGACTTTGAATGGTAGGATTAAAATTCCCCAGGGCATAATAAAAGATGTAATACAACTGTATAGCATATCTGTTTAGGGTTATACACAACGTTTCACATTGGATGATAACCCTTGTTTGTTATCTTTACATAAAGATGATGCTTAGTGCAATTAAGAGATAGTATATATATGTATGTTATGGATACACTTAAGATTGTAGATGCGTACATATAGTAGCCATGATTATGTTGATAACTATGCTGCTACTGTTGATTATAATCATGATGCTAGTTATCTCATGTTGTTTGTTATGTTAACATGCTAGCCATGTCTTTGTAACTAGAGATGCATATATTGCTAATCATGCTTATCCAAATAGTTATGCTTATGTTGTTTGCTCTTCTTATGACGTTGATATGTTCAACAAATTAGACATGCTCATGTTGTTAGCTATGCTATGTTACTAGACTTCCTCATGATGCTAGATATGCATGTGCTATTGAATTGCTTATATTGTCAACAAGATAAAGGATGATAGTCTGGATAATGATGATAGTTATTATCTGCTCCTTTATGTATTTTGTTAATCATAAGTGCTGCTGATCTTATTTGTTATATCTGATTAAATTTCTTAACTGCTTAATTATTTTAAAATGTTGTAATCAATAAACATTGTTGGAGGTTATATCTCTTGCTGGGACTGGGTCTCACCCTTGTGGTTCGCCACATTTTTTTAGGTAATCAAAAGTGACGAAAACAAACATGTGTCAACAAAGAGGAGATATAGTAATGAATCTTTGATAAAGTTGATTAAATGTCTAGTTTGTCCTAGAGTCGTTCATGTACTCTCAGGTCCATGCAGGAAAAGTTTGTATATGCTGTTTCAAATGAATCAAACTTTTTTTAGCATATTAATGCTTGTTTGTGTGGCATATAAAAATATTGTTCTCATGTGTATATATGTTGTGGCTAAGGCAATAGAATAATTTGTATCAAATCTTTAGCATAGTATGGATATAAGAGATGTTGGTCTCTCATGCAAATGTTTTTGAGTGAGTGTTGACGTTGAAATCAGTTTTAATTTACCCATATTTTTTGGCATGTGATTAATTAGTTATTGATTGTGTTTTATGTTTTGAGTAATCTCATTTAGTGTAATGGGTCCTGATAATTTTCACTAGCAATTCTTCGAACCAGATTCCTCCATCTTATATAATGCTCATTATTCACTTTATGTCCCCTCATTAGACTCATGGAAACATTTAATGACAACATTTCTTTTCCGAACTCAGTCTCATATGATCAGACACTTCCATAGTGACTTTCCCTCATATTCCTCATAGACGACATACTTGGGTTCAAATAATCATACTCAATACATGCATTTTCATATTTTATATTAGGTGACATTCATGTCACCTCAATCTTTAAATTGATTTAGTCAACTTACCTTTTTAGTGAAGGTCCTAACGTAGGGTGTCTTCTTTGCTCACATGAGGAGGTTAGGCTCTCTAGCCGCAACCTGACCCCAATATCTAAGGTTTTACCTCCCCATACATCATTTCCCACTCTTGTGTTGACCCACCCTGGGTTGGATCACTAGCCCTAATGGTTTCATACTTTTGTCTTTATGCATTGTTTTTATTATTTTAACTTCTCAATCCTTAATCCTCAATCTGTGGGGTCTACCCACTCACTATGGGTGATTATCATACTCACTCGCAGGGATCATTTGTTATTCATCCAAAGATAGCTGTAAGGCAATGAACAAGTTATATTCATATTTCTATTTTCATGTATGATAATTGGTTATGTTTCTCATGTATACACTCGTGCATTTTGTTTTTTAACTTCTCAACTTATTCTTTGTGGGAACTCGATTTTTGGAGTATTCATGTGGGGAACCCTTTCTCTAGGGCGGTCCCTGCAGTGCACACAATATATATGGGCCTTATCCTGATCACTGTCGACTTAATGTGGACCTTTATCTCACATAAGCATACGACCCAAAGTGATCTGACCACCTATCAACTTAGAGTGAACCATTCTCCCACCTAACATATGACCCAAAGTGATCCATTTCTTACATCCCACATGTATCACTTACATCCATCAGAGATAGTTGAGAAGTTATTCTAATATAAATTGTTGTTCATAAATTTCTTAAAACTTTTCTTATTAATGTCTTGTTCCACATACACACATGCATGGGAGACGGAGTCGCTTAACTCATTTATATTCATATTATTTCACATGCATCCTTCATGCATGTGTTACCATAACATTTATATTCTCTCTTTCTTCTTACCCTAATTGGGTTCATATGGGTAGGGAACTATATCACCACACTATTCACATTTCTCATGATTAGGGTTTTATGGTTAGGGTTAGCGACTATACCCTACCTCTTAGGGTTCCATGTCCATTGAATCACTAGGGTTCTTCTAAACCAACCCTAGTCCAATCTAGGGTTAGCGTCCTAGGGAAAACCCATATAGCATTTTTTCTTTACTTTATCATTATCTCCACATCACATGTAAATTATTATTTCCACATTACATTTACATTATCATTTTTATATTACATGTACATCAATTGGAGGAGGATGCATTGGTCCTACTTCTTATCAAAAACCCTAACTTTATATGAGGAGAGAACTATTCTCTTAGGGATTATTAAGAAAAAGGATGAGAAATGGACTAATCAAGATGAGAAGTAAACCTAAATGCATTTTATTTTGAGCAAAATATTTCAACTTTGGCCAGGAAGGATGCACGAGTCTGGGAGTCTTGTACATCAATTGGAGGAGGATGCATTGATCCTACTTCTTATCAAAAACCCTAACTTTATATGAGGAGAGAACTGTTCTCTTAGGGATTATTAAGCAAAAGGATGAGAAATGGACGAATCAGGATGAGAATTAAACCTAAACGCATTTTATTTTGAGCAAAATATTTCAACTTTGTCCAGGAAGAATGCACAGGTCCGGGAGTCCTCATAAGCCAACTAGAGGTGCAGAGGAAAATTTTGCCATCCCCCGGTCGTGGTCCCTTCTAAACACCCCAGTCTTTAGAAAATGCAGTAATAAATCCCTCATATTTCTACATATTGCTTGAAATTATAAACTATTAATAATTATTTGAAAAATCTGGAGATTTGATACCAAATGTAACGACATCACTATCAGTGTCTTCCAATTATAGAAAGACCTTCAAGTTGAGATCCATTACCTATATTCCCAAGGATCCAGACTTAGAAAATAATAAATAACAAAAATAATTTCATTTATTCTAAATATCGTTTCCAAATCGAACAATGATTTTCCTCATTAAACTAATGACTCTTGAGAAGACGTAACTAGCTACCTAATCCTCCTTTAATTTATCATTGATGCTTTCAGGTAATTTCCATATGATTTATCACAATTAACATCTTCATTATTAGCATGTACCTAAAATGCTGACAAACAATATATGGTCAACATATTTCTATACTAGTACATGGGCTCATCCAATAATCACAAATACAATATTCAATCATCATCTACTTGCACATAAGAACTTGTATTTTCTTTTATATTCTAGCCCCTATGTGGTCTACTATATATCTTAGGTGTAACCACTATCCATCATTGGACTTACGTGCATTACCCTTTGATCAGTGTAACCTAGGGTTTATAATATCATTATTGAATTTATGTGATACTCATAGGGGCTTTATAATTTGCATGAAATAAATAAACATCCAACATATATCATTCACTCAATATTTAAGAAACCTCAACAAACGTCAGAAATTGATACATGCAATCATAAGCATAACCACATACCTTTACCATGCATAATTCATGTAGAATATTTGAAGTTCACTTTTTATGAAATCCAATCATCAAGCAAATCAAGAAATACACATTTTAGTTTGCATGAATATAAATCCTAAAGTGTCACCAACCATATTAATCACATTAATTAAATTAAAAAACCCTACTCAGGTCCTAACCTAGGGCCTTAAGGTCATGTTTGGGGTTTGGATATAGATTAAGAGTATAAACCCTAATTACATCTTAAAATCCTTTATTACCCCACATTATACATCTTATGTAACCCTAATTACTATATCCATATTATTCTTCCATCATAACTATTTAGGCTCAATTAGGGTCATTAAGAACATAGAAAGATATGTCCTTTAACCCTACTTCACACTAAGTGTATCATGATCACCAAATCTATCATATATTTACATCATGAACACTTATATCAGATTATGTGCATTAAGTTAGCAAGTAATGATCTTTAAACTCTAAATCATCATATGCATGTTAATTCACATTACAAAACCCTAACCAACATTATGTTAGTCATAAACATGTCAAATTACCATGAAGTTCCACATTATCAGATAACATCTCAAATTAGAAAGATTTACTGATTTATGCATCATAATCACCAAGACTATGGTTTTTACACATTAATCAGCACTTTTAAGGAATATTGTATTACTGTTAGAATTAGAAGCATAATTAGACTCTAAAATTAACTTATTTATATTGCTATCATTTAATCGATTAAAGTTCATATATAACTTGTCATGGTCTGGTTTACCAATAATTAGTTATGATTTTTTAAGACTATCAAATCTTGGCCAATCAGGAAGAAACACTTTAGCAACTAATAATAGTTAATTTGAGCATCCCTTTAAGATAGCAGGAAAAGACCCTCATGCCCTCGTGCCTCGCGTACATCGTTTAGAGCACCTTGGCCATTCTGATCAAACCATCCTTAACCCCGCGAGAGCCCACTTGGCAGGTGCCTGCCGGATGCCACATCGACATACGGGTGTGGCAAGCTCACAACCCTGACCTTGGGGTGTCAAAGGAAGATGTTGCCACTTGATGGAAGTTGCCGAGACTAGGGGAATCCTAAGCCCCTGTTTGGTTCTGGCCTGGACCGGGATTGGGCGCTGTCATTTTGCTCCACGGCTGCCCAATCCGGTCCGGCTTGGGCAAGAAATCTGTTTGGCTAGCGTACCAGTCTGAGCCCCGTTTTGGCCTAACGGAATCCCAATATCAGGTTTAAGTCAATCCCCATCGAGGCAGGATTGGGATTTCCAATCCGGTTTGGCCCGACAACCCTCCCTGATCCCTCGCAACCCCGCAACCCTCCCCTCGCAACCCCGCAACCCTCCCTCTCCCCCTCGCCAGACGACCTCTCGCCAGACGATCTCTCGCCCATCTTCTCTCGGCGCATCTTCACTACTGTTTGTCCGTGAGAAGTAAAAGCGAAAGCTGCTCGAGGTCACAGATGGAGTGCTGCTCGAGGTCACAGATGAAGTGCACCAGTCGACCCGTGGAGAAGCGTGGACCATCATCAATGCTGCCTCCTGCCAATGTCGGTCTACCTGGGCAGCTAGCTCCCTCGAAAGCAAGGTACCCATGCCCTGCCCTGCTATTTTGTACTACCTGCTTTGACATCGAATTGTCTTGTCGATGCACAGAAGAAACCCTAGCTCGTCCAAGGCAAGAAGAAACCCTAGTCCGTGTGCCTTCTTATTCCTCTCCTTCTGCTCCGAGGTTGTTCACTTCCACATACGCCTTTTGGAGGAGCTGTTCACAGAAGCTGGTGGTTGTCCTTTGTTGCTGAATTGTGCTCCTCAATCGTGCTCCGGCTGCCCTGCCCAGACCTCCGCTTCCGCACTCTGTCTTTGTTCTCGCCCCCTTCTGCTCAGGTTGGTCACAAATTAGGGTAGACGGTGCTTTATTTGTGAGGTCGATTAGGGCAGAAGTACAACAATCATGCATGTGTATCGATTAAGTGGCAAATGAGCCGACAATACCTGGAAACAGTCGTTGTGTATGACACTGATTTATTCTACTTCTTACTACTACTTTTATCTAGAAATGCATCAATTTACCGCTATTATGTGTGTTTGTGTGGTAAGCTATAGTACTAAAGCAAATAAAAGGCACTACCATGCTTGATTTTCTTGATTTTTCCCGGCAAGGTTATTTTGAGGATATCGATATGTGTTAGTAGACCATAGAGTAGTGTTGTCCTACATTTCGTTTTCTGTCATTTGTTTTTCATCCTTTGGTTTCTAGTTTGTGTGCCTTTGTCTTTGTTTTTCCAACATGATTGGGTAGTAAAGGCCGATTCATCCTCTGCTGGTTTCTGGTTTCTGTTACTTTGTAATTGTTTTTCTAACATTATTGGGCGTCGTTAATCTGTTGGACATATCTATGAAGGATATGTTATTTGTTCTGTTTTAATGTTCTGTATTTTGCTGTTATGTTTTTTGTGATACTATTATGATATCATAATAGTAGCAGCTATGGATTTCATAAATCTGGAAATTGGATATACAAATTGGATATAGAAATTGGTATATAAATCCTCCAATATATACCATGGTTGAACCTAATTTTTGCCTACATTAGCACACCATTAGTAGGTACTATGTTTGATTTGGAATGCGGGAGCGGTCATGGTTAGGTTAATAGGGTTTAAAACAACAGCAGATTTAAAAGTTGTTTAACTAAATCAGTGTGAGGTCTAGGTTAGGTGAATCCCTGCATCTACACAGTGATGCCTGGAAAAGTTATTTCACTATACAAATGAATATTTTGTTTATTGTGTGGTATTTTACCATGACATATGTGGTTAGGTGAAACCCACAGCTCATTATGTTTTACTGTCATTTAATTAAACACATTAGTCTATGTTTTATATCTTCTTTGTTAAATTATTTTCGTTCATGTAAACCACCAATTAATCATAAAAAAGATCAATCTTAGCAACATTTGACTCCTCATGGAGATGACCTCTATTATGCAAGTGGTTTGAGTTATAACATGTATTCAAAATTCATGAAAATATACTAAATAGTTTTAACATGCAGGTGTGACATTATAGTATGTTTTAATTTACAGAACATAATTTCCCTCCAAGATACGAATCTATCATATGGTAGTGGTTAGGTTAATAGGGGAAACAACAGTAGATTTAAAACTTGTTTAACTAAATCAGTGTGAGGTCTAGGTTAGGTGAATCCCTGCATCTACACAATGATGCCTGGACATATCTGTTTGCCATATTTATGAATGTTCTGTTATTTGTTCTGTTTTAATGTTCTGTATTTTGATGTTCTGTTTTTTGTGATACTATTATGATATCATAATAGTAGCAGCTATGGATTTCATAAATCTAGAAATTGGATATAGAAATTGGTATTCTGGGAAAGATCATTCATTGATTTCAGCTTTCATTGGTTTTACTTTCCTCTCTATGTTGTATTTAGAGTAACCATTATTAATCCTCCAATATATACCATGGTTGAACCTAATTTTTGCCTACATTAGCTCACCATTAGCAGGTACTATGTTTGATTTGGAATGCGGGAGCAGTCATGGTTAGGTTAATAGGGTTTAAAACAACAACATATTTAAAACTTGTTTATCTAAATCAGTGTGAGGTCTAGGTTAGGCTAATAGGGGAAATAACAGCACATTTAAAACTTGTTTATCTAAATCAGTGTGAAACTAAATCAGTGTGAGGTCTAGGTTAGGTTAATAGGGGAAATAACATCACATTTAAAACTTGTTTATCTAAATCAGTGTGAGGTCTAGGTTAGGTTAATAGGGGAAATAACAGCAGATTTAAAACTTGTTTATCTAAATCAGTGTGAGGTCTAGGTTTGGTTAATAGGGGAAATAACGGCAGATTTAAAACTTGTTATTTGTTCTGTTTTAATGTTCTTTATTTTGATGTTATGTTTTTTGTGATACTATTATGATATCTTAATAGTAGCAGCTATGGATTTCATAAATCTGGAAATTGGATATAGAAATTGGTATTCTGGGAAAGATCATTCATTGATTTCAGCTATGGATTTCATCTTTCATTGGTTTTACTTTCCTCTCTATGTTGTATTTAGAGTAACCATTATTAATCCTCCAATATATACCATGGTTGAACGTAATTTTTGCCTACATTAGCTCACCATTAGCAGGTACTTGTTTAACTAAAACTTGGGGCCAATAATAATTTGTAACTTGCCTATATGCTCGTTGGTGTTTCATTATTTATTTTTCGGTGTTAATCAATGCAGCTTGTGTATCTGCTGATTGAATCAGTAATGAAGGAACACACATAAATGGTTTCTGTTGTGACTGAATTTAATTAAACATTTACACTGATTATGTCATCAAATATTGCAGCAACTACACGAGTATGCCTCCCGTCGACCCTAACAACTGTATGGTATGGACAAGAGAGTATGATGTCACTGTGGTGATAGCATTGCGTAGACAATATGACCTAGGCTGGTGTATTGATGGTAATTTTACTAGGGACTCTTGGAGGGAAATAACTTCTGATGTCAATAATAGGGTTGCTGTCGTGTTTAAGTTAGACCAAATAAGATGTCGCTGGAAGAACCTTAAAAGGGACTACGTCCATTTGAAGGGTTTGACCAACAAGAGTGGCGTTGGATGGGATGAAGAAAGGCACAAGCCCATTGTACCGGACACCCCTGAGTGGAAAGAGGCCATTGCGGTACGCACACTATACATAACTTTTATCCTAACAAATTGTAACTATACATGTAAACATGATTATCGCCAACCACATTTTTTTTTAAGCGTAGGCAGACAGGGACCTGACTAGGTTGCTTAGGCGCCCGTTTCCCCACTACTACGACATAGAGCTAATGGCGGGGAGGAACATTGCTAGAGGACACCATGCAATGTCTTCGGCGGACACTCAGATTCCTGCAGATGTTGCGTCTGAGGATGATGTAAGTGTCGACCTAGGCGCGCCTGATACACCTATGTACACACACTCGGCAACAGACGAGCGTAGCGTACCCGCAACTACCGGGCAAAGTGAGGGTGAAAGCGCGTGGCCTGTGCGAACGGATAACCCGTCAGTTGGGGGCAGGAGTCCTTCTACCCATACGCGCAGGAGACGCCAATCAACGCCGCAAGACCGATGTAGTCTTTCCAATGAAGTTCTGGCTGAGTTCACACATGTTTACACAAAGGTTCACGAGTTAGGGACATCCATGATGACCAAATCCTATGAAAAGGAAGAGTTGTCAAACATTTTACAACATTTTAATGCCAATTTCCCCGATGCCCCCACCTCCGTTTTTACTACACTTGTGAACGCCATCAAGGACTCTACCAACCGCAACATCTACCTTGGCCTCCAAAACACCCCTGCAAAGATAACCTTGTGGTTAAACGACCTTTGTCAAAGGTCACAATTCGGTTTTGCCACATATGTACCTCCAATGCCTTCATATTATTTCCCGTCTCCGCAACCATTCCCTTCACATTCACCCAACTTCAGCAGCACGTCGTCTCAGCCACCATTTATGTCGTCTTCCTCTGCACCCAACTTCCCAGGCACATCGTCTCAGCCACCATTTATCCCGCCACCCAACTTCCCAGGCGTGCCACCGATGTGGTTTCCTTCATCCAGTGATGCTGGCCCATCAGGAACATAATTGCAGGGGTTATTTTGTATGCATTTGAAGTTAATTATTTTCCGTCCAAACATTTATATTTCATTGACTGTTGTAATAATTTACTTTCCGCACACACATTACATATCCGTACAATTTCATTTGATCGAGTGTTGTAATAATTTATTTTTCGCACGTTAATTGGATTGTCTTATGTTGTAGCAATTATTATGTAGTTGTTTGCATTGTACATGTAGGCATCATGTCTGGCAATGACCAACCGCAAACAGAAGACATGCTCAACAACCTTTTATTAGATTCCTTGTTGTGGCCAGTGATTCACGTTGGTGATTTAATTGCCGACTCTATTGCATACTCAATCATGGACGCAGTAGACGTTGATGCCTCCACACCACCTCATATCCCTAGGTCAGTTAGCATCAGGAGTGGCCACATAAAGGTCTTAGAAATATTGACCGGTCACGAACAAAGGGCTTATGACCTATACCGGATGCGTCCACAAACTATAATGACCTTTGTCGACAAGCTTGAGAGTCGTGGCTTGTTGCGAGGTACTAGAGGCGTCAGCTCAGTTGAGGCCGTATGCTATTTCCTGCAGATGGTTGGCCATGGACACACAAATCGTGCTTTGGCGGAGGACTACATTCACTCTGGTGAGACCATTAGCAGAAAGTTCAACGAAGTGTTGGATGCTGTTTGTGCGTTGACCCATGACTACATTGTCATGCAAACCGCAACTACATGCACAGCAACACATACTCGCATTTTACATAACGCAAGGTTCTACCCATACTTCAAGGTAATAGTTAACCCCCTAATAAATTTAATTTATTTTCAAACATTGTGTATGTTTACAACATTATTTTGGTATATAGAATGCCATAGGGGCTATTGACGGAACACACATCCCTGTCTTGGTCAGCAGAGACAAACAAAATCGATACCGTGACAGAAAAGGGAATGTCTCTCTCAATGTCATGGCTGTAGTAGACTTCTCCATGGAGTTTACATATGTCCTCACTGGGTGGGAGGGGTCGGCTGCCGACCAAAGGGTCCTGCAATCGGCAAGGAACCATAGCGGGTTTACAGTTCCGCCGGGGAAGTTTTACCTGGTAGATGTAGGGTATGCCAACACTCGTGAATTTGTTGCACCCTATCGCAACACACCATACCATATTGCTGAGTACCGAGGAAACAGACATGCCTACACCAGCAAGAAAGAGATGTTCAACCACAGACATGCTCAACTACGTAATATTGTAGAAAGAGCATTTGGGGTGCTGAAGAGACGGTTTTCATACCTTAAGAAGGGGCCGACATATCCTATTCATTCGCAGTGTCGCATCGTACTTGCTTGTTGTATCCTACACAATTACATCCGACGGAAAAATGACGGCGACACCATAATGGATGAACTCCCAGATGAGAATTCATCGTCTGCCATTCCCCCAGGCGTCGTTCCCCCGAGTTCAGGTCAAGGTTCAACTCAGGCCGATTCAAGGGAGGGCGAAGTGTTACGTGAATCCATTGCTAATCTCATTTGGGAAACTCGTTAGTAGAGTATCTGTAATAGATTGATTCCCAAATTGTTTATTTTGAACCTGATCAGAATCAACACATTGTGTCAATATAGGTTGTCTTCAAATGGAGAACGGAATGCCTCATTGTCAATGCGGCCTTCAATCCACTGTACGCGTTTATATGGATGCCAAGGATGCACAAAACGGACGTTTTGAAGACAAGAACCCACACATGCCATATTTTACGTGCGGTAGTCTTCAAAATCAAAATAGATGTCATATGAGGTTGCCCGCGCAACGGGTTGTACCCACAATTGCCACACTAACCGCCGTTAGGGCTGCAATGCTTTCACAACTTGCATATGTACGCAGTGAACGTCAACTATGGTCTTCCCAGTGTGCCTTTGTATGTTCCAGCAGAGCAGACACTGATAGGCTACAAGTAGAAATTATCGATCTTCGATCGCGGTCCCAATATCTTCGCCAACGTCTTCACATAACTAGCGACGACAACACTTCCAATGAGGACGGTTACAATACATCGTAGATGTATAACATCATTGATGTCTGTCCAACATTCATAACATAAGTTTATCTGTAATAGATTTAACAATTATTATGAGGTCTGTCTTGTATGTTATTGTTTTGATTTTCAATCTAACTCCATTGCCATAAATCGTTTGACTGATTCAAATGCATGGTGTAGATGTCTATTAATACAACTGAAGTTGTGCGGTGTGACTGTGGGTTAGAGGCAGGCTTGCGACTTCATACTTACGATGCAGGGTTGTATGACTTTGGAATTCTCAGTGAAAGACCAGGTGAAATGTATTACATATGTCCTTCTCGCGAGGTGCGCTTGTACACATATTATGTAGCCACTGTGTACGTTACACATTCATTGTCATTTACGTAAACTTCATAATATTTTTTAGGGAAAAGATCGATGCAGTTACTTTCGCTGGGCAATCGATCTCAGTCCTACAATTGATTCTCTGAAAGCAGAGATTGCGTTACTCACGCTCGAGTGCAAGTCATTGTGGGGTCAGACAATGAACTTGAAAGATTTTGTTGAAATTCATCACAACCACCGTGATGTTTACACCAACAAAAAGTATGAGCATGAGTATCTAGAACGCTACGTAGAAGAACTGGAGGACCAATGTAGGCTTCTGTTGGACACTCCTTCACCCCCGACGACGCCGTAACGTGGAATGGAGGCCATACCTTTCATTCGCGTCATCAGTTTTCCATTTTAGTGTTGTTGTTTGGAAGTTCCTGTGTTAAGTGTTGTTGATTGTTTTTTAAAAAAGGATATTCCATGCTCTGTTGTTTAGAACTTACATATTAACTAATATGCTTAGTCATTCGACGCCTCCTCATTTTGTGTGTTGTTCGGAGCATGATATGATGGAGTGTATACGAAGGTGTGTTGATGGAGTGTATACGACAGAGGCTTCGATGGAGGCAAAATCATAAAATGATAATAAACCTAATACATGATAGTAGTGAACTTAGGTGAACATAAGAGTTATTATTGTTCTTCTTGTTATTTTTGTTCTTCTTATCTTATTTTTAATTTTGTTCTTCTTATCTTCTTGTTATTTTTCTTCTTCTGTTCTTCTTCTTATCTTCTTGTTGTTGTTGTTCTTCTTGTTTATTACAGGCAACATGGGATCTCGTTTCCCTGTGAAGGAGTACGATCTCTCAAACAGGGAGTTCATGAGACGCGTCCCCCTTCCCCTTACCTGGAGGTGCGAGCCATTCAAGATAACTCCTGGCTATGCAATGGTGGAGGTAGGGAGAATCAGTTTTGATGTACAGATCAGGTGGTCTACACCTGAAGAAAGTAAATGGAACAAGAAAAGTAAATATTTAATCATGGATGAAGGTTGGACGGAAATGTTAGACAGCCTCAAAGCCACACCATACTGGACCGTGACCCTACAACCCAAAACCAAGGACGACAATCGTCCTACATGCTTTTTGTTGTGGATTTATTTTGAAGGTGACAACTCTGATTTGCTAAGGCTTATTTTCCCGAGACCAGATGGTTACATATCATCTACTTCGGACTCGGCGGATGCCTTGTTTGTCAGAGATTGCCACCAAGCACCAATCTTGATCTCGTCTAGTGATGATGAAACTGATGTTGAATCAGTTGGATCAAACAATCATTAGTTTTTTGTTTTCTTTATTATCTTTATGTTGTTTATATACATTACAAGCTTGTTATGGGTGCCTGCCCACTAAGACAATTTATATTTAGTCTTCAGTAGCTGAATATGTTTTACTTTAAAAATGATGTTCATGTTTGGATTTTTCTGGAACGTGTTTCTTGGTCCGTTTGGCTATTTTTGGAACGTGTTTCTTGGTCTGACGGGGTTACCTCATATCTTGGGGTATTAAACATAGCATGTTAGGCATATTCAACCTCAAGGAAACAACCAAAACACCCACATAAACACCCCACAAAAGGGTAACACACCTGACTCACATCTCAACAACAAAATGAGAGTTCTTAAACCAAAGTGATATTGATAAAAATTAAGTTATTATTCAGTTACTTTTTTCAGTTTAAAAACTTCTGTTTAAACGGCGTCACAAGGTCACATTTCTAACAACAGTTCTGCGAGAATAGGACAGATTCAGCTAATCCTGCCTACAGTTGCCAAACAGAATCAGACTAAACCCAGCCTGCATAGCTAAACAGAATCAGCTTGAAACGAGTCTGAAACGAGTCCAGCCCCCCAGAATGAGACTGGTTTGCCAAACAGAATCAGACTGGTTTGCCAAACAGAATCAGACTCCAGCAGGCCTAAACCCATCCAAGCCAGGCATGCTTGCATAAAGCCATTCCCGAACCAAACAGGGGCTAAGGTGGGTCGGTGGTGGCCGGCGAGCAAGAGCCAGAGATCTTAGTTGTTGGTAACATGAATAGAATCGGAAAGTCATAAACTATACCTGATGCTTCGCTGGTGATGGGGAGATCATCAGGCGCTCCCACAGACTCTCGTATCTACCTAGGGAGTCGTGTTCTTCTATCAAGGACCTTGGGTTTTTGTTGTGTCCCTCTTGAATGCCGGCGATAGGCAAAATCGGACCTGACGGGTAACTTCCCCTTGACTCACCGCTGTCGATTCTTCACAAGATGGGTAGCGTCTCTTCGTGGGTTGCAGAGGCTAGAGGTCGAGTTCTAAAGTGAGAAGAATGCATAAACAATGGAATAAGAAGGGAATTCTATGAGGAGGAGAGTGACCGCGCCTATGCCCCATAAATATATCCTCCTAGCTTACAGAATCCTTCCTTGGTCGTTCCTCTTCGAGTCTTCTTTCCTTCTCCTCTGTTAATTACTTTCCAATTCTCTCATTCCTTCTCCATATACACGACTATATGGCTTTAGTCAAAACATTCCTTTTTACCAATTTCTCTCTCTTTCACGAGGCTATGATCAAAACATATATATTCGATATGCATGGGTGTTAAGAAAGAAATATTCAACGTGTTCCCAATTATGGAGACTCTTATGTCCACAATATTATACCAAAAATCCATAAAGGAAGGCATACCATTTTAAGGCACATATTTGGTTATCAATCCATAAAGAAACACTTTAGATTTCTCTCTCTCTCTCTCTCTCTCTGTGATAACTTTCTCAAATCAAATATAGAACCCATTAATGTTATCCCAATGTATCTCTAATATTGTAGAATTCATTGGGACATATTTCACATACAAAAACTTGCTCTTTTAACGTTTTCTTAAATTAATTATCAATATCTCATTAAATATCATTTTCCTCCAAAATTCTAGGATCTTCTTCTTTAGTTCCTATTTTCAAGGACACCAGAGTTAAATCAAAATAATACTAGTTTTCACCTCAAACATTGTGTTGCCAATCTTGGCTAAGTAATTACTTTTACAATTAAGAAACACCATGTATCCTATTTTCCTTTACAAAGTTGGCAATTAATTTATTTATCATAGCAATGACCACTATTATTTATTCATATATGAATTCCTTCTTTTTATTAACTTGTGACACAAGCACCCATGCCACAAATATGATCAAAGTTATTATCATTCCACCAATAGTACTATTGGGGAACTGACAAATCAGTTTATTTATATAATCCAATTATATCAAAATTGAGGATATAACAATCATATAATCTCATATGGAAGACTATAATACTTCCATCTCATACGAGATGTCGTACAATGAAGAGATGTGAAATTTACAAAATACCAACTAGAAGTAAACATTGCTAACCCACTATAATATCACTTGCATAGTAGAAACATGATGGACAAGTTAGGATCACTTGGAATAAGATTCGTGGGTGATCGGCTCTAAGTGAAAGTGGGAGTCTGTTGGTATGTATGCCCAGAGAGCCAATCATATGATAATTGATATGTGGCATTAAGTACCTGATTTGATAATAATAAAGGAAATTCCCTCTTTTATGTTTGTCTCAGTCGTGATATGTTGACACGTATATAGTATATGTCTAAATAATAATGTTACTCGATGTCATATGTCTTCAAGTACATGACTTGAACAATGAGATCGTATGAATGTTAAGAGTACATGCATTCTTATTATGTCCCTAGTCTGAGGTTTACTGTGGAAACAAAATAGACAACAATTTTACATGAGACTATAGTGTGTGTTGACTGATGGTAGATTCTCATTAGTCATGATATGTGATATCAAGTCAAGAACACACATACATATTAGAGAACAATGTATCGAACATACCCACCATGAGAGTGATATATGGAGACCATGGAATGGTAGTCATGATCATCTATCAGGGCTGCTTTCTTCCCCCTAAAAATGCTAGTTCCACCATTAGGGCCCTACAAGTAGCATAATTATGTTCCACTATATTCATCACATGTCATTCAGTATACTTTGACATCATCCAACGTAACCCTGAATAAGGATTTCCATAACAGTGATGATTGGGTAGTTGTGACACATGGGGACTGAGTGTGAGTGATGTAGATGGGATTTTCCCTCCTACATGAGATTGATATCCAAGCCTCTTGAAAAGAGAGACTGAGAATTGTATGGTCGTACTCATGTGATTCAATAATATGTGAACTCACATGCATCTCTCACAGTTTGCTCTAGTTCAAGGAACATGAATTGAACGTTGAGATGATGACAATTCCATGTCTCGAGTTCAGTATGGATATTAGAGACAAAGGAACTATACGATCACAGTAAAACTAATCGTAGATTGTAGGTTGAAGTTGTTCTCCAACTTTCTGAATTACTTGGGTAGCAATGATGTGTGACTAGGCACCGCTCTTTGCTTGTGATGTCATAATTGGTTATGGACATCCATTGCCAATGTAATCTGGACCTATAGGGTCACACACATAGGATACACTTGGATTAAAAGAGTATATCCATGAATGATGTGATTGAATACTAAAGGTGTTTAGGTATTTAATTAAATAACAGATCAACTGACTGGACTCAAGACTATCAAGTTCAAGTGTTAAACTGACTGATTGGAGTGTTAGGTTGATTGAAAATTGAATTGGTTGATTTCTGCATGAGTCAGGACACCAACTAATTGGCTCATTGGATGAACTGATCGACTCAGGTTGATGACTCGTCCGATTCACCTAGTGAACCAATGGTCTCGGTCATACCAAGCGAAGATTTTGGTGATTTTCCTGATTTATGAGAATAGTTGTTTGTTTCGCTTTGTTCAATTAGATTGGTACAATGACTAATGTTGGATATTAGTTAGAAACAAAGTGTGAATTCAATTGCAATTGGAAAACATTATGAAACGACCGGCTCATTGGGTGAACTGATTGGCTCACTGTGCCATCCGACCTATTCACCGGTGAACTGATCGGTTCACTTATCACAGGCTGCGAAATTCATGAAAATTTTGGACCCTTCTACTCCCACCCAAACAGGGAACCCTAGACCTAGCCCCTCCTATAAATAGAGGGGTACTGGGGGCTTCCCAAAACACAAAATTGAGAATCAATTGCTCTGATCTCTGGTTGTGGTAACCAATAGAGAGCCTGAGAAAGTCCTACCCATTGAAGGGAGGGACATCAAGGTAGAAAACAACTGAGAACAATTGTGGGAGAGCATGTCGGTGACTAGTACACTAACAAAAGGGAAAAACTCCATCCTGTTAGATCTAGTATCGCAATGTGAAGTTCCCAGTGGTCTGCATGGACTACTCTATAGGTGGGAGGTTGTTGTCCACCGCTAGGAGGACATCATAAACTACATTCCATGGTGTTACACCAGGAGGTCGGTGGAGATGACTGTTCGGATGTTGCTGCTATTGAAAGAGCATGCTGCTTCCTGAAGAAGAAGAAGCATGATGGTACTACAAGGATAATGTTGCCGGATTTGCTCCAAGACCATGCATAACCTTGCAAACATTTTCTTTCTAGATACATTATTATTGATGCGACCTTCCTATTTTGGGAAATGGGCATTTAAATATGTGTTTCCATTGTCTATATTTGTGCCTGATTTCCTTACACGAACCATAACATCCTAGGATTTGAGGCCTCGGGTAAAATGATCCTAAAAGGAATGAGTGGACTACCCATATCAATAAGGTACACCTCATTTTTTAGGGAGCCCATCCTTAAAGAACTCTATGATTAAGCATGCTTAGCCCAAAGTAGTACTAGGATGAGTGACCAATCAGGAAGTTTATCCAGGCTTACACGCGAGTGAGGACAAAGCATGCGATTAAGGCTAATGGTGGTCTATGAGACCAATTGTCATTCCTAAAACTTTACTATAGCCTTGGTCAGTGGGTTCAGGCATTAAAAATGGTATATGAGTCAAAACCCCTCTTGTAGTTGGGGCTCACCTAGGCATGTGGCATGCCAGTCTTGAGTTGTTTGGTCCAAACATGTTGGAAATGGATGTCCATGGTGATGTAGCCACCTTTGCACTGGTAGCCATGATTGGGAGTTGGGTGTCTATGGTCCATTCTGGGTTTGCACTAAATAGTAAAATATTATAAGGTCATATAGTTGATCCTTGACAAGGACGCCAAGAGTCTATGTGGGGGATATTGTAATGTCCTAGGATTTGAGGCCTCAAATAAAATTATCTTAAAAGAAATGATTGGACTACCCATATCACCAACATGCACCTCCTTTTTAGGGAGTCTATCATTAAAGAAATCTATGGTTAAGTATGCTCATCCCAGAGTAGTACTAGGAAGGGTGACCAGTCAGGAAGTTTATCCTAGCTTGTGCATGAGTAAAGAAAAAGTGTGCAACTAAAGCTAGTGGTGGTCTGTGGGGTTAATATTGATACAATCTAATCCAGTATGGAAAATAAATCATGAACCTGTCATATCCTTCCTTTTTACAATATACGATTAAATAGGGGACTGGGCTAACTTGAATATTATGAAATCACAAATCAAATCATTTTTCCTTATCTCAAAAAAGGAAGCACGATCCTCTTCTTCTATAGAACTATTTTCTCTTGACCCCAATTCAATATTAAGCAAGTCTGAACTAATTCAATACTTATGAGAAAAATTCCTCGAATGGGCTTGTCGTTTCCATAAAGGATATAATTTATAGTGGATATATATGTGGGAAGATGGTCAAATATCTAGGGATCCACTAGTTGGACCTAGGAGCAAATCCCAATATAGCCACATATAGTCCATTGCCCCTAAATTTTAGGTGGTTTGAAACATTAATCACAAGATAATACATGTTTTCAAGAACAAAACACAAGATAATTCATGGTAAATGCGATATAAACATAAATAATAATCATCAAATGAATTTATAAAGTTTACAAATCATTTCCCCCAACATGGTATCAAAGTCACATTTTAACCCCAAACAACCCACCTAGGGGGGCTTTCTTACTCATAAAAAAATAAAAGAAGAAACAAAAATGAGTAGAGTGGATAACCATGAATGCTTGGAGAGGACTCCTCCTTCTTCACCTCTTTCTATATAAGAACATAATTCTAGCTCCTTGGTGGATTGATGGCATTGAATGGCGGATAAAAGTAATCGAAACCCTCAAAAGTTTGGGGTTTCAGGTGAAAGATGATGGAAATGAAGTGGGAGTAGGTGGAACAAAAGGGATTAAAGTAGATGGCACCTTCAATGTTTGAAATTGCTGGAAATAAGTGCTAACTTCATCTCCTAGCTGCCAAGAAGGTATATATAGTGGCTAGGGAAGTCTAGGGTTAAGTGGGAGAGGAATAGGAAAATCAATTAAAAAATGTACTGGGGGTTTTCTAGATGCACAATCATTATGGGTAGAACGGCCATGGTGGTGGAACAATCATACTAGGAGGGAATGACTATAGTTGTGAAGTGGAAAAGTTCAAAATAGAGGATGAACTTTTGGAGGTTGGTAGCAATGACCTTGGTGGTTGTGAAGTGGTACAACACGACCGTGGTGGGGGACTTGAGACTTGGTCGTTCCTCTTGACACAAACATGTTAGACTTTGGGTAACATGGTTGTTCTGGATGACATGATTGTGTTGGGAACTTCTTGGCATGATCATGCTAGCCAACACGGCCATGTTGCTAGACTCTATTGGACATCATTATGTTGTGATTTTTGTAACTGTATCACAATCATTTGTGGTACCATGACCATGTTGGAGGTCTTCTAGTGGACTTTCATATTCTGTTTGATAATCTTTGTAATTTTTTTCTTTAGCTTGATTCTTGACCATTAGGGGTAGTTTGGGGAGCTCTTGAACTCCCTTTAGGATCCTCAAAGGATGGAGAAACCCTTAGATCATCCCATTCTCTCATGTCCATACAAAGCATGGTCAAGATACCTGAAAAATATGTAAAGAAATTCCATAAGTGCATTTTATAATAAACCAATTATTGGGGGAAGGAGTTTGATTACATATTAGAAACATTTAAACTCTATTGTTTTCTACATAAATTCCTTTGTAGAGCCACAATCTATAAAATTGGGCTACCAATACTTTCCTTTTTATATGGCAAACCCCACTGATCTAAATACAAAATCAGATGAAATTGATGATGGCATCATACCATTCCTATTGGTGACATCCTGTATGATCCGTAAGAGAGAAATTAATTCATCAGATAGCAATCCAAATATATCAAAGGAAAATGGGAGGAAATGGTGATTAATGGAAATAATATTAATATTAACAAGCTTATGTGTGATTAAAGAGTAAAATGACATAAGATGAAGCTATAAATGAGGGCTACATCAAATTGTTCTTCTCTAGTGATGATCCTTTCTAGGGTTCCTGTAGTATTTTTTTCTAGATTTCTTTGGCCCCTCATCTCATCCCTTATTGCCTCTTTGCTGGAAGTTGGATCTCCTCCCATGCTCAGCCATGATAAAGAGAAGTTCTAAAGTTGTAAACCAACACAATACCTTTACAAGAGGTTGTTGTGTGTAGTAATAAATGAGGAAGCTTATAGGGAAGTTTGTGTTTGTGGTTTATCTTAGATTTTGACTTAACTTCCAAAGACCAAACATTAGTAGATTTCATTGATGATATGAGTTTTAAAACTTTCAAAGTTTGCCTTTTCCCATTGTGACACGTGTTAATTTAGTGTCAAGTTGTGGTTTAATAGCTTTTTTCACAAATGTATTTTATTCTCTGGTGTGTTCTCTAGACACACAAGCACTAGCCAAGGCGTGGTGCCCAATTGGGCCACCTCGACATGGGATCGTGTAATCTGACATTTGTTTTGAATAAATAATCATTTACTTATTTTTATTGGCCCACATGTCAAGTTTCACAGTAAATTTATCCAATGTATGGTATATCCATAAAAATATGTTTTGGTAAGGTCTTTTTATAAGGAACTCAATTTCATGGTTCTCAAAGCATGATTCCAATTATTTAAACCATGATTTTTGAAATATATAGGATCAAAATTTAGATGCTAACCAGTGTAGAAACAAACACAAATTATATTATTTAAGGAGATCTATGGTTGAACTAGGATCAAGAAGACTGAGTTAAAATTGCTTTGCTCCATGTAAGTGCGTCATCACACTATACATACTACTATCGACAAATTGCTTGTTATATAATTTTTAAAAATTATCCTTTCATACTTCCAATGTTATTGAGTTTACGATAATGATGTATATATTTATATTTATTGCATGTTTTTAATATATCTTTAAAGTCCTGAGATTATCATCGCTACTTGATAAATTAGTGTTATGGTTTTTTTGGTTAATTCATGAGGTGATTAGATTCACTAGATCCTTCCTATACTGGCACCAACAAAACATGCAAAGTGACATACATCAGACCCTTGATTCAACCCTATTTTAGGGCTTCATCTTGTGTCATTTTGCATTTCAATCACATCTATACTTGTTAGATTACATGTTATTTCTCTCAATATGTATATTTATGTAAAATGCATTTATGGACATTATTTGCATGTTTTTTCAGAATTTGGACCACATTTGATGGAAGAGACAGAAGGATTGATCCTAGGGTTTCTATACCCTTGGAGAAGCCCAAAGTGAAGTCTGATGTTCCCTCATCCTACCCCTAGTGGACAAAGATCCATATAAGCAAAGATGTCCAAGGAAATTCAAAGAATGAAGCCCAAGTGCAGCAGTAGACAACACCACGGTCGTGCATCAAAGAATGATTGTGAAAGGGACAACCACTACGGTAGCGCCACCTAGCATGTCCGTGCTACAGAACTAAAGAATGGGCATGGAAATCTACCATGACCATCATCACCTTGCTCACTACGGCCATGCTACCCAACATGACCATTCTGCCCTTTCCCCACTACTGTCGTGGTGACCACCGCGGTCGTGCCAGTTTCAGTACAAAAATGACCAACAACCTGTGATCTTACTATTTTAATTTACACGGTCATTCTACCCCACCAAGACCGTACTTACCCCTACCCAGCATGGCCGTGGTGATCCACCACGACCGTTCTACTAACAAAACCTAGCTACTTTTTTTCACTACATTTCCCACTTTACCCCTACTTGACGTATTGCTTCCTCCCCACCTATATATGTGGGTGGTGGATGGAGGCTGAGACTGGACACCCTTAGCTACCTCCTACCACCTCGTAGCTCCCCATTTTCTCCCCTTAGCCATTCCACTCCATTTCCACATCCATTCCACTCCATTTCACCATTTCCACCACCAAAACACTAGTTTATCCTAGTTCCTACCCATAATCCCCTTCATTCCACACCCTTGCACCTTGGAGGAGAGAGAAGTATGTCTTGTAGTAACTGGAGAGGAATATTGCTCCATCTATACTGAGCTCCATTGATTCTTCTAACTCTTTCTCCTTTCTTTTTGTATTTTCTATTTCCATGAGTAGCCAGGCCCCCTTGGGTGGGCAGTTTGGGGTGTAAAATATTACTTTAATACCATGTTTGGGGAAAATGATATGTAAACTTTTTAATTCCATTTTTTAATGATTATGTTCTATTTATATCTCCTTCTCCGTGAATTGGTTGTTGGTTTGTGTGTCAAAACACTTAGGAATTTAGGGAAATTGTTTATATGTGTGAATTTTGGGATTTGCCCCTAGGTCTATTTCTTGGATCCCTAGGTTGCCTCCCACCTTCATACATCCTAATCAATATACCTAAGCCTAAGTGAGAGATATAAGTAGTTAGATTGGGTGAATCTAGTGCAATTAGCATGGAGCCTTCTCAAGGCCAGAATGTGGGGGAATTGGGGTCCAAAACCCTGATTTCACCTCCCCATCACTACCCTTGACCTATAATTGCCCTAGGAATGTCTAATCTAGGAACCTAGACTTGATTAGACTCTAATTGAATTGAACCTAATCCCTAACCCAATTGAACCTTACATGGGTAGTAGGGGGTGTTAGGGAATAGTTCCCCTATACACAACCTAGCATATCCATGGCCAGTTAGTAGCTTAGGTTAATTCATTAGACTCTAACTTGTTATTTGGTTTGGATAATCTAAATGGAATCATAATGTTCATATGTCACCCCCAACTTAAGTGATAAGTGCATCCCCTAAACATCCCACACCTTCTTTAATTGATTTAAGACCCTATGTTTCTTCTTGCTTAGCTAGTGTTAGCTTAGTTAGATCTTTTCTTGCCTAGATAGCTTCTTTCCCTGTTCTTGGTTTATTCTTTCTAGCTTAGCTCTTTACTTGATCTTGTAATTCTCTCTTGCTTTCCTTAGTGTAAATTGCCTTTTCATACCTAGCTTAATCTTTTCATGCTTACTTAGTCTTAATCTAGTCTAGGGTTAACTTAGATTTTACTCTCGTCTTTAATTGCTTTCTTGCTCATCTAGTCTAATAATAAAAACAACCTTTAAACCCTTAACCCTACTCTCCACAGTAGGAACCTAGCCAAACTAACCTAGCTCTAGTGCCCTCTTTTCTCACTGTGGATTGACCCTATACTTACCACCCTCTTATACTACGAAATGACCCTGTGCGCTTGCGGGTGTAGTGTTTTAGTTTATGTGAGTGTGTTTAAGTTTAGGTTCTTATAAATTTTGAAAGTTTAATCCACCGTGTGCTTCTGTTTGTGGGGTTTCATCTATTCAAAACTCTAATTGAGTAGTGTGTAACACCATTGGCGGGAGCACACCAAGCTTTTTGGCACTATTGCCGGGGAGAAAGGCACTCAACCTAGCTAGATAGTTTTGCTTTGACTTTTCCTACTGCCCTCATCATTGCTATTCTTTATTTGTTATTCTTTGCATTCATTGTGTATATTTGTTTACTAACTTGTTTTCTTTTGTTTGGTTGTGCTTTGTGCATGTGACAAGCTATTCGGGAGGAAACAAGATGGAAGGCCAAAATGCACCCCATAAGTCGCTTCAAGGCTACTTCATGCCTAGCTACAAATCACTAATTGCTAGCATGGTTGATCAAATGCCAGGGGAGTAATTCTCTATTCCTCTAGGTCTTCTTGGGCTCCTGCCCATCTTCTACGCCTCAAAGAGTGATAACCCCTACAAGCACTTGGACTCCTTTCTTAAAGTATGCTCCACCTTCAAGACGCCGGCGGCTAGTGATGATACAATCTGGTTAACCTCGTTCTCTTTGTCCCTCAAAGATAGAGCCAAAGATTGGTATGACTCAAGAAGGGACATCATGAGTTGGGATCAATGAAGAATGCTTTCTTGAGACAATTCTACTCTATATCAAGATTGACACAAATGCGGCATGCCGTGACAAGTTTTAGTCAAATGGGCAATGAGTAATTCCACAATGCATGGGAGAGATTTAAGAATCTTTTGAGAGAGTGCCTGCACCATGAGATCCCTTTGTGGTAGCTAGTTCAATCATTCTACTCTGGTTTATTTCTAAAGGACCAAGACATAGTGGATGCTTCTTATGGAGGAGTTTTCATGGCTAGGCCACCTGAGGAGATATGGCCTTTATTTGAGCAGTTGGCTGAAGGATTAAGGATTCAAGCTTCTAGCATGATGAATGACGGGGGATATGCCTTTGGTGTGACACCTTGTACTTATAATGACTCAAGCCTGCAAGTGGTGAAGATTCTTGGTGACATGGTGAGCTTCATGAAGAACCAAGTGACAAATGTTCCTTGCCACCCAATTAATTCTATTGAGTTCTATGGTGAGGAAAAGAAGACACATCACTCCTATAGCTATCAAGAGCCATAAAGTCCAAAATATAGCTCAAGGTTTGAGGAAGAGGTTCTCTCTAGATTGAAAATATTTGATGATGTTCAAAAAGATGTTGCAAGGCTAGAAGAGAAAGTAGAGCATCTATCTTCCATAATTTCTCTCTAAGAAGAAAAGTTGTCTTTAAAACCCACCATGAGCTACTATGAAGCAAGTGGATCAATGCCCTCTTCTCAAGTCTTCTATAGCCTGCCTCCCATGCAAGTGGAGTCCATCTACCATTTCCAAGGCAATTCCAAGCCTTATACTCCACCTCCCCCTCCATCACCATCATTTTCCCAACAATTCACCTTCCAACCTCAATTCTCCCCTCCACATCAATTTCAACACCAAGTGTCATCTCCACCTCCTCCACAACCACAACTAGCTCCCCCTATCCACCATGAGCAAGGAAGTGCTGTGACAATTCTAAGGAGTGGGAAATTTCTTAAGCAACCTTAAGTCAAAGAAAGGTTGATAAAGAAATGCAAAGGTAGCCAAGTGGTGATACTGTGATTAAAATTTCCGAAGATGATTCAGTGATACATCCTATTGATTATGGGATACCATGTGCTCCACCTGATACTCCATGTGCAAGTCCCACCATCCCTAGTGTTCCACCTCATATAGATGCAAGAAAGGCAAAAGCAAGTGGTCCTCCCTTCATTGAAGCACTAGATGAGTCACCAGTACTGAAGAGGAGGCAAAAGCACAATGTGGATATTCTTGAGGTGTTTCTCCAAGTGAAGGTGAACATTCCACTCTTGGATGCTATCAAGCAAATCCCATCATATGCCAAGTTCATCAAGAACCTATGCACTGTGAAGAGAAGGTCAACGAGGAGAATTCCAAAGAAGGTGAAGTTGACTAAATAAGTGAGTGTCATCATAAAACATTCACTTCTCGTGAACAGAAAAGACCCAAGATTCCCACTCATACGTAGTTATATAGGGGTACATCACATAGATATGTCACTTGATTTGGGATCTAGTGTGAATTTGATGCCATATAATGTCTATGTTGATCTGGGCTTAGGCAAGTTGAAGCCGACACATTGCATTCTCTAGTTTGCCGATAGATCCATAAAAGTGCCTAAGGGTAGAGTGGATGATGTCTTGGTGATGATAAATAAAGAGAAAGGCGCAGTGTTCCTGACGGATTTCATTATACTTGATATGGAGCCAGAGGATAGGAAGATTCCCATCATATTGGAAAGGTTGTTCTTATCTACAGTTGATGTAGAGATTCATGTACGCAATGACACCATGACAGTTTCATTCATGGACGTGAATATCAATATCAACATGTACAAAATCCCAACCCGACGGGTCCGAGATAGGGATATTGGACATGATCACTTCACAAGTCTGAATGATCATTTGAGAAAAGGAGATCAAGATGGAACAATTGATGATGATTATTGTGATCAAAGGGATGAGGAAAATAGATTGAGTGTAAATGAGGGATGCATGTTTTGTAAGAATGGACACATGAGAATACCAAACAGATGAATGCATGAATAATCACCAAGAAGCCAAGATTAAGGCAAGAAACTCAATGCCTGTGGGAGGCAACCCACCTAGGTTTTGGGAATTTTTACCCAACCTTCCATTTCTGATACTTTATTTCTAAGAAAACACACACTTATTTTTAATAAATTTTTTTAGTTTTAAGATGTGCAGATGAAAATAGGGTGACATGAGAAAAATTAGATGAGATCTTGGCAAAGTGATCCATGGAAAATCATTTTGGATCAAAATTTTGAGTGTTTGATGTTCTTCAAGTTGAGAATAGCAGATATAGAGACCACTACGGCCGTGACCATCCACCACGGTCATGTGAATTAAATCAACAAGTAATCACAGGGAACATGGCCAAAGTTTGAGAAAGAAAATTGATATGGGATGCACCACGTCCGTGCAAGGCAGTACGACCGTGCAGCCTGAAGCCGTCATGGTCGTTCCATGCAGCACGGCCGTGCTGCAGCCCAATTCTAGCTAATTAAGTCAGAATTTGCAAAAATTGAAAATCACTTGCTCACTTCTTTGAAGAACAGAACGACCGTGCTCCGTGCCCTAGAAACTGTGCAGCACTTCGTGCCCCTTCTCCAACACTTGAATCCCCATCAAATCACCCCAAACCATCCTAAATCAATGCCCTACCATATTCCACCCCTCATTGAATAGTATGGACCCACTCATGATTTTTTGGACAGATTGAGGAGATAGGAGGAGCATCCCAGAGGGGATGGCTTCCCTGAGGTGATATTGATAGAGGGTCTAGGAGAGCTCTCACATGTAGCTGAGTAGAGATGGGTGGTGGAAGACAGAGCAGCACGACGGGTGAGACAGTGAGAGGAAAGGACAGGAGCGTCAGAGCCACAACAACCCTCAGTGAATGCATATGACATGACCACCATTCATACACAACTAGAGGGCATTCAAGCGAAACATGATAGGATATTGTAGGCACAAGAGGGTTTCAACGTACTCTGGATGCCTTGTGGTTAGACCATCAGTAGATACATTATCAGGTCAACCACATATACCAGTTCCAGCATGCCCAGGCACAGAGGAACCCCCATTGGGGGGAAGATTGGTGGAGTTCATTGTTAGCATATCAGGACAACTACCTGCCTCCACAGTCTGACTACTGGGGTTCCTACTACTAGCATCCTCCACCACAGGGAGGACCACCACCATCGCAGTGACCATCTACCCTATCATTCCTAGACTTTAGGTTTACGTTGAGGACAACAATTCAAAAGCTTGGGGTGGTAGGGCGGTATGCCCTATCTCATTTTCACTCTTATTTTGCATTTCACCTGCCATTTACTTTTGTTTGTTTGCTTTTTCTTTCTTTAGTTTAGAATTTACCTACTTCGCATACTTGCATGCCATGTAGTTTGCTTTCTTGTCATTTTTACGTAAATTTAAAAAAAATCTTTTTTTTTCATGCATTACATATCATGTAGATTTTTGGTAATTTTTGCATGTTTTAGCTAGGATTTTCTTGTTTAATGCCTTAAGTTCAATAATATAGTCTTAGATGTGATTGAAGGAAAATTGGCACCATTTTGGCCAATTTTTCCCAAATTTGAGATTTCTTGCCTAAAAGTGTATTTCAACCCAATTTCTTCCTTTTGGACTAAAAATGATGACCTTTGACAAATGCAAGTGTTTGTTGCTAAATGGTATCAATTCTTGACTTTTTACATGTGCATCACCTCTCTTGTGTTTGTGAATGATTTGGTTGAATTGTGACTTCAACAAGCTATGAGCTCTTAGTGCCTATGAAATCACTTAATTGAAGTATCAATTTCAGGATATTCATTCATGTGGTGTGACATTGTTGAATGAAGTGTTGGATTAATTTTCATGCAGGATACCTTATGTTTAGAACCACACCAGTGACCCCTCTTTGACCCGACTATTAAATCACCATGTTCTAACCCCTCCGCCTCATGAAAGGATGCCAAAGTGCACATATCAGCCATGGCCACCTCCAAAAGTTTGGGGTGGCCACATCTACATATCACTGCTTCACTCTCATCACCATATGCCCTATCTACTCCAAGGGTAAAGAAAATAAAAATAAAAAATACAAAAAGAAAATAAAAGATGCTCTTGTTTAAGAGAATCTAAATAAAGAAAAGATGAATGCTCTATGTAATAGCACTCTAAAATCTTATTGCAGTCTTTCTTCCATTTTCATACCCTTGAGGTAGGAAACATCAAACCTAGCTCATTTTACCCTTTTCTGCATCCATGTGGGTCATTTGGTGTGATTTGAAACATAAGATTAAAATCATGATGGTGAAACAACACTCCTAGTCATCCTTGATTAACTCCATCATGAAACAATTTACCCAGAACTACATGAAAGAAATATGGATAGTGTAATAACCCTGACCTGGGATACGGCGGAACCCTAAAAGTTATGCTTAAGTAAGATACTTACAACTTAGTCTAATCTTTTGGAACGAAATTAAGACTTCTGGTGAAGTCTATTTTCAAGTTTGAGCTTAATTGCAAACTAATTGTGCATTATATGAAAGTCTGAGTGAAAAATGCAATTTACCCAAGATGAGGGGTTACATTGACAAATGTCACATATGGAATGTGTTATAAGTGTTTTATTATCATAAGAAAGAGTATGATGCTAAGTGGTGCCTTGTGGAAAGCCTAAATCCCAAGTTATAACTGGTTTGAATAATGCTAGTGTTGTGTGCACCAATTTTGGTACAATTTGTAATTTACCCAATATGTGGGGTTGAAATGTAAATTATCACCTCTAGAGTGTCCCTACTCCCTCTATGTATCTTTTATAGGAAATAAAAAGAAGGAAAAACTATGTTTGAATCACCTTTGAGTGGTGATACTCTTGGTAATGAAAGACTAAGAATGAGTTGAAGGCAATAGCCTTATATGTGTTGTATCGAGTTGTAGACTTGATATAAGGATCCCTATCTGCCAAGGATCTAAAGTAGGATCCTCCTATCGATTTGTTGAACCTTGGACAAGGCCATTACGGGTAGATCACCTCAAGGAGGTGGCCCATGATGGGTTGCAAAGATCCTCACAAAAAGTATATCGGGTTGCTTATTTAATGAGATAAAGATGGGATAACTTGCCCAACAAGATAAGTAAGGGCCGAGATATTGACTCTAGGTTATCCCCAAGACTTTTTCATGGCAATATATACATGTGTGCATGCATGTCCACGTGTCATCTAGTAGCATGAGGGGAAGAAACCTCTTATATGCTTTACCACATGAAATCAAGTATATATACTTCACCTTTCACCAACTTATGAAAGTTTACGACCCTCATAACCATTCCCCTTGGATATATCGTGCAACGACCCTTAGGTATCATGCAAAGAAGCTCAAGGATCTAGGAAAGCTCAAGAACCAAGATTTAGGTAAGTCTTTAGTCATCTTCAACCTTAGTTGAAGTATAATATCGGGTTGTGAATATTCCTTTTTTCCCTTCTGCACCAAGTGCTTAACTATGGTAATCTCTTTTTCATGGAGGAGTTGTGAACAAGCCATGGACCTTGGGGAGGTTCTTATTCAACTTTAGGATATGAAGCTTTGGAGCTTGGAGCTTTGAAGCTGATCACAAGGCGGGTTATATAACTTGAACCCTATCATGTTATTATTCATCACCTAAATTGCTATACTTAATGAACAACTTTTAATTCCAAAATATTCTGAAATAGTTGATGAAATTATGTGTTCTAGTAGTTTCCTAGACCTATTTCCATGAACTATAATAGTTAGAATGGAGGTCTAGAGCTTGAAGAAGATGGTATCACTTTATAAAGTGATATCGGGTTCAAGCATACACACAAGTAGATATAACCCGGGTATGTGTAGACTTTTCTTGTCCGATATGCTTGCACGATATGCTTTCATGATATGCTTGCAGGATATGGGGTCAAGTATAGACTCTTTGCACGATATAAGGTCTAAAGTATACTTGAAAGCCGATATGAGACCCAAATTTGGGTAACCCGGTATGAGTAAAGAATAGCAAGTGCTCTTACACGATATGATCATGTAATATATCTTTGGTACTTGATACCTTGAAGTACACACATATGGTGCACGATATGAATACTTAAGTAAACCCTAATGTATGATATAAGGTATGGATTCAGGGACAAGGTGTAACCCGATATGGTTGCAACACCTCAACTCGATATGAAACCCGATATGAGGTTAACCCGATATGCAAATAGATGATAACTCATAGACGATACGGGTTATGCCCTTTGCACGATATGGGAGATACCCATTTATCCATTATGCACGATACAAGTCCAAGATTATACTTTTTGCACAATATAAAGATAGTAAATTGATAACCTCCTATTTTAGTCGATTATCTTAGTCTTTTTCTTTAGTTTTCCATACTCTTTTTACGTTTAAACTATACATAACCATAATTTCACCCCTTTTTGTAAATACACCATCAGACCAACTTTTTCCTTTTATATATGCAGAAAAAGCACAAAAAAATCATAAAAGAATAACCCAGCCTCAAGGCTGAGTGGATTCAAACGGTCCCAAGACCGCATGAAGCCAAACGGTCCCGAGACCGCATGGAGTTCAAACAGTCCCAAGACCGCATGAAGCCAAACGGTCCCGAGACCGCATGGAGTTCAAACGGTCCCAAGACCGCATGAAGCCAAACGATCCCGAGACCGCATGAAGCCAAACGGTCCCAAGACCGCATGAAGCCAAACGGTCCCGAGACCGCATGAAGCCAAACGGTCCCGAGACCGCATGGAGTTCAAATGGTCCCGAGACCGCATGGAGTTCAAACGGTCCCAAGACCACATGAGCCAAACGGTCGCGAGACCACATGAAGCCAAACGGTCCCAAGACCGCATGGAGTTCAAACGGTCCCAAGACCGCTTGAAGCCAAACGGTCCCGAGACCGCATGGAGTTCACACGGTCTCAAGACCGTTTGATGCCAAACGGTCTCAAGACCGTTTGATACCAAACGATCTCAAGACCGTTTGACGCCAAATGGTCTCAAGACCGTTTGAAACCAAACGGTCTCAAGACCGATTGAACCCAAATGGTCTCACAGTCCAAACGGTCTTGAGGCTCCAAACAGTCTTGAGGTCCAAACAGTCTCCAAACCGTTTAGACTTCACTCAAGGTCTATAAATAAGACCCCAAGGGTCCTCCCAAGGGGGATATCTCAGACGTCCAAAGGCTGCCTCTCTAGTTCCAGAGAAATTCCATCTATCGCCCCAAGGCTGCCGGTTTGAGATCCACGTTCCATCATCAAGCTACCTTCTCTCTCATCAACAAAGAAGGTGAGAGGAGAAGATCCATCGTCAAGCAAGCCATAAAGGGTGAAGATCGTTGCTCTCTCCACCAAGGGTTCAACCTTCTCTCCTCCGTGGAGATGTTGTTCTTTCTCTCTCTTCTCGCCTCCTCCTTTGTTGCTCCCTCTATGAGGAGCGAGTAGTTTCATTCACTGGGGCACGGGGACTAGCCCTGCTGCCCATGTTTTGTATATTGTACTAAAAAGATGTTATCATTTCGTTTTAATACTAAATCATTTCATACATGCTTGGATGTTGGCCACGTTCTTGTATGCATCTATTGTCTTTCGTTGTGGTTTGTCTACGATCGCTCTTGAGACTCGAATACCGATTTAGTGTTGGTTTCTGGTGTGTGTATCCACCGCGCACCCATTTCGGTATCTAGGAACGCTTTCCAAGGAGTGGAGTAAACTCACCTCCATCGTTGTACTTTTGCACTATGAAATGGAATCAGTTGACGTGCAAAAGTGCAATCTTGACAGGTCGAGGAACACACTCCGAGGAGAGAGTGGTGCAAAGTACTTGACCATTCGTTCGGGGATGGCTGACGTTGCAACACTCTCACGTTTCTCGTAGCTATATCCTCGAAAGAGGGATAGTCTATAAGGATACTAATCAATTTGGTAATTATCGCTTGCTTGTTGGTTTTTCGATGCACGTTTCACGAGGTTGAGTAAGATTTTCTCTTCGGAGACTACATATCTTCATTGACACGTAGATACGTACCGAATGAGAGTTTCTCAATCCATGAAGGATGTATGCATTACTCTTGTCCTATAAGACATCGGTATTGCACAACATCCATGTATCTTGCTTACAAGTCTTGCTATGTTTGGTACAAGTACAATTCATGCGTAGTGGTGGTAATTACCCGCATCACCCCAGTGATCCATCATCATTTGCTAATCTTAGTTTCTATTTTCTTGATTTTTACTTTCCTTGCATCTAGATTAAACAACCAAATCAAACTTTCGGTCTAAATATCAATCTTTAAGTAGTTAAGTAAGGCTAAAAGGTTTTCCATCTTGTTTAAACTCTAAACAAGACCGTTGTCCTGTGGATTCAACCCTTAAACTATATTACGATAAGACTTCCACGTGTCTTTGCACATGCGGGTGGAGATCTTACCATAATACAAGCAAGGCTAAACTTAGAGACTCATCATATCTAGGATTTTTAGTGGCGTTGTAAAACTCCATCAAAAATTGGCGTCGTTGCCGGGGATAACAAAACGTTTTAGCTTTTACTTAACAACTTCTTGGTTGATTAGGATTTTACACTTTTTCTTGATAACTAATCCAAATCTTCTTGATTTCTTCGTTTTCTTTCATCATCTTAACATGTGACTTTCTTTCTACTCAGGTAGAAAACGTGTATGCAAACCCCGCATCCCATCGGATTCTCCCCTGAGCCAGAGTACGACTCTGAGGTAGAAAGAAGTTTTCACCGAAGGAACAGACTTAATTGCCTAAGAGCCAGACAAATGGCTGACGAGCAATGCCTCATTGCGGAAAGAGTTAACGCTGCCTTAGCAGCTCAAAGAGCACAACTAATCGCGGACACCCGTGCTCAAGTGCAAGCCGAGATTTGGGCTGAGGAACAAGCTCGCATCCAAGCCGAGAATGATGCTGCTCAATTAGCTTTAAGAAGTAAGCAACTTCGAGACTACGCAGTCGCGAAGAATTATGAAGATGATCACACAGTCCGACCACCAATTATCAACATCCCAAACTTTGAAATCCGGACGCAATGGATCCAGATAATGCAGGGCATTTCTTTCTCTGGAGGACCGGGTGACGATTGCATGGATCATCTTAAGAGATTCAAGTCACTCTGCCGACTTGTACCTCAAGCAGGAGTTGCCCTTGAAGCTATAATGCTACACCTCTTCCACTTTACCTTGTCTGAGAGAGATTTAAGCTGGTACAATGCTTTAGATAGGCATCCTATCATCACTACTTGGACTCCTTTAGAAGAAAAATTTCTTGAGAAATTCTTTCCACCTTCGCTAACCTATGAGATTAGGGGCCAAATAAATCACTTTACCCAACTGCCTGGAGAAATACTTGCGGAAGCCTGGGAAAGATTCAAGGAACTCTTGAGGAAGTGCCCTCACCATGGCATATCTCAAAACCAACTGATTGAAACATTCTATAGAGGAGTAAGTGATGATATTAAGCAATTTTTAGATTCCTCATCTGGAGGAAACTTTATGAGAAAGAATTATGAAGATGCTTGGAACATAGTTACGATAGGGGCCGAGAACCAATCTAATTGGGGAAGGTCAGCTAATTACACCAAGGGAGTTCTTAAAGTTTACAAAGCTGAAGAATCCATGGAACTCAAGGCTATTTCTGAAGCCCTGAAGACTATTGCTAACAAGCAACAAGCTCTCGAAACTTCTTTCGGAGAGTACGACAAGAAGAAAAGCTCTCAAGTTCAACAAGTGAAAGCTGCTACCGGAACCTGTGAAGCCTGTCATGCATCTGATCATCCCACACTATCATGTGGCATGTTATACAATGTTATGATGGATTTACAACCACCACTGCCGCAATATGAACCCACTATTGAACATGTTGAAGATCAAATGCCGGAGCAAGTTAACTCCATTCACTCAATACCCGGCCAAGTGTATTACAATCCAGACAAACCAAGAAATCACCCGGGTTTCCAATATGGAAATCCTGCAGGAACTGCCAATCCTCAACAATAGACGCAAGGTGGATCCTTCAACAAACAACCATCTGGATTTCAGAATAATTTCACCCAAAATAAAGGGAATTATAGAAATGGGCCCCAAAGATCCAATTATCCTAGGAATCCCTCCTATCAATACTCAGGACTGCACCCACAGCTGCAACAACCTCAGTTGCAGCAACCACAACAACCGCAGCTGACAGCACCTCCACAACAACCACAAGGACAGCAAGTCACTCAATATCAACAGAGGGGTGCTCCTCCCCAATCATCTGATGAAATATCCTTGATTAGACAAATGCTTCAATCTCAACAGACTATGCTTGCAAACCAGCAAGCTCAACAAAAGGTCGTAGAATCCCAACTGGCACAGATTGCCGCTCAGTTGAAGCCACAAGCCGGCACTTTTGCTGGGAAACCAGAGGCAAACCCGAGACATAACCAAGACAGACCAGAACAACTGAATGCCGTCACCACACGATCTGGTCGTGTCCTTCCTGATGTCACCAGAATCATCCATGATGATGATGATGTAGCCATTCTTTCCCCAACAGGAAACTCAAGCATAGAAACAGAAAATTCTACTGAGAAAGAAAGGAAAAGGAACCAATGCCAGAGGTCCCACCCAGAGTGCCTTATCCGGACAGGCTGAAAGGGACCAAAATGGATACTAGGTTCCAAAAATTCAAAGAAGCTATGAAAAAATTATACATTGATATTCCTTTCCTCGATGCTCTTTCCGAGGTGCCCGCTTGGGCCAAATACCTTAAAACCCTCTTGTCGAGAAAGTATATGACAGAAGAGCATGAAATGGTGAAACTTGCTTAGACCACTTCAGACATTTTGCTAAATAAGATGTCAAAGAAAAAGAAGGATCCGGGTTCCTTCGGTATCTAGTGTTCTATTGGAAATGGTTCCAGCAAGAAAGGTTTGGCAGACTTAGGAGCAAGTATATCTATTATGCCCTATTCGATGTGTAAAAGATTAGGCTTCACTGATTTGTTACCCACGACAATGACAATTCAGTTAGCCGACTCTACCATAACTGCCCCTCTTGGAATTATCGAGGATATTCCCGTCAGAATAGGAAAGAATTCTTATGTCCCGTGCGATTTCATTATTATGGACATCCAAGAAGACCTGAGATACCCGATAATCTTTGGCAGACCTTTCCTAGCTACTACCCGAGCACTTATCGATGTTGAAGTAGGAACTATAATCTTGAGACTTGGGAAGGAAGCTTTCCAGTTCAGAGTTCTTAACAGCATGAAAGGTCCAAGCATTCAAGAGGAAGCTTTTCTCTTGGATGCTATATATCAAATGTCACAATTAGAAATGTCTGAATCAACAAATGAATTGGAAAATACCCTTACAAATACGGATGTAGAATTCTCGGCAAGTGAACTTGTGCAACAATGCTTGGAAAAAGCTGAAGAAGCCCCGACAGACACATTCGAAGAACTTAAGGCCGTCACAATTATAGAAGCTACCAAGCCACCTAAGGCTCCGGAAATGAAAGCCCTACCTGAGGGGCTCAAACATGTTTTTCTTGATGAAGAGAAGCTCTGTCCAGTAATCATCAGCTCCACTCTGGAGGATGATCAAGAAAACAGACTCCTCGATGAACTGAAGAAGCATAAGAAAGCCATTGGGTATAAAATGACTGATTTGACGGGTATAAATCCCGCTTTATGCATGCACAAACTGCCCATGGTTGAAGAGTTTAAACCATCAAGAGAACACCAGAGAAAGTTAAACCCCAACCTTAAGGAGGTGGTTCACCTTGAGGTCCTCAAACTTCTAAAGGCTGGTATCATCTACCCCATCTCGGATTCTCAGTGGGTTAGCCCAGTGCAGGTGGTCCCAAAAAAGGGGGGGGACCACTGTTGTCCTTAATGATAAAAACAAACTAGTACCCACTAGAACCGTGACTGGGTGGAGAATGTGCGTTGACTATAGAAAACTTAATAAATCCACGCGAAAAGATCACTACCCCCTGCCTTTCCTAGATGAGGTCCTCGAGCGCTTAGTTCATCAGAAATTATTCTGTTACCTTGATGGTTATTCCGGGTTTTACCAAATCCCTATACACCCAGAGGATCAAGAGAAAACTACTTTCACCTGTCCTTTTGGGACATATGCTTTCAGAAGAATGCCATTCAGGCTTTGTAACGCGCCAGCCACTTTTCAGAGATGCATGTCTGCTATTTTTGCAGCGTTAACAAAATCTATAATGGAGATATTCATGGATGATTTCTCAGTATATGGAAACTCTTTCGACAACTGTCTGCTCAACTTGGTTCAAGTCTTACAAAGATGCGAGGACACTAACCTCATCTTAAATTGGGAAAAATGCCATCTTATGGTAACGGAAGGTGTTGTCCTCGGACACAGAGTGAGCAACAGAGGGATCGAGGTGGATCAAGCAAAAATTGATGTCATCTAAAAATTGATGCCACCAAAAGACGTAAAAGGGGTACGTGCTTTCTTAGGTCATGCTGGGTTTTACAGAAGATTTATCAAAGACTTCTCGAAAATTGCAAAACCCATGACACAACTGCTGACCAAGGACACGGAATTTACCTTTAACCAAGAATGTTTGCAAAGTTTCACAACTTTGAAAAATGCCTTGATTTCCGCACCCATTCTAAGAGCTCCAGATTGGTCACAACCATTCGAAATCATGTGCGACGCGAGCGATTATGCCATAGGGTCCGTATTAGGGCAAAGAATTGACAAGAAACCCTATGTTATATACTACGCATCTAAAACGCTGGATGAAGCACAGAAAAATTACACCACTACTGAAAAGGAATTCTTAGCTGTCATCTACGCGTTCGAGAAATTCCGCTCATACCTGATTGGAGCTAAAGTTATTGTCTACACTGACCACTCCGCTATACGATATCTAATTCAAAAGCAAGATGCAAAACCTAGACTGATTCGCTGGGTATTAATGCTTCAAGAATTTGATTTGGAAATCAAAGACAAAAGCGGGGTGGAAAACGTCGTCGCTGACCATCTCAGCAGTATTAGAGTCGAGGATGAAGACAAAGTACCTATCCGAGACTCCCTCCCGGACGACCAACTAATGAAAGTCGCTAATGGATTCCCCTGGTATGCCGACATTGTTAATTATTTGGCAACAGGAATCATTCACCCGTCCGCATCCTATCACAACAAAAAGAAGTTCATTCACGACGCTAAGCAATATTTCTGGGACGAGCCCTATCTTTTTCGCTTATGCGCAGATGGACTCTTTCGTAGATGCATTCCAGAGACGGAAATCACTTTGGTTCTTGAGCACTGTCACTCAGGCCCCACTGGGGGCCACATGAGTTCTAAAAAGACAGCTCTTAAAGTCCTGCAATCTGGCTTTTATTGGCCTACCATCGCAAAAGACGCACATGAATATGTGTGATCATGCGACAAGTGCCAACTATCTGGGGGAATTACCAGAAGAAATGAAATGCCATTGAACATATGGCAAGAAATCGAACTCTTCGATGTATGGGGAATAGATTATATGGGCCCTTTCCCCTCATCCTACGGATTCATGTACATCTTAGTTGTTGTGGATTACGTGTCCAAATGGGTAGAAGCTCTACCGAACACCTCTTGTGATTCATAACCGGTAATCAAGATGTTTAAAGAGATAATATTCCCCAGATTCGGCGTCCCAAGAACGATAATATCTGACAGCGGATCACATTTCTTGGAACGGAGCTTTGAAGCCTTATTAAGAAAATACGGAGTCAACCATAAAGTGTCTACACCATATCATCCACAGACATGTGGACAGGTTGAAGTTTCCAATAGGCAAATTAAAGCTATCTTGGAAAAAACTGTCAATCGGCACCGCACCGATTGGTCCACCAAACTATCTGACGCTCTATGGGCCTACCGCACAGCTTTCAAAACACCAATCGGAACAACTCCGTTTCGATTAGTGTGTGGGAAGTCTTGCCATTTGCCAGTTGAATTAGAGCATAAGGCCTGGTGGGCCATTAAGCAACTAAACTTCGATCTCAAAGGCGCTGGCGAATTCAGACAACTTCAACTCCAAGAACTAGAAGAATTACGAATGACAGCCTACCACAATGCAAGAATCTACAAAGAACAAACCAAGATGTGGCACGATGGCCACATAAAAAGAAAGGATATAATCATCGGAGACAAAGTCCTCCTGTTCAATTCCAGACTAAAAATGTTTCCAGGAAAACTGCGTACTAAATGGTCGGGGCCTTTCACAATCAAACATATATACCCGACAGGAGCTGTCATTATTTTCGATGATAATGGAGGAGAAAGGACCGTCAATGGTCATAGATTAAAAAGATATTACACTCAGGAAGACAAAATGCATCGACAAACGATCAACATCAGAGATGCTACACCAACAACATAACAACCTTACAAAGTTCGTCGAGCCAGCGACGTTAAACCAAGGCGCTTCTTGGGAGGAAACCCAAGACCTGAGTATCACCTTTTCTAATTTTCTAGTCTTTTATTTTCTTTTAAACTTTATTTACTTTCTTTAAGTTCTTTCATCATTAATCTAAAAATACAAAAAAATCTACATAATCAAAAACTACAAAAAAATAATCAAAGACAAACAACATAAAAATACATAAATAAAAAACAAACATAAAAATACAAAAAAATCTACATAACTAAAACTATCACAAAATATAAAAATACATAAATAAAAAAACAAACATAAAAATATAAAAACCTTTTTTGCCTTTGCCCTTCCAAGCGGTCCTGAAACTGTTTGGACTCCAAACGGTCTCCAAACCGTTTGGAGCCAAACGGTCCTCAAACCGTTTGGAGCCAAACGGTCCTCAAACCGTTTGGAGCCAAACGGTCCTCAAACCGTTTGGGACCAAACGGTCTTGAAACCGTTTGGGCTCCAAACGGTCTTGAAACCGTTTGGGACCAAACGATCTTGAAACCGCTTGGGACCAAACGGTCTTCAAACCGTTTGGGACCAAACGGTCTTCAAACCGTTTGGGCTCCAAACGGTCTTCAAACTGTTTGGGACCAAACGGTCTCGAAACCGTTTGAACTCCAAATGGTCTTGAAACTGCTTGGAGCCAGACGGCCTCGAAACCGCTTGGAATACGAAGGGTCACCAACCGCTTCCTATAAATATTAACCCTACCCCTTCGTATTTCTCTCTTCGAACTTTTGAACTCTCCAGAGCTCTTGTGCGAAGAACCTTCTTGCTTCTCCTGTTGCATCCGCGCTATTGCTCCTCCGTCCACCAACCGCCTGCAAGGTAGTCCGACGACCTCTACGAACGCCGTTCTTCTTCCTTGCCACCTTCATCGTCACCGACTATTCCGGCATCACCATCTTCATCGCCTCTGTCGTCGCCATCGCCGTATCTAACATTAGTTTCACCGACTGTTCCATTGCCACTGTCGTCGCCATCACTGTCTCTATCAATGGGTTCACCACCGTCGTTGCTGTCACCGCTTTATCGCCAGTTTCACCATTGTTTTCACCGAGGTGTTTATCGCTGGTTTCACCTTCTTCGCCGTCACCGTTTTTAGCATCATTTTCGCCGTCGCCGTAGTCACCAGCGCAGTCTCCACCTTCACGCCGTTTCATCTTCGTCTTCACCCGCGTCGGCGACCCTGCGGCTCTTCATTTTCCAAACGGTCTTGAAACTGTTTGGAACCAAACGGTCTTGAAACCGTTTGGGACCAAACGGTCTTGAAACCGTTTGGGACCAAACGGTCCTCAAACTGTTTGGAACCAATCGGTCTCGAAACCGTTTGGGACCAAACGGTCTTGAGACCGTTTGGGACCAAACGGTCCTGAAACCGTTTGGTCTCCACATCCATTTATCTTTCACAAAAATACAAAAAGATATAACTACAAATAAAATCTAATTTGTTCCAAATCTTTTGCTCTAACTCATAAACTCTTATTTTTCAGAAATGGCATCACTAGCAAACAAGACCACCGGCTCAGGAGCTGCTCCCACTCAGACAAGGGAGCAGATGATCGAGGAGCTAGACAGGCTCACGAAAATAAGAGATGCCTTCAACACCACCAGAGCAGTCCCACCAAAGACTAAAATGATGGATGTCCTGTGCGAGATTGCTCGCCTCACCAAATGTCTAGCTGAGGTGTCTGAAGAAGAAGTAGAGGAAATCTCCTCTGACGACGACGAAGGTTCGGATTACACACCAAATCTCGATGACGAATCCACTGTCGAAGACCACATGGGGAAACACAAGGTCTTAGGGGCTGCATCTGAGAAGCCCTCCATAAAGCGGGCAAGGAAACAAGTCCGCCCTGTATCCGCCATGGACCAACCCCTCGCCAAACCTTCCACTCCTGCTGCTACCACTACCATCCCTGCAGCTACCATCACTGCCACTATCACTATCTCCACCATTCCTACAACCACCATCCCGACAACTACCACCACTTTCATACCACCACCAGAGAACCTTTTCATCCAAACCACCATCTCCACCGATAAAATACTAAAACCTACCAAGTATGTCTGCTCCAGCATACTAATCAAGATGGGAATCCAGGATCGTATCTTCAGCGTACTAAAAAAAGCCAACCTCACCAGGTTGTGTCTAATACCTGAAGTATCTTACTACAAACCCACTTCTGAATTCTTCTCCTTTCTGACAAAGGAGCCCGTTGAAAGCACGGAGAAGTCTCGGGACGGGGGTGACAGAAGGCTTGTCACCCAAAGTTTTGGCAGCAAGGTCGTCATAACTGAGAATATGATGAACTCCATCTTTATCGACGACCAGGAGCAGCTGCAAAAAGCTAAAACAGTGGGCACTGATCATCCAGAATTCAACAGACATACATTCTAGAAATCCTTAACTGGGATCCCCACTTATGACGCAAAAACGTGCAAGGCGTCGAACATTCAATCTGGATTTGTGCGCACTCTGCACAAAATCCTCGCCGGTGCACTTTTCCCCAGGACAGAAGGAGGAAATGTTACAATATCAGATCTTTTCGTCCTATGGTCCATCATCAACGAAATGCCAATCAACATAGGACGACTGATGATCCAGAAATTATCTACCTCCGTCCTGGGGAAAGAGATTTGCTTGGGGGGTCATGTCACATCTATAATCAAATATCTTAAGATGGACAAACCTCTACCCCGCTGCACGCAATTAAAGGATGACATCCTTACCAATGAGCAATCTTTGAAGAACTCGTTCATAATCAAAGAAAAGGATGGAAAAATACACTATGTATTTTGCCCTATGGTCAAGTCGTCAAGGACTCTCCTCCCGCTCCCGGAGTTAGCGAATTATGATATGACACAGCTCCTCTTCTCTGATGAGGAGCTTAATCATCTGCTAGCTTCGGTCAAAATTCTTGAAAAGAAAGCAACAACGGGTCAAACTGAGATGAGCATCACAGCCCCGACAGCTCGACCTACAAAAATGCCTGTCAAACAGCCTTCTAGAAGGCAGTTGCAGGCCCAACAGCTGTCAGGGACACCAACGTCTCGCCCAAATCCGGAGGACGAGCAGTTCCATGAAGAAGTTTTAACGACATCCTCCATCGACTCTTTTATCCAGAGTCTCCACGAGCAGCTCACCGCTGCCACCACCACTCCACCTTCCACCATTCCAACATCTACCACTCCCTTCCTCCCCACATCCACGCAACCATTCACATCCACTTCTTCACCCACTTTTACGTCGGGCTTCCCTTTCTCCATACCCATGCCCGATTTCACCACCTTTCCATTTACTTCCGCAGTTTCCACCCCTCATTATCGCTACCACCATTTTCGCCTCAAATACCACCGCTTTTCACATCCGCCACCACCCCGACACCGCTGGTGACTTCATCAACAGTCACTACGTAGTTCGGGACATCATCAGTGTCTCTTCCACAAGACACTAACACCATCCCACACAGACCCCAGTCATATCACCCTTCCGCTCCTGGGGTCCCTTTTACTAACATCGGTGAGGAATTCGGCCGTCAATTTGACGCTGTCTGAAACCTCCTCGCCGATCCTTCTAACCTATTAAATTCTATTTTTTCTTGTGTACAAGACTTATCCCGACAGGTAACCAAGATCGACGAACAACACCGAGCCTTGCCTACCTTCCTCCAAGGCATCCAACAACGACAGGATGAAGTGGCTAAGCAAGTTGAGCACATCAACAGCCACACCAACAACCTGTCGGACCTGGTCCTTGGAGCAACGCGCCAACAAGAAGCTACAACACAAAAAGTCGATGAGATCTCCAAACAAAATCAACCTTTGCAAGAGAATCTCCGCAAGCTTGAGCAACATCAAGAAGCTCTGAGCACGCGCTTGGCTACCATTGATGAAACAATTACGCAGCTACATCATCACCAAGAGGAGGCAAATAACAATGAAACCCAACAGCTATGTGCCCAAGTCACAGAACTGACAGCACGCCTCCTCTCCGCCGAGGGCAGATTCACAGATCTCAAAGAAGCCCACAATGCACTGCTCGAAAAACATGAGCATCTGCAAGTGGCTTTCGATGAGCTACAAGCCACTCATCGACGGTGTAAAAGTCTGCTAACAAAAAGAAAACCGACGAAGCTACAGACGACAAAGATGATGATGATGAAGAAGACGACGACTCCGACTCATCTGCTGACTCTAACAAAGATACATCTTCAGACGACAAGCATGATGACGGAGAGGACCCCGGGAATGCAGCAGGACCCTCCCATAAAGGGTCCGATAAAGGTCACCAGGACAGTGACTATCATCCCAAATCCCCACACAACGACAATGTCAACATTTCATACGGGGATCAATTCTTTGACTACTCCGCTATGGGGTCCATTGGGGAAGCTGCCAAGGACGCAGCCTACGCTGAGTTACAACAATGCATGCTAGGAACCAGCACTAGCCCACCAAAAACTTCTGCCCTCTTCTCAACACCTTCTCCCCCTTACCAGGACGAGGCAGACCGAGTGAGTCTAGACACAGACGAGGATCTTGACTCTGCCTCTGACTTGGACGACAATCTAGAAGGCCATGTAGAGGCCTTCGAACAACCTGCTTCTCCTCCACCACAAGAACTTCCCCCGCCACCTCCTCTGCCGCACAAAATGCACGACCTAGATATGACATCCATCTCTACTTTAGATGCTCAGGACATTTTTATACTGAACACTATAGTAGACGATGCGAAGGCAGGGGAAGACATAATATATAATAACACCAAAACCAGGCGTAAGTTGACACGCAAAAATTTCCGTTGCATCCTCAGACCTCGGTCCATGGTGCCAATGGCGATCTTCCGTGTCCTCCTCGCCAACTGTATAGAAATTTATAGAAGTCACAAGCGACAACAACCAGTCTTCAATGCTTCGCCCGCGTTGTCTTTCGGCCTTTTATACAAAGACTTGCGCACAAAATCGGTTGAGCGGCTGCGTATTGGGTTGGCAAAACGGGTACGTTATCTTACAATGCCCTTCCAAGTCTCGGACCACTGGCTTTTGATGATCGTGGATACCGAGGCTCGGGATGCCAAAGTATACAATTTATGTAGTTCCGAGCTACCAGCCGGAACAATAAATTTTGTCGGAGAAGCAGCTGGAGAAGCAAGGTGTATACCCTTCCGGCTGCTTAAATTAATCTGGGCTGCACGCCCATCTCTTCGCCAAGACTGGAGCCAACCTTGGTTCAGAATCATAAACCCTCCAGTTCAAGCCACTGAGGGATCTGGGGACAACACTTTCTGCACCATCTGACACATCCAAGCGCTGAACCAGGAAATCCCATTCAACGACCTGGCAGCTGAAGACTTTCATTCCCTACGAGGACGCTATGCCATGGAGCTCATCTGTGACAGAAGATTCTTCAACGACCCAACTATGTCACCAGATGATGTTCCTCGGTACCTTTTCTCAGCTGTCCAGCGACGACAACGGCGACCTTTCCGACAAGTTGTGAAAGAGTTAGAACAAAACAAGTCGTTAGAAAAAGATAAAAGCAAGAGCGATCCTACTTACACCATTAACCCAACATTTCCTGATTTCAATCGCGATGCTTGCAAGGGTCTTAACAACCTTGAATTGCGCATCATCATGGAAAACCTCTCCGCAGACAAAGATGGCCTGGTATTCATGTCTCAAGACATTCTTGTGATGGCCGATTCACTGCGAGAGACTCTTCAGGATAAGGGGTCACTTTCTGTCAGCCTCATGGCCGCTTACCAGTTTCTGCTTGGCCAAAATAATCCAAATACATACATGGTGTCTCCATATATGAAAGATGACCTCCTAAAGTTCAAAAACTTCGGCACAACTGACGCGCTGATCGCATATCTCCAGCACACAACGCCGAAGTTCATTATGTTACCCATCCTGTATCATGAGCACTGGATTCTTCTGGCAACAAACCTCCCAGACGGAACAACCACAATATACAATAGTTTCGACAGCCAGTTCAACGCTCGCCAGCGACACTACGTCGTGACGCCAAAGACGCCAACAGAAGTAGTGGCAAAGGAGTGCGCCGAGAAGTTAATTGATCTTTTGAGTCAGCACACAAAGGCGTACGGCAAAGAACATTTCAATCGCCCCGCCTTCTGCCACAAATGCCCCCAGCAAATACGACAATCAAACGACTGTGGCTTCCACGTCCTCTACTGGATGTACACCATCATTGTTCTCCAAAGACCAGTAGAGGAGATGACTAACGTGGACTACCACGCTTTACGAGGACAGTTCGCATCCAATCTACTTCGTTCTCCAGGGGCAAATGAAGATCTACCTTAACCTGCAGCCCTTGTTCTAATGACTTCTCAACCTATCACTTTGTCACTCTGGGGACAGAGTGTGTGATAAGTTAGGGGGGGATACAATAGACAAGGGCGAGGTATCAATTTCTATACTTCCTTTTCCTTTAACACTTTCCATACAATATTCTTAAAATTCTTTTTACAATTCTTTATTCTTAAAATTCTTTTTACAATTCTTTATTCTTAAAATTCTTTTTACAATTCTTTTTCAAAAATAGTCACCTCAAGTAACTCTAGAATCATGTTAGTCTCTACAAGTAAATAGCACTTAGATATCAAATGGCGATTTATCAATTTCCACCCACTATTGATCCCATATTTTTGCTTCAATTCTTTATATGACTCTCCACAGGTCAAAATCAAGGCAGAAATAAGCCGAGATCTTGAGGATGAGAGGGAAATTAGGCAACTTCCAAATCAAAAAGTTCTGCAAGTGGACCACAAACCAAATAAGTGCATGTTGAAAAACTTTAAGAACAACTTTCCTCTCTTCAAAATAAAAGAGGCTTGGCCGCCCAAAATAAATTCTCAAAAATTCCAAAACAAAAGCCTGTGAGTTATTGAATAAAAGCCAGAGAGACGAATAAAATTATGAGAGTTGTGCCACGCATAAGGATCTATATGAAGAACTGATGAAGGTCTCACCCGGCCGACACATTCCGCTGCCCTCACAAAGGCAGATGTGTCGCGCCCGGTAGTGAAACCCTAAAGTTTCCAAGTATATGAAAAGGCTCATAAAGGACTCGCCCGACCGGTACATTCAGCTGCCCTCATAAAGGCAGATGTGTCATGCCCGGTAGTGAGATCCTAAAAAGCATAGACAACCCCTCCCCCACTTGAAGGGGGAGCTACACTTCAAAGCCTTTAGCCAACCCTCATACCCTCTCTAGCTTCCAGTAGGTTTTTCAGAGAGGTATAAAGCTGATTAGAGTCAACAACATGCACAAAATAAATGTGGTCCCAAGGCAAACTTTGAGATACGGAAAGAACCTGAGATCCAAGCAACTCTCGAAATCCGAAAGAATCAAGGCATGCAATAAGCCTCGATATGACCCCTGGGGAATTCAGGTCAAGAATTGAAGTAAGAGTATGGAAATCCTAAATAAGATCGCCTCGCCATTACATGTCTCAGCTCTATCTAACTTGAGGACAAGCTAGACTCTAAGTTAGGGGGGGTGATAACCTCCTATTTTAGTCGATTATCTTAGTCTTTTTCTTTAGTTTTCCATACTCTTTTTACGTTTAAACTATACATAACCCTAATTTCACCCCTTTTTGTAAATACACCATCAGACTAACTTTTTCCTTTTATATATGCAGAAAAAGCACAAAAAAATCATAACAGAATAACCCAGCCTCAAGGCCGAGTGGATTCAAACGGTCCCAAGACCGCATGAAGCCAAACGGTCCCGAGACCGCATGGAGTTCAAACGGTCCCATGACCGCATGAAGCCAAACGGTCTCGAGACCGCATGGAATTCAAACGGTCCCAAGACCGCATGAAGCCAAACGGTCCCGAGACCGCTTGGAGTTCAAACGGTCCCAAGACCTCATGAAACCAAACGGTCCCAAGACCGCATGAAGCCAAACGGTCCCGAGACCGCATGAAGCCAAACGGTCCCGAGACCGCATGGAGTTCAAACGGTCCCGAGACTGCATGGAGTTCAAACGGTCCCAAGACCGCATGAAGCCAAACGGTCCCGAGACCGCATGAAGCCAAACGGTCCCAAGACCGCATGGAGTTCAAACGGTCCCAAGACCGCATGAAGCCAAACGGTCCTGAGACCGCATGGAGTTCACACGGTCTCAAGACCGTTTGATGCCAAACGGTCTCAAGACCGTTTGATACCAAACGATCTCAAGACCGTTTGACGCCAAACGATCTCAAGACCGTTTGACGCCAAACGGTCTCAAGACCGTTTGAAACCAAATGGTCTCAAGACCGATTGAACCCAAACGGTCTCACAGTCCAAACGGTCTTGAGGCCCCAAACGGTATTGAGGTCCAAACGGTCTCCAAACCGTTTGGACTTCACTCAAGGCCTATAAATAAGACCCCAAGGGTCCTCCCAAGGGGGATATCTCAGACGTCCAAAGGCTGCCTCTCCAGTTCCAGAGCAATTCCATCCATCGCCCCAAGGCTGCCAGTTTGAGATCCACGTTCCATCATCAAGCTACCTTCTCTCTCATCAACAAAGAAGGTGAGAGGAGAAGATTCATCATCAAGCAAGCCACAAAGGGTGAAGATCGTTGCTCTCTCCACCAAGGGTTCAACCTTCTCTCCTCCGTGGAGATGTTGTTCTTTCTCTCTCTTCTCGCCTCCTCCTTTGTTGCTCCCTCTATGAGGAGCGAGTAGTTTCATTCAGTGGGGCACGGGGACTAGCCCCGCTGCCCATGTTTTGTATATTGTACTAAAAAGATGTTATCATTTCGTTTTAATACTAAATTGTTTCATACATGCTTGGATGTTGGCCACGTTCTTGTATGCATCTATTTTCTTTCATTGTGGTTTGTCTACGACCACTCTTGAGACTCGAATACCGATTTAGTGTTGGTTTCTGGTGTGTGTATCCACCGCGCACCCGTTTCGGTATCTAGGAACGCTTTCCAAGGAGTGGAGTAAACTCACCTCCATCGTTGTACTTTTGCACTATGAAATGGAATCAGTTGACGTGCAAAAGTGCAATCTTGACAGGTCGAGGAACACACTCCGAGGAGAGAGTGGTGCAAAGTACTTGACCATTCGTTCGGGGATGGCTGACGTTGCAACACTCTCACATTTCTCATAGCTATATCCTCGAAAGAGGGATAGTCTATAAGGATACTAATCGATCTGGTAATTATCGCTCGCTTGTTGGTTTTTCGATGCACGTTACACGAGGTTCAGTAAGATTTTCTCTTCGGAGACTACATATCTTCATTGACACGTAGATACGTACCGAATGAGAGTTGCTCAATCCATGAAGGATGTATGCATTACTCTTGTCCTATAAGACATCGGTATTGCACAACATCCATGTATCTTGCTTACAAGTCTTGCTATTATTGGTACAAGTACAATTCATGCGTAGTGGTGGTAATTACCCGCATCACCCCAGTGATCCATCATCATTTGCTAATCTTAGTTTCTATTTTCTTGCTTTTTACTTTCCTTGCATCTATATTAAACAACCAAATCAAACTTTTGGTCTAAATATCAATCTTTAAGTAGTTAAGTAAGGCTAAAAGGTTTTCCATCTTGTTTAAACTCTAAACAAGACCGTTGTCCTGTGGATTCGACCCTTAAACTATATTACGATAAGACTTCCGCGTGTCTTTGCAAACACGGGTGGAGATCTTACCATAATACAAGCAAGGCTAAACTTAGAGACTCATCATCTCTAGGATTTTTAGTGGCGTTGCAAAACTCCATCATAAATACTCTAAACAAATAGGGTTGGAAACCCTAGGTCATGGGTAATCCGATACAAGTGGTAAGTGATACCACATGGATGATATGAATGATATCCCTTGGATGCTAGGAAAAGCACTTACTCCTACCTTGTAGATGATATGAGGTTGAACTCATACTTAATGCAGGATATATCACAATTTACCCAAGTTGGTGGAAAACCCTAGATGAGGGATTGAACCCGATACATCCTACCCTTTGTGTGATGGTTTGTGGTATGAGAATGTAATATGACACCTATATTGTCAAGTAATTATATGATGAGGTTGATTCTTGAAGGAATGAAGGGCTATGAGTCTAAGGGTCTACCTAACATGGTAACCCGATATGTTACCTGATATATTACCTGATAGGGATACCCGATATGACAATCCTGAAGGGAAACTGATATGGTATCTTGTGTATACCACTCAAAGGATATATGATGAGGCATATGATCTATGTTCGATATGGGGCACATCTTGTGCACGATATGACACAAAGTACCTCGTCTATACCTGATATGGGGTCAAGCACCTAGATCATACCCGATACAAAGCTAATTGGAAATGATATGATCTAAGTGATAGTCCATCTGAAATGGGTACATGATATGTTGATTAGGGGATACACCCTAAAATATGACATGGTGATTTGGCTATACCACATGCCCGATATGGATACATGACCTGAAGTAAAAATGTGGTTTAAAGTATAATATGATAGTACACCCATCTTGATACCAATATGGTAGAGACACTTCAATCATATTTTATTTATTGAGTGACATATGTTGAATGTGGTGTTAATTAAAAGATGATGGGAATTGCTAATGATGAACTAATATTCCTCAAAGGAGGATAGAACCAAAAGTATGATATCCTAGAGAGGATAAGAGAGAAACTCATACTTTGTTTTGATAATCATTCAATGATAAATGATGAGAATAGATAAGTATGATTGCATACTTATGATATGAATATATGCTCCTAGATGTGTGGAGCAATGAATTAGGGTTTGGACTAATAATATGAACTTGAAACCCTATTCGGATATAAAAGGGAAACCTTACCATAATAATGGGAAAGTTGTATTTCTCTTATTGCATAAGCCTTGTGAGGCATGGTAAATACTTATATGATAAGTATGATGCTTAATGGCCTTGTGAGCCATGTGAATAGTTGTTTCCTAGTGAGAGGTAACAAGATGCTTAATGACCTTGTGAACTATGATAATAAGTTGTTGCCTAGTGAGAGGTGAGAAGATGTGTAATGGCCTTTTGAGCCATGTGAATATGTTGTTTCCTAGTGAGAGGTGACAAGATGTGTAATGGCCTTGTGAGCCATGTGAATACTTGTACAACAAGTGAAATGAATACCTTGGTCTGAGGACCTAGAGGTAATGGTTACCTATTATAGAGGTAACAATGATATGTGATGATATAAGGGTTTGAATACCCAGATCCAGTAATCATGATAATGATGATGTGAAGGGATGAGAATTCCCAGTAATGTGATAAGGGACTGAGATCCCAAGTATCACGTGTTTTAAAGATCGGAAAAGTACATGATAGATGTATTACACCTTTCTTTGTAGCATTTGTTGTGATTAATAATGATAACTTGGTTGATGCTAAAAGAATGTTGTAATAAACTTAATATATCACTAGAAACCATAAAACATTGCCTTGACCATAGATCCATCAACGTCATAATTTGTTGAATGGTGAAATGGGTTTCCCGCAACATAACCCAGAATGCATATATTTGTATATGTGGAGGCATGGTGCCTAAGTGACCATGACTCAGTAATTTCATAAGAATGTGTCAATAGAGCACATGAACTGACATGTGGCTCAGAGCATGGTGCCTATGTGACCATGGCTCAGAGTATGGTGCCTAAGTGATCATGACTTAGTAACTGGGGACAATTGTTGTAGATGTTTCCCCTAATAGAGCACAGTTGACACTGTAGCTCTAAGTGAGGATGCCTTCATACCCTGGCACAACTATTTGCAGCTGACACGAGATGTCCTGCTAAGCCAAAGTGTTCTTGTACTGACTGAGACAAGTGAGGTCATGGAAACTGGCACTCTCATTGACCTTGTATGGTACCGACTTGTGAGAAGTTTGTGGTCGGTTGGAGAAGAACGGGGTATGCTTCATCTCCTCAGGGCATAAGTGTGATTATAAAATATGTTTAGTCATGTAGCATATCTGCTTAAGGATCGAATACGGAAAACATTGCTTGATGCGTAATTCATTTATACATCTTAGTTGATATATGTTTTTTATGTTTTGTACATTCCTTTCAAAGTAGATAGATGATTTATAACTCTACCATGGGTAGATGCAATATTCTCCTTAAGAAAGGAAATTATCATATTTTGTTCATACAATGATTGTAACGTCTGGGCTCACTACCCAAGGCTCTAGTAGAGTTTCAGGAATGACGATTGGCCTCACAGACCACCACTAGTCTTAACTGCGCACTTTGTCCACATTGACGCGCAAGCCAGGATCAACTTCCCGACTGGTCACCCATCCTAGTACTACTTTGGGCTGAGCACGCTTAACCGCAGAGTTCTTTAGAGATGGGCTCCCAAAAAAGGAGGTGCACCTTGGTGATATGGGTAGTCCAATCATTCCTTATGAGATCTTTTTATCCGAGGCCTCAAATCCTGGGTTGTTACAATCTCCCCCACTTAGACTCTTGACGTCATCGTCAAGGCTCAACTATTTGGCCTTATAATCTGACCCCATTTCAGTGCAGACCCATAATGGCCCATGGACACCCAACTCCCGTCCACGGCTACCAGCGCTAGGGTGGCTCCATCTCGTCTCTACGGATAGCCCTTTCCAACTTGCTTGGACCGTACGGCTCCACATGCCCATGTGGGCCCCACTTACTGGAGGGGTTATGGCTCTGATACCATTTGTAACACCTGGGCTCACTACCCAAGGCTCTAGTAGAGTTTTAGGAATGACGACTGGCCCAACAGACCACCACTAGCCTTAACTGCGCACTTTGTCCACACTGACGCGCAAGCCAGGATCAACTTCCCGACTGGTCACCCATCCTAGTACTACTCTGGGCTGAGCACGCTTAACCGCAGAGTTCTTTAGAGATGGGCTCCCGGAAAAGGAGGTGCACCTTGGTGATATGGGTAGTCCAATCATTACTTATGAGATCGTTTTATCCGAGGCCTCAAATCCTGGGATGTTACAATGATTAATTCTTCCTGTTAATATAAAAGAACCCATGCACAATTTTATAATGTTTATCTGCAATAATAATATGGTCGGAAGACAATTATATCTCTCACTGGGACAATTGTCTCACCCCATGGGATCCACAATTTTTAGGTGGACGTGCATGAGGTGGTGAAGACCTTTCTGTAGAGAAGGAACAACAACTGAGGCATCAATAATAGCTTAGGTTGAGTGTATTGTCTGTCATGTCTTGTAAATAGAAGTCCTATATGCTGTCTCTATACTCTCAGGTCCTTGTAGTTGGTTCGTAACGATTTCATGAACGATCTGAGATTTTGGCTTGTATGCCTCGAGGTTTTATGTTGCTCCAGTATGTGTTTTGATAGAGCAACTGTTATATGTTTTCCTCGAGATGAGATGAAACAATACTGTACAATGTAAATCATGCTATGTATGAATTTTGGATCTTTCAGTAAAAGTTTTCTGGACAAGGATCTCCTTACAAAATGGTTTTAAATTTTAGTGATTTTTGTTAATCCACTGTTTATGGTTATTCCGCTTAATTAGTAACGATTTGGTTGGTAGTTTGATGACGGTCGTTACAAGTATGGTATCAGAGCTTAAGGTTCGCTGAGTCTATAGAGAAATATGACTAAGGTGTTGAGTCTGTTCTAGTATCCTATGGTATATCTTATAGTGACTTCTTCTTATGTAGAAGATAGAATGAAGCTTAAAGATGTCTGGAGAACACAAGGAGTACATTGCTGAAAGCAATGTTGCTGCACCAAGAGAAGGTGTAAGGGAGTAGGTGAGAGAAGAACGATTGCCTGAGAATCCCCAAGATGATCTAGTTTTGATAAGGGATCATTATTTTGATATCATTTTTGGGTAGTTTAGGACAAATGTGATGTGTATAGTGGACTAGGTATTAGCAACACAACCCAGATTACCAGCCCCTAATGATGAAATTTTGGGCACTAGAAGGATTCCTGATCAACATCCATATGTTAGAGTGATGGAAAATAATGAAAGAGATAGGTTACAACCCAAAATCAGGGTTTGCTATAGGTGTAGGCAGCCTAGACATATCATAAAATACTATCTAGAAGAGGATAATGAGGTAGGAATTAAGAAAAGACCTATCCAGACTCAGGAATAGAGGCCTAGTAGTTCTAAAAAGGGAAAGTTGTTGGTACCACCAGTGCAACCAATGTCCAGTGCATCAAGGCAGTGGCTACCCAGGAAGAGTAAAAGACCTGATGTTCCACTATTAGAACTCTTGGTTTGGCCTCTATATCAGTTAGAAGGCCGACAAGGTCAGGGAATGCTTATAAGATGTGTTATAAGTGTAAATAGATTGGGCATATTAGATCCTCTTATCCAAAATAGAAGGAGCAAATGACCCAACCGCCGAGGTAGAGTCAGCAAGACTCTCAAAGGAAATGGTCTAGTGGTGGCATACAAGGATGTAGACATATGTCCCAAGCAGGTCCATCAACACCGAGCAATAGAGCACGATGTTGGAATCAAGAAATGAAAAGATTCTATGAAAAGAATCAACCTGAGGCAGTAAACAAAGAATGAGATGAGACAGGTCAGATGAAATAGTGTCACTCTGATATGTCATTTCATGATTCTATGTGTTAACTATAAGAAAGTAATTGTTATTGAGATTCCTTTGACTAGTCCTATGAGGACACAAGGAAGATGAGGACTTGCATTTTGTTCAGTAATCTTTTAAATGCCTTACAATTTCTTCATAAGTGTATTATAATTTCTTCTATCTGTGTGAAAGAGGATAAGGTATATATGTGATGCCTGTAGAAAATATATAGATGATAAGTCCTATATTCTAGATGGTATGAAAAGTAAGGAATGTGATAGTAAACAAAGTGCATACTACCTAACCTTAATACTTGTATACCCTGGGCATGTATTCAACTATTTAATATAAGGTAAGTATGGAACTCTTAGATTGCTATCTTTCTGATTACTCTGATCAAGTAGTCATTCTGAAACAATCTAGTGAGTACAATGAAACTAAAAATATGGTATGGACATTTGTAACACATCCTAAGTGCAATAAAGTTCCGCATGAGCCATCCTTCCTCTGTATCTGCATCGCTGGGGTTTGGCCTCCTTCCCGGGTCTGCTGGTTGGCAACCTTAGTGAGTCGCTGGTTTTAGTGTTTCTCGTCTTGTTTGGTGGGGCGTTGTGTCTGTGTTGTTAGTTTTGTGTCGTTGCTTTGGGGTCAAGCTCTTTATCTTATAACCTTTCATTGTATACATGATGGTAATCTCTGTCAGTGGCTTTGCATACTCCTTTCAAAATGTACTCACAAGTTCTGGTAGATTGACGAATTCCATCCGAGATAGCTGCTTTAGACAGCCACGACAAGAGGTGGACGGTGCAGAAGCGTACCTATCGCATCCCAATCTGAGCCTTGTGCTATGTCTTTCCGCAAAAGGAGTTGCTGCTTGGTTATTTGATGAGAGATGTCTATCTTGTAGATGCCGTATGGCTTTCTTTTAATGATATTGAGCTATTTTCAAAAAAAAAAGTGGAATCTAAGATGATCTCAGATCAATCTGTGTGCATGAGGAAATAAAAATTATAATCCTCATGATAAGAGAATGAGAATAAGGGAGATGATCCCTGATGGATAAAGTATGTGTGAATGGTATAGATCTTTTCCCATAAATGTGTAAATGGGGAATGTGATAAAACCATGAAATATTCATGAACATGTTAGCCAATAATAAAGAAAGGGATGATAATATGTAATCGTCCATATAATTCCTATGTAGATGGCAAGGAACCTGAGATGCAACAAGTGTAAATGACTCATGAACAATGAAAGTTCATGTAATAATCTTTGGAGATGATGATGTCTCCTCTTTGATGAACAACCCTGGGTAATGATGGGGTGATGAAAGGAATATGTTTCTTTGTGTTCTTTCCTTTCAGGAACATGTCAATCAAGTGAGTCTAAGGACACTTGATGTGCATGATTTAGAGGTTATCTGTCGATAGATACTTAGAAAAGTATCAGTTTCTCTTGGACTTTGGTTCCAAGATAAAGATATGTGTAATATATTATGTCCGAAGATAAAAGAAATATCCTTTTTGTATGTTTGACTCTGGTATTAATAATAGAAAAATGGATATGATAAAGATATGATGTGTTTTCGACACATGTGAAGGATACCAAGGTAAGAAATTTTGGTATCCAAGATATACCAAAGATATGGGTGAGTGAAACTATGACTCCTGATAAGATGAATAATGTTTGGTTACCTAGACAGGCCAACCTTGAGATAACCCTAGTAGGGAAATCATATGTTAGGGGTTTATGCTCTGCATAAACATAACCTTGATAAGGATGAATGATAAGACTTGTAGTCCCAAGTAGGTGACAAAATGTAACCCTGATCTCTTCTTGAAATAAAAATGTAAAACTAAGTAAGGAATATGGAAGACATCCCCATGACATCAATATGTTATGTGGATACTTGATGATATGATGCATGAACGACAAATGTCTTCCTTCATCTGAGATTTCGTGGACGAAATCCTTGTTAGGGGTTTATAATTGTAATACCCCTGACCTGGGTTATGGCTTAACCCTAGATTTTTTTCTTAAGTAAGATACTTACAAACTGATTCTAATCTTTTGAAAAGAAATTAAGTCTTTTGTTAAAGTTTGTTTTCAAGTTTGAGTTTAATTGCAAACTAATTGTGCATTATATGAAAGTCTGAGTGAAAAGTGCAATTTACCCAAGATGAGGGGTTACATTGAAAAATGTCACATATGGAATGTGTTATAAGTATTTTAGTATCATAAGAAAGAGTATGATTCTAAGTGGTGGCTTGTGGAAAGCCTAAATCCCAAGTTATAACTTGTTTGAATAATGATAGTGCTGTGTGCACCAATTTTGGTACAATGTGTAATTTACACAATATGTGGGGTTGAAATATAAATTACCACCTCTAGAGTGTCCCTACTCCCTCTATTTATCTTTTAGAGGAAAGATAAATAAGGATACAGTATGTTTGAATCATCTTTGAGTGGTGATACTCTTGGTAATGAAAGACTAAGAATGAGTTGAAGGCAAGAGCCTTATATGTGTTGTATCGAGTTGTAGACTTGATATAAGGAGCCCTATCAGCCAAGGATCCAAAGTAGGAGCCTCCTATTAGTTTGATGAACCTTGAACAAGGCCATTATGGGAATATCACCTCAAGGAGGTGGCCCATGATGGGTTGCAAAGCTCCTCACAGAAAGTATATCGGGTTGCTTATTTAATGAGATAAAGATGGGATAACTTGCCCAACAAGATAAGTAAGGGCCGAGATATTGAGTCTAGGTTATCCCCAAGACTTTTTCATGGCAAGATATACATGTCTGCATGCATGTCCATGTGTCAACCATGCATGTCCACGTGTCATCTTGTAGCATGAGGGGAAGACACCTCTTATATGCTTTACCTCATGAAATCAAGTATATATACTTCACCTTTCACCAACTTATGAAAATTTACGACCCTCATAACCATTCTCCTTGGATATATCATACAAAGACTCTTAGTTATTGTGCAAATAAGCTCAAGGAGCTAGGAAAGCTCGAGCACCAAGCTTTAGGTAAGCCTTTAGTCATCTTCAACCTTGGTTGAAGTAGGATATCGAGTTGTGAATATTCCTTTCTTTCCTTCTTCACCAAGTGCTTAACTATGGTGATCTCTTGTTTGTGGAGGGGTTGTGAACGAGCCCTGGACCTTAGGGAGGTTCTTCTTCAACCTTAGGATGTGAATATTTGGCGTTTGGAGCTTTGAAGCTGATCACAAGGCAGGTTATATAACTTGAACCCTATCATGTTATTATTCATAACCTAAATTGCCATACTTAATGAACTACTTTTAATTCCAAAATATTCTGAAATAGTTAATGAAATTATGAGTTATAGTAGTTTAGTGGACCTATTTCCATGAACTATAATAGTTAGATCAGAGGTCTAGAGCTTGAAGATGATGGTATCACTTTATAAAGTGATATCGGGTTCAAGCATACACATAAGTAGCTCTAAACCGATATGGGTATGTGTAGACTTTTCTTTCCCAATATGCTAACATGATAAGCTTGCATGATATGCTTGCACGATATGCTTGCATGATATGGAGTCAAGTATAGAGTCTTTGCATGATATAAGGTCTAAAGTATACTTGAAAGCCGATATGAAATCCTAATTTGGGTAACCTGATATGAGTAAAGAATAGCAAGTGCTCTTGCTTGATATGATCATGTAATATATCTTTGGTACTTGATACCTTGAAGTACACACATCTGGTGCACGATATGAATACTTAAGTAAACCCTAATGTATGATATAAGGTATGGATTCAAGAACAAGGTGTAACCCGATATGGTTGGAACACCTCAACTCGATATGAAACCCGAGATGGGGTTAACCCGATATGAAAATAGATTGTAACTCATACACGATATGGGTTATTCCCTTTGCACGATATGGGAGATATCCATTTATCCCTTATGCACGATACAAGTCCAAGATTATACTTTTTGCACAATATAGATATAGTAAATACTCTAAAGAAATAGGGTTGGAAACCCTAGGTGATGGGTAAGCCGATACAAGTGGTAAGTGATACCACATGGATGATATGAATGATATCCCTTGGATTCTAGGAATAGAACTTACTCCTACCTTGTGTATGATATGAGGTTCAACTCATACCTCATGTACAATATGGCACAATTTACCCAAGTTGGTGGAAAACCCTAGACAAGGGATTGAACTCGATACATCCTACCCTTTGTGTGATGGTTTGTGGTATGAGAATTTAATAAGAAACCTAGCTTGTCAATTAATTATATGATGAGATTGATTCATGAAGGAATGAAGGGATATGAGTCTAAGGATCTACCTAACATGGTTACCTGATATGTTACTCGATATGTTACCGATAGGGATACCCGATATGACAATCCTGGAGGGAACCCGATATGGTATCTTGTGTATACCACTCAAAGGATATATGATGAGGAATATGCTATATGCTCGATATGGGGAACATCTTGTGCAGGATATGACACCAAGTACCTAGCTTATACCCGATATGGGGTCAAGCACCTAGCTCATACCCGATACAAAGATAATTTGAAATGATAAGATCTAAGTGATAGTCCATATGAAATGGGTACATGATATGTTGATTAGGGGATACACCCTAAAATATGACATGGTGATGTGGTTATACCACATGCCCGATATGGATACATGACATGAAGTAAAAAATGTGGTTTAAAGTATAATATGATAGTACACCCATCTTGATACCAATATGGTAGAGACACTTCAATCATATGTGATTGATTGAGTGACATATGTTGAATGTGGTGTTAATTAAAAGATCATGGGAATTTCTAATGATGAACCAATATTCCTCAAAAGGAGGATAGAATCAAAAGTATGATATGCTAGAGAGGATAAGAGAGAAACTCATACTATGTGTTGATAATCATTCAATGATAAATGATGAGAACAAATAAGTATGATTGCATACTTATGATATGAATGTATGCTCCTAGATGTGTGGAGCAATGAATTAGGGTTTGGACTGATAATATGAACTTGAAACCCTATTCAGCTATAAAAGGGAAACCTAACCCTAACAATGGGAAAGTTGTATTTCTCTTATTGCATAAGCTTTGTGAGGCATGGTAAATACTTATATGATAAGTATGATGCTTAATGACCTTGTGAGTCATGTGAATAGTTGTTTCCTAGTGAGAGGTAACAAGATGCTGAATGGCCTTGTGAGCCATGAGAATAAGTTGTTGCCTAGTGAGATGTGACAAGATGTGTAATGGCCTTGTGAGCCATGTGAATAAGTTGTTGCCTAGTGAGAGGTGAAAAGATGTGTAATGGCCTTGTGAGCCATGTGAATACTTGTACAACAAGTGAAATGAATATCTTGGTCTGAGTACCTAGAGGTAATGGTTACCTATTACAGAGGTAACAATGCTATGTGATGATCTAAGGGTTTGAATACCCAGATCCAGTAATCATGATAATGATGATGTGAAGGGATGAGAATTCCCAGTAATGTGATAAGGGACTGAGATCCCAAGTATCATGTGTTTTAAATATTTGAAAAGTACATGATAGATGTATTACACCTTTCTTTGTAGAATTTTTTGTGATTAATAATGATAACTTGGTTGATGCTAAAAGAATATTTTAATGCACTTATATATCACTAGAAACCATAAAACATTGCCCTGATAATAGATCCATCAGCGTCAGAATTTGCTGAATGGTAAAATGGGTTTCCCGCGGCATAACCCGGAATGCATATTTTTGAATATGTGGAGGTGTGGTGCCTAAGTCACCATGACTCAGTAATTTCATAAGAATGTCTCAATAGAGCACGGTGAACTGACCCGTGTCTCAGAGCATGGTGCCTATGTGACCATGGCTCAGAGTATGGTGCCTAAGTGACCATGAATCAGTAACTAGGGACGTTTGTTGTAGATGTTTCTCCTAAGAGAGCATAGTTGACATTGTAGCTCTAAGAGAGGATGCCTTTGTACCCTAGCACAACTATTTGCAGTTGACACAAGATGTCTTGCTAAGCCTAAGTGGTCTCGTACTGATTGAGACAAGTGAGGTCATGGAAACCAGCTCTCCCATTGACCTTGTATGGTACCGACTTGTGAGAAGTTTGTGGTTGGTTGGAGGTGAATGGTGTATGCTTCATCTCATCAGGGCATAAGTGTGATTGTAAAATATGTTCAGCTGTGTAGCATATCTGCTTAAAGATCGAATAAGGAAAATATTGCTTGATGCACAATTTAGTTGTACATCTTAGTTGATATATTTTGTTTATGTTCTTTACATTCCTTGCAAAGTAGATAGATGATTTATAACTCTACCATGGGTAGATGCAATGTTCTCCTTAAGAAAGTAGGTTATCTTATTCAGTTCATACAATGATTAATTCTACCTGTTAATATAAAAGAACCACTGCTCTGTTTTATAATGTTTATATGTAATAATAATATGATCGGCGAAGAGTTATATCTCTCGCTAGGAAAATTGACTCACCGATGGGATCCACAATTTTTAGCTGGGTGTGCACGAGGTGGTGAAGACCTTTTTGTAGAGAAGGAACAACATCTGAGGCAGTAGTAACAACTCAGGTTGAGTGTACTATCTGTCGTGTCTTGTAAATAGAAGTCTTATATGTCATCTTTGTACTCTCAGGTCCTTGGAGTTGGTTTGTAATGGTTTCATGAACGATATGAGATTTTGGCTTGTATGCGTCGAGGTTTTATGTTGCTCCAGTATGTGTTTTGATCGAGCAACTGTTATATGTTGTCCTCGAGATGAGATGAAACAATGTTGTACAATGTAAATCATGCTATGTATGAATTTTATATTTTTCAGTACAAGTTTTTTGGACAAGGATCTCCTTGTAAAATGGTTTTAAATTTTAGTGATTTGTGTTAATCTGCTATTTATGGTTATTCCACTTAATTAGTAACGATTTGGTTGTCAGTTTGATGACATTCATTACAGATAGCTTTTGTGTTTTATGCACTATATTTGAAGTTCATATGCTTTGTGCTCTTTTCATGATTGATTTATTAAATCAGGAGAGGAGAGAGGTGGAATTCATGTATTTAGTCACTTTTAATCCCGTTCAACAATAATCATCCTTTACATTGCACTTGCCATTTTTTTTATTATGGAAAAATTACAGAGAGATTGAGTTGGAGCATACTTAAGGACAAGTATGTTTCAAGTTTGGGGTTGGGATTCAACCCTATTTTAGGGCTTCATCTTGTGTAATTTTGCATTTCAATCACATCTATACCTGTTAGATTACATGTTATTTTCCTCAATATGTATATATGAGTAAAATGCACTTATGGACATTATTTGCATATTTTTCAGGCATTTGGACCACGTTTGATGGAAGAGAGAGAGAATGAGTGATCCTAGGGTTTTTCTACCCTTGGAGAATCCAAAAGTGAAGTCTCATTCTCCCTCAACCTACCCCTAGTGGCCAAAGATCTATAGAAGCAAATATGTCCAAGTAAATCCAAAGAATCAAGCCCAAGTGCACCAGCAGACAGCACCAAGGCTGTGCAGCAAAGGATGACCGTGCAAGGGACAACCACCATGGACATGCCACCTATCACGACCGTGCTACAGAACGAAGAACGGTTGTGTAAATGCACCACGACCACCATCACCTTGCTAACCACAGCTGTGCTACCCTGCACGACCGTTCTATCATTTTCCCACCACGACCATGATGACCATTACGACCGTGCCTGTTTCTGTTCAAAAATGACCAGCAACCTCTAATCTTACCATTTTAATTACATGATCACTCTACCCCACCACGACCATGCTCACCCTTACCCACCACGGCCGTGCTACTCACAAAACCTAGCTACTTTTTTCCACTGCATTTTCCACTTTACCCCTACTTGACCTATTGCTTCCTCCCCACCTATATATATGTGCGTGGAGGCTGGAGGCCGAGGCTGGAGACCCTTAGCTACCTCCTACCACCTCGTAGCTCCCCATTTTCTCCCCTTATCCATTCCACTCTATTTCACCATTTCCACCACTAAAACACTAGTTTATCCTAGTTCCTACCCATAATCACATTCATTCCACACCCTTGTACCTAGAAGGAGAGAGGAGGACATATTGTTGTAGTTGGATAGGAGGCTTGCTCCATCTAGACTGATCTCCATTGCTTCTTCTACCTCTTTCTCCTTTCTTTTTATATTTTCCATTTCCATGACTAGCTAGGCCCCCTTGGGTGGGTTGTTTGGGGTGTAAAATGTTACTTTGATACCATGTTGGGGGAAAATAATATGTAAACTTTGTAATTCCATTTGTTAGTTATTATGTTCTATTTCTGTCTCATTCTCCATGAATTGCTTGTTGGTTTGTGTGTGAAATCACTTAGGAATTTTGGAAAATTGCTTATATGTGTGAATTTTGGGATTTGCCCATGGGTGTGATTCTTGGATCCCTAGGTTGCCTCCCACCTTCATACATCCTAATCAATATCCCTAAGCCTAAATGAGAGATCTAATTAGCTATATGGGGTGACTCTAGTGCAATTAGCATGGAGCCTTCTCAAGGCTAGAATGTGGGTGAATTGGGGTCCAAAACCCCGGTTTCACATCCCCATTCCTACCATCGACCCCTAATTTCCCTAGGAATGTATAATCTAGAAACCTAAACTTGATTAGACTCTAATTGAATTGAACCTAATCCCTAACCCAATTGAGCCTCACAGGGTAGTAGGGGATGTTGGGGACTAGTTCCCCTATACACAACCTAGCATATCCATGGCCAGTTAGTTGCTTAGGTTAATTCATTAGAATCTAACTTATTGTTTGATTTGGATAATCTAAATGGAATCATAATGTTCATATGTGACCCCCAACTTAAGTGATAAGTGCATCCCTAAACAACCCACACCTTCCTTAATTGCTTTAAAACCCTAGTTTTCATCTTTCTTAGCTAGTGTTAGCTTAGTTAGCTATTTTCTTGCCTAGATAGCTTCTTGCCATGTTTTTTCTTTGTTCTTGCTATCTTATCTCTTTACTTTCTCTTATGCTTCTCTCTTTCTTGCCTAAGTGTAAATTGCCTTTTCATACCTAACCTAGTTTTTCCTGCTTACTTAGTCTTAGTCTAGTCTAGGGTTAACTTAGATTTCATTCTCATCTTTAATTGCTTTCTTGCTCACCTAGCTTAACAATCACAACAACCTTTAAATCCTTAACCCTGGTCTCCACAGTAGGAACCCAACTAAACTAATCTATCTCTAGTGCCCCCTTTTCTCCTTATGGATCAACCCTATACTTACTGCCCTCCTATACTATCACATGACCCCATACACGTGCGGGTGTAGTGTTTTGGTTTATGTGAGTGTGTTTAAGTTTAGGTTCTTATAAATTTTGAAAGTTTAATCCACCATGTGCTCCTATCTTAAAGGTTGCATCTATTCAAAACTTCAATTGAGTAGTGTGTAAAACCATTGGCAGGAGCACACCAAGCTTTCTGATTCATTTTTGCATAATTTTCAAAATTTTGGTCTTTTTGCCATGCATTGCATATCATGTAGGTTTTTGTAATTTTTGCATGTTTAGCTAGGATTTGATTTTTTAATGCCTTGAGTTGAATAATATAGGCTTAGATGTGATTGAAGGTAATTTGGCACCATTTTGGCCAAGTTTGCCCAAAATTGAGATTTCTTGCCTAAAAGTGTGTTTCAACGCAATCTCTTCCTTTTGGATTAAAAATGATGAACTTTGACAAATGAAAGTGAATTATCATTGTTTGTTGCTAAATGGTATCAATTCTTAATTTTTTACATGAGCATCACCTCTCTTATGTTTGTCATTAATTTGGCTGAACTGTGACTTGATCAAGCTATGAGCGCTTAGTGCCTATGAAATCACTTAATTGAAGTATCCGTTTTAGGTTGTTCATTCATGTGGTGTGAAGGTTGGTATCTGATCATGAACAATAGCTACATCTAACAATTTCTCACCATGGAACATAAAACTAAATTTCATATTTTACTTTAAAACCTAGAAACTTAGTAAGTTGTACTATAAGAATAAGGTTTGAATTAGCCTTTAAGTTAGAATCTATATGTTCGAGAACTAGGTTTAGACAAGTGTGTGAAACCCTTTCCATAATAGAGCTCATATGTATTGGGTAGCTATACTAGTCTATACCTTGCTCTCACCATTTTACTAGGTTACATGGCACTAGACTATGTACTGTGTGTGGGACACTTGGTTTTACTGCTTTGGTTTTGTTTTATAATGGCTTGAGCCTTGACCGTTTTTGCTAACGTCCTTTGTCTCAGAGAAAACTATATAATATTTTATTATATATATGTAAATATGAAGATGTGTCCCTCACATAGGAGAGTAGGAGGTGTTAATGCAACCTAAGTGAAAGGAAGTGACATCGGTCTAGAAGAAAGAACAGTTTAGATTAGATGTCTAGAGCCTTATCAAATATTTGATAGTTAGAGTAGATGATAGATTAATAGATTATATCAGCAAGGATGATCTTATATAAATACCATTTTTGAGATATAAGTTTCTTTATAAAGATATAAGTTGTAAATGAGGTCTGAATCCAATTTTGAAGATTCTAAGCTAAGTCTTGATGATGAAAGTACATTCCCTTTTCTTACTTAAGCCGAGCTAAGTTAAGATAAAGTTGAATATGCATGAGCCTCGAGATCTTTTGCAAAGGAGGACCTCCAGTGTTAGGAGAAGATACGTAGTGAACTCCAGTAAGAGTGAGACCCACTAGGAGAGGGTCATAGGACCTACCCTACAATATATAAAAATGAGATATATACGAAATGATGTGTCCTAAGCTGGGTTGCTCTTGAGTAGATGAGTTGAGTCCTTTTTGCATGATTCAAGTGAAGTTGGCTAGAACTTAAGACATGGGTATAAAACTCATGATATGAAAATTAATCCTTTGACTTAGGTACTAGATTGAGTGAGTTATGATTGTGAAGCTCATCATTATATGCAAGTGAGGTGATATATGAAACTCTAGTTTTTAGAGTAAAATGTCTTGTGCATAAGATACTTATTAATGTTGTTTGTTCCACTTCCATTTCTTACTATCTGATGCAACAAACCTCACTTGAGATATATAAATGATTTATCTCTGAGGAGTCACTCATATAAGCACAAACTATTCTATATTCCCTTCCTTATCGTGCATCTAATATCCAAGGTTTAAATCATGATAAGATTGACTTAGTATATCCTCTTTCCCTTCATTTCATACATGAAAGATATATATTCAAATTTTGAGCTTTATATAAATATATATTTGGATCATTGTGTACATGATTATGAACGAAAATTCCTAAACTCAAATATTCAGAACCTAAGTATCTATTTTAATGGTATTTCTCAGACAATAACGTGGAACTCTAATATGCAAATATGATGATCTATCCCCTCTAATGATGAAACCTTAGTATGATGTTGATTATAAACTCTTATGATTAATACAAATTATTCTAGTAAACAATGGCTTGAAATATTGATGTCATCTTGTATGAGTTAGTGAGGTGAAAGGTAAAACTTAAGCTATGCCTTCTCAACTTTATATGTATAAATACATCTTAGTTCTTATGAGTATAAGGGATATATAAGGTGGTGTGGGTACAACCAATATTCTCTAAATCATAAGATGACAACTTAGGGTGTGTGTAAAACTATATATTCCTTGGCACCTAGAGGAGGTGAGCTAGAGGTAATATAAACTCTTTAATATCCACTGAACTATGACATTAATTGAATTTTAAGGACGAAATTCCTTTTAAGGTGGTGTGCATGTGATGAACTTGATTTTAGAGTTTTGATACCCAATATAGTTTGTGAATCTCACGAATGTAATATGGATTATTGATGCTCAAATTGAGGAATTGGTAACCCAATTAAGGATTCCTTCACCCAAACTAGGTATTTTGAGATACAATAGAGGATTATGATACCTAACTGAGAGATGAATGTTGATCAAACTGAATAGTCATGTGGTTAAACATCCTTAATGATATAGATGAATCTGAGTGGTTGTATTATGAACAGATCAATATTCTTGAAGTTGTGTGGTTATTGTTGGAGAGAAAATGATAATTATATAAGACATTACACCACCTTAGATATGATGCTTATTGTAGAAATTATTTGGTGGATCAAATATTGGATTTGTTAGTATGAAATTTTTCTGGAAGTTAGATTACATTATGAGGAACTTATGTCTAAATTTTTGTATCATTTGAAGAGATATGGAAGTTTGAATTCTTGATATAAAAATGATTGGACTATGGTTGAACTTAGGTTTCAGATCCCAATAAACTGTCACATAGTTGTAGACATGCTCTTGGTGAAAAATATAGGGGTGGCCATGGATCCAGTTATGTATGATCTAATCTTAGCCCTAGGAACTAATCTGCTCAACCTCCAATTTTATAGGAGGAGGAGGCATCCATCATACTTGATCTAGCCAGTGACGTTCACACAAACATCATATCAAGGCATGGAACCAAGAGTTTAGTGTTGTTAATATTTATTAACGTCGTTCATGCAACAGTGACATGTGCAATATAATTAATAGTTTCAGGAAGATCCAAAATAAGAAATGAAGATCAAACAAAGCAGGAGAATAGAAATAACAGGAGTTAGATTCGCAAACCAGATCGTTCGTTGAGAAACGAACGTGATACTTACAGAAATCAGTGCCCGACAATCCTCGCGGATAGGCACCGTTCTCTCAGTCTCGATCTGGCACGAACCTGGAACTTGCACGTCTTGCTCGCACTCGACGTAGTCATGTTGCACTACTACCAGTGCAGCACAACAACGGCAGGAACCACCTCCTGACAGTTGTGTCTCGGTGACGGGAAGAAGTAGTCGCGCTTTGCACAGGAGAACAACTCCACGAAACGGCTCGAGGAATGAAAGGCACTCACTCTGGATTAGGGCTCTCCAAACACATAGAGGTAGAAGACTGTTTTTTGTGTGTTTGACCCTAATGACCGAAGGCGTATATATATCCATGCACATCCCTAATCCTATTCCCAGTAAGACGCAAACACTCGGTTTCTCTTGTACACAATACAGAATACTGTACAAAGGAGAAACACTTTCTAATTAGGATTACAAAATCTAAATAAGAAAGAAACAATTAATTACATGAGTAATTAATTACTTAGTCGTATCCTAGTGCAAAAAGAAGACGGAAGACATTCTCCACAATCCACAAGCCACAAGCCACAAGCCCAAGCCCGGCCCGACCAAGCCAGATGAGGTGAGGCGAGGCGTGGCGTGGCGCGTGCGTGTGTGCGTTGTGATGTGGTAACCCCACCCACCAAGGAGGTGAGCATACCTCCCTCCTAGGACTCCTTTGGACACTAGTGCCCCATGTGATCCTACATATGAGGACCACAAAAGTTCTAGGAGTGAGCAATATGGGATAAAACTTCTTTGCCATTTGCACTAGGGACAACACTACATTCTCACATATACTTGCTGCACTACATTAGGCAAAACCCATGCTAAATAAGTTATTACTACAGTAACAGAGCTACAGTAACTAGCTGCTACAGTAACTAGCTACAATAATCATTTATCTAACAATTCCCCACAAAGTCCAATGTGTAGTGTGCTCTACCATTCAGTCCTCCATACTTTGCTTTCAGCAGATACCTTTCGGTTTGAATCTACCTGAGTTATCTAACTGTGACCCCCCGTAGGAACTAGGTGAACAAAAGTCTTGAACCTGAACCTTGGGTATAAGAGTATAGGTTGGTAACAACACAATAAAGACATGGTAGTGAATAAAACAACGCATTAAGGCCATGCATACAAAATTTTATATCATGATTGATAACAGAGAACAACTCAATTCTCCTGTTGTGGCCTACACAACATCAATCACTTAGCTGGAGTCTCACTACTACAGAAATGACTTATAAAGTCGGTTTTCAAGGTGTCGGTTGTATACAAAAACCGACACATAAACCCTACTATGTCGGTTTTTAACAGAAACCGACATCCAATATGTGAAGGTCGACCAGACACGGGTATCACTTTCAATAATTGTCGGTTATTTAATATACAACCGACACCTAAACTCAACCGCCAAACCCCAAATTCCAGCGAAAAAATTGGCTCCAAAATTTTACATATGTTGTCGGTTCTTTAATAAGGAACCGACGACTAAAGGGTATGTGCGAGACAGGAATAGTTGTCGGTTGTCTTTTATTTATGAACCGACGAATATTATATATTATAGTTGTCGGTTTTCTTCAAAGAGCCGACACTGTTAGTTTAGTTGTCAGTTTTTTTAAATAACCGACACATAGTGTCAACTTAATAGTTTACCAGCGACCGATTTTCCCCTTTCCCTAATTCATTCCCGATCGATTTCCCTTGCTGCTCCCTGTCCGTCGCCCGTCGTCGCCGTGCGAGAAGCTGCCGCCGCCGCACCTCCCTGCCCGTCGTCGCCGCTCCCTGTCCGTCGCCCGTGCTCGCCCGTCGTCACCGTCCACCCGCCCGCCCGTCCTCACCGTGCGAGAAGCTACCGCCGCCGCCCCTCCCTGCCCGTCGTCACCGAGCGAGAAGCTGCCCGCCGGCCACCCTATCCTCTGTCACCGGTAGCATCTAGGACCGGCCGCTCCTCTCCTCGCCTTTCCGCCCTCTCCGACGCTCCTCTCCTCGCCGCCGACAGCATGACCGACCGTTGCTCCTCTTTCTTCAAGGTGCCCGCCCTTGCCTGCCTTCTTCTTCTTCCTCTGCTCCTCTTCTCTCAAGCTGCCTGCCCTGCTGCTGGGCATTTTTCTTCTAATTAGTATTTATACTGATTTGTATCTATTTATCTGTATTTATTATGTACTAATTTTTATTCATTTATCTACTGATTAGTAATAATGTATTGATTAATAATTTATGTATTGTTTTAACTTGTCTAGCTAATTCTAATGCTTGTCCTAATTCAATACATTTTTATGCATGTTGAAATAAGATTCAAACCTGTCCATTCTATCATCCTAATTTGATTTGATTATGTGCTTCGAACCCTTGAAACATGTGTGTTAAAGATACATTGATGTTGAATGTCAAAATTAACTCACATGTGGGTTTTCTAAATGATTATGTGAACTCCTAAATCAGTAACATATATTATTCTTTGTGCACCCCAATACTTGTGAATCATGTATATGCCATAAGGTGATTAAACACCTAAATCTTTACTTGAAATATGACCTGGTATGTATGTTGATATATGAAGCTCTAGTTAAAACTTCAAAATTGACCCTGAATGAAATCTTTGATATATGGAATCAAGGTTTAATTATTTACTACTTAGTATTTACTAACAAGCATGATTAATGATGTTACACAAAACTTAGGATATGAATGATGAAATTAGGTTTGTAGGTATAAGATGATAACATAGTTGAGTCTAGATTTAACCTATACTCTCACTTTCCTTCGTGATAGGTAGGTGATGAATGAATATTCATTTGAGTTCAGTTGCCATGTTTGGCCCAATTTTGCTCCGATTATACACCTTTATTTCGTTCTTCGTTATATGTACTTACACTTTGTTAATACTAATATTGTGCAGTCTCTGTCTTCCCATAACAATGACTATGAATTGGGCCTCTATGTCAATGTTAACGTTCCCTATTGAAGAACAATTGGACATCATCCTAGATGATCGTTCCTTAAACCAATTGGTCATACCCAAACATTGGCGTTTTCTAAAAGGAAGACACTACATGCCTGGTAAAGTGACCCTAACTTTTGGAAATTATTCACATGTAATCGAGGTTGAGTATGATTTGGCGGGAAATCTTGTATCAAAATCCGGTTGGCGTGATTGGATTGGAGAGTTGTATCTGGTCCGTTGGAATAGGCTTTTTCTCCGTCCAGTTGGCGATAATTCCATCAAAGTTTGGATAACCGACAAAAACTGCGAGACCCTCGATCATCTTCTGCGGTATGAGCGCACGGCGTCGCATATCAGCTCGTACAAATCTGAATCTGAGGCCCCTGTCAGTTCAGATTCGGCTAAATACAGCGAGGAGCTTCGTGACACAGCTTCATCATCAAAAAGAAGTTACTGATGCATGCGGGACCATGTTGGTGTATTATTTAGTTGTCTATCTATCTAGACTTGTCTGTATTAATAGTTTTTTTAATTATACGCATGTTTAGGGGTACACCAACCCCTTTGTTTAGTTATTGTTATAACTAAAGTGTGTGTTCCCATGAATGGAACTGTAAGTTGCTACATGAATGCTTATAACTGAAGTGTGTGTTCCCATGAATGTTCCCATTTACATGATTACACTACTATTTTCTCATATTGTCTTGCCTCAAAAAAAATTTCTTATATTGTTTAGTCGATTTTAATACGACATACTTGCTTATATCTTTCTTAATGATGAACTATAATGCACACATGTGACATGCTTGGAATGTAAATGATGAACTTTTCCCTAAATTGCCAATCATGCTTTAAAAGACATCAATAATCACCCTAACTTGAAGAACTAGGATTTTAGGTATAAGAATGACAATACATTATTTGTTGGCCTGGAAACCCGTCCAAGATTTACTCATTAGGAGTAAATCTTGGATAGTCCCCGGTTTGGGACTGTTCTTGAACACATAATCTCGCTTAGGATATAAGTGTATAATGTGTATTGGGTTTTCAAGAAAATTTTGGCAGCATTTCCCCGTTTGTTCTCTAAGTACATATGTACTTGGAGAACGGCGGGGAAATGCTGCCGAAATTTTCTTGAAAACCCAATACACATTATACACTTACTAGTGAGATTAGGTGTTCAAGAATGGATAGGTGGTACACATTTATTATATATAATAATGACATAACATGTATTTGTTAACCCTAGACCCTAATCTTGTCCTAATATATACTTGTTTTCTCTTTGATCATAGAATGGATAGATCATGGATGTCCATTCACAATCGCTGCAGCCCAGAGTTTATTTTTGGTCTTCACCAGTTCATTAAATTTGCCGAGGAACATAGGAAACAACCTGGAGATAGGTTCTATTGTCCATGTAGACATTGCGGTAACAACCTGAAAGTCAACACTGGTGACGAAATCATGACTCATGTCATGTGCAACGGGATTATACAAGGCTATACAGAATGGCACTGGCATGGAGAGTTTTCAAACCCGAAACCAGTGGATGTCGATAGCAGTGCTTGTGTGGAAGAAGAAATTGCCTACGATGACGTAGATGTGAATGAACCAGTTCCAGTAGACATCGTTGATGCGATGCTGGATAGTTGTGGGGTAGAGCACACCGATCCACCTCCCATTTTTAGAAACATTGTGCATGATGCTGAGATGCCGTTATACACAGGTTGTACTAAGTTTATGAAGCTTAACGCTGTGTTGAGATTGTATAAGTTGAAAGCTAACAATAGATGGAGCGACAAAAGCTTCACGTCATTGTTGTCTTTGTTGAAAGAAATGCTTCCTGAAGGGAACGAGCTGCCAATTTCAACATACCAGGTAAAGAAATTGTTGTGCACAATGGGACTGGATGCCAAGAAGATACACGCATGCCCTAATGATTGTGTATTATTTCAAAAGGACTATGCAGATTTGAAAGATTGTCCAAAATGTGGTGCGTCACGGTATAAATTGACGACTTCGGGGGAGTCCAAAACTGGTTCTCCTGCCAAGGTGATGTGGTATCTACCTATAATATCATGGTTTCAACGCTTGTTTGCCAATCCGATAGATGCGAAGAATTTGAGGTGGCATGCAGATGTTAAGAAAAATAATGATGGGATCCTACGACATGCGTCTGATTCCCCACAGTGGAAGAAGATTGATGTACTGTACCCTGAATTTGGTGAAGAAGACAGGAATCTAAGACTTGGGCTTTGTACAGACGGGATGAATCCATACGGGACATTGAGCAGTCAACATAGGACTTGGCCAGTCATGCTTGTTATATACAATCTTCCTCCCTGGCTGTGTATGAAAAATAAGTATGTAATGCTGTCGTTGTTGATATTGGGTCCTAAACAACCTGGAAATGACATCGATGTTTATCTTGAACCTCTGATTGATGACTTAAAGAAACTCTGGGGTGAAGGTGTGATGACCTATGATGCTTCACGAAGAGAGACATTTCGTTTGCATGCTATGTTGTTTTGCACTATTAATGACTTTCCAGCATATGGGAATTTGTCTGGATATAGTGTCAAAGGAGCTAAAGCGTGTCCTATATGTGAAGAGAACACTGATTCAACAAGACTAAAACATGGCGGTAAGAATGTATATCTCGGTCATCAAAGGTTTCTTCCAAAATTCCATCCGTATCGTAGGAAGCGCAAAGCATTCAATGGATTGAATGAGGAACGCAGTGCACCTAAACCTATACCAGGGGAGGTTGTTTATGACAAAATAAAAGACTTTGTCAATGAATTTGGTAAGAGATCACAATGTACTACACAGAGTGACAATTCTTCATTCAAGAAGAAGTCAATATTTTGGGATCTTCCTTATTGGAGTTCTTTGACAATCAGACATTGTATCGATGTAATGCACGTTGAGAAAAATGTCTGTGATAGCATCATTGGTACTCTGTTAAATATACCAGGTAAGACTAAAGATGGGATAAAATCCAGACTGGACCTACGTGAAATGGGAATAAGGTCAGAATTAACAGAAATACGTGAAATGGGTAGTAAAAGAACATACTTACCTACCACATGTTACACGTTGTCTAGAAAAGAGAAGAAAGCTTTTTGTGAATGCTTGATAAATGTTAAGGTGCCAAATGGTTACTCATCCAACATCCGTAGATTGGTATCAATGAAAGATCTGAAGTTGATAGGACTTAAATCTCATGATTGTCACACTCTAATGCAACAAATATTGCCCGTGGCAATTCGATCTATATTGCCAAAGCATGTAAGGTTTGCAATCACCAGACTTTGTTTCTTTTTCAACAGTCTCTGCAGCAAAGTTATTGACCCTGAGACTCTCGATAATTTGCAAAGAGAAGTGGTTGTTACCCTATGTCAGCTTGAGATGTATTTTCCTCCTTCGTTCTTTGATATCATGGTACATCTTGTTGTCCACTTGACTAGGGAAGTGAAAATCTTGGGCCCGGTTTTCTTGCATTGGATGTATCCCTTTGAACGATACATGAGCGTTTTTAAAGGTGATGTTCAAAACCGTTATCGGCCTGAAGGGAGTATTATTGAAGGTTATGTGGCGAGAGAGGTTATGGATTTCTGCAATGACTTTCTCAGTGGTAATGACACTCCTGATAATGACAAGAATATTGACGAGCTAATTGGCAAAGGAATTTTGGGATCACGTGTGAAAGTAATCAGCCGTGAGCAGTTGGAACAAGCTCACTTGTATATTTTACACAACATGGATGAAGTGAACGTTTATATCGAGGAACATACCAATGTCATCAAAAGACAATATCCTCGAGCCACTACAATGTGGCTTGCTAGAGAGCATAACAAGACTTTTATTAAGTGGTTTGAAGATAAAGTCTTACATCAACTATCTGAAACACCAGATGATATTATTGAAACTATCAAATGCCTCGCCTTTAAACCAAAGTTGACTGTTATATCTTATGAAGGGTATGACATTAATGGATTCACATATTACACAAAGCGCCAAGATGATAAGAGTGTCGTCCAAAACAGTGGGGTCACCCTTCAAGCATCGACTATGTTTTTTGCAAGTGCAAAGGATAAGAGTCCACGTGAAGCTAAAATGTCATATTACGGTGTCATTGAAGAGATATGGGAATTTGACTACATAGATTTCAGAATTCCACTCTTCAAATGTAATTGGGTTGATAACACCAAAGGAGTTATAGTGGATGAATTGGGTTTCACTTTGGTGAACTTTGAAAAGATTGGCGAGAAGGCTGAACCATTCATATTGGCATCACAGGCGAAACAAGTATTTTATATCGATGATCCTGCAAATGATAAATGGTTGGTTGTTCTTCATGGTAAAAGACAGTTCATTGAAGATCCTATAGATGAAGAAGAGTACTATGATAAATATGATGACTCCAGTCCATTCTCAAATGGGTTGCCAACTCCAGAAAATATTGAAGCTAATGATGACTTATATGTGCGCGGAGATCACAATGAAGGATTGTTAATTGAGAAAAGATCACAATTTTAGAGGTGTGCATGTTTATGTTTTTTTATTAAAGCTAAATGTTTACTTTTTTAATATCAATATCATTTTCTGATTTGATGTTTCATTATCTTCTAGTTAATACAAATGCTAAACATTGTGGGAGGGTGCTAAAGAAATATAGGACCAATCTCACCTGAGATTACATACGCGATGCTGAGAGTAGGTTCTTGATCTATTCCAATTCTAGACATTGATCAATATTTCACTAACTCCACACTAATAATTTTTGTTTGTATTCTCTTTAAAAAATAAATATAGGAAGAAGGCTATGCAGGACGGACATGACATAGCTATGCAGGATATGCAGGAAGAAGCCCCAATGAAGAGAAGCAGGATACAGATACAATACATAAAGTGCAGCACACACAAGTGGTTCAGATTCATATAACAACATGACAGACTAACACATATATAGTGCATAACAACAGCAACGCCGAATTTACATATAACACTAACTTAGTACATATATAGTGGACTAAGGTGACGATACCACCTACTAAAACAGGTTACCGACTACATGTTACGACTGGGAGGTCGTGATTCAGCAACCATATGCATTAGCAGGAGACAAACAGATCACCATATGAGGACAAACATATGGTGATATGTTTGTCCTCCTGCTAATGCATATGGTTGCTGAATCATGACCTCCCAGTCGTAACATGTAGTTGTCGGTAACCTGTTTTACCAGGTGGGATCGTCACCTTATAAGTCCCACTATATATGTACTAAGCTAGTGTTGTATGTAAATTCGACGATGCTGTTGTTATGTACTATATATGTGTTAGTCTGTCATGTTGTATGGACATCGATTGTATTGCTCAGGTATTATATAGTCTCATTAGATAATATGAAATATATCAATATTATTTATAGCTCATTAATTATATATATACATCAATCTCTTTACAGGTGTTTAAAGCTGACCCCACTACAGGAACAGACTTACTAGATGTACATGCTCCCTATACGATGGGAGAATTAAATGAAGTAAGAGAAAAATGGGCAACAACCATACAAATAGTGGGGATTTTGTAAATGAATTTCTGAATTATTATATGTGTGAATGTTTCTACATGTCTAGATGTTTCTACATGTGTCTGAGTGAAAATGAATGAAAGTTAGGTTACTATATGAATGTTTCTACATGTGTGAATGTGAATGAATGGAACTACAGATTGCTAGCTACATGAATGTTTCTAAATGTGTGAAAATAAAATGGAACTGCAGGTTGTATTGCTAAATGCATGTGTGAATATTTTTGTTGTTAAATTTGCAGGTTTGTGGCCTTTTGTTGGATGATATCAATGGATGTCGTAAAACCTGCAGTTCAGTTAACTAAACTGCAGGTTTCTCATCCTGCGACCAGCCACAGCAGGTCTGTAAAAAAAAAAGAATAGGCGTCGGTTATTTGTAAATAACCGACACACAATTATGTAATGTCGGGTTTTTAGATATAACCGACGCCTATTTCCTATGGCGCGAACATATATGGTGTCGGGTTCTTACTAGAAACCGACACTGATAGTGCCCAAGCTGCCGCCAATAACAGGCGTCGGTATTTGTAAACAACCGACACATACAGTTAAAGTGTCGGTTATTTATATGTCACCGACACGTATTCTTTTGGTGCGAAGACATATTTCTTCGGTTTTTGGCTTATAACCGACACTGATAGCGCCCAAGATGGCGCCCTTTCTGTGGCGCGAAGGTTTTGGGTGTTGGTTTCTTAACTAATAACCGACACCTATAGTCCCCTGATGGCGCGTTTTCGGTCGCGCGCGAAGAGTTTGGGTGTCGGTTCTGGAACCGACGCGTAATGGGTGACCTTTTAGTGTCGCCCACATAGGTGTCGCTCAAAAACCGACACTAAAGGCCTTAAATAACCGACACTAAAGGTAGGTTCTATAGTAGTGTCTCCAAGGATGTACTACTAACATCCTGTCCTAAGACTTGACACCATTAAGAGACTACTCTCTTCCTAACTTGCAATCATGACACTAATAGGTTTCCCAGGGAATAGACACACAAATGCAGGAAGCATCAAACAAGAATACATAGTGTCATCCAATTTACCCGACAGCTTGTTATTACCACATTGAACCCAATTTGTGGGATCTCCACTCTTTTGGGTTTGGTTGCTACTACCTGCAAATCTATAGGGGCTTCAGTCCCATTGCCAACCTGGATTTTCCATTAAAGCCAAGGTAAGACCTTTAGTGAAAGGATCAGCTGTATTATCTTTGGTACCGACGTAGTCCACAGCCACGACCCCATTAGACACTAACTCCCCTACAGATTTCAATCTGACTTGGATGTGTCTACGTTGTTTTTTATTGTACTTAGAACTCTTTATCTTAGTAATAGTTGTAGTGTTGTCACAGTGAGCTAAAATTGCAGGAAGCGGCTTCATTACCATAGGTAAACTGGACATAAGTCCATGTAGCCACTCAGCTTCCAATCTAATTTCATCTAAAGAACACAACTCTACCTCAAAAGTGGACCGAGACAATATGGTCTGTTTCTTAGACCTCCAAGAAACAGTTCCTCCTCCCAATAGGAATACATATCCTAAGACACCATTACTCCCAGAATTCACGGCAATCCAGCTTGCATCACTATATCCTTCGACTACGGAAGGATGTTTACCATAATGCAGCCCAAGGGAATGTGTTCCCTTGATATACCTCAGAACTCTGTCAAGATCTTCCCAATGGGTCTTGTCGGGACAACTAGTGTATCTACTTAACTTGTTCATGGCAAACGCAATGTCTGGACGTGTACAGTTCATAAGATACATCAAACTTTTGATAATCTGAGAGTATCGTAATTGAGACACGGGAACCCCAGTCTCATTCTTGAACAAGGGCTTGGATGAATCATATGGAGTCTTAACAGGTTTACGTGATGTGTACTCAAACCTCTCTAGTATCTTCTCAACATAGTGAGACTGAGAGAGAGTTATACCATCAGTAGACCTTATGATTTTAAGCCCTAAAATCACATCAGTGAAACCCATATCCTTCATCTCAAACTTGCTACACAAGAATGACTTTGTCTCATTTACTACTTTCATATCGGAACCAAAAAGCAGGATATCATCGACGTATAAGCATAACAAAATGAATCCATTATTGACAATCTTGCAGTAGAGACACTTATCAAATATATTAGAAATAAATCCAAACGATGATATCAGAGAATCAAACTTCTCATACCATTGCTTAGGGGCTTGTTTCAAGCCATTTAATGACTTAACAAGTTTACACACTTTGGACTCATTCCCATGACCCAAAAATCCCTCAGGTTGTTCCATATATATATCTTCTTGAAGATCACCGTGTAAGAATGCGGTCTTCACATCCATCTGATGGATATAGAGATTATAAATGGAATCCAATGCTATAAGCACTCGGATTGTGGTCATACGGGAAACAGGTGAATAGGTATCAAAATAATCTATTCCTTCCCTTTGTGTGTAACCCTTAGCAACTAACCTAGCCTTATACTTATTGATTGTCCCGTCTGCATTAAGTTTCTTCTTAAAAATCCATTTTCAACCAACTGTAGAATAACTAGGAGGAAAATCCACCAATTCCCAAGTTCCATTCGAGAGAATTGATTGGATTTCATCATTAACGACTTCTTTCCAAAACTTAGCTTCTGGAGATTGCATAGCTTGTTTGAAAGTAACAGGATCATCCTCAAAATTGTAAGTGAGAAACTCACTTCCAAAGTCCTTAGATGTCCTAGGCCGTTTACTTCTCCTTAGTTCAACTATTTCTTCATAATCATCCGATTCAGAAATAGCTTGTTCTGAGTCATCCCCCACATTTGTCATCCTTTCCACGTGCTCGGGAATGGAACCTGTGGTAAATGAATCTTCTTGAGATACTTCATTAGGCACACCAGTTTTCATAGGAAACACATCCTCAAAGAATGTTGCATCACGTAATTCTACAATTGTATTGACCTCAATTCCAGAGATATCTGATTTTACAATCAGGAATATGTAAGCATAGCTTGTCTCTACATAACCCAAAAATATGGCATCAACCGTTTTTGGCCCCAATTTCTTCCTTTTTTGTTCAGGGACAAGTACCTTTGCAAGGCACCCCCACACTCGAAGATATTTAAGACTCAGTTTCCTTCCTCTCCATAACTCAAACGGACTACTCTATGAATGTTTATGGGGAACTCAATTCAGAATTTGGCAAGCCGTATTCAAATCTCCCCCACATAAAGTTGGGTAATCCAGATGTTTGGAGTAAGGTACTTACCATATCTATTAAGGTTTGGTTTTTTACTTTCAGCTATCCCATTTGATTGTGGTGAATAAGGAGCAGTGACCTCATGAACTATACCATGTAATTGGCAAAATTCCAAAAACAAGTTTGAGGTATACTCTACTCCCCTATCAGACCTTAATCGCTTAAGTACTTTACTGGGTTGAGTTTCGGATTCTTTCTTATAAATTTGAAATTTATCAAATGCCTCATCTTTACTTCTAAGTAAAAAGACATAACAGTATCTACTCGCATCGTAAATAAAAGTTATAAAATAACGCTTTTGATCTCTCGTAGCAACACCATTAAATTCACAAATATATGTATGCACTAAATCCAAAATTTCTGAATTCCTATTCACAGAATGAAAGGGCTTCCTAGGAAATTTATCTTGTACACAGATTTCACATTTATTGTTGCTAATTTTAGATTTAGGGATCACATTTAGATTCATCATATGCTTCATTAAGGCAACATTAACATGTCCCAAACATGAATGCCATACATCGGATGAAACAAGATTCATACAAACAGAACTATAATCATTCAAATTTAAAATGGAATTTGAAACAGGTTCAACATGAATCTTAAACAAGTTCTCCACATCACATAAGTACCCCTTGCCAAAAAACAAAGAATCATGAAGGTGTATAATAATAGCCTTATTACATTTACAGTCTACTCTATAACCTTCCCTAACTAATATGACGCCACTAAGGATATTGCGTCGAATGGTTGGAACATGTCTGACCCTGTTAAGAGTCAAAACCTTCCCTGAAGGGAACTTCAAGTCCACTCGTCCTTCGCCTTTGACTTCTGCAGAGCTGGAATCACCCAAAGTCACAGACCAACCTCGAGAGGCCTGATAAGACACAAATAAGGATTTATCATCACACACGTGTACATTAGCCCCAATGTCAATTATCCAATAAAGTGGTTCAAAATAAAAAGGATTTCAGGTTTAATAGAAATGTACCCATCATTGAGGTTCAAGGATGTAGTCATCATGTTGACCACAACCTCCTCAGTTGCAGATGCGGTAGCTTTCTTTGCCTTCTTAGTAGGACAATCCTTGTTCCAGTGGCCAACCTATCCACAAGTCCAACAAGGTTTGTTCTTCTGTTTTTTTTGAACCTTTGCCTTAAGTTTATGTGCATTCTTAGATTTCTTATCTTTGGTGTTTTTCGCAGAAGTAAAATTAATAGTTGGATTTGCATCAGTAGGCACCTTGACCCCTTTCTCCTTTAAGTGTTCTTCTTGTATATTAATATCCATCATTAGTTCATCCATGGTGTGTGTCCCTTTGTGATGCTTCAGAGACATACCAAACGATTCTCATGACTTAGGGAATTTTTCTATGATAGACATAACAACGAACTTCTCAGGCAATACCATCTTGGCATCTGAGAGTTCATGAGCTAGGAGTTGTAGATCATGTGTTTGATCAGAAAATGACTTACCCTCAACCATCTAAAACTTAAGAAATTTAGACACGCGGTATGGTGTTGTAGGTATCCCTGATTTGTATGAGCCTGTCCCGTTCCTCCATCATCTGCTCCCTTGTCTGAGCAGGGGCAGCTCCTGAGCCAGAGGTCTTGTTTGCTAGTGACGCCATTTCAGAAAAATAAGAGTTTCTTAGTTAGAAAAGAAGATTTGAAACAATTTAGATTTTATTTGTAGTTATATCTTTTTGTATTTTTGTGAAAGCGAAAGGAAGCGAAGACCAAACGGTTTCGAGACCGTTTGGTCCCAAACAGTTTGAGGACCGTTTGGTCCCAAACGGTTTGAAGACCGTTTGGTCCCAAACGGTTTCGAGACCGTTTGGTTCCAAACGGTTTCAGGACCGTTTGGTCCCAAACGGTTTCACGACCGTTTGGTCCCAAACAGTTTGAGGACCGTTTGGTTCCAAACGGTTTCAAGACCATTTGGTCCCAAACGGTTTGAGGACCGTTTGGTCCCAAACGGTTTGAGGACCGTTTGGAAAGAGAAGAGTCGCAGGTCGCCGACGCGGGTGCAGATGAAGCGGCGCGAAGGTGAAGAACGCGCCGGTGACTTCGATGAAGATGATGATAAAAAACGGCGACGGCGATGAAAGCGACAACTGGCGACGTGCGATGAAAGAGACAACTGGCGACGTGTGATGGTGAAGAAGGCGACAACTGGCACCGTGATGGTGACGACAGAACGGCGCGGCGACGAAGGCGATGGAACAGTCGGTGAAATCATTCGACAACGACGGCGATGGCGGCGTAAGCGGCGTCGGAATGGTTGGTGATGGAAAGGGAGAGGAGAAGCTTTCTTGGAATCGCCGGACTACCTTGAAGACGGTGGTCGGAAGGGAGAGTAGCTTGTGCGGATGCAACAGGAGCAAGAAGGAGATTCTTCGCACGAAAGTTCTGGAGAATTCGAAAGTTCGAAGAGAGAAAGACGGAGGGGTAGGGTCGATATTTATAGGGATTGGTTGGTGACCCTTTGTATTCCAAACGGTTTGAGGACCGCTTGGTCCCAAGCGGTTTCAAGACCGTTTGATCTAAAGCGGTCTCAAGACCGTTTGGTCCCAAGCGGTCTCAAGACCGTTTGATCTCAAGCGGTCTCAAGACCGTTTGGTCCCAAGCGGTCTCAAGACCATTTGGGGCCCAAACGGTTTCAAGACCGTTTGGTCCCAAGCGGTCTCAAGACCGTTTGGAGTCCAAATGGTTTCAAGACCGTTTGGTCCCAAGCGGTTTAAAGACCGTTTGGTCCCCAAACGATTTGAGGACCATTTGGCTCTAAACGGTTTGGAGACCGTTTGGAGTCCAAACGGTTTCAGGACCGCTTGGAAGGGCAAAAAGGGTTTATATATTTTTATGTTTGTTTTTGAATTATGTATTTTTTATATTTTGTGATAGTTGTAGATTTTTATGTATTTTGGTTTATGAATTTTTATGTTGTTTGCTTTATGTATTGTTTTTGTAGTTTTGATTATGTAGATTTTTTTTGTATTTTTAGATTAATGATGAAAGAACTTAGAGAAAGTAAATAAAGTTTAAAAGAAAATAAAAGACTAGAATTTTAGAAAAGGTGATACTCAGGTCTTCGGTTGCCTCCCAAGAAGCGCCTTGGTTTAATGTCGCTGGCTCGACGAACTTGTAGGGTTGTTATGTTGTTGGCGTAGCATCTCTGATGTTGATGGTTTGTCGATGCATTTTGTCTTCCTGAGTATAATATCTTTTTAATCTGTGACCATTGACGGTCCTTTCTCCTCCATTATCATCGAAAATAATGACAGCTCCTGTCGGGTATATATGTTTGATTGTGAAAGGCCCCGACCATTTAGTGCGCAGTTTTCCTGGAAACATTTTTAGTCTGGAATTGAACAGGAGGACTTTGTCCCCGACGTTTATATCCTTTCTTTTTATGTGGCCATCATGCCACATCTTGATTTGTTCCTTGTAGATTCTTGCATTGTGGTAAGCTGTCATTCGTAATTCTTCCAGTTCTTGGAGTTGAAGTTGTCTGAATTCGCCAGCGCTTTTGAGATCGAAGTTTAGTTGCTTAATGGCCCACCAGGCCTTGTGCTCTAATTCAACTGGAAAATGGCAAGACTTCCCATACACTAATCGAAACGGTGTTGTTCCGATTGGTGTTTTGAAAGCGGTGCGGTAGGCCCATAGAGCGTCAGATAGTTTGGTGGACCAATCGGTGCGGTGCCGATTGACAGTTTTTTCTAAGATAGCTTTAATTTGCCTATTGGAGACTTCAACCTGTCCACATGTCTGTGGATGATATGGTGTAGAAACTTTATGGTTGACTCCGTATTTTTTTAATAAGGCTTCAAAGCTCCGTTCCAAGAAATGTGATCCGCCGTCAGATATTATCGTTCTTGGGACACCGAATCTGGGAAAAATTATCTCTTTTAACATCTTGATTACCGGTTTTGAATCACAAGAGGTGGTTGGTAGAGCTTCTACCCATTTGGACACGTAGTCCACAGCGACTAAGATGTACATGAATCCGTAGGATGAGGGGAAAGGACCCATGTAATCTATCCCCCATACATCGAAGAGTTCGATTTCTTGCCACATGTTCAATGACATTTCATTTCTTCTGGAAATTCCCCCAGATAGCTGGCACTTGTCACATGATCGAACGTATTCATGTGTGTCTTTTGCAATGGTAGGCCAATAGAAGCCAGATTGCAGGACTTTAAGGGCTGTCTTTTTGGAACTCATGTGGCCCCCGGTGGGGCCTGAGTGACAATGCTCAAGAACCGAAGTGATTTCCGTCTCTGGGATGCATCTACGAAAGAGCCCATCGGCACATAAGCGAAAAAGATAGGGTTCGTCCCAGAAATATTGCTTAGCATCGTGAATGAACTTCTTTTTGTCGTGGTAGGATGCGGACGGGTGAATGATTCCTGTTGCCAAATAATTGACGATATCGGCATACTAGGGAAATCCATTAGTGACTTTCATTAGCTGGTCGTCCGGGAGGGAGTCTCAGATAGGTACTTTGTCTTCATCCTCGACTCTAATACGGATGAGATGGTCAGCAACGACGTTTTCCACTCCACTTTTGTCTTTGATTTCCAAATCGAATTCTTGAAGCATTAATACCCAGCGGATCAGTCTAGGTTTTGCATCTTGCTTTTGAATAAGGTATCTTATGGCGGAGTGGTCAGTGTAGACGATTACTTTAGCTCCAATCAGATATGAGCGGAATTTTTCGAACGTGTAGATGACAACTAAGAATTCCTTTTCAGTAGTAGTGTAATTCTTCTGTGCTTCATCCAGCGTCTTAGATGCGTAGTATATAACATAGGGTTTCTTGTTGATTCTTTGCCCTAACACGGCCCCTATGGCATAATCACTCGCGTCGCACATGATCTCGAATGGTTGCGACCAGTCTGGGGCTCTCAGAATGGGTGCAGAAATCAAGGCATTTTTCAAAGTTGTGAAACTTTGCAAACATTCTTGATTAAAGTTAAATTCCGTGTCCTTGGTCAGCAGTTGTGTCATGGGCTTTGCAATTTTCAAGAAGTCTTTGATGAATCTCCTGTAAAACCCAGCATGACCTAAGAAAGCTCGTACTCCTTTTATGTCTTTTGGTGGCATCAATTTTGAGATGACGTCAATTTTTGCTTGATCCACCTCGATCCCTCTGTTGCTCACTCTGTGTCCGAGGACAACACCTTCTGTTACCATGAAATGGCATTTTCCCCAATTTAAGACGAGGTTAGTGTCCTCGCATCTTTGTAAGACTTGAACTAGGTTGAGAAGACAGTTGTCGAAAGAGTTTCCATATACAGAGAAATCATCCATGAATATCTCCATTATGGATTCTGTTAATCCTGCAAAGATAGCAGACATGCATCTCTGAAAAGTAGCTGGCGCGTTACAAAGCCCGAATGGCATTCTTCTGAAAGCATATGTCCCAAAAGGACAGGTGAAAGTAGTTTTCTCTTGATCCTCCGGGTGTATAGGGATTTGGTAAAACCCGGAATAACCGTCGAGGTAACAGAAGAATTTCTGATGAGCTAAGCGCTCGAGAACCTCATCTAGGAAAGGTAGGGGGTAGTGATCTTTTCACATGGACTTATTAAGTTTTCTATAGTCGACGCACATTCTCCATCCAGTCACGGTTCTAGTGGGTACTAGCTCATTTTTATCATTAAGGACAACAGTGGTTCCCCCCTTTTTAGGGACCACCTGCACTGGGCTAACCCACTGAGAATCTGAGATGGGGTAGATGATACCAGCCTTCAGAAGTTTGAGGACTTCAAGACGGACCACCTCCTTGACGTTGGGATTTAACTTCCTCTGGTGTTCTCTTGATGGTTTAAACTCTTCAACCATGGGCAGTTTGTGCATCCATAAAGCGGGATTTATACCCGTCAAATCAGTCATTTTGTACCCAATGGCTTTCCTATGCTTCTTCAGTTCATATAGGAGTCTGTTTTCTTGATCATCCTCTAGAGTGGAGCTGATGATTACTGGACATAGCTTCTCTTCATCAAGAAAAACATGTTTGAGCCCTTCAGGTAGGGCTTTCATCTCTGGAGCCTTAGGTGGCTCAGTAGCTTCTATAATCGTGACGGCCTTAAGTTCTTCGAAAGTGTCTGTCGAATCTTCTTCAGATTTTTCCAAGCATTGTTGCATAATTTCACTCGCCGAGAATTCTACATCTGGAATAGTAAGGGTGTTTTCCAATTCATTGGTTGATTGAGATATTTCTAATTGCGACATTTGATATACGGCATCCAAGAGAAAAGCTTCCTCTTGAATGTTTGGACCTTTCATACTGTTGAGCACTCTGAACTGGAAAGCCTCCTTCCCAAGTCTCAAGATTATAGTTCCTGCTTCAACATCGATAAGAGCTTGGGCAGTAGCTAGGAAAGGTCTGCCAAAGATTATTGGGTATCTCAGGTCTTCTTGGATGTCCATAATAATGAAGTCGCAAGGGACATAAGAATTCTTTCCTATTCTGACGGGAATATCTTCGATGATTCCAAGAGGGGCAGTTATGGTAGAATCAGCTAACTGAATTGTCATTGTGGTAGGTAACAATTCAGTAAAGCCTAATCTTTTACACATCGAATAGGGCATAATGGATATGCTTGCTCCTAAGTCTGCCAAACCTTTCTTGTTGGAACCATTTCCAATAGAGCACTGGATACCGAAGGACCCTGGATCCTTCTTTTTCTTCGGCATCTTATTTAGCAAGATGTCAGAAGTGGTCTGAGCAAGTTTCACCGTTTCATGCTCTTCCGTCATGTACTTTCTTGATAAGAGGGTTTTAAGGTATTTAGCCCAAGCGGGCACCTCGGAAAGAGCATCGAGGAAAGGAATATCAATGTATAATTTTTTCATGGCTTCTTTGAATTTTTGGAACCTAGTATCCATTTTGGTCCCCTTCAGTCTGTTGGATAAGGTACTATGGGAGGGACCTCTGACATTGGTTCCTTTTCCTTTTCTTTCTCAGTAGAATTTTCTGTTTCTGCGCTTGAGTTTCTTGTTGGGGAAAGAATGGCTATATCATCTTCATGGGTGATTCTGTTGACATCAGGCAAGACACGACCAGATCGTGTGGTAACGGCGTTCAGTTGTTCTGGTCTGTTATGTCTCGGATTCGCCTCTGGTTGTCCAGCAAAAGTGCCGGCTTGTGGCTTCAACTGCGCGGCAATCTGTGCCAGTTGGGTCTCTACAGCTTTTTGTTGAGCTTGCTGGTTTGCAAGCATAGTCTATTGAGATTGAAGCATTTGTCTAATCAAGGATATTTCATCGGATGATTGGGGAGGAGCACCCCTTTGTTGATACTGAAGGACCTGCTGTCCTTGTGGTTGTTGTGGAGGTGCCGCTAGCTGCGGTTGTGGTTGCTGCAACTGAGGCTGTTGCAGCTGCGGATGTAATCCTGAATATTGATAGGATGGGTTCCTAGGGTAGTTGGATCTTTGAGGACCATTCCTATAGTTCCCTTGATTTTGGGTAAAATTACTCTGAAACCCAGGTGGCTGTTTGAAAGATCCGCCTTGCGTTTGTTGTTGCGGATTGGCTGTTCCAGCAGGATTTCCATATTGGAAACCCGGGTGATTTCTCAGTTTATCAGGATTGTAGCACACCTGGCCGGGTATCGAGTGAATTGAGTTAACTTGCTCCGGCATTTGATCTTCAGGATGTTCGATAGCAGGTTCATATTGCGGCACTGGTGGCTGCAAATCCATCATAACATTGTATAACATGCCACACGATAGTGTGGGATGATCGGATGCATGACAGGCTTCGCAGGTTCCAGTAGCCGCTTTTACTTGTTGAACTTGGGAGTTTTTCTTCTTATCATACTCTCCGAAAGAAGTTTCGAGAGCTTGCTGTTTGTTGGCAATAGTCTTCAAGGCTTCAGCAATAGCCTTGAGTTCCATTGATTCTTCAGCCTTGTAGACCTTAAGAACTCCCTTGGAGTGGTTAGCTGACCTTCCCCAATTAGATTGGTTCTCGGCCCCTATTGTGACTATTTTCCAAGCGTCTTCATAATTCTTTCTCATAAAAATTCCTCCAGATGAGGAATCTAAGAACTGCTTAATATCATCACTAACTCCTCTGTAGAAAGTTTCAATCAGTTGGTTCTGAGAAATGCCATGGTGAGGGCACTTTCTCAGGAGTTCTTTGAATCGTTCCCAAGCTTCTGCTAATGTTTCCCCAGGCAGTTGGGTGAAATGATTTATTTGACCCCTAATTTCATAGGTTAGCGAAGGTGGGAAGAACTTCTCCATAAATTTTTCTTCTAAGGGAGTCCAGGTCGTAATGATAGGATGCCTATCTAGAGCGTTATACCAGCTTAAAGCTCTTCCAAACAGGGTAAAGTGGAAAAGGTGTAGCATTATTGCTTCAAGGGAAACTCCTGCTTGGGGTACAAGTCGGCAGAGTGACTTGAACCTCTTGAGATGATCTATGCAGTCGTCACCTGGTCCACCTGAGAAAGAAATCCCATGCATTATATGGATCCACTGCGTCCGGATTTCAAAATTTGGGATGTTGATAATCGGTGGACGGACGGGGTGGTCATCTTTGTAATTCTTCGGGACTGCATAGTCTCGAAGTTGTTTACTTCTTAAAGCTAGTTGAGCAGCATCATTCTCAGCTTGGATATGAGCTTGCTCCTCAGCTCGAATCTCCGCCTATACTTGAGCAGGGGTATCTGTGATTAATTGTGCTCTTTGAGCTGCTAAGGCAGCATTGACTCTTTCCGCGATAAGGCGTTGTTCGTCAGCCATCTGTATGGCTCGTTGGCGACTGAGTCTGATCCTTCGGTGAAAGCTTCTTTCTACCTCAGAGTCGTACTCTGGCTCAGAGGAGAATCCGATGCGTTGCGGGGTTTGCATGCACGTATTCTACCTGAGTAGAAAGAAAGTAACACTTTAAGATGATGAAAGAAAATGAAGAAATCAAGAAGAAAAAGTGTAAAATCCTAATCAACCAAGAAGTAATTAAGTAGAGGCTAAAACGTTTCGTTATCCCCGGCAACGGCGCCAATTTTTGATGGAGTTTTGCAACACCACTAAAAATCCTAGAGATGATAAGTCTCTAAGTTTAGCCTTGCTTATAGTATGGTAAGATCTCCACCCACGTGTGCAAAGACACGCGGAAGTCTTATCGTAATATAGTTAAGGGTCGAATCCACAGGACAACGGTCTTGTTTAGAGTTAAACAAGATGGAAAACCTTTTAGCCTTACTTAACTACTTAAAGATTGATATTTAGACCGAAAGTTTGATTTGGTTGTTTTAAACTAAGTGCAAAGAAAGTAAAGGCAAGAAAGTAAAACTAAGATTTAGCAAATGATAATGAATCACTGGGGTTAACCAGGTATTTACCACCACTACGCATGAATTGTACTTATACCAAACATAGCAAGACTTGTAAGCAAGATACATGGATGTTATACAATACCGATGTCTTATAGGACAAGAGTAATGCATACATCCTTCATGGATTGAGTAACTCTCATTCGGTACATATCTACGTGTCAATGAAGATATGTAGTCTCCGAAGAGAAAATCTTACTCAACCTCGTGAAACGTGCATCGAAAAACTAACAAGCGAGCGATAATTATCAAATCGATTAGTATCCTTATAGACTATCCCTCTTTCGAGGATATAGCTACGAGAAACGTGAGAGTGTTGCAACGTCAGCCATCCCCGAACGAATGGTCAATTACTTTGCACCACTCTCTCCTCGGAGTGTGTTCCTCGACCTGTCAAGATTGCACTTTTGCACGTCAACTGATTCCATTTCATAGTGCAAAAGTACAATGATGGAGGTGAGTTTACTCCACTCCTTGGAAAGCGTTCCTAGATACCGAAACGGATGTGTGGTGGATACACACACTAGAAACCAACACTAAATCGGTATTCGAGTCTCGAGAGCAGTCGTAGACAAACCACAACAAAAGACAATAGATGCATACAAGAACGTGGCCAACATCCAAGCATGTATGAAATGATTTAGTATTAAAACGAAATGATAACATCTTTTTAGTACAATATACAAAACATGGGCAGCGAGGCTAATCCCCGCGCCCCAGTGAATGAAACTACTCGCTCCTCATAGAGGGAGCAACAAAGGAGGAGGCAAGAAGAGATAGAAAGAACAACATCTCCACTGAGGAGAGAAGGTTGAACCCTTGGTGGAGAGAGCAACGATCGTCACCCTTCGTGGCTTGCTTGACGATGGATCTTCTCCTCTCACCTTCTTTGTTGATGAGAGAGAAGGTAGCTCAGCGATGGAACGTGGATCTCAAACCGGCAGCCTTTGGGCGATGGATGGAATTGCTCTGGTACTGGAGAGGCAGCCTTTGGACGTCTGAGATGTCCCCCTTGGGAGGACCCTTGGGGTCTTATTTATAGGCCTTGAGTGAAGTCCAAACGGTTTGGAGACCGTTTGGGTTCAAGCGGTCTTGAGACCGTTTGGGTTCAAACGGTCTTGAGACCGTTTGGCGTCAAACGGTCTTGAGACCGTTTGGTGTCAAACGGTCTTGAGACCGTTTGAACTCCATGCGGTCTTGGGACCGTTTGGCTTCATGCGGTCTCGGGACCGTTTGAACTCCATGCGGTCTTGGGACCGTTTGGCTTCATGCGGTCTCGGGACCGTTTGAACTCCATGCGGTCTTGGGACCGTTTGGCTTCATGAGGTCTCGGGACCGTTTGAACTCCATGCGGTCTTGGGACCGTTTGGCTTCATGCGGTCTCGGGACCGTTTGAACTCTATGCGGTCTTGGGACCGTTTGGCTTCATGCGGTCTCGGGACCGTTTGAACTCCATGCGGTCTTGGGACCGTTTGGCTTCATGCAGTCTCGGGACCATTTGAACTCCATGCGGTCTTGGGACCGTTTGGCTTCACGCGGTCTTGGGACCGTTTTGAACTCCATGCGGTCTTGGGACCGTTTGGTTTATTCTTTTATGATTTTTTTGTGCTTTTTCTGCAAGTATGAAAGAAAAAAGTTAGTTTGATGATGTATTTACAAAAAAGGGATAAAGTTAGGATTATGTATAGTATAAACGTAAAAAGAGTATGGAAAACTAAAGAAAAAGACTAAGATTAACTACTAAAATAGGAGGTTATCAGGCATGCGTAATGTCCTATCTCTCACCCCCATAACAAGAGGAAATAAGCATTTGGCTGTAGTCCAAATACAGAGTTCTTCCTATTCCAAGAGTAGAGATGGTACATCCCACCTGGCCAGTACATCTTTAAATCAAAGTTGCAACGTGCCACATATGTCTCTATATCACAGACATCATGATATCAAACTAGTCTTGAACCTACTAAGGTTTATATCCTTGGTCATCTCCTCTAGGTCTATAGGGTACCAGCTCTTTTTGGGGTCATCCCTCTTCCCTCATGCATCAAGAGAGTGCCCTACTCATCTGCCCTTTGGGTCCCATGAGTTCATGAAGGTGATCAATCTCCTAACCCATGGCCCTCAGACAATGATAGTTGTTACCTCCCGACCCTATGGTCATGTGCAACTGGGGAATTAGGCAACTCCTACTTTCATCGGTCTTATCGCTACCTAACCCTAGGATAGACTTAGGATTCTCCACTATAGTACATATTCACTTAGAACCTTACCCAAGTCTTCATCATCTCTCTTTCTGCATTCATGGGCTGGCTTTCATCCTTTCATAGGGATCATGGCAACCTGCCTACCTTGGTCAAGCCTCATATTGGTTACCTCCATGGTAATACATTCATATGCAATTAGAGATGGATATCTATGGGTCTACAGGTTCATTCTCATACTATGTACTTTTCACTTAGCTTCTCAAGATCCTATGAGACCTCTTTAGGTTACCTTGAACCAAAAAAACTGATATACACCCTACCAAAGGGGTCCCTCTCCCAGGATGGGAGGAAAACTATCTCTTGACAACAAAGTCACAAAATCTCTTAGGTCTAGGGTTTACATCCACATGAGCATACTTAACCCTAGCAAGCTATTAAGGCACAAGCAGATCACCTACTATACAATGCTAGGTCATACTTGTCCTCTTTCCTCGATGTTGGATCAAGATCATACTTTCCCTTATCATCATCCTAGTTGTGAGGGGTTCATCAAACATATCTTAAACTTAAGGGGCTTCCCTTTTCCTCTATACAGGAGGAGTACCATGCTCGCTTCTACAGGAACTCAACTCTCATCATGAGCATTAGGTACACTACTTCCCCTCTTAGGCCTAGGAACCCTAGGTTTACTTGTAGGTGTCCAACTGCATGCTCTATCTCTTAACCATGAATCAAGCTTGCAAAAGGCATGACATGCACTTCCTGTCATCCTTCAACTCGAGCAACACTTAGAGTTGGGTCCTCCTTAAGGACAACCAACAAGGTACAAGGCCCGTTACTAAACCCTCCTAGGTCTAAGGAACTCTTCTTCCTACCTCAAAAGGTAAACACCTATACCGTAGGCACATATGTACCAGAAGTTTCATCTTCTCTCTCTAGGGTTTGGTCCCTCTAAAGGCAACCAAGTTGTCATCAACTTTCAGGGATCGATCATGAGGCGACCACTATCATCCATTATTCAGGGTTTTAGGCTTCCAACCTTCTTACTGGGTTTCCTTCTCTCTCTAGAGCTAACCCTACATCCAACCTCACCATTAGAGGTCCTCTCTTCAGGAAGGATCAACCTCCAAAAGCATGCCCTACGTGGGTGAAGCCTAGGTTTGAACTTATGTTTGTTCAAGATCATCCATAACCCTTTGTGCTCCATCATGATTCCTTATCCAGGGTTTCATCCTACTGTCAGCACCATGACGTGCCCTAGGTGCCAGCTATACCCTACTTGCACAAGCCCATAGGATTTCTAAGGTCCTTCACTAACATCATCATCTAAAGAGCTATCCTTTACCCTAACATACACGACCCTTCCCAGGGTTGGGTTGCCAAAGGTGCTGGGTCATCCATGGATCATATGGCATCCCAAAGGCATGTCCTTTCAAACACCTGGTCCAACTCATCTCTCTCTAACCTTCACTTAGGGTTAGGGTTAGCATCATCCTCAGAGGATGTCCCAGGTCTCTACTTGCAATGGAGATCTCTATCTCCAAGACTAACTTATCCTCCTGACAAGAAGGTCTAGCCTCAGGTCTCTTCTGAGGGCATGACAACTTATGTCATACGACCTAAGCATGTATCTATTCCTTAGTTTGCACTTAATCTATTAAGCTTATGTCCATGACATCTTATTTACATGTCTTTCATTAATTTGGTGGAGGATTCATTAAACCTTATTAACCTTACCCATACCTCAAGAGGGTGAGGAGAATAAATAAAACCCTAATCCTTTAGGTCCTTATCAGAATTTTCGTGATGAGAAGGGATGAATAAGGTGAGAAGTCCTAAAGGTATCTTATTTCGATTCATACCCTAAGACTTTGGCCAGGAATTCAAACGATTCTGGGAGTCCTCGTATTCCGACTAGCGGTGCGGAGGAAAATATTGCCAGCCCCCGGTCGTGATCCTTTTCTAGACACCTCCATCTTTCAGATAATCCTCTAATAACTCCCTTGGGTTCTATGGAGTTTGTAAAAATTTAATAATTATTAATGGTTAATTGAGGAACCTAGGCTCTGATACCAAATGTTACGACTCCACCTCCCGATAACCCCCAATTAAGGGAGATCGAGAGGTCGAAGCCGCACCCATGACTTCCGGATCAAAGGTTCAGCAATTAACCAAGAATAATTATCAAATTTTAACATACTATACTGAAAGTTGTAAGAAAATAAATTTTTGCATACATTTTTGAAAACTTGGATCTCTAAACTTCTATCCACTTAAGGATTCTACTCTAACTAATCCTCCTTGTATTTTACTTCATGTATTTCACAGTATGACGATTTACTATTTGTCCTTTCAGCTTGTACCTAAAACGCCGACAAACAAAATGTCGGTCAGCCGAAGCTGGTATGTGGGGGAAACAATAATCATGTAAATACGTCAACAATGTAATCATTCAATTAATCATTTAACAACTAAGATTACATTTTAGATATAACTCCGCGATCCAAGAGTACCCTATCCTCTATGTTGTCCCCATTAAACCCCTCATGATCCACCTATAAGTGAACCAATTTCTAGGGTTGAGTCACATGGCACTACTCGTAAGTAGCTCACTCCTTAACTCATGGCAGGCTAATGAGTCTCATGGCACTACACGTAGGTAGCCCAGTTTCTAACTCTCGGTAACCTAGACCTTGCTCTAGGATTACCCCTTTTTTCTTAGCCTTTTCATTACAATAGAAGTGGACCCGTATCTAGTCAGTCATATATACGCACATTTATAGTGATAATCATAGTCACTTTATAGTTGCATGAATTAAATAAACATCCAACAGTTATTTTCAAGCAACCGATTAAAACTTCGGGAATCGCCGTGAACTAGAGCGATTATTCATAATCATAACCACATACCTGATTTGATGAGTCATGCAGATTATTCAACATATACTTCATCTGTATACAATCAAGTCAATCAACAAATCCAAGCAAGTAATTCAATCATCACATAGTTCCTGAAATAAATATGTACTCTATTTATTACACACTTTATCAAGAAACTACTTTATTGACTTGGATTCACTTTCTAGGATTTCTAATCCGCATTAAGGTTTCATTAGTATTCATTAGGGTTTCTTAGATCAATTTCTCAAACTATATCCCTTTTAGGTTAACAAACCCTAAAATATCCTTTTCCATATTTATGAACCTTAATTGCTCAACTATTCATTTTAATAGTCTTTTATTGACTTAGGATCATCGCATCCCTATTTATTCATGGATTTGAACATTTAAACAATTAAAAGACATATTCATCTAAATTAGGGTTTTCAAGCTCATTAGTGCATAATCATGCACGAAACCCTAAATTAAACCAAATATATAAAAAGATCATCTTTTTAGATCCTATCCTCACTTTTATTAACAACAGGTTAATATCAACTTGAATTATCTAAATAATGTCATTAAGACTATTTACCATCAATCTAAGGGTTTTCCCTTAATTGGGGGTTATCGGGAGGTGGGGTCGTAACAATATATGTATATATAAACTATATATAGTTATATATAAAAAGCCTAGAAATGCCTAGGATTCCGTGTGGGCCCCTTAGGCGCTCCAAGGGAATGTCGAGCCGCCTATACAACCTTGGGATGCAAGCACAGTTCAGAAGTACCTCAAACACGATAGACAAACTATAAAGCTGAAAACTATATTATGAGATGTTGTCATAATGATGACTATAAGAGTATTCCAACATATTTTTCAACATAAAATGAGATGAGCGTCTTGTGTGTTAACTTGCATATTGATTCTAAATGTTTAATATCTCTTTTTCTTGTCAGGTAATTCATGGTGTTCCAACTTCCAACCTCAGCAGCATTTTGACATGAACATTATTATAAGAGATGCATTCATAACTGCAATGTCGAGCATTTTATATTTAATACAAGCCTACAAGGATATGAAGTGAAGAGCAAACTGGAATGACGAGGAAGATAACATGGCTATCATTAGTTTATTTGAACCTTAGACTATGTTAAGTCTTCATTTCAAGTAATATTAAGCATGTGTATTAATATGCAGCTTCAATTGAGATATTATGAATGGGTCAAGCCTTAACTAAGATTATAAAAAAACTTGTGTACCCTTTGGAGGCCCAAGGTATGAACCATGGGTCCGGGACCCAATACAAGCCTAATTAGATCACTTAGGGGTTACATATGGGTCCTTGGGATACAAAATTGGGAATTCAATATCTCATGATGATATTAAAGACCAAGGATAATTTTAATTGAAGAATAAAGATATAATGAGATCATAAATGAATTTCAACATATTCTAAGTTATCTTGTGACCTAGGTAACTAAGTAGTTATCTAGTAATTACTTGAAAGGCAAGTTTGGAGTGATTATCATATTAGATTAGATCTAATCTCTTTCCCAATGAGGATAATAGCAAAAGGAAGATGATCCCAACATTTGGAATAAATATAATTTATTATGCAGATTGAATAATTACTTCCTTAAACTAGAGTTTTATCTTAATCAAAAAGAATTATAAAATTAAAAATACAAGAGCTTGTCTCCACCCAGACATGGACTCTGGATCCAAGCGAGATAGTGGCAGAGAAGCTCCCTTCTCTGCCAGAACTCCAGCCAAGAGCCTGTATGAACAACCCCCACAATCCTAGACTCCCCATCTCTATCTAGTCCTTGATTTGCCCCTATAACAACACTTCATGAAAAGATATCAAGCCCAACCATATCTGGTTTTGCCATTATCGACAACAGAGGTGATAACACCCAGTTCCTAGGAATACTAGAAACCTAAGGCTACCCTAAAACCGTCTCTACCTTGAGTCCATTGCCCATTTAAGGTAACCTAAGGCGCTGACGTGACTCACACAAGGTAGGACAACACCCGATTGCCATCAAGATCTCATGAACTGTGCTACCAAGTTCTACCCTCCTTCCTGGCAACATGCAACCGAGACCTGGGAACCTGATGCACATGCGACCAATTCTTTGGTCCTAGAACCACATCAGGCAACCGCGAGGACCCTCGACCCTCAACATTGCTTGAGGAAGCCCATAGTGAGAAGCTCACCGGAGGGGTATCTCCAGACTGTCGTGAAGAGGCGTAGGTGGTGGAAACCGACCACCGAAAATTGAGAAAGCTTCCCCAGCCTTCAGAACCACACGAATGAAGGTAAACCTCCTCTTCCCAATCTTCGCGTATTACAATGTGTTAGCCAACCTTGGAACCCCACTTCCGGTCATCTCCGCTTGAGCCAAAAGGCTCGTTGTCTTCAGGAAGTCCTACCAGACTTGACCTGACCTCCAGCCCGTTGTTGCTAAGGTCTCCAACATGGTGTCAACCATGGTGTTGACTCCATGGATCATGGCTTGTGCGCGTGAGCTAGAAGGGAAGAATCCCTTGAACGGATTTACCATTATGCCCTCAATCTGTGTGACAAAGATGTCATTGTGTATGGGCAATAGAGTAATTTAGACTCTCTCAAAAGCCCAACCCGCGTGGACCAAGGCATTGGTGTGGAGCGAGCCCATTGCAAGACCCGACCCCACAACTGGAGTGGATAAGTTTATATTTGTTGATGTCCTCTGACTGACCCATATATGCTTAACTTGAAATAATTCTAAAAAATAATTGGTAGCTCATGTAATAATGAAATTATATACCATTTTGCTCAAAAAATTGTGTAGAATGCATATGAAATATAACTATGGCCAGATTTCGATCCTTGTTAAAGTAATTTGATTAATACATGGATACAAGGTAACTATTACATGTAAATCCTAGATTTGGTGAATAACATGTTGAATGCATTAAATATCTTTACTTTGTTATAGAAAATGATATTGTGGAATAATGAGATCCCAAGTTCTTAGTAAGATTAGGATGATGATGTATATTTAAAATTTCTAAGTAATATGAACCATATACATGGACTTAACCCTAATATCAATCCTAAACTTAAACCCTACACTCAACTTTGGTTAGTATCACATCGATACATGGCGACGCCCTAGTGTTAATCATATTGCTTGGATCTACATATGATTGGTTTGATTGCAACATAAAGTACTTGAAGTATACTCATGCATGATGTCTTCGTTGAATGTACGTGGTTAATAATGAATACTCACAAGTATCAACTCCCAAAGATTGTCGATGATTTCTCGATGTTTGATGAATAAACTGTTTGGATGTTTATTTAGTTCTAGTTTAACATATAATGCATACGTGTATCATATAAAGAAATTAAGATATTATGTATCCAGGGTAATACCTACTAAGGGGTAGTTCACTTAAGTCCCAATGATGGATAGGAAAGTGATTGTACCCAAAGTAGAGTAACAAGCATGTACTAGAATATCTAAAAGAAAATACAAGATCATATGTGCACCTATTTGCTTGTTAAATATATATGTACATATACACTTTTGTATGCACTCACGTACACAGTATAGTAATATATCGATCTATGCTTTGTTTGTCGACGTTTTAGGTAGTGTGAATATATTAACGATTGAAGATATGAAGATTCAAATGATTATATTGAAGATTATAAAGTTAATGTTACAGAGAGTATTAGTTAGATAAATAGTGATCTCTTTCCATGTAGTATATCTCTTCATGTAGTTCCTCTTTACTCAAAAGATTATGTAAACTCCTTTTGAGGAGAAATTAGCATCCATTTGTAGCATTCTAAGTTTATGAAATGAAATTGTTTGTTATTAATTGTTATTTCTAAAATCTAGATCCTGGAAATACGAGATTATGATCCTTGTCCCTATGATCTGTCTCAAATGGTGGGTAATTGGGGGAGGGGTCGTAATGGTAACAAATTTGTCGATTTTGCACCAAATTTACAAAAGCTACAACCATAAAGGGTTGATTTCCTTCATTTTCAAGGTCCAAAATACTATTACTTTGTTGTGTTGCATAAAGTTGAACATTAAGAAAGAATGTGAGTTATTGTGCTTGCATAACAGGACATTAAGAAATATTGCGAGCTATCATACATCTATAATATGAATCCAAAAATATATTCAGTGTCTTGCATAATGATCTAGAAACTTTGAATGAACTTATGAAATTGATAAAAACACATTTAAGCTTGTGAAACTGTGTTGTGCATATAAACAAGAGATTTAAATGATTAAAGTTTGAATTTTGCTATAGATGACTTTTTCCATAAAATGGTTGTGGCAACTAGCCCAACTTGTATTTGTTGGTGTAAATTAATTAGATGAAGGTTGGATGAGAGATGACAGTGCACTTAACTTACTTTAGAACATATAAATGGATAGGTCGAACGACATGTTCAAGATTTAACTCTAAAGAACAATTCCACGTTCAATGTAGCAAACAATTTTCCAATGTCATGGCTTAACATATAATTTTGATCTACGCACTATCCAACTATTTTTTCTCAACCACTTTCATCTACCAAAGTTACTTTTCAACCAAATATCTCCCCTCCCCCACCATTTTAAATCATTCTCCAACAATTCTCTCTCCAAACTAATTGGTGATCCAAGTTTGATCATCATCAGCACCAAAGAAGAAACTTTCCTTCATTGTGGCTTTTCTTGTCTAAAGAATAATTAGAGCTTTGGGTATTACTGTCGTTATAACACAACTAAATTCTATGATTCACTCTCCTCGACCAATGATCAGAGATCATTCCATCCTCCCAATTTATGTCAACGTCAAGGACCACTCATCAGGGGTTTGTCTTTTACATTTTTGCATGGGCCTAGTTGGAGCTTTCCAACGACGCTACTTTTGTATGGCTAACTCGAAAATGATGTCTTTGTTAAAGTTTGAAATGTTGAGCATTGATATTTTTTATTTGCACATTTACAAAGCAACTTGAATATAAAATGTGGAAATATCTTGGTGGTTGTTTTCTTCCAAAACTATTTTAGATAGCATCAATATCTCTCCCTTGGGATTCAAAAGAATATTTTCTTTTTCAATTGCCGTCTTTGTCGAGACCCCCTAAGTAGACAATATCCTATTTGATGAGATTCTTGGTGTCAAGCGATCCTCTCTTGCATATAATGCCAATTAGAATTTAATCAATAATTTTGTCTATGTATGTCGGAGTGTTACATAAAAAGATATGTTGGACGTTCTTTTAGGGTTTAATTTTTGTGGCACCACAGTGTACCAAAACATAACTCACGCATTGTTATGTGATTTTTTTACTCGTATTATAAAAGTACAAAATAATGAGGATATCAAATGAGTTGCTTTTTAGCTACCTTTAGTGGTCAGATTTTTAAGTTCAAATGTGGTGAAGGAAAACTATCATGCTAAAAAATGGAGCAATATAATAAAGTTATCAAAGGACAAGAATAATTACTACCAAACAACACCATATAACACCGATTAAACACAGTGTGGTGATATAAAATGTGTAGAGAATCATGCAAAGCTGGTAAGAAAATATAAGATCTTAACCAGGACATGAGACACAAACAGGGGGAAACAAGAGAACAAATTTAAATACACAACAAAGCATAGATAATACAAATTCTGGTAAAGTATAAGGTGTATCAAGCATTGTGTCGAGTAGGTAAGATGATGTGCCCAATAGGAGAGCCAGCCCAAAAGATCAATCTATTAGAGGGAGAGCCCCTCAGGCATATCAATCCCCTCTCAGGATCCCAAACTACTGAGGTAGGACTATTCTTGATCCTAACAAACCCACCCACTTAAGATCTGATGTCCTCGAAGGACCAAGCTTGGCATCTACCAAGGCAGATCCATTGGACCCACACACAGCAGTCCAAATACTGAGGTGAGACACTTTTGACAGCCCATAAGTGTGAAAGTGGGATAATGGGCCGAAACTGGGTTGGCTCTGGTACCAATTTGATATGCCCAAGAGAAGAGCAGCCTCATAAGATCAATCCAATAGGGGAAGGAGCCCCTTATGCCATATCAACCACCCCCCCCCCCCCCCCCCCCCCCGCCTCATAAGATCAATCCAATAGGGGAAGGAGCCCCTTATGCCATATCAACCCCCCCCCCCCCCCCCCCCCCCCCCCCCCCCCGGCGGGACTATTTATTGGCCCTAAGGTAAGAAGATAATATAACCAGGTCAGAAGAAACAAATGGGAGTAATCCGAGGCACACATTGACTCTAGCAAGTAAGGATAGTAATTGGCAAACCTGGGTATCCAGGAGTATTATTCTTTCCGGAGAGACCCTCATCTCAATGCCAGTGGTACAATGTTTACCGGTTGCCCTTGTTTCTTCAGACTGTGTGGCAAAGGTGGCAGCATTCCTGCATAAAGGTACCACACAACCTTATACAAGAGCATTTCATAGACAGGACTCTTGGGATATGAAACTGATTAAAAAATTGTATAGAAATTACGAAGTTTGTCTATGAGGCAATGATGACCGAAAGCGCAAACAACTAAAGGGTCATTGTAATGGAGCATTTTTTTTGTTGAAGGACTGTGGCTTCAAACACTTTTTTATGATATCAGAAGAACCGGGAAACATTACTCTGAAAATATGGCGATGGTCTGAAAACTCTTTAAGAGCTCAGCTAACCAGAAAACACTCTTTCTAACCGACAATTTAAGTATCCAGGAATTATCTAGGAGTCTAGCACGCAGCTGACTCACAAGGGAATGATTTTACTAATTCGCAGTAAACAATTTGGCACTCGTGCAGACGTCTAAGGATATAATATTACACGAGTACCATCATCGTGTCATGTAGCATTTAGATGGACAAGTGAAAGAGATGAAAAGATGTGTTGAATACTACCAGGCGAGCTTGCATCGTAACCATATAGCTCATTCAGAATGGTGGACTTGCCAACTCCAGGCGGCCCGATGACGCCAATAACAGTGAAGTCGGTGTTCTCCGTCAAAAACTGAAACCCCAACATGCCAGGAAAGAAATGTGAGGTAAACATTTCCACCGTCTAGTGCTACCTTCAAGTAAGCAATGGACGAAAAGGAGCGTACCGGGAGAGCTCGGTCAGTGTGGAACTCCCAGGAGTCTGAAGAAAGGAGGCCGAGAGAGCTGATGGCGGAAGGAGTCCGGGACCGTAGAACCACCGGATCGTCCTCCCGCTGAAACTTTCCGCCAGACTGGTTCACAAACCCAGGCTTTGCGAGGAGGATTTTGGGGGCAGGGGGAGGGAGCGCTGATGACGATTGGAAAGATGAGGATGCGGAGGATGGCGGCCCCGACATGTCTGCCGTCTCCTATTTTTCTGCTACAAAGCAGGTGTCTAACAGTGGGGTGAGTAGGATACAGCAGGAGGGGGCGGAGGGGATGAGCGGGAAGATACGGGAGCGGGCTACGATCATGTATTCGGCGGAGGAACTGAGGAGGATAAAAGATTAGTTGCGTATTGATGAAGTCCCTGAGGACGAACCGAGAGAAGGAGAAAACGAACAACAACGTATGGAAGGAAATATACGACCTGATGAACAGCGACAGAATGAGAAGGGTGATGGGAGCCAGTACAGGGACGGCGAGGGAACAGTGCAGTCAGCCACGTTTGGTTGTGATAATAGATTCCAGAACGATGAAGGATTCCGAGCTGTTACTAGAGCACAGATGAAGGTGGCAGTGACTACAAAAATGAAGAAGGGACACAAGGATTGCAGGGGCAGAAAGAAGCACCATCCCTGGGTATACAAAATGAGTAGAGACCAAAGATTGAGCATCGCTGAATCAGATGTGGTTTGGGAATAAAGTACAGGCAAGAGGGGAGGATCAGTGATATATGTGACATGGAACTGGACGAGCAACTTCCACACGTAGGGGAGGAAAAGAGACAGAAGCAAGAAGTGACAGAGAGAGACAAGAGGGTGTTATGACCCAAGTAGTGGAGATTGACGGAGTCCAATTCCGCGAAGGACAATGAAAATCCTAAGCTGGAACTGTCGGGATTTGAGCGACTCCGACACGTGTAGAGCTCTCCGTCTTGGATTTCGAGAGAATGCCCGAGCATAGTTTTTGTTATGGAAACTATGATATCAGATAGGAGGCTTGAGGAGGTTAGGAGAAGTTGTGGGTTCACGGAGGGGATGTGCATCTCAAGTGAGGGAAGGGCAGGTGGTATAGGTTTATGGTGGAAGGAGATAAAGGTGGAGATTCAAAATTATTCGCAAAGACATGTCTCAGCGTTAATCAAGGAAGAGGATGAAAGCAAGTCATGGAGAGCGGTGGGACTCTATGGGTGGGCGAATCAAGCTAGCAAAGTGAAGACATGGGAGCTTATGAGGAACCTCAAAGGTGAGTCGGAGTCTCCAATCATTTTCTTTGGTGATTTCAATGAGATAACTTCAAACTCTGATAAGCAAGGAGACCCCCCTAAGGAGGAAAGGCTGATTCAGAATTTTCGGGATGTCATCGATCATTGTGATCTGGTGGATGTGGGTTTTGAGCGGAATATCTTCACGTGGAAGCGAGGTCTGACAGAACAAACGCTAGTCCAAGAAAGACTTGATAGATTCCTACCCGATCTGACATGGAGAAATCTGTGTGGTTTTTGCAAGGTATATCACTTTCCCATTCATGATTTGGATCATGCTCCCATTTTGTTGAAGGCGGACAACAGACGCACAAAGCTAAAGAAAAGGAATAAGCACTTTATGTTCGAACATATGTGGGTGGGCGAAGAGGGCTGTGACAATTCCATTATAGAAGCATGGGAGGCCAATGGTGGTGCTGATTTGAAGACAAAATTCACAAAATGCAAAAAAAATCTTTATGAATGGGCAACGGAGAAATTTGGAAAGAGGAAACGGAAAATAAAGGAGCTGGAAAATGAACTGAAAGGGCTGCAATCTCTCCATCCGGCGCAAATAAATCTTGACAAGGCGGAGGAAAAATCGAAGGAACTACAATACTGACTGCAGAAGAATGAGGAATATTGGGCGGCGAGGGTGCGAGTCAAGGAGTTGAGGGAGGAGGATAGGAATACTGCTTACTTCCATCAGAAAGCCACTAACAGAAAGAGAAGAAATCACATCTCTGGTTTAGAGGATGAAGATGGGATCACACATTCACAGGAAGGGAAGATCCAAGAAATTATTCTGGGCTACTTTGCAAAGCTGTTCAAAACAAGTAGTCCGACGGGTTTTGAAGAAGCAACTAGGGGGATGCGGCACATGGTCACGGAAGAGCAAAGGAAGGAGATGGAAAGGGATATTACGGTGGAGGAGGTCTGGACAGCGGTTAAACAAATGCATCCAAATAAGGCGCCGAGACCTGATGGTTTAAAGGCAATGTTCTACCAACATCATTGGAAGACGATTGGGAAAGATGTGGCGAATTATATCAAAGGATGGTGGAAAGGAGAAAACAGCATAAAGGAGTTCAATGACACCCTTGTTGTCCTCATACCAAAGACTGAGCAGCCGAAAGCCATGGGGGATTTTAGACCCATAAGCCTAAGCAACGTGGTGTATAAAATTGCATTGAAAGTGATGACAAATCGTTTAAAACCGGTTATGGATAGCATCATTTCTGAGAATCAAAGTGCCTTCGTCCCGAGGAGATTGATAACTGATAATGCTCTCATTTCCTATGAAGTGTTCCACTACATGAAGAGAGACAAAAGACAGAAGAAGGTAGCTTGGCGCTCAAAGTGGACATGTCCAAGGTGTATGATAGAGTAGAGTGGACGTTCCTTGATGAAGTGTTGAAGAAGGTGGGGTTCGGGACTCATTGGAGAGATAGAGTTGAAGATTGCATATCATCTGTCCATCATACCTTTTTTGTAAATGGAGATCGGACCCAAAGCACGACGCCTTCATGTGGACTACGCCAGGGTGACCCTCTTTCCCCTTTTCTTTTTGTCTTATGCGTAAAAGCTTTTTGTAAATTACTTTCCATTGCTGCCCGCAACTCCTGGATACATGGGATCAAACCATGTAGGGGAGCGCCATCTATCTCACATCTCTTTTTCGCAGGTGATAGTATTCTTTTTGCTAGAGCTACCAATGCAGAGTGCTTGAAGATAGCTGAAATCATCAGCCAGTATGAACAAGCCTCGGGTCAAAAAATCAACCTTTCAAAAACAGAGGTGGTCTTTAGCAAGGGAGTAAAAGCGGAAAGAAGGAATGATATGAAACGGCTCTTAGGTGTCAAGGAGGTATACAGACATGCTAGCTATTTAGGTTTGCCAACAGCCATGGGCAAGTCTAAAAAGCAAGTGTTCAATTTTATCAAGGAAAGAATATGGAGGAAGCTTCAAGGATGGGCGGATAAATTACTTTCCAAAGCAGGGAGAGAGGTCCTTATTAAAGCAGTGGCACAGGCTATACCCACATATATTATGAGCATCTTCCAGCTACCGGCGGGTACCATAGATGATATCCAAAAGATGATTACGAGATTTTGGTGGGGCGCAAAAGATAAGGAGAGGAAAATAGCATGGATGAGTTGGGACAGGATGTGTAAGCCGAAACGCCAAGGAGGACTTGGTTTTAGAGATCTCCAGACTTTTAACCAAGCACTCCTAGCATGACAACTATGGAGGATGGTCACCAATCCAGAAGCTCTAGTGACCAGGGTCCTAAAGGCAAAATACTTCCCAAGAACATCTATTTGGGAGGCTAGAAGGGGTCATGCACCAAGATACACGTGGAGGAGCTTATGGGGGGCGAAGGCCCTTCTCAAAGAAGGATCTCAGTGGAGAGTGGGAGAGGGGATAGAGGTGAATATATGGAAAGACAACTGGCTGCCCGGGGGAAGTGAGCTGTTGGAATTACATAAGAAGGAAAACTGTCCAGAGTATGTTGTGGTCCGGGATCTTATGACCGAGGACGGCAGGTGGTGGGATGGGGGAAAAGTCCGGGAATGCTTCCTGGATGATATAGCAAAGAGAATATGCATTATTCAGCTGAGTGCGAGGAAACCCAAAGATGCGTGGATGTGGTGGCCTACCAAGGATGGATCTTTCTCGGTTCAGTCAGCGTATTGGCTGGGATTGACAGGTATAGAGGAAGCAAGACGGTACAGAAATCGCCAAGATCATAGTCTATGGAAAAAGATATGGCATGGGGGATGGTGTCCAAAAATAGCACACTTTCTGTGGAGGATTTGCACGGGATGTTTAGAGACGCGGGGACGTCTATTTGATAGACATTGTTTAGAAGATGGTACGTGCACGTTGTGTGGGTCAGAGAAGGAAACTATCAACCATATGCTCTTCCGATGTCCTAATGCAACAGAAATTTGGGAAAAACCGCCACGTGAAATCCAAGTGGGCATGGCGGATTACAGAGATGAGGAAGTGGGAGTAATAATGGAATCAATATTAGAGAAGCCATCCTTGAAGACAATGGAAGCAGCAGTGGCTGCTATGTGGGCAGCGTGGCGGGTGAGATGTAAACGGGTGTTCCAGGAGGATGGGATTCATTGTGGATATATCTATAGGGAGGCGTTGACGGTGGTGCATGCGGGAAGAATGAGAGAAAGTAAAATATGGAAGCATAGGAACGTAGCTAGTTGCTCAAGTCAGCCATGCATGGTGACAGCGGACGGGGACTACGTGGTGGATACTCGTCAGAATGCAGCGCAGCGGCAAGTCCCTAGCTTTGGCAGCCACCGAGCGAGGGAACGGGAGCATGAGGAGGATCGTGGAGGCGGGAGCAGAAACCAGCCAGCGGATGCGACAGCCACCGAACAACACAGGGAAGGTACAGGGCTCGATGAGTGGCAGATGGAGGGGGGAACGAACAATGAACCGAATATTAGCAGACCGAGCAGGTGGATGAAACCGGCAAGAGGAAGGATAAAACTCAATACTGATGGCTCAATAGGGGAGGCGGGAGATGCTAGAATTGGAGTGGTGGCCAAGAACGAGGAGGGCGAGCTTATGGGTATGATGGGGAAGAAGATAGAGTGGGGGGAGAACATCACCATCATCGAAGCTCTAGCTGTTAGAGAGGCGTTGCTATGGGAAAGAGAAAAAGAATACAATCAGGTGGAGGTGGAAACGGATGCTATGGAGGTCGTCTACGCATGCAAAAGAAAGAAGTCGAGGAGGGATTATTTGGGCGTCTTGACGGATGATATTATATCTCTTTGTAGTTTGTTTTCTTTTTGTAGTTTAAATCATGTCAGTCGTAGGTGTAACAGGGCCGCCCATGAGGTTGCCAATTCGGCTCGTAGGGGTCAAGCTGATAGGTTTTCTTCTTTTCAGTCTTTTCCGTCCAGTCTGGTGTCCATTATAAAACTTGATTTGGTTATTTAGTTTGGTTTTATGCGGGGTGCCCCAATCATAGGGCTTCCCTCCCTCCCTAAAAAAAAAAGTAGGTGTCTAACCCGAATCCTTTTTTCCTGTCGAGCAATTCTGAACTGCTACGAAATTCAGGATGTTAGCACTACACAACTGGAGGAAAGGTGTAGGGAGAGGAGAGGAGTTTTACAATTGCAAAATGGCGCTCCGTGCTGGAGCTCGCAAGAGAATGGGGTTTTACAAAAGCTTATGGTGAAATATGGTCTCGTCCATGGGATACAAGAGAAGTTAATTATTGTTTTTCTTTCTTTTCCTTAATTGGGGATTTCTATAGTACATATAGAAGCCTTTGTGTTCTCAAAATATGGATAAATTAGCTGCGACTCAAATCATTCCAACATCCGAAGACCTAAAAGAAAGCCCCCAACACATGAAAAAGAAAACCATTTTAGACACAAAACAAAAACTAAAGTTGTATTTGGTACGTGGTGACAATATGTGGTGATGGTGACAGTGACGGTGAAGGTTATAGTGATAGTGACAGTGATGGTGAAATTGTTAAAAATTATTTAGTAACATCTCATGGTGATGGTGAAAGGGATGGAGAAATATTCATGGTTACCATAATGGGGATAGGGAACTATTTGTCTTGGAGGAAAAAATGTATCTGGGAAAAAGGTGGCGAGAAATTTGGTCTTGGAGGGAGAAAACTCGTCTTGAAGAGAAACATTGTGGTGAGAAAGTTTTCTGTTAGAAGGGAGATTTTTAACTATAAATAAATATCTTTATTGGTAATGGGTACATTAACAAATATAAAAAAAATTGTTCAGAAAAAATAAGATATATAAATAGTATTAGAGAAAAATGTATTTTGGTGGGAAGTCAAAATTTGTTGGCGGAGAAAAGATCTTAGAGGAAAACATGTGGCATGGGGAGGAATAATATAGTAGAAATTTTCTTTTCAAATATATCCATATATTAATGGAGATTTAAAAAGAACTTTTTTCACCATCATTAACCATGCTTTTCCATTAGGACAAAAACATGCCAAAGTTCACCATGGATTCACCACGAAAAAATTCTCTATCACTATCACCATGCCTACCAAACAATATTTTTGTTTCATCATCATTCCCTATCACCATGATTCACCATGTACCAAACGCAACCGAAGTTTACTAATTACAAAAAAAGGGTTACCGGAGCCACTTAGCACCCTTATCAGATAGGAGTTTCTTAGTTTTTCCATCCTATATAATAGACTCCTCTAGTTGATTGGTGGCCTTCTAGATATAGAACAAAAATATATAGGGTTCGGCTAGCCTAGCCCCATATTTTGCAAACTTGTGGGCCAGTCTATTGGCTTGTTTGTGGACCATAAGGAAATTCCACCAATGCTCAAAAATGGTGTCTCTAGATTTGTCTAGGTGATACTTGTGTCTCCGAAGTGGTCTTGTATACCCATCAAGCACATATATCAACATCTAGTTGTCACACTCCACCTGTATTCCACTTAGCCTCTTGTTGATATAGAATTCCATGCCTACCTCCAAAGCTCTAATGAAACACTCTAGGTGGTTTGAGTCCAAAGATGGTCCCATAAAACTAAACAAAATTGTGTCTACCTGATCTCTGATGACTCCCTCATATGTGTGTCCTGACATTACATGGCCCCTCTATTTTCTCCTTCGTACCCCCTCCCAATGTTAAGCTTAAATTGTGATTGTAGAGTTTACCCTGTTGGTATGTATGCCCATAGAGCAAGTCATATGATGATTGTAATGGGATACTTTGTAAATGATTTGAATAATAATAAAGGCAATTTCCAATCTATATGTTTAAACTGTTTCTGAGATGATGGTGTAACATGATAGATGTCTAAAGAATGGTTTTACTCAATGACGTATGCTTTTAGGTTCACGACCTAAACGATGAGATCATATGGATGTTAAGAGTATACATTCTTGTTTAGTCCCTAGTCGGTTGTTATTGTGGAAATAACCATAGACATCAATAACACTAAAGACTAGATTGTGTGTTGGTTGATGACAGATTCTCATTAGTCATGATATGGTGATATCAAACCAAGCACATAGGTACTTGTTAGAGAACAAGGTATTGGACAGACCCACCGTGAGAGTGACACATGGAACCATGACATGGTAGTCACAGTCAGCTCTCACAGTGATGGTGGTGAGTGTGATTCTTAGACCTGAAATCAATACACTCAACACATGTCGTTGGGTACACTTTGACATCATCAAACGCAGTCCTGAAACATGGGTTGTTATAAAGGTGATGATTGGGTGGCTTTGACACATGGGGCTTTTGAGGGGTGAGTGATAGATATGGGATTTTTCCCTCCTGAGGGAGTTTGATATCCTTGGCCACTTGATGAGTAGGATTGAGAAAGGCATGCGCATGCACGTATGAATCAATATGTGATATTGATGTCATACACATCTCACTCGGTCTACTCTGAGATCAAGGAAATGAATGAACATTGACAGGATGACTGTTCCATGCCTCGAGTTCATTCTGGATATCAGTGACAAAGGAATTATACATTCACTGTAACACCATTCACGGATTGTAGGATGAAAGTTGTTCTCCAACTTTCTACTTTCACTTGGGTAGCAATGATGTGTGACTAGGCACCGCTCTTTGCTTGTGAAGTCATAAGTGTTATGGACTTTCACTGCCAACGTGAAATGGACCTGCAGGGTCACACACATAGGATTTAACCTGGAAGAGGAGTTTTGTCCACAAGCAATGTTTAGATTGATTACTAAAAGAGTTTAGTAGTTCAATTAAACACTCAATTAATCGATATCTCAATATCATAATGTTCAAGGTGTTGGACGCATTGATTGGAGTATCGGATTGATTGAAATCGCATTATGACTGATTCTGCACAATCTGCATTCCCAACCGATCGGTTCATGTGATGAACCGGTCGGCTGAGGTTGCTGAACCGGTCGGCTCAATTGTTGAACCGATCGGCTCATGCACAGAGTGAAACGACCGGTTCAAATGTTGAACCGATCGGTTCAACTGGTGCAATCGAGCAACTTGGGAAAGTAGGATTGGTGAGAATTTTCCTTTCGTTTCAAATTGCCCAATTCGATTGGGAATAATATTGGTATTCAATACCAATTGGGAAAGAAACAAGGAAAGTTAATCGGGAATCAACCTGGAACCCCAACCGACCAGTTCATGAGTGAATCGATCGGTTCAAGGGTCCCAAACGATCGGTTCAGTGGTGAACCGATCGGTTCAGGTCGCCAACCGATCGGTTCACTTGTGAACCGATCGGTTCAGGTTGCGAGATGGTTGCTTTTTGTGGAAAATCCCAAACCCTTCTACTCCTGCTTTTAGTCCCGTATTGCCGAGCACAGAGAACCCTGTCCCATGACCCGCCTATATATATAGGGGTATTGGGGGCTTCTCAGAGTACAACTCAGTGCAAGTTGATTGCTCTGCAAAGTTTTCATTCTCTTTGGTTTTGGTCACCGAGAGAGAGCCCGAGCAAGTGCTTCCCGCAAAGGGAGGTGCAGCAAGGGAAGGACAACTGCAGTTGCAATTGACAGCAGGAGAGTGTGTTGGCGACTAGTACGTCAACAGGAGGGGGCGACTCCTTCCACTTCCTTGTGGGACAAGGAGAGTGGAGTTCCAGGTGGTCCATGTGGACTACTTCAGAGGCGGGAGGTCACTTCCGCTCAGGAGGACAACTGTCATCCGACAGTCCGGTAGGAGGAGGAGTCTTCAGTCCCGGTGCGACCAGGAGCTGCATAGACACCGTCCAAGACCAGAGGTGAAGACCGCGCAAGGCGCGTGGCACTGTCGCCGAGCAAGCCTCGGGACAAGGTATGATTCACAAACCATCTTTACTATTATATAGATGTTGACGTGATTCCTTTTGTTTTGGGTTTGGAGAGAAATTTTTTTTGTTTCCGCTGCTTCTCTGATTCCTACAAAACCCAATAGTGGTATCAGAGCCACGTCAACCTCTCTATATTTTAGGATTATCGATGTGATTGATTTTGGTTTGTCGCCTTTATTTATTGCATGCGATGTGAATAATATCGGCTTTATACATGTCCAATCCACAAATCCCTAATATACATATATGATATGTAATATTAGTGCACTCGATACACGTCGCCCTTAAACGAGTTTCGTGGTGGATGTGTAGCATGATTATGGCCTATAAACCCCTATATCTGTGTGTGGTTGCTTGCATCTCGGTCTGCGCACCGATTCCCTTCTCCTATTCCTGATGTAACTCGAAATAATTCGAGAATTCTTTTCCTACCTTTGCTCCCCCCGAATGTAACTCGGGGTTTCACAATTCAATTGTAAATAGGATAGATTTTATTTCCTGTTATGTCAAAGAACGGCGGACAACCTGAAGACGATCGGTTCAAGGAGTGAACCGATCGGTTGGTGATCCAGACGGCCGGATCGAGGAACGAGATGAGCGGGTGGCGACCTGAGGAGATGCACGATGACTGGTGAACCGATCGGCTGGAGGTGCCAGTCGATCGGCTGGTGGCACCCGAACAACCTACCTGATGGCGAGCCGATCAGTCATGGAGATGAGCTGATCAAACCCAGAAAGGCAGGCACAGATTTCATCTTATACAGGTTGCATGTGATGTAGACCTAGATGACCGTGATTCCTCTTGGCTCGAGGAATCACAAATAGGATGGTCATAATCATTGCTTTTTATCGTTTATGCATGTTTTCTGTGGGATATAGCATGTATATGATACACACTATATATTGTGGTGATTGGATATGTATATGTATATAAAAACCAAATCCCTCATTAAATATTAAGTTTTAGATGCCTTCCAAATGCGACACACGTGAAAAGCTTGATCGACCAAGTGTGGGCACACCCTAGCGTGGTGCACCGTCTATCTCGTGGAAGCATGAAGGATGAATGTGTGGGTCTGCCCTAGCAGGGTGCATGTTCATCGTGTTGGCTTTGGGTCGGACTTAACAAGGTGACCTAGATAGGATCTAGCACCTTGAGGCATGGAGATGATCATTGCAAGGAGTTGCATATGACATCTTTCAAGAGTTGCATATGATGCAATTGGCAAGAATTGCCTACCTGAGAGATCGAAGTTGTGGGTGACAGCCCTAGCTGGTCCATGGCTCAGAGGATTTTAGGATCTTGACCCACTAGAAGATTGTACGCTGCAATCTTCCAAATTGATGGTGAGGGCTATCAATTTGAGTCAAAATAGTGGGAGCGGTAATTAATTAAAGGCCTAATTAACTATCGTCAAATTTTATTCAAATCAAATCAAAAAGGTTTTGACAAATGCAAATTTTCTCTTGTAGAATGGCAAAAGAATCATCTTTTAAAATGGGCAAATTAATTGAGAATAAATTCCATAACTGGTTGAGGACTGTGAGAAGTGTTCTGCACAATCCAGATATACCAGGAGCCTTAGAATCCACTCTGTGTACGCTTAATGCGTTGGTGAAGAAGAAAGTAGGTAAGGGAGAGAAGTGTTCTCTCGCCAAACCAATTTCTTCTACATGGAGAGGATGGAAGGAACAATGGAAGAAGAAGTCAGAGATAGAGATCTCTACTTCTGGTGTATACGTGATAGAGATTAACTTTACTACTTCTTCGTCATGGGTACTTGATACCGGATGCGGATCTCACATTTGTTCAAATGTGAAGGATCTTAAGAGAAGTAGGCCTTTGGGGAAAGGCGAGGTTGAACTACGAGTTGCTAATGGGGTAAGAGTTGCCGCCAGTGCCGTAGGAACCTATGAGTTAACTCTACCTAGTGGGCTAAAAATAGAGTTGAAGAACTGCTATTATGTACCTGCCATAAATAGGAATATCATTTCCATCTCTTGTTTGGACAAAGATGGATTTGAATTTCTTTTTAAGAATGGAAAGTGTTCCATTTCTAAAGATGGGATCTTTTATGGCAGTGCCCCTATGTCTTATGGTCTATACTTGATAGACTTGGAGACAAGTGTATACAACGTAAACACCAAAAAGCAAAAACTCAACGACTCAAACAAAACATATCTCTGGCATTGTCGTCTAGGGCACATAAATGAGAAGCGCATTTCTAGACTCCATAAAGATGGTTATCTAGACTCTTTTGATTATGAATCAATAGAGACATGTGAATCTTATTTGTTGGGCAAGATGACCAAGACTCCCTTTTCAGGTAAAGGTGAGAGAGCTAGTGATCTATTAGGACTCATACATACTGATGTATGTGGGCCTTTTAGAACTAATGCCAGAGGTGGGTATCAGTACTTCATTACCTTTACTGATGACTTCAGTAGGTATGGCTATGTAACCTGATGAAACATAAGTCAGAAACCCTTGAAAGGTTCAAGTATTCATGAATGAAGTACAGAACCAACTTGGTAAAAGTATTAAGGCACTTCGTTCCGATCGAGGTGGAGAATACTTGAGCCAGGAGTTTGAGGACCTTCTGCGAGCCCGTGGTATTGTATCACAATGGACTCCGCCTGGAACACCATAGCATAATGGTGTGTCTGAAAGAAGGAATTGCACATTGTTAGATATGGTGCGATCAATGATGACTTTTGCTGCTCTTCCAATTTCTTTCTGGGGTTATGCTCTTGAAACCGCCGCATTTACACTTAACCGTGTGCCATCTAAATCGGTTCAAAAGACACCATATGAGATATGGACTGGGAAGCGTCCCGATTTGTCTTTTCTGAAGATTTGGGGTTGTGAGGCTTACATTAGGAAAATGTTTCCTGATAAGCTTGGACCCAAATCCGATAAATGTTATTTTGTTGGATACCCCAAGGAAACGAGGGGATACTATTTATACCACCCTACTGACAACAAAGTGTTTGTTGCCAGGACAGCTGTGTTCCTAGAGAAGGAATTTATTTCCAAAGGAAGCAGTGGGAGGAAAATAGAGCTTGAAGAGGTTCAAGCCCAACAAGAAAACAATGAACCGGTAGATGTACCAAAGGAAAATAGAGATTCACAAGGTGTTTTGGAATCTCAGTCTCCTCAGGTAACACAAGGACCTCGTAGATCTAGTAGGACCCGCCTTGAGCCTGAGAGGTTTGGATACCTTGTAACTCAGGAAGGTGGAGAGTTGATCATAGATGATGATCCAACTACCTACGTAGAGGCTATGGAGGGACCAGATTCTGAGAAATGGCTTGAAGCCATGAGATCCGAGATGGAATCCATGTACTCCAACAAAGTATGGACTTTGGTGGAACCACCCGAAGGAGTAAAACCCATAGGGTGCAAGTGGGTCTTTAAGAAAAAGACCGACATGGATGGCAATGTGCAAACTTATAAAGGCAGATTGGTTGCGAAGGGTTTTCGACAAATTCAAGGTGTTGACTATGACGAAACCTTTTATCCAGTTGCCATGATTAAGTCCATCAGGATCATGCTTGCTATTGCAGCTTACTATGACTATGAGATTTGGCAGATGGATGTCAAAACCGCATTCCTTAACGGGAATATTCATGAGGATGTGTACATGACACAGCCTGAAGGTTTTGTAGATCCAAAGAATGCCAATAAAGTCTGTAAACTGCAAAGGTCAATCTATGGATTGAAGCAAGCATCTCGGAGTTGGAATCTTCGATTTGATGAGGAAGTGAAAGTGTTTGGCTTTATTCAAAATGAAGATGAACCTTGTGTGTACAAGAAGGTTAGTGGGAGCTCGACCACATTCCTCATATTGTATGTGGATGACAAACTTTTGATGGGGAATGATGTCTTAGCCTTAGAGAAGGTAAAGACTTGGCTTGGGAAAACTTTCTCAATGAAGGACTTAGGAGACGCATCCTATATTCTAGGAATTAAGATCTATAGAGATAGATCTAGAAGGCTTCTTGGACTAAGTCAGAGCACGTACATTGACAAGGTGCTGAAGCGGTTCAGCATGGAGAACTCAAAGAGAGGCAACGTTCCAATGCTACATGGAGTTACCGTCTCTAGAGCTCAATGTTCCCAATCTTGTGAAGAGAGGGAGCGTATGAATGGGATCCCATATGCATCAGCCATCAGATCCATCATGTACGCTATGTTGTGCACACGCCCAGATGTCTCATATGCTCTCAGCATGACGAGCAGGTACCAGTCAGATCCCGGGGATGCTCACTGGACAGCTGTGAAGAACATCCTCAAGTACTTGCGAAGGACTAAGGATCAGTTTCTTGTGTACGACGGCGAGGAAGAGCTGGTTGTAAAGGGTTACACCGATGCAAGCTTCCAAACCAATAAAGATGATTACAGATAGTAGTCAGGATTTGTGTTTTGCCTTAATAATGGAGCTGTGAGCTGGAAGAGTTCCAAGCAAGAAACAGTTGCCGATTCTACTACAGAGGCCGAGTATATTGCTGCTTCGAATGCAGCAAAGGAGGCTGTGTGGATCAGGAAGTTCATTTCTGAACTTGGTGTAGTTCCCAGTAGCTGTGATGCAATTGAGCTTTTATGTGACAATAATGGAGCTATTGCACAAGCTAAGGATCCCAGATCACATCAGCGGTCCAAACACATACTGCGGCGCTTCCATCTCATACGAGAGATCATACAACGAGGAGATGTGAAGATTTGCAAAGTACCAACTGAAGACAACATAGCTGATCCACTGACTAAGGCCCTTTCTCAGCAGAAGCATGATGGTCATGCTAGGTCACAAGGACTGCGTTTCCTTGGTGACTGGCTCTAAGTGCCAGTGGGAGTCTGTTGGTATGTATGCCCATAGAGCAAGTCATATGATGATTGTAATGGGATACTTTGTAAATGATTTGAATAATAATAAAGGCAGTTTCCAATCTATATGTTTAAACTGTTTCTGAGATGATGGTGTAACATGATAGATGTCTAAAGAATGGTTTTACTCAATGACGTATGCTTTTAGGTTCATGACCTAAACGATGAGATCATATGGATGTTAAGAGTATACATTCTTGTTTAGTCCCTAGTCGGTTGTTATTGTGGAAATAACCATAGACATCAATAACACTAAAGACTAGATTGTGTGTTGGTTGATGACAGAATCTCATTAGTCATGATATGGTGATATCAAACCAAGCACATAGGTACTTGTTAGAGAACAAGGTATCGGACAGACCCACCGTGAGAGTGACACATGGAACCATGACATGGTAGTCACAGTCAGCTCTCACAGTGATGGTGGTGAGTGTGATTCTTAGACCTGAAATCACTACACTCAACACATGTCATTGGGTACACTTTGACATCATCAAACACAGTCCTAAAACATGGGTTGTTATAAAGGTGATGATTGGGTGGCTTTGACACATGGGGCTTTTGAGGGGTGAGTGATAGATATGGGATTTGTCCCTCCTGAGGGAGTTTGATATCCTTGGCCACTTGATGAGTAGGATTGAGAAAGGCATGCACATGCACGTATGAATCAATATGTGATATTGATGTCATACACATCTCACTCGGTCTACTCTGAGATCAAGGAAATGAATGAAAATTGACAGGATGACTGTTCCATGCCTCGAGTTCATTTTGGATATCAGTGACAAAGGAATTATACATTCACTGTAACACCATTCACGGATTGTAGGATGAAAGTTGTTCTCCAACTTTCTACTTTCACTTGGGTAGCAATGATGTGTGACTAGGCACCGCTATTTGCTTGTGAAGTCATAAGTGTTATGGACTTTCACTGCCAACGTGAAATGGACCTGCAGGGTCACACACATAGGATTTAACCTGGAAGAGGAGTTTTGTCCACAAGAAATGTTTAGATTGATTACTAAAGGAGTTTAGTAGTTCAATTAAACACTCAATTAATCGATAGCTCAATATCATAATGTTCAAGGTGTTGGACGCATTGATTGGAGTATCAGATTGATTGAAATCGCATTTGACTAATTCTGCACAATCTGCATTCCCAACCGATCAGTTCATGTGATGAACAGGTCGGCTGAGGTTGCTGAACCGGTCGGCTCAATTGTTGAACCGATCGACTCATGCACAGAGTGAAACGACCTGTTCAAGTGTTGAACCGATCGGTTCAACTGGTGCTACCGAGCAACTTGGGAAAGTAGGATTGGTGAGAATTTTCCTTTCGTTTCAAATTACCCAATTCGATTGGGAATAATATTGGTATTCGATACCAATTGGGAAAGAAACAAGGAAAGTCAATCGGGAACTAACCTGGAACCCCAACCGACTGGTTAATGAGTGAACCGATCGGTTCAAGGGTCCCAAACGATCGGTTCAGGTCCCCAACCGACCGGTTCACTTGTGAACCGGTCGGTTCAGGTTGCGAGATGGTTGCTTTTTGTGGAAAATCCCGAACCCTTCTACTCCTGCTTTTAGTCCCGTATTGCCGGGCACAGAGAACCCTGTCCCATGACCCGCCTAGATATATAGGGGTATTGGGGGCTTCTCAGAGTACAACTCAGTGCAAGTTGATTGCTTTGCAAAGTTGTCGTTTTCTTTGGTTTTGGTAACCGAGAGAGAGCCCGAGCAAGTGCTTCCCGCAAAGGGAGGTGCAGCAAGGGAAGGACAACTGCAGTTGCAATTGACAGCAGGAGAGTGTGTTGGCGACTAGTACGTCAACAGGAGGGGGCGACTCCTTCCACTTCCTTGTGGGACAAGGAGAGTGGAGTTCCAGGTGGTCCGTGTGGACTACTTCAGAGGCGGGAGGTCACTGCTGCTCAGGAGGACAACTGTCATCCGACAGTCTGGTAGGAGGAGGAGTCTTCAGTCCCGATGCGACCAGGAGCTGCACAGACACCGTCCAAGACCGGAGGTGAAGACCGCGCAAGGCGCGTGACACTGTCGCCGAGCAAGCCTCGGGACAAGGTATGATTCACAAACCATCTTTCCTATCATATAGATGTTGATGCGATTCCTTTTGTTCTGGGTTTGGGGAGAATTTTTTTTTTGTTTCCGCTGCTTCTCTGATTCCTCCAAAACCCAACATACCCATCTAACCTCTTGATCGCTCTTTTTCGTGGGCCAAAAGTGTAAACATGATTGTCCAGTCAAAGTTATCATATTTTAGATTTATACCTGACTAGAAGAGACGTCCGCAACTAATTAAGAAGTCTATTGTAGCAGTACGAGGTCGAACACAGGGATAAGGAGAATAACAGGATAAAAATGTGAGACCTTATCTTAGTCTAGTCTAACCAAAAGAGTAATTTGATGGTGTTCCAATTAAGGAATGAGTTGTCCTAATTTGAGCAATAATTATAAATTTAAAAGAACAAAAGAAGAAATGAGGATGAATTGAGAACATTATAATAAAAAGGGACTTAGATTAGGTTTAACCATTCAAGCCAACCACAACCATATAAAACCTTCACTCCTATTTTATAGATATTCTCTACTCATTTTGCAAATAGCCACAAGCAATTATGTGTTCCTTCCTTATCTCGAGGTCAAAACATATTTCTATCTAACGGGTTTATCTCTCATGAGGTAGTAACTGATCTGAGGTTTGGAGAACGAGTTAGATTGAATGCTTGTCTGCCTACCTTGAACGGAGAGGGAGATATTTTACTTATAATCATCAGTGTCTACATTGTCATAAATGCATGATAGGCTGAAGTAAATACAAGTCTGTCGTTTGGGCAGTAGACAGTAACTATAGAAGCTTGGGAAGTGTTGAGCCGCAAAGCAGGTCTCATGCATCTGTTGTGCCTTCATTCTGACAGCCCTCCACAAGATGGGAGTGAGATAAGCGAAGGCCCATTTTGGTGATTAAGTTCTGAAATGTGGAAATATGGAGCGCCTAGGTGAAAATGTCAGCAATTTGATCCCTGGAAGGCACATGGCGAGGGATGATATAACCAAGCTGAACCTTTTCACGGATGAAGTGGTAATCAAGTTCAATATGTTTAGTGTGAGCATGGAGTATAGGGTTGGTAGTGAGGTACAGGGCACTGAGATTGTCACAATAGAGAGCAGAGGGTTGAGTTTGGGGAAGATGAAGTTCTTTGAGGAGCTGTGAGAACCATGTAAGTTCAGCAGCTGTGAGAGAGAGAGGGATCGATACTCAGCCTCGGTGCTGGATTTTGTGATGGTGGGTTGCTTCTTGGATGACCAGGAGACACATGTACGCCTAAGGAATACACAATAGCCACTGGTACTGCGGCGTGTGAGGGGGCAGCCGACCCAGTCGGCGTCACAGAAGGCGGAGACATGAAGTTTGAGATCTGAGTAGATTTGGATGCCAAGGTTGATGGAGCCTTTGACGTACCAAAGAATGCATTTGACAAGGCTGAGGTGAGTGGTGGAAGGTTGATGGAGAAACTGACAGGCAAGGTTAACAACATAGGTAAGGTCAGGTCTGGTGATTGTGAGGTATTGAAGAGAGCCAACGATAGGGCGATAGGAGGTGGTGTCAGTGAGAGGGGTACCTGGATTATGTAGGGTCTCCTGGAGGAAGGAGGAACTAATAGGGGTTTAGACGGGATTGCAGTGAAGCATGTCTTCTCATTCGAGAATGTCATGAGCATACTTGGTTTGGTGAAGGAGAAGACCTTGGGAGTTTGTCTCAGCTTGAATGCCAAGAAAGAAATGGATAGGTCCTAGGTTGCGGAGGGAGAAGGTGTGCTCCAGGTGAGTGATGACAGAGTGGATGGCCTGAGGAGAGGAACCGGTGATGAGAATGTCATCGACGTAGAGTAGATATATGGTGGAGGTTGTAAAGGAGTGGATGAAGAGGGAAGAGTCAGAGTGGCTGGAGGTGAACCCAAGTTCAGTAAGAGATGAATGTATGCGTTGGTACCAAGCCCGGGGTGCTTGCTTGAGGCTATATAGGGCCTTATGAAGTTGACAGACGTGGGAAGGTCAGTAGGGATCGGTGAACCCTAGGGGTTGTTCCATGTAGATAACGGCATCAAGGTTTCCATTAAGGAATGCATTACAGACATCCAACTGGTGAATGGACCACCCTTTTGAGACGGCTATGGAGAGGATGGTTTTGATGGTAGGAGATTTGACGACTGGGCTGAACATTTTGGTGTAATCTATTCCTTTTTCTTGATGAAATCCTTTGGAAACCAATCTTGCTTTCAGTCGGTCGAGTGCCCCGTCGGGGTGAAGTTTGGTTTTAAAAATCCAGCGACACCCGATGGCATTCATGTCGGGTGTGCGCTCCACAAGGGACCAAGTGTGATTGTTGTGAAGGGCGGAGAGTTCTTCGGTCATCGCCTTGGTCCAGGCAGGATTGCGTAGTACATGTTGAGCAGTTCTGGGCGTGGGAGAGGTGAGGCTAGTGTTCAGGGCATATTTGGGATTGGGTTTGTGGATGCCCCCCTTGCTGCGAGTGGTCATGGAGTGGGAGTTAGAGGGTATATTGGTGGAGGTAGGGGGATCCATAGAGTCGAAATTGGTAGGGCGTACAGGAGACTGGGGCGGGGATACAGTTGGGGAGGTTGCAGTAGAGGATGAACTAGAGGAAGGGAGTTCAGGTGTAGAGGGTGAAGAGGAGGTCAGGGAATGATTGGGCATATAAATGGAAGGTATGGGGAGGTAGACGTCAGATATATTATGGATATTAGTGTGAGGATTGGAAGAGCAAGTGTTATAAGGAGTGGTGGTGTCGAGATGTTCAGGGAAGGTGACCAAGTCAGGAGATGAAAGGGATTTGGTGAGGCTGTGTGTGGAGAAGGGATATCGTGTCTCATCGAAGACCACATGTTTGGTGATATACAAGCATTTGGATGGAAGGTGGAGACATTTGTAACCCTTGTATTGTGAACTATACCCCATGAAGACACAAGGTAGGGAGTGAGGGTCCAACTTATCAGTTGTGTAATCTCTGAGATAGGGATAGCAAAGGGTACCAAAGGTACGAAGATGGTTGTAGGATGGAGGTTTGTCGTACAAAGTTTCAAAGGGAGTTTTCATCTGCAATGTGGGAGTTGGTATCCGGTTAATTAGATAAGTTGTTGTGGAGAAAGCTTCGCACTAGTATTGCTTTGGGACAAAAGCTTCAAACATCATAGCTAACCCTAGCTCAGTGATATGACAATGTTTGCTCTCTGCAGCACCATTTTGTGATGGATCATGTGGGCAAGAGATCTGATGCAAAATGCCTACATTCTTGAAGAACTGTTGTAGGGTGGTATTGACGAATTCACCACCGACATCACTCTGAAACACCTTCACAGTAGTGTTGAACTGGTTGGAAACCATTTTACAGAAGGACATGAATACGGCACTGAAGTCACTTTTTTATTGCATTGGGAAAAACCAATTAAAGAGGGAGAAATCGTTGGTAATAACCACATAGTAATGATAATTGTGAGCAGAAGGTAGGGGAGCTTTGCCCCAGATGTCACAATGCAGTAAAGCAAATGGTAAACTAGCTTTGGTGTGGCTATGAGTTACAGGAAGACGCTTGCTTTTGCTTAACTTGCAGCTATTACAGATACGGTCAAAATAAGAAGTGCTCGTTATCAACTTTTGTTGCACAAGATGAAGGAGAATGGATTGATTTGGATGCCCAAGGCGGCGATGCCAGACGTCGCCGGAGGTCTTCACAAAACAGTTGGAGAACATAGCCATGGCTGAGGCATCTGGGAGGTAGTAAACACCTTTACTACAGGTCCCTCTGGCTAGAAGTTGATGTGTCCGAGAGTCCTTTATTAGAATATTATCGTTAGTGAAGATGAAGTAGCAAGGAAGAGAGGAAGTGAGTTTGGATACAGACAGAAGATTGTGTTTAATCTCAAGAACCACGAGGATGTCTTGAAGAGGATTGAGGGTGAGATTGTGTATGGAGGTGTCACTGATGTGAGAGATGGGTAGAAAATCCCCATTTCCAATCATTATAGAGTGCCTTCCCTTGTAGACACGAAGGTTATTGAGATTACCTGAGTTATGTGCTATGTGGTATGTAGCACCGGAGTCAATATGCCAAGCTGAAGGATCAACTTCATGGATATGCAGAGTAGCCAGGGATGAGCTGGTGTTGTCTGCGAGAGACGAAGGAATGGAGGAATGCTGATAATTGTTGTCGTATCTATGCCAGCACTTGATGGCAGTGTGGCCACGCTTGCCGCAGATTTGGCACAGATGAACTGGGGAGTTGTACTGATTATTGTGAACAGACATGGACGAGGAGAAGTCGTGTCCCTGGGAATTGATTTGAGAAATGTTGTTATGGGGTCCACTACCGAGAACGCCTTGAGCGTGATGGAAGGGTTGGTGACGACCCCTTCCTCTAGTTGAGATGTGTCCCCGACTGGCGTAGTTGTTGTGAGGGAACTGAGTGTGATGATGGTCAGTTCGTGGTTCAGCTGTGGAGTGGTTTGAGTAGAAGACCAGGGCAGGAGAGCCTCGTCGAGTTTTCCTGTGCTCAAAATCTTAAAGAGGAATCAAGTCAGTGTAGGAAGGGATAGGGGGTTTGAGCATGGAGACCACAAACCCTTTGTATTCATTTCCGTCTAAGTCGTTCAGCAAGGTGAAAACTTTCTCCTGATCATTGACTTAGCATTGAGTTGATCACACAATGATTTGAACTTTCTGAGATAGTTGGGCAGAGAACCCTTGCCCTTGGTGAAATTCCTTAGTTGAGACTTTAGTTCAAACTCCCTGGATTGGGAGGATTCAGAAAATTTCTTGTTGAGAGTTGTCCATACCTCGTGTGAGGTAGAGTAGCCAATGAGATCTCCCATCACTTCTTTGGTGAGGGAACTGGATATCCACCCTTTCAGCAATCTGTCTGTGCATGTCCAAGCTTTGTGGAGAGGGTTGGCATCGGGAAGACCTGATGCATCAGGGATGACGATGGGTGGGGGTGCTTCTGTTCCATCAAGGAAGCCTTCAAGACAACAAGATTCAGCTAGATTCTTTACTTGTGATTCCCACAATAGAAAGTTGTTTGAGTTGAGTTTAATCGAGAGGAAGTTGGTGATGTTAAGGCCTACATGATATGGGTAGATAGATACATTGTTGAAGGATTCGGCAGCAACCATTTGTTGTTAGGGTTGGAAGGGGAGGTGGACGAAGGTTGAAGATCACTGAGATATTTTGGAAGAGTAAGAGTCGGTTCAGGCTAGAATGGCTCTGACACCATCTGAGGTTCGGAGAACGAGTTAGATTGAATGCTCGTCTCCTTGCCTTGAACGAAGAGGGAGAGATTTGTTGGTATGTATGCCCTGAGAGCCAATCATGGGATGATTGGTGGGATACATTAAGATTGATTTGATAAACATCAAAGGAAAGCTTCCAATTCTTTCTGGTTCAGTCATATGAGATAGTGATAGAACAGATTGAATGTCTAGAGAATGACAGTACTCAATGACGTATGTTTCCAGGTTGAGGACATGAACAATGAGATCATACAGATGCTAAGAGTTTGTACATTCTTGTTATGTCCCTAGTCGGATGTCATTGTGGAAGGTTGATAGATAGTAATGACACACAAGACTAGATTGTGGTGTTGGTTGATGATAGAATCTCATTAGTCATGATGTAGAGATATCAAACCAAACACATAGGTACTTGTTAGAGAACAAGTGTACCAGATAGACCCACCGTGAGTTTGACACATGGAACCATGACATGGTAGTCACAATCAGTACTCACAGTGATGGTGGTGAGTGTGATTCTGTGACCTGAAATCACTACACTCAACAGATGTCGTTGGGCACACTTTGACATCATCAAACGCAGTCCCGAAATATGGTTTCTTATAAAGGTGATGATTGGGTGGCTTTGACACATGGGGCTTTTGAGGGGTGATTGATAGATATGGGATTTGTCCCTCCTGAGGGAGTTTGATATCCAAGGCCAATTGATGAGTAGGATTGAAATAGGCGTGCGCACGCATGTGTGAATCAGTATGTGATATTAATGTCATACATATCTCTTCCAATCTGCTCTGAGATCAAGAAAGTGAATGAACGTTGACAGGATGATTGTTCCATGCCTCGAGTTCATTCAGGATATCAGTGACAAAGGAATTATACATTTACTATAACACCATTCACAGATTGTAGGATTGAAAGTTGATCTCCAACTTTCTATTTCACTTGGGTAGCACTGATGTGTGACTAGGCACCGCTATTTGCTTGTGAAGTCATAAGTGTTATGAACTTTCACTGCCAACGTAAAATGGACCTGCAGGGTCACACACATAGGATTTAACCTGGAAGAGGAGTTTTGTCCACAAACAATGTTTAGATTGATTACTAAAGGTGTTTAGTAGTTCAATTAAACACTCAATTAAATGATAGCTCAAAATCATAGTGTTCAAGGTGTTGGACTAATTGATTAGAGTATCAGATTGATTGAAACTGCAATTGACTAATTCTGCACAATCTGCACTCCCAACTGATCAGCTCATGTGATGTACCGATCGACTCAGCTTGGTGAACCGATTGGCTCAGGTGGTGAGTCGACCGGCTCATGGACAGGGTGAAACAATTGCTTCAAGTGTTGAAACGATCAGTTCAACTATTGCAACCGAGCAAGTTGGGAAAGTAGGATTGGTGAAAATTTTCCTTTCGTTTCACTTGCCCAATTTGATTGGAACAAGGATTGGTATTTGATACCAATTAGAAACAAAAGATGGAAAGTCAATCGGGAATTGACCAGGACCACGAAGTGACCAGTTCAAAAGTGAACCGACCGGTTGAGGTGTCCCAACCGATCGGTTGAGGTGTCAACTGACCAGCTCATGTCCCCAAGCGACCATTTCAGAAATGAAACGATCGGTTCAGGTTGCGAGTTGGTTGTTTTTGTGGAAAATGTCGAACCCTTCTACTCCTGCTTTTAGTCCCGCATTGCCTGGGATAGAGAACTCTGTCCCATGACCCTCCTATATATAGGGGTATTAGGGGCTTCTCGAAGAACAACTCAGTGCAACCAGTTGCTTTGTGAAGTTGTCATTCTCTCTGGTTTTGGTAACCAAGAGAGAGCCTGAGCAAGTGCTACCCGAGAAGGGAGGTACAACAAGGGAAAGACAACTGCAGAAAGCAATTGGTGGTAGGAGAGTGTGTTGGCGACTAGTACGCTGACAGGAGGGTGCGACTCCTTCCAATTCCTTGTGGGACAAGGAGATTGGAGTTCCAGGTGGTCCACGTGGACTACTTCAGAGGTGGGAGGTTTCTGCCACTCGGAGGACAGCTGTCAATCCCGACAGTCCCGGTGAGACCAGGAGTCGTCAGTCCCAGTGCGAGCCGGAGCTGCACATACACCGTCTAAGACCGGAGGTGAAGACTGCACAAGGTGCGAGGTATTGTCGCCGAGCAAGCCTCGGGACAAGGTATGATTCCAAAAACCATCCTTTCCTATTGTATAGACGTTGACGCGTTTCCTTGTTCCGGGTTTTGGGGAGAATTTTTTTGTTTCCGCTGCCTTCTCTGTCTCCCCTAAAACCCAACAGTGGTATCAGAGCCACGTCAACTGCTCTATACTTTAGGGATTATCGATATGACCGATTTTGGTTTATTGCCTTTATTTATTGCATACGATGCGAATAAAATTGGCTTTATGCATGTCCAAACCTAAATCCACAAATCCCAATTTACATATATGATATGTATTATGAATGCACTCGATACGCGTCGCCCTTAAACGAGTTTTGTGGTGGATGTATAGCGTGGTTATGGCCAATAAACCCTATATGTGTATGGTTGTATGTGGTTGCTTGCATCTCGGTCTGCGCACCGATCTTCCTTCTCCTATTCCTGATGTAACTCGAAATAATTCAAGATTTCTTTCCTACCTTTGCTCCCCTCGAATGTAACTCGAGGTTTCTCTTTTTAAAATGTAAAATAAGATAGAATTTTATTTCTTGTTATGTCAAAGAACGGAGGACATCCTGACGACAGCTGAGATGATCGGTTCAAGGAGTGAACCGATCGGTTGACGTTCCAGACGATCGGTTCAAGGAGTGATCCGATCGGCTGATGACCGGTTCGAGGAGCGAGACGAGCGGGTGGCAGCCATGATGAGATGCATGATGACTAGGAGAACCGATCGGTTGGAGGAACCAACCGATCGGCTGGTGGCACCCAGCCGACCGGCCTAATGGCGAACCGATCAGTCATGTGATGAGTTGATCAAACCCAGAAAGGCAAAGCACATAGTTCATCTTGTACGGGTTGCATGTTATGTAGACCTAGATGACCGTGATTCCTCTTGTCTCGAGAAATCACATTAGGATGGCCATAATCATCGCTTTTTATCGTTTCACATGTTTTCTGTGGGATATAGCATGTATATGATACATACTATATATTGTGGTGATTGGATATGTATATGTATATAAAAACCAAATCCCTCATTAAATATTAAGTTTTAGATGCCTTCCAAATGCGACACACGTGAAAAGCTTGATCGACCAAGTATGGGCACGCCCAAGCGTGGTGCACCGTATATCTCGTGGAAGCGTGAAGGATGGATATATGGGTCTGCCCAAGCAGTGTGCATATTCATTGTGTTGTCTTTGGGTCGGACTTAACAAGGTGACCTAGATAGGATCTAGCACCTTGAGGCATGTAGATGCTCATCACAAGGAGTTGCATATGACATCTTATCAAGAGTTGCATATGATGCAATTGGCAAGAGTTGTCTGTCTGAGAGATCTAAGTTGTGGGTGACATCCCAAGCTGGTCCATGACTTAGAGGATTTTAGAATCTTGCCCACTAGAAGGTTGTACACTGTAATCTTCCGAATTGATGGTGAGGGCTATCAATTTGAACAAAATAGTGGGAGCGATAATTAATTAAAGGCCTAATTATATCGTCAACTTTTCAAATCAATCAAATAAGGCAAAAGGAGTTTTGGACTAAAATTGCATATTTTCCCTTTTGTAGTACAAATGGCAACAAACAACAATCACTATTCTTTGCGATCTGTCCTGGAAAAGGAAAAATTAAATGGGAATAATTCCACGACTGGTTAGGATGATGAGAAGTGTTCTCAAAGAGTGAAAGCTCTAAGTCCTAGTTATACCAAGACCAGATGAACTCAATCCCACCACATCAAAGGCTGAAAGTATGCTTATGGAAGCATACCGAGGATGACATTGATGAGGAGTGCTTGATGTTGTGTTCTCTGAACTATGAGTTGTAGAGACAACATGGGACATATGATGTCTCAAGGACACTGTCCTAGTATGTCATGACAGAAGGAGATCCAGTAAGGTATTCACGCACTCAATATGATTGGGTATGTGGAAAACCTGACTAAGAAGGATTCCCTCTGAGCGAAGAGTTGGCTATTGGTATGATACTGCAAATGTTGCGAGAATCATACAATTCATGGTATGCTACAACATGAACAATTTTGACAAGCATTGACAGAGTTGTTGGACATGTTGAGAATAGTAGAGGCAAAGATGAAGAAAGACAAACCATAATATTTGATGTGATCAAAGAAAAGGTAATTCTTAAGGGCAAGGACAAGGACAAGGGCAAAGCTAAGATTTGTTTTGATGCTAGCCAGCAATCCAAGCCGTCTTCAGCCTCAAGGCACATGGGGAAAGGGTGTATGAGGGAATTGCCCTCTATATCTGGAAGAAAAAAAGAACATGAAGGAGGGGATGGAGATCTCCACCTACAATATCATGAAATGAACCACTTCTTTATCTGAGGTATATGATACCAAGATATGGATATATCATATATGATATGCAAGATCCACAAAGAAGTGATGGCCTTTGTGAAAGGACCGAGAAAGAAGTACCCATCATTGGAGCAAGTGTTGCTGCCATAGATAGGAGTATCTTTCAGTTTATTTCTGCCTAAAGGGCACGAAATAGAGTTGAGAACTGCTATTTCATATATTGCCAATAGATAGAAACACTTTATTTTTGCATATTGTATGACAATGATGGCAATTAATAAAGTTGATGTTTCAATCTTAAAGATATGATCTTTGTGGCAATGCCTTGTTAATCTTGTGATACATGGTATGCATAAGATAAAATGATACCTAAAAGTTATTGATAACTCAAACAATCAAATTAGCATCAATCATGAGAAATTCATTTCTAGTTTCCATAAATCTAGACTCTTTTGGTTAGAGAATCAGTAAGAGACATGATTAATCAATCTTCACTAATGGTAGTGGGAGAATGATTGTCCTATTAGGTATAATACATGTGATGTATTTACATACCTATTGGAACAAATGTTAATACTTCAAAAATTGTTTAGAGAAATACCAATATGAATATCTTGAAGTGTTCAAGAATATCATAGATGAAGTACGAAATTGGTAAAGTGTTAATTCTTGATGAGATCAATGAATGAAATACTTGGACCAAATGTTTGAGATCCTTATGAGTGGTTATGATAGTGTATCATAGTGAACTCATGACTAAGGCATGGTGATGTCTAAATCAAGAAGGAATCATACTATAAGGAGTTAGAGAATGGTTATCAAATAATTGAATTCTTCTTAATAAAAGAATACTCCACACTAATAAAGAACAATAAGAATCACAAGGAGTTGTGTGTTCTTATATCCTTGACAGATACACCTCAATTATCTATGTGATGAGTTGTTCTTGTGATGAGTCAACTATCCAGATGAATATGAGGAACCAAATTTTGAGTTATGGTATATGACCATTACATCCTAAATGACTTCCATGTGAACCATAAGGTATGACCTTGATGGTAGCACCCATTGGAATAAAATCCATAAGTGCAAATAAGTCTTAAGTGTTAAGACACATGGATAACATTTTGAGAAGGATGATGCTTGTTGATTGCAACTTAATGACTGAGACATTTGTCATATGGATACTAAAACCACATTCCTATGAGGAATAAAACAAGGATGTGTACGTGACACAACCTATAAGGTTTATGAATCCACTAATGCAAATGAAGTCTATAAGTTACAATGAACTAATCAATGTGATTAATTGAGTACAGGCAAGTCAGAATTGGATCTTTACTTTGATAATATAGTTAAAGGGTTTGATTGATATGTCAAAGATAAAGGAGGGATCTGTGATTTAGTGGGAGCGTGTTCACATTCCACATGTTGATGTGAAATGGAAATGTTCTAGAATGGAAATCCAAAAGGTGGAAATTATCTTTAAGGAAGATAGAGATGTTTCCTATGTGATAGGAATAGATATCTATAGAGATAGTTCTCGAAATCTTCTTGACCTGAAAAGAGAAAGCATACATTGGCAATCTGTACTGAAGGGCTCAGTATGCACAGATTCAGTAGGAGAAAACTTGTCCATATTACATGGAGTTGGTATCCCAAGGCCAAGTGTCCAATTCTTATGAAGAATGGGAACACTAAGAATAGATATGGATCTATCATGTATGTAATCATCCCATTATCTTGCATGTATCGAACTGTCAAGAATAAAATGCATTCGTCATCTTGTATGTAGGACATGACAATATGATGTGCTCATCCTGATAACTCGTATGTGGGACATGATGAGTGGATGTCTGTCTACTTCCTGTAAGGGTTACTGGAAACCATAAGAACTTGATAAGTACTTGAGAAGTACTAGTTCTATGTATATGAGGAAGAGTTCGATGTAAAGAGTTACATTGATGCGAACTTCCGAAAGGACAGAAAATTAATCGCAAAATATATATAGGATATATAAAAGTGAAAGTTTGTTGATAATTGGAAGTGTTCCAATCAAACCATTTAAAAGGAAATGTCGAGTATCTATGTGTTGGAGAATAGCAGTGGATACTATATGGATCTGAAAGTTCATGAGATGAACTTATAGATATTCCGCTCATTGATGACTAGTATGGAATCCTTGATCATGCAATGTGGCTAAAGGTTAGCAAAGGAATACTAGATCACATATTTCAGAAACTCCATCTCATACGTGTGACGTACAATGAAGAGATGTGAGACATGAAATTTATACTGACTTTGGCAAGGTGTTGCCATAACTCACTATGTTCGCACTAGAGCACAGTAACATGTGGGACATGTTTGAAGATCACTATGAATATGATTCAAGGGTGATTGGCTTGTAGTGCAAGTGGGAGTCTGTTGGTATGTATGCCCTGAGAGCCAATCATGGGATGATTGGTGGGATACATTAAGATTGATTTGATAAACATCAAAGGCAAGCTTCCAATTCTTTCTGGTTCAGTCATATGAGATAGTGATAGAACAGATTGAATGTCTAGAGAATGACAGTACTCAATGACGTATGCTTTCAGGTTGAGGACCTGAACGATGAGATCATACGGATGCTAAGAGTTTGTACATTCTTGTTATGTCCCTAGTCGGATGTCATTGCGGAAGGTTGATAGACAACAATGACACACAAGACTAGATTGTGGTGTTGGTTGATGACAGAATCTCATTAGTCATGATATAGAGATATCAAACAAAACACATAGGTACTAGTTAGAGAACAAGTGTACCGGACAGACCCACCGTGAGTTTGACACATGGAACCATGACATGATAGTCACAGTCAGTACTCACAGTGATGGTGGTGAGTGTGATTCTTTGACCTGAAATCACTACACTCAACACATGTCGTTGGGCACACTTTGACATCATCAAACACAGTCCTGAAACATGGGTTGTTATAAAGGTGATGATTGGGTGGCTTTGACACATGTGTCTTTTGAGGGGTGATTGATAGATACGGGATTTGTCCCTCCTGAGGGAGTTTGATATCCAAGGCCACTTGGTGACTAGGATTGAAATAGGCATGTGCACACATGTGTGAATCAGTATGTGATATTGATGTCATACATATCTCTTCCAATCTGCTCTGAGATCAAGAAAGTGAATGAACGTTGACAGGATGACTGTTCCATGCCTCGAGTTCATTCGGGATATCAGTGACAAAGGAATTATACATTCACTATAACACCATTCACGGATTGTAGGATTGAAAGTTGTTCTCCAACTTTCTATTTCACTTGGGTAGCACTGATGTGTGACTAGGCACCACTCTTTGCTTGTGAAGTCATAAGTGTTATGAACTTTCACTGCCAACGTGAAATGGACCTGCAGGGTCACACACATAGGATTTAACCTGGAAGAGGAGTTTTGTCCACAAACAATGTTTAGATTGATTACTAAAGGAGTTTAGTAGTTCAATTAAACACTCAATTAATTGATAGCTCAAAATCATAGTGTTCAAGGTGTTGGACTGATTGATTAGAGTATTAGATTGATTGAAACTGCAATTGATTAATTCTACACAATCTGCACTCCCAACCGATCGGCTCATGTGATGAACCGACCGGCTCAACTTGGTGAACCGATTGGCTCAGGTGGTGAGTCGATCGGCTCATGGACAGGGTGAAATAATTGCTTCAAGTGTTGAAACGGTCGGTTCAACTATTGCAACCGAGCAAGTTGGGAAAGTAGGATTGGTGAGAATTTTCCTTTCGTTTCACTTGCCCAATTTGATTGGAACAAGGATTGGTATTTGATACCAATTAGAAACAAAAGATGGAAAGTCAATCAGGAACTGACCAGGACCACGAACTGACCGGTTCAAAAGTGAACCGACCAGTTGAGGTGTCCCAACCGATCGGTTGAGGTGTCAACCGACTGGCTCAGGTCTCCAACCGACCTTTTCATAAATGAAACGATCGGTTCAGTTTGCAAGTTGGTTGTTTTTGTGGAAAATCTTGAACCCTTCTACTCCTGCTTTTAGTCCTGCATTGCCCGAGATAGAGAACCCTGTCCCATGACCCTCCTATATATAGGGGTATTGGGGGCTTCTCGAAGAACAAATCAGTGCAACCAGTTGCTCTGTGAAGTTTTCATTGTCTCTGGTTTTGGTAATCGAGAGAGAGCCCGAGCAAGTGCTACCCGATAAGGGAGGCACAACAAGGGAAAGACAACTGCAGAAAGAAATTGGTGGCAGGAGAGCGTGTTGGCGACTAGTACACTAACATGAGGGTGCAACTCCTTCCAATTCCTTGTGGGACAAGGAGATTGGAGTTCCAGGTGGTCTGTGTGGACTACTTCAGAGGTGAGAGGTTTCTGCCGCTCGGAGGACAGCTGTCAATCTTGACAGTCCCAGTGAGACTAGGAGTCGTCAGTCCCGGTGCGACCAGGAGCTGCACAGACACCGTCCAAGATCGGAGGTGAAAACCGCACAAGGCGCAAGGTATTGTCGCCGAGAAAGCCTCGGGACAAGGTATGATTCCACAAACCATCCTTTCCTATTGTATAGACGTTGACGCGTTTCCTTGTTCCGGGTTTTGGGGAGAAAATTTTTGTTTCCGCCGCCTTCTCTATCTCCCCTAAAACCCAACAAGATTTTACTTATAATCATCCGTGTCTACATTGTCATAAATACATGATAGGATGAAGTAAATACAAGTCCGCCATTTGGGCAGTAGATAGTAACTGCAGAAGCTTGGGAGGTGTTGAGCCGCAAAGCAAGTCTCATGCATCTGTTGTGCCTTCATTCTGACAACTAAAAGATCAAGGGAAGAACTATATGACTTTTCATTATAGCCACTACGAGAAAAGTATGGTTTAGCTACAATTATTTTGACTACATGTGTCTCATTTGTAGTTAAAGACTACTTTTCCTTACAAGTTTTTAATAAATAAAGAAAATATAGTTGATTTTAATAGCTACAAAATGACTACAAATACTAATATGTAACATACTAGTATTTGTAGTCATATATTTAGCTACAATGGAAACTACATTTTTATGTGTAAGGACATTTTTACCTATAATTAGGGTTACATATGAATTTATAGCTAGAGGAATAACTAACTACAACTTTGAAAAATATAGCCTAAACAATTAGCTACATGGGTATTAGCTTCATATTCTAAATGTAAGGATGAATGTAGCCAATGCTTTTAGCTACAAATCTTGGGGTTTTCGCTACAATTTATTTTTGTAGTTAAAGACCATATTTTTCATAGTGAGCAGCTCCTCACTCTCGCATCTCGTTACTATCTTATACTCCAAATCTAGTTAAAATCATTTTCTCAAACAAAATTCATATCAAACATCAAAAGAAGGTATCTAATTATTAAACGCACAGTATAACAAGAGTATAAGAACAAAACTTGAAAGAACAAATGTCATAAAATAGAAATATGAACAATTATATGGTTGGGAGGGCCTGATGGCCACTCCTAACCCAAATTATGGAGTTTAGCCTCCATGGCGATAGAAACAAATGGATTACAGCATGAACATGTTATGATAAGGTAAGAAAAGGGAAGGATTGATACAAGGGTAGATTGAATGATTGATGTACCAACCTCTCAGTTGATCAGGCAAGTGGTCGATAGGTAAGTTGGCAACTCTACTCCCTCCTTTGATCCTGGCTTCTCACTAGCTGATCTGTTGAATTCTTAATGGTGAAGAGTTGAATCTCCAAGAGATGAGATCACCGGACAAACTGACAAAACTAGGTTGATCGACAGTTGTCGTCATTGGGTCTGGTCTTGGCATCAACCTTTCAGCTCCTCATATCCCAGATCTTTTCAAAATAAGGCTTTGGGGTTCTATTTATAGGCTTTGACTAGCATATGTCGAGGTATGTTTTCTACGTGGCATCGACCTCCCTGTTGATGCTCAATCTCCACGAAGGATTTCCTCAACAGGTCTGTTGAGCGACAATGAAATCGACAAGGCGTGCTCTCATAAAGGGACTGTCGGTCTTTCATTGTGATATTAATGATGTCAGCAGACGTGTTGAGGCGTCTCTTCGACAAGTGGCCTTTGGTCATCGACAAGGATGCTGACATGATTTATTATTAGGTTCGTTGATAGATGTATCAATTACTCACTCCTCGACAGGATTGTAAATGATTCATTCAATAGCTTGGTACCGACAGGATCCTGTCGGCATACTTCTGTCGAGGTAGTCTATCCTCTTAGCTTGGACAGGTTTGTCGATGTCCCTATGATGGATGCTTGTTTGAATTGTTCAATATCCCTTACTCGACAACTAACTATCGAGGGTCATTTGCTCGTCAATGTAGCGCTCAATAGTGTTGTCGACCATCCCGCTTGATAGCAATTTGGAGTGTGTTGAGTGACTGATTATTCTTTATTAATTCCATCGAATTTGTGTCAAACTCCTTAAAATATCAATAAAACTAATTTAGAATCTATCAATAAGTAAATAGAAGTAAAAATGAGTAAAACTAAACACCTAAGCACTAATTCTAATGATTTTTATCATGAAAAAGGCTATAAAAAGTGCATCAAAAGTGATGTTATCAACTCCCAAAAACTTAGAATTTACCTTGTCCTCTAGCTAATGGAATCACTATTTCTCTGATCAAGCCAAAAAAAATGTAGAAATTACTAAAAACATATTTTTATACAATCCTCTTATCAAAATTATTCACTTTTTCATAAAATGACCTAACTTTATAAAGAATGTCATTTTGTCAAAAGACTCTTTCTTTCTATTAGCCATACTCTTATTTCTAGTATATTTGTCACTTTTTCAAAGTAGCATTCACTCTCGGCTAGGTATTATCTGGAACATATAGGTAGGCAAAAGGGCTTATGGATGTTCCTTTCTTCTTCTGGGTCATTCAAGTATAGGTCCATTTAGATGGGCAAGTGATCCCTACATTCCAAGCCAGTTGGTTTTTGTGATGGCCATTGCCACAAATACAAGCTTACTCAAAATAAAGCGCATAATTATTACTAATAACAACATTACCATAACACATGGTAAATTAAAACCAATTGCAAGTCGATATTTCAAGTTGAAGTATTTCATAACAAGCATTCAACATAGGCCATCTTCAGTTCATAACTGCTAAAAGATGTTGCATAATATGTTATAGGCTATCAAGTCACAACTGACTCACATTCAATCCGTCTATATGTATAAACCATTCTATACAATTATGGTACAATCCAAAATCCATGTGTCGATAACAAACATAAAATCTCCCCAAAGACTCAAGAGTACATGGATGACACATATGACTTTTACTAAGACTCTACACTAATAGAATGTCCAACCTTCTAATAGTTACTAATCTCCCTATTTCTCAACTCCAGCACCACGACCTCAACCTCCTCATCCACAACCACCTAAAAAGTTGTGGAACCTGTGGGATGAGATCCAACGTCCCAGGGAGAGTTATAATGCTTTGTCGACAATTATTCTAAGCATAACTAATAGTGTAAATGTGACGTGCCGCTCGAACAAAACGTTATTAACTAAGCGGAAGCGATCATTAACAACGAATTACTGAAAATCACTAAAAATTAAAACCTTTTTCAAAGAGATACAAACACAGGAAAACTTTTTTTATCAAGAACCATTGTATTTCATTTACATCCTGGTTCATAAGTACATATCTTGTACCATTCCTTCTCGAGGATTACAAACATCAAATGCTCTTTTAAAACTATACACAAGCAACATAAGAACCTCGAGGCATCAAGCCAAAATCTCAGATTGATTCATTAGAGTACTAACTACTAACTCTGAGGACCTGAGAGTGCAGAGACGACATATAGGACTCTCTATACAAAACATGACAACCAATATCTCCACCTGGAATATCATTGATGTCCATGTTGTTGCTGCTGTTGCTCTTCCCCTGCAGTAGGGTTTCTGTCTCTTCTTCTGGGTCTACCTAAAAAGTTAGATCCCACGGGGGTGAGACAATTTAAATTGCCCCAGTGAGAGATATAACTCTCCACCAGAAATATTATTATTGCCATTTAATGGAACAAAACTAAGTAGAAGAATCATAAGTATTCAATAGCAGATAAATCAATTGTCTGAGCATATCAGAACAATGTTCTTATTCAAGGCATTTCAACTTGTAACTTGATAATGCAGTATGTCATTTATCCAATAAGGAATATGAAGAACATGTATATCATTTATCCATTTGAAACATACTAAGCAAGGTAATATCAACCAGTAATTATCATATTTCAACCTTAAGCAAATACGCTACATGGCTGATTACATTTTACAATAATACTTAATCCCTGAGGAGATGAGATATACCACTCATTCTCCAACAGACCATTGCAAAATTGAAATTGGTACCATACATAGGTCAATGGAAGAGTCAGATTCCCATGACCTCATCTTCCTCTGTCAGTGTGAGGACCAAATGCAAGACATCTTGTGTCTCTACTAAATATCTTTCCAGGGTATACTGGCAACTTCGCTATAGAGTTATAGTGGCAGTTGTACTCTCTTCGCAATCGAGAGATTTCATGTTTATCTCACATCGATCCAACATTAACATCATCAGGAGATTAGTGCTATATCCATCCCGACATTCAGGAGATTAGTGATACATCCATATTGGCATATATAATGAAGGATCGAGAGATTTAATGTTTATCTCACATCAATTCCTCCATTAGGCATAAGAATATTCATGCCCATAACCCCCACATACTCAACAGTATGCCCTCCAGGAGTTCTTGTAGGAAAACCTGTTTCACCATCACCAATTACTGACGATGATGAATCTATAGTCAGGGCTCTACATGATAAGATTTCACTTGATTAATTAAGTACATTACCATACTCTTTTAGCATCAGTCATGTTTTCAAATATAATTCATTATAACAAATGCTATAAAGAATGTGTAATACTTCTATCAAGTACTTTTCAAAGCTTTATTAAACATTGGGATCTTAATCCCTTGTCACATTAGGGGCATTCTCATCCCTTAACATCTCATCATCATGATAATGGAATATGGGTATTCAAACCCTCAATTCATCACGAATACTTGTTACCACTTATCAGGTAACTAACACCTTTAGGTCATCTGACCAAGGTAAACATGATACTTGCAACACAAGCATTTCACATGGCTCTTGAAGCCCATTAATCTTTTGTTACATCTTATTAGGAACAAAGTATATTATGTCTAACAGGGCCCATAAAACAATTTCAATACTAAAACATCATAGCTCATACCTGGCTATGTCCAACATCTCATGATACCTGCATGATTAGTGCACATGATAATAGTTATATCAATTACATATCAGGACTATGCATGTAAGAGTAACATCACCATTCCCTCATTAGAGTTAGGATTTCCCAATTCATGTCAATTAAGAATACTTATCCCATTACCCAAATTAGGGTTATGATTTATCATCATATTGCCCAACATTAGGATTTCATGCACTATAACCCAAGATTAGGGCTTCACATACCTTTACCCTATATCAGGGTTAGGATTTCATATTAGGGTTTCATATAGCAATATATAGCATCACCGTGGGATTAGAGTTCACCTCACATCTCTATATTAGGGTTTCACTTAACATCACCCTTAATTAGGGTTTCACATAACTTCACCCTTAATTAGGGTTTCACATTTCATCACCCTTAATTAGGGTTTCACATTACTTTACCCTTAATTAAGGTTTCACATTTCATCACCCTTAATTAGGGTTTCACATAACTTTACCCTAAATTAGGGTTTCACATGACATCACCCTTAATTAGGGTTTCACATGACTTCGCCCTTAATTAGGGTTACACCATTATCCTATATTAGGGTTAGGGTTCATCAACTTTCTCAATTAGGGTTTCATGATCTCTTTATAAAGGATCATACCCTAATTACATATTTTATTCATGTTGAGAGTGTTTGAGGTTTAACCATTACATGATTATCACACATGTATGGATCCCTCTCTCTCATCCTCTCCAGGATATTAATTACTTCAAACTTGATTAAATTAGGTTAACTTGAATGAAGGGTTGTATTGAGGCATTATTTCATAAGCATCAAAGATTAACCACTCAAAAGGTACTAATCACTTAAGTACCTTGAAGGTACAACCATTGTAATTACCTTTGATAAACATCATCAACAATCATTGGGTTGATTGTACTTACAAAATTTGACACAATTAAACCTTCAAACAATTTTGAGGAATTAGACCTTCAAACAGTCTTGAAGTATTTTGACCTTCAATCGGTCTTGCCCTAACTCCTTCAATCGGTTTTGAAATTGTTTGCTCAATTGAAACTGAATGAACATCAAATGGTTTGAGACCGTTTTCCCTCCAAATGGTCTGAGGACCGTTTGATCCCAAACATCCTCAAGACCGTATGGACTCAAATGGTCTCAAGACCATTTGATCCAAACCACCTTGAAACTGAAAGGACCAATTAGGGTTTCCTCCAACCAATCAATTGATTTTTGGGTTTGCTTTATTGAATCGATTGTCAGTTGAACCATTGAGAGTACATCCAATTACAAGCCTTGGATCTCCAACCATCCATCACATCCCTTGAACTCCAAACGGTCTTGAGACCATATGGTCTCAAATGGTCATGAGACTGTTTGCCTCCAAACGGTCTTGAGATCGTTTGGACCATCAACCAAGACATTGATCCAATTCAATTAGGAATCCTTTAATCAATTAGGGATTGCAATCCATGGATCATTCATTCTAGAATTCATTATAATTAAATCAATTTGATCCATTGGATCTTCATCTTTCACATCAGCAATTAACTCCAAATGGTTTTGAAGTTCAATTACCTATTCGATCTTGAGATCCATTACCCATTCAGTTTTGAACTCAATTACCCATTCGATCTTGTAATTAATTACCCATTCAGTCTTATACTAAATTACCCATTTGATTTGACGTAAATTACCCATTCGGTCTTGGGTTCAACTACCCATTTGGTCTTGGGTTCAACTACCCATTCGGTCTTGAACTCAATTGCCCATTCGGTCTTGAAACTGAATCAATTCAATCGGGTTTGAAACTGAATTAACTCAATTTGTTTTGCAAACCGTTTGCCCATTCCTTTGTTGACGTGTGTGCTTAAAATGACATCATAATCTTCAAGCTTCAAACCTTCGAAATCAATTGTGATTTTTATGGTGATTTCAACAACTAATCAAAAGGAAATCGAGAGAGAAGAAAGGTTCAACACAAAATGAATAAATTGCAAGCAATAATGACATTTAAGGGTTCAAGTTATATAACCCGCCTTCAAATATGAATCTAAGCTTCAAGCTTAACATCATCAATGGTGAATTAATCTCTCTCAACTGTCTAAGGCCCATTCTCAAGTCTTTGAGTGAAATGAATGGCTAAGGTTGAAAATTGAATGAAGAAAAGAAGAAATTCAGCATTGAATTTTGATTTCCACCATGAAATCAAGGTAGCAGATGACTATGGAGCTTACCTACAGGTTGGGGCACGTCCTCAGGTTTATCCTAGGATCCTTTGTGCACGGACAAAGCAATGAAAGAAAAAGGGATCGAAAAAGCCTTTCATGTGGGTTGAAAATGGGATGTTTATAAGGAAATTTCAATGAGAGAGAAAGTGTTAATTAATTCCTTCAACTCCCAAAATTGGTGCCACATACTCCCCTCCATCCCTTGCATACGAATCCATCTCGCCCACCTTGTAATTCCTCTTCATTATCCATGAATTAAAAGAAAGCAAATTAAGCACCTTAACCATTATAATAATAATATCCAAAATTGAGTGGATATTACTTTTCCTTTTACTAATGTGAGTGGGCTCTCCACTCACTTTAGATATTTTATTGCCTTTGCAATTCAAAAGGAAGTCCACACTTATGAAAATTCAACCATCCTATTTTTGGTTGAATGGAAATTCAATTAATATATTTATTTATGCATTAAATTGAATTAGGGTTTCAATTATGCTTAAATCTTGATTATTTTAATATCAAGATTCTCTCTCCTCCAATGTGATTCAAATGAGACGCCCCTCTCATTTTATTTTCTATAAGTGATACCAAGAAACATGAGGGACTCTCTAGAGGTGGTATTTTGCATATTGAACCCTAGGTTTTGGGTAATTGCACATTACACCAAAACTAGGTTTTAATGCACAAACATTGCTTAATAAGCTCTTTCTTGGTGCTCAGGCTTGTGGCAGCCATACCTCTACATTATTTTCATTTGTATGATGCTTAAACACTTGAGGAACATTTTACCATGTAATATTTGTAAGTTAACCCCTCAACTTGGGTAATTTGCACTTTAGTCCAAAACAAGCAAAACATTGTTTCAACATTATTCAAAAAGGACTAAAATGAAACATAAGTTCCTCTTGAGCCTTAATTACTTTTCAAAAGATAAGAGAAAGCATATAATTAACTTTATTAAACAAAACATCTAGGGTTAAAGCATAACCCAGGTCAGGGATGTTACAAATTTATCCACCCCTAATAAGGATTTCGTCCCCGAAATCATCAAGAGAAAAGAGAAGGGTGCTTCCTCCTCATCTCTTCCTCTAGCTCCCACGTAGCTTCTTCAATGCCACGATGATGCCAGAGAACTTTCACAAGACATATGTCTTTTTTTCAACTTTTTAATTCTTTTATCAAGGATCATCACAGGTCCTTCAACATATGATATATCATCATTTAATTCTACCTCCACAGGTTGCAAAACTAACTCTGTGTCAGGATGACACTTTCTCAGCATGGAGATATGGAATACTGGATACAACTTATGCAACTCAGGTGGCAACTCCATCTTATAGGCTACCTTTCCAATCCGTTCAATGATTGGATAAGGTCCCATAAATCTAGGAGCTAACTTTCCCTTCTTTCCAAATCTAAAAACACCTTTCCAAGGTGAGACCTTGAGATATACTCTGTCTCCAACTTGGAATTCTAAAGGTCTTCATCATTTGTCGGTGTATGATTTTTGTCTATCTTGTGCAGTCTTTAACTGTTGTTGTATTACTTTAATCTTCTCAGTTGTCTGTTGTCCAAGCTCATGACCCAAAAGTTGATATTCTCCTATTTCATACCAACATAAAGGAGATATACAATGTCTACCATATAATGCTTCATATGGTGCCATATCAATACTATCCTGATAGCAATTATTATAAGCAAATTTTATCAAGCTCAGGTGTAGATCCCAACTTCCTACAAACTCAAGGACACATGCCCTGAGCAAATCCTCCAAAGTTTGTATGGTCCTCTCAGATTGTCTATCTGTCTGTGGGTGAAAGGCTATACTAAACCTTAACTGCGTACCCAAAGCTTTATGTAGTCGTTCCCAAAAATGACTCGTGAATTGGGGACCTCTATCAGAAACAATAGTAGCTGGAACCCCGTACAACCACACTATCTCATCTACATATATATGTGCCAGCTTCTCAGTAGTGTAGATTGTTTTCACAGGAAGGAAATGTGATGTCTTAGTCAACCTTTCAACTATCACCCATATGGAATCATGACCTTTGGTTGTTCTAGGCAAACCAACCACAAAGTCCATGGTCACATGATCCCATTTCCATTGCGGTATAGGCAAAGGTTGCATTGTTCATGCGGGCTTCTGATGTTCAGCTTTAACCTGCTGACACACCGGACACCACATAACAAACTCAACTACATCTTTCTTCAATCCAGGCCACCAATACATATACTTCAAGTTATGATACATTTTGGTGCTCCCCTGGATGCATTACATACATCAAAGAATGAGCTTCATCCAAGACTAACCTCCTTAAGTCATTGGCATCAAGTACTACCATCCTACCATGGTAAAAGACTACCTGATCCTCTGACTGATGAAAGCCATCCTGTTTCTCACTACCATACTCTGACCTGATTTTCTGAATCATAGTATCAACTTGCTGTGCTTCTTTAATCTGCTGTTTCAAAGTAGGTTTCACTTGCATCTCAGCTAACAGCCCGGCTAACAACGATACCTTAAGATGTATATTATTTTGCCTCAAGGAGATGAGCATGTCTCTTTTAAAGCACACTAGGTAGTTCAACTGTGATTTATCTAAGACTGGTGATGATGATTTCGTATTTAGTGCATCAACCACTACATTAGCCTTCCCTGGATGATAATCAATTGTACAATCGTAATCCTTGATTAACTCCATCTAGCGGCATTGTCTCGTGTTCAACTCATGTTGTGAGAAGATATATTTTAGATTCTTATGGTCTGTGAAAATCTAGAATGTTTCTCCATAGAGATAATGTCTCTAGATCTTCAAAGCATGGACCACAACCTCTAGCTCTAGATCATGTGTCGGATAATTCTCCTCGTGTTTCTTAAGCTGTCGAGAGGCAAAAGAAATCACTTGAGTATCCTGCATCAATACACAACCTAAACCATTGTTAGATGCATCACAGAAAACTATATACCCCTTCCCTTGCTCAGGTAACACCAGCATAGGTGCACTCATTAACCTTTCTTTCAATAGCTGGAAAAAAAGTTGACACCTTTCATTCCAGATAAAAGGAACCTCCTTCCTGGTAAACTTGGTTAGGGGTAAAGATATAGAACTAAAGTTCTTAATGAACCTCCTATAATATCCTACTAGCCTTAGGAAACTGCATATCTCCATTGGTGTCTTTGGTTGTTCCCATTTTAGGACAGATTCTACCTTCTTAGGATCAACACGAATACCTGAGGCAGATATTACGTGTCCTAGAAAAGAAACTTCTGGTAACCAGAACTCACATTTGCTAAACTTAACATACAACTTATGCTCTCTTAGCAAAGTTAAAGTCTGACGGAGGTGCTGCTCATGCTTTTGAGCATCTCTACTATATACCAGGATGCCATCTATAAAGACTACTACAAACTAATCAAGAAAAGGTTGAAAGATTCTATTCATGAGTTCCATGAATGCAACTAGTGCATTAGTTAGTCCAAACGACATAACTATGAACTCATAGTGACCTTACCTTGTCCTAAAAGCAGACTTAGGTATGTCACTCTCCTTGATATGCAGCTGATGATATCCCGACCTCAGATCTATCTTAGAAAAGATAGTTGCACCACACAACTGATCAAACAGGTCATCGATCCTTGGAAAAGGATATTTGTTCTTTATAGTTACTTTATTCAATTGTATGTAATCAATGCATAACCGCATCGATTCGTCCTTCTTCTTAATAAATAGAATCGGAGCACCCCATGGTGATGTACTCAGTCAGATAAAACCTTTCTCAAGCAACTCCTGTAGTTCTTTCTTGAGCTCTGCCATCTCTGCAGGTGCCATTCTATATGGTGTTTGTGCTATTGGTTGCGTGCCCGGGGTTAGATTAATCTCAAAATCAATCTCTCGGGGTGGAGGTACACCTGGAAGTTCCTCAGGGAACACATCTTCAAACTCCCTAACTATCAGAACTTCAGAAAGATTAGAGCTCTCCATTGTGGTATCTACCACATGTGCCAAGAATGCAAAGCATCCTCGTCTCATCAGCTTCTTAGCTACCATAGATGACACAATATAGGTTGGAAGAATCTTTCTATCTCCCCGAAAGATCCATGTGTCACCATCATTAGTGAACACAACTTGCTTGGAATCACAATCCAAGACAACCTTATATTTTTCTAGGATGTCCATCCCAAGAATTATATTGAACCCGTGCATCTCAAGTGGTATAAGATCCACATGAATGTGATGTTTAGAAAAGGAAAGGATGCAGGGAGAACACAACTCCTGCAACACTGCAACTCCAACAAAGGGGTTTTTAATAACAGACTATCTTCTCTATGAATGACAGTCATGTTGTAGTCATGAATCACTCTTCGAGTGATAAAGGAATGCGTAGCGCCTAGATCAATTAAAATAGATACAAAGTAGGATGAAGACAAATCAGAATGAAATAGTTCCATATGACCTATCACAACTCGAGGGTTGACTACTGCTTCGGGTTGATTCATCACATAGAATCTCGCCTTCGCTTGTTGTTGACCTTATGCTTGATTGTTGGGTGCCGACGATCTAGCTTGGGACGCTTGCCCACATCCTCGAGCACCACTCGGAAACGGTCACCTCTAAGAGCCTTGTTGACTCTACCTCTGAGGTTTAGTCACACTTGCTTCTCTAGATCGACAATCTTTCATCAAGTGCCCCATCTTTCCGCATATAAAACAACCTCTGTTCCCTGACTGTGGCCTGGGTGGTCCTGTTACTAACACTAATGTTGAGCTGTGGGCTCCTTCTGGTGGTAAACTACGACCTCTACCCCTACTCGACGTCCATTGTGTCTGGGTATTAAATCTTGGTGGTGCTATTGGTGAAGAAAATCTCAGTTTCTTGAAACTTTTAGACCCTTATCCTTGAAACTGAGTATACACCTTCTTACTCTTAGTATGATGTTTCTCAATCACTGACCTTTCTATACGTCTCACAGACTCCACAAAGGTGGTGAATCTCTCCCTGTTCTCTAAGGAAGATACATGAGTGGTCAAATCAGCGTTCAACCCCTTCTCAAAATGTCGAATTCTTTCCTCATCAGTAGCTGACATATGCAGACAAAACTGCAAAAGCTCCATGAACTTAGCCTCATACTCGCTAATGTTCATTGGTCCTTTCCTTAACCTCTCAAACTGAGAGATTTTCTCATCTATAAACGTCTTAAGGAAGTATCTATTGATGAATTCTCATCGAAATACTTCCCATCCGATCTCAACACCTGGCCTCTTGCCCTCTTTTATTGTCCTCCAGTGGCCAACACTCCCCTTAAGAAGGTACACTACATGTCTAACCTTCTCAACTTCAGGGATATTGAGGATTCTGAAGGCCTTCTCTAGCTCAGTCAGCCACATGTCAGCATCTGTTGGGTCAGCTGTTCCAACATATTCTGTGGCTCCAACCCAGCAAAGTCATTCAAAAGTCTTTTCGGCTCCCTAACCTTCATGGTGATCTGGTGCCCTAGGTATAGGTGTGGGATCCTATCCGCCATATGCGTCATGGTTGCCATGAACTGCCCAAACAAATCATGGAAGGTTGGGTTCTCCAGTGCAGCTTGGTTCAGCTGGGGATGTCCAGGTTCTGGTTCATCCATATTCTGGTCCCTTGCACCTCTTCCTGGTACTGCAACGCTGCTCTCAGCAACATGTTCTTCATGTGATCCAAACATATTTAAGTTCTTCTTCTCCTCCTATATGAGCAGAAGACACTATCAGATTACTGGAAGACACTAGAACAAACTCAACAACCTTAATCCTATGTCTCTGTAGACTCAACGAACATAGAGATTTGATACCAACTAAATTGTGATGTGCCGTTCGAAGAAAACATAATTAACTAAGCGGAAGCGATCATTAACAACGGATTATTGAAAATCACTGAAAATTAAAACCTTTTTCAAAGAGATCCAAACATAGGAAAACTTTTTTATCAAGAACCACTGCATTTCATTTACATCCTGGTTCATAAGTACATATCTTATAACATTACTTCTCGAGGATTACAAACATCAAATGCTCTTTTAAAACTATACACAAGCAACATAAGAACCTCGAGGCATCAAGCCAAAATCTCAGATTGATTCATTAGAGTACTAACTACTAACTCTGAGGACCTGAGAGTACAGAGACGACACATAGGACTCTTTATACAAAACATGATAGCTAGTGTCTCCACCTAGAATATCAATGTTGTCCCTATTGTTGCTGTTGCTGCTCTTCTCCTGCAGTAGGGTTTCTGCCTCTTCTTCTGCATCTACCTAAAAAGTTAGATCCCACGGGGGTGAGACAATTGAAATTGCCCCAGTGAGAGATATAACTCTCCACCAGAAATATTATTATTGCAATTTAATGGAATAAAACTGAGCAGAAGAATCATAAGTATTCAATAGCAGATAAATCAATTGTCTGAGCATATTAGAATAATGTTCTTATTCAAGGCATTTCAACTTGTAACTTGATAACGTAGTATGTCATTTATCCAATAAGGAATATGAAGAACTTGTATAACATTTATCCATTTAAAACATACTAAGAAAGGTAATATCAACCAATGATTCTCGTATTTCAACCTCAAGCAAATACGCTACACGGCTGATTACATTTTACAGTCATATTTAAGCCCTGAGGAGATGAGGTATACCGCTCATTCTCCAACCGACCATTGGGAAATCAAAATCGGTACCATGCATAGGTCAATGGAAGAGCCGGATTCCGATGACCTCATCTTCCTCAGTCACTGTGAGGACCAAATGCAGGACATCTTATGTCTTTGCTAAATAGCTTTCTAGGGTATACTGGCAACATCAATATAGAGTTACAATGGCAGCTGTACTCTCTTTGCAATTGAGAGATTTCATGTTTATCTCACATTGATTCGACATTAACATCATTAGGAGATTAGTGATACATCCATCCCTCCATTCGGGATATTAGTGATACATCCATCCCATCATATATAATGAGATCGAGAGATTTAATATTTATCTCACATCAATTCCTCCATCAGGGCATAAGGATATTCATGCCCATAACCCCCACATACTCAACAGTATGCCCTCCAGGAGTTCCTGTAGGAAAACCTGTTTCACCATCATCAATTACCGACGATGATGGATCTATGGTCAGTGCTCTACATGATAAGATTTTAGTTGATTAATTAAGTACATTACCATACTCTTTTAGCATCAGTCATGTTTTCAAATATAATTCATTATAACAAATGCTACAAAGAATGTATAATACTTCAATCAAGTACTTTTCAAAGCTTTATTAAACATTGGGATCTTAATCCCTTGTCACTCATCCCTTAACATCTCATCATCATGATTATGGAATATGGGTATTCAAACCCTCAATTCATCAAGAACACTTGTTACCACTTATCAGATAACTAACACCTTCAGGCCATCTGACCAAGGTAAACATGATACTTGCAATACAAGCATTTCACATGGCTCTTGAAGCCCAATAATCTTTTGTTACCTCTTATTAGGCAACAAAGCATACTATGGCTCACAAAGCCCATAAAACAATTTCCATACTAAAACATCATAGCTCATACATGGCTATGTCCAACATCTCATGATACCTGCATGATTAGTGCACATGATAACAGTTATATCAATTACATATCAGGACTATGCATGTAAGAGTAACATCACTATTCCCTCATCAGAGTTAGGCTTTCCCAATTCATGTCAATTAAGAATACTTATCCCATTACCCAAATTAGGGTTATGGTTTATCATCATATTGCCCAACATTAGTATTTCATGCACCATAACCCAAGATTAGGGCTTCACATACCTTTACCCTATATCAGGGTTAGGATTTCATATTAGGGTTTCATATAGCATCACCCTGGGATTATAGTTCACATCACATCTCTGTATTAGGGTTTCACTTAACATCACCCTTAATTAGGGATCCACATAACTTCACCCTTAATTAGGGTTTCACATTTCATCACCCTTAATTAGGGTTTCACATTACTTTACCCTTAATTAAGCTTTCACATTTCATCACCCTTAATTAGGGTTTCACATAACTTTACCCTTAATTAGGGTTTCACATGACATCACCCTTAATTAGGGTTTCACATGACTTCACCCTTAATTAGGGTTACACCATTTCCCTAGATTAGGGTTACACCATTACCCTAGATTAGGGTTAGGGTTCATTAACCTTCTCAATTAGGGTTTCATGATCTCTTTATAAAGGATCATATCCTAATTACATATTTTATTCATGTTGAGAGTGTTTGAGGTTTAACCATTACATGATTATCACGCATGTATGGATCCCTCTCTCTCATCCTCTCCAGGATATTAATTACTTCAAACTTGATTAAATTAGGTTAACTTGAATGAAAGGTTGTATTGATGCATTACTTTCATAAGCATCAAAGAGTAACCACTCAAAAGGTATTAATCACTTAAGTACCTTGAAGGTACAACCATTGTAATTACCTTTGATAAACATCATCAACAATCATGGGGTTGATTGTACTTACAAAATTTGAATCATCAAACGATTTTGAGGTATTATGTAAAACACTAGAGCGGGTTGAATAGGGTTTTAAAATATTTAACAATTATTTTAACTCAAACAACCAACCACAAAAATATTGGACAAGGAGACAAGGGTTTAGAGTGGTTCCAACCTTAGCAAATACTAAGGAAGTCAGTCCACTACCCGGTTTCTTACCCAACCGGGATTTTGAAAGAATTTAATTTTATTACCTCGCAAGGACTTTACATAAAATTACAATTCTTTCACCAAACCCTTCAAGCAGCCTTCACCTAGAAGTAATTGCACCAACCTTGAAGCAGCCTTCACCTAGAAGTAATTGCACCAACCTTGAAGCAGCCTTCCTCCTGAAGTAGCTTCCCGTTGCAATAGCCTTCTTGAAGTAGCTTCCCGTTGCAATAGCCTTCTTGAAGTAGCTTGAAGTCAACCTTCTCCTCCAAGAAGAACCTTCTCCAATCCGCAGCCTCCAACCCTAGGAGTGGCAAGGAGAATACAAAGAATAAAAGGAACAAGAAGGAAAATAGAAATTACAACTTGTCCTTTGAAGCACAAGGCTTGATTTTCCTATATCAAGCATGTTGATCTCCTAACCAATGTATATGCATGTGTGATTGTAGTGGATAGGAGATACTAGCCTATAGGACATGAAATTAGAGCAAGTAGAGGAATTGCCAATGCAAGTGTTGCTCAATTTCTCAAAACAGATTGCCAATGCAAGTGTAAGCTCAAGTATAGCACAAGTGTGTAGCTTGGGTGTCTTTGGGTGTCCTAAGGCATGTCCTATTTATAGGAATGGCCTATGGATGTTCTAGACACTTTCTAGGGGGTTCTAAGTGCTTAACTAGCCGTTAGGTATAAGTTAGTTGCATTAGTAACGACTAGTTGCTTTATTCTGCAGTTGCTGTCAGAGTCCATCTCGGTCAAGAAATTGTCGACCGAGATACCTCCTCGTTCGAAGTTTTGTCGACCGACAGGCTCTCTGGATCAACGTTCATTTCCAACTGCCAACTACCTTATTAGATGTATCTAACGGCTACTTGGGTCATTCTCGGTCAACCAACTCCTCGACTGAGAGTGTCTCGGTCGAGGAGTTTGTCGACCGAGATTGACCCTGTTTCAATCTTTCAATTAAGGCACTAAGTGTGTGTATGAGTGTGCATATGTGACACTATTGGAGGGGATGACCTATCTAAGTGTAGTGATTTGGCTAGAGGAGATCTAACGCTTGATTTACATGTAGTCTAAGTACTTGTACATGATATATTTGTACAAGTTTACAATTGATTACATTTCATGAAATTTACAAGCATTCAAGCGTATAGATTCCCTAGTACTTTGTTATCCACCTTATTCCTGCAACACTCAAGTAGCTCGTTAGATCGATAAGAATGAAATATTTGTCATCATCGAAACAAAGGGATTTATCATAATGTCAATTTAGCCAACAATCTCCCCCTTTTTGAAGATGACAAACATTTCCTAAATATAAAATAAGGAAATATAAAACATGTGAGTTTCATACCTGAAATTTACTTTTGTATCCATCTTTGGTTTTGTAAGTGACTGCTGGCCAAGATATTATGAAACTCATTTTAATTTTGATTTTATTTTGTGATTTTATATGATTTCTCCCCCTTTGTCATTTCAAAAAGATATCCAATATAAGCATTTAGTATGACTTTGTGTCTTTCTTTTTAAGCTTTGCTCCCCCTTAAAGAGATATCCAATTAAAAAACAAGGGATTTTATTGTCAAATTTAGCCACAATTTGTTTCTCAATCATTTGCAAAGTGATGTTAAGCCCTAAAAAAAATGAAATGAGAATCCTTTTAAGGTTCATGGCATATGTATTGATTTCTCACCCATTTTACAAGGGATGTTAAGCCTTGAAAATGATATGAGATTCCCTTAAGCTTATGATGAATGCATATTGATTTCTCATCTATTTTGCAAGGGATGTTAAGTCCTGAAAATGAAATGAGAGTCCTTTAAGCTTAGAGTATATGAAAATGTCTCTAACCAAATGCAAGGGATGTTAAGCCCTGATTTATTTAGAGAGTTCCTTTAAGTACAATTTATATCATTTTTATGAAATTCATAGATTTCTTCATAATCAAGAGTAAAAATACTAAGGTCGTAACAAGCTCCAAATGATGTTTACAATGTTTTTGTAAGCTTCTTAATCAAATAATCAAATTTGTTTGTATGAGCTCCCCCTTAATGTTACAATTTAAAGCAATTTAAAGCTTCTAAGGTCAACAAAAGATTTTAAATTTTTATTTTGACCTTTATCAAAAGTATACTAAGATTAAGTACAATAAAATGATATCCAAATAAGCATTTTGTCAAAGCTTATTTTAGGTCGACCTTGACTTCGACCATAGCGCCCCTTGGTCAAATTTGATTTCAACCAAGAGGCAATTATGCATATTTCCAATTTGAACACTCATATGTGAAATATAATATCTGCATGTAATTTAAGTAGATATCAATTTGAAGCATTTTGAATGATACTCAATATGAAGATGTTCATCCTTGATTTTCCTAGAATATTTATATAAGCTTTGCTGTAGGTACATAAATATCAAATTCTGTTTCTTCTTGTACCCTTATTTTCATTTTAATCATGATATTCTTAACAATATATCCTTGAAAGCACGATTAATATCTCAAGTCTTTAAAGATACCAATTGAGAAATTTTGTATTAATATCTTATGTGTTATGACTATTTGCTTTAGAAGAGCAAGCATTGAATTTCTAAGCAACATATCAACAATATGTTATAAGATTTTGCTCTTGCAAAAGATCATATTATAAATGAATTATTTTGCTTGCCTATGTATCATCAAAGATCCATGCATACTATAGTCATTCATGTATCCATGCGTACAATTAGCATCATCTTTATGAAATAGTGAAATTATATTCATGATGTACCATATAGTGATAATTTCATGAAATACAATGATTGTGATCATTTAAGCATATGACTTCTATATGGTTAAATCCGGAAATACTTTAGGAAAATCATGTGAAAATAGTAATTTCTTTTTATTAAGCTAAGCATGATTTTTAGTTTTAACTTATTTAGAGAATCAACTAAAATAATCTCATTTATATTTATAAATTTTTTTAGAAAAATCTTCAACTTGTTTTACATGTAAAATCATTCATTATCAATGAATAGATAGCATTTTGATCAATTGACAATTCATTCAGTAATTTTACTGTAGATTGAAATCAGTGACCTGCTCGGTCGACAATTGCTCGACCGACTGTTCACTCGGTCGGCAGATTCTCGACCGACAAGGTTTCTAGAATGTTTTCAGAACTGTTAAATGCTTTCAAGTAAAAACAACAAAAAAATATGCAAGTTTAAAGCTTGATTGTGTTGAGATATGACATTTTTATATCAAGAATCAGTTTAGGTCAAATCTCAACTAATGAAATTTAAGCTTCTAAGTTTTAGGAATCCAAGCTAAATCATCATTCTTTTTCTTATATGGGCATGAAAATGAATAATGTCCAAGACACATGCAATAATGACAACTGATAGAGTCAACTTCATTTCTCTTTTTAGGAATTGTGTTCCTAGGTACAAACATAATCTTAGTCTTGGATGTTTTAGCTCTTTTAGGTTTATTTCTCTTTGGATCATATCCTAATCCTCTTCTTCCATTATAACTAGAGGAAAATTTCAGAATATTTTCAAGCATGTCATTTCCTCTTAACTTATTTATATATTTCTTTGCTTGTTCTAAATTTGATACTAGTGAGTTTCTTTCTTTGACAACTTCATCATAATCTAAGTGTGAACATAGAATAGGTTGTTTTTGAAGATCATTCACTTGAGTTTGCAAATTTAGCTTTTCTAAGGAAAGAAGATTGCAATCAGCTTCTATAGATTTTAACTTAAGATCATAATCTTCATTTGCCTTTTTGAGATCCTCATTTTCAGATGCAAGAGCAAGAAGTTTAACATTTAAATCATTATTTACTTTATTTCATTTCTTAAGTTTCTTCTTGCACTCAATATATTTCTCATGAGTTTCTTGAAGACTAGCAATTAGATCTTCTTTTGGTAGATCAAAAAGACTTACCTCTTCTTCTTCTTCATTTGTTGTAGCAATGAGGCATTCTACTTCTTCTTTTCCATCATCACTATCATCACTATCATCACTTGAATCATCCCATGCAGCTTTATATGCTCTTTCTTTCTTTTTGTGAGATGATTTCTTCCCTTTCTTGAGTTTTGGACAATCACCTTTCACGTGTCCCTTTTTGCCACATTCAAAGCACCTGGAAGAAGAAACACTAGAAGTTTTATTAGTTTTAAAACTTTTATATTGCTTACCATTTACAATGAGAGTTTCTTCTTCACTATCATCTTCACTTGTGTCATGATTGTCCTTGGTTGATGCTTTGAATGCAATGTCCTTCTTTTTCCCTTGTTGATGTTCTCGTCCTCTTCTAAAGTTGCCTCATGAGCTTCTAGATTTCCAATGAGTTGCTCCATTTTCAGTTTAGTGTGATCATTAGCTTCTTCAATGGCTGTCACCTTGGTCTTGTATCACTACTACAGAACCTACCTTTAGTGTCGGTTATTTAAAGCATTTAGTGTCAGTTTCTAAGCGACACCTATGTGGGTGACACTAAAAGTCCACCCATTCAGCGTCGGTTCCAAAACCGACACCCAAACTCTTCGCGCGCCACCGAAAACGCGCCATCATGGGACTATCAGTGTCAGTTATTTACAAATAACCGACACCCAAACCCTTTGCGCCACAGAAAGGGCGCCATCTCAGGCACTATACATGTCAGTTATTTAAAAAAACCGACACCCAAACCCTTTGCGCCATAGAAAGGGCGCCATCTCGGGCACTATACATGTCGGTTATTTTAAAAAAACTGACACTCAAACCCTTCCTGTGGCGCCATCTTGGGCACTATCAGTGTCGGTTGTTCACAAATAACCGACACCATATATCTTCACACCACACAAAATAGACGCCGGTTATTTGTAAATAACCAACACTATAACATTATATGTCAGTCATTTACAAATAACCGACGCCTATTGTTTTTTTTTTCTGTCAGTCTGCAGACCTGCTATGGTTGGTCGCAGGATGATAAACCTGTTCAGTTCAGTTATGAACTGCAGGTTTTACGACATCCATTGATATCAGCCGACAACAGGCCGCAAACCTGTAAAATTAACAATAAAAAGTAGTACATGCATTTAGCAATGCAACCTGCAGTTCCATTTTATTTTCACACATTTATAAACATTCACACATGCTAGCAATCTGTAGTTCCATTCATTCACATTCACACATGTAGAAATATTCATATAGCAACCAACACTTTTATTCATTTTCACTCAGACACATGTAGAAACATCCAGACATGTAGAAACCTTCACACATATATTATAATTCAAAAATTCATTTACAAAATATCATTGTTTAGTCATTTATTCGCTATCAGGATCCCAATTATATTTTAAAGCCCCCACTAATTGTATAGTTGTTGCCCATTCTTCTCTTACTTCATTTAATTCTCCCATCATATAGGGAGAATGTACATCTGGTAAGTCCTCTCATGTAGTGGGGTCAGTTTTAAACACCTGCAAAGAGTGATGTATATATATAATTAATGAGCTATAAATAAGATTGATATATTTCGAACATATTATCTAATGAGACTATATAATACTGTAGCAATACAATTGATGTCCATTGCGGCATATTTGACAAGCATGTGCATATATCGCATGACATAGTATCCACATGCCCATCCGTTGTCTTGTGTAGCACACTATAAATGCAAACATACAAAATATTAAAAAAATACAACTAATTAAGCATTGTTCACATAAATAATATACACATATATTGCAGTGGGGAACTTACTTTCACGTTCTTCCAAATTATTGGCTGGTTCTTTTTCGTGGGGACCTTTCCTCCAGCCTTTTTGTACTCCTCAAAACCCCTACATGTTAATGTAACACAGAACATTGCAATTAAATAGTAATGTAATAACATATGTTAACGGATATGTAAAATGAAATAATTTCTCACTGAAATGTTGCCATTTTCATTTTGTGTCCAAATCTTGTATTCAATTTACCCCCCTTAGGATCTTGATAATACACAGTGAACGTCTCGGGGGCAATAACCAATAACTCCCAATGCCTACCACTAGAGGAAAAAAGTTAAAAATTAATAACTCAAAATCCACAATAAAATTAATTTTCTTAAGTCCAAATTATAATAAGCAAAGTAAACTTACTCTACATTGAATGGAGCCATTATCACCGTCTTCTTTTTTGCAGCAAAATTTGAAAAAGCCTCACAGCAGTATTGTTGAACTGATGTAGGGTCTTTAGCTACTAGACTAATCAAGGATGGAATCAAAAACCCTATATGTTCGAATCCAAAATATGCACATATGTTGTCTAAGTAGCTGCAAAATATGTATTAATTACGCATACATTAATAAATAAGAAACCAGATCACCAGATCATACACAAGGTATATGGATGTATAAAGAATATCTCACCTTATCCATAGCTCTATCACAGATGTATTTAGCCAATCATATCGAAACAACTCCAAAATATCTTGTATAAATAGTTTTGTTTCGAATGACTGACATGTAGAATCTGAATCAGAAGAAACAGTTATAGGGGAGTTTATATCATGTTCCCCTAACCATACTGCCATACCCCTACAGTTAGGACCTAACGGGATAGGTATATCCTGTGGAACCCAACTAGGTAATGCAGGAGGTGGAAGTGGAGGCCTAGATGCTGGGGGTGTCTTATTTTTAACCTGTATTTATTTATAATAATTTCAGATCAACTGCCAGCATATACACACACTAACAATTGAACGTAATGTAAATTTACCACACCTTTTCAGTAAAGAAGACATACGCTTTTTTCCCACAATATCACTCTGCCTATTGCCTCACCAAGTGTTTCACAATCTGGGTGGGCATATGGCAGTGAAAGTTCCAGAAATTGGGGGAATATATGTATCGGGCTCACCCAAATCCAACCAGCTGGTACTGGAGACCGGTGACACATTTCCCCTGGTAGGTATGGGTAAGCCGACGCCTCTTCCATGACATATTCTTTACTTTTTAGACGGCATGGCTTCAACCCCTACAAATTTTTGTGTAAAGTATGTTATATACATATATACATATCATCTTTTTTTTAAAACGACTATAATTTCATATATATGTATCATCTTGAATTAAAAAACAGTTACTATGTCAAAAAAATACTTACATTGGATGTGCTAGGTGGTGGGTCTACAGGATTACTCCCAACCTCTGCAGTAGGAGTAGGAGTAGAGCCTGCAGTAGGCATAAGTATTGTCTAGTAAGTGGTAGTCTGAGATGCCTGCCACTTTTTCATTGCTTCTTCGAGTTTCCTATCAAATAGCTTATCCACCTATACATGGATAAAAGAAACGTAAAATTCTAATTTTTGAATTCTCTTTTACAGTAATATCTACAAGGAAAAAATATGTTACCTCTTCTTGTGAAAGTCTCGCTTTTGGGACATGTTTGCGCTGGGATGGCCCAAAAAAAGCTTTGATGCCCACACCAGCGCCTGCAGCCCTAACACGTCCAGGATGCTCTAGGTTACCCAGAGCAACTATTAATTCATCCCTTGTGCCCTCAGGAATGAACTTTCCTTATTTCCTCAGCTCGTGCAGCTCCCGCTAATCGCCAAAACAAAAATTTGTACCTAAGTAAACAACACAAATAATAAATATTCGAATGATTGTTGTAAGAGTTGTATTTTACCATTTTTGCAGCCGCCTCAGCAGTTGCGGCCTTATTTAATTCTCCCTTTTTATTTTGCCTCCCAGCTATCCAGACATCATGGCGAGGCAGAGGTGTGTTACCTATGGTAGAGGACTCCTGAGTAGCAGCAGACTGAGTAGCAGTAGCCTCAGCCTATAGTCTTTGGCGAACGCCTGCATATCCTCTTGGACCCATTGTGTGGTCGTGCACATTCATCACACGCCTTGATCTTTGTGCATCACTGAGAGCCTAGTTAGTATGCACATTAATGATTTGTTTAGTAACACTAAATGTTAATCTTGAATAAGTGAATACAACATATATTAATTAATGAGATTGAGACTGACGCCTAATACCTTGAATTCATCAGTTTGTCTTGAAGCGACAAACGCGTCCCATTCTTCTTTATCCAGGAAGTTCCACTGTTCAGTGGCTGTCTTCTTCCTCTTGTCGGCTTCTTTTATGTATTCTCTGGTGAGATTTGTCCTATAGTTCCTTAGGACTCTCCCACAGCGTTGCATCACGCATTTACGATGCAGCTTTTCATCCAATTCAAATATACTCTGCAAAATATAATTGCTATTAACTAGTATCCAAAAATTTAGTAATCTACAAAATAGAATTGCAAATTAATATTAACTCACACATAAATCCCTCCATATTACATCTTTCTTCTCCTTAGAAACGTTATGCCAAGAATCTAAGCGACAACCGCAATGGCTACGAGTAACATACACAAGATATGAAATAAATGAATTGCGATTCACACCACATGCATTTCCTGCATTATGGAAATCCACAACAAGTTTGGGTCCATTGCCCTTTTGCGCAATTAACTTCTTCATCATAGTAATGCCCCTTCTCTTGTCAACTTTTTGGTGTTGTTGATCAAGTGCCTCAAGTGGTGCAGATGGTACCTGTGCATCATCAATCTAAAATTTGACAAAATAATTCACATTTACAAGATATAACTATAAATGGACATATAGATATAAATATATGATATATTTTTAAAACTTACATTGGGAGGCGGCGCATTGATGTCCTCACCCTCACGGTAGTCATCAACACGGTTATCAGGAGAATGGTCAGCCATCTGCAAATTCACATTCAAATTGTAAAGTTCACATTGTAAAGTAGTAATTCAAAGTGTAAAGCTCACATTGTAAAGTAATTCAAATTGTAAAGTAATTCAAATTCTAAAGTAATTCAAAGTGATACTATTTAATCATCTACTGATTTAACTTTAGTTATCAACTATTTAACTTTAATTATCAACTGATTTGATTATATTATATTTATTCATCTACTATTTGCATTTATTTATGTACTGATTTGAGAATTGATTAATCATCACTGATTTAGTTATCTAATTTTGATATCATTTATGTACTAATTTGATATCATTTATTACTGTTTTTATTTAGTTATCTATTTGATTTATTTATGTACTGATTTGATATCATTTATTACTGTTTTTATTTAGTTATCTAAATAATTTGTGTTTATTTATGTACTAATTTTGATATCATTTAATCATCTACTGATTTAAATCTATTACTGTATTTATTGTATTTTATTCATCTACTATTTGTATTTATTTATGTGCTGATTTAGGAATTATGTAATCATCTACTGATTTATGCACTGATTTGATATCATTTATGTACTGATTTGATATCATTTATTACTGTTTTTATTTAGTTATCTAATTGATTTATTTATGTACTGATTTGATATCATTTATTACTATTTTTATTTAGTTATCTATTGATTTGTTTATGTACTGATTTGATATCATTTATTACTATTTTTATTTAGTTATCTATTGATTTGTGTTTATTTATGTATCATTTATTACTGTTTTTATTACTATTTATGTACTGATTTGTGTTTATTTTAGTTATCTAATTTTGATATCATTTAGTTATCTATTTATTTGTGTTTATTTAGATATCATTTATTACTGTTTTTATTACTGTTTATGTACTGATTTGTGTTTATTTTAGTTATCTAATTTTGATATCATTTATGTACTGGTTTGATATCATTTATTACTGTTTTTATTTAGTTATCTAATTGATTTATTTATGTACTGAATTGATATCATTTATTACTATTTTTATTTAGTTATCTATTGATTTGTGTTTATTTATGTACTAATTTTGATATCATTTAATCATCTACTGATTTAACTCTATTACTGTATTTATTGTATTTTATTCATCTACTATTTGTATTTATTTATGTGCCGATTTAGGAATTATGTAATCATCTACTGATTTATATTAGTTTACCAATTGATTTGTATTTAATGTATTTATGTATTGATTTTGATACTATTTAATCATCTAATGATTTAACTTTAGTTATCAACTATTTAACCTTAATTATCAACTGATTTGGTTATATTATATTTATTCATCTACTATTTGTATTTATTTATGTATTGATTTGAGAATTGATTAATCATCACTGATTTATAATTTTATATTTGTTAATCAACTGATTTGTATTTATTCATCTACTGTTTTTTATTTAGCTATTTACTCATTTGTATTTATTCATCTACTATTTTTTATTTAGCTATTTCTCATTTTATATTAGTTAATCAACTAATTTGTATTTATTCATCTACTATTGATTTGTATTTAATGTATTTATGTATTGATTTTGATACTATTTAATCATCTACTGATTTAACTTTAGTTATCAACTATTTAACTTTAATTATCAACTGATTTGATTATATTATATTTATTCATCTACTATTTGTATTTATTTATGTACTGATTTGAGAATTGATTATCACTGATTTATAATTTTATATTAGTTAATCAACTGATTTGTATTTATTCATCTACTGTTTTTGTATTTATATTAGTTAATCAACAATGGCAATGAATAATGCAAATGTAAAGATAGAAAAACTTGAGTTGAGTCTATTAGACATGAAGTATTAAGCTAGGGGATGAGGAAGAAGGAAGAAGCCGGCGGCAGTATTAAGCTAGGGGATGAGGAAGAAGGAAGAAGCCGACGGCAGTATTAAGCTAGGGGATGAGGAAGAAGGAAGAAGCCGGCGGCAATATTAAGCTAGGGGATGAGGAAGAAGGAAGAAGCCGGCGTATCTTGAGGGCAACAAGGTGAAGCTGACAACGCAGGAGCAGAGGAGAGCAGCTGGAGGTGACGGCGGCGAGGAGAGGAGGACCAGCAACCGGCGACGGCTTGGCGAAGCAACGACGAGGGTGTCGAGGAGACCAACAACCGACGGCGACGGCGATGACAGTGACAGCGGCGAAGGCGACGGCAGCGAGCGACGTGTGAGGAGACGAGCGACAGCACAGGGACCCAACAGGCAACGATGACGGGAGCAATCGGGGGAAATCGCCAGACCCTAGCACATGGCAATGAAACAGAGACAATGGGGAAAAGTTCTGTTCACACGGGGCTATTAAGTTGACAATATGTGTCAGTTATTTAAAAAAACCGACACCTAAACCAACAATGTCAGTTCTTTGCCAAAAACCGACAACTATACTACTTTATATTCTTCGGTTTATAAATAAAAGACAACCGACAACTATTCCTATCTCGCGCATACCCTTTAGTTGTCGGATATTTATTAAAGAACCGACGACATATGTCAAATTTTGAAGGTAATTTTTTCGCTGGAATTTTGGTTTTGGCGGTTGATTTTAAGTGTCGGTTGTTTATTAAATAACTGACACTTAATGAAAGCGGTACCCGTGTCTGGTCGACCTTCACATATTGGATGTCGGTTTATGTTAAAAATCGACACTATAGGGTTTATGTGTCGGTTTGTGTATACAACCGACACCTTGAAAACCGACTTTATAAGCCATTTCTGTAGTAGTGTATTTGGGAGGAAGTGATCGAAGTACCTTTGATACCTGATCTTCTTCAAGAACAGTTTTTCCTAAGGCATTCAAACCATTAACAATAGAAGAGAATTTTGCAAACATTTCACTAATGGATTCATTCAGATCCATACGAAAGTGTTCAAACTTCTGTTTAAGCATACTAATCTTAGAATTCTTAACTTGAACCGTACCTTCATAAGTTATGGACAGTCTATGCCAAATGTCATAGGCTGTCACAGTTTGATATTCTATTAAATTCTCCTACTAAAATTGAACAATATAAGATACTTACTGCTTTGGCATTCATTTGAGCCAACTTTACTGTATTTGCATCCCACTCTGCATATTGCGTTTGAGGAAGCTCATATGAGGTTGACACCATCCTCCATAAGTCCCAACTGATGCCTTGGAAGTAGAACTGCATCCTTCTCTTCCAATATGTGTAGTTTGTTCCATCAAACACTGGAGGCCTAGCAACAAGTGTCCCTTCAAGGTTAAGGTTGTTGAGCACCCCGTCACCCATTCTTCAAGATCTTGTTAGTGTTCCTTGAAGCCTGCTCTGATACCAATTGTAAAACACTAGAGGGGGGGGGGGTGAATAGGGTTTTAAAATATTTAACAATTATTTTAACTCAAACAACCAACCACAAAAATATTGGACAAGGAGACAAGGGTTTAGAGTGGTTCCAACCTTAGCAAATACTAAGGAAGTCAGTCCACTACCCGGTTGCTTACCCAACCGGGATTTTGAAAGAATTTAATTTTATTACCTCGCAAGGAATTTACATAAAATTACAATTCTTTCACCAAACCCTTCAAGCAGCCTTCACCTAGAAGTAATTGCACCAACCTTGAAGCAGTCCACCTAGAAGTAATTGCACCAACCTTGAAGCAGCCTTCCTCCTGAAGTAGCTTCCCGTTGCAATAGCCTTCTTGAAGTAGCTTCCCGTTGCAATAGCCTTCTTGAAGTAGCTTGAAGTCAACCTTCTCCTCCAAGAAGAACCTTCTCCAATCCGCAGCCTCCAACCCTAGGAGTAGCAAGGAGAATACAAAGAATAAAAGGAACAAGAAGGAAAATAGAAATTACCACTTATCCTTTGAAGCACAAGGCTTGATTTGCCTATATCAAGCGCGTTGATCTCCTAACCAATGTATATGCATGTGTGATTGTAGTGGATAGGAGACACTATCCTATAGGACACGAAATTAGAGCAAGTAGAGGAATTTCCAATGCAAGTGTTGTTCAATTTCTCAAAACAGATTGCCAATGCAAGTGTAAGCTCAAGTATAGCACAAGTGTGTAGCTTGGGTGTCTTTGGGTGTCCTAAGGCATGTCCTATTTATAGGAATGGCCTATGGATGTTTAAGGACGTTCTAGACACTTTCTAGGGGGTTCTAAGTGCTTAACTAGCCGTTAGGTATAAGTTAGTTGCATTAGTAACAACTAGTTGCTTTATTCTGCAGTTGCTGTCAGAGTCCATCTCGGTCGAGAAATTTTCGATCGAGATACCTCCTCGGTCGAAGTTTTGTCGACCGACATGCTCTCTGGATCAACATTCATTTCCAACTGCCAACTACCTTATTAGATGTGTCTAACGACTACTTGGGTCTTTCACGGTCGACAAACGCCTCGACCGAGAGTGTCTCGATCGAGGAGTTTGTCGACCCAGATTGACCCTATTTCAATCTTTTAATTAAGGCACTAAGTGTGTGTATGGGTGTGCATATGTGACACTATTGGAGGGGATGACCTACCTAAGTGTAGTGATTTGGCTAGAGGAGATCTAACGCTTGATTTACATGAAGTCTAAGTACTTGTACATTATATATTTGTATAAGTTTACAATTGATTACATTTCATGAAATTTACAAGCATTCAAGCGTATAGATTCCCTAGTACTTTGTCAACCACCTTATTCCTGCAACACTCAAGTAGCTCGTTAGATCGATAAGAATGAATTTTTATCATCATCGAAACAAAGGGATTTATCATAATGTCAATTTAGCCAACATATTAGACCTTCAAATGGTCTTGAAGTGTTTTGACCTTCAATCGGTCTTGCCCTAACTCCTTCAATCAGTTTTGAAACCGTTTGCTCAATTGAAACCGAATGAACATCAAACGATTTGAGACCATTTTTCCTCCAAATAGTTTGAGGACCGTTTGATCCCAAACGGTCTCAAGACCATTTGGACTCAAACGGTCTCAAGACCGTTTGATCTAAACCACCTTGAAACTGATTGGACCAATTAGGGTTTCCTCCAACCAATCAATTGATTTTAGGGTTTGCTTTATTGAATCGATTGTCAATTGAACCATTGAGAGTACATCCAATTATAGCCCTTGGATCTCCAACCATCCATCACATCCCTTGAACTCCGAATGTTCTTGAGACCATTTGGTCTCAAACGGTCATAAGACTGTTTGCCTCTAAACGGTCTTGAGACCGTTTAGACCATCAACTAAGACATTGATCCAATTCAATTAGGAATCCTTCAATCAATCAATTAGGGTTTGCAATCCATGGATCATTCATTCTAGAATTAATTATAATTAAATCAATTTGAGCCATTGGATCTTCATCTTTTACATCAGAAATTAACTCCAAACGGTTTTGAAGTTCAATTACCCATTTGATCTTGAGATCCATTACCCATTCAGTTTTGAACTCAATTAACCATTCGATCTTGTAGTTAATTACCCATTCGGTCTTGTACTAAATTACCCATTCTATTTGAAGTAAATTACCCATTTGGTCTTGGGTTCAACTACCCATTCGGTCTTGAACTCAATTGCCCATTCGGTCTTGAAACCAAATCAATTCAATCAGTTTTGAAACCGAATTAACTCAATTGGTTTTGCAAACCGTTTACCCATTCCTTTGTTGAGGTGTGTGCTTAATATGACATCATAATATTCAAGCTTCAAACCTTCGAAATCAATTGTGATTTTTATGGTGATTTCAGCAACTAGTCAAAAGGAAATCGAGAGAGAAGAAAGGTTCAACACAAAATGAATAAATTGCAAGCAATAATGACATTGAAGGGTTCAAGTTATATAACCCGCCTTCAAAGCTGAATCTAAGCTTCAAGATTCACGTCCTCAATGGTGAATGAAGCTCTCTCAACTGTCCAAGGCCCGTTCTCAAGTCTTTGAGTGAAATGAATGGCTAAGGTTGAAGATTGAATGAAGAAAAGAAGAAATTCAACATTGAATTTCGATTTCCACCATGAAATCAAGGTTGCAGATGATTATGGAGCTTACCTACAGGTTGGGGCACGTACTCCTGTTTCTCCTAAGATCCTTTGTTCACGGACAAAGCAAGGTAAGAAAAAGGGTTCAAAAAATCCTTACATGTGGGTTGAAAATGGGATGTTTATAAGGAAATTTCAATGAGAGAGAAAGTGATAATTAATTCCTTCAACTCCCAAAATTGGTGCCACATACTCCCCTCCATCCCTTGCATACGAATCCATCTCCCCCACCTTGTAATTCCTCTTCATTATCCATGAATTAAAAGAAAGCAAATTAAGCACCTTAACCATTATAATAATAATATCCAAAATTGAGTGGATATTACTTTTCCTTTTACTAATGTGAGTGGGCTCTCCACTCACTTTAGATATTTGTTGCCTTTGCAAGGCACAAGGATGTCCAAACTTATGAAAATTAAACCATCCTATTTTTTGTTGAAGGGAAATTCAATTAATATATTTATTTTTGCATTAAATTGAATTAGGGTTTCAATTATGCTTAAATCTTGATAATTTTAATATCAAGATTCTCTCTCCTCCAAAGTGATTCAAATGAGACACCCCTCTCATTTTCTTTTCTCTAAGTGATAACAAGAAACATGAGGGACTCTCTAGAGGTGGTATTTTGCATATTGAACCATAGGTTTTGGGTAAATTGTAGATTACACCAAAACTAGGGTTTAATGCACAAACATTGCTTAATAAGCTCTTTCTTGGTGCTCAGGCTTGTGGCAACCATACCTCTGCATCATTTTCATTCTTATGATGCTTAAACACTTGAGGAACATTTTACCATGTAATATTTGTAAGTTAACCCCTCAACTTGGGTAATTTGCACTTTAGTCCAAAACAAGCAAAACATTGTTTCAACATTATTTAAAAAGGACTAAAAAGAAACATAAGTTCCACTTGAGCCTTAATTACTTTTCAAAAGATAAGAGCAAGCATATAATTAACTTTATTGAAAAAAACATCTAGGGTTAAAGCATAACCCAGGTCAGGGATGTTACAACAGGTAGATTAGATACCCAGCAAACTGAGAAGATTCAGTTAAATGATATGTATTCAAAATATGGTGCAAATTAAACAAACTAGGTAGATATCACTGGGCAATAGATCAATTAATATGTTGAGAAGGAAATTGAAGAACATGCATATCTGTTGTAACCTAAATAGTACAGAGATAAGGCATGGCGTCATCTAATGAGATTTGTATTTGACCCTAGGAAACTATACTACATGGCTATATTACTCATTTTTATTAATGTTGTAATGACCGTCATCAAATCGACAAACAAATCGTTACTAATTAAGCGGAATAAACATAAATAGTAGATTAACAAAAATCACTAAAATTTAAAACCATTTTGCAAGGAGATCCTTATCTAGAAAACTTATACTGAAAGATCCAAAACTCATACATATCATGATTTACATTATACAACATTGTTTCATCCCATCTCAAGGATAACATATAACAGTTGCTCTGTCAAAACATATACTGGAGCAATATAAAACCTCAAGGCATATAAGACAAAATCTCAGATTGTTATGAAACCATTACGAACTAACTCCAAGGACTTGAGAGTACAGAGACGACACATATGACTTCTATCTACAAGACACGCCAGATAGTACACTCAACCTGAGTTGTCATTGTTGTCCCTATTGTTGTTGATGTACCTCTGCAGTATGGTCTCTACCTCTTCGTCTGTGTCCACCTAAAAAAATGTTGGTGACCAACGGGGTGAGACCCATGTCCCATCGAGTGATATAACTCTCCGCCAACAATATTATTATCACAGTTAAACAATATAAAACTGAGCAGAGGATTCTTTTACATTAATAACAGGATTTAATCATTGTTTAAGTAGAGTACAACAATATCATCTTCTGAATCATTGCAGCTATATATGATAAAGTAGTAAATCATCTATTCATTTTATAATGAATATGAAGAACATGTATAACATCTGTCCATTTAAGATGTATAAAAGAAATGTAACATCAACCAATGATTGCCATATTCAATCCTTAAGCAAATATGCTACACAGCTTATTACATTTTACAATCACACTTATGCCCTGAGGAGATGAGGTATACTGATCACACTCCAACTGACCACAGTGGCGTAAAGCATCAGTACCATACAAGGTCAATGGAAGAGTCGGTTGCCATGACCACACCCGTCTCAGTCAGTGCGAGACCACAAGTAGGACTACGTCAACTGCTTAAATAGATTTTCAGGGTAACTGGCAACTTTGCTATAGAGTTACAATGGCAGCTGCAATCGAGAGATTTCATATTTATCTCACATCGATCTGGCATTCATCATCATCGGGATATTCGTGATACATCCATCCCGAAATTTATAATGAAGGATTGAGATATTTAATGTTTATCTCACATGAATTCCTCCATTAGGGCATAAGGATATTCCCACCCAATCACACCCACATATTCAAAAATATGTCCTCCAGGAGATCCCGTGGGAAAACCTATTTCATCATCACCAACTGTTGACGATGATGGTTCTATGGTCAAGGCTCTACCTGATAAGATTCTGCTTGATTAATTAAGTGCATTACCGTATTCTTTTAGCATCAGTCAAGTTGTCAAACATGAATTGTTATGACAAATGCTACAAAGAAAGGTATAATACAACTATCAATTATGTTTTGAAATCTTTAGAACACATATAACATTTAGGATCTCAATCCCTTATCTCATTACTGGGAATTGTCATCCCTCAACATTATCATCATCATGATTATTAGATTTGGGTATTCAAACCCTTTGTTCATCACTGAACACTATTACCACTTATCATATAACTATTACCTTTAGGTCCTCAGACCAAGGTATACATGATACTTGTTATATAAGCATCTCACATGGCTCACAAGGCCCATTAAACATCTTGTCACCTCTCACTAGGCAACAAATTATCACATGGCTCACAAGGCCCATTAAGTATCTTTATCATATAAAACATCATAGCTCATACCTGGATATGCTCATTATCTCATGATACCTGCATGGTTATTATTTCGTGATAGTAGCCATATCAAACACATATCAACACTATGCAAAACAAGGGTAATACCATAATCCCAATATTAGGGTTAGGGTTTCCCTTTTTTATCGATTAGGATTTCACATGCATATCATCACTCTTCATTAGGGTTTGGGTTTTCCATTATTAACCATTTTGGGTTTCAAGATCATATTATTAAGGATCAAACCCTAATTCATCGCCCCACACATCTAGGAGCATGCATTGATATCATAAGTATTCAATCATACTTATTTATTCTCATCATATCATTAAATGATTATCAACACAAAGTATGAGTTTCTCTCTCATCCTCACTAGGATATTGATTACATCATACTTATTAACTTCACTTAACCCTTTCTCAAGGTATATTAGCCTACACTTATCAAAGTGCATTAAACTCAATACTCATTACATCTTAATGTAACAATTGACATTACACACTTCATGTGTTACTCATCCAAGTATATTGGATTTGAGGTGTATCAACCTTGAGGTGCTGGATGTGATATTTATCATGTCTTGATATATCACTTCCCTCATCACTATTAACTTACTTAAGTTCATCAATTTATCTTGTATTAGGGAATTTTCCATCCTAATACTTTATGTACTAGCTCATCACATTTATCATGTAATGTATAAGTCACACATTTGAATTACCCAAATATCATTAATTGATATGGACTCATCTCAGGTTAAGACAATGTTGATATAGGATTGACCATTATCAATCACTTTAGGTGTTTCACCTATCAAGGTATTAGCCACACCATTACTTGGTGTTACACTCATCACTCCTAAGAGTGTCTTACCCTCACCTTTACAAGGTGTATAGGGTTGAATCATGTATGTCAAGTTGAACACATGTATTAGATTTAGTGTATATTGATCTAGGCATCATCATATCCCTCATACCCTTACCCATTAAGGTATCAACCTTACCATTAATAATGTGTATAAACTTCACCCTTCATGGATGTAACATCCTCACCTCACTTAAAGATATTGTCCACACCCTAATTTAGTGTAATGGACATCACATGTACTAGGGTACTAACCACCTTGCCACTCTTGTCATCTAGTGTATTGGGTTACCCACCATATCATTTTAGAGATATGTATGTTCAACTCCATATCGTCAAAAAGGTGTATGCTTAACCCAATATCAATTTAAAGGTGTATACTTGCTACCCATATCACCTAAAGGTGTATGTGTGCATACCATATCGACCTTGAGGTGTATGTATGCTTCCATATCGGGTTTGGGTGTATATGTGCTTCCATATCACTCTTGAGGTGTATGCATGCTTCCATATCGGGTTTGAGGTGTATGTGTGCTTCCATATCACTTTTGAGGTGTGTGTGTGCTTCACACCATATCGGGAAGAGAGGTGTGTGTATGTATGCTTCACACCATATCAGACAGAGAGGTGTGTGTGTGTATTCTTCACACCATATCGGGCAGAGAGGTGTGTGTATGTATGCTTCACACCATATCGGGCAGAGAGGTGTGTGTGTATGCTTCATACCATATCGGGCAGAGAGGTGCTTGTTTGTGTGCTTGAACCCGATATCACTTTTGAGGTGTTTGCTTGACCTCATATCATGAAAGAGGTGTATACTACACCATCATATCGTGCAAGAAGGTATACAATCATATCCATATCGTTTTAGTGAAGTAGGTGCATCATCATATCGGGTTAGAGGTGCTTGCTTGTGTGCTTGCACCTGATATCACTTCTATAAGGTGATACCATAATCTTCAAGCTCTATACCTTCATTTTATCTATTATAGTTCATGGAAACAGGTCTAAGAAACTACTAAAACTCATAATTTCATCAACTATTTCAGGAAATTTCAGAATTTAAAAGTAATTCATTAAGTATAGCAATTTAGGTGATGAATAATAATATGGTTGAGTTCAAGTTATATAACCCGCCTTAAGAAAAACTTCAAAGCTCCACGTTCCTAAGGTTGAAGGTGACTTATCAAAAGTACAAGGCTCGTTCAAAACTCCTTCATATACAAGGAATCACCATGGATAAGCAATTGATGAAGAAGAAAATAAAGGAAGATCATTACCCTAAAATCATGCTTCAATCCAAGGTTGAAGATGATCATGACCTTACCTTAGGGTAAAGATTTAAGCTCCTTCTTTATCTAGAACCTTTTCACGATACCTCACAATCCTTGCACGATATGCCACCACTTGTGGCTGATATCCCCCTCACTTGTGGCCAAAAACACTTCACTTGGCCGATATCAACATGCCATGGCCAATTTCAACATGCTATGGCCGATACCACTTGCTATGGACGATACCCAAGGCCCATGCATGATACCACATCACCTATGCAAGACACAAAGACTCCATTCACGATATCTAAGAGCAAGGAGGTGTTGGAATTCGAAAAATTTCACTTAGGGGTGAAAGTAGGGGTATATATACTTGTGGTTCATGAAGAGGTGTCAAAATGAGGTGTCAACAATTTGAGATAGTAGGTTCCACGTGTCCATGCATGGATGACATGTGTACATGCATGAATCAACATTTATATTGACATGAAAAACAGCTGAGGATAATCTAGGGATGAAAATTCATCCATTACATATCCCTTTGAATAAGATATATCAATTAAATCATCACTTTATTCACAACCTGATACAACTTTTGTAAGGAAGTTGTAAACCGATACACTTAACCTCCTTGAGGTGCTTTTCACGACATGGCCTTTTACAAGAGTACAAAAACTGATATGAGACTCCTCCTATGACATCTTGGCTGATAGGCACTCATATATATGATTTTCAACTTGATACAACTCAAGTTAAGGGTTCATATTCAACCCTTTTCTTGGTCATTTCATCACCAAGATTACCATCACTCATAATTGATTCAAACATGGTTTCTCGTTATTTCTCTCTACTCTACATGATACTAGGATGGAATAGGGACAATCTAGAGGTGATAATTTGCATATCAACCCCACATTTTGGGTAAATTACAATTTGTACAAAAATTGGTGCACAAGGTACGAGCATTATTCAAACAAGTTCAAACTTGGAATTTAGGCTTTCCACAAGCCACCACTTAGCATCATTATCTCTATTATGATCATAAAACACTTGGAGCACGTTAAACATGTAACATATTGCAATATAACCCCTCATCTTGGGTAAATTGTACTTTGGTCCAAAACAAAGGAACATTGCTCAAACAACATTGAATCAGGACCAAACTTGGAACATAAGTGTGTCACATGATAACGAAACACCTTAGAGGATTATATTAAAGTTCAAAGAAACTTTATTTGCCAAAAAAAATAGGGTTACCTCATAACCCAGGTCAGGGTCATTACAAGTTATAAACCCCTAACAAGGATTTCGTCCCCGAAATCCCAGGTAAAGGGAGACAAATATTATTCATTCATCGCATCATCAAGTCTCCACATAACATCTTGATGTCATGGAGATGCCATAGAAATTTGATAAACACAAAGTTATTCCACACATGGTTATCATAGAATCTGTCACACAAGACACATACTCCACTGACCTTTTCATTATTGACTGTAGAGTCAACTTTGTGTTAGGTAACACTTTTCTTAGTTTGAGAATCATTATACATACCTTATTTAACTTAGGTGTCAAACCTCACTGATTTGTCACCTTTCTCAACTTACAAATTTATGTGACAAGATTCTTGATTTTGGGGAGTCTTCCATACTCCTTATTTAGTTTAGCATTTCACTTCCAAGGAAAGACCAGAGTTACGTTCTGTCACCCACTTGGGATTACAAGTCTTATCATACATCTGTTGTGCCATCTAATCTGCTGACACAACACTAAACTTTCTTACTACTTGTACCAACTATCTCATTAGTTGTACATTCTATTGTCATAAGGAGAGGACACTTATCAATTAAGAACTTATCTTAGAGGTATCTCTAGATGTTATGTATAATTTGCCTTAACAAATCTAGATAGGGGTATTCTAAGGAATTATTTTTAGCTTGATAATCTTTTCCCACAATGATTTAACAATTGTTCCTTCAATTAGTACATCCTTATTGATGTTATGTTTATGCGAGCATAAACCCCTAACATATGATGTCTATACTATTTTATGTAACTAGACTGATTTCACAGTTGGCCATTCTAGGTAACCAATATAAATCATCTGATTAGGAGTTATGTTTTTACTTTCCCATACCACATGATATTTCTTAGATACCAGAATTCCTTACCTTAGTATCCCTCACATGTGTCGAAAACACATCACATCCTCATCATTTCCATTCCTCTGTTGTTATTACCATGGCTACACATATAAAGGGATCTTTCTTTCATCTTGGGACATTACATGTTACACATATCTTTATCTTGGAATCAAAGTCCAAGACGAACTGATACTTTTCTAAGTATCCATCAATGGATTATTTCTAATCCATGCACATCAAGTGTCATAGTACTCATTGATTGCCATGTCCCTGAAAGGAAAGAACATAAAGGAAAATATTCCTTTCATCACCCCATCATTACCCATAATTGTTTATCAAAGAGAAGAGATTATCATCTCCTCCAATTATTGCATGAACTTTCAACTGTTCATGAGTCATTTACACTTGTTTCATCTTAGGTTCCTTGCCATCAATATAAAAATCATTTGGATGATTACATGTCATCATTTCTTTCTTGGTTTTTGTCTAACATGTTCATGAACATTTTGTGATTTTATCACATTTCCCATTTCCACATTATGGGAAAAGATCTTTACTATTCACACATGCTTTATTAAATAGGGATAATCTCCCTTGTTCTCATTCTCTTATCATGAGGATTATATTCTTTTACTTCCTCATACAGACAGACTGGTCTGAGATCATCTCAGATTCTAATTTATTGCACTTAGGATGTGATACAAATATCCACGCCATATTTCTGGTTTCATTATGCTCACTAGATTGTCTCAAAATGACTACTTGATCAGAGTAATCAGAAAGATAACAATCTAAGAGTTCCATACTCACCTTATTTCCAATAGTTGAATGCCTGGCCAAGGTATACAAGTACTGAGATTAGGTAGTATGCACTTTGTATACTATCATATTCCTTACTTTTTGTATCATCACAAACACATGATTTAATATTCCTGGATTTTCTCTAGGCATCACTTCTATATCTCATCCTCTTTCACACAGATAAGAGCAATTATAAAGCATTTAAAAGAATACTGAATAGAATATAAATTCTAATTCTCATCATTTCTTCCCTATGTCCCCATAGGACAATCAATAGGAAATACATAACAACAATCCTTCTTATGATTATTAGATAACATCAAGATAAGGCATATCATAATGAAAAAGCTCTATCTGACTGCTACCCCTCGCGGTCATCTACCGCTTCAGGTTGACTCAACACATAGATTCTAGTTATTTCATGTTGTTGCTTTTGCCTTTTTACTTTACTGGGCTGTAACTTTCATAATCCCTGCCGAGTCTGCCTCAGTTGTTGGGTCATTTCCTCCCTTCTTATTAAACAAAAGAGTTTAGTATGCTCAACATGTCCATATCTTTAACATATCTTGTCCTCGTACCATGGTCTTATCGGTCTTATTACCGATGTAGAGACTAAGCCATGGGTTCTTACAGGTGGAAAGTTAGGACTTTTGCCTTTACATAGTGATTACTTCCCTAGTGCACTAGGCATTTATTGCACTGGTGGCACCAGAAACTTTGTCTTTTTAGAACAACTAGGCAAATGTCTCTAGAATTTTAGTGGCATTCCCTTATCTCGTCTTATTGCCCCTTCTTGGGCACTGCCATCACAGATATACTATCAGTCTAAACTTATGGCAGAGTCTACTTTCTCACCATATGTTAATCCTTCCCTCATTTTTCACTATTCCAACATGACTATGTCATTCGGGAACCCTTTTATAGCCCAAAGTTTCTGCAATAAGAACTGGTAACCTAGGTTGTAATGCTAGTATCCAGTCTACTATATGTATCACTATTGTCCTAACCTGCCCAACAAAAGAATAAACATAGGATTCTCTATCCTGATCGGGTCATGATGAGAATTCTCAGGCACTCATTCTTTTCTTTCCTGATCCCTTCCACTCTCTCCTGCTGCAACAACATTTTTCTCAGCAACGTGTCCCTCGTGTTCTCCAGTCATTTTTAAACTTTACCCTTTCTTCTACTCAAGCAGAAGTCACTATAGGATATAATGGAGGACACTAAAACAGACTCAACACCTTAGTCCTATGTCTCTATAGACTCAACGAACCTTAAGCTCTGATACCAAAACTTTGTAACGACCGTCATCAAATCGACAAATAAATCATTACTAATTAAGCGGAATAAACATAAACAACGGATTTACAAAAATCAATAAAATTTAAAACCATTTTGCAAGGAGATCCTTGTCCAGAAAACTTATACTGAAAGATCCAAAACTCATACATATCATGATTTACAATGTAAAACATTGTTTCATCTCATCTCAAGGATAACATATAACAGTTGCTCTGTCAAAACATATATTGGAGCAACACAAAACCTCGAGGCATATAAGACAAAATATCATATTGTTCATGAAACTATTACGAACTAACTCCAAGGACTTGAGAGTATAGAGACGACACATATGACTTCTATCTACAAGACACAACAGACAGTATACTCAACCTGAGCTGTCACTGCTATCCCTGTTGTTGTTGATGTACCTCAATAGTATGGTCTCTACCTCTTCATCTGTGTCCACCTAAAAATGTTAGTGACCAACCGGGTGAGACCCATGTCCCAGCGAGAGATATAACTCTCTGCCAACAATATTATTATCACAGTTAAACAATATAAAACTGAATAGAGGATTCTTTTACATTAACAATAGGATTTAATCATTGTTTAAGTAGAGTAGAACAATATCATATTCTGAAACATAGCATCTATATATGATAAAGTAGTAAATCATATATTCATTTTATAATGAATATGAAGAACATGTATAACATCTATCCATTTAAGATGTATAAAAGAAATGTAACATCAGCCAATGATTGTCGTATTCAATCCTTAAGCAAATATGCAACACGACTGATTACATTTTACAATCACACTTATGCCCTGAGGAGATGAGGTATACCACTCATACTCCAACCGACCATGATGGCGTAAAGCATTGATACCATACAAGGTCAATGGAAGAGTCGAATGCCATGACCTCACCCATCTCGGTCAGTGTGAGACCACAAGCATGACTATGCCAACTGCTTAAATATCTTCCTAGGGTATACTGGCAACTTCCCTATAGAACTACAACAGCGACTGCACTCTCTTCGCAATCGAGAGATTTCATATTTATCTCACATCGATCTGACATTCACCATCATCGGGAGATTCGTGATACATCCATCCCATCATTTATAATGAAGGATTGAGATATTTAATGTTTATCTCACATCAATTCCTCCATTAGGGCGTAAGGATATTCACGCCCAATCACCCCCACATATTCAAAAATATGCCCTCCAAGAGATCCGGTGGGAAAACCTATTTCACCATCACCAGCTACTGACGATAATGGTTCTATGGTCAAGGCTCTACATGATAAGATTCCGCTTGATTAATTAAGTACATTACCATACTCTTTTAGCATCAGTCATGTTTTCAAACACGAATTATTATGACAAATGCTACAAAGAAAGGTATAATACAACTATCAAGTATGTTTCAAATCTTTAGAACACATATAACATTTAGGATCTCATTCCCTTATCTCATTACTAGGAATTGTCATCCCTCAACATTATCATCATCATGATTATTAGATCTGGGTATTCAAACCCTTAGTTCATCACTGGACACTATTACCACTTATCAGATAACTATTACCTTTAGGCCCTCAGACCAAGGTATACATGATACTTGTTATACAAGCATCTCACATGGCTCACAAGGCCCATTAAACATCTTGTCACCTATCACTAGGCAACAAATTATCACATAGCTCATAAGGCCCATTAAATATCTTGTCACCTCTCACTAGGAAACAAATTATCACATGGATCACAAGCCCCATTAAGCATCTTTATCATATAAAACATCATAGCTCATACCTGGTTATGCTCATTATCTCATGCTACCTGCATGGTTATTATTTTGTGATAGTAGCCATATCAAATACATATCAACACCATGCAAAACAAGGGTAATACCATAATCCCAATATTAGGGTTAGGGTTTCCCTTTTTTATCGATTAGGATTTCAGATGCATATCATCACTCTTCATTAGGGTTGGGGTTTTCCGTTATTAACCATTTAGGGTTTCAAGATCATATTATCAAGGATCAAACCCTAATTCATTACCCCCACACATCTAGGAGCATGCATTGATATCATAAGTATTCAATCATACTTATTTATTCTCATCATTTATCATTAAATTATGAGTTTCTCTCTCATCCTCACTAGAATATTGATTACATCATACTTATTAACTTGGTTTAACCCTTTCTCAATGTATATTAGCCTACACTTATCAAAGTACGTGCATTAAACTCATTACATATTAATGTAACAATTGACATTACACACTTTATGTGTTACTCATCCAAGTATATTGAATTTGAGGTGTATCAAGGTGTATCAACCTTGAGGTGCTAGATGTGATATTTATCATGTCTTGGTGTATCACTTCCCCCATCACTATTAACTTACTTAATTTCGTCAATTTATCTTGTATTAGGGCATTTTCCATCCTAATACTTTATGCACTAGCCCATCACATTTATCTTGTAATGTATAAGTCACACATTTGAATTACCCAAATATCAGCAATTGATATGGACTCATCTCAGGTTAAGACATTGTTGATATAGGATTGACCATTATCAATCACTTTAGGTGTTTCACCTATTAAGGTATTAGCCACACCATTACTTGGTGTTACACTCATCACTCCTAAGAGTGTCTTACCCTCACCTTTACAAGGTGTATAGGGTTGAATCATGTATGTCAAGTTGAACACATGTATTAGTTTTAGTGTATATCGATCTCGGCATCATCATATCCCTCATACCCTTACCCATTAAGGTATCAACCTTACCATTCATAAGGTGTATCAACTTCACCCTTCATGGATGTAACATCCTCACCTCACTTGAAGATATTGTCCACACCCTACTTTAGTGTAATGGACATCACATGTACTAGGGTACTAACCACCTTGCCACTCTTGTCATCTAGTGTATTGGGTTACCCACCACATCATTTTAGAGATATGTGCTCAACACCATAGCGTCCAAAAGGTGTATGCTTAACCCAATATCAGTTTAAAGGTGTATACTTGCTACCCATATCACCTAAAGGTGTATGTGTGCATACCATATCGACCTTGAGGTGTATGTATGTTTCCATATCAGGTTTGAGGTGTATGTGTGCTTCCATATCACTCTTGAGGTGTATGCATGCTTCCATATCGGGTTTGAGGTGTATGTGTTCTTCCATATCACTTTTGAGGTGTGTGTGTGTGCTTCACACCATATCGGGCAGATAGGTGTGTGTATGTATGCTTCACACCATATTGGGCAGATAGGTGTGTGTGTATGCTTCACACCATATCGGGTAGAGAGGTGTGTGTATGTATGCTTCACACCATATCGGGCATAGAGGTGTGTGTGTGTATGCTTCACACCATATCGGGTAGAGAGGTGCCTATTTGTGTGCTTGAACCTGATATCACTTTTGAGGTGTTTTCTTGACCTCATATCATGCAAGAGGTGTATACTACACCACCATATCGTGCAAGAAGGTATACAATCATATCCATATCATTTTAGTGAAGTAGGTGCATCATCATATCGGGTTAGAGGTGCTTGCTTGTGTGCTTGCACCCGATATCACTTCTATAATGTGATACCATAATCTTCAAGCTCTAGACCTTCGTTATAACTATTATAGTTCATGGAAACATGTCTAAGAAACTACTAGAACTCATAATTTCATCAACTATTTCAGGAAATTTTGGAATTTAAAAGTAATTCATGAAGTATAGCAATTTAGGTGATGAATAATAACATGGTTGAGTTCAAGTTATATAACCCACCTTAAGAACAACTTCAAAGATCCAAGATCCAAAGATCCACGTTCCTAAGGTTGAAGATGACTTATCAAAAGTCCAAGGCTCGTTCACAACTCCTTCATATACAACGAATCACCATGGATAAGCAATTGGTGAAGAAGAAAAGAAAGGAAGATCATAACCCTAAAATCATGCTTCAATCCAAGGTTGAAGATGATCATGGCCTTACCTTAGGGTTAAGATGTGATATCCTTCTTGCTCTAGCACCTTTGCACGATACCTCACAACCCTTGCACGATATACCACCACTTGTGACCGATATCCCCCTCACTTGTGGCAAAAGCACTTCACTTAGCCGATATCAACATGCCATGGCCAATTTCAACATGCTATGGACGATACCACTTGCTATGGCTGATACACAAGACCCATGCATGATACCACATCACCGATGCATGACACAAAGACTCCATTCACGATATCTAAGAGCAAGGAGGTGGTAGAATTTGAAAAAGTTAACTTAGGGGTGAAAGTAGGGGTATATATACTTGTGGTTCATGAAGATGTGTCAAAATGAGGTGTTAACAATTTGAGGTAGTAGGTTCCACGTGTCCATGCATGGATGACACGTGTACATGCAAGCATCAACATTTATCTTTACATGCAAAACAGTTTAGTATAATCTAGGGATGAAAATTCGTCCATTACATATCCAATTGAATAAGACATATCAATTAAATCACCACTTTATTCACAACCCGATACAACTTTTCTAAGGAAGTTGTAAACCGATACACTTCACCTCCTTGAGGTGATTTGCACGACATGGACTTTTCCAAGAGTCCAAAAACAGATATGAGGCTCCCACTATGGCTCCTTGACCGATAGGCACTCATATATAAGCTTTTCAACTTGATACAACTCAAGTTAAGGTTTCATATTCAACCATTTTCTTGGTCATTTCATCACCAATATTACCATCACTCATAATTGATTTGAACATGGTGTCTACTAATTTATATCTCCTCTAAATGATACTAGGAGGGATTAGGGATACTCTAGAGGCGATAATTTGCATATCAACCCCACATTTTGGGTAAATTACAATTTGTACCAAAATTGATGCACAAGGTACCATCATTATGCAAACAAGTTCAAACTTGGAATTTAGGCTTTCCACAAGCCACCACTTAGCATAATTCTATATCTTATTTTGCTAAAACACTCAGGGCACGTTCAACATGTAACATATTGCAATATAACCCCTCATCTTGTGTAAATTGCACTGTGGTCCAAAATAAAGGAACATTGCTCAAACAACATTCAATCATGACCAAACTTGGAACATAAGTGTGTCACATGATAACAAAATACCTTAGAGGATTATATTAAGGTTCTAAGAAACTTTATTAGCCAAAACAAATAGGATTACCTCATAACCCAGGTTAGGGTCATTACAAATGCCCCAAGGATTTGAGGCGTACCACTCAAATCCGGCTGACCACAACTAAGTTGGGATCAATACCATACAAGATCAATGAAAAAGCAGATTTCATGATCATCACTGTCACTACTTGGTCAGTTCAAGTCTACAATGCAGTGACATAATAGTCATATTACTGAAGACAACAACATATAGTCAAAACTATTTTCCTATAAAAACAACAACTCATAGTCAAGCTATGGTCATGTAGAACAGCTAGTCTGCCTTGGTACATGGCACAACACTAGATAACACACCCACACTTAGTCATTCTAAAATAAGGTATTATTTCACTAAAACAATAATTTAAGGATATAAGGAGTTACCTCCACTGATACCCCACATATTCAATAATATGTGCTCTGAGTGTCCCATAGGACTTACTAGTTTCACCATCCAACTAAATCATGACAATGAGGATGTATCTATGGCACATGGAAACTTTATGATTAGGGTTTCACTTGATTAGATATTCCAATTGAGTATCTTTTAATGCATAAATCAAGTTACAATGTGTCAATACTAAATAGATTCTACAAAATTAAGGATGATGTACAACTTCAAAAGATATAAACATACAAGGTGAGAGCTTGTCTCATCATTACAAGACTCTTGTATCGCAATCATTACAAGATCATCAATAGTGTGTCACTATGGGGTTCAACTCCTTAATTACATTTCCAGAGGATTTCATCTCAAAATGTGTTCGAAGTATGTAACAGATCATAAGATCCAAATCACATAAAATATGTACAGTTAATATTACAATATATCTCAACAATGATGTATGTTTATAATCACCACCTTGTATTGTACAAGGTACATCATAGAATTCACATAACTATGCACCTTCATCTCACATATAAATTTAGGGTTTCATAAACACGAGAGAGAAACTCTGTTGTAGAATACGAATCTTCAAGTAAAGTAAGCATACACATCACATAATCATTAGAATAGGGTTAGGGTTCATATGTAGTCGATTAGGGTTTCCTAACACCACTCAACCTCTAAACCATAATTCCATCACCTCCCACATTGTTGGAGAGTTATAGAGTTAAGTATTATGATTAATGATTAATCATTCAAAGCTACATCATCTTGTATATATCATTACATATGTATTGACCATATACACATACATGAGTATAGGTGTAACGACCCTTCACCATACATGTGTTACGACCTATACACATTTAACGTGTTATGACTGAAACACTTTGCTTCAACCCTAATGTATCATGGTGTAGTGACCTCATGAATTGTAGGTGTATTATCCTTAAGAGACATGAGTGTCTTGACCTCCAAACAAAGTGTTTCGACCTTCACTCTTCAAGGTGTTTCAACCTTAATCAATCATGGTCTCAACCCTAAAGTAATAGTGTTTTGAACTTAATTACACATGGGGTATCATCCATAGAAAGGTACATAGTTTTGACCACCTTTTACACATGTGTTTTGATCCTAAACAAAAGAATAACGACCAAAACATTTACATAGGATTGCTAGCTCCAAAACCATAAGTGTTTCTACCCCTTTATTATACTTGGTGATGACCATCCTTTATAAAAGTGTAGTGACCACCATAGAACATGGTGTTACAACCCTCGTGATGTCTAGACTGCTACCATCATGGTAGTAATACATGGAGAGATCAGGGAACATCATACTTCAACTAAGAACAAAAGAATCTATTCAAGGGTGTTCTTCAACCCTAGATCAAGATCGTGAAAGATCATCCTAGGAGTTATGATCAAGACAAAAGAAATTGAGATTTCTAAGCATGTAACCAGGTTCAAAACTCCATGTTATGAAGGTATAAATGCACCAAACATATCTAATGTAGTACCATGGATTAAAGAACAAAGGATCATCAATCATATCTCAACTATTACAAATCGGGTACAAAGATTTTAGGATTTATAAGAAGTGTAAGTTGTCTTTAAGATGCTATATGGTTCAACCCAAACCATTATTAATTCTTATACTACAAAACACACATTTTTAAGCTATGGAACAACAACTTATGAACAACATACAATCAGTGTAAGGTGCACCTAATAGAAGTAGGAAAAAATTATAAAACTTGCCTATTATGGATGCTCCAAGCCTCCAAGATCTTAAGCTCCAAGGAAAAGAAAGAAGTCCCAACTAGATCCAATCCTTTGACCACTAGATATCCTTTAAAAAGAAAGGAATACCATGATTAAAGGAGAACTCAGGGAATGAAAACTCAAACCCTAGCTCGAACTAAAGAAGAAGGTGAACAAACTCTATGTTAAAACATGATTTGCGATCCTTGTAAAGAAGATATCTTCAAGAAAAGTCACCATGGATCACCCCAACTCTCATGGTCAATAATAAGGTAGAATAAGATGAGGATGAGAGGGGAAACGTGGTCAAGAGTTCAGATCACTTACCAAGAGAAGAAAATCTCCAAGAAATCACCACCAAGAAGTTGATCCAACACAAGATCTTCTTCAAACAAGGTAGACCAGCCACCTATGCTTCAAGATCTGACCCTCCTTGATCCTGAAGCTCCAAGGTTGCTTCTTGAGAAAGAATAAAGAAGGTAGAGTGGAAAAAGTCTCACTCAAGTGAAAAGAAAGGGAAATATACCCTAAGGAAGAGAGAGAAAGCGATTTGTGAGGTGTCTCCATACAAGATTGTCGAAGGACACATGCCTTTCAACCAAAAGATATTATTTTCTCCCACATGAAAAACACAAAATATCCATATTTATCCAGAAAGTGTAGCAACCTCCATGGTCGCTACCATCTCTTCTTGGTTGTAACACTTCACCCATGCTTGGTTTCGACCCAAAACCCTAATCCATCATGTATGCATATATGCATGGTCGATACACTAATGGGCAAGAGGTGTTTCGACCTCTAGGTTGTTTAGGTGGAAACTAAATGACTTTAGATCAAATGTTGTGGTCGCTACCCTCGCCCAAAAGTGGGATAGTGGTCGCAACACCCAAACCTTAGTTTGTCACCACTTCCATGTAGCAAACCCTAGAACACTATGATGTGTTCCATCACCAAACATGATTCAAACAAGGAACCCCATGTCACCGTCTTCTCTCTCATGATGCTAAAACATAAGAAACACTCTCTACATGTGACAATTGCAAGGTAATCCCTTACTTATGTACAAATATAGAAAAAATAGCTCAACCATCATTCAAATTGGACCTAAATGCAAATGTAAACTATCATATGTTATTAAAGAATATTACCAGATTAAATTAAGGTTTAAGCATTTAATTACAAAAAGAAGTTACACTTGAGCACAAAGCTAGGTCAGGGATCTTACAGTTTTGGAGCAGTGATTGCACATCCTAAGTATCACTGCCCCTGATTGCAATACCTTTAAATGAACTCCATTGGAATTGAGGTAGTGTTTTTAGAGACTAAATAAAATCAATATATATATGTTCATAAGTACAACAATACACTGTTAAAATAGATCTTATTTATGGCACATCTCTCAGATTCTTTCTTACTCCTCGCTCTTTTTGGGATTTTGACAAAATATTTGGAAGAAGAAATGAGATAGCTTTTTCTTTGTTTTTGTGAAGACATGACTTTGACAAGATAAGACTTTATTGGTTATATTATTTTGGTAAGAATCAATTGATGAAACTGTAAAGTTAAACATCAAAATAGAGGAATAAATGACACTTTGGTAAGAGGAAAGCATAAAGACTATATCAGTAACAAAAAGATTTTTCCTAAAAAATGTTGTAAATTTGCTAAAAGATATAGTTTAAGAACAAACTAGATTCTTTGTAGAGCGATTTTTCCATCATCTCAAACTTCATTACACAAGAAAAATTAAAAATTGTGATGAAAAAAAAGAAATTATGAAAATAAATACCGAAGGAAAAGAAAGCAATGTTTGTGATACTATGGATACCTATCTTACAAGATTAGACCCCCCAAACATAGAACACACACTATCCTATGAGTGTGAAAAAGAAAGGAAAAGAAAATGTAAGCACGTGAGATTCTCAGGGAAGGTCCATTGTTGCCCATGGAGACTCAAGAAACATCATAGCATAATTCTTTCGAGGGTAATGGTAGTTGTCATTATGAGATTCTTCAATGTTAGCATGGAGGACTCCATTGGTGTATATCCAATGCAAGACATAGAAGCCACAATCATTGGAGAGCAGATGTTGTTGAGGACATCGATGCTAGAATCAAGAAACTTTCCATCTTCTTGGTTCTTGAGTAGCATACCCACTTCCAAATTCTCAAATTAGTGGAAGGAGTGCCTTTATACAAGCATCAACAATGCTTTCATGTGTACTGCAGATGAGCATAGAATATTTTGAGCCTTCAAGGTTAAAAGAAGCATCAGAACTATTATAAAGCATGACCCCCCTTTCACAAGTAAAGACATTAAGTAAAGTCCAATGTGCATCATAAAGAATGGGTATGAAAATATATCGAGGAATAGAATCTTGTAGTTGACAAAGAAGGGGATCCTTTTCACCAGAATCAGTGCCCTTGTAGAGATTGTTGAAAAGATCGGGATCGGCCATATAGACATCATCGATATTTTGGAAAATAAGAGAGTGATAAGCCACCATGAGGCTATGATATAAAAATCCTCTCAGTTGTAGAGTCTCCAGGAGGTCATCTTTCATAACTAGAAGATCATCCTGATTGAAGACCACATGATTTCCACCAGGTTTAAAATGTTGCATCAACATCATGAGCTAAGAGAATGTGAGTGAACAACAGGAATTGTGGTCAATGTTTTCAAAACTAGGTTCTATAGTTGATACCAAGCCATACAGTGGGAACGACTCAGGCTCATATAAGAACTTGAGTATATCGAAAATCTCTTTAGCCTTTGTAGTTGTTGTAACAATAATAAGAGATGGTGTTATATGCCCTTCTTCCGCTTCCTCTCTTTGTAAAACATGCGGAATGGATCCTTACCAGACCTTGGATTGAGTGGGTAGAGATCCTGTCAATTCTCATGGGTAGATGATTCTTTCTAGTACAATTGATGCTAATACAATGAACCTCTTCTTGCTAACCTTGGCATTGTAGAGAAATATGTTTCGAAAATCACCACGAGAAAGAGTGATTGAGTCATTATTGTATATGATATATCTCCCATCAGATTGATTATCAAGAATGTCCTATAATACAAAAATACCATAGACAACTAATACTTATAAGCAATCAGGATAAAGTCCACTCATATTTACTAGAAGTTGAGGTGGTAGTGGCAATAACGATCCTGGAAAGACTGGATCAGATAGTCTGGGTGGAAAAGTAGACAAAATGATGAAGAGATCACCCACATCTTCATCATAAGAAGCATTCTCGGTGTCGTAAGGACTATTATCATCAACATCTAGATCCATATAAGTAGTGTAGTGGCCAATAGAAAGATCTTCTTTTGATGTACATCGACTGAAGAGGGAACAGATCAGGATCAGATTGAGCATAGCTTCATCCAACTTCCTCATATCCTTTTCAAAAGAATTAATGGAAGACGGCAGAGATGGAGGTGGAATGTTGTTTGATAGATGTTCATGGATATCTTCAGACGGTATGACCATTAGTGGACTGTCAGTGGGAGGCAAACCACCCGACTGTAGCTGAGGGATGTTGTCAGATGGAAAGACTTTAGTGGTCCCCAAAATTGACTCTCAGACATGGGAGATATATTCCCAAACTGACCAGAAAGGTTGTTCTGAGTGGTTGGCATCTGCGCCTGCAATATTTGGAATATATGAATTGCCTTGGGAAGAAGAAGAATCTTCAATAGAATGAGTGTGAAACTGATGACGTTGTTCACGTCGGAGAGTGTGTTGGCTTTCTCTATGCTTTTAATCATTTTCTTGTCTAGTTACATGCATCAAGATATGATTATGTACCCTCAGGATTTCATTAAGTTGGCACTCAAGAGTTTCCATATGGAGAGGAAGGTTCCCCAACTCACTTACTTGCTGATCTAGAGCCTCGACATGTTGAGCTATGTTTTGTACATCCTTCTAAAGGTTAGGAATGGCAGCCATATTTGTATTTGTAACCTTACCGATGGTGTCAAATGCATGTCTAAAGTGCCCCCAAGGATTCTGGATATTTTTAACTAGATGGGGATGAAGAATGACTTTCTAATCACCGAGAAGTAGAAGGGCGTCCGACTTGGTGAGGACATTGAGACAGATCATTGACTACATCTTGTATCTTCCTTTTTGATGATGAAGGAGGGTTTTCTCTTTGTAGAAACTACAACTACGGTGGAGGTGGGGTTCTTTTAAGTGGTTGTACAGTCAATCCCAAGGTCAGAGCTATGCTTGGGTGATGACTAAAGTGCTTCCAAGTCATAATCAACTATTCTCTCTTATTCACTTCCCTCAGATATCTTAAACATAGGTTTCTTTGGAATTGGAATGATAGGCCTAGGGTGAACACGACCAAATGATGCACCCTGTGGTGATGGCTTGACCTTGTGAGATTTGTTAAGAAGTGTCGTGATTTCTTCATCTGAATACAATAATTGTTCTTTGTCATAGTCAGCCAATTCAGGTAGCAAGATTGAGATACTGGTCCAGGTGAACCTGTAGTAGTTGACATTGTTCCGGTGGACCACAATATTAGAAGAAGTTAAGTATTTTGATGTGATGAGGCTGTAGCCTTGCATTTCTCTGAAATATTTTGAAGGAGGATGTCCATAGGCTTAGTAAATGAGTCAAATGATGCCACCCATGCTATTTCTTACTATAGAGTGGATTTCGTAACGACAGTCACCAAACCGACAAACAAATCATTACTAATTATGTGGAATAATCATAAGAAACAAATTAACAAAAATCACTAAAAAATTAAAACCATTTTCTTTGCAAAGAGATCCATTTTTAGGAAAACTCTTTAAGGAAGAACCCAAAACCTGATATTCACATTGATCATATATTGTACATACATTGTACCATTTCTTCTCAAGGACAACATATAACAGTTGCTTTTTCCAAACATATGCTTAAAGCAACATCAAACTTCAAGGCATACAATCCAAAATCTCATATTGTTCATAAAACAAACACATACTAAATCCAAGGACCTGAGAGTATAGAGACGACACATAGGACTTCTATCTACAAGATACGATAGACAGTAAACTCAACCTGAGCTGTCACTGTTGTCCCTGTTGCTGTTGTTCTTTCTCTGCAATATGGTCTCAATCCCCCTCATGCACATCCACCTAAAAAAATGTGGATCCCACGGGGTGAGACAATTGTCCCAACGAGAGATATAACTCTCCGCCAACAATGTTATTATCACAGTTAAATAGTATTAAATTGAGCAGAGGATAAGGAGTTTAGAATATTCTCATCTTTTAAAGCATTGCAACTCTCTATGATAGAGTAGTAAATCATCTATTCACTTTATAAGGAATATGAAGAACACATATATCATTTACCCATCATACTATATCAACATCTCATGCTTATCATGTGATTTTCATTATCATGGTATGTCATCCATGAATCATTCTCATTTCTATCTGTTGGCCTCAGCCAATCTGCTAGCCAGGTGTTGGATTATACCATTCATATGAATGTACATCATCATAATCAGTTCCAGGTATTGGCTTTTCTAATCCTGTGCAACTATTCCAGGTATTGGACTATGCCAATCCTTTGATAACAACTAGGTGTTGGGTTATTACCAACCCTGTAATAACAGCCAGGCATTGGGTTATTACCAATCCTGTGATTAACAACCAGGTATTAGACTCTACCAATCCTATGATTAATAGCCAGGCATTGGGTTATTACCAATCTTGTGATTAACAACCAGGCATTGGGTTATTACCAATCCTGTGACAACTAGGTATTGGGTTATTACCAATCCTGTGATTAGCAGCCAGGTATTGGACCTTACCAATCCTGTGATTAACAGCCAGGCATTGGGTTATTACCAATCCTGTGATTAACAACCAGACATTGGGTTATTACCTATCCTGTGACATCCAGGTATTGGGTTATTACCAATCATGTGATTAACAACCAGGCATTGGGTTATTACCAATCCTATGATTAACAACCATGTATTGAACTCTACCAATCCTGTGATTAACAACCATGCATTGGGTTATTACCAATTCTATGACAACCATGTATTGGGTTATTACCAATCCTGTGATTAACAACCAGGTATTGGGTTATTACCAATCATGTGATTATTATAGGCTTCATGCCTCTGCTAGGTATTGGGTTATTACCAATCCTATGATTAACAACCAGGCATTGGGTTATTACCAATCATGTGGCAGCCAGGTATTGGGTTATTACCAATCCTATGATTAACAGCCAGGCATTGGGTTATTACCAATCATGTGATACTATTCTAGGCATTAGACTATGCCAATCCTGGAATCTCATCACTGAATACCACATCACCTATACTAGGCATTATACCTTGGCCAAGCCATCATAGTTATTCACATCCTTTATATAATACAAGTATTCCTTTTATCTCCTTTAAGCATATTCAAAACAATATAGCCCTTATTTGGCTATAAGCATAAAGCATGTATGATTAAGATTTCATTGTTATTATTGTATCCATTTATTATTATTATTATGTTACTACGTTTCCATTTCCTAGTTTATTTGAACATTATCATTTCTTACATGACACTTTTATAAACATCTTGTCACCTCTCACTAGGCAACAACTAACCACATGGCTCACAAGGCACATTAAACATCTTGTCAGCTCTCACTAGGAAACAACTAACCACATGGCTCACAAGGCCCATTAAACATCTTGTCACTTCTCACTAGGCAACAACTAACCACATGGCTCACAAGGCCCATTAAACATCTTGTCACCTCTCACTAGACAAAAACTAACCACTTGGCTCACAAGGTCCATTAAAAATCTTGTCACCTCTCACTAGGCAACAACTATTAGGATTATGGTTTCCCTTTATAGCCGAATAGGGTTTCAAGTTCATATTATCGATCCAAACCCTAATTCATTGCTCCACACATCTAGGATCATGCAATAATATCATAAGTATTCAATCATACTTATTTATTCTCATCATTTGTCATTAAATGATTATCAACACAAGGTATGAGTTTCTCTCTCATCCTTACTAGAGTATGAATACATCATACTTTATTAACTTGGCTTAACCCTTTCTCAAGGTATGTTAGCCTACACTTATCAAAGTGCATTAAGCTCATTACATCTCAATGTAACAATTGGCATGACACACTTCATGTGTTACTCATCCATACATATTGGATTTAAGGTGCATCAAGGTGTAACAACCTTAAAGTGTTGGATGTGATATTTATCATGCCTTGATGTATTATTGCCCTCATTACTTTCAACTTACTTAACTTCATCATCTTATCTTGTATGAGGGTATATCCCATCCTAATACTTTATGCACTAACACATTACGTTTATCATGTAGTGTATTGGCCATAAGTCACACATTTGAATTACCCAACTATCATCAATGATATGGGCTCATATCGGGTCAAGGCATTTTTAATATAAGGTTCTCCATTATCAACCACTCTAGGTGTTTCACCTATCAAGGTATTAGCCAAACCATTACTTGGTGTTACACTCATCACCATTAAGAGTGTGTTGCCCTCACCTTTACAAGGTATCTCGGGTTAGAAATGTGCATATGTTCACCATATCGGGTTGTAAGTATATGAGCACTCACCATATCGGGCTAGAAGTATATACACACCATTCATATCGGGCTAGAGGTGTTTTTATGTGTTACCCATGTCGAGCATGGGGTATTAAGGCATCACCATGTCGGGCTAGACAACAACTAGGGTTGTGTATCGGGCTACCATATCGTGCAATAGCATTTGCTATTCTTTACTCATATCGGGTTACCCAAATTAGGGTTTCATGTCAACTTATAAGTATTCATTTAACCTTGTATCGTGCATGAAGTCTATACTTGACTCCCTATCATGCAAGAGGTGTATACTACACCCCCATATTGTGCAAGAAGGTATAAAATCATATACATATCATTTTAGTGAAGTAGGTGGATCATCATATCGGGTTAGAGGTCCTTGCTTGTGTGATTGCACCCGATATCACTTTATAAAGTGATACCATCATCTTTAAGCTCTAGACCTTAGTTCTAACTGTTATAGTTCATGGAAACAGGTATAAGAAACTACTAGAACTCATAATTTCATCAACTATTTCAGGAAATTTCGGAATTAAAAATAATTCATAAAGTATAGCAATTTAGGTGATGAATAATAACATGGTTGAGTTCAAGTTATATAACCCGCCTTAAGAACAACTTCAAAGCTCCAAGCTCCAAAGCTCCATGTTCCTAAGGTTGAATATGACTTATCAAGAGTCCAAGGCTCGTTCACAACTCCTTCATATACAAGGAATCACCATGGATAAGCAATTGGTGAAGAAGAAAAGAAAGGAAGATCAAAACCCTAAAATCATGCTTCAATCCAAGGTTGAAGATGATCATGGCCTCACCTTTAGGGTTAAGTATGAGCCCCTTCTTGCTCCTTAACACCTTTGCACGATACCCTTGTGCCCTTGTACGATATGCCACCCCTCTTGCACGATATGAAACTCACTTGCATGATATGCCACTCAACACTTCACTCTATGGCCGATATCACCCTATATGGCCAATATCACCTACTTGGCCGATATGCTTTTGCTATGGGCGATATCCAAGGACCAATGCACTATAACACATCACTCCTTCACTATAAAGGGATCCTATGCATGATACCTCAGGGAAGGAGGGTGGTAAGGGTCGAAAAATTTCACTAAGGGGTGAAACTAGGGGTATATATACTGGTTGCTCATGAAGGAAGGTAAAAATGAGGTGTCATCAATTTGAGCTAGTAGGTGCCACATGTCAATGCATGGATGACACGTGTACATGCATGCATAAACATTTATCTTGTCATGCAAAACGATTGAGGGTCAGTTAGGGATAAGGATGCGTCCATTATATATCGTTTTGAATAAGATCTATCAATCAATTCATCACTTTATTCACAACCTGTCACAACTTTACTAAGGAAGTTGTAACCCAACACACCTCACCTACTTGAGGTGATTTGCATGATATGGCCTTTTACAAGAATACAAAAAATGATATGAGTTTTTCCTATGTCCCCTTGGCCGATAGGCACTCATATATAAGCTTTTCAACTTGATACAACTCAAGTTAGGGTTTCATATTCAACCCCTTTTCTTGATCATTTTATCACCAAGAATACCATCACTCATAATTGATTCAAACATAGTATATCATTCATTATCTATCCTCTAAATGATACATAGAGGAAGTAGGGACACTCTATAGGTGGTAATTTGCATATCCACTCTACATTTTGGGCAAATTATAATTTGTACCAAAATTGGTGCACAAGTCACCAACATTATACAAACAAGTTCAAACTTGGAATTTAGGCTTTCCACAAGCCACCACCTTGCATAATTATCTATATAATGATGCTAAAACACATGAGGCATGTTCAACATGTGATATTTTACAATATAGCCCCTCATCTTGGGTAAATTGCACTTTGGTCCAAAACAAAGGAACATTTCTCAAACAACATTGAATCAGGACCAAACTTGAAACACAAGTATGTCACATGATAACAAAACACCTTAGAGGATTATATTAAAGTTCTAAGCAACTTTATTATACAAAGCAAATAGGGTTACCTCATAACCCAGGTCAGGGTCGTTACAAGTTATAAACCCCTAACAAGGATTTTGTCCCCAAAATCCCAGGTAAAGGGAGACGAATATCATTCATTCATCATATCATCAAGTCTCCACATAACATCTTAATGTTATGGAGATACCATAGAACTTTGATCAACACAAAGTTATTTCACACAGGGTTATCATGGAATCTGTCATACATGACACATACTCCACTGTCCTTTTCATTATTGACTGTAGAGTCAACTATGTGTTAGGTAACATTTTTCTTAGTCGGAGAATCATTATTCATACCTTATTTAACTTAGGTTTCAAACCTCACTGATTTGTCACCTTTTCAACTTACATATTTATGTAATAAGATCCTTGATCTTGGGAGTTTTCTATACCCCTCACTTCGTTTGTCATTTTTTTTCCAAGGAAAGACTAGAGTTGCATTCTGTCACCCACTTGGGACTACAAGTATTATCATGGATCTGTTGTGCCACTCAAATCTACTGACACAACACTAAACTTTCTTATGACTTGTATCAATTATCCCTTTAGCTATTTATTTTCTTGTCATAAGGATAGGCTACTTATTAAGAAGAACCATCTCAGAGGTATCTCTAGATGTTATGTATAAGCTTCCTTAACAAATCTAGATATAGATATTCTAAGAAGTTATCTTTAGTTTGATCAAATTTTCCCAAAACAATTATACAATTGTTCCTTCGACTCATACATCTTTGCTGATGTCATGTTTATGCGGGGCATAAAACCCCTAACAAATGGTATCCATACTACAATATGTAAATGGACAAATTTTAAAGTTGGCCCTTCTAGGTAAACAAACATTACTTATTATCAGGAGTCATGTTCCCATTTTCTCATATCATTGAAAGTTCTTGGACACTAGAATTCTTTACCTTGGTATCCATTATATGTGCCAAAAACACATCACATCATCATCATGATTACTAGATCTGGGTATTCAAACCCTTAGTCTATCACTGAACATTGTTACCTCTCATCAGGTAACTGTTACCTCTAGGTCCTCAGACCAAGGTATACATTATACTAAACATCTTCTTTTGTTTATAAGTTGAATTGTTATTAGCTTGGATTCCTTCATATATCAATTAGGTTGTGGTAGAAATATCCATGCCACATATCTTACTTCATTTTGCTCTTTAGATTGTCTCAAAATGACTAGTTGATCAGAGTAATCAGAAAGACAACAATCTAAGAGTGTCATACTTATCTTGCCTTCAAGAGATGAATACCTGGCCAGGGTATTCAAGAACTAAAATTAGGTAGTATGTATTTGTTTTATATTATGTTTCATACTTTTAACATCTCTTTAAATTTTACTACTTAATATCTCTACTTTTCTCTGGTATTTCTTTTACATCTCCTCCCTTTCTACATAAAGAGGGAAGTTTCAAAGCATATAAGAGAATATTGGACTGAATATAAGTTCTCATCCTTCTTATCTCTTCCCTATGTCCTCATAGGACTCATTAAAGGAAGCTCAATAACAAATACCTTCTTATAATTATCAGATAAAATATAGAGAAGACGTATCAGAATGAGAAAGCTCTATCTAACTGTCACCCCTTGTAGTAATCCACCACTTTAGGTTGACTCAAACATAGAGTCAAGCTATTTCATGTTGTTTCTTTTGCCTTTTTACACTATTAGGTTGTAACTTTTGTAAGCCCTGCCGAGTTTGCCTCGATTATTGGGTCATTTACTCCCTTCTTTTTGAATAAAAGGGTTTAGTATGCATAACATGTCCATGTCTTATCCTGATACCATAGTCTTATCAGTCTCATTACCGATGTAGAAGCTAATTCAGGAGTTCTTATAGGTGGAAAGTTAGGACTTTTTCCCTCACATAATGACTACCGCCCTGGTGCACTAGGCATTTATTGCACTGGTGGCACCAAAAACTTTCGCTTTTTAGAACAACTAGGAAAATGTCTCTAGAATTGTAGAGACTTTTCCTTCATTCTCAGCTTAGTTCCCCTCCTTGGGTACTGCCATTACAGATGTACTATCTGTCTATACTTATGGAAGAGTTTACTTTCTTGCCATATGTCATTCCTTCCCACATTTTCCACTGTTCCAACATGACTATGTCATCCAGGAACCTTTTCAAAACCCAAAGTTTCTATATTGAGGACTAGTAACCGCGGTTGTAATGCTAGTATCCAGTCTATTATATGCATCATTGTTGTCCTAACTTGCCTCACAAGAGCATAAAAAGCAGGATTCTCTATCCTCATTGGGTCAAGATGGGAATTCTTAGGCACTCATTCTTCTCTTGCCTGATCCCTTGCACCTATCTAGGTGCAACAACATTGCTCTCAGCAATGTGTTCCTCGTGTTCCCCAGTCATTTATAAACTTTACCCTTTCTTCTGCATAATCGGAAGTCACTATAGGGTATACTGGAGGACACTAACACAGACTCAACACCTTAGCCCTATGTCTCTATAGACTCATCGAACCTTAAGCTCTGATACGAAACATGTAACGACAGTCGCCAAACCAACAAACAAATCGTTACTAATTATGCAGAATAATCATAAGAAACAGATTAACAAAAATCACTAAAAAATTAAAACCATTTTCTTTGCAAAGAGATCCATTTCTAGGAAAACTCTTCAAGGAAGAACCCAAAACCTGATATTCACATTGATCATATATTGTACATACACTGTACCATTTCTTCTCAAGGACAACATATAACATTTGCTTTTTCAAAACATATACTTAAAGCAACATCAAACTTTGAGGCATACAAGCCAAAATCTCGGATTATTCATAAAACCAACACATACTAAATCCAAGGACCTGAGAGTACAGATACGACACATAGGACTTCTATCTACAAGACATGACAGATAGTACACTCAACATGAGCTGTCACTGATGTCCCTGTTGCTGTTGTTCTTTCTCTACAGTACGGTCTCAATCCCCCTCGTGCACGTCCACCTAAAAAAATGTGGATCCCACGGGGTGAGACAATTATCCCAGTGAGAGATATAACTCTCCACCAACAATGTTATTATCACAGTTAAATAGTATTAAACTGAGCCAAGGATAAGCAGTTTACAATATTCTCATCTTTAAAGCATTGCAACTATCTATGATAGAGCAGTAAATCATCTATTCACTTTATAAGGAATATGAAGAACACGTATATCATTTACCCATCATACTATATCAACATCTCAAGCTTATCCTAAGATGCTCATTATCATGGTATGTCATCCATGAATCATTCTCATTTATATATGTTGGCCTCTGCCAATCTGCTATCCGGGTGTTGGATTATACCATTCATATGAATGTACATCATCATAATCAGTTCCAGGTATTGGCTTTGCCAATCCTGTGCAACTATTCTAGGTATTGGACTATGCCAATCCTTTGATAACAACCAGGTGTTGGGTTATTACCAACCCTATGATAAAACCAGACATTGGGTTATTACCAATCCCGTGATTAACATCTAGGTATTGGACTCTACCAATCATGTGATTAACAACCAGACATTGGGTTATTACCAATCCTATGATTAACAACCAAGCATTGGGTTATTACCAATCATGTGACAACCAAGTATTGGTTATTACCAATCCTGTGATTAGCAACCAGGTATTGGACCTTACCAATCCTGTGATTAACAACCAAGCATTGGGTTATTACCAATCCTGTGATTAACAACCATGCATTGGGTTATTACCAATCCTATCACAGCCAGGTATTGGGTTATTACCAATCATGTGATTAACAACCAGGCATTGAGTTATTACCAATCCTGTGATTAACAACCAGGTATTGGACTCTACCAATCCTGTTATTAACAACCAGTCATTGGGTTATTACCAATCATGTGATTAACAACCAGGCATTGGGTTATTACCAATCCTGTGACAACCATGTATTGGGTTATTACCAATCATGTGATTAACAACTAGGCATTGGGTTATTACCAATCCTTGATTATTATAGGCTTCATGCCTCTGCCAGGTATCGGGTTATTACCAATCCTGTGATTAACAACCAGGCATTGGGTTATTACCAATCCTGTGGCAGCTAGGTATTGGGTTATTACCAATCCTGTGATTAACAGCCAGACATTAGGTTATTACCAATCCCGTGATACTATTCCAGGCATTGGACTATGCCAATCCTATGAATCTCATCATTGAATACCACATCACCTATACTAGGCATTATACCTTGGCCAAGCCATCGTACTTATTCACATCCTTTATATAATACAAGTATTCCTTTTATCTCCTTTAAGCATATTCAAAACAAGCTAGCCTACCAAGTTTTAGAGAAACTGTATCCAAGGCATGGAACACAAAGGTGGAAGGGAACCCTATATACACACTCTATCATTGTATACAAATCATAGAAAAAGACTACAAACTTGGAAATGGGAAAATGCAGGGGACATCACTAATTCACAAAAAACAAAGAAAGGGAAGCAGTCCAAGCTCAAGATGAATCTGATAAGGATCCAAGCAATGAATTACTTTGGGAGACAGCAAAAGAAAATGAGGAAGCCATCACCACATGAAACATTGAAGAATCCATTGTTAGATAGAAATCACACATATTATGGTTGAAAAATGGAGACTTCAATACTAGGTTCTTCTATGCATATTTAAAAATGAGAAGAATGAGAAACCAGATAAAGGTTTTGGAGCATCAAGGGAACCAAATAAGGAACAAAGAGGAAATCAATGAAGCCTTTGTACATCATTATAGAAAAATTTTCAATGCACAACATGGGTGTAAAGAGTTTATTTGGAAGTAACTTCCTAAACTCACTACTCATCATTTGGAAGGTATGTGTGCCCAAGTCACCGATGACGAAAGTTTAACGTTGTTAAAAATGCAAATGATGATAAATCCCCTGGACCCAATGGTCTTAACGCACACTTCTTCAAGGATGTGTGGGATAATGTGGGCAAGGATGTCAACACAACTATAAAAGATTTCTTTCTCAAAGGAAGAATGTTGAGAGAGCTGAATAAGACATACATTACACTCATTCCAAAGGTCAAGGAACCATAGGCTATAAATGAATGGTGCCTGATCTCTTTATGTAACTTTGTCTACAAAATAATATCTAAAATCCTTACTAACATGCTTAAAGAGGTTCTATCTGGCATTATTAGCAACAACCAATGCTCCTTTGTCAAAGGAAGACGCATTGTCGATGCAATTCTCCTGGCAAATGAACTTGTCCATGATTTGAAGAAGACAAATGCAAAAGAAAATCTATGTCTAAAGGTAGACCTCAGCAAACCATATGACTTTATTAATAGGGGTTACCTTCTCACCATCATAGAAAACATGGGGTTTCCTCAGTGGTGGTCAGCTTGGGTTAGTGAATGCACGAATATAGCTTCCTTTCAATTACTAATTCATGGAGCGCTGATTGAAATTATACAAGCCACTAGTGGTATCAGACAAGGAGACCCACTAGCCCCCTATCTCTTTGTGATCGAAATGCAGGTCCTAACAACAATCTTCAATGAGGCGGTTGAAAAGGGAGAGCTAAATCCATTGCGAGCAGGTAATGTGAACATCTCATACCTAATATTTGAAATAATCTACTTATTTTCTCCAAAGCCACTAAAAGAGATATTGAAGGGATACAAAAATGTATGAATCAGTTCGGAGACCTTTCAGGACTCGAGATGAATCCAAAGAGAAGTTGTTACAACCCCAACTTTTGGGTTCCTTTGGTGAGAAATGTAATTTTTCATATTAAAGAAATTGGAACAAATAATTATATAATTTTGAATAAATGAGTTTCGTTTACAATAGCCTTGATGATTGTGTTGTGGGCTTTATTCGCTATTGGGCCCAATATCAAGGAAATTCAATTAATTAATGAATAATTGAATATTGGAGAAAAGAAAGAGGTAGAAACCTCTAGAAGGCAAAGAGATGTAATCCAAGGATGGATTTCATGCCTTTTGGGTTCCTTGGGTTCCAAGGAGTCCAAAGTTGCAAAAAGAAAGCAATAAGAAAAGGAAAGATTAATTAAGTATTTCTTTATTAAGAAAGAAATTGAAAACAATGGTAAAATGTGGAAAACAAGTGAAAAGATGTATAATTGATCCTTGGTGGAATTTCGTATCCCAAGGATTCCTAATGATAAAAGGAATACTAATGAGGAAAATAAAAGAGAAATAAAGAGAAATCTTCAAAAAGAGATATTTTAATGAGAAATAAACAAGATAATGTGAAATAATGCATATTGATGCTTTTAGAAGGATAATGAATATTTCTTAAAAAGGAATTTCGAATTATTTGAGTTTCTTGGGATCCAAGGAGTCCCAATGAAGAAAGAGGAAAGAAAGAGAAAATACCAAAATTCCAAAACAAAGGGATAATAGGAATACATAATTAATGAATTATGTGATTTTGTTAAGAAGAAAGTATTCTCTACTTAAGGATATATATTTTCGTGGCCAATATATTAAAAGGCATGAATAAAGAGAATAAGAGAGAGAATTTTCGTATTTCTAATTATCCATGCAATAAAGAATATCAAGAAGCTAAATAGGAGAGAGAAGAATTTCTTCTCCATGAAGGAATTTGTTTCCTATTGAAAATAGAACTAGTTGACCCATAGATGGTCGTCTTCGGGCGTGGATACTCACCCTATATAAAGGGGGAAAGCCCTAGTTCGAGCCCAAGAGAGAGAGAGAAAGATCCCATGTTCTCCTCCTTGTTCCTTACACGTAAACCCTAGCCACTAAGTGGGTGCTTTCCCTGGAGCAATGGAGAGATGAGGAGTAGTCTAGATGGGAGCCTGATGTACCACGGTGCCGAAGAGCAACTTCTTCATCATAGCAGTGTCCTAGAACGCACGCAACAGCAACCCCTAGGTTGCAGCGTCGGTTGCAAGAGAAGGACCTGTCGAGCAAGTGTTTGGCCGCACCGGCCGCAACTAGATGGCGCCCCAAGTGCGCAGAGGGGCGACAGACCAAGGGAGAGGGTCGGCGACGAGTTCCTGGCTCTATGGAGGAGAGGGCAGGCCGTGAAAGGCAGCAGCTTGGTGGCCAGGGCGGCTACAAATCAACCTGCTCGAGGTTGAAGAAGGGTAGAGGTCGTTGGACCATTATGCCCTCCACGGGCTAAAGACACAACCAACTTATGCGGGGGCAAAGTTGTAAATTCGAAATGTTTCCTATTTAGCAATGTTGCATGGAAACAACCACGTGGCGCCCTCCGATTGGCCAGAGTAAGTGATTTTTTCTAAATTCATAACTAAGTAACGGTAGCTCGGATAGATGCACATTATACATGAATTTTGCTTAGAAAAATGAGAGGAATGTAATAAAAATATATTTGAAGCCTAATTCTAATTGCAATTCGAAAAGTAATGGAAGTTATTAATTTTAATGTAACAATGATTAAGAAACCCTATTTTGATATGATCAAAGCGATTAGTAGGGTTTAATTGATGATTAAGGGTGATATTAACCTGTTAATCATAAGGAGATACATTATGATTGAAAAAGATGAATTTTGCACGTAATTAGCTTAATTTAGAGTTTCATGCACATGTATATACTTTAATGGGCCTTGAATCCCTAATATTAGTGAATGAGACTATTAATGGCTTCAATTGATTAATTTCATGATTAAAGTTGGAATACGCTGAATCTAAGCTATTTCGAGCATTAAAGTTCCTAATTGTGGTTAAATACCCTTAATGTGGAAATTAGGGTTTCCTAGTGGATAAAAGATAGAATTAATGATAAATAAATTTCATATGTGAATTAGACAATAATGAACTATTAATTGATGATAAATGAGCATAATGATCTTATCATGGATTAAACAGATACAAATAGTAGCTTTAATGTAAAAGAGGCTTAATTAATGGATAATTATGCCTTTCATCTAAAAATGAGGATTAGATGTTGAAATAATTAGGGTTTGTGATCAATTGCATTAAATTAGGGTTTAAAATAGTAAAAGATGAAGGGAAACCCTAATTGCAATGGAAAACCTAAAAGTGGACTAGAAACCCTAGGAAGAGAGCTAGATTTAATAGATCTTGATGACATGAGTAATAAAAGGGAATTGCATGATTGTTTCAGGATCTTATTGAATGCTTGCTTGCCTATTGTTGATTGGATTATTTCTGTCTCACATCAGCTTGACAGGTATGTGGTTAATTATGAATAACTACCTTAGTTTCCCGAGGTTTTTCCAGATGGTTAATCACATTGAATGCAAATTATCATTTTGTATGTTCATACTTGCAAATCATAAAGTCACTATGATTATCACATTAATAATAGAAGTATGTATTCTCACACCTACATGCCACCCTGATGGATGACGCCAAAGGTCAGGCCCATATGGGTAGACTAATGGGCACCATGAGTGGTGACCCCAGGCACCAAGCTCAGGAATGAGAAGGTGGCCTATGATATTGCATGACTAGTGGGAACCATGAGTGGTGACCCCCAGGCACCAAGCTCAGGATTGAGAAGGTGGCCTTAAGTCCTTGGCAAAAGGAACCCTAAGGTGGGTATGCTAGGGTTAGGGAAAAAGCGGTGGAGAATGTCATACGGAAAAGTGTAAATTGGCTTGTTAATTAACTTGATTGTGATAATTAGATTGTTAGCCATATTTGCAAGATTTTGGTTGATCCCACATACCAGTATATTTCGATATACTGACCGACGTTTTGTTTGTCGGTGTTTTAGGAACAACAATTGAAAGAACAAATAGTAAAGTGACACATTGTGGAAATAAAAATAAAGTGCAAGGAGGATTAGATAGAATAATTCCAGCTCTGGATAGTTAGATTTCCAAAGTTTTTAAAGGTAAGTAAAGTTTTAATTTTATACCAAATTCTAGTTAGTTAGTAAAAATTCATAATTATTATTGATTATTTGTTGAACCTTTGATCCTGTTAATTGAATAATGGCTCTGACCTTCGAGTCTCCCTTAATTGGGAGTTACCGGGAGGCGGGGTCATTACAGAAATCAATTATTTATAAGAAAGACTACAACACCCAGTCTCAAAGACAAAATGGGGATTGAAATATGAGTTTCCTATTATATACCTCAGAGTTCCTTTGTTTGCAGGTAGATTGATAAAAAATATGTGCACACCACTTTTTGATAAAATCAAGACTAAATTGGAGTCATGAAAGAAAAAGTTACTATAAATGGCTGGTAGACTTGAGTTGGTTATTTCAACCCTCACTTCCTATCACTTATTCTGGATTGGACTCTTTCCACTCCCTAAAGCAACTATGGAGGAAATTGAAAAATTGTGCCGTGATTTCCTATGGGGGTGATAAGGAGGACAATAAACATGTACATTCCATCGCTTGGGATGTTATATGCTGACCCAAGAAGGAAGGTGGGCTCAGAATTAGAAGGGTTGAATATTGGTGCAAGGAAGGCCTCACTAGACTGCCATGGAACATTGCAGTTTAAAAGAACACCCTATGGATATGATGGGCACATAGAAAATACATAAAGGAGGACTCCTTGTGGTCGTGCCAAATAAAAAAAGACTTACAACTGGATGTGGAAAAACATCATTAGATTTAGAGATAAAGTTTGACCTCATGTTAGATATCAAATAGGAAGAGGAGATTCCATCTTGTTCTGGAAAGATCCTTGGATAAAAGGCAATTATCATAACCAATGCACTGTCAATGCAAAATATCTGTTGTTAAGATCCAAGATGAGCACATCTAGCAAACTATGTTATATTATTACTGATGGGAAATGGGTAATTCCTGATGTTCAAGGTACTAAAAATCTGAAAATCATATGCAATGGCCTTCAAGTGGGCGAGGGTGATGACCTCTGTCATTTCATGGACATGCAATAGATTTCTCTAAAAGGGGTGTGGCAAATGTACAAAAGTAAACATGAAGAGCTGGCTAGAGCTTGATGGATATGGAGCATCAAAGCACCCAAAAGGAATCTGGTTAGCTGATGGAAATTCATGCACAATAAAATGATCAGAGAGGAAGCTCTATAAAGAAGAGGTTTCAACCTAGACTCAAGATGCTGCTTGTGCAAGGAAGCAATGGAGTTAGATAGACATATCTTCTAGGAATGCAAGTTCACCCTAGATTTATGGGAAAATGCTTCAACAATGCTTGAACTGAAGACAACCTGCCAAGAGGATTTGATCAATATAGAAAATTAGAATAGCAAGATGCTTACAATGATCATAGTTTACCACACCTGGGTTAGTAAGAACTGGTTTATTTTTGATGATATGAACTTAGTCATCAAAAAAGTATGGAATGTCATCTTTTGTGATTACAAAATCTACACAGATAGGTTGTTTTTGTAATTGAGCTATGCTCTCCACTTGTACAATTTGGTTATAGAAATAAAGAGAGAAACACACTTACTGATAAAAAAGAAGCTCAATGAGCTCCAACTCTTCTTCTTCCCAGACCACATCTCCCCTAAAGTAGTGCTTTAGTTGCTGGACATTTACAAGGAATGGTTTAGCCACATTTCTTATCTCCACTGCCCCATGGGGTAAAGCCTTAACTACCACAAAGGACCACCCCATCTAGACCTCAATTATTCAGGGTGTAATTTCAACCTAGAGTTGAACAGAATCACCTTCTATCATGGAGTGAAGACTTTGTGCAAAATGGGGCAGCTATGGATCTTCTTGTTGTCTCTTTGTAGATCGTAGATTTTTCATAGGCATCCAAAATGAGCTCTTCTAATTCATTCAATTCCAACATTCTCTTCTTTCCTGCATCATCCATATTATAATTCAATTTCCACAGGGCCCATTTACCTATATGCTCTAACTCTGTGGGTAAGTGACACGCTATCCCTTAAACCAACCTAAAAGGAGTGGTTCTTATAAATATTTTATAGGTTGTCCTATATGCCCACAGAGCATCATTAAGCTGCATACTCCAATCAGTCCTATTGATAGAGACTGTCTTTTCTAAGATCTTCTTAATCTCCCTATTCGACACCTCAACACGTCCTTGGGTTTGTGGGTGATATGGAGTACCTACCCTATGCCTTAATCCATATTTTCTCAACAAAGCACCAAACTTATTATTGGTGAAGTAATATCCACCCTAACATATAATCACACTTTTTCACCCCCAAACCTACAGAACAAATGATCTTTCATGAATCTACATACACCTGAGCATCATTGGTGTGGGTTGGAATTGCTTCCACCCACTTAGACACATAATTAACATCCATCAATATATATATATATATATATATATATATATATATATATATATATATATATATATATATATATATATATATATATATATATATATATTGGTGTTAGATGACATAAAAGGGCCCATGGAATTTATGCCCCACAAATCAAAAACTTCAATTTCCCAAAAATCATTTAAGGGCATTTCATGTATCTTTGATATCTTGCCTGTGTGTTGACACACATTGCATTGAAGCACAAAATTGTATGCATCCTTAAAGAGCATTGGCAAATAAAATCCACACTCTAACACTTTGGACGCTGTCCTAGAGCTAGTGTGGTGTCCCCCATTAGGTAGGGAGTGACAGTGTGCCAAGATACTCTCAAACTCACATTCGGGCGCACACTTCCTCAAAATCCCATCCCTACACTGCTTGAGCAAGATGGGTTCATCCCACACATAGTACCTCAAGGAATGGAAAAACTTCTTCTTGTCTTGATACCCCCAGTCTCAAGACAACCACCACACACCAAGTAGCTCACAATGTTTGCAAACCATGGGTCCTTGACCCTTATGGCAAGCAATTGCTCATCTAGAAACTTTTCAAATATGGGTATGTCAAGATACTTCTTATCCACTCTTTCCACCTAGATAAATTGTCTGCCATCGAATTCTCTATCCCTACTTTATCCATGACTTCAATATCAAACTCCTATAGTAACAAGATCCATATAATCAACCTAGGCTTGACGTATTTCTTTTGCAACAAATACTTAATTTCTGCATGATCTGGACACACAATGACCCTTGCCCCTATCAAATACGAACAAATTTTTTCAAAAGCAAAAACTACCACCAACAATTCTTTTTTAGTGGTAGTGTAATTTAACTGGGCATCATTTAGGATCTTAGACGCTTAATAAATGATGGTGGGGTTCTTGTCTCTGCATTGGCCTAAAACATCCCCTACAATATAATCTGATGTGTCACACATCAGCTCAAAAGGTTTTCTCTAATCTAGAGCCTGAACAACATGTGAGGAGCTCCTTTAACACCTTAAACTCTTTCAAACGTTGCTCATCAAATTTAAATTCACAGTCTTTGGCCAACAATTCAGAAAGTGGTTTTGCAATTTTTGAAGAATCTTTATGAAACGTCGATAGAAACTGGTATGTCCTAGAAAACTCCTAACTCCCTTCACCATGGATGATAGAGGTATCTTAGAGATAACCTCAATTTTAACCGAATTGACTTTCATACCTCTATGGGACACCTTGTGTCCCAACACTATTCCCTCACTCACCATCATATGGCATTTCTTCCAATTCAAAACCAAGTGAGTGTCTTCACATCTTTGCAAGACTTTGTCAAGACTATCAAGGCAGTCCTCAAACGACTCTCTGTACATTGCAAAATTATCCATGAAAACCTCAAGACAATGCTCAACCATATTAGAAAATTTGGCGAGCATACATATCTGAAAGTCGCCAGGACATTGCACAAACTAAAAGGCATCTGACGGTAAGAAAATGTTCCATATGGGAAAGCGGAAGTAGATTTCTCTTGATCCTGTGGCTCAATGGAAATTTGATTGTACCCGAAATACCTATTCAGAAAAAAAAAATGAGAGCGGCCAACAAGCTGCTCAAGAATATGGTTGATGAAAGGAAGCAGAAAATGATCCTTAAGTGTAGTGGCATTTAAACGACAATAGTCAATACAAACTCGCCACCCAGTCACCAACCTAGTAGATATCAATTCACTAGCTGAATTTGTGGTGATAATTATCCCCCTTTTCTAGAACCATTTGACTAGGACAAACCCAATCTTTGTTAGAGTTAGCATAAATCATACCTACCGATAGAAGTTTGACTACCTCTTGTTGGATTTTTGGATATGCCACCCTCATATTTCGATGATACAAATGTTTCCCATAATATATTACTAACATGTGTATTACATATTTAGGTGATCAAGGAACATAATCAAGATACAACTACAAAGACCTTGCAAATGCATAAGTTTGGATACTTGCAAATCAAGTTGTACCATGAATATATTTGTACTTATATGATTTTATACAACTTGATAGACATAATCTAAGGACAAGTGATGATCTTCCAAAACCTACCCAAAACCCTATCCCTTAATCATATGAAGCCTTAAGGGTTGTTAGGTTTTATTAGATATATCATTAGATAAGACTTTCCTATTATTTTTGCTTTAAATTGAGTTTTGGGTCACTCTTAGTTGAAGTTTTTCTCGACTGAGATATAGCCATTGTACATTTGACTGGAAAGCTCGACTGACATATATCCGTTGGTGAAAATGTTAAACTAGAGCAAATCTCGGTTGACAATATTGTGGACCGAGATGGTTTCTGGTCGAAAATATTGTAGACCAAGAATGTTTCTGGATGCAATTCAGCAAATGGTCAAATTAGACGTTGTAATTCAAATTACTTAATCTTAACGACTAGTTTTTTTGTCCTAGAACACTTTAGAAACTACCAATAGTTGCTCTTATCATGTTTAAACATTTCCTATAAATAGGAATGATCCTAAGACACCAAAATATCAAACTTTGCATACAATAATTGAGATCATATACTCAAACTTGCAATCTACTACTTTCTATCATTCTAAAGAGTTTAGGCCTATACTTTAAGTTTCCAACATTCTAGCCTAATCCAAATAGTAGAATCCTTCTCCACCAAATATCAACCTTGTCTAAACCTTTTGTGGAGTGGATCATCATCACTTGTCCATAAGATCTTGATTGTATATCTTGTGAAAGAGTATTGTAATCTCCTTCTTCCATTCTTATTTCTGTTACTTGTGATTGTATTTGAACTACTTTAGCAATTGGTGGTTCTCTTCCTCGACCCTCAGTGCATCGATAAAAGAAGAGGTGTGGCGATTCTCTTCCTCGGCCCTCGGTTCATCCGTAAAAGAAGAGGTGTGATGGTTCTCTTTCTTGGCTCTTGGTGACTCTATAAAGGAAGAGGTGTGGTGATGCTCTTCCTCATCCGTCGATGCATCCATAAAAGAAGAGGTTTGAAGGTGCTCTTTGCAGAAATCATCTTATAATTTGTCCTCACTGATTAATTAATAAAAGTGTTTGTTGCAAATCCTAGTTGGCAACAACCAGGTAGTGGACTGACATCATAGACGGAACCACTATAAATCCCAATTCTCTCTTTTGGTTGCCTCATATATTTCCATTACACTTTAAATTTGTTTAGATATTTTATAAACTCCATTCACCCCCCTCTAGATTTTTCATTTGGTATCAGAGCATGTCTTCAAGGAGCCCTTACAGGTCTTGAAGCAATGGGGGATAGTGTGATCAACTACCTTAGTGATGGAGAGCTACCAATAATATTTTACAAATCCAACTACAATCATTGGAAGAGGGATATGCAAACTTACATTCAAGATGTTGGAGTTAGATCTTTGGAACATGGTCATCCACCCGTATGAACCTCCTACAATAGAGTTTGAGGAATGGGATGAGCCAACGGTAAGAATCACCACACTAAATGCCAAAGCTGTAAGTATCTTATATTCACATATATCTCTTGAAGAATTTGATAATATATCCTCTTGTGAAACCACTTATGAAATATGGAGAACACTGTCGGTTACACATGAAGATATTTTTCTAGTCAAGAGTAATAATATATTCCATATATAAGAAAATGAAATTGTTTCTAACATGTATGCTAGCTTTTATTCTATAACAAATAATTTGAGTTCCTTAGAGAAGTACATAGGTGAAGAAAGTAAAGATGAAGGATGCCACCATGATCTAAATGAAGAAGGTAATAATGAAGAAGAAGGAGCACATATAGAAGCAGATGCACATGATGAAGATGAAGGTAAAAATAGTGACAATGAGGTATCTCTTGCTGCTATATCAAAAGACAATATTATTCATATGATTGAAAAAGGGTTATATAATTAATCTTCTATGATTTAAAAAGATCTTGCTAACCAATGCTTAATTTCTACTAAAGAAAATGAAAATTTAATGTTGACATTAGAAAAATTTTCTAATAGTAGAAATGTGTTATGTTTTCACAATCATGGTCTTCGATACATTATAAAACACTATGAAAGAAAGAAAAAGAGGAATCCTACATTTGATAAATTAAATATCTCCATTAATCACGTGACATGTTTTTCCTTTAGAAAGTTAAGACATTATGTATGCCCTATCACTGAAAAATAATGTACAAGAAAAGGAACGCACATAAAGTGTTGATAGTGATGTATTTATTTATACTTTATCCAAAAATGAGCTTATTGAACTTAATAAAATCACCTTGTATAGATTGGAAACATATAAGAATAAGAAAATAAAATTGGATACTATTGTTGATTCACTTATAAATATTGATAAGAAAATTGATATCAATATTGTTCTCTTAATTTGGTTTTAATTAATTGAGAATGGATAAATATTTTCGATAGACTACCTCTCAGTTGAAAAGATGTTCAATTGAGGGGAAATTCGGTCGATATCCAGTTCGACTGAGCTATTGGGTGTCATGTTTTGTTTTGAAAATCTTACAATTCAACATTTAAAGTCAGTTTGTTACATGTTCATTTGGTCTTTCATGCTACAAATGTTTTATTTTGCAAAAATGATATTTTCTCACACGATCGATCAAAGATGTTAAAATCATAACTTTATTACAAGGAATAACTACTAAAATTAAATGATTTATTTTAAAGGAATGCATATGACAAAATTTCAAATTCTCCATGGAATTGCTTTGCAACATATTCACTTTTACTATTTTTTTATAATATTAATTTTGTTCATTTTTGAAAATTTTATCAAAAGAGTTGGTCAAATTTTGTTAAAGTCATTTGTTGAAATAAAGTATATATTTAGATGTTTCAAATAACACGTATAAAATTAATTCCATTTTATATAGTCGAGCCAAACATATTGAAGTAAAATGTCATTTTCTTCATGATCCTATTGCTAAAGGTGATACATGTTTTCATCATATCCAATCGATAGACATTTTGTTTCTAAACCACTTGCTTTAAAATAATATTTATCTCACATGCATTATTCAAAATGTGCATTTTTACAATTGCAACTTTGTTTGGCCCAATTTAAACAATGGATTGTTTTGAATCCCCATATAATGCTTCTTGTGGATAATATTTGATACTTCCATCTTTCACCATAATTTTTGAATATTTTTTAAGAAGCATTACATTAGAGGGGAATGTATTCTTTTGAGGAGATTCATGATAATAACTCCGACCTTTTTGTATATATAAAAGTGTAACAAATGATTATTAAAAGCAAAATCTTTAATGTCCTTGAATAAGATTGATAATCAATTCCCTCTCTTAAATTTTCTTTGGTCAAAACATATTTCAAATTTATTGAAATGTTCAAGGCATTGCCATTACTAATCTTTTCCACTTAAATGTGTTGCAATTTCCAAGTTTTCCAAAAATGTAAAATTATTCATTTATACGACAACTACCTTGATAGAAATAGACATAGATAAATAACATTCAATTAAAATGAAAAATTGTTGTGGTTCTTGCAAACCAAAATTTATGTTTTAAGCATGCACAATTAAAATGATATGACACTTTTGAAATAAGACATCAATATTAAAAGAAAATGCTTGATTGCTACTACTAAAGGTTTCTTTGACGCTTCCAAGAAAAATCTTTTGGACTAAATAATAGAAGTTCTGTACATGATTTTTTTTTCTTCCTACTTCAATTTTTATGGAATTTGTCGAAAATATGTTGTATAATTTGTTACATTCTTACATTGATATACATGTACTTGACTATATTCTTTAACATGATTTTATCAAAATTTACATTAGTCATGAAACATGTCTTGCTCAATAGTATGCACTCTCACGCCATCTCAATAAGAGAAGAACAATTTTTTTATTGAGTATCATAACTTCTCTATACATAAGGAGTAAAAATCTCATGAGCCTTATTTTCAAATCATTTTGATAGATGTCATCACATTCATGCTTATTTGGTATTATCATGAAATGTTTTAAGAAATGACTTCTTTTAATGATCGTACTTCTTGTGGCTACATTTGACATTTTTTAAAGGAGTACTATAACAAGCGGGAGAAATTACCATGCAAAAACTTTTGATATGAACTTGGAGATAAAACATGTGCTATGTCATTGATATTTAATGTACTCAAATTAATTTTCTGTAGTATCTATGAGAATCTTGGTTGAATAACATTTGGACCGATTAGGGACTAGGTCGAAATTTGTCTCAACCAAAATGTTATTAGCAACATGATTTAAAAAAATGATTTTCAATTCACATTTTACTTGATATCTTGGTTTCAACATATGACATGAATGTTTTATCATAAATTTTGAGATCAGATACGACTATCTTTTTAGTAAATACTTTTCTTACGATTGAGCTCATTTTTCTTGGTATCATATTAAGGGAGAGCTCAAAATGTTTTGATATAACTTGCATATTTTTTCTACCTTGTGCTTAATGGCTTCTCTATATCAATATGGGCTTAACATCCCTTATATTTGGTCTAGAGATATTTTTGACCTCATTTCTATGCCTTATTGGTTCTCTATATCAATATGGGCTTAACATCCTATTTAGTCTAGAGATATTTTTGTTGACCTCATTTTGAGCTCAAAGGATTCTCTAATCATTTTTGGGCTTAACATTCTTTGAAAATGGTTGAGGAATTAGTTTTGGTTGTATAATTTTTGTTTTTCATGGCATCTCTATATCATGGTGTACTTAACGTTCCTTACCATTGATCTAGATTATCTTTATGATATTTTTGCTTTATCGGGTCTTTTTATCATGAAGGACTTAACATTCATCTCATTGGTAATTAGACAATATTTCAATCGTTCCTTAATGTCTATCTTTTTGGATTATCCCTTCAATTGGTATTCTCTTTATTTTTTTGGTATTCTCTTTAAATTGATACATTGGGCATAAGTTTTTTTCCTATCCAAAATGACTATCTTGTTGAGGGGGAGTGTCTCCTTGAGGGGGAGCACTGGTAAGTGTTGATCCTTTGTGATTTGGACAAAAAAGGGGGAGAATAACCCATGATATATATTGGCTATCAAGGGTACGAAGATCTATATATGTTATTTTCAATTTATCTTATGGAAATATTTGTCATCATCAAAAGGGGGAGATTGTTGGATTTTTGGATATTCCACACTCATATTTCAATGATAAAAATATTTCCCATAATATATTACTAACATGTGTATTAATATTTCAGGTGATCAAGGAACATAATCAAGATCCAACTACAAAGACCTTGCAAATGCATAAGTTTGGATACTTGCAAATCAAGTTGTACCATGAATATATTGGTATTTATATGTTTTCATACAACTTGATAGACATAATGTAAGGACAAGTGATGATCTTCCAAAACCTATCCGAAACACTATCCCATACTCATATGAAGCCTTTAGTGTTGTTAGGTTTTATTATATATATCATTAGATAAGATTTTCCTATTATTTTTGCTTTAAATGGAGCTCTGGGTCAGTCTCGGTCAAAGTTTTTCTCGATCGAGATATATCTGTTGCACATTTTACTGGATAGCTCGACTAACATATAGTCATTGGAGAAAATGTCAAACCAGAGCAAATCTCAGTCAAAAATATTGTGGACTGAGATGGTTTCTGGTTGACAATATTGTGGACCATGAATGTTTCTAGACATAATTTAACAAATGGTCAAATTAGCCATTGTAATTGAATTTACTTAATCCTAATGGATAGTTTTTGTCATAGAGCACTCTAGACACTACCCATAGTTGCTCTAACCATGTGTAAACATTTCCTAGAAATAGGAGTGGTCCTAGTACTCCGAAAGATCAAGTGTTGCATACAACAATTGAGATCATATACTCAAACTTGCATACTACTACTTGCTATCATTCTCAAGAGTTTAGGCCTATACTTTGAGTTGCCATCATTCTATCCTATGACAAAGAATAGAATCCTTCTCCACCAAATTTCAACCTTGCGTAAACCTTTTGTGGAGTGGATCATGATCACTTGTCCATAAGAACTTGATTGTATATCTTGTGAAAGAGTGTTGTAATCTCCTTCTTCCATTCTTATTTCTGTTACATGTGATTGCGGTTGGTCTACTTACGCAAGTGGTGGTTCTCTTCCTCAGCCCTCGATGTATCTGTAAAAGAAGAGGTGTGGCAGTTCTCTTCCTCGGCCCTCAATTCATCTATAAAAGAAGAGGTGTGGCGGTTCTCTTCCTTGACCCTGAGTGATTCTGTTAAATAAGAGGTGTGGTGGTGCTCTTCCTCATCCGTCAACACTTCTATAAAAGAAGAGGTTTGGTGGTGTACTTCTGTGGCCGGTAAAGAAGAGGGATTTATTTGCAACAATCATCTTGTATTATGTCCTCATATATAAAACAATGGTTTTATACCTAATTGAGGTGATATCTTCTATGTAATGTGACAAGGGATTGATATCCCATGATGATGTGTTAATGGTGTGGCCTTTTGTATGACATTGAAACAATATCAAGACGTGATGTGACAAGTTTATGTTTTATACATTTTATATCTTTTGGAGTTGCAATCTACCTTATCTTGTATAATTTTTCTAGGGTTTCTACATTGTAACTTGATTGATGCATTAGGAGATACCCAATTGGCACTAATTAATCAAGTAAAACCCTAATCATGTAGTTTCCCTGTGCCATAGATCCATTCCAACATTAGAACTTGCTGGATGGTGAAACGAGTATTCCTAAGGGATATTTGGAGCGCATACTGTTGAGTATGTGAGGTACAAGTGACCAATTGTCCTTGACATCTTGAAACCATGATTTAGAGAATGGATACAATCATGCCTTAGAAGGAGAACGACTACAGTTGTATCTCAATATGTATAATGTGATTGAGGACAACTACAGTTGTACCTCAGATGATTGGGTTTATATACCCCATTCACTAGTGTCATGATCTATATACCAAGGTGGACTAGGATGTTATGTAGATAGACTCTATATGTCACTGCGGTGGACTCATACTGACTAAGGGAAGAGGAAATCATAGGAGTCTGGCTCTCCGAGATCTTGTATGGAATTGATTTTGACTTAGTAGTGGTCATTTGGAGTATTAGTGGTATACCTCATCTCCATGGGGCTTAAAAGACGTAATATAACCGTTTCGTATATCTTCTTAAGGCTAAACATGACTCAAAATGGATGTTTACCCTTACCTTATTTCTGATACTACTTAATTGTTAATGGTTACACATGTGCTTCATATTCCTTCTGAAAGTATATAATATTCTACTTATCGATTATAGATGCTTAATCTTCTTAACTTGTGTAAACATTTTTGAGTGATAATTTAGCTGAATTTTCTCATCATGATAGTGATGTTACTTTCTTGTTTAAGTATATATATGTTAAAAATAGTTGTTGGCAGAGAGTTATATCTCTCACTGGGATGTTGGTCTCACCCTATGGGCTTGCACATCTTTTAGGTGGTTGTGCGCCATGTGGTAGGGATCATGCAGTTGAGAAAGAGCGGTAAGGAGATGAATAGTTGTTGAAGGTTGGATATGTTGCTAGTGTTTCACAGTAGAGTCCTATGTGTCTTCCCTATACTCTCATGTCCTATAAGGGTGTTTCTAGATGTTTGTATATTGATATGAGGTTTTTGGCAGTAGGCCTTGGTTGTACATGTGTGGCTTGTATATGTGAATAGGATATCTTTTATAACTGGTTAGTCGCAAGATGGACACTATACAATGATGTAATACATTTATGGTATGGCATGTGGTATATGCAAGTGAAACAATTTGTGGATCTTGATGTGTATGTTTCCTCACACAATGGCTATATGAGATCGATTTTAATTTACCATGTTTTGTGGTAATGTGCTTGTCTAGTAGTTGATCGCATGCTTTTGTTATGAGTTATCTCATTTTTGTGGCATCAAGTTGTCACTGTTTGGTTGGTATCAAAGCTCTAGGTTCTTTGAGTCTACAAGGACATAGGACAAGGTTGCGTCTATTCTTGCATTATCTAGTATATCTGATTGTAGCTTTCACTTATGTAGAGGAAGATATGTCTGGAGAACACAAAGAACATGCTGAGAGAAGTGTTGTTGCACTAAGAGGTGCTTCTAAGAGTCAAGCTAGAGTAGATGGAGTGCCTGGAGTGCCTCATATCGACCCAAGGACCGTAGACAACCTCACCTTTTAGTCCATTAGATAGTTTATGGCTTTGATTTCACATATAATGGATAGGTTTCCCATGATACCTCAATCAAGGGCAAGTGTTCCCAATATGGAATCCCAAGGTTCTGGGAAGACCTATGAGAGGTTGTAACACATTGGAGTGTTGGAGTATGTGGGTACAACAGACTTGACAGATGCAAATATGTGGCTGATAGAGCTAGAGAAGGTCTTTGAAATCCTCAATATCTCAAAAGAGGGCAAGATGAAACACACGATATACCAGCTGAAGGGAAGTGTTGGCCATTGGTGGGGAGGAAGAGAAGAGACTTAGTGTAGCAATCAGTTGGGAGGAGTTTTAGCGGGAGTTTGTGAGCCAATACTTCCCAAAGACATACCTAGATGAGAAGATCTCACTATTTGAGAAGATATGGAAAGGATCCATGACTATCAATGAGTATGAGACCAAGATCATGGAGTTCTTGAGGTTTTGTCCCCACTTGGCTGCAAAAGATAAGGAGAGGATATGACATTTTGAGAAAGGTTTTAGCATAGAGTTGATGAAAACAATGTCAGCTTTGGGTAACAGTGAGAAGTTTGTGACATTTGTGGAGTCTGTGAGAAGGATAGAGTGGTCGGCGATAGAGAAGCATGAAGCTAACACTCAGAAGAGACCAACACAGTTTTAGGGGCAGTCTTCTGGAGGCTTCAAGAAGCCTAGATTTTCTTCACCACAGTCATAACAAAGGTTGACTTTTTCCAAACCCAGATCAGTTGTACAGTCACAATGGTCATTGAGCAAGGGTAGAGGCTTTAGCTTTCTACCAACTAGAGCATGTAGTTCTACATCAATATCACTGATAGGGTTGTCTAGGCCATAGTATGACTCAACGACATGTCAAAAGTGTAGATAGTAGGGACATATGAGGTGCTCTTGCCCTATGAAGGATGAGGAGGTGACACAAAAACCAAGGCAGAGTCACCAAGAGTCACAACTATGATAGTTCAATAGTGGTGGATGTAGATGACACAGTCTGGAGTCATAGGAAGAATCCTTTGGATAGGCTACTAGAGGACATGGATGGCAACATGAAATGAATCAATTCTACGCTATGAGTCAGTCAGAGGGAGTGGTCAACCCATGAGTCATGACATGTCAGATGAAATTATTTCATTTTGATTTGTCTTCTTCTTGTTTTATATCTATTTTGGTTGACCTGATAGACAGGATGCAGCACACTCTTTTGTCACTGAAGAAGTGATATCTAGTTGTTCCTTTCCTATTAATCAAAGATCTGACAGTCTTTGCTTAGAAACCCCTTTGGTTGGTTCTGCTGAGTTGTGGGAGGTGTGTCCATCCTATGTTCTTTCTTTCTCAGGACACAACATTCAAGTGAACCTTATACTACTTGACATGCACAAATCCAATATGATACTTTGGACAATTACCAAATAGTATTGGACTGTAGTTCCAAGGTGGTGTCGTTCTTTTACAGTGATGTTTTGTGGGTCTTCCAAGGAGATATGAATATTCTCCTGACATGCTTGGTGTCAGTGATGATGGCAGAGAGGATGATGAGGAGGGGTGTTAGGCTTTCTTAGCACATGTAGTGGATACCAAGGTGAGGATTCCTAGTATCCAGGAGGTTGTAGTAGTCTGAGAGTTTGAATATGTGTTTCTTGACTAATTTCCTGGTGTTCCCCCTCATAGAGAGATTGATTTTAAAATCAATCTTGTTCATGGTACACAGTTGATAACATAGTCTCCATACACGATGGCGCCAACTGAGATGCAAGAGTTGAAAAAGTAGTTGTAGGAGTGACTAGAGAAGGGCTTTATTAGATCAAGCACTTCCCCTTGGGGTTCTCCCGTATTGTTTGTTAAGAAGAAGGACGATCTATGAGGTTGTGCATCGACTAAGAACAAGGACCCTTTTACATGGATAGATGATCTCTTTGATCAGTTGAGAGGTGTTTTAGCTTTTTGTAAGATTGATCTGAGGTCAAGATACCATCAGTTGTGAATAAAGGCATATGACATACCTAAATTAGCTATTAGGACAAGGTATGGTCACTACGAGTTTGTTGTTATGTCATTTGGGCTAACAAATGCACCCACAACATTCATTGACTTGACGACCATGGTGTTCTAACCTTATCTTGATCAGTTCTAGTTGTGTTCATTGATGACATCTTGATATACTCCAGAGACAACCAACAACATGAAAAACACCTACGACAAACATTGACTTTGTTGAGACAACACAAGTTGTACGCCAAGTTCTACAAGGTGTCTTTTGGTTGAAAGAGGTATCTTTTCTTGGACATGTGATATCTACTGAATGTGTTTGTGTGGAGCCCAAGAAGGTTTAGTCAGTGTTAAAATGGGAGAAACCTAAGACATCGACGGAAGTTCATAGTTCCTAGGCCTGGCAGGCTATTACATGAGATTAATAACTGTAGTGTTGTGGTGTTACCCCTAACAAAGCTGACAAGGAAAGGTGTACCTTTCACATGGGATGATAAGTGTCAGTGTTCTTTCCAAATTTTGAAGGATAAGTTGACCACAACACCGATGTTGATTTTTCCAGAATAAGGAAAAGGCTACATCATCTTCTGTGATACATCAAACAATGTCTCAGGATGTGTGCTGATGCAAGACAATAACATGATTTCTTTCACTTCATGACAACTTAAGAATCATGAGGAGAGCTATCTGACACATGATTTGGATCTTGTAGTGGTGGAACATGCCCTAAAGATTTGGAGACACTACCTTTATGGTGAGAAGTGTCAGATCTTCATTGACTACAAGAACCTTTAGGTAATCTTCTTGAAGTAGGAACTGAATATGCGACAGAAACTCTGGATGGAGTTGATCCAAGACCATGATTGCACCATATACTACCATCTAGGGAAGGTGAATGTGGTGGAAGATGCTTTGAGCAGGAATTCTTCTTTATCATCATCTATTGATAAGTCACAATTATATTCCTTGGTGTTCCATAAATGAGATATGTTGGTGTCTTTGCGTCAGATGAATGTGAAGTTGGAGGTCTCTTTTGTTGGCATGCTTGCTAGCATAGTTAAAGGTGAAGCCCACATTAAGACAACATATTAGAGATGCATAGTAGGATGATACCTTGATACAATAGATCTGAGAATAATTTGGTAGTGAGAAGTGTGATGGATTCCACAAGTCAGAGGATGGGACAATGTGTTACCATGGTAGAGTAGTGGTTCCAAATGCTAATGGTTTGAGTAAGATGGTTTTGGAGGAGGCTCACTAATCAATGTACAGTATGCATCTAGGCATTACCAATATGTACCATAATCTTAAGTATCTGTGTTGGTGGCATTGCTTGAAGCGTGAAAAGGCTGAGTTCATGGCAAGTGTCCTGTGTGCCAGTAGGTTAAGGTCGAGCATCAAAAACCTGCATGAATGTTGCAGTTGTTGCTTATACCATAATGGAAATGGGATCATATTATGATGGACTTGGTGGTTGGTCTCCCTCAGACAACCAAATGTCATGATTACATTTGGGTGATATTTGATAGGTTAACCAAGTCAGTGTACTTCCTTCCTATGAAGACGATGTATACATCTAAGAAGTTGGCACAATTGTATGTGGATGAGATAGTTTGTTTGCATAGTATCCCAATGACCATAGTATTTGATAGAGGTCCTCAGTGTACCCGTCATTTTTTGGAGCATCCACACACAATGATGGGTACACAATTGAGGTTCAGTATGACATTTCACCCACAGACAGATGGTTAGTCAGAGAGGACCATTCAGATTTTGGAAGATCTGTTAATAGATTGTGTTTTGTAGTTTGGGCAACTGGGATGTACACCTCAGTTTGATAGAGTTATCATATAACAACTATCAGAGAAGTATCTATATGTCACATTATGAGGCCTTGTATGGGATACGTTGTCGATCTCTATTGTGTTGTGAGTATCAACTTTTGGATCTTGAGCTCATACAACAAATGACAGAGAAGATTAAGATGATACAACAACAATTGAAGGCATCCCAAGTTAGCAAGAAGTCTTATGCTGATAATCATCACAGGACTTTGGAGTTCTAAGTGGGGGACAAGGTGTATCTCAAGGTCTCTCTTTGGAAAGGCATGCTGAGGTTTGAGAAGAAGAGTAAGTTGGCCCCTAGGTACATGGGACCTTACCCTATAGTGGGACATGTTGGAAAGGTGGCTTATGGGTTGGAGTTGCCGCCTGAGTTTCACAAGTTACATTCTATCTTTCATGTATCGATGTTTAGGAAGTTTCATCTAGATATAAAGTTCGTGCTGCATCATGTGGAGGTTGAGTTGGAAGAGTATATGTCGTATGTGGAAGGTCCTATGTTGGTCCCTGATAGAAGGGTGACGAAATTGAAGGAGAAGGGTATAATGTTGGTAAAGGTTTTGTGGAATCATTGTGGCATGGAGGAAGCCACGTGGGAGTTAAAGGATGAGATACGTAGGAAGTACCCATCTCTTTTCACGTAGGATTTTGGGGGAAAAATCCTTGTTAGGGGTTTATGGTTGTAAGACCCATGGCCTAGCTTAATGCTTGATCTTTCTTGCTTAGCATGATTAGATGCTTATAATCTTAGTCTAATATCATGAGATACTTTAATAACACATGACATGCTTTGGTGCTTTCAATTTGGTCCAGTTTGGTTGATGTTTGAGGTAGTTACCCATATATGCTTATTTTAGACCTGATTGTAATTTATTCATGTTGAGGTTTTTTCTTATAGTTTTCACATGTTTGATGTTCCTTACATGTTTTGGCATCATGATGGAGAGAGTGGTGCATAGGGGCTCCTTTTTATACCTTGGTTGATAATGTAGAATCATGCATGTTGATAGTTCTAGGGTTGTTCTCGGATGCCCTAGTTTAGGGCTGACCCTGTGTGTTGACTGTTGAGCTTTTAATTTGCATCAACCATCTTGATGTTTTCTTGGTTCTAACCTCTGTGAAGAGGTATTTGGGTGTGCATATGTACTCTTCAATCAATGATGCCTTGAACCCCCTCTTTGGTCACTAAGTGACCTAGGGTTTTCATGTGTTTTTGGTCATAGAAGTTCCCCTCGACTGATGAGCCTTGTGGGCTGAAGTTCTCTTCGACTGATGGTGCTTTGTACCAAGTGAGGTTGCTGAACTTCCTTGGTTTAGAAACCCTTGTTGCATGCATGGTTTTATTTCCTGCATGGATGATCTATGGTGAAAGTGGCATGGTTTTAGTCCTTCCCTATCTCCTACCCTTGGGTATTTATACCTCTTTTCTATCATGCAAGTGATCTTTTTACACTCTCTTTCTCTCTCTCATCCTTGGAGCTCATCCCCATTGGTTCTTGGAATATAAGGAGCTCTACCTAGGAGCAATGAGGTTGACCCTTGCATGTGATGATCTAGGGTTGGAGCATCTTCCCTTGGGTGATCTTTTTTGTTCTTCAACCTTGGTAAGTAATTTGTCCTCTTGATTTCATTTTCTTACACACTCCACCCATCTATTTCTTCTTTTGGACAAATCCGTGGGTTTCCATGGTGGTGCATCTTGAGGAACTCCTCTCTTCTTAACCAAATGCATGGTTCTCCATGGTAGTGTTGAGTTGAGTTGGAGATCTCCTCTCCCTTCCTTGTTCTTTTTGGCCTAGGAGCTTTTGCTTTTTTTTAAACCTTGGGTTTGTTTCTCTTTTGAGGTGGTGACTAGCTTGGCCATGGAGGTGACTAAATCTAGGTTTCTCTCTCTCTCTTCTCTTAGAGCTTCTCGTCTTTGGAGCTATCCTTCACATCCAAGGCGAGTTATATAACTCACTCCTCAAGTATTATTGCACTCTTCTTACATGCAAGTTTGCTATCTCTAAAATGTGTTTCTAAGAGCATAATGGTGATAGCTTGAGCTAGGGTTTATGATTATGTGATGATTTTGTATAAATTAGTTCTTTTCCCTAAACCCCAATTCTTATACCAGAGACTTAATGGATGAAGAGATGTTGGTTCTTACATGTACTCCTTGACATGATTGGTTTCATCCCTATGATCATGGTTCATCTATCTTGTGGAAGATGAAGGTTTTGATTCTTGAGTGCATGTGTTTGACATATGTTTTTCTCTCTCATATTATGGTTTGTTTTGCTATGTTTTAATGGTCATATTCTAGGTTTTTGGATGATGTTTTCCTTCATGAACCTCTTTTCATGATCAATGCCAGTTTCATGGTGCTGATCACCTTGTTGATTCTGTGTTTTGAGATATTTCTCTCTCTTGATGGTTCCAAGTCACAGCTTGTGCGATCGATGAAGTTTCTCTTGTATGGGCCTTGACCATGATGCATGGTCTTTGCACCCTATGTTTTCAATGATTGAACCTATGTTTTAAGTGATAGATTAATGATGGTTTAGTCCTAGTCTTTAGCGGTCAAGACTTCTGCTTTTAGTCATACATGATGGTTGTTTCTCTTCGATCATAAAAGATAGGTGGCTTTGGTTCTCTTCGATCGATGAGGTTTTATGGACACTTGTTCTTGTTTTATGATTGACCTAAGAGTGATGATGATGGTTGACATTAATACAACTTCCAAGAATGTGGGATGTGATGATAATTAGGGTTGATGTTTGAAAACCCTAATTCGATATCGTGGTGATAATTCTTAGTTGCTTGAGTGACTAGCATGTTATGGAAGTATTTCTTCTCTCCTACTTGGTGTAACCCTAACTTGCAGGTTGAATGAACAACATAGCTAGTAATTGTTGTGATCCTCTTATGTGGCATAAGTGTGATGATGAGTCTTGATGAGACATGCTGAACTAATGATGTTCTTGCAAGTTGATATATGAATGGTTTGATGACGTTGAAAATGGTTTTGTACCTAATTGAGGTGATATCTTCTATGTAATGTGACAAGGGTTTGGTATCCCATGATGATGTGTTAATGGTGATGAAGTTGTGTATGGCATTGAAACAATATGAAAAAGTGATGTGACAAGTTTATGTCTTATAAATTGTATATGTTTTGGAGTTGCAATCTACCTTATCTTTTACAATATGTATAGGGTTTGTACATTGTAACTTGATTGATGCATTAAAAGATACCAGTTGGAAATAATTAATCAAGATGAACCCTAATCATGTAGTTGCCCTATGCCATAGGTCTATTCCAGTGTTGGAACTTGTTGGATGGTGAAACGAGTATTCGTAAGGGAAACTCAAATTGCATGCTTGTAACGAACTGAAACCTAGACATTTGACCTTGACCATATGTCTTGAAGGATAGACAGCTCGGTTCTTTGAGTTTAGCCAAACAATGATAAGACTATACCTAATAGTAGCTAAATGTAACCCTAATATATTAATGCATGAATAAATCACCCTAACATATATGCATGAAAACAATTATGGCCTAATGCCCTCACAATTAATCTTAAGACCAATAAAATATGTCACATGAGATAATGTTTATTTTGGTATGATGTTAAGATAAATAATGTCCATAGAGGGATTAAGTGTTCATAATTGATAATATTGTTACATAATTAAAATAAAGACATAATTAATAAACTAAATGAAAATAAAAATAAATATATAATATTTCATGCATAAAAATGGCATATTTCCTTTTGGTGGTAATATGATGGTAATAATAATGAAATAATATTAATTAAAATAATAATGAGACATAAGTGTAAAACTCATAATAGGAAGACGAATGGGTTAAAGAAAATTTCAGATCTATTTTCCTTGGATATGATTTGGCTTGGAGGCCAAGTTTCATAATTTTGGAATAATAATAACTATATCTATTTTATTTAGAAAAGGAAAGGTGATTTTCTTCAAAATTTGAAATAACATAATGACTACAAAAGTGAGAAATATCTTGGATTCGTAATCTAGACATTAAATATATCCCTTGGGAAAATTTTCATGTAATTTGGATAATCTTTAATGTACATGTGTAGATAGGAGAGAGAAAGTATGTAAAAGCCCAAAATGTTAAATAATGTGATAAATTTAATGGATAAAATTAAAGGTCCATTCGTGTTCCATATGTATTGGTTTGCTTAAGGGTGAAGCTTCACATTAATTGATGGTTTCTAGATGTCTCTAAATAAGGAGGAAAGACAAAATATGATTTTCTTTAAAAGAATTAAATAATATAGAAAAATATCCAAATGTGAAAACTAATGCAAAAATTGGATCCTACATGCATTAATTGGTCTATGTGAAAAATTTCATATTAATTGAATAGTGTTTAGACCCTCAATTTGTCTGGGAACGAAAAGACATACTTATTTAACTCCTTTTATTTGATTTCCGAATTGGATAATGTTTTCACATTTAAATTGCGTCACATTGATTTCGTCCCTTTATTTTTATGGGCTCCCTATGAGCCATGCAATTTACATCACCCGACTCTATTCTTTTCTCCTATCTCGATTTTCCTATATCATATGATGAACATACCGGCCCCTTCTCTGATTTTATTGTGGCCATATCTCCTACTCCATTCCTCCTCTGCCTTAGATTTCTTCTCCCCCGCCTTACTCTCTCTCCTTTGTTCTCATAGACCTTATATAATCTAGGTTTCATGAAACTTGCATATTTTTTCTACCTTGTGCTTAATGGCTTCTCTATATCAATATGGGCTTAACATCCCTTATATTTGGTCTAGAGATATTTTTGACCTCATTTCTATGCCTTATTGGTTCTCTATATCAATATGGGCTTAACATCCTATTTAGTCTAGAGATATTTTTGTTGACCTCATTTTGAGCTCAAAGGATTCTCTAATCATTTTTGGGCTTAACATTCTTTGAAAATGGTTGAGGAATTAGTTTTTGGTTGTATAATTTTTGTTTTTCATGGCATCTCTATATCATGGTGTACTTAACGTTCCTTACCATTGATCTAGATTATCTTTATGATATTTTTGCTTTATCGGGTCTTTTTATCATGAAGGACTTAACATTCATCTCATTGGTAATTAGACAATATTTCAATCGTTCCTTAATGTCTATCTTTTTGGATTATCCCTTCAATTGGTATTCTCTTTATTTTTTTGGTATTCTCTTTAAATTGATACATTGGGCATAAGTTTTTTTCCTATCCAAAATGACTATCTTGTTGAGGGGGAGTGTCTCCTTGAGGGGGAGCACTGGTAAGTGTTGATCCTTTGTGGTTTGGACAAAAAAGGGGGAGAATAACCCATGATATATATTGGCTATCAAGGGTACGAAGATCTATATATGTTATTTTCAATTTATCTTATGGAAATATTTGTCATCATCAAAAGGGGGAGATTGTTGGATTTTTGGATATTCCACACTCATATTTCAATGATAAAAATATTTCCCATAATATATTACTAACATGTGTATTAATATTTCAGGTGATCAAGGAACATAATCAAGATCCAACTACAAAGACCTTGCAAATGCATAAGTTTGGATACTTGCAAATCAAGTTGTACCATGAATATATTGGTATTTATATGTTTTCATACAACTTGATAGACATAATGTAAGGACAAGTGATGATCTTCCAAAACCTATCCGAAACACTATCCCATACTCATATGAAGCCTTTAGTGTTGTTAGGTTTTATTATATATATCATTAGATAAGATTTTCCTATTATTTTTGCTTTAAATGGAGCTCTGGGTCAGTCTCGGTCAAAGTTTTTCTCGATCGAGATATATCTGTTGCACATTTTACTGGATAGCTCGACTAACATATAGTCATTGGAGAAAATGTCAAACCAGAGCAAATCTCAGTCAAAAATATTGTGGACTAAGATGGTTTCTGGTTGACAATATTGTGGACCATGAATGTTTCTAGACATAATTTAACAAATGGTCAAATTAGCCATTGTAATTGAATTTACTTAATCCTAATGGATAGTTTTTGTCATAGAGCACTCTAGACACTACCCATAGTTGCTCTAACCATGTGTAAACATTTCCTAGAAATAGGAGTGGTCCTAGTACTCCGAAAGATCAAGTGTTGCATACAACAATTGAGATCATATACTCAAACTTGCATACTACTACTTGCTATCATTCTCAAGAGTTTAGGCCTATACTTTGAGTTGCCATCATTCTATCCTATGACAAAGAATAGAATCCTTCTCCACCAAATTTCAACCTTGCGTAAACCTTTTGTGGAGTGGATCATGATCACTTGTCCATAAGAACTTGATTGTATATCTTGTGAAAGAGTGTTGTAATCTCCTTCTTCCATTCTTATTTCTGTTACATTTGATTGCGGTTGGTCTACTTACGCAAGTGGTGGTTCTCTTCCTCAGCCCTCGATGTATCTGTAAAAGAAGAGGTGTGGCAGTTCTCTTCCTCGGCCCTCAATTCATCTATAAAAGAAGAGGTGTGGCGGTTCTCTTCCTTGACCCTGAGTGATTCTGTTAAATAAGAGGTGTGGTGGTGCTCTTCCTCATCCGTCAACACTTCTATAAAAGAAGAGGTTTGGTGGTGTACTTCTGTGGCCGGTAAAGAAGAGGGATTTATTTGCAACAATCATCTTGTATTATGTCCTCATATATAAAACAATGGTTTTATACCTAATTGAGGTGATATCTTCTATGTAATGTGACAAGGGATTGATATCCCATGATGATGTGTTAATGGTGTGGCCTTTTGTATGACATTGAAACAATATCAAGACGTGATGTGACAAGTTTATGTTTTATACATTTTATATCTTTTGGAGTTGCAATCTACCTTATCTTGTATAATTTTTCTAGGGTTTCTACATTGTAACTTGATTGATGCATTAGGAGATACCCAATTGGCACTAATTAATCAAGTAAAACCCTAATCATGTAGTTTCCCTGTGCCATAGATCCATTCCAACATTAGAACTTGCTGGATGGTGAAACGAGTATTCCTAAGGGATATTTGGAGCGCATACTGTTGAGTATGTGAGGTACAAGTGACCAATTGTCCTTGACATCTTGAAACCATGATTTAGAGAATGGATACAATCATGCCTTAGAAGGAGAACGACTACAGTTGTATCTCAATATGTATAATGTGATTGAGGACAACTACAGTTGTACCTCAGATGATTGGGTTTATATACCCCATTCACTAGTGTCATGATCTATATACCAAGGTGGACTAGGATGTTATGTAGATAGACTCTATATGTCACTGCGGTGGACTCATACTGACTAAGGGAAGAGGAAATCATAGGAGTCTGGCTCTCCGAGATCTTGTATGGAATTGATTTTGACTTAGTAGTGGTCATTTGGAGTATTAGTGGTATACCTCATCTCCATGGGGCTTAAAAGACGTAATATAACCGTTTCGTATATCTTCTTAAGGCTAAACATGACTCAAAATGGATGTTTACCCTTACCTTATTTCTGATACTACTTAATTGTTAATGGTTACACATGTGCTTCATATTCCTTCTGAAAGTATATAATATTCTACTTATCGATTATAGATGCTTAATCTTCTTAACTTGTGTAAACATTTTTGAGTGATAATTTAGCTGAATTTTCTCATCATGATAGTGATGTTACTTTCTTGTTTAAGTATATATATGTTAAAAATAGTTGTTGGCAGAGAGTTATATCTCTCACTGGGATGTTGGTCTCACCCTATGGGCTTGCACATCTTTTAGGTGGTTGTGCGCCATGTGGTAGGGATCATGCAGTTGAGAAAGAGCGGTAAGGAGATGAATAGTTGTTGAAGGTTGGATATGTTGCTAGTGTTTCACAGTAGAGTCCTATGTGTCTTCCCTATACTCTCATGTCCTATAAGGGTGTTTCTAGATGTTTGTATATTGATATGAGGTTTTTGGCAGTAGGCCTTGGTTGTACATGTGTGGCTTGTATATGTGAATAGGATATCTTTTATAACTGGTTAGTCGCAAGATGGACACTATACAATGATGTAATACATTTATGGTATGGCATGTGGTATATGCAAGTGAAACAATTTGTGGATCTTGATGTGTATGTTTCCTCACACAATGGCTATATGAGATCGATTTTAATTTACCATGTTTTGTGGTAATGTGCTTGTCTAGTAGTTGATCGCATGCTTTTGTTATGAGTTATCTCATTTTTGTGGCATCAAGTTGTCACTGTTTGGTTGGTATCAAAGCTCTAGGTTCTTTGAGTCTACAAGGACATAGGACAAGGTTGCGTCTATTCTTGCATTATCTAGTATATCTGATTGTAGCTTTCGCTTATGTAGAGGAAGATATGTCTGGAGAACACAAAGAACATGCTGAGAGAAGTGTTGTTGCACTAAGAGGTGCTTCTAAGAGTCAAGCTAGAGTAGATGGAGTGCCTGGAGTGCCTCATATCGACCCAAGGACCGTAGACAACCTCACCTTTTAGTCCATTAGATAGTTTATGGCTTTGATTTCACATATAATGGATAGGTTTCCCATGATACCTCAATCAAGGGCAAGTGTTCCCAATATGGAATCCCAAGGTTCTGGGAAGACCTATGAGAGGTTGTAACACATTGGAGTGTTGGAGTATGTGGGTACAACAGACTTGACAGATGCAAATATGTGGCTGATAGAGCTAGAGAAGGTCTTTGAAATCCTCAATATCTCAAAAGAGGGCAAGATGAAACACACGATATACCAGCTGAAGGGAAGTGTTGGCCATTGGTGGGGAGGAAGAGAAGAGACTTAGTGTAGCAATCAGTTGGGAGGAGTTTTAGCGGGAGTTTGTGAGCCAATACTTCCCAAAGACATACCTAGATGAGAAGATCTCACTATTTGAGAAGATATGGAAAGGATCCATGACTATCAATGAGTATGAGACCAAGTTCATGGAGTTCTTGAGGTTTTGTCCCCACTTGGCTGCAAAAGATAAGGAGAGGATATGACATTTTGAGAAAGGTTTTAGCATAGAGTTGATGAAAACAATGTCAGCTTTGGGTAACAGTGAGAAGTTTGTGACATTTGTGGAGTCTGTGAGAAGGATAGAGTGGTCGGCGATAGAGAAGCATGAAGCTAACACTCAGAAGAGACCAACACAGTTTTAGGGGCAGTCTTCTGGAGGATTCAAGAAGCCTAGATTTTCTTCACCACAGTCATAACAAAGGTTGACTTTTTCCAAACCCAGATCAGTTGTACAGTCACAATGGTCATTGAGCAAGGGTAGAGGCTTTAGCTTTCTACCAACTAGAGCATGTAGTTCTACATCAATATCACTGATAGGGTTGTCTAGGCCATAGTATGACTCAACGACATGTCACAAGTGTAGATAGTAGGGACATATGAGGTGCTCTTGCCCTATGAAGGATGAGGAGGTGACACAAAAACCAAGGCAGAGTCACCAAGAGTCACAACTATGATAGTTCAATAGTGGTGGATGTAGATGACACAGTCTGGAGTCATAGGAAGAATCCTTTGGATAGGCTACTAGAGGACATGGATGGCAACATGAAATGAATCAATTCTACGCTATGAGTCAGTCAGAGGGAGTGGTCAACCCATGAGTCATGACATGTCAGATGAAATTATTTCATTTTGATTTGTCTTCTTCTTGTTTTATATCTATTTTGGTTGACCTGATAGACAGGATGCAGCACACTCTTTTGTCACTGAAGAAGTGATATCTAGTTGTTCCTTTCCTATTAATCAAAGATCTGACAGTCTTTGCTTAGAAACCCCTTTGGTTGGTTCTGCTGAGTTGCGGGAGGTGTGTCCATCCTATGTTCTTTCTTTCTCAGGACACAACATTCAAGTGAACCTTATACTACTTGACATGCACAAATCCAATATGATACTTTGGACAATTACCAAATAGTATTGGACTGTAGTTCCAAGGTGGTGTCGTTCTTTTACAGTGATGTTTTGTGGGTCTTCCAAGGAGATATGAATATTCTCCTGACATGCTTGGTGTCAGTGATGATGGCAGAGAGGCTGATGAGGAGGGGTGTTAGGCTTTCTTAGCACATGTAGTGGATACCAAGGTGAGGATTCCTAGTATCCAGGAGGTTGTAGTAGTCTGAGAGTTTGAATATGTGTTTCTTGACTAATTTCCTGGTGTTCCCCCTCATAGAGAGATTGATTTTAAAATCAATCTTGTTCATGGTACACAGTTGATAACATAGTCTCCATACACGATGGCGCCAACTGAGATGCAAGAGTTGAAAAAGTAGTTGTAGGAGTGACTAGAGAAGGGCTTTATTAGATCAAGCACTTCCCCTTGGGGTTCTCCCGTATTGTTTGTTAAGAAGAAGGACGATCTATGAGGTTGTGCATCGACTAAGAACAAGGACCCTTTTACATGGATAGATGATCTCTTTGATCAGTTGAGAGGTGTTTTAGCTTTTTGTAAGATTGATCTGAGGTCAAGATACCATCAGTTGTGAATAAAGGCATATGACATACCTAAATTAGCTATTAGGACAAGGTATGGTCACTACGAGTTTGTTGTTATGTCATTTGGGCTAACAAATGCACCCACAACATTCATTGACTTGACGACCATGGTGTTCTAACCTTATCTTGATCAGTTCTAGTTGTGTTCATTGATGACATCTTGATATACTCCAGAGACAACCAACAACATGAAAAACACCTACGACAAACATTGACTTTGTTGAGACAACACAAGTTGTACGCCAAGTTCTACAAGGTGTCTTTTGGTTGAAAGAGGTATCTTTTCTTGGACATGTGATATCTACTGAATGTGTTTGTGTGGAGCCCAAGAAGGTTTAGTCAGTGTTAAAATGGGAGAAACCTAAGACATCGACGGAAGTTCATAGTTCCTAGGCCTGGCAGGCTATTACATGAGATTAATAACTGTAGTGTTGTGGTGTTACCCCTAACAAAGCTGACAAGGAAAGGTGTACCTTTCACATGGGATGATAAGTGTCAGTGTTCTTTCCAAATTTTGAAGGATAAGTTGACCACAACACCGATGTTGATTTTTCCAGAATAAGGAAAAGGCTACATCATCTTCTGTGATACATCAAACAATGTCTCAGGATGTGTGCTGATGCAAGACAATAACATGATTTCTTTCACTTCATGACAACTTAAGAATCATGAGGAGAGCTATCTGACACATGATTTGGATCTTGTAGTGGTGGAACATGCCCTAAAGATTTGGAGACACTACCTTTATGGTGAGAAGTGTCAGATCTTCATTGACTACAAGAACCTTTAGGTAATCTTCTTGAAGTAGGAACTGAATATGCGACAGAAACTCTGGATGGAGTTGATCCAAGACCATGATTGCACCATATACTACCATCTAGGGAAGGTGAATGTGGTGGAAGATGCTTTGAGCAGGAATTCTTCTTTATCATCATCTATTGATAAGTCACAATTATATTCCTTGGTGTTCCATAAATGAGATATGTTGGTGTCTTTGCGTCAGATGAATGTGAAGTTGGAGGTCTCTTTTGTTGGCATGCTTGCTAGCATAGTTAAAGGTGAAGCCCACATTAAGACAACATATTAGAGATGCATAGTAGGATGATACCTTGATACAATAGATCTGAGAATAATTTGGTAGTGAGAAGTGTGATGGATTCCACAAGTCAGAGGATGGGACAATGTGTTACCATGGTAGAGTAGTGGTTCCAAATGCTAATGGTTTGAGTAAGATGGTTTTGGAGGAGGCTCACTAATCAATGTACAGTATGCATCTAGGCATTACCAATATGTACCATAATCTTAAGTATCTGTGTTGGTGGCATTGCTTGAAGCGTGAAAAGGCTGAGTTCATGGCAAGTGTCCTGTGTGCCAGTAGGTTAAGGTCGAGCATCAAAAACCTGCATGAATGTTGCAGTTGTTGCTTATACCATAATGGAAATGGGATCATATTATGATGGACTTGGTGGTTGGTCTCCCTCAGACAACCAAATGTCATGATTACATTTGGGTGATATTTGATAGGTTAACCAAGTCAGTGTACTTCCTTCCTATGAAGACGATGTATACATCTAAGAAGTTGGCACAATTGTATGTGGATGAGATAGTTTGTTTGCATAGTATCCCAATGACCATAGTATTTGATAGAGGTCCTCAGTGTACCCGTCATTTTTTGGAGCATCCACACACAATGATGGGTACACAATTGAGGTTCAGTATGACATTTCACCCACAGACAGATGGTTAGTCAGAGAGGACCATTCAGATTTTGGAAGATCTGTTAATAGATTGTGTTTTGTAGTTTGGGCAACTGGGATGTACACCTCAGTTTGATAGAGTTATCATATAACAACTATCAGAGAAGTATCTATATGTCACATTATGAGGCCTTGTATGGGATACGTTGTCGATCTCTATTGTGTTGTGAGTATCAACTTTTGGATCTTGAGCTCATACAACAAATGACAGAGAAGATTAAGATGATACAACAACAATTGAAGGCATCCCAAGTTAGCAAGAAGTCTTATGCTGATAATCATCACAGGACTTTGGAGTTCTAAGTGGGGGACAAGGTGTATCTCAAGGTCTCTCTTTGGAAAGGCATGCTGAGGTTTGAGAAGAAGAGTAAGTTGGCCCCTAGGTACATGGGACCTTACCCTATAGTGGGACATGTTGGAAAGGTGGCTTATGGGTTGGAGTTGCCGCCTGAGTTTCACAAGTTACATTCTATCTTTCATGTATCGATGTTTAGGAAGTTTCATCTAGATATAAAGTTCGTGCTGCATCATGTGGAGGTTGAGTTGGAAGAGTATATGTCGTATGTGGAAGGTCCTATGTTGGTCCCTGATAGAAGGGTGACGAAATTGAAGGAGAAGGGTATAATGTTGGTAAAGGTTTTGTGGAATCATTGTGGCATGGAGGAAGCCACGTGGGAGTTAAAGGATGAGATACGTAGGAAGTACCCATCTCTTTTCACGTAGGATTTTGGGGGAAAAATCCTTGTTAGGGGTTTATGGTTGTAAGACCCATGGCCTAGCTTAATGCTTGATCTTTCTTGCTTAGCATGATTAGATGCTTATAATCTTAGTCTAATATCATGAGATACTTTAATAACACATGACATGCTTTGGTGCTTTCAATTTGGTCCAGTTTGGTTGATGTTTGAGGTAGTTACCCATATATGCTTATTTTAGACCTGATTGTAATTTATTCATGTTGAGGTTTTTTCTTATAGTTTTCACATGTTTGATGTTCCTTACATGTTTTGGCATCATGATGGAGAGAGTGGTGCATAGGGGCTCCTTTTTATACCTTGGTTGATAATGTAGAATCATGCATGTTGATAGTTCTAGGGTTGTTCTCGGATGCCCTAGTTTAGGGCTGACCCTGTGTGTTGACTGTTGAGCTTTTAATTTGCATCAACCATCTTGATGTTTTCTTGGTTCTAACCTCTGTGAAGAGGTATTTGGGTGTGCATATGTACTCTTCAATCAATGATGCCTTGAACCCCCTCTTTGGTCACTAAGTGACCTAGGGTTTTCATGTGTTTTTGGTCATAGAAGTTCCCCTCGACTGATGAGCCTTGTGGGCTGAAGTTCTCTTCGACTGATGGTGCTTTGTACCAAGTGAGGTTGCTGAACTTCCTTGGTTTAGAAACCCTTGTTGCATGCATGGTTTTATTTCCTGCATGGATGATCTATGGTGAAAGTGGCATGGTTTTAGTCCTTCCCTATCTCCTACCCTTGGGTATTTATACCTCTTTTCTATCATGCAAGTGATCTTTTTACACTCTCTTTCTCTCTCTCATCCTTGGAGCTCATCCCCATTGGTTCTTGGAATATAAGGAGCTCTACCTAGGAGCAATGAGGTTGACCCTTGCATGTGATGATCTAGGGTTGGAGCATCTTCCCTTGGGTGATCTTTTTTGTTCTTCAACCTTGGTAAGTAATTTGTCCTCTTGATTTCATTTTCTTACACACTCCACCCATCTATTTCTTCTTTTGGACAAATCCGTGGGTTTCCATGGTGGTGCATCTTGAGGAACTCCTCTCTTCTTAACCAAATGCATGGTTCTCCATGGTAGTGTTGAGTTGAGTTGGAGATCTCCTCTCCCTTCCTTGTTCTTTTTGGCCTAGGAGCTTTTGCTTTTTTTTAAACCTTGGGTTTGTTTCTCTTTTGAGGTGGTGACTAGCTTGGCCATGGAGGTGACTAAATCTAGGTTTCTCTCTCTCTCTTCTCTTAGAGCTTCTCGTCTTTGGAGCTATCCTTCACATCCAAGGCGAGTTATATAACTCACTCCTCAAGTATTATTGCACTCTTCTTACATGCAAGTTTGCTATCTCTAAAATGTGTTTCTAAGAGCATAATGGTGATAGCTTGAGCTAGGGTTTATGATTATGTGATGATTTTGTATAAATTAGTTCTTTTCCCTAAACCCCAATTCTTATACCAGAGACTTAATGGATGAAGAGATGTTGGTTCTTACATGTACTCCTTGACATGATTGGTTTCATCCCTATGATCATGGTTCATCTATCTTGTGGAAGATGAAGGTTTTGATTCTTGAGTGCATGTGTTTGACATATGTTTTTCTCTCTCATATTATGGTTTGTTTTGCTATGTTTTAATGGTCATATTCTAGGTTTTTGGATGATGTTTTCCTTCATGAACCTCTTTTCATGATCAATGCCAGTTTCATGGTGCTGATCACCTTGTTGATTCTGTGTTTTGAGATATTTCTCTCTCTTGATGGTTCCAAGTCACAGCTTGTGCGATCGATGAAGTTTCTCTTGTATGGGCCTTGACCATGATGCATGGTCTTTGCACCCTATGTTTTCAATGATTGAACCTATGTTTTAAGTGATAGATTAATGATGGTTTAGTCCTAGTCTTTAGCGGTCAAGACTTCTGCTTTTAGTCATACATGATGGTTGTTTCTCTTCGATCATAAAAGATAGGTGGCTTTGGTTCTCTTCGATCGATGAGGTTTTATGGACACTTGTTCTTGTTTTATGATTGACCTAAGAGTGATGATGATGGTTGACATTAATACAACTTCCAAGAATGTGGGATGTGATGATAATTAGGGTTGATGTTTGAAAACCCTAATTCGATATCGTGGTGATAATTCTTAGTTGCTTGAGTGACTAGCATGTTATGGAAGTATTTCTTCTCTCCTACTTGGTGTAACCCTAACTTGCAGGTTGAATGAACAACATAGCTAGTAATTGTTGTGATCCTCTTATGTGGCATAAGTGTGATGATGAGTCTTGATGAGACATGCTGAACTAATGATGTTCTTGCAAGTTGATATATGAATGGTTTGATGACGTTGAAAATGGTTTTGTACCTAATTGAGGTGATATCTTCTATGTAATGTGACAAGGGTTTGGTATCCCATGATGATGTGTTAATGGTGATGAAGTTGTGTATGGCATTGAAACAATATGAAAAAGTGATGTGACAAGTTTATGTCTTATAAATTGTATATGTTTTGGAGTTGCAATCTACCTTATCTTTTACAATATGTATAGGGTTTGTACATTGTAACTTGATTGATGCATTAAAAGATACCAGTTGGAAATAATTAATCAAGATGAACCCTAATCATGTAGTTGCCCTATGCCATAGGTCTATTCCAGTGTTGGAACTTGTTGGATGGTGAAACGAGTATTCGTAAGGGAAACTCAAATTGCATGCTTGTAACGAACTGAAACCTAGACATTTGACCTTGACCATATGTCTTGAAGGATAGACAGCTCGGTTCTTTGAGTTTAGCCAAACAATGATAAGACTATACCTAATAGTAGCTAAATGTAACCCTAATATATTAATGCATGAATAAATCACCCTAACATATATGCATGAAAACAATTATGGCCTAATGCCCTCACAATTAATCTTAAGACCAATAAAATATGTCACATGAGATAATGTTTATTTTGGTATGATGTTAAGATAAATAATGTCCATAGAGGGATTAAGTGTTCATAATTGATAATATTGTTACATAATTAAAATAAAGACATAATTAATAAACTAAATGAAAATAAAAATAAATATATAATATTTCATGCATAAAAATGGCATATTTCCTTTTGGTGGTAATATGATGGTAATAATAATGAAATAATATTAATTAAAATAATAATGAGACATAAGTGTAAAACTCATAATAGGAAGACGAATGGGTTAAAGAAAATTTCAGATCTATTTTCCTTGGATATGATTTGGCTTGGAGGCCAAGTTTCATAATTTTGGAATAATAATAACTATATCTATTTTATTTAGAAAAGGAAAGGTGATTTTCTTCAAAATTTGAAATAACATAATGACTACAAAAGTGAGAAATATCTTGGATTCGTAATCTAGACATTAAATATATCCCTTGGGAAAATTTTCATGTAATTTGGATAATCTTTAATGTACATGTGTAGATAGGAGAGAGAAAGTATGTAAAAGCCCAAAATGTTAAATAATGTGATAAATTTAATGGATAAAATTAAAGGTCCATTCGTGTTCCATATGTATTGGTTTGCTTAAGGGTGAAGCTTCACATTAATTGATGGTTTCTAGATGTCTCTAAATAAGGAGGAAAGACAAAATATGATTTTCTTTAAAAGAATTAAATAATATAGAAAAATATCCAAATGTGAAAACTAATGCAAAAATTGGATCCTACATGCATTAATTGGTCTATGTGAAAAATTTCATATTAATTGAATAGTGTTTAGACCCTCAATTTGTCTGGGAACGAAAAGACATACTTATTTAACTCCTTTTATTTGATTTCCGAATTGGATAATGTTTTCACATTTAAATTGCGTCACATTGATTTCGTCCCTTTATTTTTATGGGCTCCCTATGAGCCATGCAATTTACATCACCCGACTCTATTCTTTTCTCCTATCTCGATTTTCCTATATCATATGATGAACATACCGGCCCCTTCTCTGATTTTATTGTGGCCATATCTCCTACTCCATTCCTCCTCTGCCTTAGATTTCTTCTCCCCCGCCTTACTCTCTCTCCTTTGTTCTCATAGACCTTATATAATCTAGGTTTCATGAAACTTGCATATTTTTTCTACCTTGTGCTTAATGGCTTCTCTATATCAATATGGGCTTAACATCCCTTATATTTGGTCTAGAGATATTTTTGACCTCATTTCTATGCCTTATTGGTTCTCTATATCAATATGGGCTTAACATCCTATTTAGTCTAGAGATATTTTTGTTGACCTCATTTTGAGCTCAAAGGATTCTCTAATCATTTTTGGGCTTAACATTCTTTGAAAATGGTTGAGGAATTAGTTTTTGGTTGTATAATTTTTGTTTTTCATGGCATCTCTATATCATGGTGTACTTAACGTTCCTTACCATTGATCTAGATTATCTTTATGATATTTTTGCTTTATCGGGTCTTTTTATCATGAAGGACTTAACATTCATCTCATTGGTAATTAGACAATATTTCAATCGTTCCTTAATGTCTATCTTTTTGGATTATCCCTTCAATTGGTATTCTCTTTATTTTTTTGGTATTCTCTTTAAATTGATACATTGGGCATAAGTTTTTTTCCTATCCAAAATGACTATCTTGTTGAGGGGGAGTGTCTCCTTGAGGGGGAGCACTGGTAAGTGTTGATCCTTTGTGATTTGGACAAAAAAGGGGGAGAATAACCCATGATATATATTGGCTATCAAGGGTACGAAGATCTATATATGTTATTTTCAATTTATCTTATGGAAATATTTGTCATCATCAAAAGGGGGAGATTGTTGGATTTTTGGATATTCCACACTCATATTTCAATGATAAAAATATTTCCCATAATATATTACTAACATGTGTATTAATATTTCAGGTGATCAAGGAACATAATCAAGATCCAACTACAAAGACCTTGCAAATGCATAAGTTTGGATACTTGCAAATCAAGTTGTACCATGAATATATTGGTATTTATATGTTTTCATACAACTTGATAGACATAATGTAAGGACAAGTGATGATCTTCCAAAACCTATCCGAAACACTATCCCATACTCATATGAAGCCTTTAGTGTTGTTAGGTTTTATTATATATATCATTAGATAAGATTTTCCTATTATTTTTGCTTTAAATGGAGCTCTGGGTCAGTCTCGGTCAAAGTTTTTCTCGATCGAGATATATCTGTTGCACATTTTACTGGATAGCTCGACTAACATATAGTCATTGGAGAAAATGTCAAACCAGAGCAAATCTCAGTCAAAAATATTGTGGACTAAGATGGTTTCTGGTTGACAATATTGTGGACCATGAATGTTTCTAGACATAATTTAACAAATGGTCAAATTAGCCATTGTAATTGAATTTACTTAATCCTAATGGATAGTTTTTGTCATAGAGCACTCTAGACACTACCCATAGTTGCTCTAACCATGTGTAAACATTTCCTAGAAATAGGAGTGGTCCTAGTACTCCGAAAGATCAAGTGTTGCATACAACAATTGAGATCATATACTCAAACTTGCATACTACTACTTGCTATCATTCTCAAGAGTTTAGGCCTATACTTTGAGTTGCCATCATTCTATCCTATGACAAAGAATAGAATCCTTCTCCACCAAATTTCAACCTTGCGTAAACCTTTTGTGGAGTGGATCATGATCACTTGTCCATAAGAACTTGATTGTATATCTTGTGAAAGAGTGTTGTAATCTCCTTCTTCCATTCTTATTTCTGTTACATTTGATTGCGGTTGGTCTACTTACGCAAGTGGTGGTTCTCTTCCTCAGCCCTCGATGTATCTGTAAAAGAAGAGGTGTGGCAGTTCTCTTCCTCGGCCCTCAATTCATCTATAAAAGAAGAGGTGTGACGGTTCTCTTCCTTGACCCTGAGTGATTCTGTTAAATAAGAGGTGTGGTGGTGCTCTTCCTCATCCGTCAACACTTCTATAAAAGAAGAGGTTTGGTGGTGTACTTCTGTGGCCGGTAAAGAAGAGGGATTTATTTGCAACAATCATCTTGTATTATGTCCTCATATATAAAACAATGGTTTTATACCTAATTGAGGTGATATCTTCTATGTAATGTGACAAGGGATTGATATCCCATGATGATGTGTTAATGGTGTGGCCTTTTGTATGACATTGAAACAATATCAAGACGTGATGTGACAAGTTTATGTTTTATACATTTTATATCTTTTGGAGTTGCAATCTACCTTATCTTGTATAATTTTTCTAGGGTTTCTACATTGTAACTTGATTGATGCATTAGGAGATACCCAATTGGCACTAATTAATCAAGTAAAACCCTAATCATGTAGTTTCCCTGTGCCATAGATCCATTCCAACATTAGAACTTGCTGGATGGTGAAACGAGTATTCCTAAGGGATATTTGGAGCGCATACTGTTGAGTATGTGAGGTACAAGTGACCAATTGTCCTTGACATCTTGAAACCATGATTTAGAGAATGGATACAATCATGCCTTAGAAGGAGAACGACTACAGTTGTATCTCAATATGTATAATGTGATTGAGGACAACTACAGTTGTACCTCAGATGATTGGGTTTATATACCCCATTCACTAGTGTCATGATCTATATACCAAGGTGGACTAGGATGTTATGTAGATAGACTCTATATGTCACTGCGGTGGACTCATACTGACTAAGGGAAGAGGAAATCATAGGAGTCTGGCTCTCCGAGATCTTGTATGGAATTGATTTTGACTTAGTAGTGGTCATTTGGAGTATTAGTGGTATACCTCATCTCCATGGGGCTTAAAAGACGTAATATAACCGTTTCGTATATCTTCTTAAGGCTAAACATGACTCAAAATGGATGTTTACCCTTACCTTATTTCTGATACTACTTAATTGTTAATGGTTACACATGTGCTTCATATTCCTTCTGAAAGTATATAATATTCTACTTATCGATTATAGATGCTTAATCTTCTTAACTTGTGTAAACATTTTTGAGTGATAATTTAGCTGAATTTTCTCATCATGATAGTGATGTTACTTTCTTGTTTAAGTATATATATGTTAAAAATAGTTGTTGGCAGAGAGTTATATCTCTCACTGGGATGTTGGTCTCACCCTATGGGCTTGCACATCTTTTAGGTGGTTGTGCGCCATGTGGTAGGGATCATGCAGTTGAGAAAGAGCGGTAAGGAGATGAATAGTTGTTGAAGGTTGGATATGTTGCTAGTGTTTCACAGTAGAGTCCTATGTGTCTTCCCTATACTCTCATGTCCTATAAGGGTGTTTCTAGATGTTTGTATATTGATATGAGGTTTTTGGCAGTAGGCCTTGGTTGTACATGTGTGGCTTGTATATGTGAATAGGATATCTTTTATAACTGGTTAGTCGCAAGATGGACACTATAAAATGATGTAATACATTTATGGTATGGCATGTGGTATATGCAAGTGAAACAATTTGTGGATCTTGATGTGTATGTTTCCTCACACAATGGCTATATGAGATCGATTTTAATTTACCATGTTTTGTGGTAATGTGCTTGTCTAGTAGTTGATCGCATGCTTTTGTTATGAGTTATCTCATTTTTGTGGCATCAAGTTGTCACTGTTTGGTTGGTATCAAAGCTCTAGGTTCTTTGAGTCTACAAGGACATAGGACAAGGTTGCGTCTATTCTTGCATTATCTAGTATATCTGATTGTAGCTTTCGCTTATGTAGAGGAAGATATGTCTGGAGAACACAAAGAACATGCTGAGAGAAGTGTTGTTGCACTAAGAGGTGCTTCTAAGAGTCAAGCTAGAGTAGATGGAGTGCCTGGAGTGCCTCATATCGACCCAAGGACCGTAGACAACCTCACCTTTTAGTCCATTAGATAGTTTATGGCTTTGATTTCACATATAATGGATAGGTTTCCCATGATACCTCAATCAAGGGCAAGTGTTCCCAATATGGAATCCCAAGGTTCTGGGAAGACCTATGAGAGGTTGTAACACATTGGAGTGTTGGAGTATGTGGGTACAACAGACTTGACAGATGCAAATATGTGGCTGATAGAGCTAGAGAAGGTCTTTGAAATCCTCAATATCTCAAAAGAGGGCAAGATGAAACACACGATATACCAGCTGAAGGGAAGTGTTGGCCATTGGTGGGGAGGAAGAGAAGAGACTTAGTGTAGCAATCAGTTGGGAGGAGTTTTAGCGGGAGTTTGTGAGCCAATACTTCCCAAAGACATACCTAGATGAGAAGATCTCACTATTTGAGAAGATATGGAAAGGATCCATGACTATCAATGAGTATGAGACCAAGTTCATGGAGTTCTTGAGGTTTTGTCCCCACTTGGCTGCAAAAGATAAGGAGAGGATATGACATTTTGAGAAAGGTTTTAGCATAGAGTTGATGAAAACAATGTCAGCTTTGGGTAACAGTGAGAAGTTTGTGACATTTGTGGAGTCTGTGAGAAGGATAGAGTGGTCGGCGATAGAGAAGCATGAAGCTAACACTCAGAAGAGACCAACACAGTTTTAGGGGCAGTCTTCTGGAGGCTTCAAGAAGCCTAGATTTTCTTCACCACAGTCATAACAAAGGTTGACTTTTTCCAAACCCAGATCAGTTGTACAGTCACAATGGTCATTGAGCAAGGGTAGAGGCTTTAGCTTTCTACCAACTAGAGCATGTAGTTCTACATCAATATCACTGATAGGGTTGTCTAGGCCATAGTATGACTCAACGACATGTCACAAGTGTAGATAGTAGGGACATATGAGGTGCTCTTGCCCTATGAAGGATGAGGAGGTGACACAAAAACCAAGGCAGAGTCACCAAGAGTCACAACTATGATAGTTCAATAGTGGTGGATGTAGATGACACAGTCTGGAGTCATAGGAAGAATCCTTTGGATAGGCTACTAGAGGACATGGATGGCAACATGAAATGAATCAATTCTACGCTATGAGTCAGTCAGAGGGAGTGGTCAACCCATGAGTCATGACATGTCAGATGAAATTATTTCATTTTGATTTGTCTTCTTCTTGTTTTATATCTATTTTGGTTGACCTGATAGACAGGATGCAGCACACTCTTTTGTCACTGAAGAAGTGATATCTAGTTGTTCCTTTCCTATTAATCAAAGATCTGACAGTCTTTGCTTAGAAACCCCTTTGGTTGGTTCTGCTGAGTTGCGGGAGGTGTGTCCATCCTATGTTCTTTCTTTCTCAGGACACAACATTCAAGTGAACCTTATACTACTTGACATGCACAAATCCAATATGATACTTTGGACAATTACCAAATAGTATTGGACTGTAGTTCCAAGGTGGTGTCGTTCTTTTACAGTGATGTTTTGTGGGTCTTCCAAGGAGATATGAATATTCTCCTGACATGCTTGGTGTCAGTGATGATGGCAGAGAGGCTGATGAGGAGGGGTGTTAGGCTTTCTTAGCACATGTAGTGGATACCAAGGTGAGGATTCCTAGTATCCAGGAGGTTGTAGTAGTCTGAGAGTTTGAATATGTGTTTCTTGACTAATTTCCTGGTGTTCCCCCTCATAGAGAGATTGATTTTAAAATCAATCTTGTTCATGGTACACAGTTGATAACATAGTCTCCATACACGATGGCGCCAACTGAGATGCAAGAGTTGAAAAAGTAGTTGTAGGAGTGACTAGAGAAGGGCTTTATTAGATCAAGCACTTCCCCTTGGGGTTCTCCCGTATTGTTTGTTAAGAAGAAGGACGATCTATGAGGTTGTGCATCGACTAAGAACAAGGACCCTTTTACATGGATAGATGATCTCTTTGATCAGTTGAGAGGTGTTTTAGCTTTTTGTAAGATTGATCTGAGGTCAAGATACCATCAGTTGTGAATAAAGGCATATGACATACCTAAATTAGCTATTAGGACAAGGTATGGTCACTACGAGTTTGTTGTTATGTCATTTGGGCTAACAAATGCACCCACAACATTCATTGACTTGACGACCATGGTGTTCTAACCTTATCTTGATCAGTTCTAGTTGTGTTCATTGATGACATCTTGATATACTCCAGAGACAACCAACAACATGAAAAACACCTACGACAAACATTGACTTTGTTGAGACAACACAAGTTGTACGCCAAGTTCTACAAGGTGTCTTTTGGTTGAAAGAGGTATCTTTTCTTGGACATGTGATATCTACTGAATGTGTTTGTGTGGAGCCCAAGAAGGTTTAGTCAGTGTTAAAATGGGAGAAACCTAAGACATCGACGGAAGTTCATAGTTCCTAGGCCTGGCAGGCTATTACATGAGATTAATAACTGTAGTGTTGTGGTGTTACCCCTAACAAAGCTGACAAGGAAAGGTGTACCTTTCACATGGGATGATAAGTGTCAGTGTTCTTTCCAAATTTTGAAGGATAAGTTGACCACAACACCGATGTTGATTTTTCCAGAATAAGGAAAAGGCTACATCATCTTCTGTGATACATCAAACAATGTCTCAGGATGTGTGCTGATGCAAGACAATAACATGATTTCTTTCACTTCATGACAACTTAAGAATCATGAGGAGAGCTATCTGACACATGATTTGGATCTTGTAGTGGTGGAACATGCCCTAAAGATTTGGAGACACTACCTTTATGGTGAGAAGTGTCAGATCTTCATTGACTACAAGAACCTTTAGGTAATCTTCTTGAAGTAGGAACTGAATATGCGACAGAAACTCTGGATGGAGTTGATCCAAGACCATGATTGCACCATATACTACCATCTAGGGAAGGTGAATGTGGTGGAAGATGCTTTGAGCAGGAATTCTTCTTTATCATCATCTATTGATAAGTCACAATTATATTCCTTGGTGTTCCATAAATGAGATATGTTGGTGTCTTTGCGTCAGATGAATGTGAAGTTGGAGGTCTCTTTTGTTGGCATGCTTGCTAGCATAGTTAAAGGTGAAGCCCACATTAAGACAACATATTAGAGATGCATAGTAGGATGATACCTTGATACAATAGATCTGAGAATAATTTGGTAGTGAGAAGTGTGATGGATTCCACAAGTCAGAGGATGGGACAATGTGTTACCATGGTAGAGTAGTGGTTCCAAATGCTAATGGTTTGAGTAAGATGGTTTTGGAGGAGGCTCACTAATCAATGTACAGTATGCATCTAGGCATTACCAATATGTACCATAATCTTAAGTATCTGTGTTGGTGGCATTGCTTGAAGCGTGAAAAGGCTGAGTTCATGGCAAGTGTCCTGTGTGCCAGTAGGTTAAGGTCGAGCATCAAAAACCTGCATGAATGTTGCAGTTGTTGCTTATACCATAATGGAAATGGGATCATATTATGATGGACTTGGTGGTTGGTCTCCCTCAGACAACCAAATGTCATGATTACATTTGGGTGATATTTGATAGGTTAACCAAGTCAGTGTACTTCCTTCCTATGAAGACGATGTATACATCTAAGAAGTTGGCACAATTGTATGTGGATGAGATAGTTTGTTTGCATAGTATCCCAATGACCATAGTATTTGATAGAGGTCCTCAGTGTACCCGTCATTTTTTGGAGCATCCACACACAATGATGGGTACACAATTGAGGTTCAGTATGACATTTCACCCACAGACAGATGGTTAGTCAGAGAGGACCATTCAGATTTTGGAAGATCTGTTAATAGATTGTGTTTTGTAGTTTGGGCAACTGGGATGTACACCTCAGTTTGATAGAGTTATCATATAACAACTATCAGAGAAGTATCTATATGTCACATTATGAGGCCTTGTATGGGATACGTTGTCGATCTCTATTGTGTTGTGAGTATCAACTTTTGGATCTTGAGCTCATACAACAAATGACAGAGAAGATTAAGATGATACAACAACAATTGAAGGCATCCCAAGTTAGCAAGAAGTCTTATGCTGATAATCATCACAGGACTTTGGAGTTCTAAGTGGGGGACAAGGTGTATCTCAAGGTCTCTCTTTGGAAAGGCATGCTGAGGTTTGAGAAGAAGAGTAAGTTGGCCCCTAGGTACATGGGACCTTACCCTATAGTGGGACATGTTGGAAAGGTGGCTTATGGGTTGGAGTTGCCGCCTGAGTTTCACAAGTTACATTCTATCTTTCATGTATCGATGTTTAGGAAGTTTCATCTAGATATAAAGTTCGTGCTGCATCATGTGGAGGTTGAGTTGGAAGAGTATATGTCGTATGTGGAAGGTCCTATGTTGGTCCCTGATAGAAGGGTGACGAAATTGAAGGAGAAGGGTATAATGTTGGTAAAGGTTTTGTGGAATCATTGTGGCATGGAGGAAGCCACGTGGGAGTTAAAGGATGAGATACGTAGGAAGTACCCATCTCTTTTCACGTAGGATTTTGGGGGAAAAATCCTTGTTAGGGGTTTATGGTTGTAAGACCCATGGCCTAGCTTAATGCTTGATCTTTCTTGCTTAGCATGATTAGATGCTTATAATCTTAGTCTAATATCATGAGATACTTTAATAACACATGACATGCTTTGGTTCTTTCAATTTGGTCCAGTTTGGTTGATGTTTGAGGTAGTTACCCATATATGCTTATTTTAGACCTGATTGTAATTTATTCATGTTGAGGTTTTTTCTTATAGTTTTCACATGTTTGATGTTCCTTACATGTTTTGGCATCATGATGGAGAGAGTGGTGCATAGGGGCTCCTTTTTATACCTTGGTTGATAATGTAGAATCATGCATGTTGATAGTTCTAGGGTTGTTCTCGGATGCCCTAGTTTAGGGCTGACCCTGTGTGTTGACTGTTGAGCTTTTAATTTGCATCAACCATCTTGATGTTTTCTTGGTTCTAACCTCTGTGAAGAGGTATTTGGGTGTGCATATGTACTCTTCAATCAATGATGCCTTGAACCCCCTCTTTGGTCACTAAGTGACCTAGGGTTTTCATGTGTTTTTGGTCATAGAAGTTCCCCTCGACTGATGAGCCTTGTGGGCTGAAGTTCTCTTCGACTGATGGTGCTTTGTACCAAGTGAGGTTGCTGAACTTCCTTGGTTTAGAAACCCTTGTTGCATGCATGGTTTTATTTCCTGCATGGATGATCTATGGTGAAAGTGGCATGGTTTTAGTCCTTCCCTATCTCCTACCCTTGGGTATTTATACCTCTTTTCTATCATGCAAGTGATCTTTTTACACTCTCTTTCTCTCTCTCATCCTTGGAGCTCATCCCCATTGGTTCTTGGAATATAAGGAGCTCTACCTAGGAGCAATGAGGTTGACCCTTGCATGTGATGATCTAGGGTTGGAGCATCTTCCCTTGGGTGATCTTTTTTGTTCTTCAACCTTGGTAAGTAATTTGTCCTCTTGATTTCATTTTCTTACACACTCCACCCATCTATTTCTTCTTTTGGACAAATCCGTGGGTTTCCATGGTGGTGCATCTTGAGGAACTCCTCTCTTCTTAACCAAATGCATGGTTCTCCATGGTAGTGTTGAGTTGAGTTGGAGATCTCCTCTCCCTTCCTTGTTCTTTTTGGCCTAGGAGCTTTTGCTTTTTTTTAAACCTTGGGTTTGTTTCTCTTTTGAGGTGGTGACTAGCTTGGCCATGGAGGTGACTAAATCTAGGTTTCTCTCTCTCTCTTCTCTTAGAGCTTCTCGTCTTTGGAGCTATCCTTCACATCCAAGGCGAGTTATATAACTCACTCCTCAAGTATTATTGCACTCTTCTTACATGCAAGTTTGCTATCTCTAAAATGTGTTTCTAAGAGCATAATGGTGATAGCTTGAGCTAGGGTTTATGATTATGTGATGATTTTGTATAAATTAGTTCTTTTCCCTAAACCCCAATTCTTATACCAGAGACTTAATGGATGAAGAGATGTTGGTTCTTACATGTACTCCTTGACATGATTGGTTTCATCCCTATGATCATGGTTCATCTATCTTGTGGAAGATGAAGGTTTTGATTCTTGAGTGCATGTGTTTGACATATGTTTTTCTCTCTCATATTATGGTTTGTTTTGCTATGTTTTAATGGTCATATTCTAGGTTTTTGGATGATGTTTTCCTTCATGAACCTCTTTTCATGATCAATGCCAGTTTCATGGTGCTGATCACCTTGTTGATTCTGTGTTTTGAGATATTTCTCTCTCTTGATGGTTCCAAGTCACAGCTTGTGCGATCGATGAAGTTTCTCTTGTATGGGCCTTGACCATGATGCATGGTCTTTGCACCCTATGTTTTCAATGATTGAACCTATGTTTTAAGTGATAGATTAATGATGGTTTAGTCCTAGTCTTTAGCGGTCAAGACTTCTGCTTTTAGTCATACATGATGGTTGTTTCTCTTCGATCATAAAAGATAGGTGGCTTTGGTTCTCTTCGATCGATGAGGTTTTATGGACACTTGTTCTTGTTTTATGATTGACCTAAGAGTGATGATGATGGTTGACATTAATACAACTTCCAAGAATGTGGGATGTGATGATAATTAGGGTTGATGTTTGAAAACCCTAATTCGATATCGTGGTGATAATTCTTAGTTGCTTGAGTGACTAGCATGTTATGGAAGTATTTCTTCTCTCCTACTTGGTGTAACCCTAACTTGCAGGTTGAATGAACAACATAGCTAGTAATTGTTGTGATCCTCTTATGTGGCATAAGTGTGATGATGAGTCTTGATGAGACATGCTGAACTAATGATGTTCTTGCAAGTTGATATATGAATGGTTTGATGACGTTGAAAATGGTTTTGTACCTAATTGAGGTGATATCTTCTATGTAATGTGACAAGGGTTTGGTATCCCATGATGATGTGTTAATGGTGATGAAGTTGTGTATGGCATTGAAACAATATGAAAAAGTGATGTGACAAGTTTATGTCTTATAAATTGTATATGTTTTGGAGTTGCAATCTACCTTATCTTTTACAATATGTATAGGGTTTGTACATTGTAACTTGATTGATGCATTAAAAGATACCAGTTGGAAATAATTAATCAAGATGAACCCTAATCATGTAGTTGCCCTATGCCATAGGTCTATTCCAGTGTTGGAACTTGTTGGATGGTGAAACGAGTATTCGTAAGGGAAACTCAAATTGCATGCTTGTAACGAACTGAAACCTAGACATTTGACCTTGACCATATGTCTTGAAGGATAGACAGCTCGGTTCTTTGAGTTTAGCCAAACAATGATAAGACTATACCTAATAGTAGCTAAATGTAACCCTAATATATTAATGCATGAATAAATCACCCTAACATATATGCATGAAAACAATTATGGCCTAATGCCCTCACAATTAATCTTAAGACCAATAAAATATGTCACATGAGATAATGTTTATTTTGGTATGATGTTAAGATAAATAATGTCCATAGAGGGATTAAGTGTTCATAATTGATAATATTGTTACATAATTAAAATAAAGACATAATTAATAAACTAAATGAAAATAAAAATAAATATATAATATTTCATGCATAAAAATGGCATATTTCCTTTTGGTGGTAATATGATGGTAATAATAATGAAATAATATTAATTAAAATAATAATGAGACATAAGTGTAAAACTCATAATAGGAAGACGAATGGGTTAAAGAAAATTTCAGATCTATTTTCCTTGGATATGATTTGGCTTGGAGGCCAAGTTTCATAATTTTGGAATAATAATAACTATATCTATTTTATTTAGAAAAGGAAAGGTGATTTTCTTCAAAATTTGAAATAACATAATGACTACAAAAGTGAGAAATATCTTGGATTCGTAATCTAGACATTAAATATATCCCTTGGGAAAATTTTCATGTAATTTGGATAATCTTTAATGTACATGTGTAGATAGGAGAGAGAAAGTATGTAAAAGCCCAAAATGTTAAATAATGTGATAAATTTAATGGATAAAATTAAAGGTCCATTCGTGTTCCATATGTATTGGTTTGCTTAAGGGTGAAGCTTCACATTAATTGATGGTTTCTAGATGTCTCTAAATAAGGAGGAAAGACAAAATATGATTTTCTTTAAAAGAATTAAATAATATAGAAAAATATCCAAATGTGAAAACTAATGCAAAAATTGGATCCTACATGCATTAATTGGTCTATGTGAAAAATTTCATATTAATTGAATAGTGTTTAGACCCTCAATTTGTCTGGGAACGAAAAGACATACTTATTTAACTCCTTTTATTTGATTTCCGAATTGGATAATGTTTTCACATTTAAATTGCGTCACATTGATTTCGTCCCTTTATTTTTATGGGCTCCCTATGAGCCATGCAATTTACATCACCCGACTCTATTCTTTTCTCCTATCTCGATTTTCCTATATCATATGATGAACATACCGGCCCCTTCTCTGATTTTATTGTGGCCATATCTCCTACTCCATTCCTCCTCTGCCTTAGATTTCTTCTCCCCCGCCTTACTCTCTCTCCTTTGTTCTCATAGACCTTATATAATCTAGGTTTCATGAAACCCCTTGCACTGACTTTGGCCACCTCCCTCCTTTCCATATTTCCTCTTTGTTCTACCTTTCTTTCCCATCTACTCATCATTCCAGATCATAAGAACCCCCATAAAAATTACCATGACCTTCATCGTACCTCGATTGATGATTTCCCTATGTTCAATTGATCCCTTTCACCCATGTTTATGCCTCACCTTTGCTATCAGGTGGTGGGCACCACCGAGGGATGATCAATGAGTCCCTAGCTCTCAAAAGCTTTGCTGGACACTGGGGAGCTTCATGATAGCCCAATGAAGGCATCCTTTTCATTGCTCCAATTTGTGGTAATGTTTGTTTCCCCAATTTTCATCCTTTATTTTTTGATTTCCAAATCCAAACATGAAATCTACTGTGTTTTCCTTAGTCCATCGTGTTTTATTTATCCTCATCTTCCAGGACTTTCTCGAATGTTTCAATGATTCTAGTGATTTGATCTCCTCTCCAACGCCAGCAATGGCGCATACCCTAGATGGAGGTCAATGAACTTTGGAGTTCTAGTTTTGGACCCTTGGGTTCAGTTGAGTCCCTCAGACATGATTGTTCTCCTTCCAAAAAGCTTCAGTTTTGTAACTGGGTTTTGGTTCCTTGATTTTGATTCGAGATAGAAGAGCTCAATGAGGAAGACAAGCCCCTTGAGATTTACCAATCTAGTCATCAATCATTTTATTTCCATTGTTCTTCAAATTTGGAAAATTCTCTTATGTTGTTCCTCCTTGGAGACCCTTCAACAGCGTACGGGTCCAGCCAAGTGGCAAGCCTCAACTGGGAAGGTTAGTGTGATCCAACTGCCAGTAGGGCCAAGTGATGTCTGTGTGGCTTTTATCATGTTTTTGATTGGATAGATTTTATAAAATTCATTTATAAATTAGCCATAAGCTAGAAAAATATAACAAAATATGTTTTGAAATTGTCTGATTTTTATCTACACAATGGCATGCTTTTCATTACCTAACTTCAAATAGATGAATATATGATTTTTCAAGGATTTTCCTGATTGGTTACAAATTGTAAAATTCATAAATAATAATCTATAAGTCATAAAAACAAAACTAAAATATTTTATGAACTATAAAAAAGTAACCTATAAGATCAGATGGTTTTGATAACCTAATTCACTGATAATAAAAAGGTGATTTTTAGAGTTTTGAATAATTAATGTAAAACTAACCCTAATTCTACATATAGGCATCATAGGTGCTTTGGAGACCTAGATTTAGATCTAGGACTAACTTTGGACTATTTAGATTCTTAAGCAAGGTATGATTGCATCCCACATTATTATGAATTAAGCAATTTCTAATTCTTCACTCTTATTTTATGTTTGCATCCCTATTATTCCTTTTGAACAATAACCTATTTTCATATTTCTCTTGGTCCTATGGACGATCAACCTACATAATATTCCTTTCTCTTTTGAGAACATATTTCTTATGGAATACCTTATTTGTTTCTAATCTTGTGATCAATTATTGTGATGGACATTCTTTTGGACTCTATCCTATATATTGTTTCATGGTGGAACTTTACTTGGTAATACATGCTCTTTTTGCCCACTTTCGTGGTGGTTGCTTATTTTTTCATTTATGTGGTGATAAATCTTGTTTAAATTGAATATACATTTTACTTGCCTCTCTATTCTACATGTTATGTGACTCAGTAGGCCTAGGGTAGTGTAATTGCATTGGTTTTGGGTTATGTGCCCTTATTACATTTTTGAGATGGAGGTTGTATACCCCATACTCAGGTTTCAAGTTTATGAGGCTTGTCCTCCTTTGTCTTTATATTGTTCTAGTTCTACGTTGATCTCATATGCATGCATGTTGTTATTATAGTGGTGGGTTTTGTGCCCAAAGATTATGTGTGCTTTTGTGGCACCACTTTTATTATTGTTTTATGGCAAGTATCCTCCTTTTTTTATCATTTATAGTTCTCTTCTTTTTTGCCCACTTTGGGTAGTCCTTATCTTTTCTATGATAAGCATTCTTTACTTGATTTCCTTTTACTCCATATATTGCCAATTCTATTTAGTTATGCACATACCAACTTTTTACTGATGTCTTTATTTTTTCTCCTTTGGCCGGGGTATGGTTCCAACCCTAGGTTTAGGTAAAGGAGAACATGGCATTCAACATGGACTTAGCTTAAGGATTTGATGCTTGGAGACAAACTTGATATGGTTTAGATTTCCCTCTACTAGATCCTTATGATGTAATAGCCATGTAAACCCTATATGGGAGATGGTGATGTATCTTTATAAAACTGATTATAGTCATGAAACTTTTATTCCGCTACTATATTATTTGGTCTCTTGTATACCATCATATAAGATTTGAAAATTTTACATTTATTCCAACATAACTTTTGAGTGTGTTTGGAATGGATGTTTTATTCTTGAAATTTTTAGTAGGGAGTGGATCCCCTCTAGGTCCCACTCCTTACAACATGGTATCAGAGCCCATGGTAGTCGTAATTTGACTATTTCAATTTTGTCTCCATGATTAGAACCCTTGCCTTAGATAGTCACCCTTTAGGTGATATGTTTACCCTAGAATTGATCCATGTTATTCATGAGATAATGAAAGGTTGATATGAGGTGCATATTAGAATCATGTTTAGCAAATCTTGAATGATAAGGTTCTAGGTGATCTTATCCGACCATATAGGTTAATGGTGACATACATATTTGGATATTTTGAGGTTTTGGCTTGAGGATAGAGTCATGTTATGAGGATGAGGTACTGGTAGGATAAGGAGATCTTATTATGGAAAACTTGTGACTTGGCTTCTTGCATTGATTTTGAGCTCATTTTGTTTTAGGTCAAATGGACTTCTTTGCTATTTTTCCCCATTATACTATTATATGTACAAAAGAAAAGTTTTCTAGATTATACTGAGATTTTATTAAACTAAGTCACAATGAATAGAGGAACCCTAAAATTGGTGATCCTAAAACCATAGTTATGATGTTGGAATGATGACTAGGAAGATAAATCTTATCTAAAGGTTTACTTGACCTACCCCCTTGTATACTATGACCTTTGGTTGTTGAAGTGTATCTTAGGGTTGTTAGGTTAGAGACACAAGGACTTAAAGTTCAACCCTAGTTGGATATGACCTCTTAGTTGGATACATGGACAACATAAACCCCTAAAATATTCACAACTAAAAACATGCAAAAGTAACTGTAATACCTAGATGTTGTTTAGCTGGGCTAATTAGGTAAAACCTTTTAAGGGGTGGAGAGTAGTTGGTTTATGAAGTATGTATGATTAACTTTTGAGGATGAAATCCTTTTAAGGGGAGGAGTGCTATAACAAGCTGAAACATATACTTTTGACCCTGATCATATGTCTAGGAGGAAAGTCAGCTTGGTTCTTTGGGTTTAGCCAAATAAGGATAACCATATTATATTAATGCATGGATAAATCACCCTAACATATATGCATGAAAACAATTATGTCCTAAATCCCTCACAATTAATCTTAAGACCAACAAAATATGTCACATGAGATCGTGTTGATTTTGGTATGAGGTTAAGAGAAATAATGTGCATAGAGGGATCAAGTGTCCATAATTGAGAATATTGTTACATAATTAAAACAAACATAGAATTAATAAATGAAATGATATATATATATATATATATATATATATCTTGTGCATAAAAATGGCATATATCGTTTTGGTGGTAATATGATGGTAATATTAATGAAATAATATTAACTAAAATAATAATGGGACACAAGTGCAAAACTCATAAAAGGAAGACTAATTGGTTAAAGATAATTTTAGATTCATTTTTCTTGGATATGATTTGGCTTGGAAGCCAACTTTCATAATTTTGGAATAATAATAACTACATCTATTTTATTTAGAAAATAAAAGGTGATTTTCCTTTAAAATATGAAATAAAATACCTGATGACTCCAAAAGTTGGAAATAATCTTGGATCCGTAATCTACACATTAAATATAGCCATTAGAAAAATTTTCATGTAATTTGGATAATCTTTATTGTACATGTGTAGATAGGAGAGAGAAAGTATGTAAAATCCCAAAATGCTAAATAATGTCATAAATAACTTCAACATATAAAATTAATGGCAAATTTATGTTTCATATGTTTGGATTTGCTTAAGAGTGAAGTTTCACATTAATTGATGGTTTCTAGATGTCTCTAAACTAGGAGGAAAGAGAAAATATGATTTGTTTTAAAAGAATTAAATAATATAGCAAAATTCTCCAAATTTGGAAACTAATACCAAAATCTAACTTTACATGCCTTAATTGGTCTATGTGCAAAATTTCATATTAATTGAATATTGTTTGGACCCTCAATTTGTTTGGGAAAGAAAGGACATAATCATTTAACTCTTTTTATTTGATTTCCTAATTGGATAAGGTTTTCACATTTAAATTGCACCACACTAATTTTCTCCCTTTTTTTTCTCAGTCTCCATCTGAGCCATCCAATTTACATTACACAACTCTATTCTTTTCTCCTACCTCAGTTCACCCGTTTCAGATGAAGAACATACCCCTTCTCTGATTTTCTTGTGGCCATATCTCCTTCTGCCTTCCTCCTTTGCCTTCAATTTCTTCTCACCCACCTTACTCTCTCCCCCTCATTCTCATAGACCCTATACAATCTAGGTTTCACGACACCCCTTGCACTAACCTTGGCCACCTCCCTCCTTCCCCTATTTCCTCACTATTCCACCTTCCTTTCCCATCTACTTGTTGTTCCAGATAATTAAAACCCCCATAAAACGTACCCTGACCTTCACAGTACCTCTAGGGATGATTTCCCTATGTTCCATTGATCCCTTTCACCCAGGTTTCTGCCTCACCTTTTCCATCAGGTGGTAGGTGCCATCGAGGAATGACCATTGAGTCCCTGTCTCTCTCAAGCCTTGTTGGACACTAAGGAGCTTCATTACAGTCGACTGAAGGAATCCTATTCATTGCTTCCTTCCAATTTGTGGTAATGTTCATTTCCACAATTTTCATACTTTATTTTCTAATTTCCAAATGTAGACATGAAATACATGGTGTTTTCCTTAGTTCATCATGTTTTATTCATCCTCATCATCCATGTACTTTCTCAAATGTTTCAATGATTTCAGTTGTGGTTATACCCCCTTGTTCTAGTGATTTGAGCTCCCCTCTAAGGCTAGTAATGGCGGGTACCCTGGATGGAGGTCAATGAACTTTGGAGTTTTGGTTCTAGATCCTTGGCTTCGACTGAGTCCCTCAGACATGATCGTTCTCCTTCCAGCAAGCATTGATGTATGTAATTGGGTTTCGGTTCCTCAATTTTGAGCCTGGTGTGGTGCTATGTGTCGAGATAGAAGAGCTCGACGAGGAAGACGAGCCCCTTGAGATTTACCAATCTAGTCATCAGTCATTTTATTTCTATCATTCTTCAAATTAGGGAAAATCATCTTATCTTGTTCATCCTTGGACACCCTTAAATAATGTGTGGGTTTGGCTAAGTGGCAAGTCTCGACTGGGCATCTCAGTGGGATCCCACTGCCAGTAGGGTCAAGTGATGTCTGCATGGCTTTTCCCAAGTTTTTAATTGTCTATATTTTATTAAATTCATTATAAATCAACCTTAACTCAAAAAAATATAAAAAATATATGTTTTGAAATCGTCTGATTTTTCTCTACATGATGGTATGTTTTCATTACCTAACTTTAAATAGACAAATATATGATTTTCAAGGATTTTCCTATTTGGTTACAAATTGTAAAATTCATAAACAATAATCTATAATTCATAGAAATAAACTAAAATATTCTATGAACTTAGAAAGAAATCACTTATAATATTAGATGGTTTTGATAACCTAATTCGCTAATAATAAAAAGGTGATTTTTAGGGTTTTGAATAATTAATGTAAGCTTAACCCTAATTCTACATGTATGTATCACATGCACTTTGGAGACCTAGACTTGGATCTAGGACGAACTTTGGAATATTTAGATTCTTAAATGATGTATGATTGCATCCCACATTATTCTATATTGATCACTTTCTATTTCTTCTCTCTTATTATTCCTTTTGAGCAATAACCTATTTTCATCTTTCTCTTGGTCCTATGGACAATCAACCTACATAATATTCCTTTTTCTTTTGAGAACATATTTCTTATGGAATACCTTATATGTTTATGATCTTGTGATCAATTTATTGTGATGTACATTCTTTTGGACTCTATTCTGTATATTGTTTCATGTTGGAACTTTACTTGGTAATACATGCTCTTTTTGCCCACTTTTATGGTAGTTGCTTATATTGTCATTTATGTGGTGACAAATCTTGTTTAATCTGACTGTACTTTTTACTTGCCTCTCTATTCTTCATGTTATGTGACTCAGTACCCTAGGATAGTGTAATTGCATTGGTTTTGGGTTTTGTTCCCTTATTATATTTCTGAGATAGAGGTTGTGTACCCCATTCTCAGGTTTCATGTTTATGAGGCTTGGCCCACATTTTTATATATTGGGGAGTTTAGTTATGTGCCAATTATTATCAGGTTTAAAGTTTATGAGGCTTGGCTCCCTTTGTCTTTATATGGTTCTAGTGTTATGTTTAACTCACATGCATGCATGTTGTTATTATAGTGGTGGGTTTTGTGCCCAAAGATTATGTGTGCCTTCGTGGCACCCCTTTTATGATTGTTTTATGAAAAGTATTTACCTTTTTATTTATCTTTCATAATTCTCTTCTTTAATGCCCACTTTGGGTAGTATTTATCTTTTCTATGGGAAGCATTCTTTACTTGATGTCCTTTAATCCATATATTGCTCAATTCTATTTTAGTATTCACATACCATCCTTTTCCTAATGTCTTTACTTTTTCTTCTTTTGTTGGGGTATATTTCCAACCTTAGGTGTAGGTAAAAAAGAACATGGAATTCAACATGGACTTAGCTTAAGGAGTTGATGCTTGGAGACAAACTTGATACAATTTAGATTTCCTTCTATTAGATCCTTATTATGCAATAGCCATGTAAACCCTATATGGGAGATAATGATGTATCTTTATAAAATTGATTATAGTCATGAAACTTTTATTCCGTTGCTATACTCTTTGGTCTCTTGTATACCATTATATAAGATTTGAAAATTTTACACTTTTTCTAGCATACCTTTTGAGTGTGTTTGGAATGGATGTTTTATTCTTCAATTTTTAGTAGGGATTGGATCCCCTCTGGGTCCCACTCCTTACAACATGGTATTCGAGCCCATGGTAGTCTTAATTTGACTATTTGAATTTTGTCTCCCTGATTAGGACCCTTGCCTTAGACAATCTCCCTTTAGGTGAGATGTTTACCCTAGAATTGATCCATGTTATTCATGAGACGTTAAAAGGCTGATATGAGGTGCACATTAGAACCATGTTTAGTAAATCTTAAATGATAAGGTTCCACATGATCTTTCCTACCATATAGGTTAATGATGACATATATCTTTGGATGTTTTGAGGTTTTGGCTTGAGGATAGAGTCATGTTATGAGGATGAGGTACTAGTAGGATAATGAGATCTTATTATGGAAAACTTGTGACTTGGTTTCTTGCATTGATTTTGAGCTCTTTTTGTTTTAAGTCAAATAGATTTCTTTTCCAAAAAATATTTTCCATTATACTATTATATGTACAAAAGAATAGTTTTTTGGATTCTACTGAGATTTTCTTGAACCAAGTCACAATGAAGAGAGAAACCCTAGAATTGGTGATCCTAAAACCCCAGTGTTGATGTTGGAATGATGACTAGGAAGATAAGTCTTATCTAATGGTTTAGTTGACCTACCTCCTTGTACACTATGACATTTGGTTGTTGACGTGTCTCTTAGGGTTTTTAGGTTAGAGACACAAGGACTTAAAGTTGAACCCTAGTTGGATATGACTTCTTAGTTGGATACATGGACAACATAAACCCCTAAAATATTCACAATTAAAAATGTGAAAAAGTAACCATAGTACCTAGATGTTGTTTAGCTGGGGTAATTAGGTAAAACCTTTTAAGGGGTGGAGAGTAGTTGGTTTATGAAGTATGTATGATTAGATTTCGAGGATGAAATCCTTTTAAGGGGTGTAGTGCTGTAATGAACTGAAACTAGCCTTTTGACCCTGATCATATGTCTTAGAGAATCATCATCTTGGTTATTTGGGTTTAGTCAAATAAGGATAAAGATATACTTAATAGTAGTTAATTTTAACCCTAAAATATTAATGCATGAATAAATTACCCTAACATATATGTGTGAAAACTATTACGGGCTAATGCCCTCACAATTAACCTAAGACCAATAAAATATGTCACATGAGATGATGTTGATTTTTGGTATGCGGTTAAGAGAAATAATGTCCATACAGGGATGAAGTGTCAATAATTGAGAATATTATTACATAATTAAAAAAATATAATTTATAAAATAAATGAGAATAAAGATAAATATATTATATTTCGTGCATAAAAATGGCATATATCCTTTTGGTGGTAATATGATGGTAATAATAATGAAATAATATTAACTAAAATAATAATGGGCCACAAGTGTGAAACTCATAGAAGGAAGATAATTTTTTAAAGATAATTTTAGATTCTTTTTCCTTGGATATGATTTGGCTCGGAGGCTAAGTTTCATAATTTTGTAATGATAATAACTATATATATTTTATTTATAAAAGAAAAGGTGATTTTCCTTCAAAATATGGAATAACATACTTAATGACTCCAAAAGTGGGAAATAATCTTAGATTCATAATCTGCACATTAAATATAACCTTTGGGTAAATTTTCATGTAATTTGGATAGTCTTTAATGTACATATGTAGATAGGAGTGAGAAAGTATGTAAAAGCCCAATATATTAAATATTATGATAAATAACTTCAATGCATAACATTAATGGTCAACTTGTGTTCCAGATGTTTTGGTTTTCTTAATGATGAAGTTTCACATTGATTGATGGTTTCTAGATGTCTCTAAATCAGGAGGAAAGAAAAAATATGATTTGATTTAAAAGACTTAAATAATATAGAAAAAGTCTTCAAATGCAAAAACAAATAACAAAACTGGATTCTAAATTCATTAATTGGCCTAGTTGCAAATTTCATATTAATTGAATAATGTTTGGATCCTCAATTTTTTGGTAAAGAAAGGACATAATTATTTAACTCCCTTTATATTGGATTCTTAATTGGATAAGGTTTTCACATTTAAATTGCTTCAGGATGATTTCCTCCCTTTATTTTTCTTGAGCTCCATCTGAGCCTTCTAATTTACATCACACAAGTTCATTCTTTTCTCCTACCTATATTTTCCTGTTTCACACAAAGAACATACCCCCTTCTATGATTTTCTTGTGTCCATATCTCCTACTCCCTTCCTCCTTTGCCTTAGATTTCTTCTCCCTCACCTTAGTATCTCTCCCTTGTTCTCATAGACCATATATAATCTAGGTTTCACAACACCTCTTACACTGACCTTGGCCGCCTCCCTCCTTCCCCTATTTCTTCTCTATTGTACCTTCCTTCCCCATATACTCATCATTCTAGATCATCAAAATCCCCATAAAACTTACCCTGACCTTCACAGTACCTTCAGAGATGATTTCCCTATACTCCATTGATCCCTTTCACCCAAGTTTCTGCCTTGCCTTCTCCGTCGGGTGGTGGACGATGTTGAGGGATGATCACTGAGTCCCTATCTCTCGCAAGCCTTTCTAGACACTGAGGAGCTTCATGACAGCCGAATGAAGGCATCTTCTTTATTGCTTCCTTCCAATTCGTGGTAATGTTCGTTTGCCCAATTTTCATCTTTTGTTTTCTTATTTCCAAATCCAAACATGAAATCCACTGTGTTTGTCTTAGTTCATCATGTTTTATTCATCCTTGTCTTCCAGACACTTTCTCAAATGTTTCAACGATTTCGTTTGTGGTTATACCCCCTTGTTCTAGTGATTTGATCTCCCCTCCAAGGCTACCAATGGCAGGTACCCTGGATGGAGGTCAATGAACTTTGGAGTTCTAGTTTTATATTCTTGGCTTCAATTGAGTCCCTAGGACATGATCGTTCTCCTTCCAAAAATCTTTGGTCTCTATAGTTGTGTTTTGGTTGGTCGATTTTGAGTCTGGGTGTGGTGCTATGCGTCAAGATAGAAGATCTCAATGAGGAAGATTAGCCCCTGGAGATTTACCAATCTAGTCATCAACCATTTTATTTCTATCATTCACCAAATCAGGCAAAATCGTCTTATCTTGTTCCTCCTTGGACACCTTCAATAAGGTGCAGGTCCGGCCAAGTGGCAAGCCTCAGATGGACAACTCAGTGGGATCCCACTGCCAGCAGGGTCAAGTGATGCCTATGTGACTTTTCTCGGGTTTTTGATGGCTAGATTTTATAAATTCATTATAAATCAGAAATAAGTGAGAAAAATATAACAAAATATGTTTTGAAATCATCTAATTTTTCTCTACACGATGGCATGGTTTTCATTACCTAAATCAAATAGATGAATATATGATTTTTCAAAGATTTTCCTAATTGGTTACAAATTGTAAAATTCATAAATAATAATCTATAATTCATGAAAAACTAAAATATTCTATGAACTCATAAAGAAATAATCTATAATATTTGTATGGTTTTGATAACCCAATTAACTGATAATAAAAAGGTGATTTTTAGGGTTTTTTGAATAATTAGTGTAAACCTAACCCTAATTCTACATATATGCATCATATGCGCCTTGTAGACCTATAATTGGATCTAGGACTAACTTTGTATTGTTTAGATTCTTAAGTGTGGTACGATTGCATTTGACATTATTCTATATTGAGAAATTTCTAATTCTTCTCTATTATTGTATGTTTGTATCTCCTATTATTCCTTTTTAGAAATAACCTATTTTCATTTTTCTCTTGGTCCTATGGACAATGAACCTATATAATATTCCTTTCTCTTTTGAGAACATATTTCTTATGGAATACCTTATTTGTTTCTGATCTTGTGATCAACTTATTGTGATGGACATTCTTTTGGACTCTATCCTATATATTGTTTCATGGTGGAACTTTACATGGTAATACATGCTCTTTTTGCCCACTTTTGTGGTAATAGCTTATATTGTCATTTATGTGGTGACAAATCTTGTTTAATCTGACTATACTTTTTATTTGTCTCTCTATTCTGCATGTTATGTAAATATGTAGCCCTAGGATAGTGTAATTGCATTGGTTTTAGGTTAAGTTCCCTTATTATATTTTTTAGACAGAGGTTGTGTGCCCCATACCCATGTTTCAACTTAATGAGGCTTGTCCCACATATTTATATATTGGGGAGTTTGGTTATGTTCCAATATCTACCAGGTTTCAAGTTTATGAGGCTTGGACACCTTTGTCTTTATATTGTTCTAGTGCTATGTTTCTCTCACATTAATGCATGTTTTTATTATAGTGGTGAGTTTTGTGCCCAAAGATTATGTGTGCTTTTGTGGCACCACTTATATGATTGTTTTATGGAAAGTGTTCACCTTTTTATTTATCATTTATAATTCTCTTCTTTTATGCCCACTCTGGGTAGTAGTTATCTTTTCTATGGGAATCATTCTTTACTTGATGCCCTTTTACTCCGTATGTTGCTCAATTCTATTTTAGTATGCACATACCAGCTTTTTGTTGATGCCTTTACTTTTTCTCCTTTTGTTGGGGTATGCTTCCAACCCCTAGTGTAGGTAAAGAAGAACATGGCATTCAACATGGACTTAGCTTAAGGAGTTGATGCTTGGAGACAAACTTGATACGGTTTATATTTCCCTCTACTAGATCCTTATGAAGTAATATCCAATTAAACCCTACATGGGAGATGATGATGTATCTTTATAAAATTGATTATAGTCATGAAACTTTTATTCCGCTGCTACACTCTTCGGACTTTTGTATACCATTATATGAGATTTGAAAAATTTACCCCTATTCCAGCATACCTTTATAGTGTGTTTGGAATGGATATTTTATTCTTCAAATTTTTAGTAGGGTGTGGATCCCCTCTGGGTCCCACTCCTTACAATATTGTTGACTATGTTAGGTGCAATGGACCAAGTGTCCTTGACATTTTGATTCCATGATTTAGAGGATGGCTAAGGTCATGCCTTGACAGGAGAAAGGATGCGGTCATATCTCAGTATATATGATGTGATAGACAATAACTATAGTTGTAGCTCAGATGATTGGGTTTATATTCCCTATTCACTAGTGTCATGATCTATATACCAAGGCAAACTAAGCTATTTTGTTGTTGGACTCTATATGTCATTGCCACAGACTCGTACTGACTGAGGGTGGAGGAGATCATAGGAGTCCAACTCTCCTAGATCTTGTATGGCATTGATTTCGACTTGGCAGTAGTCATTTGGAATATGATTGGTATACCTCATCTCCATGAGGCTTAAAAAATGTGTTACAACCATTTAGTATATCTACTTAGGGCTAAACATGACTCACATTGGATGTTTACCCTTACCTTGTTTCTTATACTACTTAGTTATTAAAAGTTTATACGTGTTCTTCATATTCCTTCTGAAAGTATATGATGTTCTACTTATTAGTTATAGTTGCTTAATTTTCTTAACTTATGTAAATAGTTGTAATTGATCATTTCGCTAAATCTTCTCATCCTAATAATGATGTTACTTTCCTATTTAAGTATATCTGTGTTAACAATAGTTGTTGGGGGAGAGTTAAATTTCTCATTGGGATGTTGGTCTCACACTGTGGGTTTCCTTATCTTTTAGGTGGTCGTGCATGACGTGGTAGGGATCGTGTGGTTGAGGAAGAGTGGCAAGGAGATTAGTAGTTGTTGAAGGTTGGATATGATGCTAGTATTTTGAAGTAGAGCCAATGTGTCATCCCTATACTCTCATGTCTTGGAAGGGTCTTTCATAAATGTTTTTATATCAATACAAAGCTTTTGAAAGTAGGTCGTAGTTGTGCATGTACGGATTGTATATGTGAACAATACATATTTTGTAATAGGTTAGTGGTAAGACGACCACTGTACAATGATGTAATGCCTTTATGGTATGGTATGTGGCATATACAGGTGGCACAGTTTGTGGATCTTGATGCATATATTTGTGCACACAATGGCTATATGAGATTGATTTTAATTTACCCTATTTTTTGGTAATGTGCTTGTCAAGTAGTTGTCCCACATTTTTGTTTTGAGTTATCTCATTTTTGTGGCATCGGGTTGTCATGTTTTATCCCCCAATTAATGGTTTACTATCAAATGTACTTATGGACGTTCTTTGCATGATTTTTAGGTACTTGGACCATGCCTTGAATGGATAAGAGATAAGGAGGATGATCTAAAGTTTCCTCTACCCACAGAGTTGTCTAAGGGAGTCCAAGAGCTTCCCCAACCTACCCCTAGTGGCCAAGAGTCAGGCTAAAGCAAATGAGTCCATGGATGATGAAGTTCAAGATCTAAGTGAATGGAAGAAGCCCTGGCACGTCTATGGTACCATAAAATGACCAAGCCACCAATGAATAATTCTCAAAGAAATATAAAACTTGAACTAACTACAAAAAGTTAGCAACATTACCATGCTAGTTGGCACAACCGTGCCAAGAAGACCACATCACAATCATGCCAACTAGAATTGTTGTGCCACCAAGAGTCAGAATACCCATGCTCGATGGAATGACTAAGTCTTTAAATCATCCATCACGAATGTTCTACCCATCGTGGATGTGCTACCTAGCCTCCACCATGGTTATTGTTTTCAACATAACCGTGCCACCAGTCTCAAAATTTCCATTTCCATTTTGATTATCCCAAAGCTCCGCACACCCGTTCTCCCTCAACATGACAGTGCTACCCTTCACCCACCACGATGGTGCTGCCTCAAACCCTATAGCCCATTTTTTGCACTAATTTTCCCATATTTCCCCCACCTAACCAAGTGCTTCCCTACCACCTATGTATACATGGATGGTGGCTGGAGCATGAGGCTAACCACTATTTCACATTTATTTCCACTCACTCTTGAGCATTTGTTGAGATCTCACATACTCTCACTTCATTTTCACCCCTACCTTAAAACCCTAGTTTTCAGGAGTTTTTCTTACTTCCATCCACACTTTCATGCCATACAACCACCTTGGAGGATAAGGACGAGCTACTTTTACTAGAAGGTGAAGAAGGAGGAGTCTTTGTAGGGAAATAAGTCATCAGAATAGGTAGTAGAAATAGAAAATTTAATGCCATATTCCCCATTAAACCATTAGATCAGTCAAGTACTATATGATATAAATGATAGTTTTGGGGATACACCTGGTCCTGGATCAAGTCCAGTGACATATCCTCATCATCATAGTCATGCAATGTCTTCTAGTTGCACTGGAAATCATCTACTATGCCTCTTGGTCTTCAACATAGATAGAAGGTTGATGTTGTTCTCCTATGCCAAACAACATCCTCCACACATCTATGGAAGTTCACATAGACCACCTATAACTCTTGTCATCCTGCTAGAAAAAATAGGAAGTAGTTGTCCCTCCCCTTGGTGTACTAGTCACCAACTTGCTCTCCTACAATTGTTCTCCCTTGCTATCCCTCCCTTTATCGGGTAGGACTTGATTAGGTCCTCTCAGTTACCATGACCAGAGAAGACAAACAATTGTCAAAAGGAATTGTTGTGTCTGAGAAGCCCCCAATACACCTCTATATATAGAAAGGGTTAGGGTCAGGGTTTCTAGTCTGTGTGGGGGAAGGTATCAAAATCTCAAATTTTCACAACCTGTGAGTGGCAAACTAGTTAGTTCTCCAGGTGAACCAGTCAGTTGGCACACGAGCTGATCAATTTGCCCATCGAACCGATCATTTCACATGTTTCACAACCACATATGAATTGGAAATTCTATTCCAGTTAATGCACGGCATGATGTCAACACTTATCCTTAATGCAATCAAATTGCACCATGAACCGGGCATCTCACAAAGTGATCTGGTTACCTCATGACCACAACTGTTTGGTTCATAAAGTGAACCAATCGGTTGGCATCTGAGTTCATGCAGAACTGAACCAATACAATATCCAATCAACCTAACACTCCAAGTGGTCATTTCATCACATAAGGCGATTGGTTAGGAGTCCAGTAAGTTGATTTGTTGCTTGAATTGAATACCTTAACACTTTAGTAATCAATCCAATTATCATTCATGATCAAAACACCTATTCTAGATTAGTTCCTATGTGTGTGACCCTATAGGTCCCATATTACATGGGCAGTGAATGTCCATAACTAGGTATGACATCACAAGTGACGAGTGGTGCCTAGATGCACATCATTTCTACCCAAATAGATGGAAAGTTGGAGAACAAATTCAACCTACAATATGTGTATGGTTTTATAGTGTTTGTATAGTTCCTTTGTCACTGATATCCAGATTGAACTCGATGCATGGAGTAGTCATCCTCTTCAACATTCAATCTATGTTCTGTGAACCACAGCAATTTTTTTGAGATATATATAAGCTCAATATCACATATTGACTCACATGTGCATGTCCGCATTTCTCAGTATAGCTTATCAAGAGGCCTAGTATATCATACTCCTATAGGAGGAACAAATATCATCTACATAACTTACAATTAGTTCCCATGTGTCACAGTCACCCAATCATCACCATTATGGCAACCCTTACTTAGGATTACTTTGGATGATGTCAAAGCATAGAGAACAACATGTGATGACTGTAGTGACTTCATGTCTATGAACCAAAATCACCACCAACACTACGAGAGATGATTATGACTACCATTATAATGGTTTCCATGTGTCACTCTCATGGTGGGTCTATCAAATACACTATTCTCTAACATATATCTATGTTCCTGGTTTGATATCATATATCATGATTGATGAAATTCTATCATCAACCAACACACATTCTAGTCTTATGTATTATTTTTATCTACATTGCTTCCATAGTAATAATCAACTAGGGACATAACAAGAATGTATACTCTTGACATCTGTATGATCTCATTGTTCATGTCTTCAACCTAAAGACATATATCATTGAGTAATGTCATCCTTTAGACATTTATTATGTCACATCATTATCTTATAACTGAAATAATTGAACAAAAATAGAATAAATTGGAAGTTTGCCTTTATTGTTAATGAATTCATTTACAAATTATGATATTACAATCATCATATGATTGGTTCTCTAGGCATACATACCAACATACTCCCATTTACACTTAGAATCAATCACCCATGAATCTTATTCCAAGTGATCTAACATGTCCATCATGCTTCTGTTGCAAAAGTGCCTCTATCAAGGGGTCAACAATATTGTTCTCAGTTGGTACTCTAAAAATCTTTCAATCTCCTCATTGTATGACCCCTCGTATGAGATGAAACCACCATTGTATATGTTTGGAATGCTGATGCGGTCTGGGTTGCTAATCTTGGATAATAGCTCCATTGTTGTCACAATATAGCTCATTTGTGTCAGTGATGCTTCGAACAACCCCAAGTTTAGAAATGAACTTCTTGATCCATACAACATCTTTTTCTGCATTCGATGCAACAATATACTCATCCTCTATTCTAGAATTGATAAATGTCTCTTACTTGGAACTCTTCCAACTTATAACCCTATTGTTCAGGAAAAACATAAATCCTGATTGTGATTTGTAATCATCTTTGTCAGTTTGGAAGCTTGCATTGGTGTAACCCTTTGCCACCAACTCTTCCTCTCTATCATAAACAAGGAACTAATCCTTAGTTCTTCTCAAGTACTTAAAGATGTTCTTCATGACTGTCTAGTGAGCATCACCTAGATCTGACTGATATCTTCTCATCATGCTCAAGGCATATGATACATCGAGACGGGTGTACAACATTGCATACATGATTGATCCAATTCCTAATGAATATTGAATCAAACTCATACTTTCCCTTTCTTCACAAGAACTGGGACTTTTAGCTTTAGAGATGGTAACTCCATGATGCATGGGTAGGTTTCCTCTCTTTGAGATCTCCATGCTAAACCACTTCAACACTTCTCAATGTATGTGCTTTGACTTAGTTCAAGAAGCCTTCTATATCTATCTCTTTAGATCTTGATCCCCAAGATGTAGGATGCTTCTCCCAAGTCTTTCATAGAAAACATATTTCCCACCATGACTTTACCTTTTGTAAAGTATGGATGTCATTCCTTATTAATAGTGCGTTGTCTACATACAATATGAGGAATGTCACTATGCTCCTATGAACCTTCTTGTACACACAAGGTTCATCATCATTTTGACTAAAGCCAAACTCTTTGGTTGTCTCATTAAAATAAAGATTCTAGCTCCAACATGCTTACTTCAATTTATGGATTGACATTTGTATCTTATAGACTTTATTTGCATCCTTTGGATTTATAAAACCCTCAGGTTGTGTCATGTACACATCCTTGAGAAGATCCTTGTTAAGGAATGCAATTTTAACATCATCTACCAAATCTCATAGTCATGATAAGCTGCAATAGAAAGCATGATCCTAATGGATTTAACCATGGTCATTGGAGAAAAGGTTTCATCATAGTCAACACCTTGAACTTGTCTAAAACCCTTTGCAACCAATATGCCCTTATAGGTTTGTACTTTACCATCCATGTCAGTCTTCTTGTTGAAGACCCACTTGCACCCTATGCATTTTACCCCTTCAGGTGGATCAGCCAAGGTCCATACCTTGGTGGTATACATGGATTCCATCTTAGATTTCATGGCCTCAAGCCATTTCGCAGACTCTGGTCCCTCAATAGCTTCTAGATAGGTTGTAGGATCACCATTATGGCAAACTAACTACCTTCCTGAGTCACAAGATTTCCAAATATTTTAGGTTTAAGGTGTGCCCTATCGGATCTATGAGGTTTCCGTGTCACTTGAGGAATTTCAGATTCCATAACACTTTGTGATTCTCTTTGTTCCTCTTGTCCATCAATCAATTTAATGTTTTCTTGTTGGTTTCAAACCTCTTCGAGTTCTACTTTTCTCCCAATGATTCCTTTGGGAATGAAATTCTTTTCTAGGAATACACCAGTCCTGGAAACAAACACTTTGTTGTTAGATGGAGTGAAAAAATAGTATCCCTAGTTTCTTTGGGATATCCAACAAAAACAACATTTATCAGATTTGGTTCCAAGCTTTTTAGGAAACATTTCCTTAACACAAGCTTCACATCCCTAACTATTCATAAAAGACACATCAAGATGCTTCCCATACCATATCTCATATGGTGTCTTTTGATCCGATTTGGATGGTACTCGGTTTAGTGTAAATGTGGCAGTTTGAAGAGAATAACCCCAAAACGAAGTCGAAAGCTCAACTAAGCTCATCATTTTTTTTGGTGAACCCAGCGTGCCACTCTCTTTTTATTTGATTTTTTGTATAATAATGTATAGGAGAAAGAACTATACAAGGAAGAGAGAAGGGAACTAAACAAATAAAAAGCTATGCTAAGCAGAAAGAACAAAACTATAAAAGAAAAGAGGGCCAGATACTAGATCTGAAGAATAGAGTCTGCCAAAGAATGTTCACAAAGCCAGTTGATCTTTCTCATATGATTATGGAAGATATGATTGCTCCTTTCCATCCAGAGAGCATAAAGAATGTTGCACGCGAGGAGCTTCACCTCTATCTTTTTGCAGGACAAAAGATCCTTCATATAGCTAGGAGAGATAATAGAAGGGAAATGATCGTTGAATCTGTTCCAAAGGTTCTTAGCAACACACATGTGAAGAACAAATGATCTCTAGTTTCTAGCTGAGCACAACAAAGAATGCATCTAGAAGCCAGAACAAAACCAATATTTTGTCTATTGTCATCAGTAAACAACCTATTATGAAAGGCTTTCCAAAGAAAAACTGAGAATCTTCTAGGCAGAATGGGATCCCAAACCCAGGCACCCCAATCAGTAGTCGAGTGCTTAACTCTAGTGAGGTTCCAAAAATCCCTACATTTAAGACAATCTTTACCATTGTAGAGGATGGAATCCTTAATATCAACAACCAGGAGCTCAATCTTGTTTAGAATAACAGAAACCCCTTCACTACCTCCGATTTCAGGAAAATACCGTTTGTTATCTTTGATGCAGGTTGCAAGCTTACAAGCTTTTCCTTTCCCCATCCTATAAACCAACTGGTGATTAACTTTGCTGAGCAGGGTAGTCTTATCCGGAAGCCAGGGGTCCTCCCAAAGAAGAAAAGAATCACGATTTCCAACTTTGAAATCCACAAACTCGAGCAGCATGTCTCTATTATCGAGCAACTTCTTCCAAAGCCAAGAGTTGTTAGACCTTTTATTTATAGACCATACATAGTGATAAACCAGATACTTCTCATGAATCCATTTCACCCAAAGGGAGGCTTTATTGCTAGCTACATCCTAGAGGTTTAAAAGAAGGCAAGCCCTTACCCACTCTTCAATCTTCCTGAGACCTAGCCCGCCTTCTTGCTTAGTTATACAGATGGTATCCCATGAGATGGTGTGAAGCTTCTTATTCTCATCAGAATCACCCCAAATGAAATTTCTAATATGCTATTCAATATCCTCAATAACTGCTTTTAGAAAGGGAAAAGCAGCAGACTAGAAAATATGGTAGGCTGAAAGGGTTGAGATAGCCAATTCGATCCTACCAGCCATCGACAAGAGCTTTGACTTCCAAGAGATAAGTTTATTCTTGATTTTATCAACAATGGGTGAGCACATAGCTTTAGTGAGCCTCCCCAAAAATAAGGGCAAACCAAGGTACTTGACAGGAAGATCGACTATAGGGATATCACTATGTAAACTACTAGCACTGTTGCTCATGAACAAATTACTTTTCATAATGTTGATCTTCAAACCAGAAGCTTCACCAACTAAGCTCATCATTGATCACACTATATCTAGAAATGTGCAATTCCTTCTTTTTGATACACCATTATGCTGGTATTCTAGGTGGATTCCATTGAGATATGATCCCATGGGCTCTTATAAGGTCTTCTAACTCTTAGATTAAGTGTTCTCCACCTCGATCAAAATGAAGTGCCCTAATACATTTGCCAAGTTGGTTCTATACTTCATTCATAAACTCATTGAACTTGTTAAGAGTTTATGACTTATGTTTCATCAAGCAAGCATAACCGTACCTACCGAAGTCATCAATGAAGGTAATGAAGTATTGATACCCACCTCCAACGGTTGTTCCAAAAAGTCCCACATACATAAATATGTATGATTCCTAATGGACCACTAGCCATCTCATTATTACCAGTGAATAAGGTCTTAGTCATCTTGCCCAATAAAAATGGTTTCACATGTCTCTATTGATTCAAAATCAAAAGAGTCTAGATAACCATAGTTATGGAGTCTAGATATGTGATTCTCATTTATGTCCCTAGACAACAATGTCAAAGGTATGTTTTGTTTGAGTTGTTGAGTTTTAGTCTTTTGGTATTTAATTTCTAAACATCTATATTTAGATCTAGGAAATAAAGACCATAAGACATTGGGGTACTATCATAAAAGATCCCATCGTTTGAAATGGAACATCGACCATTCTTAATATGAAATTCATAAGCATCCTTGTCCATACAAGGTACATAAATGATGTTCCTATTTATGTTAGATACATAATAGCAGTTCACTAACTCAATTACAAGCCCTATGGGTAGATATAAACTATAGGTTCCAACTATAGTGGTAACAACTCTTACTCAATTTGTGGCTCACAGTTCAACCTTGGTCTTTCCCAAAGGCCTACTTCTTTTTAGATCCTGCATATTCTAGCACATGTGAGATCCACATATAGGTAATAAGTACCCATTATGAATAAGTAGATAAGTTTATATCAATAATGTATATACTCAAATTGAATATCTCTATCCCCACTTCTTCTTCCTAAATTCCTTCAAGTACATAGGACAAATTTCTCTTGTACTTTTCTTTCTCCTTGTCTTGAGTGTTGAAGATCTAAATTTGAACTTAGCCTCAAAACTCTTCATAGCCTTGCTTTCATTCTTGGACTCACCTCTATTGATCACCATCACAGATTTGTCATTCCTCATTCTTGCTTAGACATTTATCATCATGCTAAGAAAATCTGACAGTGGCCTGGACACATTATTCAAGTGGTAGCACTCAATAAAATGGCTATAAGATTCAGGCAATGATTATAGAAACATATATGTGCCCAACTCTTTTCTCAAAGAGAATCCCAATTCTTCTAGATGATCCACATGCCCAATCATATTGAGCACATGGGCCTCTACTGAGTCACCCTCTATCATCTTACACTCAAAGAGAACCTTTGAGACATTGTACCTTTCTTTCTTTGTGAGGTAATTGTCACATAATCGTTTGTTACCCAAATCCTCACTCCTAATGGATAGAAAGACAAAGGTGAGAGGACATGAGCGTCCATCCATAGGATAGACCACATAACATATGCATTAATAAAACCACAAACAACAACTTAGTTAAGAGACAACAAAGCATAAAAGAAATGCTAAACTAGTACCTGACAAGATCTTAGGTCCCATATATAAACCATGTATATTCCATTTGTATGTCATTGTTATTAGCATATGAGCAAATTATCATCAGCACAAAATCATTGATCATCATTAGAGATCCATATTATAACTGTTACCTAAAATCATAAAATGGGTACTCATCAGCACAACTGTGCTGAGTACATTGACAAACATACAAAATCACATTTTTAAGAGAACATATATTGCTTAGCAAAAGCATAAAGTAGATAACAAGAACAAAGAAACAACATCTAAGGACTTTATTATTAACATACAAGTGTTTTTTATGTTCATTTCCATTATACCAACAATATCATAAGTTCTTTGACCAACTTTTCAAAGCAAGGGGCCCATGAGGGTGCTCAAGATTAGCTACCCTATATCAACATGAGGGACAACAAGATGAAATGTCATGAGTTAACCCTATTCGTTAGTGACCTCAAGGCCATTGCCAAGAGATAACCCTTGTATCAACATGATCTTCCCTATCATGACAACTCAAGTAGGACACCCATCCTTGTGTCCTTACCCCGTGAATACAGGAAGGTGCACAAGGTTGTATAATGGACATCTATCATTATGTTTTAAATTTTGTTCAACGTATGTAATCATGACAAAAACATAGTAGTAATAGGGAACAATAATTCAAAAAAGTATATTTAGACAAGCATTTATACTACATACATACATGCAATTTCATACCACTAGTCTGGCCAATAGGAGGATAAAGTGTACCTTGATACGAGCAAACTAGCATTATACAACATGAGTAAATATTTGAATAAATTCCATAAAAGAGATCCTGACATTACAAGAAAGTGTGATATGATTAACATCAAAAGAGTTAGGTGATCTTAAACATACTCATCAAGGGTGAATGTTTCACATAATATAAGTTCCATTGTTCATGATGATTGATTTCAACATCTCCAATATTTATACAATATTTATCATCAAGATACATACTAGATCATACATCATTTTACTTATTGTGAAACATCCTTAAAATATCAGAGATTTCCAACTTAGGTTTCATGTATCTTAATAGGGAAAACACAAGATTTGAATATCACTAATGTCTTAATCATCATATCATCCATTCGAGTCATATTGAGTTATTTTTATGCAATACAATCATCATTAGAGTACAAGATAGATCAAGCTACATTTAGTGACATAGAAATCAATAAGTTACTAACTTCAAGTCATCAAATAAATGTGTGACCATTAGTGTGACATTTGTACAATATTGGATATCCAGGTTTAGAAACATACACATTAGGCCACATTTCGGGTCAAGTCTAGGTCACTTAGTCACAAGAGTCATACATAAGTCATTTAGATAAAATCATGTAAAGTTATTGATCTAGATCAAATATGATGATTTGGAGATCATTTAATCAATCTTGGGCATCAAATTAATTATCATAGCATGAAAGTCCAAATTATACACATATTACATGGTTCATTTCATGAATAATAGTCATTAAAAGGACTAAGCATGATCAAGTTGGATTCACATAGTATAATATAACATAGGTCACTGATAAGGGTCATCAAAATCAGGTGGATTCAAGATATGATCATAGTTTGACATTAAACATAATTAAAGATGTAAAAGAGATGCATTTCATGCATTTTTCCTTATATCAGGAGATACATAAAGAATTAGGCTCTAAAACTTAGTTAATTGGATATTTCTCATTTAGTAGATCAATTTTTATATATAATATGTCCCATTTGGAGTTGGGAATCATTTAATATGATTTTTGTAACATTTATCTTAAAATGCATGAGTGGGGGAAAAACTATACCACAATGAGGGGTGAGGTGACTCTTTTTGTGGTAGAGGTAGAGAGGAGGTGAACCTCATGCCTGTAGCCCACAACTGATGTGGCAGGGTCCACTTTGCACCATTGACTAGTCAACATCGAGAAATAAGAGGGGGAGAAGGCTAGAGGGCCGAAGAATTAGGGCCCTAGGATGGCAATGTTGTGGCTGAGGCTTCATCTCCCTCATGGAAACAACCTCACACCCAGGCGTGGTGGTGTGACATCACTGGCCATTTGATGTAGAGGAGAAAATAAGGTGGAGGAGGTGCTAGCTTCAGGTCACTAGTCGTCCGGGCTGGTAGCCCGTTGCCAAGATGGTGGCAGCATTGATTGCTGCTATTTGAGGATGGAGAAGGGATTTCGAGGCTCACCAGTGTTGCAGGAGCTCAAAGATTCAAGAGCTTAAGGGAGGAGCTAAAAGATGGATGATAGGGTGAGATAAGTTAGGGGAAACAAATAGGGGAGGCTCATGATTTTGGAGAACTTAAAAAGGGGTTTCGAGGTGGTGAAAAATGAGTCAATGAAACTATGTCGTGGACGTTCTGACCATGCCTTTCCAGAGTGGTACTACACCACTTCCCAAGGGAACATGCTGCTTGAAAACATAAGGGAAAGGTCTGGTATGATAGTGTGATGACTCTCGTGGCCTCAATTTGAATCTGGCGGTCTCATATCACCATGACCCTATATTGGTCGGCCCTAGGGTTACTGTGGTGTCCTATTCCAAGGAACAAGATGACTCACAACCGTTTGATGTGGCACAGAGGATCTCAGTCATTCAATCAATAGTCTAGGCACACAGCCGCACAAGGCTAGATGGGTGCGCCAAACTGGCTGGCCTAAGAGCATAACAAAGGGCCGAGGCCCAAGAAGGAAAAAGAAGAAAGAAAAGGGTGAAAAATCTTAGAAAAAGAGATAAACTTACAAAGGGCATAACATGCTTCTTGATTATCAGATTTAGGTTGAAATCTTCACTATTGGGTCAGAAATTCCATTCTCCTTATCATGGATAAGTAATGATATCATGATTAGTATGTTTATGGGTTTCAAAATTTTAAATTCATCATCAAATCTAATTAAGAACTCAACCTTCTATAATCAAGTTCAAACTCACAAATTATCAATCTTATCCCATAAACAGAGAAACAAGTGGTTCTAAAACATGAAAGTGATTATTAGGGAGGTAATTTAGTCAAATTGAGTGCATTAAGAGTCAAAGTGAAAATAGTTGGAGGAGAGGAAACAAACTAGGTTGTTACATCCTCCCCACCTTAAAAAGAATTTTTTGTCCCCAAAATTATAGCAGATGCTCTATTGACATTGGGACTTCACAATCCATATCATGTTTATCATAATACTACACATATATTGCATCATCATCCTTCAATCATCAACATTATTCCAATATCAAGATATGAGACATAAATGTCCAAACATAACCACACTTCCACTGCACCACTCTGATACAAAAGATCATTAAAAGATAAAAAAAATTGGATAGATCACCAATTAGGTCAAACAAATAGGTCTCTCACATTTAAGAGTAAAGAATGACATTAATTACCAACATTTAGGGTTTTAGCTTCTACATTGGCTCTAGATGGGGTTATATATCATTGATTGAGATTTTGTATTTCAACAATTTGAGACAAACATCATATTTCAATATCGTGGTTTCATATCAAAACTAATGGAAGGTACCACTCTAGTCCACATGAGAGCTTATCCCTAAGTCATAAATCGAGACAATCAACATAATCATCATTTCAAAAAATTATCAAGATTTGGGAACACGAAAGTCATCAATCATAAATCAAGGGTGGTCTCAAGATTGAAATAAGGTGATCATAGAATTTTAACCAAAATCCAGATGAGTTATCAATACTCAAGATTTTACAAATTAATATCGAGAGTCATGATTTTGGACAACAAAAGTCATTAGGTCCAAAATTTTGAAGCTAGGGCATAAGATTCCTATTAGACAATAGGTGTGATCATTCATCCATAATCAATAATCGAGCAATGATTGAGCAACATTTTGTGATATCAACATTAATTTCATTATCATGGTATTCAAGGTTGATGAATGATCTAGACCTAGGATTTTCTAGGAATTTAACCACAAGCTATAGTCAACATATTTCAATATCATCATATAATAAAGATTTTATATCAAGTTTCAATATCATCATAAGATTTGACCTATTAGATGCATATATCAAGATATCAAAATCTTGTGAAAGGAGTTGCCTTTCCAAACTCTAAATAATCAACAAGATGAAAAATTTAGAGGCAATCATAATAGGGATGTGACCCATGTTAGGGGAGTTATGAAATAAACTACCACACTAAACTAGAACATTTATCCTCACTAGTCATGATGTGTAAAGTCCCAAATCGAAAGAGCATCATTTATCGATTTGTATTTCACAAGGTCATGAGATCAAATATCATTTATCATTATAGAACAATCAAAATATTTGAGATTCTACACATTTGAGGTCATAATATCATTCCCTTCCCTTCATTATTAAGAACAAGGGGTATACATGAAAATTGTGAAGTCAATATAGGATCTTGCAACAATTTGAGCATTATCGAGTATGATCAAGATCTCATATTTTCCAAATTTATTCAAAATCGAGTTAAAAAATGAAGCATTATGATCAATATGGGATTTGTCCTCTTGCATTAAAGTCTTTCATAATTATTTTGAAAGTCCAAAGTCATAGCCATTTCAAAGCATGATCATGATACTTATCAAATTGGGAAAGGGTTGCTTAATCATGTTTGATGTTTGATCAACAATAGGGCAACATTGACTTAATCAATAGGGTCCTCATCAACAATGAGGTATAACACATAAGTTCTACTTATTTCATCATATTAATGGTCATTATCATTTACCTCAAACATGGGAAGCACATAGGTCATATTTGGTAAAATTGAGTTTACATGATCTGATATATTACACACAAGTATTTAGCTTAAAGAGTACTTTCCTTAGTCATAATCAAGTTTTAAAATTAAGATCAAATCATGGCATCATTATCATCTTTAATCAACTTTTACCAATCCATTCAAATTTTATTTTCCCCATACACAAGCTATCCATAATCGAGAGGTCATGTGATTAATTTTCATGAGAGAGATCACATGAGGAGATGATAAACTAACTAATCTTCATCTAATGAGTATCTTATGGGAGTCCTTAAAGAAGAGATAAGATGCTAGAAGACCCGCTTAGTTTTTTTTAGGGAAAAATCATTCATCCAGTCTTGGATTCACTTTGATTAGGTAGGTATACAAGGGAGACCTTAACCACCACATCTAGGTGGATAGGAGGTGCATCAACCCCCATGTAGTGGCCTATCTAGACATCTCAACTTCACCATTATGGACTTAGGTTTTCCCAAGGTTCATACAAGTAAGTCAGTTATTAAACACGCATAGAGGATATGTGATTGCTCTGATACCATCTGTAACGGAACCGTTTGTTACCCAAATCCTCACTCCTAATGGCTAGAAAGATAAAGGTGAGAGGACCCAAGTGTCCATCCGTAGGATAGACCACATAACATATGAATGAATGTAACCACAAACAACAACTCATGTAAGAGATAATAAAGCATAAAATAAATGCTAAACTGGTACCTGACAAGATCTTAGGTCCCATATAGCAACCATGTATATTCCATTTGTATGTCATTGTGTATCATCAAAATATGATCAAATTATCATGAGTGCTGAAGCATTGATCATCATTAGATATTCATAGTATATCTATCACCTAAAATTATAAAATGGGTACACATTAGCACAACTATATTGAGTACCATGGCAAACATAGAAAATCATAGGTTTAAGAGAACATATATTTCTTGGAAAAAGCATAAAGTAGATAACAAGAATGAAGTAACAACATTGAAAGAATTTATTATTAACATGCACACATGTTTTATGTTCATTTCTATTATACCAACAATATCATAAGGCCTTTGACCAACTTCTCAAAGGAAAGGTTCCATGAGGGTGGTCAAAATTAGCTACCCTATATCAACATGATGGACTACAAGATGAAACATCATGAGTTAACCCTATTCGTAATGGATCTCAAGGCCATTTCCAAGAGATAACCCTTGTATTAACATGGTCTTCCATATCATGACAACTCAAGTAGTATATCCATCCTTATGTCCTTACCCCATGAATACAGTAAGGTGCACAAGGTTGTATAATGGACATCTATAATTATGTTTTTAAGTTTGTTCAACATATGTAATAAGGACCAAAACACAGTAGTCATAGGGAATAATAGCTCAAACAATTATACTACATACATACATGCAATTTTAATATCACCAGTCGCCCGCAACAGTGTGGCTCACTGGTGATCGGACCGTGAATGTAGGTAGAGGTCTCAGGTTCAAATCCTTACGGGGATGAATAAACTGGGATTTGTGTCTGACATGGTTTGTGCCGAAATCGATGGGTTGCACTCTTGGTTTACCATACTCTTCCTACATCATGCCTCCACATGTTAATGAGGGGTCTGGGAGAGGAAGTCTCCTTAATGACTCATTCAATACCACTAGTCTAGCCAATATGATGATAAATCGTACCTTTCTACGAGCAAACTAGCATTATACAACATGAGTAGATATTTGAATGGAGTACATAAAATAGATCCTGACATAACAATCAAGTGTGATATGATTAAAATCACAAGAATTAGGTGATCATAAACATACTCATCAAGGGTGGATGTTTCACATAATATAAGTTCCATTGTTCATGATGATTGATTTTGACATCTCCAATATTTATACAATATTCATCACCAAGCTACATACTAGATCATATATCATTTTACTTATCATGAAACATCCTTACAAGATCAGATATTTTCAACTTAGATTTCATGGATCTTAATAGGTAAAACATAAGATTTGAATATCACTAATGTCTTAACCATCATATCATCCATTTAAGTCATATTGAGTTGTTTTCATGCAATGCAATCATCATTAGAGTACAAGATATATCAAGCTAGATTTAGTGACATAGAGATCAATTAGTTACTGACTTCAAGTCATCAAATACAATGGGTGACCATTAGGGTGACATCTGTACAAAATTGGATATCCAAGTTTAGCAACATACACATTAGGCCATATTTTATGTCAAGTCTAGGTCACTTAGTCACAAGAGTGATACATAAGACATTTAGATAAAATCATTTAAAGTTACGGATCTAGATCAAATATGACGATTTGGAGATCATTCAATCAATCTTGGGTATCAAATTAATGATCATAGCATCGAAGTCCAAATTATACACATATTACATGGTCCATTTCATGGATAAGAGTCATCAAAAGGACTAATCATGATCAAGTTGGATTCACATAGTATAAGATAGCATAAGTTACTGATAAGGGTCACCAAAATCGTGTGGAGTCAAGATATGATCATGGTTTTACATTAAACACAATTAAACATGTAAAAGAGATGTATTTGATGCATTTTTTATTATATCAAGATCTATGAAAAGAATTAGACTCTGCAACTTAGTTCATTGGATATATATTGTTGACGTTCAATTTTCATATATAATATGTCCCATTTGGACTCATGAATCATTTAATATGATTTTTGTAAGATTTAGCTTAAAAAGCATGAGAGGGGAGAAATATACCACAATGAGGGGCGAGGTGGCGCTCTACAATTGGCCACCCACAATCAACTTGGTAGAGGCTGATAGGAGGCAAACCTCCACCCCTATGGCTAGTACCTAATGTGGTGGGGTCCACTTTGTGCCTTTGATCGATCAACATCGAGAAACAAGAGGGGGAGAAGAATAGAGTGATGAAGAATCAGAGCCCTAGGATGGCGATCATGTGGCCGAGGCTTCGTCTCCCTCATGGAAACAACCTCGCGCCCATGCATGGTGGCTTGACAGAGCTGGCCAGCCAATGCAGAGGAGAAAATAGGGTGGAGGAGGTGCTAGCTTCAGTTCACTGGCCGTCCCGATCTGGTAGCCCGTCGCCAAGTTGGTGGAAATACCGATTGCTACTGTTCGAGGCCAGAGAAGGGTTTTCAAGGCTCACCAGAGTTGTAGAAGCTTGAAGCTTCAAGAGCCCAAGGGCAGATCTAAAAGAGGGATGCTAGGGTGAGAGAATTAGGGGGAAAAATAGGGTATCCTCATGATTTTGGAGGACTTAAAAAGGGGTCTTAAGGTGGTGAAAAAGAGTCAAAGAAACTATGTTGTGTCCGTTCCGACCATGCCTTGCCAGAGTGGTACTACACCACTTTCCAAGGGACCATGCTGCTTGAAAACATAAGGGAAAAGTCTGGTCCAGTTGTGTGAAGACTCTTGTGGCGTCAATTTGAATTTGGGAGTCTTATATCACCATGACCCTATCTTGGTCATCCCTAGGGTTACTGTAGTGTCTTTTTCCAAGGAACAAGATGACCCACAACTGTCTAATGAGGCACGGAGGATCTCAGCCATTCAAACAATACTCTAGGCACACAACCGCACAAGGCTAGATGGGTTTGCCAAACTAGCAGGCCCAAGGGAAAAACAAAGGGCCGAGGCCCAAGAAGGAAAAAGAAGGAATAAAAGGGTGAAAAATGCTAGAAAAAGAGACAAATGTGCAAAGTCCATATCTTCCTTCTTGATTATCGGATTTGGGTGAAACCTTCACCATTGGATCAAAAATTCCATTCTCATTCTCATGGATAAGTAATGAGATTGTGATCAGTATGTTTATGGGTCTAAAAAATTTATATTCATCCTCAAATCTAATTAATCACTCAACCTTCCATAATGGAGTTCAAACTCACAAATTATCAATCTTATCCCAATAATAGAGAAACAAGTGGTTCCAAAACATAGAAGTGATGATTAGGGAGTTAATTTAGTCAAATTGAGTTCATTAAGAGTCAAAGTTAGAATAGTTGAAGGATAGGAAAAAAAACCTAGGTTGTTACGGTAATGATTCATATTCCTAAGACGTGTTACCACCTCAAGAGTCCCCATGTCTTCACACTTCTCATGCAACTCATAGTTCATGCAGGTTAGCATAAGGTGCTTTATGTCTAAGGCATCATTGACATGCTTCCAATAAGCATAGACTTGAGCCCTAGGCACCTCAGGATCAGGTATTTCTGGCACTCGTTTTTCTAGGACATAGAGCTTGCACTCTTCATTGAGAATTCTTTTGAAAGTTCAAAACCAGTTGTTGAAATTTGTCTAGACAAGTTTGTCCTTCCTAAGGACTGATCACAACAACAATTTGTTTGTCATTTGATTCTATAAAAGAAAAAAATACATTTGGTCAAAACCCCTTTTATTTGATTTGATTTGAAAATTTAGACAATATTTAGTTAGGTCCTTAATTATTTATCACTCCCACTATTTGATTCAAATTGATAGCCCTCACATGTAAATTTGGAAGATTGAAATGTATGATATTCTAGTGAGTTAAGATCCAAACCAATTTAACTATTACCCAACCAATGCCAAAGTCCATACTTAATTATTAAGGTAGACAACTTTTGCCAAGTGCATCATATGCAAATCTTGGATAAATATTATGCAGAATTCCTTGCCATTATCACCTGCATGCTTCTAGGTGCTTAATCCTATTAATCCCACCTAGTTAAGCCTGAACTAAAATCCAACACGATAATAATGTACCCCACTTGAACGGATCTATATTAATACCATCACACTTCTACAAGATGGCCGACACACCATGCTAGGTGATGTGCACATTATATATACTTTTGTCCATTTTTTCACATAAATTCACTCCATTTTTCTCTCCATTTGGTCTCTAATCATACTTAAATTCTCACCATTTTAGTTATTCTATGTGTTTTTTATCACAGGTACATAATTTTTATGAAGTAATGGGGTTAGTCCAATCACAACCTAACCTTAGTTGGATCTCGTAAGAGTTTGCATGCTTGGTAGAGGGAATTTGAAGAATTTGAAGAAGACACGATGTGTGCTATTAAAGACAGGACATGTAAGATTATAGAGACTTGCATCCCTAGCTATAGAGAAAAATACATGGCATGTTGTTATTGAAACACGCCATGTCCTAATGTTTAAAATCCATGCTTCAAGGTCCTGGAAACTCACACAGTGCATGTTTATTCAGAAACATTGTGTGCCATTTGCTCAGTTCGACTTCAGGTTGCAGCTACATGGCGTTTATTTTAGTGAAACACCATGTAATCTTCATGGAGGTAATTTTTCTCAGTGGTTACACATAGGGATACACAATGTCTTTCTCCGAACACGTCGTGTCTTTGTTAGTTTCTACAAAATTGAAAAGAACCACCCCTTGTTTTAAATATGAGAACAACTATATGGGGTAGTTATCTCTCATAATTTGAAACATATAATGACTAAAGAGAGTTCTCAAGATAAAGGAGGGAAGTTTTAGGGAGAAGAAGAGGTCTCATGGGAAAGAACCTCCATTCTTCACCATTTTTCTCCAAAGGGTGCAACATAGCTTTTCTACTCCATCAAAGCTTCTTAGGAGGGAAGAAAGTACAAGTAGGAGCAGCTACATGGATGAAATTCCATCCTCAAGCTAGAGTTTTACCACTTTCCACTTCACTCTTTGGGTTCCCTTTGCTTTTCCTCTTTTTAATCATGGAAAACTCTGAAATTTGTGATATGTATTTGTGTTTCTACATTATGTGCGAGTAGAACCCTTCTTCTTTGGCATGGGATACTAGATCTCATGCTATTACTCATGTGAACTTGTAATTCTTGTCTAATTTTAGTTAATCTTCCTTTTATATGAGTTTTATTGTGTTATGTTGCTTGTATGTTTGCTTGTCCATCAAACTTACTTGTTTTATGCTTCTTTATGTGATTCAAGAGAATGTGTAGAGAAGTAAGGAGTATCTCTCTTGGCAATGAACCCTTGACCACGAGAGTGACTTGGGTACATTGAGGATTTAAGGTTGTATTTTGAATTTGTGTCAAATCACAACTGTCTCATATCTCTTGGAGGTGTATGATGAAGACAACCTCCTTTGTAAGATAATTGACGTGTAAATTTTTTAGTTGCATGTGACTAATAGTATGGAAGTGAAATCCAATGACCAAGATCTTCTAAAATTTGATCTTAATCCTATTAGTTTAGCTCTTGTCCTTTAATTTCTATTTAGTTGATCATAATCAAACTCAACTATTCCAAATTGACTTAGATTATTAGAAGTTAGCAAATTTGCACCTAACTACCCTAGATCCATGTAGTTTGACCTCGACTACAATTGATCCCCTATACTTGTGGGTGATTGCTAGGGAGCTATGATAATTTTTGGTTAGAGTAAAAGAACTAATTAGTATTTAAGACTAATTACCATTTTCTACTTTTCATATTGTGATACCTTTTTAGTCTCGTGATTTTCACTTAACTATTGCTTTTGTAGGTTGCATGCATTGTTCTAAGAGGGGTCTTGAGACATCCATCTTCCTAGAATCAGAAATTTAGTGAACCTTTTGCAGCCAAAGAAGAGCAAAGAAAGATGATAAATATTCAAGCTTGAAGGGATTAGAAACATCATTATCTCATTCAACGCCTTCACCATTGCCATCACCCGACCATCATCAAGAATCAGAGATGGTGGAAAATTACCCACTTAAGGATTTTGTTTTCTGGCTACCATCAACATTTGTAGAACCATTCATCATCCTATTACTGAGGCTAACAATTTTTGTATAAACCCACTATGCAGATGATCTAGAAAAATAGGTTTGGAGGAACTCCAAGGGAAGATCCAAATCTCACATTGCTGAGTTTCTACAAGACATGAACACCTTCAAGATTAATGGTGTTCCAACTGAGGGAGTACGTCTAGTCTTGTTCCCGTCCACCCTATGAGATTGAGATGTTGAATGCTTTTCTTACCAAGTACTTTCCTCCTAGCAAGACTTCTCAATCGAGGAGCCAGCTCACCAACTCAAGAAATAGGAAGGTGAAATACTTTATGATACATGGGAGAGATTTAAGGACCTTTAATGACTTTGTCCTCACCATGGTTTGACCATCTGGCTATTGTTACAAACTCCTACAATGTGTTATTCTGCAACACCTATATGATTATGGATGGCGCTGCAAATGGAGCATTGATGAACAAATCCTACAAAGAGGCACATGAAATCATAGAAGATATGGCCCTAGATAATTGAAAATGGAGTTTGGAAATAACCAAACAACTCTACGCTTGAAGTAGCATAGTTGAGAAGTCAAGCGGGAAGCACATTGTTGATGCAATTGACATTATTGCAGCCAAACTTGATGCATTGTCACAAAAGTTTGAAAAGCTAACTAGAAACTCTATCTAAGCAGCTGAGCAAGTATGTGAAGCACGTGGAACCCCTTGTCATGACTCTTCTTCTTGTTTTGCCCCACAGGAAAATGTTGGAGAGGCACCGAGGCAAGCCAATACATTAGGAAGTTTCCCTAACAAGCAACTCTACAATCCCTACTCAAACACCTATAACCCAGGATGGAGAGACCACCCAACTTTCTCTTACAAAAAGAACAATCCTCAGAACCAACAATCAAATCAACATTAGAAGAACCAAGACCAAAATCATCAACAACAAATGGGAAACCTCCAACCAATGAAAAATAACTAGTTGCCTAGATTCAACAACAACATGAACTACAATCAGCCTCAACCTAAGTCCACCTTGGAAAGCATGCTTGAAAATTTCATGTCAACACAAATTCAATAGAATGACGAATTCTATGCACATGGGTTACCTTGAAATATGCTATCACTCAACTTTCTTCTAAAGTAGACAACATTGGTACTCATGAGAAAATGATAGAAAATCAGTTTGTCTAGAAATCTAGAGAATCAAAAAGCCTCTTCTAGTTCATTACCAAGTCAACCAGAGATGAACCCCCATGAATGTAAGTCCATCACCTTGAGGAATGGGAACATTGTTGAAAGACCCTCACTAGTAGATGAGAAGAAAGTTGAAGATGATAAAGAAGAAAATGCTGAGAAAAGTCAAAAGAAGAAAGTTACAACTGAAGGGAAATTATCCTACAAGCTAACTGCCCCTTTTCCTCAATGATTTGCACGCTAGAAAAGAAGATGGAAAATTTCTTAGGTTCATGGATATTCTCAACAAATTTTGTGTCAATCTTCCATTAGCAGAAGTTATTACTAAAATGCCTACCTATGTGAAGTTCTTAAAGAACCTCTTAACTAAGAGGAGGAGGACAAATAAAATGGAAATTTTCATGCTATCTAAGAGGATGAGTTCCATCATTCAAAATAAATTACTGAAGAAACTTTATGATCATGTTTCCTTCACATTGACATGCAAGATTGGTGATACAACATTTGATAAAGGTTTAGTTGACCTTGGGGCCAACATAAGACTTATTCTATTTACACTATGGGAACAACTTGACATTGGAGACCTGAAGCCAACCAAGATAGCCATTCAATTGGAAAATCACACCATCAAATGCCGAAGAGGAATTGTTGAAGATGTACCTATTCAAGTGGGCAAGTGCTTTATCCCTTGTGATTTTGTGGTGATAGATATGAATGAAATTCCATCCAATCCTATCCTCTTTGGAAGGCCCTTCCTCTGCACAGGTGATTGCATAGTCCATGTACATGATGGCAAGATCACTCCTTGAGTAGGAGGAGAGAAAATGGAATTCTCTATTCTAGATGTAATGAAAGCCCCAAATAAGATGGAGAATATCTGCTTGGTAGATTGTATTGACAAGTATCTGGAGGAACACAAAGATTTTTTTTGATTTCCTTGTTGAGTATTGTGAGGAAAGCAAATTGGACACTACCATGGCTAATTTTTTTTGGAAGATGTCCCACCATTTAAGGATGACTGTTGCAAACCTACTACCATGGCTAATTTGTTTTTGGAAGATGTCCCACCATTGAAGGATGACTCTTGCAAACATACCAAGGAGAACAAGGTAGAACTCAAACCCCTTACACCAGGGCTAAGGTATGCTTTTCTTGACTCAAATTCTACTTCTCATGTCATCATAAATGTTAATTTAACTCATGAACAAGAAGTCAAATACTAAACGAATTGTGTTTGCATAAGGAAGTAAACGATTATTCAATCGACAATTTGGAAGGCATCAACCCCTCCATTTGCATGTACATAATTAATTTAGAGGAGGATGACAAAACTTGTATAGAACCTCTTAGATGTTTAAATAGAAACATGATTGAGGTTGTTAAAAAGGAAAATTTCAAATTAAAAGATGCAGGGATCATTTACCCCATAAATGATAGCCCTTGGGTGAGTGCTATTCATGTAGTACCCAAAGGGGGGGGTGAAACTATTTTCAAGGAGGATAACAATGAATTGCTTTAAACCCTATAGCCATCAAATGGTGCATGTGTATAAACTATAGGATATTGAACAAAGCAACCCATAAAGACCACTTTCCATTGCCTTCCATTGATTTAATGCTTGAAATATTTGCCAATCATTCTTATTTCTACTATCTTGACAGATATTTAGGATTTTCCAAATACCAATCTATCTGTTAGATCAGGAAAAATGACTTTTACATGAACCTATGGAACATATGCCTATAGATGCATGTCATTTGGTCTTTGCAACACACCAATGACCTTTCAACATTGCACGATGTCTATCTCCTCAAATTTTATTGAGCGGACAATAGAAGTTTTTATGGATCATTTCGGCATATACATGAATTATTTTGATCATTGTATGTCCAAATTATCTAATGTCCTTGAGCACTGTAAAAAGGTTAACCTAGTACTAAATTGGGACAAGTGTCATTTTGTGGTACAATTCAGAGTAGTATTAGGCCATGAGATTTCTAACAAAGGTATTGAACTTGATAGGGAAAAATAGAAGAAATATAGAAGAGATCTCTACCCTATTTCTAGTGAGCAGTAGCTCGGGTGGTCAAGCATGGGCGTCCCTCACAAAGGGTCCTGGGTTCGAATCCTCCCAGTGGTGCTGCTCAACAATTAGATTCTCGTAGCGTCAGTCGACCTCTGATGCAACTTGGTGAGATACCGATGTGCGGGCGACGGATCTCCCGGGTTTACCATCCCTATCTAGGAATACTTGGGGGGTGGCTCCCCGATCATAAAAAATAAGATTTCTACCCCATCAAATGTCCAAGACGTTCATAGCTTTCTTGGACATGTAGGTTTCTACAGATGGTTCATCAAGGATTTTTCCAAGATAGTCAAACCTCAGTGTTCATTGCTTGCCAAAGATGTTGAATTTATTTTTGATGAAGAATGTTAAGCCACTTTCAGAAAGCTCAAATACATAATTATCTCAACTCTCATCATTCAACCACCATATTGGGATGCTGATGCAATCCTATTTTAGGGCTTCATCTTGTGTCATATTGTATTTCATTCACATCTATACATGTTAGATTACATGCTATTTCCCCTAATATGTGATTTAATGTAAAATGCACTTATAGACATTATTTTCATGTTTTTCAGGCATTTGGACCACGCTTGGATGGTAAAGAGAGAGAGAGAGGAGTGATCCTAGGGTTTCTCCACCCTTAGAGAAATCCAAAGTGAGGTCCAAGGCTCCCTCAACCTTCCCCTAGTGGCCAAAGATCAATTGAAGCACATATATCCAAGGAAACATAAAGATTCAAGTCAAAGTGTTGATATAGAGACCATCACGGTCATGGTGCCATAGAACGGTCGTGCTAGCTCACTCCAAAATCAACAAAGACATTGAAGCAATGCAGGACTCACCAAGATCGTGCCACTCAGAATGGCCATGGTACATTAACTAGAACGGGCATGCCACCTTGCACGGCCGTGTTGTAGCTGATCCAGAATGGCCGTGGAGTAGAGAACAGACAGGAAACTCCAAGCCACCATGGCCGTGGTGACCAACACAGCCATGCCACCCTTATCCCACCATGAGTGTGCCACTTCATGTACAAATCCACCAATGTTACTGTCATTTTTTACCAATTTCACCTCGATCATTCCACCCCACCACGGTCATGGTGACCTCCATGGTCGCGCTACTCACAAAAACCTAGCTACTTTTGCACTTCATTCCCCACTTTACCCCAACTTGACCTATTGATTCCTCCCCACCTATATATATGTGGTGGTGGCTGGATGCCAACATTGACCACCCCTAGCTACTTTCTATCTCCCCATTTTCACATTCCACTGATTACACTCCATTTCTGCCTCCATTCCACTCCATTTCACCATTTTGACCACCAAAACCCTAGTTTCCTAGTGTTTTGACCTTATTCCACCATCATCCTATGCTCTTACTCCTTAGAAGAAGGAGGAAGATGTCTTGTAGTAGCTGAAGAGAAGGATTACTCAATTTACACTAAGCTCCATGGATTCTTATACCTCTTTCTCCCTTATTTTTGTATTTAGCATTTCCATGAGTAGCTAGGCCCCTTAGGTGGGATGTTTGGGACAAAAAATGTGACTTCGATACCATGTTGGGGGAAAATGATATGTAAACATTATAATTTTGTTTTCTAATGATTATGTTCTATTTTTATCTCATTATTCATGAATTGCTTGTTGGTTTCTTCTTGAAATCACCTACAAATGTTGGGAAATTGCTTACTGTATGAATTTTAGGATTTGCTCCTAGGTCTCATTCAAGGATCCCTACCTTGCTACCCATCTCTCTACATGCTAATAAATTCTACTAACCCTAGTTGAGAGATCTAAGTAGCTAGTTTAGAAAAATTTAGTGTACTTAGCATGGAGATTTATCAAGGCTAGAATGTGGGTGATGGGAGGCCTAAAACTCACTTCCACTCCCATTACTAACCTCAACCCCTAATCACCCCAGATCCTCTAACCTAGAAACCTAGGCTTGTTTAGACTCTAATTGAATTACACCTAAACCCTAACCCAATTGAGCCTCACAAGGGTAGTATGAGGTGTTAGGGACTAGTTCCCTTATACTCAACCTACCCTATCCATGGCCACTTAGTAGTCTAGGGTAATTCATTAGCCTCTAGTGAGTTGTTTAGTTTGTTAATATAAACAAGACTATAATGTTCACATGTCACCTCAACCTAATTGATAAGTGCATCCCCCAAATAGCCCACACATCCTTTTATTGCTTAAAAACCCTAATTGCCTTCTTGCTTAGCTAGTGTTAGCTTAATTGGCTCTTTACTTGCTTAGTTAGATTCTTATCTTGTTTTTTCTTTGATATTTCTAGTTTAGGTCTTTAATTTCTCTTTTGACTTATTTGCTAGCTTAGTGAAATGTAGACTTCTTCTTACCTGCCTTAGTATAACTTTCTCCTTTCCTTGCTTGCCTTGTCCTTTCCTGCTCATTAGAATTAATTGTCTAGGGTCAACTTAGGTTTTAATATTATTTTCTCTCCTTTAATTGCTTATTTTCTTAATCATTAGTGTAATCAACAAATCATCTTTAAACCTTCAACCCTAGACTCCAAAGTAAGAACCTAGACCTAAAACTAGCCAAGCTCTAGTTCCCCCTTTTCTCCATGTGGATCAACCCTATACTTGCCTCTCTCCTATACTAAGAAATGACCCCATGCGCTTGCGGGTGTAGTGTTTTAGTGTGTGTGAGTACGTTTGTGTAGGTCCTTTATAAATTTTTAAAGTTATCTCACCGTGTGTCTCAATCTTGTAGGGAACATCTAGTCAAATCCCAATAGATTAATGTGCACACCTCTGGTAGGTCGCACCAAGCTTTCTGCACCATTTGAATTGATGTGTGATGCAAGTGACTATGCCATTGGTGCAATCCTTAGTCAAAGGAAGGACAGCAGGCTGCATGTCATCCATTATGCTAGTAAAATGCTTGATGAAGCCCAAATAAACTATGCCACAACTGAGAAGGAGATGCTAGCCATAATATACACCTTCAAAAATTCCACCAATATCTAGTAAGTTCAAAGGTTTTAGTCCATACAGATCATGCTACCATCAAGTATCTGATGAACAAGAAGGACGCTAAATCACACTTGATTTTCTAGATTTTATTTCTTTACTAATTTTATATTGACATAAAAGACAATAAAGGAATCAAAAATAATGTTACCGATCGCCTATCCAGAGTGACTACAGGTGCAAAAGATGAATTGCCTATTGATGATTACCTTCCCGTAGAGAAGTTGTATGCTATTGATACATTGTAAGCACCATGATTTGTCAACACTGCCAATTTTCTTGCCAAAGGACATCCTACACCTGATTTCACTTACCAACAAAAGGAAGAAATTTCTACATGATGCCAGATTTTATTATTGAATTGACCCAATGTTGTTCAAACAAGGAGCCGAATGACTGATCTGGAGGTGTGTAGTTGACGAGGAGATACCAAGCATCATTTTCAACTTCCATTATTCTTCCTATGGATGTCAATTTGGGGGAGAGAAGACAACTACCAAGATCCTTCTAGCTAGATTCTATTGGCTGACCTTGTTTTGAGATGTTCATGCTTATGTCAAGGCATATGACAAATGTCAAAGGATAGGTGGGATATCAAAGTGAGATGAAGTGTTCGGTGTATGGGGTGTCAACTACATGGGCCCTCCCCATCTTCCTATGGTTACAAATGCATATAGGTTACCTGTGATTATGTCTCAAAATGGGTAGGAGTACCACTGATGCAAATTCTATGCTCAAATTATTTTAGAAAATTATCTTCCCTCATTTTAGAGTTCCAAGGGCCGTTATATCAGATGGAGGGACGTATTTCAATGAGAAACAAATTTAATAATCTTCTCTCCAAGTATGGTGTTACACGTAAAATGTCTAACCCCTATCATCCCTAAATAGATGGATAGGTGGAAGTGTCAAATAGACATATGAAGAACATTTTAGAGAAGCCAGTTTCAAGCTAAAGGAATGATTGGACTCTCAATCTAGACAATGCTCTTTGGGCATTCCAAACAACCTACAAGTCTTCCATCAAGACCACACCATTCTGGCTCATCTATGGCAAGTCTTGACATCTTCCCTTAGGGTTGGAGCATAATCTCTATGGGCAATCAAATTCCATAATTTTGACATGAAGAAAGCAGGAGAGAAAAACTATTGCAACTCTAAGAGCTTGAGGAGATTAGGATGACGCATACGAGAATGCAAATATATATAAAGAGCAGACAAAGGAATGGCATGATAATAAGACCAGGATGAGAGATTTTATTGAAGGAGATTAGGTGTTATTGTTCAACTCAAGGTTGAATCTCTTCCCAGGGAAGTTTAGATCCAAGTGGTTTGGGCCCTTCCTATTCATGAAGGTTTTTCCATATGGAACAATGAAAGCAATCCACTTTCAAAGTTAATAGACAGCGATGCAAGCTATAAACTAATAGAGAGAAGATTAATTAGGGAGCCTCTTGCTCCCTCTCAGATGCATGATTTTAGAAGTTGAAGAGTCTCACTCCAGACTCAAAATGGAGGACCTTGTGAAAGTTGACCCCACATTTAAGATAGATCTATTTAGTCACATTTGCTCAAGAACTTTTTTGTTCCAAAATTTAATTTTCTATGGATAAATGTAACAATTTAGACCCTCATAAAAATATAAATCATCACCATTGCAGGTTCAAAGAAAATGTTAAGAAAATTTATGTTCTGCATAAATCAGAAAGCGCACGACGTGTCCAACATGGAACATGGGCGTGTCAAATGCAGAAAGTAAAGAAAATTCCACAACAGTGCAAAAAACACGATGTGTGTCTTCTTAGAGATGATGGGTCCCTTCCTTGATAGGAATCAACTAAATATCTAAAGATGCCACATGCCGTGTCTAAAATAACACACGACATGTCTTATGGGAAACAAAAACACACGGATCTGCTGTAGCATACACGACATGTTTAAATTAGAACATGTCATGTCTTATAGTGGGACTTCATCGTGAAATATTATGAAGGCTAACACATCGTGTGTTTATCCCTACATGCTATGTCCTCATTGAGCTGATATAAAATAAAAACAAACTCGGATTTTCACATGCCTACACGACGTGTACTAATTGGAACATGACATGTGCCCACGACTGATTTAGGACTTTTAGCCACAAATGCAACCTCCACTCTCATTTCTACCTCACTTACAATGTGTTCCCTCAATTCTTTCTATGTCGGAGCTTGACTATGCCAAGCCTCAGCCTCTGCAGCCACCACTACTATTTCCAATGTTGAATGACACCACCATTCTAGATGATGATCTTCTGTGCTAGTACTTTCCATCTGGCAATGCGGGCATTGGCCTGTCTATTTGATTATGATCATCATGGAAAGTATTAAATTTCTTGACTCTTGAGTTTGATTTTTGTAGTGAGGATATTGTAGATTTCAAGCTTAGGGGGGAGTAACCGGCTGGCAGCATATTTTATTTTCTTGTTATTTCCTTTTCTTAGTTCATGTTCTAGTTTTCGTTCTTCTTGTGGAAAATCCAGTATGATATGAAGCCTATCTTATGTAAGTGGATTTGGAACTCTTATTCTTAATTGAATGGCCTCTTTTGTTGAAAACTATCATTTGTAGAAATTGTAAAAGGCATGCATTAATCAAATAAATTTTTTTGGCCATCAACATGTGCTTAACTCTGGTTTATACTTCTGGCCCGAACATTCATCTTTCACATCATTGATTGCTTAAAACATGTAATGGTTTTGGTTTTTGTGAGTAAATCAGCTTCACAACATCATTTACAATATAGGATGCCCTTGCCAAGCTCTTAGTGCATTTTCAATTATTCTTTTAGTGAAAAAATTTCGAAACAAATGAATGGAATCTAGTTATTATTGCAATTTAGTTGACTCTCCTATGTTTTTTTTTTTAATTTATTATGGCTTATTTCACCTTCATACCCCATAAAATATGGCTAAACCACCCACATATCATGCTAGCCTAGTGTAAGTCTGATCTGGCCATGACGATTAGGTGTTATGTCTTAAAAGAGAGTAAACCACCCCAACCGACATTCCACGCGTCATTAGCCTACATTAGCAGCCGAGTGCTGGAACTTATAATCCATTGTTATATCCTTTTTGGGGATACAAAGGAGAGCAAAACTAAAATTGTTAATATTAACCAAGATATCATCATTTATATTCTTAATAATTGAGAGCTTCAATTGCATATATACTAGTTGTTTGGCTTGATCATATAAATTTTACCTAGTGTTGTTTAGTTGACTGCTTCATTTAAAATGTTACCAACCCCGTTGAACTAATTTTCTTTTTCTTGGGTGTTTAAGTTTAATTCATGGATATGAGTATAAACCTATTGATTATGGTTGGTTTGGTCTCATATACATCTTCCATTTCATTTGATCTATGTATGAACTTGGCAATTCCTTCATTTGTGTTCTATGCTCTTTTTTCTCGAGGACAAGCAATAGTTCAAGCTTAGGGAGATTTGATGTGCACATATTATATATACTTTTTGTCCACTTCCACACACAAATTCAATCCATTTTACTCTCTATTTGGCCTCTAATCATACTTAATTTTTCACCATTTTAGTTATTTTACTCACCTTGTATTTCTGATCACAAGTACATGATTTTTATTAAGGAATGGGGTCAGTCCAATCAAAACCCGACCTTAGTTAATTCCCCAAAAAGTTTGCATACTTGGTAAAGGGGATTTGAAGAAATTGAAGAATACATGAAGTGTGCTATTAAAGACACAAAGTGTAAGATTATAGAGACTTGCTTCCCCAGCTGCTAAGAAAAAGACACGATGTGTTGTTACTAAAACACACCATTTCCTCACATTCAAAATCCATGCTTCAAGGTTCTGGAAACTCACAACATGTGTTTATTCAGAAACACCATGTGCCATTTGCTCAGATCGATTTCAGGTTGCAGCTACATGGCTTCATTGACACACTATGTACCCTTTGTGGAGGCAATTTTTCTCAACAATTACACGCTGGGACATGGCGTGTATTTCTCCGAACATGTCGTGTCTTTGTTAATTTCTACAAAAATTGAAAAGAACTGCCCATCATTTTAAATACGAGAATATCCATATGGGAATTTATCTATTGTCATTTGAAACATATTATGACCAGAGAGAGCTGCAGAACTAAAGAAGGGTGATTTTGGGGAGGAAGAAGAGGTCTCTTGGGAAAGAACCTACATTCTTCACCATTTCTTCTTCAAAGGGTGTTTCATATCTTTTCTACTCTGTCCAAGCTTTTGAGGAGGGAAGATAGTCTGAGTAAGAGAAGCTATAGGGGTGAAATTCTATCCTCAAGATGGAGTTTTACCTCTTTCCACTTCACTCTTTGGGTTCCCTTTTCTTTTCCTCTTTCTAATAATGGAAAAATCTAAAAATTGTGATATGTGTTTGTGTTTCTACATTATGTGTGAGTAGAACCCTTTTTCTTAGGCATGGGAGACTATCTCCCATGCTATTACTCGTGTAAATCACAATTCTTGTTTAATGTTAGTTAATCTTGCTTTTCCCAGAGTTTCTATGGTGTTATATTGCTTGTATGTTTGCTTGGCCACCAAACTTACTTTTTTATGCTTCTTTATGTGATTTGGGAGAATGTGTAGAGAAGTAGGGAATAGATCTCTTACCAATGAACCATTGACCACAGGAGTGGCTTGGATACACTGAGGATTTAAGGTTGTAGTTCGAATTTTGATATACATACGGGAGTGTCATGTCAAATCTGAACTGTCACATATCACTAAGCGGTGTATAACGACGACAACCTCCTTTGCAAGATAATTGACGTGTAAATTTTGTTTTTGCATATGAGTAATAGTATGGAATTTAAATCCCATGAACAAGATCTTCTGAAATCTGATCTTAATACTCTTAGTTTAGCTCTTATACTTTAATTTCCAATTGCTTGATCATAATCAAACTCAACTATTGCAATCCAACTTAGATTGTTGAAAGTTAGCAAATTTGCACCTAGCTAGCCTAGATCCATGTGGTTCAACCTCGACTAAAATTAATCTCATTTACTTGTAGGTGATTGATGAGTTGAGACAATTAAAACTCGCTTGCCTTTGGCAATCAATGCTAGGGCGTAGCCTATGCATAGTCGATCAAGCTTTTCTATGTGTTGCTAATGGAAAGCATCTAAGACTTAATATTTTATTGAGAGAGTTTGAATTTATAAATATATATAATTTATCCAATCACCACATATATAGTACATATCAAATACAAGCTATATCCCACAATGAAAACATGCAACAAAAAAAAGCAATGGTTACAACCATTCTAATGCAATTCCTTAGAGCCACAAGGAATTATCATAACCTAGGGTCTACATATCATGCAGAAACCTATTGTTGATTAATATATATATGCTTGCCAATCTGGGTTTATCAGTTCAATCCTTAAACCGATCAGCTTGCCTCCTGGTCAGTTAGTTGGTCGTCTCCCCAATTGTCTGGACTCCAATCAACCATCTTCTGGGTCCTCCAGTTGATCAATTGGGCCTTGAATCAATTGGTCCTCCATATTATGGGCTCATCTTGTTATAGTAACAAGAATTTAAACTATCCTACCATTACATGTTTATAGAAAAACCTCAAGTTACATTTGATGGGAGAAAAGGTAGGAGAGAATATTAATTTACAATTGGGAGAAAAGGTATAAGCTCAATATGCAAACCAAATAAAATAGGAATAACCAACCACACAACCATGCACATATAATAGGGTAATTGGACATAACTATGCTATACATACACCATCAAAACTTGCTTGTAGGGAGACACATACAAATTGCACATATATCATATATATATATTTCTATTTTGGATTAAACATGGTATTTGATTAGACATAATTATTCACATCACATGCAATAAATAAATGATAAAAACAAAAATCCAATTATATCAATTAATCCAAAATATAGTAGATTGACATGGCTTTGATACCACGATAGGGAAATATGGCATCAAAACTAAAATTTTACCTCCATATTCCCCACAAACCAGTGGATTATGTCAACAACTATATAATGGAAAGGATGGTTTTGAGTATATACCTAGTCCTGGAGCAAGTCCAGTGACATCACCTCATCATTTTAATCGTGAAGCTATCTTCTAGTTGCATTGGGTCGCATTTAGTGTTCCTCTTGGTATCAACCACAAACAACAAGTTGACATTGTCCTCCTAGTGACAGACAATGCCCCCCACACCTCTGTGGAAGTCCACACGGACAACCTAGAACTCTTGTCATCTTGCAAGAATGGAAAGGAAGGAGTTGTCCCTCTCGTTGGTGTACTAGTCACCAACTTTCTCTCCCATAATTGTTCTCCCTTACTATCCCACCCTTTATCGGGTAGGACTTGCTCGAGCTCTCTTGTTTACCACATTTAGAGAAGACGAACAATAGTCAGGGGCAATTGATGCTCATCATTTTAATTGTGAAGCTATCTTCTAGTTGCACTGGGTCACGTTTAGTGTGCCTCTTGGTATCAACCACAAACAACAAGTTGACATTGTCCTCCTAGTGACAGACAATGACCTCCACACCTCTGTGGAAGTCCACACGGACAACCTAGAACTCTTGTCATCTGGCAAGAATGGAAAGGAAGGAGTTGCCCCTCTCATTAGTGTACTAGTCACCAACTTTCTCTCCCATAATTGTTCTCCCTTACTATCCCAACCTTTATCAGGTAGGAGTTGCTCGGGCTCTCTTGTTTACCACATTTAGAGAAGACAAACAATTTTCAGGGGTAATTGATGCGTCTGAGAAGCCCCCAATACTCCTCTATTTATGGGATGGGTTAGGGTTCCCAGTCTGTGTGGGAGTGGAAGGGACTAGAATTTCGAAATTTCACAACCTGTGAATGATGACCTAGTCAGTTTGCCAGGAAAATTGGCTGGCTGGCACGCAAGGCTATCGTTTTTCCCAATGAACTAGTTGTTTTTCATGTTTCCTAATCACATACAAATTAGAAAAACTATTCCAATTAATGCACAAATGAATTCTACACTAATCCTTGATGCAATAAAATTGCACCTCAAACTGGGCATCTCACTAAGTAAGCCGATCGTATTACAACCACAGGAAATCAATTCACTAGGTGAACCAGTCAGTTGGCACCCCATTTCGTGCAGAACTCAACCAATGCAATATCCAATAAATGAGACCCTCCAACCAGTCATTTCACCACATGAGACAATCAGTTGGGAGTCTGATCTGTTGATTTGTTTCTTGAATTGAATACCTAAACACTTTAGTAATTAATACAATTATCATTCATGGTTGAAACTCCTCTTAAATGTCAGTTCATATGTGTGTGACCTATAGATCCCATATTACATTGGCAGTGAATGTCCATAACCAATTACGACATCAAAAGCAATGAGTGGTGCCTAGTCACACATCATTGCTACCCAAGTAAATGGAAAGTTGGAGAATAACTTCAACCTAAAATTTTTGTTTGGTGTTATAGTGTTTGTATAGTTCCTTTGTCATTGATATCTAGATTGAACTCAAGGCATGGAGTAGTTATCCTCTTCAACATTCTATCTATGTTCCTTGAATTAGAGCAGGCTTTCTGACATATATGTAAGCTCAATATCACATATTGACTCACATGTGCATGGCCATGCATTTCTCCGTCTCGCTTATCAAGAAGCCTAGGATATCATACTTCTATAGGAGGAACAAATCCAATCTGCATCACTCACACTCAGTTGCCATGTGTCACAGTCACCCAATCATCATCGTTATGGCAACCCTAATTTAGGATTACATTGGATGATGGCAAACCAAACTGAACGACATGTGATGAGTGTAGTGACTTCAGGTATAAGAACCAAAATCACCCCAACACTGTGAGAGATGACCATGACTACCATTATAATGGTTTTTACATGTCACTCTCATGGTGGATCTATTCGATAGAATATTGTCTAACATGTATCTATGTTCTTGCTTTGATATTGCATGTCATGACTGATGACATTCTGTCATCAACCAACACACATTCTAGTTTTATGTATTATTGTTTTCTACATTAATTCCATAGTAATAATCAACAAGTACATTACAAGTATGTATACTCTTGACATATGTATGATCTCATTGTTCAGGTCCTCAACCCAAAGACATACGTCATTGAGTAATATCGTTCTTTAGATATTTATTATGTTACATCATTCTCTCATGATTGAATAAAAATAGAATAAATTGGAATCTTGTCTTTATTATTAATCAAATCATTTACAATTTTTTCCATTACAATATTCATATGATTGGCTCTCTGTGCATGCATACCATATGTCTTCACCAAGCTTCATGGGTATTCACTCCTCTACTTCTTTTTCCTTCTTTTGTTTTGTTATGAGTAACTAAACCCCTAGGGTAGAATGTTTGGGGCTAAATTATGACTTTGATACAATGTTTGGGGAAATAAATTGTAAACCTAATATTATTTTTTCAATTTCATTTTATATAGATTGTTTTCTACTTATATCTTTTTTCGATATATTATCTTGTGATTTGTTCTTGAAAACATGCATTGTCTCATGATGTATGCTTGAAACCACCTAGACTCTAGAACAAAATGAGTTATATGAGGCTATTTTATGGTATCTCCTTGTTCGAATGAATGGATCCCTATCTATCCCTCTATCTCCTCACATATACATCTCTTCTCTTCATTTAAGGTGGTAGATCTAAGTAACTAGTCTAGAGGAACTTACTGTAATTGGCTTGGAGCTATCTAAAGGCTAGATGGTGGGTGACGTGAGGTGAAATACCCTTATTTCCACCCCCACTACTGCCCCTATCCCCCAATTTCCCTAAGAACTTATATCCAAGAAACCCATACTTGGTTAGATCCTAGTAGGATTTCACCTAAACCCTAATCCAAAGGCTCCTTCTAAGGTTGGATGGGATGTGCTAGGGTGTAGTTTCCCTTCACAAATCTTATTCCATCCATGGCCAAATACTAGTTTAGGGTAATCATCCAACATATATCTTGTTGTTTGGTTTAAAAATATAAATGAATGAGTATGGTTTCCATATTATAACCCCAATATTGGTTCTAGCCACATTCCCCCAAACAAATCACACCTCCATAACTTGCATTAAATCCTAATTTCCTTCTTGCTTTATTAGTGTTGATTTAATTAGTCATTTCTCTTGCTTAATTGATCTCTTGTCTTGTTCATGGTAGATAGGCATTTCTTATGTAGTTAGTGTTACTTATGCTTATTTTATCTAGTTAGTTGTTAACTTAGTTTCTTGTTTTCCCTAGTTGTTAGTTGTTAGTCTAGTGTAGTTTCTTGATTAGCGTGTCTAATTTCATCTTCTAGGTTGTTAAGTAGAATTGCCTGGTTAGTCTAGTGTTAGTGTTAGATTTTCCTTGTTTTCTTTACTCTACTTCCTCTTTTCTTACTTAGTCTTCCTTTATTGTTAATTAGTATTAATTGTCTAAGGTTAAAATAGTTTTTGATTGCTTGTTCTCTTAATTAATTGGTCAACCCTTAGTGTAACAAAACACACCCCAACCAAAACTTGAAATCTCTACACTCCGAAATAGAAAATATAGCATAAACAAACCTATCTCTAGTGCCCCCTTTTCTCCCTTCGGTTTGACCCCAACTTACTGCTCCTATACTACTCCTGAGCCTTTGTGCTTGCAAATTTTCTTAAGAGTGTGTCCATTGGGTCCATACAAATTGAAAAGACCTTGTTGTGTTTGTTGGTATGTATGCCCATAGAGAAATTCATGTGATGATTGTAATGGGATACTTTGTAAATGATTTGAGTAATAATAAAGGCAATTTCCAATCTATATGTTTTAACTGTTTATGAGATGATAGTATAACATGATAGATGTCTAAAGACTTGTTTACTCGACGACGTATGCTTTTAGGTTCAAGACCTAAACGATGAGATCATACGAATGTTAAGAGTATACATTCTTGTTTTGTCCCTAGTCGGTTGTTATTGTGGAAATAACCATAGACACCAATAACACTAAAGACTAGATTGTGTTTTGGTTGATGAAAGAATCTCATTAGTCATGATATAGTGATATCAAGCCAAGCACATAGGTACTTGTTAGAGAACAAGTGTACGAGCGAGACCCATCGTGAGAGTAGCACATGGAACCATGATTAGGTAGTCATAGTCTGCTCTCACAGTGATGGTGGTGAATGTGATTCTTTGACTTGAAATCACTACACTCAACACATGTCGTTGGGTTTGACATCATCAAACACAGTTCTGAAACATGGGTTGTTATAAAGGTGATGATTGGGTGACTTTGACACATGGGGCTTTTGAGGGGTGAGTGATAGATATGGGATTTGTCCCTCCTAAGGGAGTTTGATGTCCATGGCCACTTGATGAGTATGATTGATAAAGGCATGCACATGCATGTGTGAATCCATATGTGATATTGATGTCACACACATCTCACCCAGTCTCTTTGAGATCAAGGAAATGGATGAATGTTGAAAGGATGATTGTACCATGCCTTGAGTTCATTCAGGACATTAGTGACAAAGGAATTATACATTCGTTGTAACACCATTCATAGATTGTAGGATTGAAAGTTGTTCTCCAAATTTCTATTTCACTTGGGTAGCACTGATGTGCGACTAGGCACTGCTCTTTGCTTGTGAAGTCATAAGTGTTATGGACTTTCACTGCCAACGTGAAATGGACCTGCAGGGTCACACACATAGGATTTAACCTGGAAGAGGAGTTTATCCACAAATGATGTTTATATTGATTACTAAAAGAGTTTAGTAGTTCAATTAAACACTCAATTGATTGGTAGCTCAAAATCATAGTGTTCAAGGTGTTGGACCAATTGATTAGAGTATCAGATTGATTGAAACTATAATTGACTGATTTTGCAAAAATCTGCACCCCAACCAATCGGCTCATGTGATGAACCGATCGGATCAGGTTGGTGAACCGATCGGCTCATATGGTGAGTCGATCGACTCATGTGTCATGAAATGATCGGTTCAATTGTTGAACCGGTCGATTCATGGACCAACTGAGATCATTTTGCAAATACAATTTGTCACTTGTACAAATTCGATTTGGACAAGGATTAATATTTGATTAATCAGAAACAAATATGGAAGTCAATTTGAGTTGGACCAGAACTACGAACCGATCAGCTCAGAAGTGAACCGAACGGCTCAGGTGTCCCAAACGATCGGTTCAGGTGTGAACCGATTGGTTGAGGTCACCGAACGATCATTTCAGGGTTGAAACAATCGGTTCAGTTGGCGTAGTTGGTTGTTTTGTGGAAAATTTCAAACCCTTCTACTCCTGCTTTAATCCCTCATTTCTCGGGTTAGAGAACCCTGTCCCTTGACCCTCCTATATATATAGGGGTATTGGGGGCTTCTAAAAGCACAAATCAGAACACCAGTTGCTCTACAAAGTTGTCGTTCTCTCTGGTTTTGGTAACTGAGAGAGCCCGAGCAAGTGCTACCCGATAAGGGAGGCACAATAAGGGAAAGACAACTGCAAAAAGGCAATTGGTTGTAGGAGAGTGTGTCGGTGACTAGTACTCTGATAGGAGGGTGCGAATCCTTCTGATTCCTTATGGGACAAGGAGATCGGAGTTCCAGGCAGTCCGTGTGGATGACTATAGAGGCGGGAGACTTCTGCCGCTCAGAGGACAACTGTGAATCCCGACAGTCCCAGTAAGACTAGGAGTTGTACAAACACCGTCCAAGACCGGAGGTGAAGACCACGCAATCTGTGAGGTAATGTCTACGAGCAAGTCTCGGGACAAGGTAAACCTCTACAAACCATCCTTCCTACTATATAGACGTTGACACGATTCCTTTATTCTGGGTTTGGGAGAAGAAATTTTTTGTTTCCGCTGCCTTCTCTGTCTCCCCTAAAACCTAACAGTGGTATCAGAGCCAGGTTAACTGCTATATACTTTAGGATTATCGATATGATCGATTTTGGTTTGTCGCCTTTATTTATTGCATATGATGCGAATAAAATTGGCTTTATGCATGTCCAATCCTAAATCCACAAATCCCAATGTACATATATGATATGTAATATAAATGCACTCGATGCGCGTCGCCCTTAAATGAGTTTTGTGGTGGATGTATAGCATGGTTATGGTCAATAAACCCTATGTATGTGTGATTGGTTAAATGTGGTTGCCTGCATCTTGGTCTGCACACTGATTCCCTATCTCCTATTCCTGATGTAACTCGAGATAACTCAAGATTTTGTTTCCTACCTTTGTTCCCCCCGAATGTAACTCGGGGTTTCCTTTTTCAAATGTAAAATAGGATAGATCTTTTATTTTCTATTATGTCAAAGAACGGTGGACTTTTTGATGACCGGTTCGAGGAGTGAGATGAGCGGGTGGCGACCTGAGGAGATGCACGATGACCAGTGAACTGATCGGCTGGAGGCACCAATCGATCGGCTGGTGGCACCCAACTGACCAGTCTGATGGCGAGCCGATTAATCATGGAGATGAGTTGATCAAACCCAGAAAGACAAAGCACAAAGTTCATCTTGAACAGGTTGCATGTGATGTGGACCTAGATTGCCGTGATTCCTCTTGGCTCGAGGAATCACATTAGGATGGCATTGCTTTTATCATTTCACATGTTTTCTGTGGGATATAGCATGTATATGATACTTACTATATTGTGGTGATTGGATATGTATATGTACCTATAAAAACCAAATCCCTCATTAAATATTAAAGTTTTAGATGCCTTCCAAATATGACACACGTGAAAAGCTTGATCGGCCAAGTGTGGGAACGCCCTAGCATGCTACACCATCTATCTTGTGGAAGTGTGAAGGATGGATATGTGGGTCTGCCCTAGCAGGGTGCATATTCATCATGTTGGCCTTGGGTCGGACTTAACAAGGTGACCTAGATAGGATCTAGCACCTTGCGGCATGGAGGTGATCATGGAAAGGAGTTGCGCATGACATCTTTCAAGAGTTGCATATGATGTAATTGGCAAAAGTTGTCTACCTGGAAGATTTGGGTTGTGGGTGACAGCCCTAGTTGGTCCATGACTCAGAGGATTTCAGGATCTTGACCCACTAGGAGATTGTATGCTGCAATCTTCTGAATTGATGGTGAGGGCTGTCAATTTGAATCAAAATAGTGGGAGCGGTAATTAATTAAAGGCCTAATTAACTACTATCAAATTCTATTCAAATCAAATCAAATCAAAAGGAGTTTTGACAAATGCAATTTTCTCTTGTATAATGGAAAAAGAATCATCTTTTAAAATGGGAAAATTAATTGAGAATAAATTCCATAACTAGTTAGGGATTGTGAGAAGTGTTCTGCACAATCCAGATATACCGACAGCCCTTGAATCCACTCTATGTGTTCTTAAGAAGAAGGATAGTTCATTGATGGATATCAATGGAACAAAGTCTAAGGACAAAGGTGAGGGAGAGAAGGGTTCTCTTGCCAAACCAATGTCAGAATCTTCTATGCTCAAAATGTGGAGAGGATGGAAGGAACAATGGAAGAAGAAGCAAGAGATAGAGATCTCTACTTCTAGTGTATACATAATAGAGATTAACTTTACTACTTCTTTGTCATGGGTACTTGATACCGGATGTGGATCTCACATTTGTTCAAATGTGAAGGATCTTAAGAGAAGTAGGCCTTTGGGGAAAGGCGAGGTTGAACTATGTGTTGCCAATGGGGCAAGAGTTGCCGCCAGAGCCGTAGGAACCTATGTGTTAACTCTACCTAGTGGGCTAATAATAGAGTTGAAGAACTACAATTATGTACCTGCCATAAATAGGAATATCATTTCCATCTCTTGTTTGGACAAATATGGTTTTGAATTTCTTATTAAGAATGGAAAGTGTTCCATTTCAAAAGATGGGATCTTTTATGGCAGTGCCCCAATGTCTTATGGTCTATACTTGATAGATCTAGATACAAGTGTATACAACGTAAACACCAAAAGGCAAAAACTCAACAACTCAAACAAAACATATCTTTGGCATTGTCATCTAGGGCACATAAATGAGAAACACATATCTAGACTCCATAAAGATGGTTATCTAGACTCTTTTGATTATGAATCAATAGAGACATGTGAATCTTGTTTGTTGGGCAAGATGACCAAGACTCCCTTTTTAGGTAAAGGTGAGAGAGCTAGTGATCTATTAGGAGTCATACATACTGATGAATGTGGGCCTTTTAGAACTAATGCTAGAAATGGGTGTCAGTACTTCATTACCTTCACTGATGACTTTAGTAGGTATGGCTATGTGTACCTGATGAAACATAAGTGAGAAACCCTTGAAAGGTTCAAGGATTTCATGAATGAAGTACATAACCAACTTGGTAAAAGTATTAAAGCACTTCGATCCGATCGAGGTGGAGAATACTTAAGCCAGGAGTTTGAGGACCTTCTACGAGCTTGTGGTATTGTATCACAATGGACTCCACCTGGAACACCACAACATAACAGTGTCTGAAAGAAGGAATCACACTTTACTAGATATGGTGCGATCAATGATGAGTTTTGCTGATCTTCTGATCTCCTTTTGGGTTCATTCTCTTGAAACCACTGTGTTTACACTTAACTGAGTACCATCTAAATCGGTTCAAAAGACACCATATAAGATATGGCACGAGAAGCGTCCCGATTTGTCTTTTATTAAGATTTGGGGTTGTGAGGCTTACGTCAGGAAAATGTTTCTTGATAAGCTTGGACCCAAGTCCGATAAATGTTATTTTGTTGGATACCCCAAGGAAACAAGTGGATACTATTTATACCACCCTACTAACAACAAAGTGTTTGTTGCTAGGACAACTATATTCCTAGAAAAGGAATTTATTTCCAAAGGAAGCAATGGGAGGAAAATAGAGCTTGAAGAGGTTCAAGCCCAACAAGAAAACATTGAACTAGTAGATGTACAAGAGGAACATAGAGATTCACAAGGTGTTGTGGAATCTTAGCCTCCTCAAGTAACACAAGGACCTCATATATCTAGTAGGAAACACCTTGAACCTAAGAGGTTTGGATACCTTGTGACTCAGGAAGGCGGTGAGTTGATCATAGATGATGATCCAACTACCTATCTAGAGGCTATGGAGGGACCATATTTTGAGAAATGACTTGAGGCCATGAAATCCGAGATGGAATCCATGTACTCCAACAAAGTATGGACTTTGGTGGAACCACCTAAGGGGTTAAAACCCATAGGGTGCAAGTGGGTCTTCAAGAAGAAGACTGACATGTATGGCAATGTGCAAACTTATAAAGGTAGATTGGTTGCAAAGGGTTTCTGACAAGTTCAAGGTGTTGACTATGATGAAACATTTTCTCCACTTGCCATGATTAAGTCTATCAGGATCATGCTTGCTATTGCGGTTTACTATGACTATGAGATTTGGCAAATGGATGTCAAAACCACATTCCTTAATGGGAATATAAATGAGGATGTGTACATGACACAACCTGAAGGTTTTGTAGATCCAAAGTGTAAAGACCAAGTCTCTACTATTAAACATGATAAACAAATCATCATATAGTGTGGCAGCAGAAGAATTAAATCTTGACATTATTCAAAATGTATAAAGAGTACATTACAAAAATTTTCCAAATGGGAGTACAACTTTATACAAGCACAAGGATCTAGGTAGAGGAAGACTTAACTAATGCAACATTGTCTCCAAACAAACTACTTCAAACATAAAAGCAACTATGATCATATACTATATGTTCTTTCTTTCTTGTCCTTATCCTTAGCCTTAGGTTCACCAAGCTTCCATGCACACTCTGATCCTATCCTGAATGGTTGGGGTCATCCAGCAAGAGAAAGATAAAAGGTATGTGTTAAAAAGAAAGTATAGGACAAGGAATAATCAACAACATTGCATAATAAAGGATTCTCCATGTTACAAGAGTTTGAGAGAATAAGATAGATATTCAAATAAGAATAAGAGAACTACCATATACAATCACCACAATAATAAATCACATAGCATGAATATATTAAGACACAAACTCATCTCAATGTAGGGTGAGGAACCTACCAGACCACAACCAGGAGGAGAGGGGAAATAACATCCCAAACCTCAAAAATATATATAAAGGGGTAGGGGGACTAAAACCCCAGTGCCCGGCAGGAGGACTAAAACCTCAGTGCCCTGTGGGTGGTTTGTACTCATGTACACTACATTGTCATTTGGCCTAAAATACATCATGCTTAAATAGTCACTTGGCAGTAAAGTGTAAAGTAACAAATAGCATGGGGAATAAAACCCAAATAAGTAACAAGACCATCATAGATCAAAACCATATCCAAGAGTACAAAGAATTAAAACAGTCAACAAGCATCAACATTATACAATGCTTCCAAATATTTCAAAAGAAATGAGCCACATAGGCAATTACAAGATTAAGCACTTCCAAGTAAAGGAGGAAACATATGTAGTAGCATGATTCAAGTGAATGAGCCACAATGGCATAAAATAAGTAAAGAGCCAATAAATGAAATTAGAAGGATAACAAGGCTAGCACAATAATGAGTGGGGTTGGATAAAAGCCCAACTGAGAGTAGGTGTATTGCACATTATCATCACATATATGAATAGAGTCCACATACCCAAAAATAGGTATCATATACAAAATAGGTTGCACATACATAGGAGCCACATACTAGAATAGGGTGCACATACCTTAGATATATACATTACCATCACATCCATCAAACAGATTGTATCACCATCCCATTTTTCCCTAGTTGCAAACATTACACATGTATTAGGTTACTTAAAGGTACTTTAAGTGTAAAATATCCATATTAATAAACCATGAGTAAAGGCTTTGGATTTTGGTTCTGGAAATAGGTCCAACCGATTATTCATATTCTCCTGATTAACAAAACATATTTTATTTTACAAATCGGAGTAAAAATGAATTAATTAGGTATTTTAGAACATTTAACATACTAAAAATGCCATTCAAAGAAAACTTCGGAAAACCCTTGAGAATCAGGTCTCAAAAATCATAAAATCAGATTCTACATTAAAAATCCTTTCCATCGGCTATTTATTCGGATTTTTCTGACCAACGGTTGATTTACTATGAATTAAGTAAATCTGACCAATCAGAAATTAGGAAAAAAACCACGTAGGCAAAAATAAAATTAATTTGGGCGCCACAGTGGCCAGACCCACACTGACATGGGCCAATCAGGTTTGGCCCAGTCACTGGTCCGCGCCTACCTGACTTCGATCAAAGGCGATTTAAGGAAATGCCAAACTACCATTTTGCCCTTCATCGCCACATTGACTTAATCAAACGCCGAGGGTAGCAAGGTCATTTGGAAACACAACCTTCGTTAGCGAGAAACAAGGCTCAGGCCAAATTACGATAATACCCATAGCAGATCAATCGGTACTCACAAGGGCAAGGGCACCCTGGTTGTCACGGGTAACAACCTAACTCCACTGTACACCTCAGGCGCCAACATAAGGCGTACAATAGAGTTAAAATTGCCCGTCCCTGAGTGGATCAAACACACAAATATATAAATGCACCGAATAAAAAGCTTCCATACATAAACCAAATTGTTCATTACATAGGGGCCCGAAGGCATAGGAGTACTACAGAAGAAACTTAATACATGAGAAACTAATTACAGAAGAAAAGAAACATAAACTAAGAGTCCCATTTAGCTTTAGCATCCCCATGATAGATCTGATTTTTGTGAGCCGGCATATAGAGTAGCAATATCATCTTTCTTTCATCATGAGCATCATAAGCAGAAGGTACCTATAAAACATATGCAATTGGTACGCGTCAGCACAATATATAAATATATTGTACTGAGTACGCCTACGCGTCATTTGATTTACCTCTTTCATACTTGGCAATAAGGATAAAAGTAAACTTGGCAGTAATAGGAAACTACACAAATATATCCAAAGTTAAGCAAAAGTTTGTTAACAACAAGGAACATGTATCTTTTAAGCATATTTTCCATCATCTTTCTCATAAATCCGCCACTAATGGCTTTGATGCTTTCAGGCCTTTATGATCTACTACCAAAGAGTTTGAGATCATTTTATATGTGTGATCTACTACCAAAGAGTTTGAGATCATTACACATGTGATCTACTACCAAAGAGTTTGAGATCACTTCCATGCACTAGTCTACCAAGTACTCATATGATGGACACTATATATATTATGTTTGCAGGTGTTTGAAACAATACATATAGAAATTCAAGCAAAATATCAAATCATGCATAGCATCATACAAGACATTCATTTCATTCAATATCTTATGCCAAGGGTTCTACATATTCATATATCTCAAGCATTAAATATAGTAGGCCAAAAAGAGGTAATGGCGTACCTTCTACTCAGAAGTGGGGAGTCCAGAGATGCTCCTCACTGGTACCTTTGATTTCCTGAAATTATTGGAGATTTGGTATTTATTAGATATATTGTTTGAATTACACATATTCTAAAGAGTATATAAAAAGGCCCTTTATAGATTTGGAGTCATGAGATTAGAGTATGGGTCTTAGAGTATGGAGTTGAGTCCAAGATTATTATTGTCACATCAGAGTAGGATCATAAAGTCAGAATCATGGTCTGGAGATCATATTAATTAATTATGCACATATTGGTAGGTCAAAATATGAAAAAGAGTGATAAATTGGTTTTGTTGATAATTGAGCAAAAAGGATCTAATCATTTCATGATGATATAGATGCAAAAAGATGATGATCACAGGTTTTTGGTAATTTAAATAGATCTGAGTATTTTCTAATTAATTAATCAAGATATGAACATATTTAAACATGAGAATTTACTCGAGTCATATTTAGGGTCAACAGATGTCAAAATCGTGATCCTCGTATTCTTCTGATCAAAATGGAGTATTTATTCGTATTTTTCTGACACTCCTACTATTTTTAACGAATTTCCCAAGATTGGGTCATAAACTGAATTTCGAGTTGATAAAAGAAAAAAAAGAAAAGCGTGGACCGTTGGATGTTCAGATCCAACGGTCCAGATCTCGCGCATATGTGTTTAAGACGGCTGAGGTGGGTCAAGGGCTGCTTACTTGGCGAACTGTGGTTCGTCCACCTGGATCTGAGTCAGCTTGACGTGGACCCGCGCGATTGGTCCAACTAAGCCAAGCGGGTCCTCCTCCTTCTTGCTCCACTCACGAACAGCAGGTAGGGGAGGTGGACTCCGGCGAGCTCGGGCGGAGGCTGTGCTCGTCCTTGCGTGAGAAGGGGGTCAGGTTCACCTTCGGGAGGCGGATCCAAACCCGGGCGGCTAGCTTGCAGGTCGCAGCTCCCCACGAGATGTTGGGTCGACCAAGAATCCGGCGAGTTGTAGAGCTCGCGGCGGAGGGTGAAGGTAGCGGGAGGAGCAGACGATGAAGCTTCAAGGTGAGGGGACGCTAAGGTGGGTGAAGGTGCCTCAGAGCTTAGGGAGTACCCAATTGGGGACGAGCAGGCCAGTAGGAGCCTCGTCCAGCAGCTCGACGGCGGCGGATAGACTGGAAGAGGGAAAGCTTGAGGGTGGAGCGATGCCGGCTTGCTTCGGGCGAATTGGAGGTAAGGGTGAACTAAAGAGGTGTCGGCGGAGCTACGAGGGGGTTTAAGTAGGCATGAGGTTGGTTGAGGAGTGTATGCCCAATTGGGCTCAGCCGCGGTTGGAGACGGGGACTCGCTGGTGAGGTCGTGCGAGGGGTTGAGGTCACGTTCGGGGGTCGTGTGAGAGGTCAGAGAGTTCGTGGAAGCGAGGTGGAGGCAACGCCTTGGTTAGTTGCTCGCGAAGCAGCGTGGAGTGGCGAGGAGTGGTCCGAGGTGGCTGTAGCCACGTCTCTGCGGGTCAATCGGAGGAAGAGGACGACCGGATGGCCGTCCGATCCACTCAGGATCCATGGACGCGCCATCCGATGGTCATCATTGCTCAGGAGAGTCGGGTGACGTCAGCGCCGCGAACCAGGGAGGAAAATTAATCGAAACTATGCCTTGATGATTGAAATCGTGACACATATTTGATTAAACATTAATAGAACTAAAAAAAAAATCGTAGAGGGAGCTAGGAATGTCCAAATGACATGAAATTTGGACCATAGCTTCACCATAGCATACCCCACATGTTGTTAAAGTTTGGGGTCGAGATTCCTATCATTGAGTGATCTATTAATCTTTAGGTGAATCAGGGTTTTAAGATATACTGAAGATTAAAGGAACAAAGTATAAAAGAATTAGGAAACTCACTTTATCACATCCTACTCACCTTAAAAGAAATTTTGTCCTAAAAATTAAACTAGAGGAAAGAGGTGAGGAAAACGTCGATCCATGTCTGTTCGTAGCTCCCAGGTGGCATCTTCTGCACCGTGATGGTTCCACTGTACCTTCACCATCGGAATCTGCTTGTTCCTGAGCTCCTTTACCCTAGAGTCGAGAATCTTTGTAGGTTGTTCTGGATAAGAGAGATTCTCCCGTAACTCAAGAGGCTCGTGATTCAGCACATGACTATCATCCTTCACATACTGTTTCAAGTTGGATACATGAAAGACATTATGCATCATGCTGTACTGCGGAGGGAGAGCAAGTCGATAAGCACATTCTCCAATGCGCTCCAGAACTTCAAAAGGACCCACATATCTCGGACTAAGCTTTCCCTTGTTCTTGGCTATGGCACGGATAGGTCTGATCTTCAAGAATACATAGTCGCCATCATTAAACTGTCTGTTCGATCTGTGTGCATCCGCATATGACTTCTGACGATCCTGGGCCCGTTTCAACCTCTGCTTGATCAAAGACACCTTATCAGCATATAATTGTAACTCCTCGGACTTTAGCATCTTCCTTTCCCCAACTTCATCCCAATGGAGAGGGGATCTACATGGCCTACCATAGAGAGCTTCATAGGGTGGCATATCAATACTAGATTGATAGCTATTATTGTAAGCGGACTCTGCTAATGGAAGGTAGTAATCCCAAGATCCTCCCCAATCTAAGACACATGCTCTGAGAAGATCTTCTAAGATTTGGATAGTACGTTCTGACTGGCCATCAGTTTGAGGATGATATGCTGTGCTGAAGTTCAACTGTGTGCCCAGCTCATTCTGCACCTGCTTCCATAAATGTGATGTGAACTTTGGATCTCGATCTGAAACTATCGAAACTGGTACTCCATGCAGTCGTACAATCTCCTTTATATACAACTCAGCAAGCTCAGGAACCTTGTTTGTAGTCCGCATAGGTAAGAAATGTGCAGACTTGGTCAACCGGTCTACTATGACCCAAACCGCATCATGACCCCTCCTGGTCCTGGGTAGTCCCACCACGAAATCCATGGTGATATTTTCCCATTTCCATTCAGGAATTGGTAAGGGTTGCAATAGACCACCGGGTCGTTGATGCTCGGCCTTAATCTGCTGGCAAGTGAGACACTTAGAGATAAACTCAGCAATATCATTCTTCATACCCCTCCACCAAAAGTGTCTCTGCAGGTCCTTATACATCTTAGTAGATCCAGGATGTATGGAATACTTAGACCCATGTGCCTCTTGCAGGATACGCTTCTTAATCTCTGACTCTTCAGGTACCCACATCCTATGCTTGTACCTTAGTCCACCGTCCATACCAACAGATAGATGTGTCTGGGGCTTTGCCACAAGAGTTGTCATCTCCTCCAATCTAGGGCTGTTCTTTTGAGATATCAGGAGTTCAGAAAGAAGACTAGGAATAATATTGATATTTGCCAAAATAATAGAGCTAGATTCTGCTTGAGATGACCCAGAAGATGAAGGTTCCAGATGCATTGATGCACAAATCGACTTCTTACGACTAAGGGCATCAGCTACCACATTGGCTTTGCCTGGATGATATGCAATAGTGAAATCATAATCTTTAAGATACTCCAACCATCTCCTCTGTCGAAGATTGAGATCTTTCTGAGTCAAGAGGTATTTGAGACTTTTGTGGTCTATGAATATATCAAAAGTAGCACCATACAGATAATGTCTCCATATTTTGAGAGCAAAGACAATGGCAGCTAATTCCAAATCGTGAGTTGGATAATTGACCTCATTAGGTTTCAACTGTCTAGAGGCATATGCAACAACTTTACCGTCTTGCATGAGGACACAACCCAGACCCATTTTAGAAGCATCAAAATAAATTACAAAGCCATCATTCCCAGAAGGTAGGGTCAAAACAGGAGCAGAAGTCAAGAGAGATTTCAATTCTTGGAAACTAGCTTCACACTCAGAAGTCCAAACGAATTTGGCATCTTTTCTGGTAAGTTTAGTCATGGGTAGGGCTATTTTACTGAAATTAAGGATGAAACGATGGTAATAGCCAGCTAGGCCAAGAAAACTACGAATTTCAGAAGCATTGGTAGGGGCTTTCCAATCAAGGACAGCTAGAACTTTGGCAGGGTCAACAGAAATTTTCCCACCCGAAATGACATGGCCAAGAAACATGACTTGGTCAATCCAAAACTCACATTTAGATAATTTAGCATACAATTTCTGGGCTCTCAAAACATCAAGGACTTTCTGGAGATGTTCACGATGTTGATCAACAGAATTTGAATATATAAGAATGTCATCAATGAAAACCACCACAAAGCTGTCAAGGAATGGCTGGAAGACAGTGTTCATCAGATTCATAAACACTCCAGGAGCATTAGTCAAGCCAAATGGCATCACCATGAATTCATAATGTCCATATCGAGTTCTGAAAGCTGTCTTTGGAATATCACAATCTTTTACTCGTAATTGATGATAACCTGATCTAAGGTCAATCTTGGAGAACACAGTGGCAGTACGAAGCTGGTCAAACAAGTCATCAATTCTTGGAAGGGGATATTTATTTTTAATGGTGGCTTGGTTGATCATGCGATAATCAATACACATTCGCATTGACCCATCTTTCTTTTTGACAAAAAGGACAGGAGCACCCCAAGGAGAAGTACTAGGACGGATGAAGCCTTTATCAAGAAGTTCCTCTAGTTGTTTCTTGAGCTCTGCAAGCTCGGCAGGTGCCATCCTATAAGGTGCCTTAGAGACTGGTGCGGTGCCCGGTGCTAACTCAATTGAGAACTCAATCTCACGATCTAGAGGCAGCCCTGGAAGCTCCTCAGGAAAAACATCCGGGTAATCTCTCACCACATCCAAGCTCTCTATAGGTCTCACCTTAGGATCAGGCATGGATACAACAGCAAGATAGGCTCTACATCCTTTGGCAATCAAAGTTTCGGCTTTTAGAGAAGAAATAATCATATTTCGGTTTCTTTCTTTTCTCCCAGAAATAGTCAAAGGTTTAAAATTAGATGCACAAAAGACTATTTTCTTGCCTCGGCAATCAAGCATAGCAAAGTTGGAGAAGAGCCAATCCATCCCCAAAATTAGGTCAAAATCTTCCATATCAAGAAGAATGAAAGCAGATTGAAATTTATGGCCACCAAAAGAAAAAGGCAAGGTTTTAGTTTTCTGAAGAGAAGTATAAATTCTGCCACTGGGAGTTGTCACATCCAAGATATAACCTAGATCATTAATCTCTAACTTAAGCATAGAAGCAAGGTTTCTAGATATGAAGGTATGTGTTGATCCTGAATCGAATAGGGCCACAACAGGATGATCTTGGAGACATATCATACCTACATTATGATTTTATATGAGATCATGGTTTTCAAAGATTTATTACAATAAAGAAATTTTAACATTATTACCTTCAATCAGACGGTTATCATTGGCTTTAGCTTCCTCTGCATCAATTGCAAAGACTCGGCCCTGACGATGTTCTGGCTGAGCCTGAGCTATGGGGACAGCTGGTTGAGTAGGTGGAGCTCCAAGCTGAGGTAATGGGGCAGGACGATTCTGAGGTGCCCCCTGGACCAGATTTGGGCAATTGTACCTCATATGCCCTTCATTCTTGCAGTAGTAACACACTGGTTTCTCAAACCTGCATTTTCCGGGGTGCGAACCTCCACAGTTTCTACACCTGACGTGCTCATATGCCTGTCCACGGTGTGATCCACCTCGGCCTCGGCCTCCCCGATTTAGTCCTCCTCGGTATGATTGACCTCTATGGTGATTTCCTCCTCCTCTGCCCATGCCATGGCTGTTAGGCTTCTTCTTGTCATGCTCCTTTGCCTTGCCCTTGGTGACAGATGCATCGGTTAGACCCAGGTATCCCAAGCTCGGTGTTTTGCTCTTCCCTAGGGTTCTTTCTTGGGTAAGGGCGTTGTTGATGGCAGCTTCAAAGGTAGGATGGGTGGAGGTGCAAAGGTGAACTTTGATTTCTTGGTTAAGGCCATCTATGAAGTGTTCAATCTTTTCATCTTCATCAAGGTTGCGAGCATGACGCTCTAGGAGTCTAAAGGCCCTAACATAGTCAGCAACAGATAGGTTTCCTTGGGTGAGGTTATTGAACTGTTTCTTCTTCTCCTTCCTAGCTGATATGGGCATGAAACGGTTGGTAAAGATCCCCTTAAACTCCTCCCAACCTATGGGGGCATCTGGAAGTTCTCGTGTATGGTAATAATTTTCCCACCACAACTTCGCGGACCCCCTAAGTTGGTAGGTAGCAAAGGTGACCTTATCTTCCTCAGGACACTTAAGGGCTCTAAAGGCATTTTCAACAGATATGATCCATGCATCGGCTTTATCTAGGACTTCACCTAAGTCTTCTCCATGAAAGGTTTCGGGTTTGAGTTTAAGGAAGTCACTAATGGTGGTTCCATGGTTGGTCCTAGAGGATGAGGCACTATTGCTGGTTTCTTTTAGGGCTAGGGCATGCATGCATTCCAACATCACCTTCTTTTGTTCTTCCCAACTGCCTACAGCCTTGGTCTTATTAGGGCGTGATTCAGATTCATCACCAGAGCCATCACTAGATCTTGTTCTCTTGGACCTAGTTTTTGGAGGCATCTGCAAGTTTGTATAAAAGGCAGTTTAGAGATTTATTTGAGATAGATCATAAAACAAGTGTTAAAGATTTAGCAATCATGGCATATATTTTTCCAATTTTTCATGTCTTTTAGTTGTTCCCATTTTCCTAATCTACCCACATAATAGAGAGAGTATATCATCGATCATGGTCATGAGAGAGAAAGTAGATGAGAAAACCTAGTGTATATTATTCACTAAATAGGTTGGTTGGGGGGTAGTCCTTAATTGAGAAAAGATGAGAGGAAGGATTTTTCTAAGGTAAGGGTGCCCACTTTAACCATAATTGCGTTAGCCAGGCAGATAGCTTGCGACGGGAACCCTCACACCGTGAAAACGGATGGGGAGAGTATTATGTCAGAACCTTCCGCAAGGTACCCTCCTAGACACCTCGGCAATTTACTGCTAAATGTGGGTTACCCTAGGTCTAGGTAAGGTTACTAATTATTTGATACATCTATATTGATTCATGTGCCCGCTCTGATACCATCTGTCACGGGTTAACAACCTAACTCCACTGTACACCTCAGGCGCCAACATAAGGCGTACAATAGAGTTAAAATTGCCCGTCCCTGAGTGGATCAAACACACGAATATATAAATGCACCGAATAAAAAGCTTCCATACATAAACCAAATTGTTCATTACATAGGGGCCCGAAGGCATAGGAGTACTACAGAAGAAACTTAATACATGAGAAACTAATTACAGAAGAAAAGAAACATAAACTAAGAGTCCCATTTAGCTTTAGCATCCCCATGATAGATCTGATTTTTGTGAGCCGGCATATAGAGTAGCAATATCATCTTTCTTTCATCATGAGCATCATAAGCAGAAGGTACCTATAAAACATATGCAATTGGTACGCGTCAGCACAATATATAAATATATTGTACTGAGTACGCCTACGCGTCATTTGATTTACCTCTTTCATACTTGGCAATAAGGATAAAAGTAAACTTGGCAGTAATAGGCAACTACAACAATATATCCAAAGTTAAGCAAAAGTTTGTTAACAACAAGGAACATGTATCTTTTAAGCATATTTTCCATCATCTTTCTCATAAATCCGCCACTAATGGCTTTGATGCTTTCAGGCCTTTATGATCTACTACCAAAGAGTTTGAGATCATTTTATATGTGTGATCTACTACCAAAGAGTTTGAGATCATTACACATGTGATCTACTACCAAAGAGTTTGAGATCACTTCCATGCACTAGTCTACCAAGTACTCATATGATGGACACTATATATATTATGTTTGCAGGTGTTTGAAACTATACATATAGAAATTCAAGCAAAATATCAAATCATGCATAGCATCATACAAGACATTCATTTCATTCAATATCTTATGCCAAGGGTTCTACATATTCATATATCTCAAGCATTAAATATAGTAGGCCAAAAAGAGGTAATGGCGTACCTTCTACTCAGAAGTGGGGAGTCCAGAGATGCTCCTCACTGGTACCTTTGATTTCCTGAAATTATTGGAGATTTGGTATTTATTAGATATATTGTTTGAATTACACATATTCTAAAGAGTATATAAAAAGGCCCTTTATAGATTTGGAGTCATGAGATTAGAGTATGGGTCTTAGAGTATGGAGTTGAGTCCAAGATTATTATTGTCACATCAGAGTAGGATCATAAAGTCAGAATCATGGTCTGGAGATCATATTAATTAATTATGCACATATTGGTAGGTCAAAATATGAAAAAGAGTGATAAATTGGTTTTGTTGATAATTGAGCAAAAAGGATCTAATCATTTCATGATGATATAGATGCAAAAAGATGATGATCACAGGTTTTTGGTAATTTAAACAGATCCGAGTATTTTCTAATTAATTAATCAAGATATGAACATATTTAAACATGAGAATTTACTCGAGTCATATTTAGGGTCAACAGATGTCAAAATCGTGATCCTCGTATTGTTCTGATCAAAATGGAGTATTTATTCGTATTTTTCTGACACTCCTACTATTTTTAACGAATTTCCCAAGATTGGGTCATAAACTGAATTTTGAGTTGATAAAAGAAAAAAAAGAAAAGCGTGGACCGTTGGATGTTCAGATCCAACGGTCGAGATCTCGCGCATATGCGTTTAAGATGGCTGAGGTGGGTCAAGGGCTGCTTACTTGGCGAACTGTGGTTCGTCCACCTGGATCTGAGTCAGCTTGACGTGGACCCGCGTGATTGGTCCAACTAAACCAAGCGGGTCCTCCTCCTTCTTGCTCCACTCACGAACAGCAGGGAGGGGAGGTGGACTCCGGCGAGCTCGGGCGGAGGTTGTGCTCGTCCTTGCGCGAGAAGGGGGTCGGGTTCACCTTCGGGAGGCGGATCCGAACCCGGGCGGCTAGCTTGCAGGTCGCAGCTCCCCGCGAGATGTTGGGTCGACCAAGAATCCAGCGAGTTGTAGAGCTCGCGGCGGAGGGTGAAGGTAGCGGGAGGAGCAGAAGATGATGCTTCAAGGTGAGGGGCCGCTAAGGTGGGTGAAGGTGCCTCGGAGCTTAGGGAGTACCCAATTGGGGACGAGCAGGCCGGTAGGAGCCTCGTCCAGCAGCTCGACGGCGGCGGATAGACTGGAAGGGGGAAAGCTTGAGGGTGGAGCGATGCCGGCTTGCTTCGGGCGAATTGGAGGTAAGGGTGAACTAAAGAGGTGTCGGCGGAGCTACGAGGGGGTTTAAGTAGGCACGAGGTTGGTTGAGGAGTGTATGCCCAATTGGGCTCAGCCGCGGTTGGAGACGGGGACTCGCTGGTGAGGTCGTGCGAGGGGTTGAGGTCACGTTCGGGGGTCGTGTGAGAGGTCAGAGAGTTCGTGGAAGCGAGGTGGAGGCAACGCCTTGGTTAGTTGCTCGCGAAGCAGCGTGGAGTGGCGAGGAGTGGTCCGAGGTGGCTGTAGCCACGTCTCTGCGGGTCAATCGAAGGAAGAGGACGACCGGATGGCCGTCTGATCCACTCAGGATCCATGGACGCACCATCTGATGGTCATCATTGCTCAGGAGAGTCGGGTGACGTCAGCGCCGCGAACCAGGGAGGAAAATTAATCGAAACTATGCCTTGATGATTGAAATCGTGACACATATTTGATTAAACATTAATAGAACTAAAAAAAAAATCGTAGAGGGAGCTAGGAATGTCCAAATGACATGAAATTTGGACCATAGCTTCACCATAGCATACCCCACATGTTGTTAAAGTTTGGGGTCGAGATTCCTATCATTGAGTGATCTATTAATCTTTAGGTGAATCAGGGTTTTAAGATATACTGAAGATTAAAGGAACAAAGTATAAAAGAATTAGGAAACTCACTTTATCACACTGGTCATATCCTGACCCAGCTTCTTCCACTGGCAACAATGGCGAGGGAGTAGCACAGGGGAACCAAAAGCTCGAGTCAATCTTGGGTTCTGAAAGAGTCCGGCTCAGGATCTATCTGGATGTGTTCGTCGATTCCCGGTGATGGAGGATGAGCCGAAATAGGGTGAAAGTCGATGCGGAAAAATGACCAGAGGCCATTGAGCAAAGAAGAAACAGAGGGGTTGAACCTCGAGTCCACACTGCTAGAAACAAGAAGGAAAAGCTCGGCTAAGGCTGTCTGTACGATCTCGGGGTCAAGGCGAAGGCGGCAGTCTCGGTGAGGGAAGAGGAGACCCACTTCTCAAAAAGGCTCATGGTTGCGACAACACCCTACAGCAGCCCTATAGGGCCCATCGATTGTGGCCGACATACGCAAGGCTAAGGGTTGGGAATCAAATGCGAGTTCAAGGCGAAGTGAACGGAGGCGGCAGCGAGGTCAGAGGAGCATCAGAGCTGGGAAAAGCTAGGCGCCACTGGAAGCCAGAACCGAGGTCTATAGGACCCGCGGGACGAGAGTGTCGAGAGGTAAACTAATAGACCGAGATTGAATAACAAGTGTGGTAGATGCTTACCCAATCATCAATTTGGGGTAAGGCAGTGCGAAGCACCGCGGTGAGCTCACCGTCGCCGGAGGTGAAGGTCGACTAGGTCGGGATGCCTCGGGTAAGGAGGGGTAAAATTCGAGGAGGAGGAGGAAGGCTCGAAGGCAGAAGGTGCTTGACGATGCCTTATCTAGGTCAGAGGGTGACCCTTGAATCTGCTGTGAGTCGGTGTGGAGAGGGGGTGAGAAGGTGAGAGAGGCATTTTGCCTACAGGACATCTCGAAGGTCGAGTAAAGGATCACCAAACCCGTCGTGGGGAGACGAAGCTAAAGGGATAGAGATCGCGCAAAATGGTGGAGAAGGGAGAGAGAGAGACGCGGAGGAGCTGGGGCGCCGCGTCTGCTCAGCTGATCGGAGGTAGGGGACGAAGTCTTAGCCATTGGATCGGATCTAGACTAATTAGGAGCCGTTGGATGCGAGTCTACTATGGACCCGGGGCGCGTGACAAGGGAAAATAAACTGAACTATAGCGTTACAATTGAATAAATGAATCGATCAATGCACTACACTATATTAAAAGCTTATAAAATCATTTTGAGGGGTCAAATGAACTCCAAAAATCACCAAATTTGGACCATAGGTTCATACTGATGCATATTACAATGCTATATAATTAGATCCACGTAAAATACATAATATCGCCATTAATAAATATGTAGCTCATAAAAGAGTATAATAATATATTAAAAAGAATGAATTATATGAAAATACTATAATAATAAGAGGCATGTGAGTAAATTCGATATATACAACACATTAGGATACAAATAATCATTTCTCAACAAAATAACATATTAATATGAAATAAAATCATATTTTGAGGAGAGAGAAACACTTAAGGTTAATATACACATATATGAACTCAAATACATATTATTAATAACATATTTATCCAAAAAGCTCCAAATAAATATTATCTAATAATATTATCCCATAAATGACCAAATTACATAATTAACCCTAACTTATCTCCTAATGTGGGTTATTTGCGCAAACACCCCTTCATTTACATAAATGAGGGTAAATAGTGATTTCAACATCAAATTGTGCTCTAATTTCACAAGGAGTCCAAAAATGATTAAAAAGCATGGGAAATTTATGGAAAAGGTCCAAATGGACAAAAAGGCAAAGAAAATCTCAAAAGTGGGTAAATTGCAGGGAAGACCCTGAGTTTCAGTATGTTACAGCACACCACCCCTTAAAGAGGATTTTGTCCCCGAAATCACAACAAGAGGAAGAGAGGGTGAGTGTGCAACAACCCAACCTTAAACACTAGGTTATAACCCTTAATCTAGGGTACCACATAAAATCTACATAGGTGAGGTGTCACTAAGGTTTCCACAAGACCTATAGCCTCTTACTAACATTTTTGCCTTATTAGTATAATCTACATCCTGAAGAGGTATCTTATATATCATACTACTACTTGTGCCACATTTTAATCAAAACAATTATATCTCAATATTATTTCATGTGTATTTCCCTCATCAAGGGTTTTAAGCACAATTAGGGTTTACTAAGCCATTTCAACATTAATTAATGTATTAGGTTAAAAACCTTAATAACATGAATTCATTTTCCATTATCCTCTTAAAACTATCATGTAGAATTATCACAAATTATTTCATAGAAAAGGTTAATATTATCCAACAAGTTATTGAGCCTATTATAATTCCAAATAATGTTCATATTACACATTTTCATATCATCTTTTATACTCATATTAATGACATCATTAATCATTTTCGTCCATTACACTTTGTATTATAAATTATACATATTTTACTTCACATTAGGCATTTAATCATGTTTGAGTCATTATATGCATTTTAGTGAATATGATGTAACACATTAAATATTAATGAATGAATTCATATATCAAGTTATGATGAGGTGTTCATTAGAGAACAAGGTGATATACCTTACATATATATTGGTAACTCAGTGACTAAAATCCATTTACATGCATTAAGGTATATTATGTGATGATGACACCTAATGTCATTAATGTATCATGAAAGGCATTAAGGGTATATATATGTGTATATGTTGTCAAAGCTAAATGATTACATATGAGGGTTTAGGTCAACATGATCATTACATGTTAAAACATCCTTAGGGTGCATTATCCATACACATTTTACCATTAGGGTGACATAGTCAACGTTATGTATATTCACCATTAGTAACTTGTTTATTATGTGCATCAAGAATATGTGAAGGTTCAAGTACATGAACTATCTCTATATGACTTACTACATATTCACGTGTGTATAAACAAACAAGTTGAATTACAAGTATAATGTGTTTGGTAAATTCTTGTTCACATAAGTTATTATGTACATTAGTCCACATGGATATGGTTTCTCACTCCAAGGGTATTTGATTTTGCTTTTAGTTGGGATTCCATCCCCCTAAAGAGGGATTTCATCCTCGAAATCAGATTTGCAAAACCAAATAGGGTACTAACACCATTACCCTCATACCACCCCTTAAAAGGGTTACTAAGTCAAACTAATCTAAGGGTAAAAGGGTACACAAAACTCACTATAAGGATTTACTAACCAAGCCTCGAGGTGCAACATAGGGTACACTAAACCCTAAACATGGGAGTATAAGGTAAGGATGATTTTTGTGTAAGAGATCAAATCATCACTTAAGGTTTTCCTAAGGTATTCAACAATTAGTCAACATGCCCAAAGATAGACTATTTCGAGCTGTCTGTATCAGATCAGGCCAGGCCAGGTCATATGAGCTCAGGAGTCATCGTTACCAAGCTAGTGGGGCGGAGGAAAATATTGCCATCCCCCAAGCTCTGACCCTTTCTAGACACCATCCCTTCAACTTATTGCTCTAGTAGCTTCTCAGTAGACAATTTACCAAAAAGTTGACAATTTTTATTTTTAATTAATTATTATTATGATACTAAATCAAACTTTCATGCTAGGTCAACTCAAAGGTGAAAAACTAGATAAAGGGAAACTATATACTCTAGGGAGACAAGTTTTTGAATTAGTCAAGAATCTGACTACCTTGATGCTCTGATACCATGCTGTAAAGACCAAGTCTCTACTATTAAACATGATGAACAAATCATCATATAGTGTGGCAGCGGAAGGGTTAAATCTTGACTTTATTCAAAATGTATAAAGAGTACATTACAAAAATTTTCCAAATGGGAGTACAACTTTATACAAGCACAAGGATCTAGGTAGAGGAAGACTTAACTAATGCAACATTGTCTCCAAACAAACTACTTCAAACATAAAAGCAACTATGATCATATACTATATGTTCTTTCTTTCTTGTCCTTATCCTTAGCCTTAGGTTCACCAAGCTTCCATGCGCACTCTGATCCTATCCTGAATGGTTGGGGTCATCCAACAAGATAAAGATAAAAGGTATGTGTTAAAAAGAAAGTATAGGACAAGGAATAATCAACAACATTTCATAATAAAGGATTCTCCATGTTACAAGAGTGTGAGAGAATAAGATAGATATTCAAATAAGAATAAGAGAACTACTATATACAATCACCACAATAATAAATCACATAGCATGAATATATTAAGACACAAACCCATCTCAATGTAGGGTGAGGCACCTACTGGACCTCAACCAGGAGGAGAGGGGAAATAACATCCCAAACCTCAAAAATATATATAAAGGGGCAGGGGGACTAAAACCCCAGTTCCTGGAAGGAGGACTAAAACCTCAGTGCCCTGTGGGTGGTTTGTACTCGTGTACACTACATTTTTATTTGGCCTAAAATACATCATGCTTAAATAGTCACTTGGCAGTAAAGTGTAAAGTAACAAGATAGCATTGGGAATAAAACCCAAATAAGTAACAAGACCATCATAGGTCAAAACCATATCCAAGAGATCAAAGAATTAAAAGAGTCAACAAGCATCAACATTATACAATGATTCCAAATATTTCAAAAGAAATGAGCCACATAGGCAATTACAAGATTAAGCACTTCCAAGTAAAGGAGGCAACATATGTAGTAGCATGATTCAAGTGAATGAGCCACAATGGCATAAAATAAGTAAAGAGACAATAAATGAAATTAGAAGGATAACAAGGCTATCACAATAATGAGTGGGGTTGGATAAAAGCCCAATTGAGAGTAGGTGTATTGCACATTATCATCACATATATGAATAGAGTCCACATACCCAAAAATAGGCATCATATATTAAATAGGTTGCACATACATAGGAGCCACATACTAGAATAGGGTGCACATACCTTAGATATATACATTACCATCACATCCATCAAACAGATTGTATCACCATCCCATTTTTCCCTAGTTGCAAACATTACACATGTATTAGGTTACTTAAAGGTACTTTAAGTGTAAAATATCCATATTAATAAACCATGAGTAAAGGCTTTGGATTTTGGTTCTGGAAATAGGTCCAAACTATTATTCATATTCTCCTGATTAACAAAACATATTTTATTTTACAAATCAGAGTAAAAATGAATTAATTAGGTATTTTAGAACATTTAACATACTAAAAATGCCATTCAAAGAAAACTTCGGAAAACCCTTGAGAATCAGGTCTCAAAAATCATAAAATCAGATTCTACATTAAAAATCCTTTCCATCGGCTATTTATTCGGATTTTTCTGACCAACGATTGATTTACTATGAATTAAGTAAAACTGACCAATCAGAAATTAGGAAAAAAAACCACGTAGGCAAAAATAAAATTAATTTTGGTGCCACAGTGGCCGGACCCACGCTGACATGGGCCAATCAGGTTTGGCCCAGTCACTAGTCCTTGCCTACCTGACTTCGATCAAAGGCGATTTAAGGAAATGCCAAACTACCATTTTGCCCTTCATTGCCAAATTGACTTAATCAAACGCCGAGGGTAGCAAGGTCATTTGGAAACACAACCTTCGTTAGCGAGAAACAAGGCTCGGGCCAAATTATGATAATACCCATAGCAGATCAATCGGCTACTCACAGGGGCAAGGGCACCCTGGTCATATCCTGACCCAGCTTCTTCCACTCGCAGCAATGGTGAGGGAGCAGCACAGGGGAACCAAAAGCTCGAGTCGATCTTGGGTTCTGAAAGAGTCCGACTCAGGATCTATCTGGATGTGTTCGTCGATTCCCGGTGATGGAGGATGAGCCAAAATAGGGTGAAAGTCGATGCGGAAAAATGACCAGAGGCCATTGAGCAAAGAAGAAACAGAGGGGTTGAACCTCGAGTCCACGCTACTAGAAACAAGAAGGAAAAGCTCGGCTAAGGCTGTCTGTACGATCTCGGGGTCAAGGCGAAGGTGGCAGTCCCGGCGAGGGCAGAGGAGACCCACTGCTCAAAATGGCTCATGGCTGCGACGACACCCTACAGCAGCCCTATAGGGCCCATCGATTGTGGCCGACAAACGCAAGGCCAAGGGTTGGGAATCAAATGTGAGCTCAAGGCGAAGCGAATGGAGGCGGCAGCGAGGTTGGAGGAGCATCAGAGCTGGGAAAAGCTAGGCGCCACTAGAAGCCAGAACCGAGGTCTATAGGACCCGTGGGACGAGAGTGTCGAGAGGTAAACTAATAGACCGAGATTGAAGAACAAGTGTGGTAGATGCTTACCCAATCATCAATTTGGGGTAAGGCAGTGCGGAGCGCCGCGGTGAGCTCACCGTTGCCGGAGGTGAAGGTAGACTAGGTCGGGATGCCTCGGGTAAGGAGGGGTAAAATTCGAGGAGGAGGAGGAAGGCTCGAAGGTAGAAGGTGCTTGACGATGCCTTATCTAGGTCGGAGGGTGACCCTTGACTCTACTGTGAGTCGGCATGGAGAGGGGGTGAGAAGTTGAGAGAGGCATTTTGCCTACAGGCCATATCGAAGGTCGAGTAAAGGATCACCGAACCATCGTGGGGAGACGAAGCTAAAGGGACAGAGATCGCACAAAACGGTGGAGAAGGGAGAGAGAGACGCGGAGGAGCTGGGGCGCCGCGTCTGCTCAGCTGATCGGAGGTAGGGGACGAAGTCTTAGCCGTTGGATCGGATCTAGACTGATTAGGAGCCGTTGGATGCGAGTCCACTATGGACCCGGGGCGCGTGACAAGGGAAAATAAACTAAACTATAGCGTTAAAATTGAATAAATGAATCGATTAATGCACTACACTATATTAAAAGCTTATAAAATCATTTTGAGGGGTCAAATGAACTCCAAAAATCACCAAATTTGAACCATAGGTTCATACTGACGCATATTACAATGCTATATAATTAGATCCACTTAAAATACATAATATGGCCATTAATAAATATGTAGCTCATAAAAGAGTATAATAATATATGAAAAAGAATGAATTGTATGAAAAGACTATAATAATAAGAGGTGTGTCAGTAAATTCGATATATACAACACATTAGAATACAAATAATCATTTCTCAAAAAATAACATATTAATATGAAATAAAATCATATTTTGAGGAGAGAGAAACACTTATGGTTAATATACACATATATGAACTCAAATACATATTATTAATAACAAATTTATCCAAAAAGCTCCAAATAAATATTATCTAATAATATTATCCTATAAATGAACAAATTACATAATTAACCCTAACTTATCTCCTAATGTGGGTTATTTGCGCAAACACCCCTTCATTTACATAAATGAGGGTAAATAGTGATTTCAACATCAAATTGTGTTCAAATTTCACAAGGAGTCCAAAAATGATTAAAAAGCATGGGAAATTTATGGAAAAGGTCCAAATGGACAAAAAGGAAAAGAAAAGCTCAAAAGTGGGTAAATTGCAGGGAAGACCCTGAGTTTCAGTATGTTACACAAAGAATGCCAATAAAGTCTATAAGCTACAAAGATCAATCTATGGATTGAAGCAAGCATCTCAGAGTTGGAATCTTTGATTTAATGAGGAAGTCAAAGTGTTTGGCTTTATTCAAAATGAAGATGAACCTTGTGTGTACAATAAGGTTAGTGGGAGCATGACCACATTCCTCATATCGTATGTGGATGACATACTATTGATGGGGAATGATGTCTCAGCCTTAGAGAAGGTAAAGACTTGGCTTGGGAATACTTTCTCAATGAAGGACTTAGGAGAAGCATCCTACAATCTAGAAATCAAGATCTATAGAGATAGATCTAAAAGGATTCTCAGACCAAGTCAAAGAACGTACATTGATATAGTGCTGAAGTAGTGCAGCATGGAGAAGTCAAAGAGAGGCAACATCCCCATGCTACATGGAGTCACTGTCTCTAGAGCTCAATGTCCCCAATCTTGTGAAGAGAGGGAGCGTATGAATGGGATCCCATATGCATCAGCCATCAAACCCATCATGTACGCTATGTTGTTCACACACCCAGATGTCTCGTATGCCCTCAGCTTAACGAGCAGGTACCAGTCAGATCCCGAGGATGCTCACTGGATAGCCGTAAAGAACATCCTTTAGTACTTACGAAAGACTAAGGATCAGTTCCTTGTATACGGTAGCGAGGAAGAATTGGTTGTAAAGGGTTACACCGATGCAAGCTTCCAAATCGAAAAAGATGATTACAAATCGCAATCAAGATTTGTGTTTTGCCTAAACAATGGAGCTGTGAGCTGGAAGAGTTCCAAGCAAGTAACAGTTGTCGATTCTACTACAACGGCCAAGTATATTGCTGCTTGACATGCAACAAAGGAAGTTGTGTGGATCAGGAAGTTCAACTCTAAACTTGGAGTAGTTCCCAGTAGTTGTGATGCAATTGAGCTTTATTGTGACAATAATGGAGCTATAGCTCAAGCTAAGGAGCCTAGATCACATTAGCATTCCAAGCACATATTGTGGCGCTTCCATCTCGTACGAGCGATGGTACAACAAGGAGATGTGAAGATTTGCAAAGTACCAATTGAAGACAACATAGCTGATCCACTGACTAAGGCCCTTTCTCAGCATAAGCATGATGGTCATGCTAGGTCACAAGGACTGAGGTTCCTAGGTGACTGGCTCTAAGTGCAAGTGGAAGTCTGTTGGTATGTATGCCCATAGAGAAAGTCATGTGATGATTGTAATGGGATACTTTGTAAATGATTTGAATAATAATAAAGGCAATTTCTGATCTATATATTTTAACTATTTTTGAGATGATATTATAACATGATAGATGTCTAAAGACTTGTTTACTCGATGACGTATGCTTTTAGGTTTAGGACCTAAACGATGAGATCATACAGATGTTAAGAGTCTACATTCTTGTTTTGTCCCTAGTCAGTTGTTATTGTGGAAATAACCATAGACATCAATAACACTAAAGACTAGATTGTGTTTTGGTTGATGACAGAATCTCATTAGTCATGGTATAGTGATATCAAACCAAGCACATAGGTACTTGTTAGAGAACAAGTGTACCAGACAGATCCACCGTGAGAGTGGAACATGGAACCATGATTTGGTAGTTGCAGTCAGCTCTCACAGTGATGGTGGTGAATGTGATTCTTTGACCTGAAATCACTACACTCAACACATGTCATTGGGTACACTTTGAAATCATCAAACACAGTCCTGAAACATGGGTTGTTATAAAGGTGATGATTGGGTGACTTTGATACATGGGGCTTTTGAGGGGTGAGTGATAGATATGGGATTTGTCCCTCCTAAGGGAGTTTTATGTCCATAGCCACTTGATGAGTATGATTGAGAAAGGCATGCACATGTATGTGTGAATCAATATGTGATATTGATATCACACACATCTCACCCAGTCTGCTCTGAGATCAAGGAAATGGATGAACGTTGAAAGGATGATTGTACCATGCCTTGAGTTCATTCAGGACATTAGTGACAAAGGAATTATACATTCGATGTAACACCATTCACGGATTGTAGGATTGAAAGTTGTTCTCCAACTTTCTATTTCGCTTGGGTAGCACTGATGTGCGACTAGGCACCACTCTTTGCTTGTGAAGTCATAAGTGTTATGAACTTTCACTGCCAACGTGAAAGGACCTGCAGGGTCACACACATAGGATTTAACCTGGAAGAGGAGTTTGTCCACAAATGATGTTTAGATTGATTACTAAAAGAGTTTAGTAGTTCAATTAAACACCCAGTTGATTGATAGCTCAAAATCATAGTGTTCAAGGTGTGGGACCGATTGATTAGAGTATCAGATTGATTGAAAATGCAATTGACTGATTTTGCAAAAATCTACACCCCAACCGATCGGCTCATGTGATGAACTGATCGAGTCAGGTTGGTGAACTGATCGGCTCAGGTGGTGAGTCGATCGGCTCATGTGTCATGAAACGATCAACTCAATTGTTGAACCGGTCGATTCATGGACCAACCGAGATCATTTTGCAAATACAATTTGTTTCACTTGTAAAAATTCGATTTGCACAAGGATTAATATTTGATTAATCGAAAAAAAATATGGAAATCAATTTGAGTTGGACCAGAACTACAAACCGATCAGCTCAGAAGTGAACTGATTGGCTCAGGTGTCCCAAATGACCGGTTCAGGTGTGAACCGATCGTTTGAGGTCACCAAATGATCGTTTCAGGGTTGAAACGATCGGTTCAGCTGGCGCAGTTGGTTGGTTTGTGGAAAATTTCGAACCCTTCTACTCCTTCTTTAATCCCGCATTGCCCAGGTTAGAGAACCCTATCCCATGACCCTCCTATATATATAGGGGTATTGGGGGCTTATCAAAGAACAACTCAGTACACCAGTTGCTTTGCAAAGTTGTCGTTCTCTCTGGTTTTGTTAACTGAGAGAGCTCGAGAAAGTGCTACCTGATAAGGGAGGCACAACAAGGGAAAGACAGCTACAGAAAGGCAACTAGTTGCAGGAGAGTGTCTCGGTGACTAGTACGCTGACAGGAGGGTGTGACTCCTTATGATTCCTTGTGGGACAAGGAGATCAGAGTTCTAGGAAGGACGAATGCAGAGGCGGGAGACTTCTGCCGCTCAGAGGACATCTGTCAATCCTGATAGTCCCGGTAAGACCAGGAGCTGTACAGACACCGTCCAAGATTGGAGGTGAAGATTGCACAAGCTGCAAGGTAATGTCGCCGAGAAAGCCTCGGGACAAGGTATGCCTCTACAAACCATCCTTCCTACTGTATAGACATTGACGCGATTCCTTTATTCTGGGTTTGGGAGAAGAAATTTTTTGTTTCTGTTGCCTTCTCTGTCTCCCCTAAAACCCAACAGTGTTTATGCTGTAGGAGTGGGTAGTTCTGACTACAGACTCTTTATCTAGAGATAGGGGTGATAGATGTTAGTATGTAGAGGTTAGTTGATGTGTTGTTCGTGGTGAAACCACTGTCCTAAGGAATCCGTTCCACTTTGATTCACACATTCTTGATCACAACAACCTTAGTTAGATTTACTTTTTGTTCTTAGTTAATTAAACAACCAATCAACTCTCTTTCTAGGTATAGCTGATTTGGTTTCAGTAAGTAGTAGTTTCTGGTGTACGATTCCCTATGTTTGACAACTCGGCCCTCTTTTGGCCTATATTACACAACATGTGCACTTGCATTTTACACGCACATTTTACTCAAGTTTTTGGCGCCGTTGTTAGGGAATCAACATCACCAGCACTATGAGTGCTGAGATCGGACGCTCTAGGCCATTGTATTTATTTTCATTATTTTCTTTCTTTTTATTATTTTATTTTCATTTTTTATTACATAAAACTTCATTATTAATTTAGGCATTATTCATATTTCATCTAGATATTTCTTTATAGTTATTCTTCTTTCCTTTTGAAAAAAAGGAAAAAAGAGGCACATGGATCCTATTTGTCCCGAGTGTGGTAATGCACATGTAGACTATAGGTTTATGAGTCCACCTTCATCACATCATGGGAAAACCTTCAATGAAATTCATCATGAGCATATTAGGATTATGGTTCAATATGTCTTAAATTGCAAAAGTCCTATTTCTAATGGAGGTTGGGGAACAATAGAGAAAATGGAAGAAGTTGAGGTTGAAGATAAGGAATTAGAGAGTGAGGAGAACATAATGGAAGAAATTTTAGAATCACCTCTACCATGTCCTTCCATTGAGCCCACACCCACACCCTCGACTCCTAGGATTGATCTTGAATATGATTGGGGATTTGATGAGGAAGATGAGGAGAATGATGCAAGTAAGGTGGAAGACAATTTGGATACATGTATTTGGGATATGAGTGAAGGAGAGGAGGATCTAGAAGGTGCTTTATTTGATAGAGATTTTGGAGAGGAGGAAGAGAGTGAGGAAGAGGATATTGAGAGTGAAAAGGTGGAGGAATTTCCCATTACCCATCACATAATTCCTTCACCACAAGATCCATCTCTTCATTTCCTTATGGAGGATTCTATATGGGATATATATCCAGATGATAATATTGAAAATTTTTGTGAGGATATGAATGAATGTGGGGGGAGTTGAAGTATTAGAAGAGGAGGAGACACACAAACTCACCTTTGTTGTAACCCCTCCATTATGTGTAGATAGGAGTGATCCATTGGGGATGGTCATAAAAATTAAGGAGCAATCTTCTATATACCTTTCACCTCATGGCTACCTATTTCTACATGTGCTCCCACACCAAGACTTGGTTGTGAGTCATGTTCATGTTCATGTTCATTGTAATGATAATTTACTTTTGAAATGGAACATCAACCATACATGTTGGTCTTCTGACTATTATTTATTTTTTATCATTGTTTCAAGGAACCAGATGTTTATGAGGAAAAGGCAAAGAGAGCTTCACCCTCCTCCATGACCACCTGATTGTTGTTGATTGACATGTGTCTAGCCTAGGATGCTAAACAAGGGTGTTGTGACAGGTAACCCACCAATCATGTTTATTTTGTTAAAATCTCAATTCTATTTTTACATTCCTATGTGTAGATTGTTGATATCTAGTTTTGGTGTTAGTAAAAAGGGTGCCTTGATATGTGTATTCAGTGTGCATGGACACTCTGAGTCAGTACCACTGATACTCTATCAGTGGCACCGAGTCAGTCATTTTATTGTTACACGAAAACTCTGACATCAGCTCGGTACCACTGACTTCATTGTCGGTAGTACTGAGTTCTCATCATCGACATCTCACAAGCTGAGCAAGCATCAACACTTCACCGAGCTCGAGTGATTATTGGGGTGCATGTCTTCATGTGGAACCCACCCACCTATCTTTTGCCCCAGATCTCATCTCACATATCGGTACATCCATTCCATTTGTCTTCCTTTGCTTTTGACATTGAGGACAATGCCATATTAAAGCTTAGGGCGATGAATGGACTGGTGCTTCTATCTTTATCTCTTTCATATGTACTTTTTATCATATATCTACATGTTTTTGTTTTAAAAAAAATTGACCATCCATCTTTGTTTTTAGGGTCCACTTCTATCTAGTGTAATTGTGGATGAAATATACAATTTTAGTTAGGATTAGCCATTTCTTGATGATGTGGTATCGATTCTGAAAATTGTTGAAAAATGAATGTGCTCTTATGCTTTGCTCTTTAAGCTAAATTTTCTATGTTTAAGAGTACATAACTGGAGGAATTGTTTGGATTAGTCAGCTTGAAGACATGCTGAATGGATGAAAAATCTAACTCAACCCTATGGCTTGTGTTATGACGATGATGTTTGAGTCCAAACCAACCAAATAGTAACATGATCTTTAATGTGAATTATAGAAATAAACTCTAAGGTTACCATGTTACACAAGTTGATGGGAGAGGGACATATCATGGTTGGGAAAGACAATGTTTCTTAGTAGTGTGATCTCATCCACCTTCCATTCATCTTCATCCACCACCATAGGATGATCATGTTTAATCCAAGTTATTTTCCTCTTATATGCATTACATGGCATGATAGGAAGCATATAGTTAGTTCATCTTCTTTTTCATATGAAAAGAAAAAAATATATAATCTCTTTTGAGCATATGTAGTTTGCATAAAAAAATTGCATATAGTTGCATTTGCATTGCATATTTAATAAGGTGTTACATAATTATTATCTTCCACAATCTTCTCTCATGAAAGAGTGTAAAAAATAAGTGTATCTCCTTACTCTTTCTCCAAACAAAAAAGTAAAAAAATAAAAAAAAGTAGAAAAAAGCCCAAACATGAACTATTTATCTTGCTAAAATAAGGGAAAAAAAGAGTTATTGAAAAAGAAAAAAAAGTGGAGAAAAGGAGGAAAAGGATTTTTAAGTTCAATGTCATATTCTCTCTAAGAAATAAAGAAGGAAATTGTGGATTTTTTTGTAAACACCTTTCCAACTATACTCATTATTAAGATGAGATATCCATTGCATGCATCATTCCACCAAAATAAAAGAAGTCATTAGAAGTCATACATTCACATTTTATCCATCGTATAGGTGCATCATATTTTTACTTTTTGTATAAATGATTTGGATAATTCTTGTGAATCCTATTTTCATAGCACTCATCTTTTCCACCCATTGCTCTGCAAGCTAGGCCACCATCATATTTAGTCCCCTCATCCATGTTTATTTGGGGATCTGCTTCCAAGTAGTTTATTTAGGTAGATAAGAGCAATGTAGATAGGGAGATTACATGGTGCATCAAGCACATGTCCTACTGGACATGATATTAAATGCTTCATATTGATAGTGTTTTTCATTGATCTTATTGTGGACATCTATTATGAACATTATTGATCGCTTTAGAGTAGTTACTTATTTAGTGGTTGTTAAGGACCGGTTTGGGACCGATTGGTGGAGGGCGGTTAGAAAAAGTAATTCATAGGTACTTGTCTTCTTGCTGACTTTTTCAAACAAATCCAATAGTAGTGTTGCTCGAGGGCGAGCGATATTCAAGCTTAGGGGTGTGATGTGTGCACAAATTGTCACTATTTTGATTACTTAATTGGTTGATTTCATTTCCAATTTCTCTTAATTGTATATCTTTTAATACATATTTCACCAAATTAGTGTTAATCATGTGTGCATTAGTTATTATATTTTATGCATGTATTTTACATATTTTAATAATTATAATAATTATTTTAATTAATTCATTGCTTATTTTATTCAAGATAATTATTATTTACTCGAGTGAATTCGACACTATCGACATGCAACTCGGTAGTACTAACATGGTATCAAAGTACAAAAAATATTATTGTTTAAGATAAAAAAGAAAAGGATTTCTACTGTAAAGAGCTCGGTAGTACTGACTTCCAAGTTGGTAGTACCGACACAGGTACTGACACCTAAGATTAAATGCATAAAATCCAACTATTATTGTTACAAAAAATAATATTTAGGTTTTCTCTTAACCTAAACATATATATAATGGCTGGAAAGGGCACCATTAGAAGAGGATCATTGAGATCTCACACATGGGGATGATATGAATAGTGAACGGAGGGAGAAAAGTCAAGGAACCCTACTCGGTGGACCTCAGAGGTGATTAGGCAGCGGAAATGATGGCAAATCTTCTCTATCTTCTCTACATCCATTCTTTCACCCTGTCTCTAATTTACTGTATCTCAAAATTCATATTTTACATCTTTTTGATTTACAGTGATACCATGTCATATATTTTCAGCTAAAAACATATTCCTTAGGATCTGGGAGTAGCCCGAATATGCATTCTACCTAACTTTTATGCATTAATATCACTCTTACTCCTATTTTCTGGATATAAATCTATGAAATTGTCTTGTTCTATTTATGCTTGATAACCATAGATAGATTATTAGACACTCAATCATTTTAGGAGAGAGGTTGAGGGTTGTAAAAGCATATATTTACCCATTTATTGCACCCCTAGGGAAAGGTGGAGAATTAATGGGAGGAGAAACCCATAGATTAATCGTAAAGCACCTAACTAATTAACCAATTAGAATAGGTAGTGAACTACACTACGAGAGTGGATAGTTCTAACTACAAACTCTTTATCCAGAGATAGGGGTGATAGATGTTAGTGTATAGAGGTTAGTTGATGTGTTGTCCGTTGTGAAACCACCATCCTAAGGAATCCGTTCCACTTTGATCCACTTTTGTTCTTAGTTAATTAAACAACCAATCAACTCTCTTTCTTGGTCTAGCTGATTTGGTTTCAGTAAGTAATAGTTATTGGTGTACAATTCCTAAATATGTTTGACAACTCAGGCCTCTTTTGGCCTATATTACTCAACAAGTGCACTTGCATTTTACACACATTTTACGCATGTCATGAAACAATTGGAAATGGGAGTGTGCATATTTTTTTTCTTAAGATTCATCAAACTCAACATTCTTGTGTTCTTGAGCACATGCACCTACCTAATAACTTCTTTGACTAAAAAGTAGCGCACATCTCTCGAAATTTTTATACACTCTCTATTGTTTATCCCTCACTCTTTTTCAAATTTTCTTTGATGTAGAGATGGAACGGAGAACAAGGTAGATCTTTCCTTATCACAAGAGTGTGTCTTCAATTGGATATGAGTTTGTTTTATTTGATTTTTTTTCAAGAATCATTTTATTATGTTCTAAGGTTTGAATGAAGTCATAGGAATAATAAACATTTTGTTGAGAGGAAGATATAAAAGAAATATCATTATCAATATAGAAATTTAAAGATTTGTCCTGACTACTATTTCCTTGCAATTGATTGTATATAAATATTTTGAAGAACAAGGACTAAGTTCTAGGGAGATAAGAAGTTGATCATCTTCCACTTCATTGTTTTGCACATGAATATATTTTCTAAAAAAAATGTTGAAACACGTGAAATAAAATAGGACATAAAATGATCAATGGAAAAAGGTGAAGATTGTTTGATACTATTGATACCTATCTCATAGGATTACACCCCAAACTTACAAAACATGCTATCCTTAGAGTGTGACAATAATAAGTAAAAATGTAAGAATGTGAGATTGTCGCTTAGTCTTGACAATACTAACCTTTAGTTTCCCATTCAAAATTTAGGATCATCATTGCATTGTTTCCGCATAGGGAATGACAATTATCTCAATGACATTCTTCTACTGCAGCATGAGGAACTGAAATGAAGTACATACAGTGGGGATGTAGAATCCACAATCATTGGAACAATGTATCTACTCTGGGTGGTGATGGAAGAACTAGGACAGAGCCAGTTTCTTTGTGTGTTGAGAAAGGTAGTCGTAACCATCTTAAAAAATAAGAGGAATGATTGCTTTTGCACACTTATTAGCGATGCATTTGGGTACACTTTATATAAAGGAAGAGAATCGATGACCCTCAAAACTAAATGAAGAATCATAATTGCTATAGGACTCTATGTTCTTGAGTAAAGATTGTGAACAACGCCCAACGATTCTTGTGTAATAGAGGTAGGAAAATATAACAGAAGATGGACGTTAATAGTTTCTAGATGAGAAACTCTATTCCTCTAAAATTTGCTTGATTATAGAGGTCATCCCTCAAATTAGGTCTGACCATGTATACATCATCGATGGCTTGCTTAGAAGAAATTGATATGAAGTTAAAAGACTATGGGATAAGAAACCTTCTGGTTTGAGAGTCTCTCTAAGGTTTTATTTCATAACTAGAAAATAATTACAATGTAATATAATAAAATAATCAATGCTGTCTAGGAGAATCATCATGAGGAATTTTAGGATATTTGAAGAAAGATCACAATAAGTTCTATCAAAATTTTTAAAATCTAGCTCAATAGACATTATAGGCCCATATATAGGGAATTGTTTAGGCTCATCCATTATATTAAAGATATTAGCAACCTCATGAGCTGATTCAGAGACAAATATAGATTTTGGTGGATGGGAGTCGAGAGGGGAATGTTGGCACAATCTAGGTTTTTAGAATTTGTTTCCAACTTGTTTTGCTTCTTTGTGAAGAATCTACCGAAAAGGTTACTTGGCAAGCCAAGGAATGAGAGGATATAGATTTTGTAAATTGTAATGAAATTCAAGATCTTGGAAGAAATGGCATTCATGAATCACCTCCTTGGCATACTATCCATGCAATGTAGAAAAATTATTGAGGTTTAAATTTGTGACTGAGATGTTGTGGTTAAGAACCTCCATTATGTGTAGGACAATGAATGCAATGTCACCTTTTGCAGGATTCTATTGATGGACCAATGGATCTACAAAATATTTGGTTTAATTAGGCTTGTATTACTTGCAATGTACAATAACTCATTCAAGATGAATAGGGATGTTGATGGGGCTCCAAATTTCACACCAAGAAAAACCCTAAAAGAATAACTTCTAGGTTTAACCAAAATAAGTACACTATTTTCCCACTCTCCAAGAGAAAAAGACTTATTGTAGTATACTTTAGGATCAAACCCAAAGGACAACCTTATTAAGTAGTTATTTAGATTCAGAAGCATTAAGAGTAATATTTATCACCAAGTAGTTGAAAGATTGATTAAACTAAATTGTTTCTAAAAGAAATAGAGATTAAAGAAGTAAATAACAAATAATAAAGAGTACTAGGGCATGGGGTTTCACTACTCGGGCCTATGTAATTATCCTAACAAGATCTAAGTATACGATAATCATTGCTAAATCAAGGCTTAGATGTTCCACCCTCACCGGATACATGTCATCACTTGGCATAACCTCCCTTGGAACTGACCATCCTCGACACCCAAGTTCCATGCCTATTCCAATATGACTCCCTTACTTACAACTGACTATCCTCAACATGTATTACATCGAACTCCAATCACCTCACTATCCCTTCCTAACAACTCACAAGGACAATTTGATCATTATGATGTTCTTATCACACTTACATCAACATGCATATCCATGATTATAACTTATATGCAAAACAAGTCATTAAAATGCAAGGAAAGGAATTAAGCAGGACGATACTTTATTTAGAAACTATATTGTCAAGTTTAGATGCAAGAAAAGATAAAATATGGGTGATCATGGCTATTCCCCATGCCCCAACATAGACGTCTACTTTCTCATGGTGAGAGACAACAAAAAAGAGATAGTAGGAACATTGGAGAAGGACATGGCGCCTAGTGTAGGAAGACCTATCTCTCCGCTATGGCGTTGCCTCCTCACTCCTTGCTAGGGCTTGTACTGCACAATGTGGCTTCTAATCACCAATTAGAGACCCCTTTGGATGGACGATAAGGGTTCCCTTTTATATATACATTCCTCACCTCCGAAACCCTAAAGCTGAATGCTTATGGTTGAAGACATCTGATTGCATGTCCCGTACTCGATCCAATGGGCGACTCACACGTGTTAATCAATTTGGACCTTGTTTCTGGTTCTCTAGTGAACCAACATGGGGTGAATCAGAATGGATTGGATGCTGGGAGAGCATTTTGGGTCATAATAATTTGGAAGACTCTAGGTAGAGAGTGGCTCGAGTAAGGAGAATGGCAAAGCCGACCGCTTAACTAGGTGGTTGGAAGGTGATCAAATGGAGATATTTCAGGCCTTCTTTCCCTTGAGGCATAACATCATGGGGCTTGATCATCCATCTAGGTGTTGTCATGCAATTTTGGCTGATTCTACGTAAAATATATATAAAAATGCATTAAAGTTTGGAAAGGGAAAGACAACTACAATTTAGTGAATATAAAGCTAAAAATAGGAAATAGAAACACAACAACCTCTAAAAAGTGAGTAAAATAGTATACACAAATGGGTATAAATAATCTCATCAAACTACTCCAGACTTAATCGTTTGCTCGTTCGGAGTAAAGCAAAGTATAAAGGAAATCAACAATTGATACTAGGATCCATGCCTTCCACTCCCAACTGAGCAAACTTTGGGATCCCCTTTCCACCAATCACAATCAAGTGACCCTAATGCTTACTTAAATATCCCCCAACCAGGGCTTGTTCCTCAAATTGCTAGACCCCAACACCTACGATGTATCTAAGCAATACTCCTGATCCATCCACACAAACAGAAGTAAGCACAAGTTAGGGATATTTGGCTATTTGGGGAAATTTTTTTATATGAAAGGGGGAGAAAGATATGTCATGAAACCGATTCCCTAATCTTTCCTTTATTCAGCTCGAGACCTTATTTGGGTTTCATTTATTTTATTTGTCTCTCCTCTATTTGACTTGAGACTTTTTATTTGTTTGTGGTCACATTGACTGTATGTTTTTTTTGGGCTCATTATCCCCTTTTATTCATGCCATACCTATAGAAAAAGTTTAAAATGAGGAATTTAGATGGAGGGGATGCTACCCTGGACTTAGGGTTTGGCATATGGTGAGAATTTCATTTTTTTTTCTTTTTAATGAATGATGAAGAGGTAAGAAGTGATGGAAGAAGAGTGAGATCAAGAGGCTGACTTGTGCTTCTCCATTTGATTGTTGGATAGGAGTTAGATCATCATATTCTATTAGTTAATTCAGTTAATGCAAGGAAAAGGAATATTCATGAGTATTTTTACAAGTCATGTTGGATGCACATGCAACTTGACCTTTCGAACTCCATCTACTTACCATCACTTCCAAGGGGAAGAATTCTTAGTTGTTGTCGTTAGGGCCCAAAAATGTTCAAGACATGTTTATTCCTTAGAACTTCCTTTTACACGGGTTACCTTGAGAAAAAGAAAAAGGGATAGTTCATTCACATATTTTCCAATTTTGACATACATCAAGGTGACTGACTAGGTAAAGGTCACAACTCATAAAAAAATGGAAAGCATGACATATGTAAATAAAAGATTGAAAGAAGAAGAAGGAAGTATTTTAGGATGAGAAAGGGGAAGGTTAGAGTTGAGGTGGTAGATGACATACCACCCACCCTCCACCCCCACTTCAAAATATTGCATGTCCTCAGGGAGATAGAAGTTAGAGATGGAGGGGAATTGATATGGAGAGAAGTGGAGGTGGAGGAGTTGGACAACACTTGCTCATCTAAGATCACACAATAGAACCCTAAGAATATGTTATTCTCTTGTTGGTGATGACTTGATCTATGCAACACCTTGGCCAGCAATTGCCAAGATCTTTGTTTGGTGGTCGTGAGGGTGCCCAAGGTCGCACACCCCATTCTCCACAACTTGCGTCAAGCTAATGCCTTGTTGCTAGGGTGATGGCTTGTTGATCAATGGATCTAGATATGGTGTTGGCATCCCCTATTGATGTGTTGGATGCACAGATCAAAGATCCCAAGGGACATAATTGTCCTGGGAATAGTAGTGAAGTAAATCTGAGTCTAACAAGATCTCGTCGCTTGATGAAAGGACCCCGCTCAAGTGTTAGAGTCTGCCGTTGATGTTGTTGTTTGCTGCTACCATTTGTAGTGTACTTTATCCATTATGTAGCTACCTCGAGGAGGCATTACAAGTGCCCAATAATATTGGTAGTTGTACCATGCACAAATTATCCCTAATGCAGAGGGACTTTATGTCAATCATTTCATGGAAAGACCTGATCAAAATATGGCAGTGAATATTGATAATTGGAGTGAAATAAATGAATACTATTTCCAAAGAATAATGCTTCTTGTAAAAGTTAAGGACAAATTATCTATGAGAAGGAAATAAAATAATTTATAAAAATAGAGAGAGAAATCCCATCAAACCACACTGCTCACTCCGCATTACTTATTGTTTCACAAGATTGTGAAATCTCTCGTTGTCAATCGAGTAGTTAGGCAACATGAATTGATAGAAAAAAATGAGAGATTCTCATCATGAGGCTTTCTTGTCACATCTGATATCCATTTATTGTCAAGGACGGGTACTCTTCCATATCTTCTCTCCTCACTCCCCTCTCTTTTTTTAGAGAAAAACATTTTTTTAAATAAATAAGAAAAAAATAAAAGGAAAAATAAAATAAAATTAAAAGAAAAAATAGAAAATGGACTGGGTTGCCTCCCAGCAAGCATCCTGATTTAACATCGTGAACCTGACCGATGGTAGAGTTATTCACGTCAAATGCATAAACGTACTATCTGAACCCTTGTCTATTAACCCTATGGGCCCCAGATCATGGTTAGATGATATGCATACCTTGAATGTGTACAATACCCTAATGTCTGGATTGATATCTTACAACTCTTTTTGTCACAATTCCAGATTACCTTATGACTTAAAAGATTCAATCAAATTGTGCACTTTCTTCAAATGTTCAAGGAAACAATATTCAATAGCCTTCTACCCTGGTTGTACGATGAGTTTGCTAGCTTTGACATCTACTAGGGATCTCGTAGTGGCTAGGAATGGCCTACCCAAAAAAATGAACAGGAACTGATTGTCTTCCTTGATATGCATAACCACTAAGTCACATGGGATGTAGGTTTTATGTCCTAGCTTCACCAGGATGTCTTTGATAATTCCAAAGGGTTTCGTGATCGATGTATCAGCTAACTGAATGGTCATTGATGTGGGTGGGAGATCTGTAAACCCCAGATGTTGGTATATAGTGTATGTCATAATGGACATGCTAGCACCTAAGTCAATGAGTCCCTTAGGGCGTGTGTTATCTCCTAAAAAATGGTCTATCTAAAAGGATCCTGGATCACTTTTCTTCCAAGTTTAGGTGATTTTGTATGACACTGGAGGTTGCTTGCATTAATTTCACTGCCTTGGTTTCCTGAGGCAAACACTTCCTTGAAAAAATCATCTTAAGGTACTTACACCAGACTGGTGTTTCAGTTAGCAGACCTAGGAATGGTATGCTACCATGAATTCTCTTCATGGTATCATTAAATTTCACAAGTTGGTCTGCTTGAGACATCCTACATATGGTACTCTTGGTGCGTGCATTGTAGTTGCTGGTAATTCAGAGTTGATTGCCAAGATTTCTTCTGTTAAGTTCTCACTTGTATTGGACTGTGCTAGTATTACATGAAGTTTTGTCATCTTATCCTCTAGATGGATGTCCATAGGATGGCCGATCAGGAAATTTGGAGCTTCGATTAGGGGGCTCTCACTTTTTTCAGAAAGAGTAGTGGAAGAAGGTGCGGTATTCACATTTCTTGATCTAGTCGTTACAATGTTCAACTGTTCCAGCTACTCTAAATGATTGGGGTTGTTTTCTGGTTGGCTAGTGATTGTTCCCACTAAGGGCTATTGGCTAGCTTCCAAACAGGTGACTTGAGATTCCAATGCTTTTTTATTTGTAGTTGCATTAACAAGTTGGTTCTGGAATGATGCCATCATTTCCTAGAGTGTCTTCATTGGGTCTTGCACTGGTGCGGCTTCAATTTGTAGTGGTGGGGCCTAATTTGGGTTCTGTAATTGTTTCTGATGCTGGTAGTTCTGGCTAGGAAAATTGAACCTGAAATTCCCTAGTTGTGTGGGCCATTATAGATTATCTTTTATCTACCCTGGGTAGGTGGCATCAAGGTCTGATTGGGATTTTTGGCTCCAACAAGATTCCCATATTGGAAACCAGGATGACTTTGAGCTTGGTTTGGATTATATTACTCTTGCCCTGGAATGTTGTGGATTCACTTCACATCTTCTGTCTGAGTAACTATGTACTCCTGCCCGACTTGGTTCTCATAGAATGCAGTGTATAGTTGTTGGCAATGGATTGTGCTGTGATAGACTGCATGATAGAATTCACATGAGGGTGCAATGATTTGCACTTGAGGAGTCCAACTCTCTCTCATACGCACTGAAGTCAAGACTATCTTGCTGGAGAGAGTGTAAGGAGTGGAACCCAGAGGGGATCCACTCCCTTCTAAAAATTTGAAGAATAAAACCTCCAGTCCAAAAACACCTAAAATATATGTTGGAGTGGGTGTAATATTTTCTAATATTGTGATTGGTATTCAAAACAACCAAAGTATAGCAACAAAAGTTAAGTATTGACTACATTCAATTTCTTATAAGGTTACAAAAGAACACCATAATCTCCCACAAAGGGTTTGCATGATACAAATTAAGGATCGAGATGGAGGGAAATTTAACCCATAACAACTTTGTCTCCAAGCTTTAACTTCTTAATCTAAGTCCATAACTTTATTCCATGTCCTCCATGTCGTTCACCTAGGGTTGGAAGCATACCCCAGCAAGAGGAGAAAAATAGAACAAATCAACAAAGACTGGTATGTGCTTACTAAAAAGGAAATTTAGAAATATATGGAATACATAACAACAAATATAAAAGGCTTCCCATGAAAGAGAAAAGAACTACCCAAAGGGGCACAAAAGGAAAAAACAACAATAAAAGAAATACTTTCCATAACCAACAAATAAAAAGGGTGCCATACTAGCACACATAAAGAATTAGGGCACATAACCCATCATCAATTATCACCATTTTGCATGCATGTGAGATAAACACAACCCTAGAACAATATAAGGACAAAGTCAGCCAAGCCTCACAAACTTGAAACCTAATAGAGGGACATACGACCAACTCCCAATATATATAAAAGTTGGGCCAAACTTCATAAATTTGAAACCCAGGTATGGGGCCACCTCCATCCCAAAAATAATAGGAGCATACTGACCCGAGCTTGAAATACATATCTACCCAAAAACCAATGCCATTACACTACTCTAGTGCTACTAAATTACATAGCATGTTTAATGTAGAGGCAAGTAGAAAGTATAGTTAGATTATACAAACTAGTCACCACAAAAGTAACCAACACATACATCCACCTCATAACTGGGCAAAAGACATCACATGTCATCATATAGAATTCCATTATGAACCAAGAATAATAAAGAGACCAAGAGAATATCCAATTATTATCACAAGATTAGTACCAAATAAAGTAGTTCACATGAACCATAATTTTCAAAAGAAAAAGAGATAATGTGTAGGCTAGTGTTCATAGAACCAAGAGAAATATAACTTAAGTGAATTTCTTAAACGGTATAAAATGAGATGCAAACATACATCACTTCAGAGTCTACTATGTCCAAAGTCAAGTCTAGGTCCAAGTCTAGGCCTCCAAAGAACCTATTAAGAATATATGTAGATTTTAGGTAAATTTCACATTGATTATTCAAACCCTAAAATCACCTTTTCTTCACATGCAATTTAGATTATCAAAACCATGACATAGTTTAGGTTATCTTTTTTGTATGTTCAAAACATATTTTATTATATTTTTTGACTTATAAATTATTAATTATAAAATTTTGCAAGTTATTATCCACTTAGATTAATCCATTGAAAAAACTCGTTATAAAACATTAGACTTAGGTCATGAAACTAATACCATGAGATAGATCTTATTTTTCTAAATCCAAAGACTATTTATTTGTCATTTTTGGTTAATCAGGGAATTAGTTATGATTTTTTAAATCTCAACCAATCACAAAATCTTGAAAAGCCACGTAGGCAAAGAAAATTGCACGAGAGGGAGAGAGATCCATCTGACTTGGTCTAATGGGATACGACCAAGTGGCTCAATCAAGGTCGAATTGACTCTTCCCAAAACAAAGAAAAGTAATGCGTGAAAAGATAGATTTTCTGTCGGTGATAAAACTAAACGAGAAAGGAAAAGAGGGATACATATGAGATAGAACACATGGTTATCCCCCTCCTCGCACTCGCATGTCATGACCGCACAGTAGGGCTTCAGATAACACAACTGAATTTGGGAAAAACCACAATGCATGTTGAAATGTTGAAGTGATGGTTGAGGAATAGAGATCTAAGTCGTGTCAAATTACCAAGCTAGTCAATTTAGATGCTGGTGTTATTGAATACCAAAGGCGAGCGCCGCAATCTCAAAGTCAAATCCTGATCAACGAGAGCCACAAAAAGGATGAACGAGGAAATTGAGAGAGGAGAAGCATTGCTTTGGAGCCAAGGATGTCCTGGGTAGAGGTATATATATAGGCACGGGTGCAAAATTCAGAGAGTCGGGAGATAGCCGCAAAGCTACACGGTGACAAATTGGGCGTTTCCATATTTCTTACCAAAAACTCACAAGCAGGGAATCAATGCGTGTGGAATTCTATTTCCAATCCACTGGTAAAGAAATATCAAAGATTGGTTGAGAAACAACTGAGAAAAACACAAAAGATCAGGCCCTAAGGCCACGGATACTATTCATAACACGTTGTCTCCTACTCGAGGTAGGAGACACAATCTCAGTCGTCCATGCACGATCTGATGGTCCGAAAAAAGAGCAAAATCAAGAAAATCACCAAAAATCATGTGACATATAAAATTGACTCTGACTAAAGTGATACTCACATTTATTTCTCATTTTGTCTCTCCTCCAAAAAGGATGCAAACAAATCCCAAATTAGATTTACCTTTTGAGAACTTTTGATGTGTTAAATAAATCAAATACTATTTTCTCTTTCCTCAAGCATTACTAAATTTAAGATTCTCCAATTTTGATGAAACTTCACCCACAAGTCATATTTAATGTGTTAGGTACGAATTTGCCATCAATTTTACATGTTGAAGTTGTTTGTACATTTATTTAATATTTTGAAGGTTCTACACATTCTCTCTCGTGATTTCATCTTTTAATCAAATATTCTCCAAATTGAGTGAAAATTCACCCAAAGGCATATTTTAATGTGTATATTAGGAATCTAAAATGATTTTCTACTTTTAGAGTCATTTAAGATTTTATTTGATATTTTGGGGAAAACTCAAATCTTCTCTTTCCAAATTGAATTAATTTAATTATTATTATGTGAAGAATGTGAAACTTGACTCCCAAGGCAATTGGGACCCAAGGAACATGATTCTTAACTTAGATTCCACTTTTGAGATTTCTTTTAAGGTGTTATATCACAATTAAATATTTGTGGACATTATTACTCATGTTATCATATTATTTCACTATTATCATTGTTATTCATCCAAGTATGTTCCATAACTTAATATTATCACCAAAAGAGTTATGTGAGATTAATGGGACGAAACTTAATATAATACATTATCACCTCATGTGACATATTTTATGTGTCCATGATTGGCCTAAGACTAATATGAGAACATTAGGTTACACTAGGGTGATTTATACATGCATTAGCTCATTAGGGTTATAATAAACATCTTTTAGATCTAACCTCAACCTTATTTGGCAAAGTATATAAGGTCAAAGTTCTAGGGTAGGGTCTAAGATCTAGTATGTTACATCACTCCACCCCTTAAAAAGGATTTTGTCCTCAAAATATATTGATCCAAACATCAACAACCAAGTACTCTCCACCCCTTAAAATGTTTTAACCTAACAATTCAAAGTAAACAACATTTAGGGCTAGCCACACATGTTTTAGTTGTGAACATTTTAGAGATTAATGCGGTTCATGTATCCAACTAACAAGCCAGAACCTTCTGGGGATGAGTTTTAGGTCCTCTTGTATCTAAGCTATCAACCCTAAGGTCCAAATAGTCATAGGGTACTAAGGGTAGGTACACTACACCTTTATATAACTTCACATATTCCTAATCACTTCATCATAGCCAAAACTATGGTTAAGATCCTATTCAAACCAATTCTAGGGTTTCACCATCCATACATCATAAAATCCTCATTGTGACTTAGTTCAAGAAAACTTTGATAAAATGTAGCAAACATTATTTTTGTACATATAGTATTATAAGGAAAAATAATTTGTTGTGAAAACTTTTGTGTTTACAAACTAAAGTCAGGGCCCAAAAATCAATGCAAAAACCAAGTCATAATTATCCATAACTAGACATATACATCCTACTACCTCCACATAACCTAATTTCATCCTCAAGTCAAACCTCGTAGCATCAAGATATACAAATCATACTCAAACCTCATCATGTTATTATCATAGATCAAATTTAGGGTGTACATGTCACTTAAAGGGGAACTATGTAAGACAAGGTTTCTAATAAGGGAGACAAAATTGACATCGTCAGGTTTCAACTACCATGGGCTCTGATACCATGTTGTAAGGAGTGGGACTCTGACGGGATCCACTCCCTACTAAAAAATTGAAGAATAAAACCTCTAGTCCAAACACACCCAAAAGATATTTTGGAGTGGGTAGAATTTTCAAATCTTATGATTGGTATTCAAAATAACCAACGTATAGCAATGGAAGTAAAGTATTGACTAAATTTAATTTCTCATTAGGTTACAAAAGAACATCATAATATTTCACAAAGGGTTTACATGATACAACATAAGGATCTATATAGAGGGAAATCTAAACCATAACAACTTTGTCTCCAAGCTTTAACTTATTAAGCTGTTTCCATAAACTTATGTCATGTCCTTCACCTAGGATTGTAAGCATACCCAACAAGAGGAGAAAAATAGAAGACATCAACATAGGCTAGTATGTGCATATTAAAAAGGAAATTAAGTAATATATGGAATAAATGACAACAAATATAAAATGCTTCACATGAAAGAGAAAAGAACTACCCAAAGGGGTATAAAAACAAAAAAACAACATTAAAAGAAATAATTGCCATAACCAACAAATAAAAAGGGTGCCATACTAGCACATAAAGAATTAGGCCACACAACCCATCATCAATTATCATCATCCTGGATGCATGTGAGACAAACATAACCCTAGAACAATATAAAGATAAAGTCGGCCAAGCCTAACAAACTTGAAACCTGATAGAGTGACATAATGCCAAAAAGAAATACTTGCCATAAGAAACAAATAAAAAGGGTGCCACACTAGCACACATAAAGAATTAGGGCACACAACCCATCATCAATTATCATCATCCTGGATGCATGTGAGATAAACATAACCCTAGAACAATATAAAGACAAAGTCGGCCAAGCCTAACAAACTTGAAACCTAATAGAGTGACATACTCCCAACTCCTAATATGTATAAAAGTTGGGCCAAACCTCATAAATTTGAAACCTAGGTATGGGGCCACCTCCATCCCAAAAATAATAGGAGCATACTTCCTCAAGCAAGAAATATACATCTACCAAAAAACCAATGCAATTATGCTAGTCTAGTGCTACTAAATCACATAGCATGTTTAATGTAGAGGCAAGTAGAAAATATAGTCAGATTATACAAACTAGTCACCACAAAAGTGACCAACATATGCATCCACCTCATAAGTGGGCAAAAGACATCACATGTCATCATATAGAGAGCCATTATGAACCAAGCATAATAAAGAGACCAAGAGAATGTCCAATCATGATCACAAGATCAGTACCAAATAAAGTAGCTCACATGAACCATAATTTTCAAAAGAAAAAGAGACAATGTGTAGGCTAGTGTCCAGAGAACCAAGAGAAAGATAAATTTGATGAATTTCTCAAAAGGAATAATAGGAGATGCAAACATACCTCACTTTAGAATCTACGTTGTCCAAAGTCAAGTTTAGGCCTCCAAAGAACCTATTAAGCATATATGTAGATTTTAGGTCAATTTCATATTGATTATTCAAACCCTAAAATCACATTTTTCTTCACATGTGATTTAGGTTATCAAAACCATGCCATAGTTTAGGTTATCTTTTTTTGAGTTCAAAACATATTTTATTGTATTTTTATAACTTATAAATTATTAGTTATAAATTTTTGCAAGTTATTATCCACTTAGATTAATCCATTGAAAAACACCCTTTATAATACATTGTATTTAGGTGATGAAACCAATACCATGAGATATATGTTATTTTTTATGAATACAACAACTATTTTGTAATTTTTAGATAATCAGGGAATTAGTTATGATTTTTTAAATCTCGACCAATCACAAAATCTTAAAAAGCCATGTAGGAGATAAAATTGTGTGAGTGGGAGAGAGAGCCAGCTGACTAGGCCCAATGGGATACGACTAAGTGGCTCAATCAAGGTTCAATTGACCTTGCCCAAAACAAAGAAAAGGAAGGCGTGAAAAGACAGATTTTCCCTTGGCATTAAAACTAAATGAGAAAGGAAAAGAGGGGTACATATGAGAAAGAACACTAGGCTATCCCCCTCCCCGCACTCGTGTGCCATGACCGTGAGGTAGACCTTCAGATAACATAATCAAATTTGGGAAAAACCACAATGCGTGACGAAACGTTGAAATGATGGTTGAGGAATAGAGATCTAAGTCGTGTGACCTTACCAAGAAAGTCAAATTAGATGTTGGTGCTGCTGAATACTAATGGTAAGTGCCACAAGCTCAAAGTCGAATCCCAATAAATGAGAGCCACAAAAAGGATGAGTGAGGAAATTGAGAGAGGTGAAACGTTGCTCTAGAGTCGAGGATGTCTTGGGTAGAGGTATTCATATAGGAGGGTGAAAAAGACAAAGAGTTAGGAGATAGCTATGAAGCTACACGGTAGAAAATTGGGTGCTTCCATATTTCTTTCCAAAAACTCACAAGCAGGGCATCGATGCATGTAGAATTCTATTTGCAATCCACTGGTGAAGAAATCTTGAAGATTGGTTCAAAAACGACTGAGAAAAAGGCTAAAGATCAAGCCCTATGGCCACAACTACTGTTAACGACGTGTTGTCTCCTACCTGAGGTAGGAGACACAATCTCAACCGTCTGCGTGTGATCTGGTGGTCTAGAAAAAGAGCAAAATTGGAAAAATCAGCAACAATCACGTGACATATAAAATCAACTCTGAGTAAAGTGATACTTGCATTTATTTATCATTTTCTCTCTCCTCCAAAAGGGTGCAAACAAATCCCAAATTAGATCAAAATTTGCACAACATCTAATTATGGCATGTAGATTCTGATTATGTAATTAGATTTGCCTTTTGAGAACTTTTGGTTGTAAATAAATCAAATACTATTTTCTCTTTCCTCAAGCATTAATGACTTTAAGATTCTCCAATTTTGATGAAACTTCACCCACAAGTCATGTTTAATGTGTTAGGTACGAATTTGCCATAAATTTTACATGTTGAAGATGTTTGTACATTTATTTAATATTTTGAAGGTTCTACACACTTTCTCTTTCCTAATTTCATCTTTTAATCAAATATTCTCCAAATTGAGTGAAAATTCACCCAAAGGCATATTTTAATGTGTAGATTATGAATCTAATATTATTTTCCACTTTTGGATTCATATAATATTTTATTTAATATTTTGGGGAAAACTCAGATCTTCTCTTTCCAAATTGAATTAATTTAATTATTATTATGTGAAGAATCTGAAAATTGTTTCCCTAGGTAATTGGGACCCAAGGTACATGATTCTTAACTTAGATTCCACTTTTGAGATTCTTTTAGATAGTTATATCACAGTAAAATATTTGTAGCCATTATTTAATTAGGTTATCATATTATTTCACTATTATCATTGTTATTCATCCAACTATGTTCTATAACTTAATATAATCACCAAAAGAGTAATGTGATTAATTACACAAAACTTAATATAATACATTATTACTCATGTGACATATTTATGTGTCCATTATTGGCCTAAGACTAATGCGAGAACATAAGGTTACACTAGGATGATTTATAGATGCATTATCTCATTAGGGTTATACAAAACATATTTTAGATCTAACCTCAACCTTATTTGGCAAAGTCCATATGGTCAAATTTCTAGGCTAGGGTCCAAGATCTACTATGTTACTGAGAACTTCTAGTGGTTCAAAAATAGATTTATGTTCTTGTCGATCTTCTACCATGGCCGCTTTAAGAATGCCCTTGCTCGAGGGTCTGGTCTAGTGGGTCTGATTCTCTGTCGCAAGGTTGATAATCTAAAGTGCAATGTCAAAACTTTATCGCATGAAATACCTTGGAGAAAGAATTGAGGAACTTCTTTGTCTCGTTGTGAACCCCTCGACAGAAGAATCCAATGATCTGGCTCTCGTGAATGTTGTGGTGCGGGCACTTGCATATGCACTCATTGAATCATTCTCATGCTTCATACATGGATTCCTTAAGAACTTGACTAAATCTTGTAATCTGTCCTGGGATCGAGTATGTCCTGGAAGGAGGGTAGAATTTCTTTGAGAAATTGTATTCTAAAACTTCCCACATAGTGATCGGGTCCCTCTGAGAGCAGTATACCAGGCTCTAGCTTTATATGTCAGAGAATAATTTAAAAGTTGTAGTCGCATGGAGTCATAAAAGGCTTGTGATGTCTTCATAATCGAGAAAAGGTCAATGAATGTAAGAAGATGCTCTTGACAATCATCGCCAATCCTTCTTGTAAAGGCAGAGTTTTGCAATAAGATGACCCATTGCGATGTGATCTTGATCGAATTGCCTAGAGGTTGGACTAGATGAGTTAAGTCGGTGCCCTTAGGGATGAAAAAATCCCATAATTCTTTCATGCACTCTGCGGCTTAGGTGGCTTCTAAATTGGTCTTGAACTCAGCTTTTGCCTATTCTCTAGCTTCTGCATCAAGTAATTCTCACTGGTCCGCAATAGCTGCATTGATGTGGACTTGAATAGTTTCTTCTAAAACCGACAAATCCACCATGGTCTTCTCCTTACGAAGTTTCCTGAGGGTTTTATTTAATCTCAAGATTGAATAGCAATCCCAAATAAAGACTTTTGGATCTTCACATATTCTAGGAGACTTGGGTAAGAAAAAAATATCATCATGATTGCAGCGTCTAATTCTAGAAGATTTTCAAATTTATCAAGAAAAATAGAAGAAAACCCCTAATTACACTTATACTTTTGAAAATATTGAACTACCATTGTCCCCCGACAATGATGCCAATTTTTGACCAGTCTCCAAATGTCACACCAAGAAGACCCCTACAAGAATAACTTCTAGGTTTAACTAAAAGTAGTACACGAGTTCCCCACTCCATACGACCAAAAAAATTATTGCTAGATATACTTTAGGATCGAAACTAAAGGACAACATTTTTAAGTATTTATGTAGATCCAGAAGTATTAAGAGTAATATTATCACTAAGTAGTCAAACGATTGATTAAACTAAATTGTTTCTGAAAGAAACATAGATTAAAGAAGTAAATAACAGATAATAAAGAGCACTATGGCATTGGGTTTCACTACCCAAGCTTGCATAGTTATCCTAACAAGATCTAACTTTGTGATAATACTTTCTAAACGAATGCTTAGATGTTGCACCCTCACGAGATATTGGTTTCCACTTGGCATAAACTCCCTTAGAACTGACCATCCTTGGCACCCAAGTTCCCTGTCTATTCCAACTAGTTTCCCTAACTTATGACCGAATATCCTTTGAACGTAGAAGATCAAAGTAAAATCACCTCACTATCCCTTGCTGACAGCTTAGGGGGGACAATAAGATCATTTTGGTGTTTTAATCATGCTCATAACAACATGCATATCCATGATTATAATATATATGTAAAGCAAGTTGTCAATTTGCAAGGCAAGGAATTATACAGAAAGATACTTTATTTAGCAACTATATTGTCGAGTTTAGATACAAGCTGAGAATAGATATGGGAAATTGGGGCTAGCCCCCATTCCCCAACTCAAACATCTACTCGCTTATGATGAGGGACAACAACAAAGAGATAGTATGAACAATGGAGAAGGCCATGGCACATGGTGTAGCAAGACTGATCTCTCCACTATGACCTCCTCCTCCTTGCTCCTTGCTAGGGTTGTTATGCAAAATGTGGCTTTTAATCAATAATCAGAGACCCCTTTAGATGTATGATAAGGGTTCCCTTTTATAGATGAACTCCTCTCCCCAAAACCCCTAAAACTGAATGCTTATAGTTGAATACATCTAATTGCATGGACCGTACTTGGTCCAACAGGTGACTCACATGGTTACTCAATTTGGACCTTGCATCTGGTTCACTGGAGGACCAACAAGGGGTAAATCAGAATGGACTGGATGCTGGGAGCACATTTCAAGACGTAAGAATTTGGAAGACTCTGGGTAGGGATCATCTCGAGTAGGGAAAATGACAAAGACAACCGTCGAACTAGGTGGTATGAAGGTGATCAAATGGAAATATTTTAGAATTTCCTTCCCTTTAAGCGTAGCATCATGGGATTTGATCATCCATCTAGATGTCATCATGCAATTTTGGCTAATTCTACATAAAAATATATAAAAATGCATTAAAGTTTGAAAGGGAAAGATAACTGTAATTGAGTGAATATAAAGCTAAAACTAGGAAATAGAAACACAACAACCCCTAAAAAGTGAGTAAAATAGTATATAAAAATGGGTGTAAATACACTAATCATATGTGCGGAATCTTATCTGTCTCAAGATCATGAAATTGCATATATGCATTTAGCAACTCGTTGTAGGATGTGTTGAAAAGAAACATGTGCCTTTTATATAAGTTAGTAGTTCAGAGGGACAAATATCCTTTATAATGAAGAGGTAAGAAAATTACTTGTGTTTTTTGACATGGATATTATCGCACAACCAAATTCAGTAGGGGTGAAATCCCTATAGTTTACCTAAACAAGTGAAATAATCACCACATGTATGTGGAATGATCTTATTATAGTATATTTTAGGATCAAACCCAAAGGACAATGTTTTTATGAACTATTATGATTGAGGTAACCAGACAAGAACTAGAATTTTTCATAAAAATTGGATTTGGTTGTGGATTATTTTAAGTTGCAAATATTAAACACAAAATTAAATGTTTGATAAAATCAACATATTAGAACACTAGGGTGGAATGGGTTTTTTCACCTCTACCTATCATTCACTCTCTAACTGCATCATATTAAGCATGAATATACATATTTTGGGACTAGGAAAATCCCCCCTTTGATATTCAAATTAAGACCTAGACAAATATCAACCTAAGATCACCACCACGTTACCTAGAAATCATACATCTAACACCCTAGAGAACACCTATATGAAATTCTCATCAAGGGTTTAGCATGAATCAATTGATATACTAGATCCTAGTTTCAAATTTATCTACACCACGAATTTGATTTACATATAATATTGATGATCACACAAGAATAGAATCATAAAAATGATTAATTCAAAGAATATATTGGTCCATACAATAGTAGATGCAGTATGAAAAGTAAAATCGGGTAGCGAGGCTAGTACCCACACCCTAGTGAGGTGACTACTCACTCATGGTAGTAGAAACAAAATAATAGAAGAAGAGAGAAAGAAAGCCATCATTACAACATATAAAGAAAGCAAATTCATGGTGTGCGAAAGCCTATATTTATTCTACAAACCGATGTTGGATGAAGTAGCAAAAAGACCACCCTTGGACATTCATCAATAGCGGAAATGAAACATCATTGTTCCTTCTTGAAAGTTGGATCTCATCCCTTTGAGGAGGGAGTAGTGGTTGACAAAGGCTAGTGTTTTTAACTGATGTTGACATGCGTCATAGGACTAACCTCCTTCTAGATTGGAGCCTTGGTTCCTTGGCATCAGTGAAGGTGGAAGAACCTTGGTTTACATTCATCAAATGATAGTGAAGGTTGATGGTAGTTGGAGGTCAAAGTCCTAGAGAATAAGTGTCATCCTGGAGACAAAAATGGTGGATTTTTTTGTTTGTTCATAGTCCCTTGCATTTCTAGGCGGAGGCTAGGGTTGGGAACTTTCCAAGTTTCCATGAAGTTAAGTCATTAGCCATCATAAAAATGAAGAGACAATGACAAAGGTAGACAAAGGGTTGGCTATGTTTAGTAACTCCATAATAGGCAAGGGGTCAGGGAAACCATCAGAAGGAAAAGTCAGGACTCTTCTAAAGATTGTGCAAAAGAATCATCATAAGCTGGCCATTGGTAGATGAGTGCAGTACTTCCTTCAGTAGGCAGTGCATGCAGCCATCAAAAGGCAAGTGTGTTGGATGGCCATAAGAAGGTGAGAGTAGTGCAACCATTAGTTCTTCACTACAGAAAAACCATCAGAAGGCAGTACAAGGGAACCATCAGAAAGCAAGGCGCGGGCAAAACTACCATCAAAAGGCATGGCACAAAACTACCATTGGTAGACATGTCTGGGTTGTAAACCGAAGGGTGTAAGGGATGATGGAAACTGATGGTTGGACATAGGTGACAAGATCTGATGGTTTGGTAGATGATACCCACCCCGAGGGGGGCTATTAGTGTGGAGTTGAAGGCTTGTGCCTATAGAGCATCAATTGATGGCATGGAAGATCTATGAAATCTGATGGTTTTATAGATGCACTGCAAACCAATGGAAGTTCATCGAATGATGGAGAATTAGATCATTGAAAATATGGTACACTTCATCAAAAATTTATGGGGTCACCTTCTCCTTCACCCCTATCATGTAATGAAGTTCAAAACTACCATGAAAATTAGGAATTTGATTCAAAACCTTATAAATTATTATAAAATAAAGAAAACTTAAATGCAAGCTAGTTCTAAGCTGAAATGATGGAAATAAATGCAAATCTAGATTGAACATGTGATTAAAACTAGGACGAATATGCATTAGTAATTTTCAACTCATCAATTTTGGCAATGAGTGTCTCAATAGCTAGCACGTTCAAATGGTTATTGGATAGAAAATCAACAAGAGAAGGTGTGGCATTGTAAGAGGCCATTTTTTCAATGGATAGCACATCTTCTAAAAAGGGATAAGCCGACACCTTGAAGAGGCATTTATTAATTTTGGTTGTGCTGTAGAATATATGGTAGAACACGTTCCAAGAAAGAGAGGTACCCCATTTCTATAAATGACCTATAGTCCATCCATCTTGTCATCTGGAATATCTTGCAAGAAAAAGGTGTCTCGAACTTGCATCCTTTACAAGTAGTCCTTGTCCATGTCCTTCTTCTTATAGGGAAGTTGAGGTAGTAGTGTCAATGTTGGTTTTGTGAAAATTGGATTTGGAGGCCTTTGGGTAACTTTAGATAGGATGGATGACAAATTGCCATCATCTTCATTAGAAGAAGCATGATCATCCCATGGACTATCAACATCAAATCGAAGGGCCTGATTTTCATCATTTAAGCCCAAAAAAATGATCTTGTCAGAGATTTCTTGACTTGAAAGTTACCTAAGTAGGTTATCATTGTTGAGTAATAGCTCATGACTCATCCTTAGTAAGATGGGTGAGCAGGGGATTTCATTTTAGGAAGGGTGGACATGAATGCCTTCATATGGACTGACATACAGTTGGGAATCAGGAGGAGGGATTTTGATGCTGAAATTCATTTGAGGGAGTTGAGGGGGAGCAATTGTTTATGGGTTTCCAGTAATAAAAACATTAGCGAAAGGGGAACCATTTAGACCATTTTTGGTCATTAGGGTCTCTGAGACATGAGAGACCAAACGCCTAAACTAACAAGCTAAATGGTCTAGAGAATGGTTTCAGAGCTCGTATCTAGTAGTGTTTGGAAGATAGAAATTTCCACATGAAGACCTTGAACATTGGGAGGAGCCTTCTCCAAGTTATCGAGTGAATAAGTCACACTAACATTGTTGGAGGGCGTGATGTTCCATTTTTTGTATGCACACATCATCCTTAGCCTTCCAATAATTTTCCTTTGATGATGTAGAGCCAACATTACTAACATTTGTTGTGGAGGGTGATCTATAGCGTTGAATTTAAACTCTACTCCATCTACTTGTAGTAAAAATTATTGCAACTCATGCATGGTCTTGGTGGGGGTTTCTACATGGTTGGATAATCACACATCCTAATTTAATTTATTAATATAAGATATGTGGTTTGTAGTTACCTCAAGCAAGATGTCAAAATTGTGACCAAATACTCCAATGAGTGTGTCAGGGTATACCATATCAAATGAATGGTGTGAAGATGTTGTAGGGGCACGACCACTCCCTGGTGGAGTGATAGAAGTGGAGGGACTAGATTTGTGTTGATGGTGGTGAGGTGGATTATCTTGAATATCATGAAATATTTGGGGAGGGGGTGGAGGTGGCAAAATGGTGTGGCAATAATTGAAGCTGATGTTAAGCCAGCAATTGATGCTATAACAGTTGGAATTGTAACAAAAATAGAGACATGGATTTTGGGTGGAGCTGCTTTTGTAGATTTTCTGCTTGAACTCTCCACACACTTCTTCTTCAATATGTGGGAAGCAAGAGAGTCATTGTTCTTGGGAGGGGTAGGGGGTGCATGTTCCTCATATTGGCTTTCCTCTTAAATGATAAGGAGTGACTCTTAAGCAATTATCTGTATAGTGAATATAGGATAGGTCTTGGAGGAAGAGACAAAGCAATTAATTCCCAGAGTTGAAGCGGAAGCATGAGGTTGAGCTAGAAGTATTTTGAGTTCAATTTCCTATAAAAAGTACCTCATGCACATCATAATCAGTGATTCTAATAGGGGGGCATAGATGTTAGATCGTAAGAAGCGATAGAAAATCTACTCAATGCAAGGCACACGAATACCCACATAGATTAGTTATTTAGTGTTGATGTGGCTCTTGCTCTTAGTTTCCATGAAAATTTGAAGTGAAGCTGGATACCCATAAGATCTGTAGTGAGGTTGATTATCCTAACCATGCAATACTCTTTTTGTGGTAAGAGTGATATAATAATTTGTTTATTGATGAGAATATTGATACCAATATTTGCATTTTTTTTACTTTCTTTTTAGGGGATATTGTATTTCAATTTACTAGTTTTAGATTTAGATTTATTTAAATGCATATCCTATCTTGTCTAGATGTTAATGTGCTTTATATATTGTTCATGCAGAATCAACCAAGAATATACTTCAATGCCCAAATGGATGATCAAGCCCTCATGATTCCATGCCTCAAGGGAAGGAAGGTCCATAAGCTTTCCATTTTCCACCTTCCAACCACATAGTCAAGTGACTGACTTCTCCAGTTATCGAACTCAAGCCGCTCTCTACCCAGAGTCTTCCAGATTCTTTAGTTCTGACACACGCTCCTAGAATCCATCCTACTCTGGTTTATTCTGTTGGTTATGTATGCCCAGAGAGTCAATCATGTAATGATGTAATGGCATATCATGTAAAATGATTTGATTATTAATAAAAGGCAAGCTTCCAATTTCATCTGTTTAATTTAGTTATGAGATAATGATGTAACATTATTAATGTTTACAGAATTATATTACTCAATGACGTTTGTATTCAAGTTACTAAGCTTGTGGATGATATCATACGGATGTTATGAGTACATATAGATATTCTCATTATGTCCCTGATCGGTTGTAATTGTGGAAGGTTGATAGACAACAATGTTATATAAGATCAGAGTGTGAGTTGGTTGATGACTAAATCTCATTAGTTATGATATGGTGATATCAAACCAAGTACATAGATACATGCTAGAGAATAGTGTATCAGACAGACCCATCATGAGACTAACATAGGAAGCCATCATCATGGAAGTCATAGTCAGCTCTCACAATGATGGTGGTGGTTGTGGTTCTTAGACCTAAAATCACTGCACGGAACACATGTCTTTGGGTACAATTTGACATCTCAAACGTAGTCCTGAAGCATGGGTTGTTATAACAGTGAGGATTAGGTGGCTTTGACTCATGGGATTGACTATGAGTGATAGACATGGGATTTGTCCCTCCTACTAGAGTGAAATGTCCTAGGCCTCTTGATAAGGGAGACTGAGAAAAGCATGGCCATGCATGTAAATCTATATGTGATATTGAGCTTACATATATCTCAAAAAGTTTGCTCTTGGTTCAAGAAATAAGATTGAATAATAATGAGGGTGACTGCTCCATTCCTTTAGTTCAATCTGGACACCAGTGACAAAGGAACTATACAAACACTACAACACCGTACAAAGAATGAAGGTTGAAGTTGTTCCCCAACTTTCCTATTTACTTGGGTAGAAATCATGTGTGATTAGGTACCACTCTTTGCTTGAAATATCATAAGTTGTTATGGATACTCACTGCCAACATAATATGGGACCTATAGGGTCACACACATAGGTCTTGACCTAGAAGAGGAGTTCATATCTCAAATGACAGTTGAATTAAGTGGTAAAGTGTTTAGGAATTTGATTTAGGCAACAAAGAGGATGAAAAAACTGGAAAACACCCATCTCAAGTGTTGAGACGACCGTCTGGAAATGCCAAACAACCGTATTAAGAGTTGAGATGGGCGTCTAGGTGTCAGGACTGGTTGTGAGTTGAAATCAGAAATGGAACAAATTTAACCAACCAAATAGGCTCGATTTGGATCACTAGATGACCGTCTGGGTCAATCAAGATGGCCTTCTCACATGGCCAAGATAGTTTAGTTTGGCCGGGGAAGATTATAGATGTTTCCCTACTCATTTCTCTTAAGCAATACTTGTTGTACAAGGAAATCAATGTCTAACATTGATGATAATTGATTTTCCAAATTCGTGCATAATTGGAAACTGTGAAACAATCGTCTCACAGTGTGAGATGACCGTCTGGCTTTGCCAAACAGCCATTTTGGTTGTCTAGGTTGTGCAATTTCCAAAATTGTTGAAAAAATTTGAGATCTTCTGGTCCTTTCCACTTCCGCACATTAATCTCGCGTCGGATAGAAATTGGGAACATTGACCCTATCCTTTACTATAAATAGAGGGGTACTGGGGGATTTCCAGAGTAAAATACAGACAACTGAAAATTAGTTCCTTTGACAACTATTGTCCTCTCTAGTTGTGGTAAGCATGAGAGCCCAAGCATGTCCTACCCAACTAGGGAGGGATAGCCTAGGGAGAGAACAACTGAAAGTTGTTGTGGGGGTAGAGCAAGCTGGTGAGTAGTACGCTAGCGGGAGAGACAACTCCTTCCTGTCCAACCAGTAGGACGGCGAGAGTTATAGGCAGTTCATGTAGACTACCATAGAGGTGGTAAGCCTTTGTTTTCCTCTTGGAGGACAATGTCAATAAGCAGTCCATGATCAGAGGAGTTGCTGAAGAAGAAGAAATTTGTGGTTGCAATCCAAAGTGCAGACCAAGGAGGTGCAGCAGTCAAACATGTCCCGATGCAACTAGGATTCAAAGTTGCACATCTACAACAAAGAGGATTGTTGCTGGACTTGCTCTAGGACCAGGTATATCCATAAACCATCCTTTCAGCATTATAGTTATTGACACGATCTATTGATTATGGGGAATATGGTAGATAAAATTTTAAATTCTATTTTCTGCTCTGTACCATATTTCCCAACAGTGATATCAAAGACAACATCAATTTACTATTGTATGGGATAATCAATATGCATATTTTGGTTTTGTCATTCTACTATTACATGCGATGCAAGTAATATCTTGTCAAATCCAAACACCATGATAATCCCAAGCTAATATATATATATATATATATATATATATATATATATATATATATATATATATATATATGTATATATATATATATAATTCACACGCATCGCCCTAAAAGTAGTTTTGATGGTGGATGTGTAGCATGGTTGTGTCCAATAACCCCTATCGGTGCATGGTTGTAAGTGGATGGTTTATCTATTTATCTCGGTATTTGAATCGAGTCTATATCTTATCTTCCCCATGTAAAGTTAAATCTTTCCCACCCTTGCTCCCCTCGAATGTAACTCAAGGTTTCCAATTAATTATGTAAAAGTAGGATAGTTTACATAATGTTATGTCGAAGATGAATGACCTTGAAAGACATGGTGAACAAGCCAGATTGATTGCATGGTGAGCCTAACCAATCCGCTTAAGGAGCCAACCGATGGTGGAAAGAAGGACTAGACGACTAGTGAGATGACCTAACAACTAGCCAGGAGGCGAGCTGATCGGTTCAAGAGTTGAACCGATCAACCCAGATTGGCAAGCAGAGATGTTCATCAACAATATGTTTCTACATGTGATGTAGACCTAGATGACCGTAATTCCTTATGTCTCCAAGGGATTATATTTTTCATTGTGGGATATAACATGTATATGATACATACTATATATGTGGTGATTGGATAAAGTATATGTACATACTTATAAATACAAACTCCCTCAATTAAAATATCAAGTCTTAGATTCTTTCCAAAAGAGGCACACATGAAAAGCTTGATCGACTAAGCGTAGGGTTCCTCCTCTGCAGGGTGCGACATCTATATTGTAGAATTGTAATGGTAATGAGGTTGGTTCCACCTCCGCAGGGTGCATTATTATTGTATCAGATTTTGGGACATGCTTGGCTGGTGATTCTCAAAGCATCTGGGCCCAGAGGCATGCAAATGATTATAGCAAGGGGTTGCGCATATCATCTATCTAGAATTTCATATGATGCAATTAGCAAGAGTTGCCTACCTTGATGGTTGACTGTGTTTGCGGTGTTGATCGGGCCACATTTGAATCATCTTGGATCTTACCCACTAGAGTATTATACGGTGCAATATTCCAAATTGATATAGAGGGCTATCAATTTGAATAAAATAGTGGGAGCGATAATAATTAAAGACCTAATTATATTGTCAAAAAATTTCAAATCAAATCAAAAAGGGTTTTTGACAAATGCAAAATTTATCTCTTGTAGAATCAAATGGCAAAAAAGTCATCACATTCAAACAAATTAAATGAGATGTATTTCCATAACTGGTTTAGGACCTTGAGAAGTGTTCTACATGATCCTAAAACACTAGATCCAGATCCACTCCAAATTCACCTAAGACTGACATGGATGCTTATTTGAAGCATGCCAATGATGTTGTGAACATTAAGAACCTTATGCTAGGATGTATGAACTATAAATTGCATGATAAGCATGAAAGTTATAATGTTTCTAAGGCACTATTTGAGCGCAAACTGACAAAAGGAAATCCACTAGAGCCCCATGTGCTTAACACGATTAGGCACATGGAGCATCTTAATAAACTAGAATTTCCTTTAGGTCAAGAGTTGGCCACTAATATGATTTTGTAATCATTGCATAAATCATATAGCCAGTTCATTTAGTGTTATCACTTGAGCAACTTGGCTGGAATGTTGTCAAAGTTGCTTGACATCTTAAAAAATGTCAAAGAAAAAATGAAGATGGATAAATCCGTGATGGTGATCAGTGGAGTGGAGTCCAGGTACAAAGACAAAGCCAAAAAGCATTTTTTGGCTAAGCTAAAGTCCAAATCTTATGTACTCAAAGTAAGGATAAGGACAAGGGAACTCAGGAAGATGAATCAAGGGATAGAGATCTCTACTTCTGGAATATATGTTATTGAGATTAACTTCACTACTTCTTCATCAAGGGTACTTGATATTGGATGTGGATCACACATTTACTCAAATGTGAAGGATCTGAAAAGAAGTAGACCTTTAGAGAAAGGTGAGGTTGAACTATGCGTTGATAATGGAATAAGAGTTATAGACAACATAGTTGGAACCTATGAGTTAACTCTACTAAGCACGCTTGTAATAAAGTTAGAGAACTACTATTACATACCTGCCATCAATAGGAACATCATATCTCAATCTTGTTTGGACAAGAAAGGATTTGGATTTCTTGTAAAGTTAATGGAAGATGTTCTATTAGTAAAGATGGGATGTTTTATGGAAGTGCCCCAATGTCTTATGGTCTATACTTGATAGATCTAAATATTGGTGTATATAACATGAATACCAAAAGGTAAAAACTCAATGACTCAAACAAAACATACTTTTGGCATTGTCGTCTAGGGCACATATATGAGAATCTAATATCTAGGCTCCATAAAAATGGTTATCTAGACTCTTTTGATTTCAAATAATTAGAGACATGTGAATCTTGTTTGTTGGGCAAGATGGCTAAGACTGCTTTCACTAGTAACAATGAGAGGGCTAGTGATCTATTGGGACTCATAATACTGATGTATGTGAACAATCACTAGAGGAGGGTATCAGTACATCCTTACCTTCACTGATGACTTCAGTAGGTATGGCTATGTTTACTTGATGAAACATAAGTCTGAAGCTCTTGAAAAGTTCAAGGAGTTTATGAATGAAGTATAGAACCAACTTAGTAAAAGTATTAAGGCACTTCATTTCAATTTAGGTGGATAATACTTAAGCTAAGAGTTTAAGGACATTCTTAGAGCCCATGGGATTGTGTCCCAGTGGACACCACCAAGAACACCTTAGCATAATGGTGTATCAAAAAGAAGGAATCACACATTATTTGATATGGTGCGATTGACTATGAGTTTAGTCAAGCTTCCAACTACCTTCTGGGGGCATGCTCTACAAACCACTACATTTACACTAAACTGAGTACCATCTAAGTCGGTTCAAAAGACACCATATGAGATATGGAGTGGGAAGCATCCCAATATGTCTTTTATGGGGATTTGGGGTTGTAAAGCTTATGTTAAGAAAATGTTTCCTAAAAAGCTTGGACCAAGATCTAATAAATGTTATTTTGTTGGATATCCTAAAGACACAAGAGGATATTACTTTCATTCCCAATCTAATAACAAAGTGATTGTTGTTAGGGATGCTACATTCCTTGAGATGGACTTCATTTCCAAAGGAATCAATGGGAGAAAAGTGGAACTCAAAGAGGTTCAAGACCAACAAGGAAACATTGAACCAATAGATCAACTAGAGGAATAAACAGGTTCACAAGATGTTGTGGAATCTCAAACTCCTCAAGTAACATAGGAACCTTGTAGATCTAATAGGACACACCTTGAACCTAAGAGATTTGGATATCTTGTAACTCAGGAAGGCAGTGAATTGGTCATAGATGATGAACCAATTTCCTATAAAGATGCTATAGAGGGACCATAGTCTGAGAAATGGCTTGAGGCCATGAGATCTGAGATGGAATCCATGTATACCAACAAAGTATGGACTTTGGTGGATCCACATGAAGGGGTAAAACCAATAGGGTGCAAGTGGGTCTTCAAGAAGAATACAGACATGGATGGAAAGGTCCAAATCTATAATGGCAGCTTGGTTGCAAAGGGTTTCAAACAAGTTCAAGGTGTTGAGTATGAGGAAACCTTTTCTCCGGTGGCCATGGTTAAATCTATCAGGATCATGCCTATTATTGCAGCTTATGTGACTATGAGATTTGGCAAATAGATGTTAAAATTGCATTCCTTAAAAGGAATCTTATGGAGGATGTGTATATGACACAACATGAGGGGTTTATAGATCCAAAGTTTGCCAATAGAGTCTGTAAGATACAAAGGTCAATCTATGGATTGAATCAAGCATCTCAGAGATGGAATCTTTATTTTGATGAGACAATCAAAGGGTTTGGCTTTCATCAAAATGAAGATGAACCTTGTGTGTACAAGAATGTTAGTGGGAGCATAGTGACATTCTTTATATTGTATGTAGATGACATACTATTGATGGGGAATGACATCCCTACTCTACAAAAGGTGAAAACATGGTTAGGAAATACATTCTATGAAAGACTTGGGAGAAGCATCCTACACCTTGGGGATAAGGATCTATAGAGATAGATCACGAAGTATTCTTGGACTAATTCAGAGCACATACATTGACAAAGTGTTGAAGCGGTTCAACATGGAGAACTCAAAGAGAGGTAACCTTCCTGTGCACCATGGTGTCCCGATCTCTAGATCTCAATGTCCCATTTCTTGTGAAAAAAGGGAATGCATGAGTGATATTTCATATGCCTCAACAATTGGATCAATCATGTATGCAAAATTGGGTACCTGTCAAGATGTCTCATATGCTTTGAGCATGATGAGCAGATACCAATCAAATCCAGGTGATGCTCACTGGATATCCGTAAAGAATATACTCAAGTACTTGAGAAGGACTAAGGATCAGTTCTTAGTCTACGGTGGAGAGGAAGAGTTGGTCATAAAAGGTTATTCTGATGCAAGCTTTCAAATGATCAAGATGATTACAAATCAAAATCGGGATTTGTGTTTTGCCTCAACAATGGAGTTGTGAGTAGGAAGCATTCCAAGCAAGAAATAGTTATTGATTCTACAACTGATGCCAGGTATATTACCACATCAAGTGCAACAAAGGAGGCTGTATGGATCAAGAAGTTCATCATAGAACTTGGGGTCATTCCTAGAATCAACAAGGCAATGAATCTATATTGTGACAAGAACGGAGATATTGTGCAAGCTAAGGAACCCAGATCACATTAGCACTCAAAGCATATAAAAAGGTGACATCATCTCATACGTGAAATCAGACAATGAGGAGATGTGAATATATGCAAAGTTCCAACTAAGAGCAATGTTGTTGATTCCTTGACAAAGGTATTTCCACACCAGAAGCATGACAGTCATGTTAGGTCACTCAGAATAAGATTCGGGGGTGATTGGTCTAAGCACAAGTGTGAATCTGTTGGTTATGTATTCACAGAAAGCCAATCATGTGATGATTGTAATGACATATTATGTAAAAATGATTTGATTTTTAATAAAAGGCAAGCTTCCATTTATTCAGTTTAATCCAGTTATGAGATAATATGGTAACATTATAAATGTCTAGAGAAATATATTACTCAATGACGTATGTATTCAAGTTTCTAACCTTGTGGATGAGATCATACATATGTTAAGAGTACATATAGATATTCTTATAATGTCCGTGATCGGTTGTCATTGTGGAAGGTTGATAGACAACAATGACACATACAATTAGAGTGTGAGTTGGTTGATGACTAAATCTCATTAGTCATGATAAGGTGATATCGAACCAAGCACATAGATACATGTTAGAGAACAGTGTATCAGACAAACCCACTATGAGATAGACACATGGAAGCCATCATCAAAGAAGTCATAGTCATCTCTCATAGTGATGGTGGTGGTTGTGGTTCTTAGACCTGAAGTCACTACACTCAACACATGTCGTTGGGTACACTTTGACATCATCAAAAGTAGTCCTGAAACATGGGTGTTATAACGGTGATGATTAGGTGGCTTTGACACATGAGGATTGACTGTGAGTGATAGATTTGGGATTTGTCCCTCCTACTAGAGTGTGATGTCCTAGGCCTTGTGATAAGTGAGACTGAGAAAAGCATGTCCATGCACATGTAAGTCAATATGTGATATTGAGTTTACATATATCTCAGACAGTCTGCTCTTGGTTCAAGAAACAATATTGAATAATAATGAGGGTTACTTCTCCATGCCTCTAGTTCAATATGGACATCAATGATAAAGGAACTATACAAACACTGCAACACCATACACATATTGTAGGTTGAAGGTGTTGCCCAAATTTTGCATTTAATTGGTAGAAATGATGTGTGACTAAGCACCACTCTTTTCTTGTGATGTCATAAGTTATTATGGACACTCACTGTCAATGTAATATGGGACCTATAGGGCCACAGACATAGGTCTTGACCTAGAAGAGGAGTTCAGATCATGAATGACAGTTGAATTAATTGCTAAAGTGTTTAGGCATTTGATTCAGGAAATAAACAGACTGACAACACTTCCAAACACCCATCTCAAGTGTTGAGATAACCGTCTGGAAGTGCTAAATGACTGTATCAAGAGTTGAGATGGGCATTAGTTCTGGGTGTCATGCATGGTTGTGAGTTGAAATTGGCAATGGAACAAACTGATCCGACCAAACGGGCTCAATTTAGATCAGCAGATAACTGTCTGGGTAAACCGAGATAGTCATCTCACATGGGAAAGATGGCTCAGTTTGGTTGGGGAAGATTCTAGATATTTCCCTACTCATTTCACTTGAGCAATACTTGTCGTACAAAGAAATCAATGTCTAACATTGATGGGAATTGATTTTCTTAATTCGTGCACAATTGGAAACTATGAAACGACCATCTCATGGTGTGAGATGATCGTCTGGCTTTTCCAAACGGACATTTCAGCTATCGCAGGTTGTGAATTTCTAGAATTGTTGCAAAAATTTGAGATCTTTTGGTCCTTTCCACTCCCACACATTAATCCTGCATCGAATAGAAATTAGGAACCTTGACCCTGGCCTCTACTATAAATAGAGGGGTACTGGGGGCTTCCCAAAGTACAACACAGAAAATTGAGAATCAGTTCCTCTAACAACTATTGTCCTCTCTATTTGTGGTAACCACAAAAGCCCAAGAAAGTCCTACCCGACTAGGGTGGGATAGATAAGGTAGAGAACAACTAAAAGTTGTTGTGGTGGGAGAGCAATCTGGTGACTAGTATGCCAGTGGGAGGGAAAACTCCTTCTTGTCTGGTCCAGTAGGATGACATGAGTTCTAGGTGGACCATGTAGTCTACCATAGAGGCAGAAAGCCATTTTTTCCTGCTCAGAAGACAATGTCAACCAACAGTCCGCGACAAGAGGAGCTGTTGAAGAAGATGACATTCGTGCATGCAGTTCATGGTACAGACCTAGGAGGTGCATCCGTCAGACGTGTCCCAGTGCAACTAGGATTCAGAGTTGTGTATCTACAATGATGAAGATTTTCACTATACTTGCTCTGGGACCATCTATATCCATAAACCATCCTTTCTACATTATAAATATTGACGTGATCTACTGATTACGGGGAATATGGTAGATAAATTTTTAAATTCGCTGCCTACTATGTACCATATTTTCTAACACAATCCATGTTGGTCTCCACTAGAGAACCATACACAAGGTCCAAATTGAGTAACCCACATGAGTCTCCTGTTGAACTGAGTTTTAGCCATGCAAATTAGATGCTTTCGACCACAAGTATTCAGCATTATGGTTTCAGTAGTGAGGAATGCATCTATATAATGGAACCATTATCATACCTTCTAAAGGGTATCTGATAAGTGATTAGAATCCACGTTGTGTAGCACAAACCCTAGTGAGGAGCAAGGAGGCGGCTGCTGCAATGGAGAGATTGACCTTCCTACACCATGTGTCATGCCCCCTCCATCATTCTTTCTATGTTTCTGCTATTTTCTATTGCCATGAGAGAGTAGATGTTTGTTCCGAGGCTTGGTGACTAGCTCCAACATCCCATATTTATACTAGATTGTATCTAAACTCAACAATACTATTGCCAAATAAAGTATCATTCTGCTTATTTCTTTGCTTTGCAAACTAACGACTTGCTTTTCATATTTGCTATAATTGTGGATGTTTATGTTGTTGTAATTGTGATTAAAATTTCAGAATGATCTTATTATCCCACTGAGCTGTCAACAAGGGATAGTGAGGTGATCAGGTTACTATGTGCTAACATGCCAAGAATGTTAGGTCGTAGTGAGGGATTCCAATCAGTATAAACTTGGAACTTAGGTGACGAGTTTGGTCGGTTCCAGGGGAGTTCAATCCAAGCAATGATCTGTGTCCCATGCGGGTCCATTATCTAAGCCTATATTTAGTAAATTTCTATTAAGGAGTTAGGTCTTGCTAAGATAATTATGTAGGCTTTGGTAAATGAAACCCCATGCCTTGGTCCTTTTTATTATCATTTATTTACATCTTTAATATTTATTGCTACTGGCAACAACTTACTTTAATCGATCATCCAACTTCTTGGTGTTAAATAATACCCTTGATACTTATGAATATATAACCTTCTTAAAAAGGTTGTCCTTTGGGTTTGATCCTAACATATACTGTAATAAGACTTCCATTCACGCAGAGTGGGGAATTAGTGCACTACTTTCAGTTAAACCTAAGAGGTATTTTAATGGTTTTTATTGATGCAACATTTGGAGCCCCATAAAAAATTAGGGCCATTGTCACGGACCATGGTAGTTAGATATTTTTAGAAGTATAAATGTAATTAGGGTTTTATTTTTAATGCTTGATAATATTGAAAATCATATAGAACTCAACTCATCAACACATGATCATTCTACCTCTTTTTGGGTAATCCTAGCATATGTGAAGATGCAAAAGTATTGAGTCAGGATTGGCATTTGGTCCCAAAATCGAGAGAACACTCAAAAGACGTGAAAGGAAAAAACCATGACAAACACAACAACTATAGAAGAAACTATGCAAGCATGAATTGAAGCGACTATCTTAGCTCAACAAGAACTACTCACCACAGAATCCATGACGTAGGCAGAGGCCGAATTCAAGACCAACCTAGAAGCCACCCAAGCCACAGAAATGTTCCAAAGAATTACCAAATGTTTCCTATCCCTGAAGGCACCAACTTGACTAATGGAGTCCAACCCCAGGAAAACTGATCAAGATCAGGGCCCAGTGGGTCAACCTCTTACAAAATTCTACATTCACTAGAAGGATTGGAGATGTTTATCAAAAACATATAATCAAATTCATCGATCTTTTCTTGATGGTGCCATTGATAATGCCATGCAACTATAACTCTTTAAATACTCTCTGACCAGAAAAGCTAGAGCATGGTACAACGCCCTTCAAGGGGACCCAATCACAACATGGGAGGCTCTAGAAAATAAGTTTCTAGAGAAATTATACCCACCTCGATGACATACTCGATCATGTGAAAAATCATAAGATTCAATCAAGTGACTAAAGAATCTCTATATGAAGCATGGGGACTATTCAGTGAACTCCAATGCAAGTGCTTGCATCATGGCATCCCCAAAAATCAAATCATCAATTTTTTCTATCTAGGTGTTGATGATGAGATAAAGAAGTTCCTTGACTCATCCTCTATTGGAAACTTTATGAGGTAGAACTTCGGAAACACACTAAAAGTAGTCAACCTTGCATATAAGAATCATACTCATTAGACCAGAGCCTAGGGAAGAGGCATTCTTAAAGAAGGTACAATGGAGGATCATTCTGAAATCAAATTCATATCTAAATCACTAAAAGTTCTCTCTCAAGCATGATAGCCTCGTAAAGTCCTTCAATGCATATGAGAGGAAGAACCAAATGCCTCAAGTACAAATCATCACACCATCCTGTGAGTTATACCATGCAATAGATCACAATTAGATTCACTTCCAACAACTTCACACTGCATTTCATGAGCCTAAAGCAGAGCAAAAATACATAGTTACCCAAGCCAAATATGTGAACTAAATTCATACTATTCCATGACAAAAGTACTATAACTTGAATAAGATTTTCAACCACTGAGTTTCTAATATAGAAATCCAATTGGAGACAAGAGTCCCAAATAGTAGACCTTGACACAACCTACTCAAGCTAGAGTGATATCAAACTACATTGGTCCACCAACTAGGAAAATTATAGATTTAACCTCCCAAACAAGAATTACCAGCACCAACAACAATATTATAATCTGAATTGATCGACACCATTATAGATAGAGTCAAGGACAACACAAGATGCAGTAAAGACACTCTAATAGATGATGGTGACATATCATACTCAATTGGCTAATGCCACAACAAACCAAAAGGTGTTGGATTCACAAATCATCTGCATAGAAGCTAGTCAACAACCCCCATTGGACATGATCATAAGTGAACCAGAAAACAATCCCAAGCATCTGGAGTAGATAAACACCATAATGATAAGGTTAGGGAACATGTACTCCACACCTCGACCACTGCTACTACGTCTCTTCTCCCTAGTATAAATGAAGACACCCCAGTCGTAGTCCTGAGTTGCTCAAATGACCATTCTATGGCCAGTCTGATAGAGGTTCAGATAATAGACCCCATTGTGAAGCAAACTCAGCTAAGCACTAGCAAAAATTCAACTGTTATAGCACCATCAATCAACTCTAGACCATCCAAAACACTAAAAGAACATGTGCACAATCCCCATGTACTTGATCTGTGTCACCTCAAGTAGACCAAGCTGGGTGACAAATTCATGAAATTCAAGGGCACTATGAAGAAACTCCACGTTGACATCCCATTCCTCGATGCACCAGACAAAAACCAACCTAGTGCAAATATCTCAAGACCCTTCTATCCAGGAAAAATATGACTGGAGAATGGGAGACCATGAAGTTAGCACAAATGGCCTATGAATATTTTAAAATTAGATCCCTCATAAGAAAAAAGATACCAACTCATTTGGGATAGATTGTTTCTTAGGGGATGACACTTGCCGCAAGGGACTGGCTGATTGAGACACAAGCATATCCATTATGTCATACACTCTATGTCAATGCTTGGGATTCACCGATCTCCTACCTACAAGTATGCCCATTCATTTGGTTGATGCAACAAAAAAAAGCCTCAAGGGATGATAGAAGGCGTTCCCATCAAGCTTAAAAACACATATATTCCATGTGATTTTGTAATCATGGACATTAAATAAGATGATTGATATCTATTGATTTTTGGGAGACCCTTATTTATCCATGGCATGACCCTTAATCGATTTTGAGTCAAGAACCCTACTCCTATGATTAGGGAAGGAAACTCTTTAATATTGAGTTCTCGACGACATAAAGGTGCCAAATTTTTCTACATAAGCTTTTTTACTAGATTATGTCGACAAAATGAACCAATTGACACAAGTGCCTTGTCAGGATACCCTACAAATAACACTAGATGGTGAGGAATATGACAAGGGAGACTCTCACATTATCATGTATGTCAAACATCTAGACACCACAGAAGTAGAAGATGAAAACACAATTTTTTAAAGACTTATTGATGGTAGAAGAAATATCCAATGAAACTATAGTGCAAATACTGCCTGAGTTGAAAACACTGTCTGAGGGACTTAAGTACCAATTCCTTGATGAGGGAAACCTATGTCCAATAATAATCATCTCCAAGCTCATTCTATAAGAAGAAGACAAACCGATGAAAGTTTTGATAAAAGGGAAGAAAGCCCAAGGGTACAACATGAGTGATCTCACTAGAGTCAACATTGCTCTCTGTATTCATAGGATACCCATGATACATGACCATAAATGTTCAAAGGACCCACAATGCAAGATCATCCCAAACATGAAGGAAGTCATGCAGAAGGAGGTGGTCAAACTTCTACACACAGGGATCATATATCAAATATCCAGTTCTCAGTGGGTAAGCCCTATTCAGGTAGTACCTAAGAATGGTGGAACCACATTTGTTTAAAATGATCAAGGGGAACTCATACCCATGCAAGCTATCATGGGATGGAGAATGTGTATTGATTATTGCAAATTGAACAAGGTAACCAAGAAAGATCATTACCCACTTTTGTTCTTGAACTAAGTCTTCGATAGACTTACTCACCAAGAATACTTTTACTATTTGGATGGCTACTCCAGGTTCTATAAAATCCCAATCCATCCCGAAGACTAAGAAAAAACTACTTTCACCTACCCATTTGGAACATATGCCTTTAGACACATGCCTTCTGGTCTTTGCAATGCCCCAACAACCTTCTAGCATTGCATGAAATCCATCTTTTCCAGGCTCGCAGAATCCATCATGGAGGTATTCATGGATGATTTTTCTATTTATGAGGACTCCTTAGAAAATTCTGCTACAACTTAGGCACCATTCTAACCAGATGTGAAGAGGCACATCTTGTCCTAAACTTGGTGACGTGCCATTTCATGGTACATGAAGGTATTGTCCTGAGCCATAAAATCTCCAGCAAGGGAATTGAAGTCGATCCAGCCAAGGTAGAAGTGATAGAAAAACTACCACCACCTACAATTGTGAAGGAGATACACACTTTTCTTGGCCACGTTGGTTTCTATCAGAGATTCATATGTGACTTCAGGAAGATTGTAAAACCCTTTACCAAACTCTTTTTTAAGGAAGCTGACTTCAATTTTAATGAAGAATGCATGAAGATCTTCTCCACACTAAAGAAGGCCCTGACTACTACCCCTATAATCTGTACACCATATTGGACACAACCCTTTGAGATCATGTGCAATGTAAGTGACTACATAGTTGGGGCTATCTTGGGATAGCGCATTGACAACAAACACCAGGTGATTTACTATACTTTGAAGACCCTTGATGAGGCATAGTGGAACTACACAATAATGGAGAGAGAGACGTTGGCCATCATGTTTGCCTTTGACAAATTTTGATCGTATATGGTGTGGTCCAAAGTCATAGTCTACAACTACCATGCAACTGTTACATATTTGATGACAAAGAAAGATGCAAAACCAATACTCGTTTGATGGATCTTTCTTCTATAAGAATTTGACCTTGAAATCAGGGATAAAAAGGGAAGTGAAAATGTTGTTGTTGATCACTTGAGCAGACTTACCAATGAAGATGTTAAAGTGAAATCCATCAACGAATCCCTCTCAAACAACCACCCGTTGCTCAAGATAAGTTGACCTTGGTATGCTGACTATGTTAATGATATGTCTACAGGAATTATCCACACATAATTTAAAGGACAAAGTAATAAGAAATCTCTTACATGATGTCTAAAAATTCTACTGGGATGAACCATTTCTTTTTAAGGTGTATGCATATGGTCTCTACCAATGATGTGTTCTACACAAAGAATCGAAGGATATCCTATACTCTACTGCTATGGACCTACAGGTGGGCATATGTTTACCCAAAAAATAGTCACCAAAGTCCTAAAATATGGGTTTTATTGGCTAACCATTTTCAAATATGCTTAGGACCACACCTGCTTATGCGACCAATGTCAACATCAGGAAACATTTCTAGACAAGACGAGATGCCACTCACAAAATGGAAAGAATTAGAAAATTTTAATGTTTGGGGCATTGATGACATGGTATTTTTTCCTCCCTCCTGTGGGTTCTTGTATATCTTGGTAGTAGTGGATTATGTCTCTAAATGGGTTTAAGCCATCCCCACAGTCTCGTGTGACTCAAACCCTATCATCAAAATGTTTAGACATCATATTTTCTTGATTTGGAGTACCACACATTGTGATATCAGATGGGGTTTCTCACTTTGCTGAAAATAAATTTGAGTAGGTGCTAAATAAGTACAGAGTGAACTACATGACAACATCACCCTATCATCCTTAGACCAATAGTCAAGTTGAAGTCTCAAACCGGCAGATCAAATCCATATTGGAGAAATTTGTGAGTAGAATAAGGAAAGACTAGACCTTGCAACTCAACAACGCTCTATGGGCCTATCCAACTACTTTTAAAACACCACATGGAACAAACCCTTTCCGTTTGGTCTATGGGAAATTATGTCACCCCCAGTTTAAAGGAGGGCAAGGCTACCTGGGCCATAAAAGCCCTTAACTTTGATCTATCTTCCGCCAAAGAGAATCACCTTCTACATGTCCAAGAGCAAGACAAACTCAAGATGTCAGCCTATGAAAGAAAACACATGTACAAAGAACAAACCAAAATATGGCATGACCATCATATAAAAAGAAAGCATATCAAAGTGGGAGATCTTATCCTGGTGCATAATTCAAGGTTGTAGCTATTCCTAGGAAAATTAGAAACAAGATGGTATGGACCGTATGTGGTAAAACATGTTTACCCTCATGGAGAATATGCCTTATGGGATATGATCAAAGGTGACTTTGTTTTGAGAGGCCAGAGGATTAAGCAATACATCACCACTGGTGACCTCACATCTGGAGGAGGTGAACATAATAATGGGGATGCAATACACAATAAACATAAGCAATCACAAACCCTTCACACCCTACCCAATCAAAGATGGTTATGCTCTGGGGTTAGGTAAATATCTTCCCTCAATCTTCTATAGTTTCTTCTCATCATTCTTTCTTTTCATGCAAATCCCACATGGAGCATTGGCATTACGTCAGGCCAAATGACATTAAAAAAGCAATTCTGGGACACAACCTGATTTTTATTAACACAACTGCTTCCTTTTCTACTTAAAAAAATAGATAGGGGATGAGGGGAAGAGAGTTTCCTCGGCCCAAATATAAATGACTATTTCACTCAAGGAGTCACCTAACTCACCAACAAACATCTGGCTGAACGACGACTGTTGAGAGATTGCTTCCACCTGATGATTGAAGAAAACTCCACATATCCAGGATGACCTTGACAAAGACACTCAAAAGGCATGTTTGACGAAAAGATTAGAATCATCCTGATGGACGAGAAACCAAAGTAAAAATCTCACCTTACGACATCTCCTACAACTGCAACACCACAACTTAATATTTGTGACATGTCAAGTAGCTCCGACCACGTCAGTCCACCACCCCCTGAGTCCTGGAATAATGATGTTGAAATTTCTGACGAGATGCTGCTGACAACCCAAACAAGTCCCTTCCTCTCCAAATCATCACCTCCATTGAGTTCGGCATCCTAAATGACAATCAAGGATATGACCACTCCACTCCCTGGTTCATATTATGTGTTCCTAACTGAGGAAAATCATCAAAACCATCAATCTATATAGAAAGAGAGTGTAACCCTACCCCAGTGGGCTTGCAGTGTTACCTTATCAAAGTTGGGTATTCAAGGGCCTATTCATGACATCATTTGTCGTAGGCTGATTCAGTCCTTTATGTATCACACTCATCTAATTTTTCTAGCATTGACTATGGAGTTCCTAGCCTCTTTTAAAAAATAAAGTACTATTGATAGGAAACTTAGCTACGTGTTCCAATTATTTGGTAAAAACCACAACCTCATCGCCTATCATCTTCTAGCTATTATCTATCAGGACACTTATGATGAGTGGTTGTCACGTTGTGATACACAAAACCACCTTCACTGTGACAACAAGGTAGATGAATTTTGGGTCAAAATCTCTAGTAAATTTGGTCCCAAATCAGGAAACATGAAAACATCTATGATACATAGTCCTATGATCTGATACTTCCATAGGATACTTTCGTGCATAATCTTTTACAGAGACTCCACTCAGGGTGTCGTAACCACTACTGACCTTTATGCTATTTGGTGTGTTCTTCACCAACACCCCCTTAATTAGGGAAGCTCATTCATCGAGAATCTTGAACTACAAATATCTCATAACATTAGTGGGAAATTTAATCAAGGTGTTTTGGTGATGGGACTCCTAGATGATAGACACAAGGTTATTCAACCTAATTGGAATTAACACCTGATTGATATTTCTTATCTTATATCAAGAAAGGTTTTCTAACAATTACCTCACCCAGACACCTATTTAGTCCACTTTCATAAGTCTCCAGCTCAACTGATCCTCCCTGATCATGTAGAGTTTGCTGTGAAAAATATAGCCTACAAACTCGAGGATCTACCATATCAAATCAAGCACTTTTACTAAGCCAAACCGATATCCCCTTCTCCATCTATCATCAACCCTGAAGCTCATTCTGGTTGCTCTTATAAAAGAGAGAAAGAATTTGAATGTCACGACATCAAGCACAAACATGAAGACTCTTCTATGGACTCTAAATATCATACACTACAAATCTTACTTGAGGAAGTGACAACATCATAGATCCATATTGAGAGTAAACTGCAACACCTATCTGATCTACTAAATCAGATACATCTTATGCAACACTTGCATGAACAATGGCATGTAAGTCTGGAGACTACATGCTAACCTGTTCAGACCCTATGAGTTCTTCTCCTCCTCCTGACTTATCCTTGCTCGGGACGGGCTAGGGTTTAAGTGTAGGGTGGGGGTTGATGGTAAGATTCAAATTCACCTGTTCTTTTTGTTCTTATTTATGTCCATGTTTTTGTCCTTTTTATTCAATTTGTTTCATTTTGTGTGAGTTTTGGCCTTTATCTAAATGACCACTTTGATGTATGCAAAAAATGGAAATATATAAATGAACTATTCCCTTTTTCTTCAACTAACCCGTGCAAAAAGAAATTTTAAGAAACAAAAACATCTTGAATAGATCTGATCCCCAGTGAAAACAATTGAGAATTCTTTCCCCTTGGAAACAATGATAAGCAAAAAAGAGTCAGAAAGGTCAAGCTGCACGTGCCCCCGACCTGACTTGCAACAATATTCATAAGCACTTCTTTACCCTACATTAACTGAATTAATTGATACAATATGATGATCTGATTTTAATGCAATCTCTTGTTTCCACCTTTCTTAAATCATTTCATATCTCTTCACCAACCAAAAAATAATATAAAAATTTATCCAGTTATCCTATCAACAAAACAATTTTGTTATTGGATTGGGGTTAATAGTAATATTCAATAGACCAGGATTTAGACAAAACTTTTTAAGAAACTACTTTCTCAATGCAGGTTTCAATCCTTGATATGTATTGGGACATTCCCAAATCATATCATATATGATGTCTTTATAAACCATTCTTATGTTAAATGATTTAGTGATAGGTATAATTATGAGGTTATAAGAAGATTAGATTAATTGATAATTATAAAATGACTCATCATGGTATAATTCCTTCATTCTAACACATCATCATGTTTAGATGGATTTGACTTGTGATACATTATCAAATTTCTTTTTTTTGTAGATACTTAAGACATTGCTTCAAAGTATTTCAACATTTGATCTCATCAAAGTTTTCTAATACTTTCATAAAAGTCATACCTCATTTATAATCTCCTTGAACACTTCAAGAGATTAATGCTTCTCTCTTATTTGGTACATATCATCATATTACCATTAAATGAGATAAAGTATAAGTAATTATCTATGACATTTATTCCATAATATACTCATATATCATATGTATGAGTTCAGATGGAAGTCTTATCCTCCTACCAAATCTGATGAAGGATGACATGTCACTTTGTGTGTCACTAAGGATTTACATGTTTCCATAGGTTCAATAACCAAGGAAATCTAGATTTACATCAATATGTATTCAGGACATGTATTTCTTATGTGTATGTCCAAAGTGACAATTGTTGATGATAATCTTGAGTTCTCAATTATATTCCTTTAGTATTAACATTATAAATATTCATATCAAAGTCTTTCGTATAAAGACCATTTAGATGATTGGGCTTTGCCATGCAAGATAATATCTTTTGAAATAGAAACATTCATATCTCATTTTATTCATAGATCATCCTTTTTTTGGTCGGTCAAAAACTCGTGTTGCTTTTTTTGTATTTTTTCTTTGTTTCTGTATAGAGCTATCCATCTTCAAAATCTAAAGATGGTGAAAATAAGGAAAAAAACAAGAAATAAACTTTACAACGGCTATCCCCAAGAACAAAGAAAGAATTAGAGCCAAGCAACAGACGCTGCTAGAAGACAATGAAGCACTAATAACCTCAGCAAGCATCAGGAAAAAAACTCAACAAAAAAAGAACCAGCAGAAACCACCCGCCTTCTTCATAAGCTTAACCACCTTCATAAGACTCCCAAGCCAGTCATCGCCAGACTAACCTTTAGAGCAGCAGATGCTTGAGAACCTCCAATAACACAAAAACACAGAACATAACTGAGTCTCGACCCATTATAACTCAACAATCACAGATGTGAAAGCCAGCCATGAGAGGGGAGTGAGAGACCCAGCACCACAGTAGCCATCTCTTCAAAGAATAGAAAGACATAAACCATCACAGGGCACAAGACCTCGACTATCACAGGACAGAACCCAAGCCAGATCCAAAGGAACTCGACCATCATAGCTTTAAACCCAGCTATGAGAGGGGAGCAATAGACGCAACACCACTGCAACCATCTCATCACAGAAGAAAGAGGACATAACCTACTATAGAAGAATGACCAGGCCTCTAACATCGTCTAACAGGAAGACTCAACCATCACAACAGAGAGAAGGTTGTGAGAGGGGAGCACTGTACCCATCCCAGGGCCCAAGATAACTCGACCATCACTGCATACAGTAATGATAGGGGAGCAACATCACCCAACATCAAATCCATCAAAGATATACATGCACAACCCACCAACCATCAGATCAGCAGGTGCTAGATGACATCCAGCAGACAACCCAGGACAGAACCACAACACGATCCAGAAAAACTCAACCACCATAACTTTAAAACCCAGCTATGATATGGGAGCAAAAAACATAGCCACAACATCACCACCCTAACCATAAAAGGTCCTCAATCATCCTCATATGAACACCAACAAGAAACTAACAGTACCAAGGAAGGTCAAAAGGAGAACCAACATCACCAGAACACCCACCAAGGCGAACCATAGCCACAAATAGCCCTACTCCATCACAAGCATCAAAAGGCTAAGCCCCAAACAACAACAAAAAGATTATGTGAACCAAACTTCCAACGAGAACATCTTGGGTCGACTACTCATAGCACAATAATAGAAAACATAGAACAACCACCTTCAGAAGATCGCCATCTGTAACCCAAGAGAAAAAATACAGAACGGCCAAAGAGGTCCTCTACCAAAGCCACCAAGCACCAAGATCAGCCAACAACCAACCAGACGCCCGACATCATCTAGCCAAAAAAGAAAGAAAACCCATCAACCCCAAGAGGAAACCAACTCAACCACTTATCATGATGTTGTAATCGTTCTTTATGCTAATCCACAAACTGGAAGTGTCTTTAGAAGTGTTATCATGGACTCTCATGTTCCTCTCCAACAAGGTATGATAAAGCAAAATAGGACAGAAGATACCAACATTCTTCTGCTGGAAAGAAATGAGATCATTCCAACTTAGAGGAACGTCAAAACATATTCCTTTGCTAGCAGCCACCCTCCACAACTCCTTAGTATAGTAACAATCAAAGCAAATATGGTTAGTATCCTCATAACCATTCATACACAAGACACAAATAGACACCACATAAATCCCCCTTATCCTCGAGTAGTCATTAGTGGGCAGTTTGTTATGCATCGCTTTCCAAGTATGGACAATACTATTCAAGTGAGTGTTGCTTTTCCACAACCAGGAGAACTTAGGATTGGCCTCCCTCTTAGTTCTTATACTGTCCCAAACAAGTTTCAAGCAAACATTCTTCTTCCCCATAAACAACCAATGGTCCTCATCACTTTCACTATAGATAGGAACCTCTTTCAGCTTGCTTAACAGATAATATGAGCATCTGGAGTCATTCACACATCATTCCCTGTTGCGAATAATCTTACCAAGGTGAGAATCTAGAGGAAGCCCAGCCCTTATCACAATATTTTGTCAACCACGTCATGAAAGAATCTGCCATTGACCCAAGGATCTTTCCAAACCATGATATTCTGCCACGATCCAATCTTCAGAGAAATGAGATGCCTTAACTTAGCTTTACATCTCAACATGGAATTGAACATCCAAGAGTAATTAGGAGGGATATCACAGCTCCAAATGTATCCTTTTTCAAGTATTTCTCATTTACCCATTTTACCCAAAGAGAGTCCTTCTTTCTCGTAACATCCCAAGTGTTCTGAATAAGACCAGCTTCCGCTACCTCTTTACTACACCTGATACCTAAACCTCCCTCATCTTTAGGTAGAGTGATATCATCCCAACTCACAAGATGAAGATTCCTTTTATTATCAGAAAGGCCCCAAATAAAGTCTCTACTAATCTTGTCAATTTCCTCCAAAATAGATTTAGGAATAGGAAACGCCATAACCCAGGACAAGTGCATGGTAGATAGAGTAGATTTTACCAATTCCACCCTCCCAGCCAAAGAAAGCATCTTCGACTTCCAACTTTCCAGTTTCTTTTTAATCCTATCAATCAAAAGCTCGCATTGCTTCTTTCTTATCTTTCTCGAAAAAAGAGGAATACCCAAGTACTTTGTATTATCAAAACTCCCAAAATTCATGTCAAGGATATCAGCCACATCTCTATTATTATTCTTGTCATTAGCGAAGATAACACTCTTCTCTTTATTAACAAGTAAGCCCGACATTCTTCCAAACTCATCCATCAACCTACTAATACCTTGAGCATTATCAATAGAAACCTTCGAGAAGATCATCAGATCATCAGCAAAGACTAAATGCAAGCAATGAGTAGTTTTGGAAATGGCAATGGGGGCAATGTCTTTATCATCAACATATTGCTTAATCAGCTCGGAGAAGCCTTGCATGGCAATGACAAAAAGATAAGGTGCAAGAGGGTCACCCTGCCTCACTCCATTAGAAAGGAAGATCATATGAGAAGGCTCACCATTCACTAACACCTGATACGAGGTGGTACTAAAAATAGTGTCAATCCAGCTTATCGATTTAGTAGGAAATCCCATCTTGAACATGACTAGAAAGCAAGTATTTCCAACTGACTGAATCATAGGCCTTGGAGATATCAGCTTGAATGCACATATTAGAGAAGATACTTTTATTAAACTCACTAAGGATCTCATTGGTAAGAAAAACTGCATCTTTAAGGCTCCTATCCTTGACAAAGGCACATTGATTAATGTCAATAATGTCCGGGAGCACCATCTGTAACCTATTACCAAGAACCTTCAAAATAATTTTATAGAACACATTGCATAGAGAAATAGGATGCCAATTCTTAATGAGAGAAGAATCATTCCCATTAGGGAGAAGAGTAATGAAAGTCTTGTTCGCTTCCTTCAAGAGAGAGCCATTACAGAAGAATTCTTTCACCGCATCATATACATCTTCTCCAATAACAAGCCAAGCGTTCTTATAGAAAAACTATTGAAACCATCAGGACCAGGACATTTGTCTATATTCAGATCTTTGATAATGTCATCAACCTCCTTTCTAGTAATGTCTTTAGTGAGCAACTTCTTATGGATACTAGAAAGCTTGGACCCTTTCCACTCGTTCCTCCAAGCCTCCCCTTGACTCTCTTTACAGAAAAGATCTTTATAGAAATCAGTAATAGAATCTTTAATATCATCCAGACTCTTAGAAATAGACCCATTAATGTTAAGGTACTTGATCGCATTTCTTGACCTCTTAGATCTCAAAGAAGCAAAACCGCATGGACCAAAAATAGTCTCAACCAATCAAATTGGTTTAGGGTTTCCAATGTTGATTCCTTCAATCATTGAATTCATGGAACCAATCATCAATTGGACCTATCCTCATACTTCAATTGAGTTAAATAGGTCAACCTTCAACTGATTTGACCTTAATTGACCCTCAAATAGTCATCAACTAGGGTTTCAATCAATTAAATTAGGGTTTGGAATCGATAATCCTTCAACACTAATCAATGCAAGATTAGTTACTTTGAAATCATTGAACCATCATCCAATTTGGAACATGACCTGATCCCAAACGTTCTTGAGGTCGTTTGGATGACCATAAAACGGTTTTGAGACCATTTGCCATTGTTAACATCAAAATCCAAGTCAACCAATTAGGGTTTGGATCATTATATTGATCACCAAATCAGCAATTGATTACACTCCAACATAATATCTTTGGATCTTCAATTGCTTAACCATACTCAACCCTAGACCTCCAAACAGTATTGGGTGACCTTAAAACGGTCTTGAGACCGTTTGGATGAGCTCCAAATGGTCTTGAGACCGTTTGGCTCATCCAACCCTTGGATTCTAGTGAAATTTCATCAAGGTTTGGTCTATTGAGTCGATCAACAAATCAACAATTGATTGCTTTGTAACTTGGTAACTTTGGTCCTTCAAATAGGCAACCATACTTAACCCTAGACCTCCAAATGGTCTTGGATGATCCCTAAACGGTCTTGAGACCGTTTGGGTGATCCCCAAACGGTTTTGAAACCGTTTGGGCTAATCAACCCAAAAAGTCCAATCGATCAAGTTGAAAATCAACACTTAAATCAATTAGGGTTTGTCTAATTGAATAGCCTTCAACTCATGATTCCTTTGGAATTAATTAAACAAATTTGGTGGGTCAATTAGGAATAGGATTATCAAATGGTAAACCCTTGGTGACCTCCCCCAAACAATTTTGAAACCGTTTGGTCTTATGCGGTTTGATGAAACTGTTTGCTTCTAAACGGTTTGAAACCGTTTGCTCCCAAACAGTTTGGGAAACCGTTTGAGCATCCCAAACAATATTGTTTGCCTTAGATATTTATAGAGGTTTGTGCTTATAATCTTCAACCTCTGAACTCATGAAACCTGCTGTGGTTTCCTTGGTAATTTCATCCATCAACCAAATCAATTATTGTATATGTAGAAAAGATCATTATTTGGTGCGAAATTGAATGCAATAACAAAATCAAGGGTTCAAGTTATAAAACCCACCTCCAATTGAGCTCCAAAGATCCATTTCCATGGAAAAAATGGTGGATGCAACTCATTTCACCATTCCAAGGCTCGTCCTCAAGGTTTGAGTGAAAATGAATGGTTAGAATTGAAGAGGAGATCGAAATAGGAAGAAAGCCATAATTTATTTTTGATTTCCACCATGGAATCAAGGTGAAATGGATCAAGAACCTTACCAACAGGTTGGGGGTCGTCCTAATGACCCTCCCAAGCTCCCTTGGTCGTTTCCCAAGGAAGGAGAAGAAGTGGGTCGAAAAAGCCTTCCATTTGGCTTGTAAAAGGTTCTTTTATAAAAATTCAATGAGAGAGAATGTACTTTGCAAAAATCCAATTAACCCCAAAAATGTGGCTGCATCTTCCCCCTCATCTTCCTTAGGGACGAGGCTATCTTGTTTTCCTCTTATTCTTCTCATTTATCCATGATTTAAGGAAAAGCAAATCAAGCACCTTAAATCATTTTATATTAATATCCATATGTGAGTGGATATTTCTTTTTCTTATAAAATTGTGTGTGAGTTATCCACTCCCTTGGATATTTCCGTGGTCCTTGAAAGACTCAAGGACGTCACACACACATATGAATCCAACCATTTTAATTTTGGTTGAAGCCCCTTTAATTAATACATTTAGTTTTTCCCTAAATCGAATTAGGGTTTCAATTCAGATTAAATCTTGATTATTTTAATATCAAGATTCTCTTTCCTCCAACTTAATTCAAATGAAACGCCCCTCTCATTTTATTTGCTCTACATGATGCCAAGAAACATTAGGGACCTTATTGAAGTGGTAATTTACATATTGCACCCTAGGTTTTGGGTAAATTGCACATTACACCAAAACTAGGTTTTCATGCACATACATTGGTTTATCAGCTCTTTCTTAGTATTCAGGCTTCCATAAGCCATACCTCAGCATAGTTTTCACTCTCATTATGGTTAAACTCATGAGGAACATAATATCATGCACAATTGCACTTAAACCCCTCAAATTGGGTAATTTGCACTTTAGTCCAAAACAAACAAAACATTGATTTCAACAATGTTCAAAAAGGACTAGAATTGCAACATAAGTTCCTCTTGAGCCCTAATTACTTTTCATAAGGTGAGATTAAGCATTTAATCACCTTTCCTAATCAAAACACCTAGGGCTAGAGTATAACCCAGGTCAGGGATGTTACATTTCTAGACAACGCGAATATTTCAAAACTCTATTTTGTGGAAGAAACCTCTTATATTGAGCCCATGGTAGAGTTCTTCACATACCTTAAAAAAGAAACTATTGACGTAAAGGATCACTGGAAAGACGGAGGTGACCGCAGGTTGGTCACCTCACTTTTTGGAAGCAAAGTGGTCTTAACTGAAAATATGTTGAACAAGATCTTCATTGACAACCAGGATCAGCTGAAGAAGGCTAAAGCCGTAGGCCTGGACAACTCCTAGTTCAACAGGCACAACTTCTGGAAATCCTTAATAGGGATTCCAAATTATGAGGCAAAAACTTGCAAGGCCTCTAACATCCATTCTGGCATGGTCCGCACACTGCACAAGATCGTTACTGGCACCCTTTTCCCCAGGACAGAAGGTGGGAACGTTCTATCTCTGATCTCTTTATCTTATGGTCCATTCTCACAGGGAAGCCGGTCAATATAGGCGAGCAACTGATTCACAAGCACGCAGCTTATGCCCTAGGGAAAGAAATCTACATGGGTGGTCATATAACATCAATCTAGAAATTTCTCAAGATGGACAGACTGCTACCCAAGCGCACGGTGATAAAGGGTGACATCCTTACAAATGAACAGAGTTTAAAAAACTCATACATTATAAAGTAGAAGGATGCTAAACTCCACTACATTTTTTTCCCTACTGTCAAAGCATACAAAACTCTATTACCTCTTCTAGAACTGGCAGACTATGACAAAGATAAGCTGCTCTTCACTGAAGAAGAGCTTACCAAGCTCATAGCCTCAGTTAAAGCAAAAGAGAAGCAGGCCCAAATAGGGCAAACTGAACATAGCATCACTGCCACCACAGCAAGGCCAAAGAAAATTCTAGTAACACGACCTTCAAATCTGCATATACAAAAACAACAACAATCAGAAACACCCACATCAAAGATAAACCCAGAGGCAGAGCCACCACACAACACCGAAACACCAGAAACCTTCATCTTCGATCTGGATACTGGACTCACCTCTACAACCACCACTACCACTCTACCACCACACCACCACCCTCTACCATTCCACCATCCATCACTCTTCCCCCATTCTCTACAACAATGTCGACCATAATTCCCTCATCCACATCCACAACTTCACCTGCATACTCCACCTCACTCTTTTCCTCTTCGGGCACTCCACTTTCCACCTCAACACCCAATCTCACCTTCACTTCAATTTCTTTCCCCTCATCACTTCCATTTCATCCCTTCTCACCCGGGATGTCACCACCATTTCCATCAACCACCCCATCTACCGCCGCCACCCCGATATCGCTAGTGACTCCATCAACAATCACCACGCAATTCGCGGGCCCATCAATAGTATCTCTCTCGCAAGGCACTACCACCCCTCCACCCCAACCCCAGCCACCTCACCCTTCCATATCTGGGATCCCCTTTTCTAACGTTGGTGAGGAATTCGTACGGCAATTTGACGCCATTCGAAACCTCCTCACTGACCCTTCTAACATATTATCATCTATTTTTTCTTGTGTGTAGGAAATCTCTTCACAGGTCTCCGAGATAGACGAGCGGAACAACGCCTTGCTAGGATTCATCGCAAGCATCTGAAAATGGCAGGAAGTAGCAGCTCAGCAAGTCAATCGCATCGAGAGTTGCTTAAAAACCATGTCGGAATTGGAGCTCGAGATGAAAGGCCAGCAAGAAGTGTTAGCCTAACAAGTTGACAGGGTCTCTATGCAAATTCAACCTTTGCCTGAGACCCTCCGCGAGCTTCTACAACAGCAAACTGCTCAAAGTACGTGCTTGGATGACATCAACAACAACCTTCTACAACTCATCTGCCGCCAAGAGGAGAACTCCAACAAAGAACTTAATGACCTTCGCACACAAACAATCGATTTGTTTGCATGACTCTGCTCCACCGAAGCACGATATGTGGATCTTAAAGATAGCCACGACGCACTGCTCAAAACCCACGAGCATGTGCAAGTGGCACTTGAAGAGTTGCAAGCAATCCATTGGTAATGCAAGAAGAAGTCGATCATGAAGACAAAGGAAAAGGTTGCGGATGACGATGATGACTCCAGTGAAGATGATGATGAGGACTCTAACTCCTCAGCTGTCTCCAACAATGACAGTTCCTCCTCAGACAATCAACCTGATGACCCGGGCAATGCTGGGGAGGGCACAAGTTGAGGGGCAGACCCCACAAAAATAGGACAAGATAGAGGCCACCAAGAAGAAGGAACCAAAGATCCCTAGTCCTCCAATAACAATGACAACGTCACAATGTCATATGGGGACCAGTTCTTTAATTTCTCAACCATGGGATCACTAGGGGAAGCTGCTAAAGAAGCCACTTTTGCTGAATTTCAATAATGTATCATGGAAATCATCATAAGCCCAACTACAACATCAATTCAACATTTTACAACCCCCCCCTAGAATAGGAAGAACCAGATTGAGTGAGTCTAGACACAGATGATAGACTCGACTCCAGTTATGACTCAGACAAATATGAAGCTCTACCTCCGTTCTTAGAAGATAGCACACAGACTCCACTCCCTCCACAGGACCTGCCCCCGCCGCCACCTCTACCTCATCTCATGAAAAATCTAGACATGACGGTCATCTCTACACTAGACGTTCAGGACATCTTTATCCTTAACACTATTTTAGATGATGCCAAGAACGGGGGGGACATCATATATAGCAATACAAAGATAAAGCACAAGTTGACCTATAAAGATTTCCGTACTCTCCTTTGACCACAATCGACGGTGATGATGGCTCTCTTCTGCATCCTACTTGCTAATACTATAGAAGAATTCCAAAGCTCGAAGAAAGCACAGTCTATTTTCAATGCTTCACCCACCCTGTCCCTATCTCTGCTACACAAGGACTTACAGGCGAAGTCCGTAGAACAGTTGCAGGCTGGTCTAGCAAGGAGGGCACTCTACATCATCGTGCCCTTTAAAGTTTTCAGACACTGGCTGCTCATGATTTTCAACATCGAGGCACGCGATGCCAAGGTGTACAACTTTTTTTCCAGTGAACTAAAAGCCAGATAGATCAACTTTGCAGGGTTAGAAGTTGGGGAAGCATGATGCATTCCTTTCCGTCTTATCAAAATAATATGGCTAGCCTGTCCATCGCTTAGACATGGTTGGAATCAACCCTGGTTCCGAGTAATCAACCCGCCTATCCAAACAATTGAGGGTTCTAGGGATTGTGCTTTCTGTACAATAAGACACACAGAAGCACTAAATCAACAACTCCCATTTACTGAATTAGCAGCAGAGGATATGCACTCTTTACGAGGAAGTTATGTTGTGGAACTCATCTGTGATAGGAGATTCTTTAAGGATACGACAATGGCACAGGACGACGTACCTCAGTATCTCTTCCCTACTATCCAACGTCTACAAAATCATCCATACATGACAAGTTTAAAAAAATTGGAGACCAAGCAACATCAAATCACCAAAGTCCCGGAACAATTACAGTGGGACCCTTATGCTTTCAATTTGGCGGCAGACAAAGAGGACATCGATTTGATAATAGGGGCCACCATCAATAGAGAATTCCATCTAATGGTGCCCCTATCTGCTATAGAATTAACGTTTCGTAATTTTGACCTTAATGCATGCAAGAGCCTCTCTGACAACGAACTCTGAGTCATCATGTCTCGACTACATGCAGAGAACGATGAGTTGGTCTTCTGGCACAGCAATATTTTGGTAATGGCAGATTCTCTCTGTGAAATTGTACAAGTTAAAGGTTCTTTATCTGTGAGAGTAATGACTATGTACCAGTTTCTTCTAGCACGGAACCACCCTACAGTTTATATGGCGTCAGCATACATGAAAGATGATCTTTTAGGGACAAAGAACTTCAGAACCACAGAGGCACTAATTTCATACCTTCAACATACAACTCTGAAGTTCATTAGGCTTCCCTTTCTTCTCTCTGACCACTGGATGCTACTGGCAACAAACTTACATGAAGGAACAATAGTTCCTACAGCAATTTTGATCCAAACAAAAAAAGTATGCTATTACAACAAAGATGCCCATAGAGGAAGTGTTGAAGGACTGCGCTGAACGACTACATGATCTCTTGGGCAAACACACAAAGGTGTATGAAAAAGAACATTTTCACCATCCATCCTTCAACCATAGATGTCCCCAGTAGATCAGAGAATCTAGCGACTGTGGTTTCCACATCCTTTACTGGATGTACACCCTTATTGTCCTCAGTAAGCATGTGGAAGACATGAAGTACGTGGATTATCACGCTTTACGGGGAATGTTTGCAGCTACTCCTCTACGATCATATGGAGCAAACAAGGGATTAACAGAACCGTGATACCCTTGCCCATGTACTTCTCAACCTATCACCTTGACACTCTGAGGACAGAGTGGATGATAATTTGGGGGGGGGGGGGGTACACTGGGCAAGGGTGAGGTATCATATTCAAACCCCTTTTCTCTTTATTCCTTCTTTCACCCCTGTTCTTCCGTACATTTTTTTCCTTTCTTTCGACACTTAGAATTTTCAGTAATTTCTTTGATAGAATAACTCTTGCATATAAAATAACTCTCATTTTGGAAAAGGAACACCCCTAGATAACTTAGAGACAAAGTAATCCTCACTTACATATGAAGCATTTAGGCATGTAATGGAAAATTAATAAATCACTTTAATACCCAATTCTTATGCTTTTGCTTCAATTATGCATCAGACTCTCCATAGGTTAACATCCTGACTGACACAAGCAAAACACTCTCAAGAACGGGAGGGAACCAGGTGAAATACAAATCAAGGAACCTCGCAAGCGGACCACCAAATACGAAACTATAATAAGTGCATGTCAGGAAGCCCTAAGAAATTGTTTTCTTCTTTTCAAAAAGATGCTTGACAGCCCAAATAAAATTCTAAATATCCAAATCCTAAGCCTGTGAGCCTATGAATAAAAGCCTGAGTGTTGAATAAAAACATGAGAGTTGTGCCATGCATAAGGACTTATACGAAGAACTAATAAAGATCTCGCCCATCCAGTACATTCATCTATCCTCACAAAGGCAGATGTGTCACACCTAGTAATAAGATCCTAAGATATCCAAGTATATGAAAAAGATGATGAAGGACTCACCCAGCCTGTACATTTAGCTGCCCTCACAAAGGCAGATGTGTCGTGCCTGGTAGTGAGATTCTAAAAGTTTAAATAGACCCTCCCCCACCTAAAGGGGGAGTTACACAGAAACCTTTAGCCAACCCTCATACCTATCTTAGCTTTCGGTAGGATTTTCAAAGAAGTATAAAACTGCTTAGAGACGAAAACATGCACGGAATGCGATCAAGGAAAAGGTGGTCCCATTGCAAGTTATGTGATATGGAAGAAACCTGAGATCCACGCAACTCTCACCCAAAAGAGTTCATGCAAGAGGAAGTCTCGATAAAACTCTAGGAGATCTCTGGTTTAGAATGGAAGCAAGAGTATGGAAATCTTCACTAAATAAAATTGCCTCGCCACTACGTGCCTTTGCTCTATCCAACTTGATGGACAAGCTAGACTCTAAGTTAGGGGGGGTGACAACCTCCCATTTTTGTGATGTTATCTTACTAGTTTTTCTTAATTTTCCATACTCTTTCTTAGATAAATTAGAAATAATCCTTAACTTTCTGCGTTATCATGAATTCACCATTAAACTGACATTAATCTCCTTCTTCTTATAGAAAAACCCAAAAAAAAATTGCAAAAGGAGAAAACGGTCTGGAGACCGAATGAAGTCTAAATGGTCCCAAGACCGAATGAACTCAAATGGTCCCGAGACCGAATAAAGGCAAATGGTCTGGAGATCGAATGAAGTCCACATGGTCCCAAGACCGAATGAACTCAAATGGTCCTGAGACTGAATAAAGGCCAAACGGTCCCGAGACCGAATGAAGTCCAAATGGTCCCAAGACTAAATGGACCTAAATGGTCCCAAGACCGAATGAACTCAAACGGTCCCAAGACCGAATGAACTCAAATGGTCCTAAGACTGAATGGATCCAAACAGTCCCAAGACTGAATGAACTCAAATGGTCCTGAGACCGAATAAAGGCAAATGGTCTGGAGACCGAATGAAGTCCAAACGATCCCAAGACCGAATGAACTCATATGATCCCAAGACCGAATAAAGGCAAACGGTTTGGAAAACAAATGAAGGAAAATGGTCCCAAGACTGTATGATCCCAAATGGTCCCGAGACCGTTTGATGCCAAATGGTCCCCCAAACCGTTAAAGACCCAAACGATTCCAAAACCGTTTGGGATTCCTTGAAAGCCTATAAATAGGACCTAAGGAGTCCCCATTTAGGGGGAAATTCTTGGACGTCCAGAGGCTACCCCAATCACTCCAGAGTTGTTCCACCTTCATCCTTCACCCAAAGGTTGTCAGTTCAAGATCCATACTCTGTCTTTAAGCTAATTCCTCTCTCATCAACATAAGAAGGTGGGAAGTGGAGGATTCTTCATCAAGACAACCACACGACATGAAGATAGTTTCTCTCTCCTCCAAGGGGTCGACCTTCCTCCCTCCTACGTGGAGATGATGTTTTCTCTCTCTCTTCCCGCCTCCTTCTTTGTTATTTCCATGAGCGAGTAGTCTCATACACTAGGGTGTGGGGAGTAGCCCTGCTACCTGTGTTTTCATTTCATACATTATAATTCTTGAGTTTGCAATAGAAAAACACTATCTTTCTAGTTCAACATCAATCTTTTAATGAATGCTAGTTGCTTGATCACCAACTTGTGTTATCTATTATCTATTAGTGGAAATTGTCTATGTTTGTACTTCTAGATTCGAATATCGACTGTTTGTTGGTTCCAGATTGTATGCAGTCACCATACATTTGGTTCAGTATCTAGGAGCATTTCTCAAGGAGTGGAGTAAACTCACCTCCATTGTTGTACTTTCATACTATGAATTGGAATCAGTTTCCATATAAAAGTACAACCTTGACAGGTCGAGGAACACACTTTGCGAGGGGAGAGATGCAAAGTAAGTGAACATTCGTCTGGGGATGGCTGGCATTGCAACACTTCTGTGTTTCTGGTAGTTAGTTATCCAAAGGGAAGCCAATTCTACAAAGATATTAACTGTTTAGACTATTTACTATGCAAGCCAAGTTATTGTTATGTATGTCTTGATCCATGTGTAGTGGTGGTAAAACCCGATCACATCCTAGTTGATTCTAAATATTGTTTGCAACCCTAAGTTTACTTTCTTGTTATTTTCTTTCTCCACACATTAGCTTAACCATCAAATCAAATCTTTGATCTAAATATCAACTTTTAAGTGGATAAGTAAAATTATTATGTTTTCCATCTTGTTAAAACTTTTAACAAGACCGTTGTCTCGTGATTCGACCATTAACTATACTGTGATAAGACTTCCACATATCTTAGCATATGTGGGTGGAGATCTTATTATAGTATATGCAAGGCTAAACTTAGAGATTAACTATCTCTAGGATTTTTAGTGGTGCATGCAACTCCACGTAAGTGGAGGCTCCATCAGATGACTCACGGCTGGTGGTTGATATGTTGAAATATGTAGAAGAGCACAATCCCGACCTAGTGTTGACCCCCCACAAGCATAGGGGGCATTGGTTCCTCTGCGTGGCCGTCCTTCGATCTCACAACGTCACCTTATTCAACTATTATACTACAGAGATCCCCCACCTAGAGCAAGTCTTCATCCTCCCCGAAGATACAGACCTTAAGCTTCTACCTCTCCGCATTCACCAGGTTATCAAACAAGGTATCTAATGCCACAACGGCGTCTAGAATTTCTATGCGATAAAGGACTTCCCAGTCCAATAAGACCTAGGAAGTGAAAATAGCACCTTCATCATCTTGTGCATCATGGGGCTTTTTAATATCTTCAAATACATGCTTCAGCTCCAAGACACAGACTTCTATCACCTCAGAAGTATCTATGCACTGCTGCTGATAAAAAATAAGCGCTACTTCTGAAATCCAAAGCTTCTTGAGGATTTGCTGGAGATAGATTATGATTCTCATTCCTCTCTACCCAGCAATCCTTTAAGAAAAGAGGTCGAGGGCTCTTTTGACATCTATAGGCCAGGCAAGCAGATAGAGCACTTGCAAGCCTGGCTCACCGCTGAAGTCACTTTTGCTTCGCCTACCATCTCAGACTCTTTCATCAGCAACTTTGACCGTTCAGCTTGTAGCTCGTTATCTGAGGAACAGGTCATTCACATACTCCTATGTCTTGTTGATTCTAACACTACAAACATTATCTATGAGAACAATAATGTTGTGGTCCCCATCGACGACCTACGGGACCTAGTCAAGACCGGCGGATGTCTAGCTATGACGGTGGTGTCATCTTACATCCTTATATTACAAGAGAAGATTAGACAGCTCTACATAGAAAATTTGATGTTGTTCAACAATCTATGCCTAGTCGATGAATCTGGGGTGCGCCAGCTATTCCAACATCAAATCTAAAGGTGATTGTTGCACATAATGTTCCTTCCTATACTACACGATGATCATTGGACTCTTATCATGATATACACCAATGCTCATGTTGGTATCTTCTACAATAGCTCAGACATCAATAGTGACTGGACAACAGAGTATGCTACAGTACAAAAAATACCCCTTGAATGGCTAGCAAAGAAATACTACACCGAGGTGGTGGCCATGATAAAACGATATCTTGAAGATCTGGCGGCAACCTAGCACAATTTCTATTTCTACCACCGCAATCCACAACAAGCCCCTCTATCAAATGATTGTGGAGTATACGTGCTTCATAGGATATTCTATGTAGCAACACTGAAGAAGGAACCAGAGAAGCTCCATGACATCGACTACCACATCCAATGAGGAGAATACATCATGGAGCTCCTAGTTGTTGAAGGCGCACGCATCCGCTGAACCCCCACTGATCTATGCCTACTCTCTCCTATTCATCTCACTACTCTAGGGTAGAGTGTGGGATAAGTTTGGGGGAGGACTCCATAGCATTAGTGAGGGAGGTACTCTAAAATTTTTCCTCCTCTCCCTCTTCCTTCCTTCCTTCCATCATCATATTCCATGTATACACTGTATATAAATGTTTGATAGTAAGCAATACATACACATTGTCTATTTTCAAGCTTATAAATACTATCCTACCTTAAATACTTGGTCCAACTTCCAGTTTGTTCTCTCTGTGCCAAAGGCTCTGTAGATTTCTATTATGCTCTCTTGAAAATGCAGTCTTAAATGACAAAGAATATAATATTTATGTGCCAACTTTAGAAACTAATCTCCTCCTAGATAAGATATGTGCATGAGAAGGAAAAAGCTCCCCAAACAACAAAACTCCCTTTTCCCTACCCACCAAAATCCCAAAAATAGAGGAAAGGCTTCTGAGAGAATAAAAGCATGAGAGTGGTGCCCAAAACACACACACACACTTGTCTTCCCAAAAGTACCCATCTTTAGGCATGGTAGATCCAGAGCAGTGGTACGTCGGATGTGAAATCACTACTCTAAAGCCAACTAGCTTGGACTACAGAGACCACTTTCTTATTAACATACCCATACCTGGATGGACCAATGGGAAACAAGAAAAATACAAAAGCATTAAGCCTTCCCAAAAACCCCACTTTCTACCCCCAAGATTCAAAAAGTTTGGTGTGAAAGCTAATTTCAACATCATGCACCAAAGTCTCACCAAAGATGGGGAGAATTTTTTGTTTAATAAGGCAAGGAAAAAGTCCATTGTCCGTGGTCATACGTAATTTTCCTCAGGACATTCAAAAACCTACTCAACCTTGGTCTAAAGACTATGCTTGGATTTTAAAAGTACCACAAACAAAAGTTTTAAAATAAGTACAAATTAATTGAGGACAATCAAATTTCTAATCTTGGGGGAGTCGATAACACCCATTTGATGGCTGCTAGAGTTTATATTTTATTATCAAAATAGCCTCCAAACCTAACTTTCTTTTCATTTTATCTTACTTATTATGAAGAAGCCCACTATGCCCCTGACAACATTCCCCATCTTTTGCAAGGTTTTTCCTATTTTTCCACAATATAAGAAGCACCGATGGGCCCATCAGGTCCATCAGCAATGGAGTCCACATCCCAGCCCGATAACTCATGAGGTCGACATGACCCTTTACCCATCATGGTCACTGCTCGATACAATAGCAACCTGATGTGGGCATGTCGTGTGGGAGTCCCTACCCACTGCAGCTCTCTACCTGATATGGTGCCTAACTCATCATGATTCACAACCTGACGAAGATGTTACCCGACATGGCCACCCCTCGGCACCGCAACTTGATAAGGGTCCAACCCGCCATAGTTGTATGTGATGCACTCATTGTCCTACTCATTCATAGCCCGACATGTGTGTTGGGCGACAGCCGTATCAGCCCCTTTTGAAGCCTTGAGAACGGGGCCATAGATGAAGGACATGTGGTCTAATGAAAGCTACAACTCCCATCAACTCACTACCAATAAATACAAGCTACAAGCCTATGATGGGATGGGTCAGACCTTATGAGAATTAACTTCCAGAGAAAAGGAGCTAGTGTGTCGAGTCCCCTGAAGATTGTCGGGTGATACTAGGTGAGCACACCCCCATCCTGAGAGGGATGGGAGGAGTTCACTTAGAAACCATTTCGGTAGCAGCAAGCATCATGATATCATCCTTAAGGCTACTTCCAGCATGTCGGGTTCCTAACTGGGCTTCAACTTGAGATGGCTTGCCCACCTACACCCGACATGAAAAACTCGAGAGCCTTAAGATAATGTTAACCCAATATGTATCCTAACCTGACACAGTACCCAACACGATACAGTCTATACCCATCATGGTTGCATCCCGACACAGACAATAGCCCTACATGACCATATCGGGCAGAGGTCCTATCTCGATACGACCCTTACCTGTCACGGTCCATGACCCGACACGGTCAAGGACCCGACATGGTCGTATCCTGATAGGGCCCTTACCCAGTACTGGGTTAGCATTATCTTAGGTGTCTACTGATGTGTACTTCATTCTCCTAAATCAAGGAGACTGATACTTATCTTCCCTTTACAACATTTACTTTCATTTAATTATAGCATTGTAACGAAACCATTATGTTTCTTTATGATTATTGGAATCTATGGAGTTTATGTCATATCATTCTTTGTGTGGCTTTATTGTGTTGGATGATTTCCTTCTAGCATTTGAGTTCTAGTTTCTTCTTTATGATTCACACTTTTGACTAGCTATCGAATCATGTTTCTTGTTTTGACTCCTTCGAGAGAAGGACATTGTAAACTTCTAGAGCTTGGTATGATTCATGTGTATGAGAGTACCCGGAACTAGAGTTGCGCCTGGTTTATCCTTCCGCACGAACCCACGCCTGGTACCTTTGAGAGAAGGAACTTAGTACATGATTCGTTGGCATATCCTTTGATAGAAGAAGGCATTAGATGTAGGTCATTGCTACTTGTTACGATTATTTTTTCTTTCTTCGTGCTATGCTCCGAAGATGGTTTTATCCCCTCAGTTTCCTTTATACAAAAACTACCATAAAAACTGCTAAAACCCAAAATACCCAAAGCTTTAATCTTTCTGGTAACTCCCCTTAGAGATAGCACTACTACAGAACCTACCTTTAGTGTCGGTTATTTAAGGCCTTTAGTGTCGGTTTTTGAGCGACGCCTATGTGGGCGACACTAAAAGGTCACCCATTACGCGTCGGTTCCAGAACCGACACCCAAACTCTTCGCGCGCGACCGAAAACGCGCCATCAGGGGACTATAGGTGTCGGTTATTAGTTAAGAAACCGACACCCAAAACCTTCGCGCCACAGAAAGGGCGCCATCTTGGGCGCTATCAGTGTCGGTTATAAGCCAAAAATCGACGAAATATGTCTTCACGCCAAAAGAATATGTGTCGGTGACGTATAAATAACCAACACTGTAACGTTATGTGTCGGTTGTTTACAAATACCGACGCCTATTATTGGTGCCAGCTTGGGCACTATCAGTGTTGGTTTGTAGTAAGAACCCGACACCATATATGTTCGCGCCATAGAAAATAGGCGCCGGTTATATCTAAAAAATCGACATTACATAATTGTGTGTCGGTTATTTACTAATAACTGACGCCTATTCTTTTTTTTTACAGACTTGCAGACCTGCTGTGGCTGGTCGCAGGATGAGAAACCTGCAGTTCAGTTAACTGAACTGCAGGTTTTATGACATCCATTGATATCAGCCAACAACAGGCCACAAACCTGCAAATTTAACAACAAAAATATTCACACATGCATTTAGCAATACAACCTGCAGTTCCATTTTATTTTCACACATTTAGAAACATTCATGTAGCTAGCAATCTGTAGTTCCATTCATTCACATTCACACATGTAGAAACATTCATATAGTAACCTAACTTTCATTCATTTTCACTCAGACACATGTAGAAACATCTAGACATGTAGAAACATTCACACATAATATAATTCAGAAATTCATTTACAAAATCCCCACTATTTGTATGGTTGTTGCCCATTTTTCTCTTACTTCATTTAATTCTCCCATCGTATAGGGAGCATGTACATCTGGTAAGTCCGTTCCTGTAGTGGGGTCAGCTTTAAACATCTGTAAAGAGATTGGTGTATATATATAATTAATGAGCTATAAATAAGATTGATATATTTCATATTATCTAATGAGACTATATAATACCTGAGCAATACAATCGATGTCCATACAACATGACAGACTAACACATATATAGTACATAACAACATCATCGTCGAATTTACATACAACACTAGCTTAGTACATATATAGTGGGATTTATAAGGTGACGATCCCACCTGGTAAAACAGGTTACCGACAAATACATGTTACGACTGGGAGGTCGTGATTCAGCAACCATATGCATTAGCAGGAGGACAAACAGATCACCATATGTTTGTCCTCATATGGTGATCTATTTGTCTCCTGCTAATGCATATGGTTGCTGAATCACGACCTCCCAGTCGTAACATGTAGTCGGTAACTTGTTTTAGCAGGTGGTATCGTCACCTTAGTCCACTATATATGTACTAAGTTAGTGTTATATGTAAATTCGGCGTTGCTGTTGTTATGCACTATATATGTGTTAGTCTGTCATGTTGTTATATGAATCTGAACCACTTGTGTGTGCTGCACTTTATGTATTGTATCTGTATCCTGCTTCTCTTCATTGGGGCTTCTTCCTGCATATCCTGCATATCCTGCATAGCTATGTCATGTCCGTCCTGCATAGCCTTCTTCCTATATTTATTTTTTAAAGAGAATACAAACAAAAATTAATAGTGTAGAGTTAGTGAAATACTGATCAATGTCTAGAATTGGAATAGATCAAGAACCTACTCTCAGCATCGCGTATGTAATCTCGGGTGAGATTGGTCCTATATTTCTTTAGCACCCTCCCACAATGTTTAGCATTTGTATTAACTAGAAGATAATGAAACATCAAATCAGAAAATGATATTGATATTGAAAAAGTAAACATTTAGCTTCAATAAAAAAATATAAACATGCACACCTCTAAAATTGTGATCTTTTGTCAATTAACAATCCTTCATTGTGATCTCCGCGCACATATAAGTCATCATTAGCTTCAATATTTTCTGGAGTTGGCAAGCCAACTGAGAATGGACTGGAGTCATCATATTTATCATAGTACTCTTCTTCATCTATAGGATCTTCAATGAACTGTCTTTTACCATGAAGAACAACCGACCATTTATCATTTGCAGGATCATCGATATAAAATACTTGTTTCGCCTGTGATGCCAATATGAATGGTTCAGCCTTCTCGCCAATCTTTTCAAAGTTCACCAAAGTGAAACCCAATTCATCCACTATAACTCCTTTGGTGTTATCAACCCAATTACATTTGAAGAGTGGAATTCTGAAATCTATGTAGTCAAATTCCCATATCTCTTCAATGACACCGTAATATGACATTTTAGCTTCACGTGGACTCTTATCCTTTGCACTTGCAAAAAACATAGTCGATGCTTGAAGGGTGACCCCACTATTTTGGACGACACTCTTATCATCTTGGCGCTTTGTGTAATATGTGAATCCATTAATGTCATACCCTTCATAAGATATAACAGTCAACTTTGGTTTAAAGGCGAGGCATTTGATAGTTTCAGTAATATCATCTGGTGTTTCAGATAGTTGATGTAAGACTTTATCTTCAAACCACTTAATAAAAGTCTTGTTATGCTCTCTAGCAAGCCACATTGTAGTGGCTCGAGGATATTGTCTTTTGATGACATTGGTATGTTCCTCGATATAAACGTTCACTTCGTCCATGTTGCGTAAAATATACAAGTGAGCTTGTTCCAACTGCTCACAGCTGATTACTTTCACACGTGATCCCAAAATTCCTTTGCCGATTAGCTCGTCAATATTCTTGTCATTATCAGGAGTGTCATTACCACTGAGAAAGTCATTGCAGAAATCCATAACCTCTCTCGCCACATAACCTTCAATAATACTCCCTTCAGGCCGATAACGGTTTCGAACATCACCTTTAAAAACGCTCATGTATCGTTCAAAGGGATACATCCAATGCAAGAAAACCGGGCCCAAGATTTTCACTTCCCTAGTCAAGTGGACAACAAGATGTACCATGATATCAAAGAACGAAGGAGGGAAATACATCTCAAGCTGACATAGGGTAACAACCACTTCTCTTTGCAAATTATCGAGAGTCTCAGGGTCAATAACTTTGCTGTAGAGACTGTTGAAAAAGAAACAAAGTCTGGTGATTGCAAACCTTACATGCTTCGGCAATATAGATCGAATTGCCACGGACAATATTTGTTGCATTAGAGTGTGACAATCATGAGATTTAAGTCCTATCAACTTCAGATCTTTCATTGATACCAATCTACAGATGTTGGTTGAGTAACCATTTGGCACCTTAACATTTATCAAGCATTCACAAAAAACTTTCTTCTCTTTTCTAGACAACGTGTAACATGTGGGAGGTAAGTATGTTCTTTTACTACCCATTTCACGTATTTCTGTTAATTCTGACCTTATTCCCATTTCACGTAGGTCCAGTCTAGATTTTATCCCATCTTTAGTCTTACCTGGTATATTTAACAGAGTACCAATGATGCTATCACAGACATTTTTCTCAACGTGCATTACATCGATACAATGTCTGACTGTCAAAGAACTCCAATAAGGAAGATCCCCAAATATTGACTTCTTCTTGAATGAAGAATTGTCACTCCGTGTAGTACATTGTGATCTCTTACCAAATTCATTGACAAAGTCTTTTATTCTGTCATAAACAACCTCCCCTGGTATAGGTTTAGGTGCACTGCGTTCCTCATTCAATCCATTGAATGCTTTGCGCTTCCTACGATACGGATGGAATTTTGGAAGAAACCTTCGATGGCCGAGATATACATTCTTACCGCCATGTTTTAGTCTTGTTGAATCAGTGTTCTCTTGACATATAGGACACGCTTTAGCTCCTTTGACACTATATCCAGACAAATTCCCATATGCTGGAAAGTCATTAATAGTGCAAAACAACATAGCATGCAAACGAAATGTCTCTCTTCGTGAAGCATCATAGGTCATCACACCTTCACCCCAGAGTTTCTTTAAGTCATCAATCAGAGGTTCAAGATAAACATCGATGTCATTTCCAGGTTGTTTAGGACCTGATATCAACAACGACAGCATTACGTACTTATTTTTCATACACAGCCAGGGAGGAAGATTGTATATAACAAGCATGACTGGCCAAGTGCTATGTTGACTGCTCAATGTCCCGTACGAATTCATCCCGTCTGTACAAAGCCCAAGTCTTAGATTCCTATCTTCTTCACCAAATTCAGGGTACAGTACATCAATCTTCTTCCACTGTGGGGAATCAGACGCATGTCGTAGGATCCCATCATTATTTTTCTTAACATTTGCATGCCACCTCAAATTCTTCGCATCTATCGAAATGGCAAACAAGCTTTGAAACCGTGATATTATAGGTAGATACCACATCACCTTGGCAGGAGAACCAGTTTTGGACTCCCCCGAAGTCGTCAATTTATACCGTGACGCACCACATTTTGGACAATCTTTCAAATCTGCATACTCCTTTTGAAATAATACACAATCATTAGGGCATGTGTGTATCTTCTTGGCATCCATTCCCATTGGGCACAACAATTTCTTTACCTGGTATGTTGAAATTGGCAGCTCGTTCCCTTCAGGAAGCATTTCTTTCAACAAAGACAGCAATGACGTGAAGCTTTTGTCGCTCCATCTATTGTTAGCTTTCAACTTATACAATCTCAACACAGCGTTAAGCTTCGTAAACTTAGTACAACCTGTGTATAACGGCATCTCAGCATCATACACAATGTTTCTAAAAATGGGAGGTGGATCGGTGTGCTCTACCCCACAACTATCCAGCATCGCATCAACGATGTCTACTGGAATTGGTTGATTCACATCTACGTCATCGTAGGCAATTTCTTCTTCCACACAAGCACTGCTATCGACATCCACTGGTTTCGGGTTTGAAATCTCTCCATGCCAGTGCCATTCTGTATAGCCTTGTATAATCCCGTTGCACATGACATGAGTCATGATTTCGTCACCAGTGTTGACTTTCAGGTTGTTACCGTAATGTCTACATGGACAATAGAACATATCTCCAAGTTGTTTCCTATGTTCCTCGGCAAATTTAATGAACTGGTGAAGACCAGAAATAAACTCTGGGCTGCAGCGATTGCGAATGGACATCCATGATCTATCCATTCTATGATCAAAGAGAAAACAAGTATATATTAGGACAAGATTAGGGTCTAGGGTTAACAAATACATGTTATGTCATTATTATATATAATAAATGTGTACCACATATCCTTTCTTGAACACCTAATCTCACTAGTAAGTGTATAATGTGTATTGGGTTTTCAAGAAAATTTCGGCAGCATTTCCCCGTTGTTCTCCAAGTACATATGTACTTAGAGAACAAACGAGGAAATGCTGCCGAAATTTTCTTGAAAATCCAATACACATTATACACTTACATCCTAAGTGAGATTATGTGTTCAAGAACAGTCCCAAACCGGGGACTATCCAAGATTTACTCCTAATGAGTAAATCTTGGATGGGTTTCTAGGCCAACAAATAATGTATTGTCATTCTTATACCTAAAATCCTAGTTCTTCAAGTTAGGGTGATTATTGATGTCTTTTAAAGCATGATTGGCAATTTAGGGAAAAGTTCATCATTTACATTCCAAGCATGTCACATGTGTGCATTATAGTTCATCATTAAGAAAGATATAAGCAAGTATGTCGTATTAAAATAGACTAAACAATATAAGAAATTTTTTTTGAGGCAAGACAATATGAGAAAATAGTAGTGTAATCATGTAAATGGGAACATTCATGGGAACACACACTTCAGTTATAAGCATTCATGTAGCAACTTACAGTTCCATTCATGGGAACACACACTTTAGTTATAACAATAACTAAACAAAGGGGTTGGTGTACCCCTAAACATGCGCATAATTAAAAAAACTATTAATACAGACAAGTCTAGATAGATAGACAACTAAATACTACACCAACATGGTCCCGCATGCATCAGTAACTTCTTTTTGATGATGAAGCTGTGTCACGAAGCTCCTCGCTGTATTTAGCCGAATCTGAACTGACAGGGGCCTCAGATTCAGATTTGTACGAGCTGATATGCGACGTCGTGCGCTCATACCGCAGAAGATGATCGGGGGTCTCGCAGTTGTTGTCGGTTATCCAAACTTTGATGGAATTATCGCCATCTGGATGGAGAAAAAGCCTATTCCAACGGACCAGGTACAACTCTCCAATCCAATCACGCCAACCGGATTTTGATACAAGATTTCCCGCCAAATCATACTCAACCTCGATTACATGTGAATAATTTCCAAAAGTTAGGGTCACTTTACCAGGCATGTTGTGTCTTCCTTTTAGAAAACGCCAATGTTTGGGTATGACCAATTGGTTTAAGGAACGATCATCTAGGATGATGTCCAATTGTTCTTCAATAGGGAATGTTAACATTGACATAGAGGCCCAATTCATAGTCATTGTTATGGGAAGACAGAGACTGCATAATATTAGTATTAACAAAGTGTAAGTACATATAATGAAGAACGAAATAAAGGTGTATAATCGGAGCAAAATTGGGCCAAACATGGCGACTGAACTCAAATGAATATTCATTCATCACCTACCTATCACGAAGGAAAGTGAGAGTATAGGTTAAATCTAGACTCAACTATGTTATCATCTTATACCTACAAACCTAATTTCATCATTCATATCCTAAGTTTTGTGTAACATCATTAATCATGCTTGTTAGTAAATACTAAGTAGTAAATAATTAAACCTTGATTCCATATATCAAAGATTTCATTCAGGGTCAATCTTGAAGTTTTAACTAGAGCTTCATATATCAACATACATACCAGGTCATATTTCAAGTAAAGATTTAGGCGTTTAATCACCTTATGGCATATACATGATTCACAAGTATTGGGGTGCACAAAGAATAATATATGTTACTGATTTAGGAGTTCACATAATCATTTAGAAAACCCACATGTGAGTTAATTTTGACATTCAACATCAATGTATCTTTAACACACATGTTTCAAGGGTTCGAAGCACATAATCAAATCAAATTAGGATGATAGAATGGACAGGTTTGAATCTTATTTCAACATGCATAAAAATGTATTGAATTAGGACAAGCATTAGAATTAGACAAGTTAAAACAGTACATTATTTTTAATCAATACATTATTACTAATCAGTAGATAAATGAATAAAAACCAGTAGATAATAAATACAGATCAATAGATACAAATAAGTATAAATACTAATTAGAAGAAAAATGCCCAGCAGCAGGGCAGGCAGCTTGAGAGAAGAGGAGCATAGGAAGAAGAAGAAGGCAGGCAAGGGCGGGCACCTTGAAGAAAGAGGAGCAATGGTCGGTCCTAGAAGCTGTCGGCGGCGAGGAGAGGAGCGTCGGAGAGGGCGGCAAGGCGAGGAGAGGAGCGGCCGGTCCTAGATGCTACCGGTGACGGAGGAGAGGGCGGCCGGCGGGCAACTTCTCGCACGGTGACGACGGGCAGGGAGGGGCGGCGGCGGCAGCTTCTCGCACGGTGACGACGGGTGGGCGGGTGGACGGTGACGACGGGAGAGCACGGGCGACGGACAGGGAGCAGCGACGACGGGCAGGGAGGGGCGGCGGCGGCAGCTTCTCGCACGGTGACGAAGGGCGGGCGGGTGGACGGTGACGACGGGCGAGCACGGGCGACGGACAGGGAGCAGCGACGACGGGCAGGGAGGGGCGGCGGCGGCAGCTTCTCGCACGGCGACGACGGGCGAGCACGGGCGACGGACAGGGAGCAGCAAGGGAAATCGATCGGGAATGAATTAGGGAAGGGAAAATCGGTTGCTGTAAACTATTAAGTTGACAATATGTGTCGGTTATTTAAAAAAACCGACAACTAAACTAACAGTGTCGGCTCGTTGAAGAAAACCGACAACTATACTACATAATATTCGTCGGTTCATAAATAAAAGACAACCGACAACTATTCCTGTCTCGCACATACCCTTTAGTCGTCGGTTATTTATTAAAGAACCGACAACATATGTAAAATTTTGGAGCTAATTTTTTCGCTGGAATTTTGGGTTTGGCGGTTGAGTTTAGGTGTCGGTTGTTTATTAAATAACCGACAATTATTGAAAGCGGTACCCATGTCTGGTCGACCTTCACATATTGTATGTCGGTTTCTGATAAAAACCGACATAGTAGGGTTTATGTGTCGGTTTTTGTATACAATTGACACCTTGAAAACCGACTTTATAAGCCAATTCTGTAGTAGTGTAGGTTTTAATTTAATTCTTTGTGATTCTTTTGATACAACAACCCTTATCCTTCGACTGAACTTAGTGTCTAGGAATTGAACCATCTTTGAGATTCTTTTGATACGACTTTAATTCTTTTACAAATGGTGACCCTTCAACATAAGTTTGACAAAATATTGAAGGTCCGAAACCACCTCCTTCTCCATATGACCCATCGCGAAAAATCCAGGCAACACTAACAAGAACAACACGCCCTTTTCCGAAAAAACCAATAAGAGCGCCTTTGCAGTTTTATTGAAGCATCATCTCCACCATCTTCCCAGTCTGCCAAAGGTAATTCTTATGTTGTTGATACTATGAGTGAAGATGCTCATCATAACTCTATTGATCCAGACGCTGGGTCATTCTGAGAATATATGTCCCATGTATCTGAATCTATTCTCATTACTGCCAATCATTTGGCAAGAGACCACATTCCTCATATCCCACAAAATTTAGTAGATGGTCTACCTCTTTTTGATAAAACACCTATCATCAACCCTTTTGAGGATCATCCATTCAAAAATATTCCTCCTCCAACTCTACCATCATCCCAAGATACTTTTGAAAGGGACATGAAGAAAAAACTAGAAAAAGCATTGTTAAATCTGAGCCCAATACGCTCTCTACTTAGTCTATGTATAGAATAGGACATATCTATTGGGGTGTATACCACTCATATGGACCTTGAAGATGATGCTATCAGTTCTTACAATAATAAAGACATTTCTTCTGATGAAAATAATGGTGATCTCTCTATTGTTCTATCAGTTGCACCTCCTTGTCTTTCTGAACCAATCTTTTCAAAACCTCTTTTACCACTTCCACCTCATCTCCCTATGATAATGAGTGGACTTGATCCAGATTGTTTGAAGGGAATGCCAGTTCAAGAAATTTTTTTCCTATAAGACATTCTTGATGACCAACGTAATGGTGGCCATATTGTCTGTAAAAATGGCTCCATCACGTTATCACAAGAAGATTTTTGGAATCTTTTTCACAATTCTTCTAAAGTTACTAGAAAAATGTTCACCGTCCTCGCATCAAATATCCTAGAGGACATCATGCCTAGTGATAAGTATTAGCCATATTATAATGCAACTTCATCCTTAGCTAGTTTCTTATTCAAGAAGCATTTGAAAGCTCAGGTAGTTTTAACTTTGTAGGAAAAGCTTGAGTTAAGAAAACATTAGTTATCTTGTTATCTTTTCATTTCAGAGGATTTTGGATACTTTGTGTTGCTGATTTAAAAAAATGCCAAATTACTCTGCTCCACACATGCATTGAAATGCTAACAAATTCTGATATGCAATTTAAGGATCATGTTATCGAAAATATTCTTCATATCCCGATTCAACTTCAATGAGTTGTCTGTGAAGTTCAGTATTATCAACCTAATTGGACAAGTTATGTGATTGCACCACTAACTTCCAACACAGTCCTAATCACAATGATAGTGCTTTCATCATTCTCTGGGTTATGGAAGCCCTCAATCGTAAAAATCCTATTTCTAGTGTGGATCCCAAAGGCTTCACACCTCTTCGTGGATGCTACACTATGGAGGTCATGCATGGTAGGCACTTCTTTCAGGACCCTAAACTGTCAAAAAATCTAAGGGATCTTTATCAACTTATTCCTGAACCTGAGAAGGAAACTTTTAGAGATATCTTGTAGAAAGAAGAAGCAAAAGAAGGACATGTTACACCATCACCTATTGTCACAAAACCTCTTGATACTATTACAACAACTAAAAAAGTTAAAGAAGCTACATATGTACTCAAATTCCTAGATGAGCCTAAGTCGTTTCTAGTATATGGCCCAGATTCCACTATAGAACCAAGTTTTAAGAACTTTGACCACAGTCTATGTTGTGAACTTTCTCTCTCTTAGCTGATGATGTTGATGCAGTGCTTCAAATCTGGTGGAAATCACGTAGTTTTCAGCTGAGAGACGTTCTGTTTATGAAAGATGACCTCTTAGAGACTCTTCAACCATGAGGATGTTTATCTCATAGCCTCATTGTGGCTTATCAATCTCTTATATGTTAGGATGTTTATGATGTATATGTGGTCGCCCTGATCTTGTCACCAATCTATGTCAAGACTCTAATTTGGGTGAAAAAGATCTACTTCTTCATTGGCTATAATAGTTTATTCCCCACTATATTTTTATACCTATTCTTGGAGATGCATAATAGATCTTTCTTACTTTTCTCTAATTGAGAATGGGAGGGTCATGATCTACATAAGTTTTGATCTTTGTTTGACCCTGAAGGCCCTAAGTATTATGTGGCTAATTTGTAGTACCCATGAAAGTATTGTTAAAGCATGTTCTAAGGTGCTTATTCCACTGATCTAAGAATTTGGAAGTGGCTATTATTCTTAGGAACCAAGAAGATGGAAGTTAACGCAATTATGGCATCATTGTCCTCAAGAACATCCACTATCCAATGATTGTGGCTTCAACATTCTACACTAGATGTACACCATTGGAGTTCTCCATGCTGTTGTTGAAAACTCACAATGATCTATCATTGCCTTTGAGGAAACTAATTTAATCTGGATCAAATGTTTGTTGAGTCCAATCATTCCCCCACTTACCTATTTGGAAGTGATATGGGTACTCCAATCATTCCCTTTAAGATCATGTTATCTGAGGCCTCAAATCTTGGGATGTTACAATCTCCCCCACTTAGACTCTTGACGTCCTCATCAAGGCTCAACTATATGGCCACATAATCTGACCCCATTTCAGTGCAGACCCACAATGGCCCATGGACACCCAGCTCCCGATCACAGAATACCAGCATAAGGGAGGCTACGTCAACCATGGACAGCCCTTTCCTACATGCCCAGACCGCACAGCTCAAGACTGGCATGCCACATGCCCATGCGGGCCCCACCTACTGGAGGGTTTATGGCTCTCATACCATTTGTAACACCCGGACCCACTACAAAAGGCTCTAGTAGAGTTTCAGGAATGACGACTGGCCCCACAGACCACCACTAGCCTTAACTGTGTGCTTTATCCACACTTATGCCCAAGCCAGGGTCAACTACCTGACTGGTCACCCATCCTAGTACTACTCCAAGCTGAACACGCTTAACTATGGAGTTCTTTAGAGATGGGCTCTCGGAAAAGGAGGTGTACCTTGGTGATATGGATAGTCCAATCATTCCCTTTAAGATCATGTTATCCGAGGCCTCAAATCCTGGGATGTTACAATAATGTAATGACCCCACCTCCCAGTAACCCGAAATTAAGGGAGACCACGAGGTTAGAGTCATTATCCCAATTTACGGATCAAAGGTTTGACAAATAATCAATAATAATTATCAAATTCTACCAGACTATACTGAAAAGCTATACTAAAATCAAAACTCTGCATAACTTTTTCAAAAACTTGGATATCTAACTTTTATCCACATCTGGACTCTATTCTAACTAATCCTCCTTGCAAATTATTTCTTAATTTCACAATATGCCACTTTACTGTTTGTCCTTTTCAAGGTTGTACCTAAAACGCCGACAAACAAAATGTCGGTCAGCATAAATGAATTTGCCGGTATGTGGGGGAAACAATAATCATGCAACTATGATAACAATGTAATCATCCGAATATCATTTAACAACCAAGATTATGTCTTAAGAAATACTACTCAATCCTTACCTATCCCCTTTCTCTATGATGTCCCTGTAGCGGACTTGGATATTACCTCCTTCATATGGTAGATCCTTTCCCACATGGCCCTACCTCACAGGTAGCCAATACTTAGGGTTGCGGAGTCACATGGCCCTACCCAAAGGTAGCCTAATCCCTGACTCAAGGTGACTTGATGGACCTACCCCATTGGTAGACATGTACTAAGTCATCCAATGACCTGATGGACCCACCCCATAGGCAGCCATGTACTAGGTCAATCAATCAATCTATAGAGGGGACTAGGATCTGAGCTAGTAGGAACATATCTTAGGTGATAGTCATATCCACATTATAGTTTGCGAGAATTAAATTCATCCAATAGTTTAATTCAAGTCACCGATGAAAGCTTCATAAATCCTTGAAAAACTAATTCGGGATATTCATAAGTGTAACCACATACCTTACTCCACTATATAAACCATGCAGAACAACATATACTATACGAGTGTATCCAAACATCTAAGCAACCAAGCATATAATCAAAAATATCTGAAACATGCATACTACATATGTGTCACCATGTATTCAAATTACATTACTCAGATCGAGATTCGCTCCTAAACTAGGGTTTTAGGTCATCTCACGTTTGGACTAGGGATTAGGGATACCAACCCTAATTCCATCATATTATGGTTTCTCATATTACAAATTCAGTTATGCATATTAGATGAAACCCTAATCATCAAATTAAACATATTAAGCTACTTGTGGTACCTAATTCATATTACTAAAATTATGATCATAGCAAGACGTCCACATTGGTTTCAACACTCTAAATCAGTATGAATAAGATTATTAATCTAGAATCATCCATTATTCACCATTATCAAGGATTTCCTTATTAGACATGACAATATTAGATACTAACACAATATAAATGAATCTACTTAATTAAGCATCAGTTTATAGGAATCTAGGTCTTTCCTTTATGTTAGACACACCAAACCATTATTGCATGTACTTTTGGAATAGGAATCTTAAGCAAACTCTAATTATATTTTATTTGGATTATCCTCTTTTTAAGCAATTTTCATATATTATATGTCTATATTCGATCATCCTAGAAATTACTATGATATTTGCAAAATAAGTCTAAATTGACCAATCGATATAAGCCAAGTCAGCTCAGCAACCAATGGTCCGCGCCCACCTCAGCCTTGCACTCCAGCGTGGCTGTGACTTAAAATATAACCAAAATATGCTTTTACCCTTACCTGAGTGGACACGCTCCCATAGTGTGTTGGGGATACTTGGGTCTTTTGGGCCTTGGCCGTCTTCAACCTCATGCGAGGTCTATGCCACACGATGTCACTGTGGGGAACGTCTGTCAGCATTCACCCAACCTCACCCCCTCATCAACGTAGTGATTCTCCCTCGACTCTAGCCGTGTTCTCTATCTACCAGGATACAACATGGCGAGGAGAAGGACCGCGCATGATCCTCCAGCGTTGCTAGCAGTGCCTCCTCCAGTTGTGCAACAGCAGGTGTGCTTGTGCCGTCTCTGACGCCACCCACGTCATCTCTGACGCTGCAAACACAGCCACCTCTGGCACCAGTCTCTCAGCCACAGGGGCTTCGACCTACTTTGCTTATGTTCTGCCACCCTTCGGCTGACCCGGCTTTGGTTCCATGGGCGCAACACATCTGTTGTAGCCTCTCCTCACGGGGATGGACTCCCAGGGTGGTGGTACGGATCCCATATATATCCATCAATTCTGACTTCTAGGGTTTAGAGAAGAATGATGAGGGGAGAGATATGGGCGGTAGTTTTAGGGTTCGTTTCCTCCCTTTTATAAGCAGTCTAATGGGATGGTGTTGTGGGGAAAGGTTTAAGTAGGTTAATTAACCGTTGCCCATCCAAAGTCTGATATCTACTTATGGTAGTGATGGAGCTTCCACTTACGTGAAATTGCGTGCACCAACTAAAAATCCTAAAGATGGAAAGTCTTTTAAGTTTAGCCTTGCTTATACTAGATTGAGAACTCCACCCACGTATGCTGAGATATGTGGAAGTCTTATTGTAGTATAGTTAAGGGTAGAATCCATGGGACAATGGTCTTGTTGTGAACAACAAGATGAAAAACGTTAGAATTTCACTTAATCTCTTAATAGTAGGTACTTAGATCAAAAGGTTGGTTTGGTTGTTTTTAAACTAAGAGAAAGTAAAGTAAAGCAAGTAAGTAAATTTAAGGAAGTTAAACAATGATAAGAAGTCACTAGGATGTGATCGGTTTTCACTACCACTACACATGGATCAAAACATGCAAAATAAAACATAACCTGCAATAAGAGTATAATCATTTAGTATCTTTGTAGACTGAGTTTCCTTTCGGAGAACTAACTACAAGAAGTGCATGAATGTTGCAACGTCAGCCATTCCCGAACGAATGGTCACCTACTTTGCATCATACCCATCGCGAAGTGTGTTTCTTGACTCATCAAGGTTGCACTTTCATACGTCAACTGATTCCATTTCATAGTATGAAAGTGAAATGAATGGGAGTGAGTTTACTCCACTTTTTGAGAGACACTTTTGGATACCGAAACAGATGCATGGTGGATACATGCACCAAGAACCAACATCTAATTGAGCTTTGAATCTAATAGTAAAAACATAGACAATTCATACTAAAAGATAAAGGATAACACAAGTTGGTGATCAAGCAACAAGCATTCATTAAACGATAGATGTTGAACTGAAAAGATAGAATCTCTATATTGCAAACTATGGGTTACATTACATGAAATGAAAACATGGGCAGCGGGGCTACTCCCTGCACCCCAGTGAGAGAGACTACTCACTCATAGATAAGACAAAGAAGGAGGCAAGAAGAGAGAGAGTGTGTCATACCCACAAAGGAGAGAGGAAGGTCAACCCCTTGGAGAGAGAGAGAGAGATGATCTTCTAGCTTCACAGGTTGCTTGATGACGAGGTCCCCTCTTCCCACCTTCTTTGGCAGAGAGAGAGAAAGCAGCTTCAAGATGGAGTGTGGATCTCAGACCGGCAACCTTTGGGCGGAGAATGGAAGTTGGATTTGCTCTGGAGTGATAGAGGCAGCCTCTAGACGTATGAAAACTTCATGTCCTTGAAAGGACCCCTTGGGTCTTATTTATAAGCCTTAAGTGAAGTCCAAACGGTCTTGGAAATCGTTTGGACCTCAAGACCATTTGGATCTCTAGACCGTTTGGCTTCATGCAGTCTTGAGATCATATGACTCCATGCGGTCTTGAGATCGTATGACTCCATGTGGTCTTGAGATCGTATGACTCCATGCGGTCTTGAGATCGTATGACTCCATGTGGTCTTGAGATCGTATGACTCCATGCGGTCTTGAGACCGTTTAGCTTCAATCGGTCTTGAGACCGTTTGGCTTCATGCGGTCTTGAGATCGTATGACTTCATGCGGTCTTGAGACCGGTTGACTCCATGCGGTCTAGAGACCGTTTGGCTTCATGCGGTCTTGAGACAATTTGGCTTCATGCGGTCTTGAGACTGGTTGGCTTCATGCGGTCTTGAGATCGCATGACTCCATGCGGTCTTGAGACTGGTTGACTCCATGCGGTCTTGAGACCGTTTGTCTTCATGCGGTCTTGAGACCATTTGGCTTCATGCGGTCTTGAGACCAGTTGACTCCATGCGGTCTTGAGACCGATTGACTCCATGCGGTCTTAAGACCGTTTGAGTCTTTTGTGATTTTTTTGTGTCTTTTTTTGTAAGTAAAAGGGAGAAAAGTTAATCTAGCAGTATGTTTGCAATAAAAGAGAATAGTCAAAGATTTTGTCTACTTTATCTGAGAAAGAGTGTGGAAAACTGAAGAATATTACTAAGATAACATCGCAAAATTGGAGGTTATCACCCCCCCTAACTTAGAGTCTAGCTTGTCCTCAAGTTGGATAGAGCTAAGGCATGTAATGGCGAGGTGATTTTATTCAGTTAAGATTTCTATATTCTTGTTTCAATTCTAAACCTAAGATCTCCTAAGGTTGTATCAGAGCTTTTTGCCTTAACTCTTCCAGGTATTGAGAGTTGCATGGATCTCATGTTTCTAGCCCGCATTGGGACCACTTTTTTCTTTATTCGGTGCATGTCGTTGACTCTAATCAGTTTTATACTCCTCTGAAAATCCTACTGGAAACTAGAGTGGGTATGAGGGTTGGCTAAAGGCTTAGTGTATAACTCCCCCTTCAAGTGGGGGAGGGGTTGTCTATGCTTTTAGGATCTCACTACCGGGCACAATACATCTACCTTCTTGAGGGCAGCTAAATGTATCGGCCGAGCGAGTCCTTTATCAGCCTTTCATATATTTAGATACCTTAGGGTTTCACTATCGGGCATGACACATCTGCCTTTGTGAGGGCAGCTGAATGTACCGTCTGGGCAAGACCTTTGTTGGTTCTTCATATAGATCCTTATTTATGGCACAACTCTCATGGTTTTATCCAACACTCTGGCTTTTATTTGTAAACTCACAGGCTTGGGATTTGGGTATTTAGGGATTTTGATTTGGGCGGCCAAGCCTCTTTTATTTGGAGAGAAGAAAACTATTCTTAGAGTTGTTCGACATGCACTTATTTGGTTTCTGCTAGTGGTCCACTTGCAAGGCTGCATGATTTGGATGTCACCTGATGTCCCTCTTGTCCTTGAGATTGTTTTGGCTTATTGCGGCCTTGATGTTGTCCTTTCGAGAGTCAGATATAGAATTGAAACAGAAGCATGAAAATTGAGTGAAGATGAATTATTAACTCGCCATTGCATGTCTAAGTGTTATTCTTGTTATTGCTCTTGAGGGCTACTGGATTCTAAAGTTAGCTAGGGATGAATTTGTTCCAAGTAGTTTTTATTAACAGCAAAAACTAAAAATGTGCAAAGAAAACTAAGAAAAATTTTATACGGAATTGAGAAAGAAGATAGAAAGGGAGGGATATAGAATTGATACCTCGCCCTTGTCCAGTGTACTCCCCCCCTAACTTATCACTCACTCTGTTCGCAGAGTGTCAAAGTGATAGGGTGAGAAGTGCAAGGACAAGGGCTTCAGGCGTCCGTTAGTCCTTTATTTGCGCCATGTGTTCGAAGGAGATTAGCGGCAAGCTTTCCACGTAACGCGTGGTAATCCACATCTGTCATATCCTCTACTGGTTTTTGAAGGTCCATGATAGTGTACATCCAGTGGAGGATGTGGAAGCCGCAGTCGTTTGATTCCCGAATTTGTTGGGGACATTTATGGTTGAAGGATGGGCGATGAAAGTGTTCTTTGTCGTATGCCCTTGTGTGCTGACTTAATAAATCGATTAGTTTGTCTGCACATTCCTTCGCCACTACCTTCGTGGGTGTCTTTGGTGTCACTACATAATTCTTCTGCCGGGGATTGAACTGGCTGTCAGAACTATTATAGATGGTAGTTGTTCCTTCGGGTAGGTTTGTTGCCAGAAGCATCCAGTGCTCATGATAAAGGAAGGGGAGCATGATAAACTTAGGTGTTGTATGTTGTAGGAAGGAAATGAGTGCCTCAGTTGTTCTGAAGTTTTTTAGCTTTAATAAATCATCCTTCATGTAATGGGATGTCATATATGTTGTGGGGTAATTCTGACCGAGAAGGAATTGATAAGCGGCCATTAAACTTACGGAGAGAGACCCTTTTAGCTGGACAGTTTCTCGTAGTGCATCTGCCATGACCAGAATCTCTCCGAACATGAAAATGCGGTCATCGTTCTTAGTGTAAAGCCTTGACATGATGAGACAAAGTTCATTGTCAGAGAGACTTTTGCAAGCACTTAGGTCAAAATCTGGGAAGGTTGGTTCTATGGCAGATAAGGGCATCATTTGTGATGAGGGTCTCCTGAAGGGTGCCCCTGACAAAAAATCTTTATCCCCTTTGTCCTACTCGAGGATTGTGGTAGGTTGTTTGTTTTTCTCCAATTCTTTTAAAGTTTGTCTGAAGGGTCGTCTTTGCAAACGTTGGATTGCTGAAAACAGATAGCGGGGGACATCATCTGGTGCCATTGTAGGGTCCTTGAAGAATCTTCTATCGCAAATAAGTTCCATGGCATAACGCCCTCGCAGGGAGTGAAAATCTTCGACAACAAGATCAGTGAAGGGGATTTCTTGGTTTAGCGCTTGAATGTGACGGATGGTGCAAAAAGTGCAATCTCTAGATCCCGCAGCACCTTCGACTTGTGGGTTAATTATTTGGAACCAGGGTTGGCTCCAGTCTTGACGGAGGGACGGGCGTGCAGCCCAAATTAACTTGAGGAGCCGGAAGGGGATAAATCTTGCTTCTCCTACTTCTTCTCCAACAAAATTTATTGTACCAGCAGGTAGCTCAGTGCTGCAAAAATTATATACCTTGGCGTCCCGAGCCTCGGTGTCTACAATCATAAACAGCCAGTGGTCAAATACTTGGAATGGTATTGTAAGATATCGTGCCCTCCGTGCTAGGCTGGCACGCAGCCGCTCTATTGACTTGGCTCATATTTCTTTGTATAACAAGCCTATGGATAGAGTCGGTGAAGCATTAAAAACTGGTTGCTGCCTCTTAGAGCTTCTGTACACTTCTATACAGTTGGCGAGTAGGACACAGAAGATTGCCATTGGCATCATGGATCGTAGTCGTAGGATGTTGCAGAAGTCTTCTCGTGTCAACTTGCACTTAGTATTTGTGTTATGGTAGATGATGTCTTCCCCCACTTTGGCATCGTCGACAATAGTGTTCAGTATAAAAATATCTTGAGCATCTAGAGTGGAGATGGCCGCCATATCTAAATCATACATTTTATGAGGTAGAGGTGGTGGCGGGGGTAGCTCCTGCGGAGGGGTGAGGGTTTGTTCCAGATCCTCTATGTAGCTTTGCAGTTCTTCGTCAGAATCAGAAGCAGAATCTAATTCTTCATCTATATCTAAACGTACTCGTTCTGACTCCTCCTATTCTGGGGGAAAAGGCATTGTTTGGTCAAGTGTGGAGGGAAGTGGAGACGTTTTAGGTGGTGGATTTGTGCTGGTTCCTAGTATACATTGGTGGAACTCAGCCAAGGCTGCTTCTTTGGCAAATTCCCCCAGGGATCCTATTAGAGAATAGTCAAGGAATTGATCCCCAAAAGACATATTAACGTTGTCAAAGTTAGTCGGGGATTTGAGATTTTTATCATCTTGTTTTGATGTAGCTCCTCATCTTGTGCACTCCCCAGCATTGCCTAGGTTGCCAGATTTGTCATATGAGGAGGTGCTATTATTAGAATTAGCCGAGGAGTCAGAGTCCTCATCATCATCTTCTTCATCCTCATCATCGTCTCCCTACTTGGCAGCTTGCTTCGGTTGTGGAGGCTTCTTGCACTGCCGATGGATTGATTGTAATTCATCATACACCACTTGCACATGCTCGTGGGATTCGAGTAGTGTGTCATGTGTTTCTTTTCGGTCCGAGTAACGTCCCTCGGCAGAGAGGAGTCATGCTGTGACATCTGTTACCTGAGAGCGTAATTGATGAAGCTCGGTGTTAGCTGACTCCTCTTGGCAGTTGTATAGTTGTGTGAGGGTATTGGTGATGTCGTCGAGGCACGTGCTTAAAATAGTTTGTTGTTGCTTAAGCTTGCATAGGACCTCGGGCAGGGGTTGAGTATGCACTGATATGCTATCAACTTGCTTAGCCAGTTGATAACACCCAAATTAGCGTATATTTTCTATGCATTTTATCTATAGTTTTGTGCCACTTTAGTCTTAATATGCACTCTTTTGTTCATGTTTTATGTTTTCTGTCTCGCATTAGATAAAAGTAGTAAAAATAGCCAATAATGTAGCTAATTAGCCAATTTTGACTTACAGGCACCGAAACTAGCCAATTTTGGGACTCTCAAGTACCGAACCTGAAAAGACAAGAATTCCAGCAGCTGACCGATATGACTTCCCGATAGGGCCTGGCCAATACGGCTGCCCGATATGGTCTGGCCACGCCGCCTGATACAGTTGCTACCCGATACGGTCTTCCCGATACGGCCTGCCCGATACAGCTGCCTAACACTCCCCCTGAACGACACGGTCTTCGGATGACAGTCATATTGGCCAACCTGATGCCTCAAGATCAAAGCCACGGATGAAGGACACGTGGACCAATAAAAGCTACAACTCCCATCAACTCGCTACCTATAAATAGCAGCTGCCAACCTACAGAGCAAAGGGAGAGCCGGAGGGAGGACCCGGCAAGATCTAGTGCCTAGACCAAGGAGCTAGTGTGTCGAGTTCCCCAAAATTCTGCCGATCGATACGGCTGTGTCAACTGATATGGCTGTGCCGACTGATATGACTGCGTCGACCGATACGGCTGCATCGACCGATACGGTTGCACCGACCGATACGGCTGCGTCGACCGATACGGCCGCCGCCCGATACCGTCTAGAGAGAGAGTGAGCCGAGGAGTCCAGAGGGACGAAGAGAAGACCCAAGGGCCGAGATCCAACCTGCACAGAGGCCGAGGAGCGAGAGCCACCTCTCCTCTACGGGCTATATCTCTTCCCTCTTCTCTTTCGTTCTACTGCATTCCTTTGTTTCTTGTACAAATGATGTTTATCCATCTTTGTTCGGTGCCAGCTATGCTTGTCTATGGCTAGTTAGCTCCTTCTTGGCTATGTGGCCCGATCTGGGCATGTTTATATACTTTTACCTTAAGCAAGTAGATTCATATCATATCTAGTATGTTGCATATTCTATTTTCTCTTTCCAAGTTATGATTGCTAGTTTGGTTGATCTCTTACTCGCTTGAACTGCTATTTCTTCCTGTATCGAGAGATCCGTTGTAGGAATAGCTATGAGACGATAGTTTGGATCTGAACCCGAGAGGAGGACAATCTGAGGTATTCTGTTCCTAACATCCTGGAATATCCTAAGACCTGAGAGGGAACTTAGTATATTTCGAGGTGTTGATATGTCATTCCTTGAGAGAGGGTCAATGACATATCGTTGATGATTTTAGTCACGCATCACAAGAGCGAGTGGGACGACCCCACAGGATAGATGCCACTGTGCATACTAGATGCTTGCTTGGGTGTTCGAGGGTTGTCTATGCCCAAGAACGAGTGCATAGACTGCCCCATTTGTGGTTACATAGCCAGGAACTCTCTTTCTCTGATTAGTAGACTCACGAGCTCTATTTTGTTTTGTTTTCTTTTCTTTGTTTTGTTTTATATCGTGACAACCTGCTAGACTAGTTCTAGCATTTACTTTTATCAACTATCGTCTTGGCTTATCCGACTAAAGAACGAGATCTGTGGTGTCCTAAACGTCACCACGTCCCTGTGTTCGACCCCGTATATCTACTTTGACCCCGTAATAAAAGTTGCGGGGGCCTAGAAGGTTTTGGGTTATAAATTTAAAGCTTGATTCCTTCCTTCGTTCCGTGTTCATTTCCGGACGCGTGAAAAAGGCCGATCAACTTTTGGCACCCTTGTCGGGGACGTGGTTTTCCACGTTTACACGCTTAGTAGACTTTTGTTCTGTCACTATAAGTCTATATATACATGCATAGTTTTCCTCTTACTTTACACATACTTGTTCATATATACTAAATCACTGTTCTTTTTCTCATACCTTTTTCAGCCATGGACCTTGCTTCCGCAAGACAAGTCATCTTGTCCACCTGTCCTCCCGAGTTTTTCCGCAGTTCCGACTGCTGGAAAATAATTGAAGGTCGTTCTCTACAACTAGTCGAGTTATACTCACCTCCACCATCGTCATATGTTGAAATTCCAACAAAGGAGACTACCAGTCAACCATCGACCCCCATTCTACCATGGGATCAAGAACTGATCAAGGCAGTGGAGTTAGCTGGAGAAAGTGTCAAGGCACTCACCTCCCTAGTTCCTCATCTCCAAGAAAACGTCGATCCGCTCCAGCAACTATTAGACAAGTAGGAGCATCATCTCAAAGTAGCCACCGGGGCTCCAGACCGCAGTAGTAGTATAATTCAAACCATTGAACAAGGATCCATCCTAAAGCATCAGTTTGATACAGCAGGTTCCCCTTATATGTGCATGGCAGAATCGATGGGTCTTGAAAGCATTGCTGCTCAAGTACAATAACTTAATGATAAAGATGTTGAACAAGGCAGAAGGCTCCAAGAGCTCATCGATCTGGTTACAATTCAGTTACAACTTCCATCACAAGACAATGAAGACGTCAGTCATCAAGACCATTCCATTGGGTCTGAAGTGGAGTATGCACCATCATCATATTCAGACCATCAACTAGATTCACCAGGATTTTTCTGTGAAGACCAACCCACTTGGGGAAGCCCTTCATTCTATCCAGGTGACCCAACTGATGAACCAATGGAAGAAATGAGTCATAGACATGAATGGGTCCATGATGACGATGATGAAGACTCGAGAAGCCAATCGACCTCACAACCAGAAGGTTGGTTTGAGGAACCAGAGTCAGATATTGAACCAGACCAGAGTGACATTTCTCATATTGAGACATGTCATTTTGCTTGGAGCAGTACGCCAACCATGGTTTGGAACAATTTGTTCGACAATGACGATGACAACAACTGCTCGACATGGAGCAGTGAGTATAGTAACGAATACGAGTTGGAGCCAACGAGCCATCATTTGCCACCATACCTTTACAAGGCTTGGTGGACATCAAGGGGTAGGATGGACGGTTCACTACAACATGGCTGATGAGCATGAAGACACCCCTGACTCCACCCCAGGTGATAAGCTTGGGGTGGTAGAACTACTAATAGATTTTTCAGGGGGTACCTTTTGCTCAGAAGATGATTGGATGACTCAGACGGTACATGAAGATTTATCTAAGCATCCAACCTCAAGTGAAGAGATGGAGAGAGAAGATATGAGTCCTCAAGATGATGTCCAACCTCTCTCATCTATCTCATCCTGTGTCGACATCCCAGGACCTTCATTTTCATAATCATATAATGAAAGGTACCCTGAGGATGATATGCCGAAGAATTCATCCCAGTGCAGTTCAAGCCACTTCCAGCACAAAGATGACTTCACCGAGTCGCCAGATTTCACTTCGCTTCTTCAGACTTGGCAGGGCCAACACATCCACCTATTCTACTCCTATTATGTGGTGGAACCCGTCGGCAAGACACAGGTGACACTGGTCCCAAAAATTAGAATTTGGGATCCCAGTATCGGTATCGTGGGGCAGCCACCCCCTTTTCTATTACCCACCCTCCCGCCCTTTTATTACAATAAATTTTTCTTTTCATGTTCTTGTTAGTTTCTTTACTCTAACTATTTTATATTGTTGCATCCATGCATCATCTTTAGAACTTCAATAACTGCAATTAACAAGCATGCATTCCTGCCTCACTATTTCAAGTTTGAGTCTTGCTCGAGGACGAGCAAAATCTTAAGCTTGGGGTGGTAGGCTTCTCCCTTCTTTTCTCTTCACCCTTCTTGTATGCATGTCTATTTCTTGCATTTAGTCTTAAATTTTAAAAAAAACCAGCTTTTTAGTTTTGCAATTATGGCTATGTGGTGCGACTCTAATAGATAAATGCTTGACTTTATGCCTAATTGCACAGTTTTCATCTTAAAATTTTCTTGACCTCTCGCTTGACTTGCTCTTTGACTCTTTCCTTGAGTTTGGTAATAAATCTAAGGTTATTTCCCTTTTTCATAGATTAAAGCTGAATTCCCTTGATCTGTGTCATGAATGGAAAATCCATGGTAAAGGACCATTGGAATGAGATAAAACACGATCAAAGAACCTAGTTGTGGATTCACAAGTTTGCCTCTATTCTAAGGATTCTTGAATCATAATTTCTATCTTTTCACACAGGTATCAAGTGGATCATGATGAGTTTTGAGCCATGATCAAGGCGAAGTGCTTTTCCTTGATGGACTACATGCCTTCTCACATTAGATCAAGTCAAAAAGATGAAAAATATAAAAATGTGCAAAAGAGGCTTGGCCGCCCACAAAATCCCAAAAATATCTATATAGTTCTCACCCAAGCCCACAAAAATAGAATGCAGATGATAAAAGCCTGAGTGTGAACAATAAATGCGTGCTTGTTTTCTCTTTTAGGAGAGTTGAGGATGGTTCCCAGTCGGTGTCTGACTGTGCTCATGAACGCGGATATGTCGTGCCTGGTAGTACCACTCTAAAAGCTCATTAGAGAGTCACTCGGAACCCCCTAGGTGACCTATGAGATCATCTCAGTAGTAGGGTTGGTTCGGGCGCAGTACGAGGAGTTCATCTCACTACTTTGGACCAACTGATTCAGACTGCAGGGACTGTTGCTCGCTACATGGACCAACCTGACGTAGATCGGGATCCTCAGAAGTCATTAGAGTCTTTTTGCTTTGTTTCTTAGGACATGAATAAGTGAGAGGTGTGGTATTCTTGATCGGTATGCATGGATTCATGGTGATGGCTCATTTCTCATCACCTGCTTGATCACCTAAATGACAACTCTTTCATGATCAAATAATTATGATTCAAACCCTCATGAGTATTGGCAGGCTATAGTGAATTCGCTTAATCTTGCCTGGAAATTCTTTGATCTTACTTTGGTAGGATTGTGCTTGTTTGGTGGGGGTTTGTTCTGAGATGACATGGATCAAGAGTATTGATGCTTTAAAATATTTTTCTTAACCTTAGCATTTATTGCCAAGCTTAATTTGGATGTTATCTTTTGTTCTTTGAGCATAGCCTTGCTTGAGGACAAGAAAGTTTTAAGCTTGGGGTAGTTGATAACACCCAAATTAGCGCATATTTTCTATGCATTTTATCTATAGTTTTGTGCCACTTTAGTCTTAATATGCACTCTTTTGTTCATGTTTTATGTTTTCTGTCTCGCATTAGGTAAAAGTAGTAAAAATAGCCATAATGTAGCTAATTAGCCAATTTTGACTTGCAGGCACCGAAACTAGCCAATTTTGGGACTCTCAAGTACTGAACCTGAAAAGACAAGAATTCCAAAAGTTGGCCGATACGACTGCCCGATAGGGCTTGGCCAATACGGCTGCCCGATATGGTCTGGCCGATATGGCCACCGGAAGATACGGTCACCGCTCGATACGGTTGCTGCCCGATACAGTCTGCCCGATATGGCCTACCCGATACAGCTGCCTAACACTCCCCCTGCCCGACATGGTGTTCGGGTGACAGTCATATTGGCCAACCTGATGCCTCAAGATCAAAGCCACGGATGAAGGACACGTGGACCAATAAAAGCTACAACTCCCATCAACTTGCTGCCTATAAATAGCAGCTACCAACCTACAGAGCAAAGGGAGAGCCGGAGGGAGGACCCGGAAAGAGATAGTGCCTAGACCAAGGAGCTAGTGTGTCGAGTTCCCCAAAAGTCTGCCGACCGATACGGCTACATCGACCGATACGGCTGTGCCGACCGATACGGCTGCGTCGACCGATACGGCCGCCACCCAATACGGTATAGAGAGAGAGTGAGCTGAGGAGTCCAGAGGGATGAAGAGAAGACCCAATGGCCGAGATCTGACCTACACAGAGGCTGAGGAGCGAGAACCACCTCTCCTCTACGGGCTATATTTCTTCCCTCTTCTCTTTCGTTCTACTGCATTCCTTTGTTTCTTGTACGAACGATGTTTATCCATCTTTGTTCAGTGCCAGCTATGCTTGTCTATGGCTAGTTAGCTCCTTCTTGGCTATGTGGCCCGATCTGGGCATGTTTATATACTTTTTCCTTAAGCAAGTAGATTCATATCATATCTAGTATGTTGCATGTTCTATTTTCTCTTTCCAAGTTATGATTGCTAGTTTGGTTGATCTCTTACTCGCTTGAACTGCTATTTCTTCCTGTATCGAGAGATCTGTTGTAGGAATAGCTAAGTGATGATCGTTTGGATCTAAACTCGAGAGGAGGACGATCTGAGGTATTCTGTTCCTAACATCCCGGAATATCCTAAGACCTGAGAGGGAACTTAGTATATTCTGAGGTGTTGATATGTCATTCCTTGAGAGAGGGTCGATGACATATCGTTGATGGTTTTAGTCACGCATCGCGAGAGCGAGTGTGTCGCGCCCCAATCTCACATTAACCGCAAACCACGAGATTAGGACGCGACAGGTGGGATTTACACACAATCAACCATGTCATTACTTTTTAAAACAATTAACGACATTAATGGGAAAATTCTGATTTATGTTGTAGATGAAACTAAACAAATTGCGGAAGCATTTCTATTAACTGACAAGAAATATAAACAGAGTCTGCAGTATATTACATTGTTCGATATAAAGTAAAGCATAACAGTTAATTTACATCTTTGTACATATTCTCTCTCTCACTCACACCTTGTCCCAAAGATCGAGGGGAATGGACTAAGAGACCTCTAACTAGACTAACTACAAACCTTCTATCAACTAAGCTTTAGGATGATACGATCCTTCTGACTCCTGATGCTGATGCTGACCTGAAAATGTTTGAGTAGAGGGGTGAGCCTACTCGCTCAGTGAATAACATTTCACATAGCTATCACTAAACAACTCGTCAGGTTTATAAACTGAAAATATACAGATATACAGTTCAAGCAGAGCAGTTCTATTGACATAGAAGATATACAGATAATAATCACATTTCAATGCATCCTTAGGTAATTCAGATAAATAGACAGATTTATAAATTTACTGTGATCCTGTGTGATTACTTATTCATTTTATTGTTATGCCCTAAATATATGCAGTGTACTCTGCATATAAAGATCCGCAGCAAATTCATGCTACGACCCCACCGTACAAGACTTAGCGACACACCCGGGAAGTGCTAAGTCTGACTCCTGTCCTGTTCTGCCACAGGACCCCTGGCTCTTCGGCCAGAAACATAGGCTCTACGGCCTCAAAGCACTACTCTGAGTGCGCCCGACTTCTCCTTCAACCTGAGTACACCGGCGGAGAGTCACAGGGTTACCTTCGTGACACAAGCACGAATGGTGTTAGATAACCAAGTTTTTTTTCCCAGTGCCATCGTGACACATGCACGATTGTTGTTAAACACTGCTTTTCTCTTTCCTCGTTTGTCCGTGACACAAGCACGGATGATGTTGCAACACGAGTTTCACCCCTAAGTTGCAGATTCCCTCTTAGGGGTTCTACGGTGTTAGGACATCTAGGTCTATACTTGATTAACAAATAATAGAAAATAACACATTATAACTGTAAAACACAGAATTTCCTCTTTCTCATCATTCTTATTACACAATTCAAGTTCCAATGAACTTATTATACTATTACTGAAGCAATTAAACATTTAAAATGAGTTAAATAATGATTTCTAAATGAATTGTCACTCACCACTTGAAACTCGGCCAAACACTATGGAACTCGGCCGATCGCTTCCCAAATTCTGAAACTCGGCCGAACAATCTCGGCCGACCAACTGGAAACTCGGCCGATCCCCTGGGAAACTCGGCCGACCAACACACCGCTTGGAAAACCTACAAAGAAACTCGTCCGATCAGGACCAAACTCGGCCGACCAAATCGCTGTTCGTATATCTAATTAGGAAACTCGGCCGATCCAAGATCAAAACTCAGTCGATCCGAAAACGCTGTACAAAAGCCCTAAATAGGAACTCGGTCGACTGAATTGGAACTCGGCCGAACCACGCATAGGCAGAATATAAAAATGGCTTGCAAAAGTCGATTTCTCTCGAATCGACGGGCAAATCTCGAACAAACACCACGAAACGATCACAAACGATGCATAAGACTAAACCGCACCTGAAGGGAAGAAAGAAACAAGCTAGGGCTGCTCCGTGCACCCCAATCCCTTGATCGTTTTTCCTGCAAACGTAGCTTTAGCTGCGAATTCGTTTCGAATCGATGAAGATGAAGATCAATGGAGCGTAGAGACGAACTGCGACAGCTGACCGGAGCAAAACGGAGCTCCGACGCCTTTCTCTTCTTCAGCTTCCTCTCTCTCTCTCTTTCTCTCTTTCTCTCACGCAAGAGCTGCGTTTCTTTCGTTTCTGTGAAAATGAAACGAGAGACGAAGAGAGGAAGGATAAGGGAGAAAACTTAGGGGCCTAATCGCAAAATTTCAAACTTTTAAAAATTACAATTGGGTCCCTATAAGCCCAAAAACATGCAACTTTTGACTCGAAGGTCGGATTCGAACAGTTTCTCTGGCAACGCTTCAAGCGTAAGATACTACACGCTTTAGAAGCTAGAAAACACACTAAACACATATCATGTCCATTTTAAACATTATTAACAAAAACAGGCTTATAACTTAACACATCAGCTAAACACATGCTTAACAACTTACTTACGTGATAAGCTCGACGCGGGTCGTAACAGAGTGGGACGACCCCACAGGACAGATGCAACTGTGCATACTAGATGCTTGCTTGGGTGTTCGAGGGTTGTCTATGCCCAAGAACGAGTGCATAGACCCCGCAGGACACATCTGTCCTAAGCTGCACCAGTTCTGAATCTAGAATCTTATCTGTACCAGGATGGCACTTTTTCAGCATAGACATGTGGAAGACATCATGAAGGTTTGCCAACTCAGACGGCAAATCCAACCTGTAAGCTACCGGTCCAATCCTCTCAACAATAGGATATGGACCCATATACCTAGGGGTCAACTTACCCCTCTTGCCAAACCTCAGTACTCCCTTCCACGGTGAAACCTTCAAGGAAACCTCGTCACCAACCTCAAACTCAAGAGGTCGACGACGTCTTTCCGCATAACTTTTTTGTCTGTCTTGCGCAGCTTTTAACTAATCTCTGATCACAGATATCTTTTCTGTAGTTACATCAACTAGCTCAGGTCCAAGAATTTTCTTCTCACCCACCTCATACCAACAAACTGGCGATCTACACTTTCTGCCATAAAGAGCTTCATATGGAGTCATTCCCAGACTAGAATGGTAGATGTTATTATATGCAAACTCCATTAGGCATAAGTGTTCTTCCCAGTTGCTTCTAAACTGTAGCACGCATGCTCTTAGCATGTCTTCAAGAGTCTGAATGGTCCTCTCAGATTGACCATCTGTCTGTGGGTGAAACGATGTACTGAACTTCAACTTTGTGCCCAACGCATGTTGTAACTGATTCCAGAATCTAGATGTAAACTTTGGATCTCTATCAGAAATAATGGAGACTGGAATCCCATGCAACCTGATTACCTCATTCACATAAATTTTAGCCAGCTTTGAAGCGTCAAAGGTTGACTTGACAGGAATAAAGTGAGCAGACTTAGTTAGTCTATCCACAATCACCCATATAGAGTCCGAACCCTTAGGCGTTCTGGGTAATCCTACCACAAAGTCCATCGTGATGTGCTCCCATTTCCATTCTGGTATAGGAAGCAACTGCAAAATACCAGCAGGTTTCTGATGTTCAGCCTTAACCTGCTGACACACCCCGCACCTAGCTACGTATTCAGCCACATCCTTTTTCATGCCAGACCAGCTCTTTGAGGTTCCTGTACATCTTTGTATTTCCTGGATGCATGGCATACATAGAAGTATGCACTTCTTCAAGAATCTGCTCTTTCAACTCACTGTTCCCAGGTACACACAACCTATTATGAAGATACAACATGCCTTCATCAGAAAACCTGAACTCTGTCCTCTTACCCTCTGACATTTCCTGCATGATTTGCCATAATTCATCATCACTCTGCTGCAACTCTTTAATCTGATTATAAAAAGTAGGTCTGACTTGCATCTGTGCAATCAGCCCACTCTGTCTTGTCACCTCCAAGTCCAAGTTCATCCTTCGCATATCTACAAGCAAGTATCTCTTGAAACATGCCATAGAAAATGCATTGGCTGTTGAACTTGACTTTCTACTCAAGGCATCAGCTACAACATTCTCCTTACCAGGATGGTAATCGATTGTCACATCATAGTCTTTAATCAGCTCCAGCCATCTGCGCTGTCTCAAATTCAAGTCTTTCTGAGTGAAGATATATTTCAGACTCTTATGATCTGTAAACACCTGACATGTCTCACCATACAAGTAGTGACGCCATGTCTTCAAAGCATGAACTATAGCAGCTAATTCCAGATCATGAACAGGGTAATTCTCTTCATTTTTCTTAAGCTGTCTAGATGCGTAAGCAACAACTTTACCTTCTTGCATCAGTACACAGCCCAAAACTCTCCTAGAAGCATCACAGAACACTGTATAGCCTTTATCAGCTTCTGGCAAAACCAACACTGGTGCTGAAGTCAACCTTTTCTTCAAGATTTGAAAACTTTTCTCACAATTTTTAGACCAAACAAACGGTACATCCTGCCTCGTCAAGCGTGTCAAAGGTGATGCTATCGCACTGAAGTCCTTTATAAACCTTCTATAATAACCTGCCAAACCCAAGAAACTTCTGATCTCAGTAGGAGTCGTAGGCTGTTCCCACTGAAGCACAGACTCAACTTTCTTAGGATCCACACTAACTCCATCTCTCGAGATCACATGTCCAAGAAATGCTACCTCAGCCAACCAGAACTCACACTTGCTAAATTTAGCAAACAACTGGTGTTGTCTCAACAACTGCAACACTACTCTCAAGTGTTGCTCGTGCTGTTCATCGTCTCTGGAATAGATCAGAATATCATCTATAAAGACTACAATAAACTGATCTAGAAATGGTTTGAAAATCCGATTCATCATGTCCATAAAGGCTGTTGGGGCATTGGTCAGCCCAAACGACATGACCAAAAACTCATAATGCCCATACCTGGTTCTGAAAGTTGTTTTGGGAATATCAGAAGCCTTTATCCTGAGCTGATGATATCCGGATCTCAAATCAATTTTAGAAAAGATCGTCGCTCCACGCAACTGATCAAACAGATCATCTATTCTCGGCAAAGGATACTTATTCTTTATTGTAATCTTATTCAATTGCCTGTAATCTATATAGAGACGCATGGTACCATCTTTTTTCTTAACAAACAGGACTGGAGCACCCCACGGTGAAGAACTGGGTCTAATGAAACCCTTATCTAGCAACTCCTGCAACTGCACCTTGAGTTCCTTCAACTCTGCAGGTGCCATTCTGTAAGCTGGTAGTGCTACTGGATGACTACCTGGATATACCTGAATTTCAAAATCAATGTCTCTGACAGGAGGTAAGCCTGGTAATTCTTCTGGAAAAACGTCAGAGAACTCACGAACTTCAGGCACATCATAAACACTGGCGGTGCTCTTCTCTGCTCTGGTGTCAACTACATGAGCAAGAAACGCTTCACATCCTTTCTGTAACATCTTATCAGCTACAGCAGTTGATATCATGCACGTAGGCAGAACTTTCCTGTCTCCAGTAAAGACACAAGAAAATTCTCCTAATTGAAAGGTAGCTTCCTTTTTCCAGCAATCAAGTTGCACTCGATATGTTTCAAGACAATCCATACCCAAGATGATTTGAAAGGTATTTACATCCAAGGGTATGAGATTAGCAGCAAAAGTGAAACCTCCAAAAGATAACAAGCATCCGGGACAGAACTCAGATAAAACTGTTGGTCCACCTAGTGGAACCCTCAACACTAACTCATCTGCCAACTCTTGAGTTAACAGATTAAGTTCACCAACTAAAGAACGTCGTATAAAAGAATGAGTAGCTCCCGGATCTATCAAAACTGAAACTGGTATACTATTAAACAAAAGCATCTCTCCTGTAACAACCTGTGAAGAGATTATACCTTCCTGAGGTGTCAAAGAAAAGAAACGTGTTGAAGCTCTCCCTCTGCCTCGCTGTCCTCTCTGACCACTCCTGCCACTAGACACTCCACCTCCTCTAAAACCAGAAGCCACAGAAGAACTTGGAACATCATGGTATTGAGGCTGGAAAGCTTGTGATGCCGCTTGCTGAAGCTGAGGACATTCCCTTTTTAAAGTGTCCAACTTGTCCACAAACAAAACAACCCAGAGCTCGACACTGTCCAGGATGTGATTTTCCACATTTGTCACATGGCGGTATTCCTTGTCCTTGGGGACCTGTCACTGACATTGATGATCCAGAAGACTGTCCACTATCGGCACTGCCCCATCTTCCTGAATTATATCCTCCTCTGCCTCTAGAAATAGTGACATCCTCAGATCTCTGCCTGCCAAAACAACCAAAGCCACGCCCAAGTTTTGAAAAGAAGCCTCTACCTCCACCTCTGTATCCACTACTGGACTGCCCTCTATTGAAATCTGCAGATCTTTTCTTAGACTCGGGCACCCTGTCAGCATTCACAGATTCTTCAACCTGTCTGGCAGCCTCAACAAATTCACCAAAATTCTCTCTGTTCCTCCTACTAGTAGCAGAAACTGTGTACCGGATCTTTGGTCTTAGCCCTTCCTGAAACCTTCTGCATCTCTCTATGTTGTCGGGAACAAGCTGCGGACAGAAATTAGCTAACCGTGTGAAAAGCGCTTCATACTCTGTAACTGTCATGTTCCCCTGCTTGATATTCTGCAACTGCCTGATTTTCTCATTAAGAAAAGTGGGTGGATAGAATTTGAGATGAAACTCCTCAGAGAAATCCTGCCAAGAAAGCTCTGTACCTCTCCTCTTTTCTTCCACACCACGCCACCACAGCTCTGCATCACCTGTCAGAAGGTAAACTGCATGATTGATCTTCTTGTCTTCTGGAAGCTCCATCAGACGGAAGACCTTCTCTATCTGTCTAAACCACGCCACCAAGCTTATTCACAAGCTCATAGGATCGCATCAGATCTTTACTGCTAGTAGAAGAAGATTCTCGCCTATCAGCCTTGTACCTCTCCTTAGTCTCCAAGAACATCCTGTACATCCGGGATGCTTCATCCACGTGGTCACCACCACCTGGACCCAAGTACCGCGGATCAGGGCCAACATGGCTCTCAGCCTGATCATCACGATCAAAGCCTCTTCCTGCCATCTGCAATGATATAATAGAATATTTCCTATTAGAAAACTACAGATAGAAGAAAGACACTTAAACCTTAATCCTATTGGTCTCTTATCGTCCCCTGACCTTGAGTAACTAAGTACTCAAACCTAAGCTCTGATACCAAAATTGTCGCGCCCCAATCTCACATTAACCGCAAACCACGAGATTAGGATGCGACAGGTGGGATTTACACACAATCAACCATGTCATTACTTTTTAAAACAATTAACGACATTAATAGGAAAATTCTGATTTATGCTGTAGATGAAACTAAACAAATTGCGGAAGCATTTCTATTAACTGACAAGAAATATAAACAGAGTCTGCAGTATATTACATTGTTCGATATAAAGTAAAGCATAACAGTTAATTTACATCTTTGTACATATTCTCTCTCTCACTCACACCTTGTCCCAAAGATCGAGGGAATGGACTAAGAGACCTCTAACTAGACTAACTACAAACCTTCTATCAACTAAGCGTTAGGATGATACGATCCTTCTGACTCCTGATGTTGATGCTGACCTGAAAATGTTTGAGTAGAGGGGTGAGCCTACTCGCTCAGTGAATAACATTTCACATAGCTATCACTAAACAACTCGTCAGGTTTATAAACTGAAAATAAACAGATATACAGTTCAAGCAGAGCAGTTCTATTGACATAGCAGATATACAGATAATAATCACATTTCAATGCATCCTTAGGTAATTCAGATAAATAGACATATTTATAAATTTACTATGATCCTATGTGATTACTTATTCATTTTATTGTTATGCCCTAAATATATGCAGTGTACTCTGCATATAAAGATCCGCAGCAAATTCATGCTACGACCCCACCGTACAAGACTTAGCGACACACCCGGGAAGTGCTAAGTCTGACTCCTGTCCTGCTCTGCCACAGGACCCCTGGCTCTTCGGCCAGAAACATAGGCTCTACGGCCTCAAAGCACTACTCTAAGTGCGCCCGACTTCTCCTTCAACCTGAGTACACCGGCGGAGAGTCACAGGGTTACCTTCGTGACACAAGCACGAATGGTGTTAGATAAACAAGTTTTATTTTCTTTTTTTTTCCAGTGCCATCGTGACACATGCACGATTGTTGTTAAACACTACTTTTCTCTTTCCTCGTTTTTCCGTGACACAAGCACGGATGATGTTGCAACACGAGTTTCACCCCTAAGTTGCAGATTCCCTCTTAGGGGTTCTACAGTGTTAGGGCATCTAGGTCTATACTTGATTAACAAATAACAGAAAATAACACATTATAACTGTAAAACACAGAATTTCCTCTTTCTCATCATTCTTATTACACAATTCAAGTTCCAATGAACTTATTATACTATTACTGAAGCAATTAAACATTTAAAATGATTTAAATAATGATTTCTAAATGAATTGCCACTCACCACTTGAAACTCGTCTGAACACTATGGAACTCGGCCGATCGCTTCCCAGATTCTGAAACTCGGCCGAACAATCTCGGCCGACCAACTGGAAACTCGGTCGATCCCCTGGGAAACTCGGCCGACCAACACACCGCTTGGAAAACCTACAAAGAAACTCGGCCGATCAGGACCAAACTCGGCCGACCAAATTGTTGTTCGTATATCTAATTAGGAAACTCGGCCGATCCAAGATCAAAACTCGGCCGATCCGAAAACACTGTACAAAAGCCCTAAATAGGAACTCGGCCGACCGAATTGGAACTCGTCCGAACCGCGCACAGGCAGAATATAAAAACGGACAGCAAAAGTCGATTTCTCTTGAATCGACGGGCAAATCTCGAACAAACACCACGAAACGATCACAAACGACGCATAAGACTAAACCGCACCTGAAGGGAAGAAAGAAACAAGCTAGGGCTGCTCCGTGAACCCCAATCCCTTGATCGTTTTTCCTGCAAACGTAGCTTTAGCTGCGAATTCGTTTCGAATCGACGAAGATGAAGATCAACGGAGCGTAGAGACGAACTACGGCAGCTGACCGGAGCAAAACGGAGCTCCGATGCCTTTCTCTTCTTCAGCTTCCTCTCTCTCTCTCTCTCTCTTTCTCTCTTTCTCTCACGCAGGAGCTGCGTTTCTTTCGTTTCTATGAAAATGAAACGAGAGAGGAAGAGAGGAAGGATAAGGGAGAAAACTTAGGGGCCTAATCGCAAAATTTCAAACTTTTGAAAATTACAATTGGGTCCCTATAAGCCCAAAAACATGCAACTTTTGACTCGAAGGTCGGATTCGAACGGTTTCTCTGGCAACGCTTCAAGCGTAAGATACTACACGCTTTAGAAGCTAGAAAACACACTAAACACATATCATGTCCATTTTAAACATTATTAACAAAAACAGGCTTATAACTTAACACATCAGCTAAACACATGCTGAACAACTTACTTACGTGATAAGCTCGACGCGGGTCGTAACAGAGTGGGACGACCCCACAGGACAGATGCAACTGTGCATACTAGATGCTTTCTTGGGTGTTCGAGGGTTGTCTATGCCCAAGAACGAGTGCATAGACTGCCCCGTTTGTGGTTACATAGCCAGGAACTCTCTTTCTCTGATTAGTAGACTCACGAGCTCTGTTTTTTTTGTTTTGTTTTCTTTGTTTTGTTTTATATCGTGACAACCTGCTAGACTAGTTCTAGCATTGACTTTTATCGACTATCATCTTGGCTTATCTGAATAAAGAACGAGATCTGTGACGTCCTAAACATCACCACGTCCCTGTGTTCGACCCCCTATATCTACTTCGACCCCGTAATAAAAGTTGTGAGGGCCTAGAAGAATTCGGGTTATAAATTTAAAGCTTGATTCTTTCATTCGTCCCGCGTTCATTTCTGGACGTGTGAAAAAGGCCGATCACCAGTGCTTCATGCTGACTTTTTACTCCAAGTACCTGCTCGGGTAGGTGTTTGTAGTGGTCATCGATATGATCGATTTGCTTGGCCACTACGTCCTGTCGTTGCTGGATGCTTCAGAGGATGCCTAGCAGGGGGATGTTTTTCTTGTTGGTCTGGGCGACCTGTTCAGAAATACCCTGCACACATGAAAAAATAGATTGCATTATGTTAGAAGGGTCGGTGAGGAGGTTTCATAGGGTGTCTAATTGACGTCTGAATTCCTCACTGACATTTAAAAAAGGAACCCCATATGCGGAAGGGTGGTATGGTTGGGGTCGAGGTGGAGGGGCGGTAGTGTCTTGTGGAAGAGGCATTGATGATGGTCCCGCGAACTGCATGGTGACCGTAGATGGGGTCACCAGTGGTGTCGGGGTGGTGGTAGACGGAAAAGGTGGTGAGAGTGGTGGGAGTGAAAATGTTGGGTGAAGATTGGTGGGAATGGAGGTGAAGGTGGTGAAGTCGGGCGTTGAAGCTGAGAAGGGGATGTTAGAAGTGAAAAGGGATGAGTCAGGAAAAGGGGATGTGGACAGTATTGTAGAGAATGATGGGGGAGCAGTGGATTGGGGAAGGGTGGATACTGGTGGGGTAGAGGTGGAGGTTATGGTGGTGGTGGGTGGTAGTGTGGAAGGGGTGGTGGAGGAGAGCTCAACATTCAGACTCCTAATAAAAGAGTCGATTGATGAGGTGGTTATGTTTTCTTTGGGGAGGGGTTTGGCCTCTGGATGTGGCCTTGATGTCAGTGTCCCCGACAGCTATTGTACCTGCAACTGCCTTCTAGAAGGTCGTTTTACAGGTATTTTTTATGATCGAGCTATCAGGGTTGTGATACTTAGCTCTGTCTATCCTTCTTTTGCTTTCTTTTTGGATGATTTAACTGAAGATAAGAGTTGTGTAAGCTCCTCATTAGAGAAGAGAAGCTTTTCTGTGTCATAATTTGTGAGCTCCGGAAGCGGGAGGTGAGTTCTGGAAGATCTGACTGTAGGGCAGAAGATATAATATAACTTCGCATCCTTTTCCTTGATGATGTAGGAGTTCTTCAAGATTTGTTCATTGGTTAGGATGTCGCCCTTTATCTGCTTGCATCTTTGTAGAAGTCTATCCATCTTGAGATATTTGATGATGGATGTGATATGACCCCCCATGTAGATTTCTTTTCCCAGGGCGTATGCGGATAACTTTTGAATCATAAGACGTCCAATGTTGACTGGAATCCCATTTAGGACTGACCATAGGACAAAAATATCTGAAGTGATGACATTTCCACCTTCTGTCCTGGGGAAGAATGCACTGATAAGAATTTTATGTAGTGTGCGCACTAAACTAGATTGTATATTCGAGGCTTTGCTTGTTTTTGCATCGTAGTTGGGGATTCCTGTCAAGGACCTCCAAAAGTTATGTCTGTTGAACTGGGAATTCTCAGTTCCAACAACATTGGCTTTCTTGAGCTGCTCATGGTTGTCTATAAAATTTGTTCAGCATGTTTTCTGTGATGACATCCTTGCTGCCAAAGAGTTTAGTGACCAGCCTACGGTCACCTCCGTCCCTTGATCTATCCATGATGTCAACGGTTTCTTTAGCAAGGAAGGTGAAGAATTTAGTAGTAGGCTCGATAAAAGAGGGTTCGGGGACAAAACATAGTTTTGAAAGATTTGCATTGTCAAGAAGTGTGAGGATTTTGTCATAAATCCCCATTTTTAGTAGTACGCTTGAGCAAACATACTTTGTGGGTTTGAGGATTTTGTTAGTGGATTGGATGGTGTGGATGAAAAGGTTTTTTGGTGGTGGTGCAGTGGTGGTGATAATTGAGAAGACAGGGGTAGTGATGGTGGTGGTAGAAGGGGGAGGGGTAATGGTGGTGGTAGTGGTTGGTGGGACATACCCAGCTAGGGCTTGTTCCCTTGCAGTGGCAGGATGAACTTGCTTCCTTGCCCGTTTCTTTTGTTGTTGAGTTGTAGTGGCTTCATGGGCCGTTCTCTTCCCCTTTATCTTTGTGGTGGGGGATTCCGCCTCAGGAGTCGGCTCATATTCTGAGCCTTCATCATCATCGGAAGAAATTTCTTCTACTTCTTCTTCAGGTGCCTCAGCTAGGCACTTGTTGAGGCGGTCAATTTCACACAGGATATCTATGATTTTGACATTTGGTGGGGCCTTCATAGTGTTGTTGTAGTTGTCTATGATCTTCTGGAGTTTGGCCCGGTCTTCCAGCATTTGCTCCTTTGTCCAGAAAGGAGCGTCTTCATATCCTGTGGCATGCTTAGCTGGTGATGCCATTCTGAAAAGTGGAAATCATGAGTAAGAACAACATGCTTAGAAATAAAATTGGAGTTTATTTGTATTTATGTTGTTTTATATTTTAACGAAACTTAAGCAACTGTGGAAGGCTAAACAGTTTGAAGACCGTTTAGTCTCAAACAGTCTCAGGATCGTTTGGTTCCAAACGGTCTCAGGATCGTTTGGTTTCAAATGGTTTGGAGACTGTTTGGTTCCAAATGGTTTGAAGACCGTTTGGTCCCAAACGGTTTCAAGACCGTTTGGTCCCAAACGGTTTCAAGACCGTTTGGTCCCAAACGGTTTGAAGACTGTTTGGTCCCAAATGGTTTGAAGACTGTTTGGTCCCAAATGGTTTAAAGACTGTTTGGTCCCAAACGATTTGGAGACCGTTTGGTTCCAAATGGTTTAAAGACCGTTTGGTCCCAAATGGTTTTAGGACCGTTTGGTTCCAAACGGTTTGAAGACCATTTGGTCCTAAACAGTTTCAGGACCGTTTGGTTCCAAACGGTTTGAAGACCGTTCGGAAGGTGAAACGTCGGGGAACGGCTGACGAAAGGGAGGTGGAGCGGGTGGCGAAAACAAGAATGGCGGTGATATAGGTGATGGAAAAGGGGATCGCGGCGGTGCCGTAGATGGCGGCAAAGGTGAAGATGATGGCGGCAGAGGAGAAAAATAATTGTGGAGGCAGAAAGGTCAAAAAGGTTGCTACGGTGGCACATGTAGGTGTTGGCGATGGCGGGACTACCTTGCAGCTGATGGTGGAGACGATGACGGTGAAGCGGAGGGCGGAGGGCGGTGAGGTTGCCGTGAAGAAACACAGGACTAAGTCGACGGAGGCGGAGGGAACCTGAGCCGCATGGGAGCAAGACGACGGAAGCGATGGAATAGCGCTTGCGCAAGAGTATGAGGAAGCTCGAGAGTCGAAGAAAGAAGAAAGAGGGGGTAGGATTCATATTTATAGGAAACGGGAGTTGACCTGACAAAAACCCTATGTCAAACGGTTTAGAGACCGTTTGGACTCCAAACGGTTTCAGGACCGTTTGGCTCCAAATGGTTTTAGGACCGTTTGGTTCCAAACAGTTTGAAGATCGTTAGGTCCCAAACGGTTTGAAGACCGTTTGGTCCCAAGCGGTTTGAAGACCGTTTGGTCCCAAACGGTTTCAGGACCGTTTGGTTGGTTTAAGGTCGAACGGATTTTTATATTTTTATGTTTTGTTTTAGTTTTATGAATTTTTATGTTTTCAAAAGATCAATCTAAGGTAATTAAAAGAATAGAAAATAAAAGAAGATGCTCAGATCTTGGGTTGCCTCCCAAGTAGCGCTTGGGTTTATCGTCGCTGGCTCGACGAAGCTTTGGTGTTGTTATGTTGATGTTGTGACGTCTCTGATTTCAATGGTCTGTCTCGACATTTTATCTGCTGGAGTGTAGTATTTTTTCAGTCGATGGCCATTGACCGTTCTTTCTCCTCCGTTATTGTCGACAATTATGACAGCTCCAGTCAGGTATATATGCTTGATGGTAAAGGGCCCGGACCATTTTGTGCGGAGTTTTCTGGGGAACAATTTGAGCTTGGAGTTGAAAACGAGTACTTTGTTGCCGATGGCGATGTCTTTCCTTTTAAGATGACCATCATGCCACATCTTGGTTTGCTCCTTTAAAATCCTGGAACTTTGATAAGCGGTCATTTGGAGCTCCTCAAGCTCCTGTAGTTGGAGTTGTCTGTTTTCTCTGGCACTTTTAAGATAAAAATTTAGTTGTTTGATGGCCCACCAAGCTTTGTGTTCCAGTTCCACTGGAAGATGACATGACTTCCCGTAAACCAAATGGAACGGGGTTGTCCCGATTGGTGTTTTGTAGGCTATCTGGTAAGCCCAAAGGGCATCTGGAAGCTTGGTGGACCAGTCAGTGCGATTTCGATTGACTGTTTTTTCTAGGATCGCCTTTAGTTGTCTGTTTGATACCTCAACCTGACCACTGGTCTGCGGATGGTAAGGCGTGGCTACTTTATGGTTGACTCCATATTTTTTCAACAGGGCTTCAAAACTTCGTTCCAGAAAATGGGTCCCGCAGTCTGATATGACAGTTCTGGGTACTCCAAATCTGGGGAAAATGATATCTTTAAACAATTTAATAACTGGTTTGGAAACGCTGGATATTGTGGGTATAGCTTTGACCCATTTCGAGACATAGTCCACCGCAACCAGGATGTAGGAGAAATCATAGGAAGAAGGAAAGGGGCCCATATAGTTTATCCCCCATATGTCGAAAAGTTCAATTTCGTGCCACATTGTGAGGGGCATTTCATTACTTTTGGATATGTTGCCAGAAAATTGACATTTGGTGCAAGATTTCACAAAATCATAGGAGTCTTTTGCTATGGTTGGCCAGAAGAAGCCCGATTGTAAAACTTTTATAGTGGTTTTCTTTGTACTCATGTGCCCCCCCCCGTGCGGCCTAAATGGCAATGCTCTAAGACAGGGGTGATCTCTTCTTCTGGTAAGCAACGGCAGAAAAGTCCGTCAGCACATAGGTGAAAAAGGTAAGGTTCATCCCAACAATATTGCTTTATATCGTGGAGGAATTTCCTTTTATCATGGTAGGAAGCGGAGGGGTGAATGATTCATGTAGCTAGATAATTGACAATGTCCTCATACCAAGGGAATCCATGGGTAACCTTCATTAGTTGGTCGTCTGGGAGAGAGTCTCGAATAGGGATTTTATCTTCGTCTTCTACTTCAATACGACTGAGATGGTCAGCTACAACGTTTTCCACTCCGCTTTTATCTTTAGTTTCCAAATCAAATTTCTGAAGCATCAACACCCAGCGGATAAGTCTGGGTTTCTCATCTTGCTTCTGAATTAGGTATCGAATGGCGGAGTGGACAGTGTAAATGATGACCTTGGATCCAATCAAATAAGAGCGGAATTTCTCAAACGCATAGATGACAGCCAGGAACTCCTTCTCTGTAGTAGTGTATTTCTTCTGTGCTTCAGCTAGCATTTTAGAAGCGTAGTAAATTACGTAAGGTTTCTTGTCGATCCGTTGTCCTAATATAGCTCCTATGGCGTAATTGCTTGCGTCGCACATGATTTCAAATGCTAGCGACCAATCTGGGGCTCTCAGAATAGGTGCAGAAATTAAAGCATTTTTGAGAGTTGAGAAACTTTGCAAGCAGTCTTGGTTAAAGATGAACACAGTATCTTTAGTCAGGAGTTGGGTCATGGGTTTTGCTATTTTTGAGAAATCTTTGATAAATCTTCTATAAAACCCAGCATGACCCAAGAAAGCACGTACTCTTTTTATATCTTTTGGTGGCGACAACTTTGAGATAACATCAATTTTTGCCTTATCGACCTCGATCCCTCTATCACTCACCCTGTGCCTGAGGACGACACCTTCAGTTACCATGAAATGGCATTTTTCCCAATTCTGTATGAGGTATGTTTCCTCGCATCTTTGTAAAACTTGTCCAAGATTGATTAGACAGTTATCGAAAGAATCTCCGTAAACTGAAAAATCATCCATGAACACCTCCATTATGGATTCTATTAATCCTGCGAAAATGGCGGACATACACCTTTGAAAAGTAGTGGGTGTGTTACACAACCCGAATGGCATTCTTTTAAAAGCATATGTTCTGAATGGGAAGGTGAAGGTGGTTTTCTCTTAGTCTTCCAGGTGTATGGGTATTTGGTAGAACCTGGAATAACCATCTAGATAGCAAAAGTATTTCTTATGGGCTAAACGTTCTAGGACTTCATCGAGAAAGGGCAGAGGATAGTGATCTTTCCGTGTGGATTTGTTCAGTTTCCTATGGTCAATACACATCCTCCGCCCTGTCACAGTCCTTGTCGGTACTAATTCATTCTTGTCGTTTAGCACAACAGTGGTTCCTCCCTTTTTAGGAACCACTTGGACGGGGTTGACCCATTGGGAGTCAGAGATCGGGTAGATTATGCCGGCTTTCAGTAATTTGAGGACTTCAAGGCGAACCACTTCTTTGAGATTAGGGTTCAACTTCCTCTGATGTTCACGTGATGACTTAAGTTCCTCGACCATGGGTAGTCTGTGCATACATAGGGCTGGATTTATGCCCGTCAGGTCATTTATCTTATACCCAATAACCTTTTTGTGTTTCTTCAGCTCATCTAGAAGCCCTTTTTCCTGGTCTTCTGTTAGGGTGGAACTGATGATAACTGGACATAATTTGTCCTCGTCCAAGAAGACATGTTTAAGTCACATGGGTAGAGTCTTCATCTCAGGAGCCTTAGGTGGCTCTATTGCTTCTAAAATGGTGATAGCTTTGAGTTCCTCAAAGGTGGCTGTCGGTGCTTCTTCGGCCTTCTCTAAGTGTTGCAGACACTGTTGAACCAATTCATTTGCAGAGAATTTGACTGCTGGGTTGGTTAGAACATTTTCTAACTCGTTTGATGGCTCATATATTTCTAATTGAGACATTTGATGTATTGCGTCTAGAAGAAAGACCTCCTCTTGAATGTTGGGGCCTTTCATGTTGTTGAGAACTCAGAATTGAATTGCTTCTTTTTCGAGTCTTAGAATGATCATGTCAGCTTCAACATCGATAAGCGCCCTAGCTGTGGTGAGGAAAGGTTTGCCAAAAATTATCGGATATCTCAGATCTTCCTTGATGTCCATGATGACAAAGTCGTACGGGACATAGGCATCTTTGCCTATCCTAACTGGAATATCTTCAATAATTCCAAGAGGTGTGGTGATGGTAGAGTCAGCTAACTGAATTGTTATTGCTGTAGGCAGTAATTCGGTGAAACCTAATCGTTTGCACATAGAATAGGGCATAATGGATATGTTGGCCCCTAGGTCAGCTAATCCCTTTTTGGTTGATGCATTTCCAATACAGCATTGAATGTCGAAGGAACCTGGGTCCTTCTTTTTCTTTGGCATTTTATTGAGGATGATATCAGAGGTGGTTTGGGAAAGTTTGACGGTTTCTTGTTCCTCAGTGATGTACTTCCTTGATAATAGGGTTTTGAGGTATTTTCCCCAAGCCGGCACCTCAGAGAGAGCATCAAGGAGTGGGATATCGATGTAAAGTTTCTTCATTGCCTCCTTGAATTTTTAGAACCCGGTATCCATTTTTGTTTCCCGCAGTCTTCCCAGATATGGGATCCTTGGTTTATACTGTAAGATTTCTGGTTCTGTGGACACTTGTTCTTTTTCTTTGCCATTTAGGTTCTCTGTGGACTTCTCTGTTCCTGGCTTCGGACTCTCATTTGGCATAAAGGCAGGTGTATCATCATCATCGAGAGTGATCCTAGTAGTTTTAGGAAGGGTGCGTCCAGATCTCGTAGTAACAACATTCAACTGCTCAGGCCTATTCTGTCCATGTGCCTGCTGGAGGCTTCAGTTGTGCAGCAATTTGGGCCAGTTGAGCTTCTACTGCCTTTTGTTGAGCTTGTTGATTAGTGAGCATAGTTTGTTGGGATTGCAACATCTTCCTTATCAGAGTCATCTCATCTTATGGCTGAGAAGGGGTATTTTTCTGAGGAAGTTGTTGTTGTCCTTGTTGTGGTTGTTGCGGAGGCAGCGCTAACTGAGGTTGCTACAACTGAGGGTGCAGATGTGGGTGTAGAGGAGGATGACTATACTGATAGTAGGCAGATGGATTCCTGGGGTAGTTGGATCTTGGGAAGTTATTTCTGGAGTTCCCTTGATTTTGATTGAAGTTGCTTGGGAATCCAGGTGGCAACCTACTGGAGGTTCTGCCCTGTGTTTGATGTTGTGGATTTGTGGTCCCAGCAGGGTTCCAGTATTGAAATCCTGGGTGGTTGCTTGATTGATTAGGATTATAATAAACTTGTCCAGGGATGGAATGAATAGAATTGACTTGTTCTGGCAATTGCTCTTCAGACTGGTCAATGATTGGTTCGTACTGTTGTGGTGGTGGATGCATATCCATCATCATGTTGTAAAGCAAACCGCATGAAAGAGTTGGATGATCAGATGTAAGACAGGCTTCACAGGTTCCTATGGCAGCCTTGACCTGTTGAACCTGAGGGTTTTTCTTGTCAAATTCTCCAAGAGAAGTTTCAAGAGCTTGTTGCTTATGAGCTATGGTCTTTAAGGCTTCAGCAATAGCCTTCATTTCCATAGATTCCTCATCTTTATAGACTTTGAGAACTCCTTTGCCAGCTGATCGTTCCCAGTTGGACTGATTCTCAGCTCAAAGTGTGACTATTTTCCAGGCGTCCTCGTAGTTCTTTCTCATAAAGTTTCCTCCAGATGAGGAATCCATAAATTGCTTGATGTCGTCACTCACTCCCCTATAGAATGTTTCTATTAATTGGTTTTGGGAGATGTCGTGATGAGGACACTTTCGTAGAAGCTCTTTGAACCTTTCCCATGCTTCCACAAGTGATTCTCCATGAAGTTTGGCGAAGTGGTTAATCTTCCCTCTAATCTCGTAAGTTAGTGAAGGGGGGAAGAACTTCTCCAGGAACTTTTCTTCCAAGGGAGCCCATGTGGTGATTATTGGCTCCCTGTCAAGTGAGTTATACTATCTCAGAGCTCTGCCAGAGAAAGTGAAGTGAAATAGATGTAGCATTATTTCATCGAAGGCAACTCTAGCCTGTGGGACCAGTCGGCATAGTGCCTTGAACCTCTTCAGATGATCCATACAGTCATCTCCAGAACCTCCGGAGAATGAGATGCCCTGCATGATCTGAATCCATTGGGTCCAGATCTCAAAGTTGGGTATGTTGATGATTGGAGGTCGAACTGGATGGTTGTCTTCGTAGTTCTTAGGGACAGAATAATCCATTAATTGTTTGTTCCTTAGTTCCAACTGGGCAGCTTGGTTTGCTGCCTCATTTTCAGCTCGAATGTGGGCTTGTTCTTCCGCTCGGATCTCCGCTTGAATCTGAGCACGAGTGTCAGCAATGAGTTGTGCTCTCTAAGTGGCTATGGCAGCGTTGACCCTCTCCATGACTAGTGCATCTTGGCGTTGGTCTTCAGCCATGTGCTTGGCTCTTTGGCAGTTGAGTCTAAGGCGGCGATGGAAGCTTCTCTCTACCTCAGAGTCGTAATCTGGATCAGGGGAGAATCTAAGGTTATGCGATGATTGCATACACATCTTCTACCTGAGTTGAGGAAGAAACACACCCTTTAGATGATGCCAGAAATACAATGAATTCAAGAAGATATGGATCAATATTTAAAAGAAAGTGTAAAACCCTAACCAACTAGAAAGATACTAAATGAAATTAAAACGTTCTGTTGTCCCCAGCAACGGCGCCAATTTTTTGATGGAGCTTCCACTTATGTGGAATTGCGTGCACCAAATAAAAATCCTAAAGATGGTAAGTCTTTAAGTTTAGCCTTGCTTATACTAGATTGAGAACTCCACCCACGTATGTTGAGATATGTGGAAGTCTTATCGTAGTATAGTTAAGGGTCGAATCCACGGGACAACAGTCTTATTGTGAACAACAAGATGAAAAATGTTAGAATTTCACTTAATCTCTTAATAGTAGGTACTTAGATCAAAAGGTTGGTTTGGTTGTTTTAAACTAAGAGAAAGTAAAGTAAAGCAAGTAAGTAAATTTAAGGAAGTTAAAAAATGATAAGAAGTCACTAGGATGTGATCGGTTTTCACTACCACTACACATGGATCAAAACATGCAAAAAAAACATAACCTGCAACAAGAGTATAATCAGTTAGTATCTTTGTAGACTTAGTTTCCTTTCGGAGAACTAACTACAAGAAGTGCGGGAATGTTGCAACGTCAGCCATTCCCAAATGAATGGTCACCTACTTTGCATCATTCCCATCGCGAAGTGTGTTCCACGACTCATCAAGGTAGCACTTTCGTACGTCAGCTGATTCCATTTCATAGTATGAAAGTGCAACGAATGGGAGTGAGTTTACTCCACTTTTTGAGAGACACTTCTGGATACCGAAATAGATGCATGGTGGATACATGCACCAAGAACCAACATATAATCGAGTTTTGAATCTAATAGTACAAACATAGACAATTCATACTAAAATATAAAGGATAACACAAGTTGGTGATCAAGCAACAAGCATTCATTAAACGATAGATGTTGAACTAAAAAGATAGAATCTCTATATTGCAAACTATGGGTTACATTACATGAAATGAAAACATGGGCAGTGGGGCTACTCCCCGTACTCCAGTGAGAGAGACTACTCGCTCATAGCTAAGACAAAGAAGGAGGCAAGAAGAGAGAGAGAGAGAGCGTCATCCCCACAAAGGAGAGAGGAAGATCAACCCCTTGGAGAGAGAGAGAGAGACGATCTTCTAGCTTTACAGGTTGCTTGATGACGAGGTCCCCTCTTCCCACCTTCTTTGGTGGAGAGAGAGAAAGTAGCTTCAAGATGGAGTGTGGATCTCAGACCGACAACCTTTGGGCGGAGAATGGAAGTTGGATTTTTCCTGGAGTGATAGAGGCAGCCTCTAGACGTCTGAAAACTTCATGTCCTTGAGAGGACCCCTTGGGTCTTATTTATAAGCCTTAAGTGAAGTCCAAACGGTCTTGGAAACCGTTTGGACCTCGACCGTTTGGACCTCAAGACTGTTTGGATCTCAAGACCGTTGGCTTCATGCGGTCTTGAGATCGTATGGCTCCATGCGGTCTTGAGATCGTATGACTCCATGCGGTCTTGAGACCGTTTGGCTTCATGCGGTCTTGAGACCGTTTGGCTTCATGCGGTCTTGAGACCGTTTGGCTTCATGCGGTCTTGAGATCCTATGACTTCATGCGGTCTTGAGACCGGTTGAATCCATGCGGTCTTGAGACCATTTGGCTTCATGCGGTCTTGAGACTGTTTGGCTTCATGCGATCTTGAGACCGGTTGGCTTCATGCGGTCTTGAGATCGTATGACCCCATGCGTTCTTGAGACCGGTTGACTCCATGCGGTCTTGAGACCGTTTGGCTTCATGCGGTCTTGAGACCAGTTGACTCCATGCGGTCTTGAGACCGATTGACTCCATGCGGTCTTGAGACCGGTTGGCTTGATGCGGTCTTGGGACCGTTTGAGTCTTTTGTGATTTTTTTGTGTATTTTTCTATAAATAAAAGGGAGAAAAGTTAATCTAGCAGTATGTTTGCTATAAAAGAGAATAGTTAAAGATTTTGTCTACTTTATCTGAGAAAGAGTGTGGAAAACTAAAGAATATTACTAAGATAACATCGCAAAATTGGAGGTTATCAGGTAGATAATGTTAATGACTTTCAATATTTAATCACTTATTTCTTGGTTATAACTCTCCCCCAAAAGCATACTAATGAATTGCTAAAAGCTATTATCGGAGTATATAAACGTGTGATACACAAATTGGATAGTTGATGATTAATGTATTTGATAAATTTTTCTAGATTATTCTTTATTTCTCCCTCCTTGGCATAACCTTTTAATCTCAAATTCTAGGGAAAGTCTTAAATTGGTATGATCTACTCGAGTATTCAAAATTTGAAATCCAAATTCCAAAGGAAAATGGTGTTTCCTTCATGTGCAAGTTATTCATTAATAAAACCAAATTAATTGATATTTCCTCTTTCTTCTTATTCATTGAGACTCCTTGGACCCCAAGAAATTATAATATTTCGAAATTCCTTTTTAATGATACTTATTATCCTTCTAGATGCATCTACATCCTTTATTTCACATTATCTTTCTTATTTCTTTATTAAGATATTCTTTTGCAAGGATTTCTCATTATCTTTCATCTGCTTTTTCCTCTTTTCATATTTCTTTTATTAGAAATCATATGTAAATGAATTTTACTCAATTGTGGCCATTAATGCCACTTTCTGGATATTTCCAAGTATTTATCATAAATACTTTTGCTTAAGATCCATTATCATGTATCTTTTTCCATTACTTGGACTTTTCTTCTTTTCTTCTCTTTTATATCCATTATTGGATTAATATAATAATCAGAACCACGAAATTCCTAAAGTAAGGGAGATTTGCAAAGAAATCCCTTCTTTTAAGCAAAGCGTACAACCTTTTCAATTAAGTGCAAATTCACAAAATCATTATATTTCAATTATGAAAACACATGCAAAATTGGGGTTGTAACATCCTTCCCCTCTTATAAGAATTTTGTCCTCAAAATTCCATCAAGCAAACAAACAATTCAAGATAAGACTTTTCCATATCCATCATTGACCCCTATGTGGCTTTACCCTATCCATGGCACTTCCAAAGAACCTTTATCATTCCATAATCTTTTCTCTGAGTTCTTTCACCTCTTTCACCTTAGCCTCTATAAACCTCACAGGTGACTCAAGTCATTTTAGCCTCCCTTGGGGCTCACTAGGTTCATTGCTCAGCACATGGCTTGGGTACCTCACATAGTGCTATAAATTGGACACATGGAACTCATCACATATTACTTTATCCTGAGGGGTAAGGTCAAACATAACCTTCTCCACCAATCCATATCAAATGAACCCATGTATCGGGGACTCAGCTCTCTTGGCTATAACTTAGAGTGGTCAGATTTTGTCATCACATACTCTCCCACAGTGTACTGCATGTCAGTCTACTTTGCATCAGCTTACGACTCATGTCTCCCCTGGGCTCTCTTTCAACCATTGCACGATCAAAGTGACTTCATCTGCACACACCGTGGTCCTTTTCTGACCTTCGTGAGGTCCCTTCACTAACATCATCTTAATGAAATGGTGATCGACACAACCTCCCTTACAGAGCTTCTTTACATCCCAATACTGGCTATGGTGGTTATCATCACATCTTACATAGAACAAGAACTGTCTCCATGTATCACCCTGAACAAGCACACATGCTCTCATCATACCCTCTAGTCTGGATCATACTAACCATTAGTTAGGGGTGATAAACTGTACTAACATCGAGTTCCTCATATACCTACTTCCATCGCATGGAAGTAAACCTTTAGGTCATACTCAAGAACCTTTGAACTCGTATCATGGTATAGTTGAACCATCTCTCTTACATGTAGTTCAACTGAATCTACCTCTTGACATCATTCTCTCTTTCTCTTAGATCATGTCATCTAGATAAGGCGATATACCATAAGCCATATTGCATCTTGACTTTCCTTGGCCCAGGGGAGACTTACCACAACATCCATAGTGATGAACTCCCATTCCCTCTTGGGGACTCCTTATCCTCTATATCAATACACTGGGTTACTGGTGCCCATCCTTCACCTCCTTACTTGCATGGTGACAAGCCATGTGCAACTTCATCTTAATCATCCAAAGTACTATTGTCACTTACTATCTTTGTAGTACCACGGCGTATGGTGATTTTAAATCATGATCTCCTATATGTCATGATTCCTCAAGAACGATTCCTCGGAAACCCTAAACCACTCTAGTTGGGGTTTCATCACCTTCTTTTCCAGATAAGTGCATTTGAGGTTCTACAACCATCCTTTATTGCATCAAGGCCTAAGATGGCTAACCAAGAAACCACTAATTTGATTAATAGACTTTGTTACATCTGAGTGTTATCCAAACATATCTCCTTTTTCAAACTTAGGGCTAACCTAACATCCTCTTCTAGCCTCTAGCTAAACTAGGCAGCTGCATCTCAACCAGAGTGTCCATTACCATCTCGTATCCTTATGTGTAAAGTAATGTTGAAGACATACACCTCCATGTATTCCACTTATTATCTCATCTCAAACTCTAAGTCTATCTTCATCAAGAAAACTCTGAGCTCATTCTCTTAGTTTTCGAAATCAACCTTGTATAACTCATAGCTCATGATAAAAACATCTTCATAAGATGACTACCTTATTTCTCTTAGTGTTTGTAAACCATCCACATATTGTACACTCCACAAGGGTATGTACCTCTGTCCTCATACCTCATAGCAATGTTTCAACTCACATCATCTTTATCCTTGGTGTATGTCATGTGTATTGTCCTATCTCTCACTCCCATAAAAAGAGGAATTAAACATTTGGTTGTAGTCCAAATACAGAGTTCTTCCCATTCCAAGAGTAGAGATGGTACATCCCACCTTGCTAGTACACCTTCAAATCTAAGTTGAAATGTGCAACATATGTCTCTACATCACGATCATCTCGATATCAAAGTTACTTCCATGGAAAATTGGTCTCGAACCCACTTGAGTCACCACACAATCCTTGGTCATCTCCTCTAATTCTATAGGGTGCCGACACTTTTGGGGTCATCCCTCTTCCCTTATGCATCCATAGAGTGCCCTCCTCATCTTCCCTTTGGGTCCCATGAGTTCATGAAGGTGATCAATCTCCTAACCCATGGCCCTCAGACAATGATAGATGTTACCTCCTGACCCTATCGTCATGTGCACTAGGGAATCAGGAAAATCCTACTTCCATTGGTCTTATCCCTACCTGACCCTAGGGTAGACTTAGGATTCTAACACAGTACATGTCCAACTTAGAACCTTACCCAAGCCTTCATCACCTCTCTCTACATTGGGCTGACTTTCATCCTTTCATAGGGGTCATGGTGACCTGCCTACCTTGGTCAGGCCCCATACCGGTTACCTCCATGGTAACACATCCACATGCACTTAGAGATGGTTATCTATGGGTCTACAGGTTCATTCTCATACTATGTACTTTTCACTTAGCTTCTCAAGATCCTATGAGACCTCTTTAGGTTACCTCAAAAGCAACAAAACTGGTATACACCCTACAAAAGGGTCCCTCTCCCAGGATGCGAGGAAACTACATCCTGATAGCAAAGGTCACAAATGTCCATGCATCTAGGGTTTACATCCACATGAGCATGCTTAGCCCTATCAAGCTACTAAGGCACATAGCTAACAAGCAGGCAACCTACTAAACCATACTAGGTTTCCATGGTAGGTCATACATGTTTCTATTCCTTAATATTGGACCATCATCATACATGCCCAAGTCACCAACTTAGTTGTGAGGGGTTCATCAAACATACCTTAGATTTAAGGGGTTTCCCTTTCCTCTAAATATGAGGAGTGCCATGCTCGAATCTATAGAAACTCAAATCTCATCATGAGCATAAGGTACACCACTTCCCCTCTTAGTCCTAGGAACCCTAGGTTTACTTTTTTGATGTCCAACTGCCTGCTCAACTTTTTAACCACGAGTCAAGCATGTACAGGGTATGGGATGCACTTCTTATTATCTTTCTACTCAAGAAACACCTCAGATTTGAGTCCTCCTCAAGGACACCCAACTAGGTAAAAGGCCTCACAACTTACTACTAAACCTCTTCATGGTCTTAAGGAACTCTTCTACTTAACTTAGAAGGTAAACACCTATACCATAGGCACATAGGTACCAGCAATCTCATCCTCTCTCCAGGTTTTGGTCCCTCTAAAGGAAACCAAGATACCATCATCCTCCACGGATCATGCATGAGGCAACCGCAACCATCCACTTATGTCGCATCATTCCCAACTCCCCATTGTTCCTCATATCTCAGAGTCTAAGCTTCCAACCTTCTTTCTTGGGTCCTTCTCTCTCTCTCTCTAGAGCCGGCCCTACAAACAACCTTACTATTAGAGGTCCTCTCTCCATGAAGGTGGATCAAGCTCACAAGAATACCCCAACATGGGTGAAGCCTATGTTCAAACTTATGTTTGCTTAAGATTATCTTTATGTTTATCTCATAAGCCATCCAACGTACTCTCCTGGCCAGAGTTTTAGCCTATTGTCAACACTACTGACGTACTCTAGGTGCATGTTATGCCCTACTCACATAAGCCCATAGGGTTTCTATAGGTTCTTCTCTAACCTCATCATTGAAGGAGCTATCCTTCACTCTAACATGCACGACCCTTTCCAAGGTTGGGTCGCCTAAGGTACTAGGTCATCCAACCTCACATGGCTCATATCGTCATGAGCATCCAAAAGCATGTCCACCCACACACCTGGTCTATCATAGGGATTCAAAACTTCCATCTCATCATGCCATCTCTCTCTAACCACCACTTAGGGTTAGGGTTAGCATCATCCTCATAAGATGTGCCATGTCTCTACCTATAATGGAGGTCTCTACCTGCAAGTCTAACTCTCTCTACTCATCCTACTGACAAGAAGGTCTAACCTCATGTCTCTCCTGAGGGCATGACAACACATGTCATACGACCTAAGCATGCAACTAATCTTTAGTTTACGCTTAAACTATTAAGCTTATGTCCATGACATCTTGTTTACATGCTTTTCATTAATTTGGTGGAGGATTCCTTAACCTTATTATACATACCCTGACCTCAAGAGGGTAAGGAAGAGAGAGAAAAATCTGAAACCTTAATATCTTAACAAAATTAGGGTTGATAAGGGATGAAAAAAATAGATGAGAGAGTCATGAAGGTATCTTATTTCAAGTCAGATCCTAAGACATTGGCCAGGCAGTCACACGGATCCAGGAGTCCCCGTATTCCGACTAGCGGTGCAGAGGAAAATCTTGCCAGCCCCCAGGCATGATCCTTTTCTAGACACCTCGGTCTTTCGGAAAATCCTCTAATAACTCCCTCAGGTTCTACAGAGTTTGTAAATTTTAATAATTATTAAGGATTAAATGAGGAATCGATGCTCTGATACCAAATGTAATGACCCTGCCTCCCAATAACCCCTAATTAAGGGAGACTAAGAGGTCAGAGTCGTTATCCCAATTTCCGAATCAAAGATTTGACAAATAATCAATAATAGTTATCAAATTCTACCAGACTATACTAAAAAGTTGTACCAAAATAAAACTTTGCATACCTTTTTCAAAAACTTGGATATCTAACTTCTATCCACATCTGGACTCTATTCTAACTAATCCTCCTTGAAATTTATTTATTCATTTCACAATATGCCACTTTACTGTTTGTCCTTTTCAAGGTTGTACCTAAAATGCCGACAAACAAAATGTCGGTCAGCATAAATGAATATGCCAGTATGTGGGGGAAACAATAATGATGTAACTATGATAACAATGTAATCAGCCAAATATCATTTAACAACCAAGATTACGTCTTAAGCAATACTACTCAATCCTTACCTATCCCCTTTCTATGTGTTGTCCCTACAGCGGACTTGCATACTACCTCCCTCATATGGTAGATCCTTACCCCCATGGCCCTAATGTTATAACCCCATTTTTCTAAACCATGTAATGAGATTTGTAAATCTCCTTTTTAAAAGATAAATAAAATCAATGGTTGATTTAATGGTTTGATTTGAATGGTTTTCGTGCATAATGGCCTTGTTTATTTTCTTAATTGGGGGTTACTGGGAGGCGGGCATTACATTTGGTCTCCATAGTATCATTGCCTTTAATCCGGAAGGCGGGGTCATTACATTGGGGAAGTTGACCTCGTCTTACGCGTGAGTGAGGAAAAAGCATACAGTTAAGGCTAGTGGTGGTCTGTAATGCCTGGGCCCACTGCCTAAGGCTCTAGTAGAGTTTCAGGAATGACTACTGGCCCTACAAACCACCACTAGCCTTAATTGCGTGCTTTGTTCTAACTCACGCGCAAGCCAAGGTCAACTTCCCGATTGGTCACCCATCCTAGTACTACTCCAAGCTGAGCACACTTAACTATGGAGTTCTTTAGTGATGGGCTCCCAGAAAAGGAGGTGCACCTTGGTGACATAGGTGGTCTAGTCATTCCTTTTAAGATCATGTTATCCAAGGCCTCAAATCTTGGGATGTTACAATCTCCCCCACTTAGACTCCTGACGTCCTCGTCAAGGCTCAACTATAAGGCCTCATAATTTCTTCCCCATTTCAGTGCAGACCCACAATGGCCCATGGACACCCAGCTCTCGATCATAGAATACCAGCACAAGGGTGGCTACATCAACCATGGAAAACCCTTTCCTACATGCCTGGACCGTACGGCTCAAGACTGGCATGCCATGCCAATTTGGGCCCCACCTACTGGAGGGGAATTGTCTCTGATACCAAATGTAACGACCCCATCTCCCAGTAACCCCCAATTAAAGGAGACCAAGAGGACAAAGTCGTTATCCCAATTTTTGGATCGAAGCTTCGACAAATAATCAATAATAATTATCAAATTCTACCAACTAAACTGAAAGGTTGTAGTAAAAAAATTAAACTTTGCATACCATTTTCAAAAACTTGGATATCTACTTCTATCCACATCTGGAGTCTATTCTAACTAATCCTCCTTTGTACTTTAATTCTTATTTAATTCCACATATGCCACTTTACTGTTTGCCCTTTTAATTATGCCTTTAATCCGAAATTAGGGTTATATGTTATTAAAAGGTAACATTAATATCTTTTGTGAAGAATAGATGAGATAATTATGGTATGTGAGTAATTTTATAAGATTAGGGTTTAAAATAGTAAAAATGAAGTGAAACCCTAATTGCAATGGAAACCCTAAAAGTGGACTAGAAACCCTAGGAAGCGAGCTAGGTTTAATAGATCTTGATGGCATGATCAATGATAGGAAATTATATGCATATTTCAGGATCTCTTTGTGTGCTTTCTTGCCTATTGGATTTCTTGCATTGATTGGATTAATTCTATCTCAAATCATCCTAATAGGTATGTGGTTACACTTATGGTTAATCGCTTTAGTTTCATGGTGATTCTCGGAGGTATTATCGGTTGCCTAAAAATAACTGCTTAGATGACTTTTATTTCATGCAACTATAAAGTGACTATGATTATCACCATAAATATGTATACATGACTGGCTCAGATCCCGGTCCTCCTCTGTGGCTTTTCTAACGAGGAAAAGGGTAACCTAGTACAGGGCCTACTTGTTAAGTAGGACATTAGGTTATCAAGAGTTAAAAATTGGACTACCCACGTGTAGTGCCATGAGACTCTTTAGCACACCATGAGTTAAGTAGTGGGCTACCTATGGGTAGTGCCATGGGACTCAACCCTAGAAATTAATTCACTTGTTAGGTAGGATCATGAGGAGTTTAATGAGATCTACCATAAGGAAGGTAGCATCTAGGTTCACTGCAGGGATAGTGCAGAGGCTAGGGTATGTATGGATTGAGCAGTTATGCTGAAAATGCAAAGTTGTTTGTTAAATCATAATTGACTGCAATATGTTGTTTCAGTTAATTGCACAATTATTGTTCCCCCCACATACTGGCATATTCATTTATGATGACTGACGTTTTGTTTTTCGGTGACTTAGGTACAAGTGAAAAGGGCAAACAGTAAAGTGGCATATGTGGAATCAAATAAGAACTAAAGTAAAAAGGAGGATTAGTTAGAATAGACTCCAGATGTGGATAGAAGTAGATATCCAAGTTTTTGAAAAAGGTATGCAAAGTTTAATTTTTTATTACAGCCTTTCAGTTTATTTGGTACAATTTAATAATTATTATTGATTATTTGCCGAGCCTTTGATCCGTAAATTGGGATAACGGCTCTGTCCTCATGGTCTCCCTTAATTGGGGGTTACTGGGAGGCGGGGTCGTTACAACTACACTCTAATGCTACTTGAGTCCCTATGGGAAATAGTGGGCCTTCACTGAGAAATGCACATGTTTACAATTTCTTTTCCTTTCTTTTTCACACTCTGGGGATAGTGTGTGTTGCAAATTGGGGGGGGGGGGTGTAATCCCTTGAATTAGGTATCCACTGTATCACAAACATTGCTTTCTTTCTTTTTACTTTAATATTTATTTTCATAATTTCTTTGTTTTCATTCACCAATTCAAACATGCTTATGAAATGAAGCTGCAGTTGATGGGAAAAACTCCCTCTACAAAGATTCTAATTTAACTATTCCCTTTTACATGATATCTCAAGGAAAAATCTTTTTGTTAGTGATACAGTTTTTATTTTTTCATCTTAGAAAATTTTCATTTAACTTTATGATGTCATCAACTGATTCTTAATAAAGGAATAAAATAATAAAGTATTATCTTATCAAAGGTATGCTATCAGCAATAATAAATAAAGAGACACCTTATGTCTTCTTCTGAAAATTTTATCTCAAAAAGAGTAAGGAGTAAAAAGAATCTGAGAGATATACCATGAACTAGAGCTATTTAAATGGTGTAGTGCTTCATTCATGAATGTTGATATGTCAATTTTATTTAGTATCTACAACCACTACCTCACTCTAATGGAGTTCATTTAAAGGTATTGCAATCGGGGGCAATGATACTTAGGATGTGCAATCACTTCTCTAAAACCATCTGGTTTGGAATGCAGGGATCACTCGCCTATCTAAACGGACCCATACTTGAATGACCCAGAAGAATAAGGGAACATCCATAAGCCTTTATGCCTACCTAGTGGTTTCACATAAATACCTTGATGAGAGTGAAAGCTACTTTAAACAATGTGAAGGATATACTACAGAAAAGCATAAGGCTCAAAAACAAATAAAGAAAGAGAATGTTGACAAAATGACATCTTGGATAAAGATTAATTTTGATAAGTAGATGTATAAAAATATATAATTTATTAATTTATGGATTTTTGTTTAACTGATAAAAGAAATAATGATTCCATAAGCTTGAGGACAAGCTAAAATCTATGTTTGGTGGAATTGATAAGATCAGTTTTGGTGCACTTTTAATAGCCTTTTACATGATAAAGATAAAGAGAAATAATGTTTGTATGTTTTGTTTTACCCATTTGTATGCTAGTTCATTTAATGATAAAACTATAATCTATGTTGACGATAAGGAATCAAGTGCAAATTTTAGTGAAATTAATGATGTATGAAAGACCTTATTTTAGACAATCAACCAATTAGTCAACAGGATAAGCTTTTCACTAAGGGCTCGACAAGAAGAGTAGTCGACTCAAGCTCTACAAACTCATCTAGCACCAACTTGTCAAATTGAAGAACCTCGACAACCATCTGTTAAAGTAAGGAATGTCGAGAAAAAAACGAGTTTCATTTATATCAATTTGACATTGACAGGCCATCTCGTTGACACTGATAGATTCATGTCCATCTGAAGCTATCGAACCAATCCTCAACGCACTTATCGAGTATAGGATCCTAGATACCCCCATCGATTGTTCGGATGATAGCCATGTCGAAAGAACTATCGACGTCCAAAAGATAAATGATGGGGAATCACTTTGACAAGCCTATTGACCTTCACAGTCGACATCATCACATTGTAAGATCCCTTGTAAAGAAGAACTCTGATGATGACAAGAAGAGATCCACATACATGTCAATCGACAAAGAGTTGTCGATGAAATCCCTTGTCGACCCTCACGGTCGACAATACCATCGATCAGAAGTCCAAAACCCATCGACCAACAACAAATGGTAGATACCTAAGGAAAGAGGTCGACAACCTCGACCCTATAAATAGACCCATAGCACATCCGTACAACTAATGTTGAATCCTGGAAGTCAGGGCACTGAGAGCCTTCTTCCAAGTCTTCTCAAGTTCTAGAACCAAAGGACAAGACATGTCGACCTGCCTAGATCTATCGATCCATCATATCATCTCACTCCTTGATGACTCCTTTATCATCATCTCTAATCTGAAGGATTGTCTTGTCTCAAGACAAGACCATAAAGGAGGAGAAATCCTATCGACACTACTGTCGATCGCCGAAATATCAGCCGAGAGGTTGATAAATTGATCATTCTATCTACCCTAGTATCAATCTCCTCTTCCTCTTTTCTTTATCATGACTTATTCTAGTTGTACCTTTTCCGTTTCTTTGGCCATGCATGGCTAAACCCCATAACTTGGATTGGGAGTAGTCATCAGGCCCTCCCAGCTATGTAATTGTTCATCTTTCTATTTTGTAACATACATTTTTTATTCCTATACTCTTACTTTACCGCGTCAATTGATGATTAAATGTCCTCTTCTGACGTTTGATATGAATATTTTTTGAGAGAATTATTTCAACTAATTCTAGAGTATAGGATAGCAACGATACATGACAATGAAGAATTTCTATAACATAAGTCATGTGGTTTTTCCTTAATATTTTAGTTATTAACTCGAGAGAGAGAACCCTGTTAGATAGAAATTTGCTCGAATCTCGAGAGAAGGAAGGAACATATATTTTCTTATGGTTGTTTTAGAGAACACATATAAAAAAGAGTGAATGTTTTACATAGTTGTGGATGGTTTGATTGGGTGAAACCCAGTCCAAGTCTCTTTTATCCTTATTTCACGATTTATCTTTATTTCTTTCTTTTGGTTTTCTCTAAATTTTGGATACTATCTCATTAGATTAATTTGTTCCTTAATCGGACCACTATCAAAAATTATTCTTTGGTTATATTATAGTAAGCCAAGACTTCACATTCTTGCTCTATTATTCTCTTTGTCCCTATGTTTGACGCCACACTACTATAAGGACTCCATATCGAGTTGTAGACATCTTTACTAGTCAGGTATAAATTCAAAGTCCAATTTCTTTGACTAGGACAATCGTGTTTACACTTTTGGCCCACAAAAAAGACCATTCACTACCATGACACTTCTAAGAGATAATATATACATATCATATATGATATTTGGTTATTTTCATGAATACAAGTTTGCACAATATTCATCTGATGAACTATTTGTGGATCAAAACCCAAACCCATAGTAGAGGTGTACTGCATTGAATCTACTATTGGATTTGACGGTAGGGGGTGTAGCGACATAATAAAATTTTCTCCCCTTTCTACCCAAGTCGTTAGATCTATTGCAGCTATAAAATGTTGGTGAAAAAAAAGACAAAAGAGGGGATAGAGGTGATACCTTTAGTGCACACTACTTGTCCAACAAGTATATATGCTTATGTCAATGAAGAACAAGATATTTCAGATCTTGATCTAAAACATCCACCAAGAAATTCAGATAGATTTCCAATATATCTAGATTGTCCACCAAGAAACAACTTGTTCTCATCTTTTACAATGTGTTCTCCAAGCCTCCGATGTGTGCCTTAGCCTCTACTTCATCCAAGCAGATGAGGGAGAACACGGTGCAATATGTTTTCCACCAAGTCAAAGAGGAGCAAGAGTTGTTGACATGATAGTCATTCCATAACTCCCTTTCTTCTCCTTTCTTGAGCATCAAACTTAGAGATTCTCTTTCTCTTGAAGAGAATGAGATGATGGTCAACTTTTCTCACTAGATGTCTCAAAAGAGTTGTTTCACCCTTTAGTATGTGACCCCTTTATATAGGAGAGTCATGATCTTGGAAAATCCTAATTCTAGTCTTTTTCCTATTCACAATTCCAAGCCCGTAAGGGTGTAGCTCACTGGTGATCGTATTATGAACGCAGGAAGAGGTCTTTGGATCAAATCCTCATAGGGATGAATAAAACTAGGATTTATCTCTAATATGGTTTACACTAGAATTGATGGGTTGCACACTTGGTTTACCATAATCCTCTTGTGTCAAGCCTCCACATGTCAATGAGGGGTCGGAGAGAAGAAGTCTCCTTGATGACTCTTTTTTTCTATTCACAATTTGAAAAACAATTTAATGCCAAAAACTCTAACAAGATTTTTGATAGACCAATCACCTCTTGTGATTGACTGGTCACATTTTCTGATCATCTGATCACAGTAGTCTAGATCTAGATTGGACTTTCTTACAAATTTAGACATTCCATGTATTGTTGTGATTGCCAGATCAGTTGTCTTGATTGGACAATCATAAGTATCCAGTGGAATTCTCAATATATTAACTGACAATCAATGAATCTATTGATCCAATTAATCGATCAGATATTCTAGTTGCCTAATCATAGGATTTTCATGGTTTAGAACCATTATAATCATATTTTGATTGCAAGCTTCAATTCTTTTATGCATCCTTATATGTTTGACTCAATAGATTCCTAATATGTTGGTAGTGATGTTCAAAATAACACTAACAAAGATTGATGTGTAGCCATACATCATTTCCATTCCAGTAATAGGAATGAGTTGGAGAACAACAATAACATATGAAGTGTCCAATGTTACTATGACCATATAATCCCTTTGTTGTAGATATCCAAACTAAAAGTAAGGCATGGAATGTCATCCTTTTAACATTTAATCTATGTTTCTTAAACTTGAGCATACTTTTGGAGATATCATGAGCTCAATATCATATATTTACTCACATGAGCATGGTCATGCATTTCATATTCTCTCTTATTAAGTGGCCCTGGGATGTCACTCCATGGAGGGAAAATTTCCATATACATCACTCACAACATGCCCCATGGGTCACAGTGCACCCAGTCACCACCCTTTTGAACTCATATTTTAGAGCACATTGGGCTAGTGTCAAAGTGCACATAACAACATGTGTTACTACAATACTTTTGGTGTAAGGATCACAATCACCATTGTCACATTGAGATATGACTCTGACATGTCAAAACATGACTTCCATGTCTCAATCTCAAGGTGGGTCTGTCTAGTACAACTTGTTCTCCAACAAGTACCCATGCATCTGAGTTGAAATCTAAAATCATGACTAATAAGACATAGTCATCAGTCACCATACATGCTAGTCTTTTGTATAATTGTTGTCCTATACTATCCACAATAATAACCAAATATGGACATAACAAGAATGAGTACTCTTATTGTACATATGATCTCATGTTCAGGTCCTCAACCAAACCATATGTCATTGAGTGATATCATTCTCATGTGATTATTAGGTTTATTCATTATCTCAATATTGAAATAAACATTAAAAATCGATTTTCCATTTGTTGTAACCAAATTAGGTACAAAATATCCCTTCTACAATCATCACATGATGGCACTCAAGTAATATAACCAACAACATTTTCTCAAATTGCATATGTAATGGAAGAATTTAGTACTACAATCACCTTCTTTGATCCATTGCATTTCCCCCCAAAGGATTTCATAACTATGGAGAATTGGTTCTATATGTAATTCCCTTGAATAAATATCCATATGATTTTTTCATAGGGAAGAAGTACATGTTGAAGAAACTCAATTTATTTGTGGATGTAGATATGTTTTGAGCTCTTAAAATTTTGTTAGTTATTTTGATAGTGGCAGAATGATTGAAATCTTGTACAAAGGACTATAATCGATTGTCTACTTTGTTTCCTAAAGAGATGAGAGAGCTAAATTCATTTAAAATAAAAGTATATGGTTTCCTAAGGAGAGAAGTTAGTGTTTAGGATGATGGAAAGTAACCAATGATGGTATGGAAGGTCACATCACTTTGGTAAGAGGGTAGTTATTATCCCATGTTTGAGAGCACAATAAGATGTCAATACAAGATGAGGAGGATCAAATAATTTGGGAGTGAACTTTGTATTAAGTATAATCTACAAACTTGTCCCCTAATCTCATGATTAGTGATAATCATGGGATGTGGGGTGTAACACTTAGTGTGTCTTAACATGACATTTTGTGTACTTTAGTGATGGATGTCAAACCTTGTGCTTCTTTTATCTAAAGTTAATCAAGATGTTCATGTGTCCTTGAAATTAGTACTTTATCACGCCCTATACCCCTAAACAATCCATGGACCATTCGTGTACACTTTTATGACCAAGAAGCCTAATCTTAACTGGGAATCTAATCTAGTATGAATTTTGATAACTAAGTAGTTGTCTTATATCAATCTTATTCTAGTGATGATCCATGGTACTATATGACTTCAAATCATTAAATTATCATGCAATATATCTACAATCTTAACTTGATCTGTCTTATGCCCTTAATGCTTCTTTGACTCAGAATTAAGAACATATTGCATGAATTCATCTAATATGACCTAATTATGATTTTTCATGAATGGACGATGATAAAAAAAATCTAACGGTCATGTTTCCCTCACTCTTAAATCAGACTTTATCTTGATCTTATGTTACTCATGATATGGATATATCACCTAGACCTATGGTGTTGATGTGAACTTTGAATTATGCTTGATTGATTGCATGCTTGTATGGAACTTTGGACCTAAGTTGATCTATTTGAAACCTAGTTATTGTGGAACATCCACATGACTTATATCATGTTTATCTTAACCAAACCTAGTGACCTAAGACACCATGCTATATCTTTTCTTTGTGAGGTTTCCTTGGTTTTGGTTCATCCCTAGGAATCTTACTCATGAAACATAGATTACACTCTAATCATAAGGTACACTTAATCTCTTGACCCTACTATGTTATTGCCTTGCTTGTATGTATACTCGTACAAATTCTTGGATAGATAACTATATGTTTGAGCTACTTGTTGCATATGATTAGTACATTCATTTTGCTTGTAATATGTTGCATAAACATTGAACATAATTGAACTTGTCCATCATACAAACCTTGGGTACCTGCCTATATTCTCAGGTAAGGGCACAAGCCATGAATGAAACAACATTATCTCATTGACTTAGGTCTTGAATTCCCTCACGTCTATAAAAGGGTTTGCTAATTTTGAGCACACTTACATATCATTCCTTTGAGGAAGTTGATCAATGGCCATGATATGTTGTTAAGTATAATGGAAATACACTTAAATTATGCTTTGTATACAACAACATCATTAAATTGTTCTCGCCTTATTTTATCTTCTTGTTTATTATCTTGTTCTAGCCAAGCAACCTTTACTATATTCTTAAACTATTTACATGCCTTTCATAGCGTACTCAATGCACTCACATGATATATTTTTTTTATCAATTTTGTAGTTGCCAAAGATCTACTGCACTCTGGACTCGAATGAAAAACCAATGGGTTATGGTTGAATATAGAAATGGGTATATGTTTATCTACACCCTTTTGGTATCTTGTCACATCTTGTTGTTATTGTTTTTACATATATATTGTTTGTGTGAAATATGTTATGAGATCCATTCTAGGGATGGATGCCCTGGTCCAATCTCCTTTGGCTATGTAGCCATTAGGAGTGTGGACTTAGGTTAATAAACAGATCAGTGACAAATGGTATCAGAGCTATACACATAGGCCTCTATATATGTTTAAGGCATAACACCTCTTAAGAATGTAGGAAGGACTAAAAATCATTTCCTCAATGTTTAGGGAGTCTTCTAGCATCTCATCTCTTATTTAAGGATCACCTAAGACAACCTAGTAGGTCATGAATAGGTAGTCTTCTCCTCTCCTCATGTGATTCTTCTCTCATTACTACATGAACTCTTGATTTTGGGTATCTTATAAGTGATAAAGGTAAAATTCATTTGAAATCATCAAAGTTGACTAAAGTGATAATGCCATGATCTAATATTGAATTGAAAATCCTATTTGATGTAATAAAGTACTCTTGAACATGATGTACTCATTTAAACTCAAGGTTACCTAATCAGATATAAGTGTTTTCCACATTTGAAGTAAATTCTTGATATGCTGAAATAAGGTGGAACTCGTGTGCTACACCTCATGTTTGATGAGATCCTATTAAAAAACCTATGTTTCACTATTGTCGATTAAACCTCAAACATAGTGAAGCAAACTTTTCCCCTATTCTACATGTCCCATGATCATACCCTGAAATGACCTTGCCTTTGAGACCCTAAATCATGTTTGAGGATTTGTTACATGAGGAAAATATCCTATTAACTGTCATTCCTCTTTGTAAATTCAATTTGAATAATATGATGGACCTAGATCTCAACATTTCCCAGTTATGCTCAAACTCTTGAGTTTTCAAGTTGACTTCTCTATTTCCAAAATATACCCTTACCTTGATCATGATAGGAAGGGAACATAATTATGACCTCAATATTGCAAAAATCTTGAAACATGGCTTTTTTATTGTGATCTTGATGTGTGACTCATGATATTGTGAAATAAGATTCAAACGTTAATACTCACCCTATTTGAACATGCTCGATGACTCAGGACAAATATTGACTAATGTCCTAGACTAAGGTAGCAGTTGATTTATGGCTCCCATAACCTAGGTCACATATCTAATATGTCTGCCTCTAACTTTTCATCAAGTAGAATATTCAGAGTTTTGGATGATAACCCCTTCCACCAAATTTTGATTTACTTGGACTAAGTCTCTAGTAGGTCAAATCCATGATGATATTGATACTCGATCTTGAATCTCAATTTAATGATGATCTTAAAATATGATGTTGTTGACTATAGTTAGTGGTTAGGTTCCTAGAAGGACCTAGGCCTAGATCATTCATCAACCATGAACATCATGAAAATGAACTCGATGTTGATACCACAAAATGTTGAATGATGCTTGAGATGTCGCTCGATTGTTTCTTGATTGATGTGTCGGGATGAATGATCACCCCTAGGGTCTAAATAAAACCTAGCTTAGAAATATGTGGACCTATGACTTTGATGTTCAAACTTGACTCTTGACATTTATGTACCAAATCTTGAATCGTGGTTAATGATCTTGATGTTGCTTTGACTCCTATGATCACCCTATTTGGATCTTGAGATCACCCTCGATATATTACTAATGATTTTCCTATTCCCAAATCTCAAAATTTTGAAATTATGACAACATTGATTCACTCAGTTTATGACTTATGAGTGATCTCCATATAGACCAGGGTGGGACCATCCATTAATTTCAAGCATGAAATCATGATGTTAAAATACGATGTTTGTCTCAATTGTTGAAATATAAATTCTCAATCATGGACCCCACATAGGCCAATGTAGAAGCTAGAACCCTAACTTTTGCGAATGGAAGTCGTGCTTTATGCTTGAACTATATTCTATTGACCTAAAATGTAATCTCTCCAAATTGGTGATGTATATGACAATCTTTCCCAATATGTGACTTGTGTGACGATCTTTCCCATATTGATGATCTATGTGACTATGTGTTGACTTTGATACTCGATTTCTCTATTTTGGAATAAGATTGATTTGGTAAGTGATGATGATACATTACATGATAGTGTGATGATTTTGGATATTGAATATGAAATCTCAAATCTCGACTTAGGGATTGATTTAATTTTGGCAACAAAATTCCTTTCAAGGTGGGGAAGATGTGATAACAACCTAGATTCTCACTCTCACATAATCTTTGTACATCTTGTCACATTTGATTCTCTAATGAACTCAACAACCTCTTGTATTCTGCACTATGATGCTTTTGAGGCATTTTATGCCCAAAGGATGAGTTGGCTTTAAGTAAATAAGATTTTATACTTATATATGACTCTATTTTGAGTTTTGAACCAAATGTCATACTTATTATGCATCATCAACTTACATTCATAAATGAACCCTTTTAATGAACTCTTATTTCTTTTATATATATGTCACGTTGTAGAGGATTTAAGTATCAAACTGACAGGGCAAAAATCATCTTAATTTGACCATTGTAGCTCAAGATATGGGCCTTTAAAATTGGGTAAAAATTTCATGTTCTTTGATCTTTTTATGTGCTTTTGAACCCAATCGGGCCTAATGCAAGGCACGTCCCAGCTAAGGTGGGTGCCCCCTTGCTCTAGCCAAGTCAACAATCTGTGAGTTGGGTTTTCTTTCAGCTATTTTTGTCTGTTGGATCATGCCCCTTGGTTCCACCTCTTTAATCTGACGGCTAAGAGATCATCTCCTACCTCTGTACATATAGTAGCTTTAGGAGCAACCAATAGCACCTCCTCTCAATGATTTTTGGAAAAATAGGTGTGCCAATGTGCTATAAAGCTTCACTCTTGGTCCTACTCCTATGTTTTCACTCTCTTTTGTGCCCTAGCTACCCCTCTTCATCTCTTGTCTCCACATTTGTGGCCATGGCACCACCGCCAACCCTCCTTTTGGGCGTTTACCACACGGAGCACCTTCCTCCCTTTGTGATTGTCGTTGGGTCTATGACGCCTTGTTGAGGGTGAACATCAAGTTTTTATGGATGATGCTCCCCTTCTATCTCCTTCACCTTCATCTCTGGTGAGCTCCGCCTCAGTGAGATCTCCTCACTAAAGCGGTGAACTGGCTACTGACCAGCGCTAGGGAGAGATTCTCTCAGGCCATGATTCCTCACACAGATGGTCTAGATCTAGACCTGCCTCCCTCAACTTGACCATGGTCAAACCACACAACATGGGCGTAGGGGATAGGGAGACAAAACTGGGGCCATTCCTTGCCCGACTTGGCTACACCGCAGACATACAATGGTAATCCAAGGAACGAGATTGACCCGGATGAAATAGTATAGGGTATATCACTTCTTCTTTTTCTAGATTCAATCTTGATCTTGAAAATAGCATATCTCCTCATTCCTTGTGCCATTTTGTCATACAATACATATATTTTGATCTAGAGAACTTGATCTTTTCAATGGGATGAGTTTCATAGCCTATTTTTGTTCATAGTGTTGTTGATTATGCTAAAACGGTGATATTTGATCTCCTTCAACATGTTTGATGCCATCTAATGCTTAGGCTTGCTCCTTTGTGCCTAAAAACCCTATGAAATCCTAATATCAGTACCTTGTACATCTTCATGCATAAATATTCAAACTTCACCCATATTTGATGCCCTAAAAGACTTAATCTTGCTTGAACGCCCTTAAATGGACCTATATGAAAATGACCACCTCATTGATGTCATAATTTGTTCAAGTATGCCTAAAATCTCTATGAATTCTCTATGTCAGTAGTCTTCACCCTCAAATACAATCATGTTCTATAACGATCTCTCTTGGACCCTAATGATGATCTTGTGACACTTAGTGTGTCTTAACATGACCTTTTGTGTACTTTAGAGATGAATGTTATAACCTTGTGCTTTTTTTATCTAAAGTTACTCAATATGCTCATGTAGCCTTGAATTCAGTAATTTATCATGCCCAATACCCCTAAAAATATATGAACCATTATTTTACACTTTATGACCAAGAAGCCTAATCTTAACTGGGAATGTGACCTAGTATGAATGTTGATAACTAGGTACTTGTCTTATATCAATCTTGTTCTAGTGATGATGCATGATAGTATATGACTTCAAATCAGTAAATCATCATGCTATGTCTCTACAATCTTAGCTTGTTCTATACTATTCCCTTAATGCTTCTTTGACTTGGAATTAAGAACCTATTGAAAAAATTCTTCTAATATGACCTAATTATGATTTTCATGATTGTACCATGATAATATCTAATGTCATTTTCCCCTCACTCTTAAATCAAGCTTTATCTTGATCTTATGTTACTCATGATGTGGATGTATCACCTAAACCTAAGGTGTTGATGTGACCTTTGAACTATGCTTGATTGATTGCATGCTTGTATGAAACTTTGAACCTAGGTTGACTTATTTGAAACCTAGTTCTGGGGGAACATCCACATGACTTATATCATGTTTATCTTAACTAAACCTAGTGATCTAAGACACCATGCTATATTTTTTCTTTGTGAGGTTCCCTTGGTTTGGATCATCCCTAGGAATCTTACTCAAGACACATAGCTTGCACTCTACTCATAAGGTACGCTTAATCTCTTGACCCTATTATGTTATTAGCTTTCTTGTATGTATGCTCTTATGAATGCTTGGCTAGATAACTACTTGTTTGAGATACTTGTTCCCTATGATTAGTATGTTCATTTTGTGTGTAATATGTTGCATAAACCTGGAACATGATTGAACTTGTCCATTATACAAACCTTAGGTACCTGCCTGTATTCTCATAAGGGAACAAGGCATGAATGAAATAGGGTTAGCTCTTTGACTTAGGTCTTGAGGTCCCTCACTTATTTAAAAGAGTTGGCTAATGTTGAGCACCCTTACAAACCCTTCCTTTTAGGAAGTGTTTTAATGGCCATGATATGTTGTTAAGTATAATGGAAATACACTTAAAATATGCTTTGTATAAAACAACATCGTTAAATTGACCTCACCTTATTTTATCTTCTTTCTTATTATCATGTTCTAGCCAAGAAACCTTCACTATATGCTTAAACTGTTTACATGCCTTTCAAAGCGTACTCAATGCACTCACATTGATATATTTTGTTTATCAATTTTGTAATTTCCGAAGACTCATTGTACTCTGGACTCAAATGAAATACCAATGGGTTATTGTTGAATATAGACAAGGGTATATGTTTGTCTATCCCCTTTTGGTATCTTATCATATCTTGTTGTTACTGCTTCTACATATATACAGCCTGTGTGAAATATGCTATGAGATCCATTCTGGGGAGGAACGCCCTAGTCCACTCACCTTTGGTTGTGTAGCTATTAGGAGTATGGACTTAGGGCAATAAATGGATCCATGACACTTGCCCATCACTAGGTTTCATTTCATGTTCCACAAGGCATTGACTAAGTTCATTAAGTTTTTGGGCACCAATAACTTGTTTTGAGGGTCAATTACTCATATTTTGGTGCACTTACTCATCCACTGGGATAAATTCATTTGATATTGGGCATTGATTAAGTTTATTAAGTTTGGGGCACCATTATCTTGTTTTTGGTGTCAATTACCCATGTTTGGTTGTAGTTACCCATTCACTGGGTGTCATTTCATTCGTTATTGGGCATTGACTAAGTTTTGGGCGTCGTTAACTTATTTTAGGTGTCAATTACCCATATTTGGGTGTGCATACCCATTCACTGGGTGTCAGTTCATGTGTCACTGGGCGTTGTTTAAGTTCATTAAGTTCTAACAGCATTATCTTATTTTGGGTATCTATTACCCATTTTTTGGTGCACTTACCCATTCATTGGGCATCATTTTGTGTGGTAATTGTCAATTAATTAAGTTCATCATTTTTGGGTTCCATTAAACTCAAAACAAATAAATGGCACTGAAAAATGATGAACTTAATCAACTTCCCATTAGTGATTTTGGAGCTTTATTTGTGGGCGTGTATTCATCAATTTTGGGCACCTTTAGTGATTTTTGGGCACTTTTAGCCATTTATGTGCGTTATTTAGCCATCTCCAAGAGCTTTTTAGCTATTTTTGGGTGCATATTCATCTTTTTCAAGAGCTTTGTTTTTGGCACGAATTCATGAATTTTGGGAACTTCTAGTGATTTTTGGGCGCTTTACCCATAGTTGGGCACTTTACTTATTTGTGAGCATACATATTCACCAAGTTTGGGCATTTTTAGTAATTTTAGGCGCTATTTAGCCATCTTTGGGTGCTTATAACCATTTTTGGATGCATATTCACCGTTTTCAACCACTTTATATTTGGGCATGCATTTATCAATTTTGGGTGCTTTTAAGAATTTTTGGGCACTTTTACCTATGAATACATGTGTAATTATCATGAACATGTGCCTACTTCCCTCATCTCCTCCATTTAATTATCTCACTTCCCATCTCTCATATGCGCCTACTTTATGTGTATGTGCTCCATTTATGTTAAATGTACGCCTATAAATGTCGAGTATGCACTTATTATTGATGAATACACTCATATTTAGTTCTCTCATTTCCCTCCTCTTCCCCCATAATTTTTCTCCTTGATTCTTAGATCTTCCATCTTCACTTCCATCTTCTTTTCTTTTTACTTCCCTCCTCTCTTTTCTTTATGTTAGTGAAAAAATGAAGATTCATAGCATTTTCTCTCAAAAGTATGTCAACATTAGTCTTGTTTGAATGTATTTTTATCACAAATCTAAAAAAATTTATTTTGTTCAAAAATTCATCACCGTTTAAAAATTTATAAACAAAACAAATTTCTCTCCCATCACATCACCTATGCATACTACATTTGTATTTTTTTCTCAATAATATATTAAGATTAATCTTGTTAGAATGCATTCTTATAAGAAATCTAATGGTTTTTATTTCATCAAAAAAAATCATCACTATTTAAAAGTTTTAAGAAAAACAAAAATTTTTATTCATTACATAACCTGCACCTACCACCCAATTAATACTCATCACATCATCTTCTCAACATCAGTGTTTCCCCAACAAAACCACCCAGCCCCCCACGTGTGAGATGGGTGTTACAATCTCCGCACGTGACCAGATCATTATTGATCAAATAATGTGAGTGATAACATGTTCAACATCCCTCCAATCACTTCTACACAAAATCACAACTACTCCATTGACCACAATGACTCATCTGTCCTCATCAGTTCCCATTCAATAGGAACTCCATCCTCAATTTCTCTCACTAAGTTACAACTCTTAAACAAAGTAATTGCAGCATGTTTTCCCAACACTATCATCTTTTCCAATGAGTTATGGAAGTTCTAATGAACTTCTTTGCTTCATCTTTCCTAGCATTTATTCACAACTCTTTGTCCCTTCACATTCCACGGTTTCCTAATATGTTAAGTTGAATCTCAACCTTCAATTGAATATACCCACTTATCTATCCTCATAAATTCCATTAAATCACAAGTCCTTGACAAAGTAACCACAATACATTCTCATTACTCTTTCATCCTATTGAAAGAGTAATGAAACTTCCTTACAATACATCTAATAAATTTCATTGATTCTTCTCTTCTCACATATATTTACTAAGTTTGTGTCCTTCCATGTGTTGCACTCTATCAACTCTTCACCTCCCAATACCTCTTTGACTCTCCAATTCTCCATCATCCTTCTAGTGTCTCCAAAAATTATTCATAGTCTCCAACCATTTGATCCCCTCATATCTTCATCACTCTTCCTCTCTCTTTTGGATCTAACCAATCTGGTCGAGAAATTATTTACAGGAGACTCCTTCCACCAAAATCTACACCCCCACTTCAAGAATGTGCGCATAGCAACTATTCGCATTGTGCGACATGGGCACCGAGAGCCTAAAACTGTTAGTGTGCCAGCTGCTAATGCAACATTATTATAAATCTTTTTTGCATGCATGCAGCCACTGCAATAAAGCAACCACTGCAATAAAGCAACCCTTATCGAACTACTCATAAATATTACTCTTTTTGAAAACAAAATAACAAATTTAAATATTTAAATATTTTTTTCAAAATCCATTCACTTTCCCTTCACTTGTTAGCAATATAGCGACTAACTCGACTATGTACAAGTTTGTACACATCACGGATGATTCCACATCCAGTTCTTGAATATATTCAGCACAGTATCAAAAGTCCACAACAAATATACGAGATATAAACTAGCACAATGTATATAGTCAAATGTTCATTTGATTAGCAATATAAAATACAAAATTAGTTGATTATGTTTATGCATTTATGTATTCATTATAAATATATGCCAATTATTATTTCATTTTATCTAATAACAATATTAACACCCTTATATGTATACATACAATTACTAACTCTAAAATCAATACTTGATTATGTTCAAGACAATACTAAAATTCAACAAGAAACAAACCCCAAATAAACTAACACGATGTTTCCTATTCTATAAGAAAATGTGGAAATATCATTCCTCCACTTTACAACTAGATTAAATGTCTTATTTGACCAAAATTCTATTTTGACATATTTTGATGCTAATTTAAAAGTAAATGTTTAAATATATCCAAAGTAGTACTAAGAATGCAACAACACACTACCAAAAATTTACAACACAATGTGACACTGACTTCAAGGTAAAAAGTATGCAAGTGCGGGTGTTTTGTTGCATGCATGCAACTGCTATAAGAAAGACAATAATGATGCTCCACCACCCAACAACTTGCATTTATCCTCTCTCCCATAGTCAAAATTATTTATTTCACATTCAATTTTTATTCCATCATTTTACCTTCACTTATAGCCGTTTGTAATCACAATTTTAGGCTTTTAATGCTTGGGTTAAAAATAATACTTAATTATGTTCAAGATAATACCAAAACTTATCAACAATCAGACTTGAAATAAATTAGAACAGTGTGAATCATTTCAAATAAATATGAACATTAATTATGTTAATATCATTATTTCATTTAGTATACATAAAATATTTTTAGATGTGATAGGTGAGAACATTTGACAAAAGTGTGTAGACCACATCCTTTCATATTTTGCTGCAATATCAAATATAATATTTTTAATATTCATTGTATTACCAAAAGACACCATTGACCTGACTGAATCTGTAGCAGGATGATGCATATAATCAGGTGAGTTTTGTGATAAAAATATCTAACACAAGATATAGTAGCCAATCATTATTTTGTATAAAATTATATATTTATGCAGAACTCAATGTTAATGCATATGACCATTGTAACATCCCAAAATTTTTGGACTAATTTAAGCCTTAAAATGTGGTTTTCCTCAAATAATCATAGTTGAAGGTCTTAATGCAAAAAGACCATAAAGTTGTATTTCTTATAAGAAATTGAAGTAAGAAAATGAAAATGAGATTTCAAAATGCAATCTTCTCTTTCTGTGTGCATTGTGTGTTACTATTAACTTAAGGGTATAAATGTTAGTCTTCCCATTTCCGTTTCTCTCTCATACTATTGAAGATATCTAAAAGAAATAAAAAGAAAGAGAAAAGGAATGGAATTTGAATTTAGCACATATGCAATAGGCAACTTGAGTAAAAAGTGTTCCTTTTTCCCCTATTATGGCCTTTAAATAAGAAGAAAGTATGATTTAAACTCTCTTATTCTTTCTCCTCCAAGAAAGTTGCCTAACAAGGCATAAATGATATTCAACATGACCTTTGAATGGGTAATAAGTGTTTATCCCATTTTTGAAGTCAAAAGAGTAATTATAAAAAGATGTTACACATTGTTTACTCATTTAATGAATAAAACAAGGATTAATGACAAAATAGAAGTTATGACTAAAATATATGTGAAACTCAAATTTTATTGACTAAGAAGGATCTAGATAGCCTAATTTTAGCTTGTAGTTAAATTTTGGTATCCTATTGACTTGGTTTGAACCGTCAAACCATTAGGCAAGGTTTTCATATAGTTTTATCAAGAATTAAATATGAATTCAATTATTGATGTATATAACCCTATAGTTCTTGGTTTAATGCAGATGTCACACTCCTTTTAAACTCTTTTTCTCGCACGATCCCATCACTGACATTTAAGTTCTCTCCCAATCTAAAAGCCCTAACCTCATCATCAACCTCTAATCATTTCACAGACAAACACTACTACAACTATGATTCTCTCTCAGCTCCTCTCTCCCTCCTCACTTGGCCTCATCCCATGATTCTTCCTCCTCTAAATTTTTGGTTCCTTCCCGAATCCAATGAGATAATACTTGCTTTCTCTCTCAATCTATGCACAAAACACCCAAATAGGGTTGTCTCTTCCTCTTTGCCATGGATGCATAGCTGCCACCTCGAAGCCCCTCCTTCCCTTTTTATGCATCTAGTAGTATCGTTGCCTCTCCTAGAATCCTCCTTCTCTATCAACTGATGCCCATAGGCCCCAACTCACCTCATCCTACTCATAGTGGCTTTCTGGCGACCTTCTCCCTGATCGTCAATTTTTGTGAAATTGATGCATCGATAGGCTTCTAGTACATCTGACCTTCACATCCTCATTGTTAGTTTAACTTGTAGTCTCCCCAGTCATTGTGTCTTATAGACACTATGAAGAGCTCATTGGCTTTTATGAAATATTTGAACTCCTCTGGCCCAGTGAATGCTACCATGATCTTTTCGTGAAATGTTCAAGTGTTCTCCGGCCTTTGCTTGCAAAGCTATCGACTCACATTCATGCTCCTTTTCTCCTCAGACCTCACAGTGTTATTTCTCCAAGTCAGTGATGATAGCCTCAGATTTGGGATACCACATAGCCTCATTGATGGCTTTCCAGGTTTGACGTATCCTAACATACTAGCAGGGTAGATGATCACCTCAAAGGGGGAACTCTCCCCGATTCTCAACTTGAGATCATGATGGTAGGAGAAGCTCCACTCTGTGGATCAAAGGGAAAGAATCCAGGTTGTTCAAGGACCTTGGTGTCCCTGTTACTTTGATCAAGTCATCTAAATTGCAAGGGTATTTTAGGGTTTTCATCACACATTTCTTTTATCTACAGCGACGCAATTTCAATGAGAAAATGATGAGTTTACCCATGTTATTTGAGTTATATATAATTGATGCTATGGTCTTCTCAGCCTTTTTGCATGTTATTTACATCATATCAATCGTTGATTTAATTTGATGTCATACTAGGGTTTTCCTGAACTTTTATTGGTCCATATTGCAAAAATCATAACTTTTGTATATGACCTCCAAAAAATATCCAAATATTCATTGGAAATCTCTCTTGATTCGCTATCGATCTATATTCTTTTCAAACTCTGTTTCAAATATACAATATCTTCAAAAAGTGCAAAGACCAAGATAAGTGTTTAAGGTGATGAATGAAATACAAATGATTTGACCAATGTAATGAAAAGGCTATTTAGGGTTCAATGAACCCCATGAATGTGACTAGGGTTTCTTCAACCTATGAAGACCAAATGGGTCTTATGTAAGTGAAAGGTAAGTGTTTCATGCCCATGAGTGTTTATTTTTATCAACCCAGTACATTTACATGCTTCTTAATTGATACCTTTATGTTCAATATTCTACGTCAAGATATGCAAGCAAGATTTGAGGTGTTTTATTATTGGATAATTTCATATGTTCAATACTTTAAATAGTGATGTGCCATGAAATGAAGAATGTTCATGAATCAAGTTCCTAAGAATGATAAAAGAATATATTCCTAGCATATTCCTAGGAATGCTTCATATAGATGCCCAAGACTACAAGATAAGAAATGAAAGGTAAGTCTGCCATGTTTCCAAGGTTATGTAATATAACCATGTATTAGGATTTTAAGTACAAATATGTTATTAAGTACAAATATGTTATATATGTGTGTGTATGCAACCATGTAATAAGATTTCATGTAGAAACATGTTATAAAGATTCCCCTCATTTATAGGCATAACCATGTACTTAGATTTCAAGTAGGAAAATATTACCAAGATTTCTTATATACGTAGAGATATAATAAATAGGAAGTTATTTGGATTATGTAGAATGATTAATGTCTAAAAGATAGGCACAATGTGAGAATATGAGTTTTGAACATATCAAGATATGGCCAGTTTTCAATTTAAAGGTACTATTGGGATCTGAATATATTGGATAATATTATAAGATCATGATGCATTAAGGTATGATTTAAAAGATGAGATTTGACATGATTCATGTTTCAAGATTTAAGATCATACAAATGCATTAAGATCAGACTTAATGAGATCTTATAGAAATTGTGTCCCCTTGTAAAAAAATCACATTCTTTTAGATGTTTAAGAACTCTCATATACTTAGTATTTCCATATTCAATTCAGATCCTTTTTTCTAAGACTTTAGACTTAGTTATCATATATCTAGTATCAAAAGTTAATTAATACATTCTATCAAATCAGGGTATTAGATTAGGATTTGTTTAGATAATAAGAATATGAGATTTAGATTTAGATTTAGACTTAGGTTACTCTTTGTGTGAGTGTCTATGAATTGAATTAAGATACATAATAAGGGTTTTAGGCCCAATATCAATTATGTAGTAATTCAGATTCAAACTCATTTCAGGCGTAGATTCTTCAGATTCAGAAAGAGATTTAGTTTAGAGCTAAAGAATAATATAATAGAGTCAAAGATAATGGACTAATATCAGAGTTAAGAAGCTAAGAAAAAAGTCATAAATAAGAGAGTAAGACTTTGAGATAATAATATAGGAATAGATTCAAAGATAAGATATTAAGACTTAAAGATAAGAGAACATAGATAGAAAATGACATTAGAACATTAATACATTATAGGAGAAGTCCTCAATAGAGAGTCCCAGGATGATTTAGAGGGAACATTGCGCCAGACATTTAGAGTGTCACAGAGGGTACGTTGTGGCAACAGAGGGTGTGTTGTACCATAGAGGACACTTCGGTGTCAATAGAGGGCACATTGTGCCAACAGAGGGTGTGTTGCACCATTGAGGACACTTCAGTGTCAATGGAGGAGGACTTATCATATAATGGTGGTGACAATCAGATAAAAATCATAAATAAAATATACCTTAGTTTATAACATGTTTATAATCTCATCCATGAGGATGATGAGAAAGATCTAGATAAGATATTTATGACCTAGGCACTTTGGTGTAGGTCATGAGATTCATAGTACAAGTCTCTAGAAAATACAGAGTAGAACATAAGAGTTAAAGAAATAAAGATAATATGTTTTTAGATTTTAATCAAGGTTTGATGCTAGTTTCATATTTATAATGCCCAAAATATTGTGTAATATTTTAGTTCTTTAGTAATGCATAATTTATAATACTCATGCCACTTAGTCTAACGACTATTTTTCCCAATGCATGGTTGGGGACGCGATGTCTGCATGATTTGGAGCAACTGATGATCAAACAGACAAACTAAGTACTAGGAGATTTCCAAGCAGAGCCTGACGGGGTTCCATTGACCAAGATGATCCAAAGTTCAGACATCTTTTCTTTATGCTTAGTTATGTTATCAAATAGATTAGATTTTTTAGATGAACAAGATGTAGTTATATTTTGACAAGAACTATGTATGAGTCAATTCTTAATCAATGCAAAGTGATTTCATTTACTTTAATTGCAAAGAATAGCACTTTATGACACCCTTCAGTGATATTCGTGTGATATGAAAATATGGGTGCTACACTCACATTCATCAACAGCTACAGAAAAAAATTAAACACGTATTACAAATGTCATAATACCAAAATTCATTCAATGAATATCTTATTTTCTACATTACAATACCAAGCATGTGTGGCCGACCAAGAATTAAAAATGGATAAAATGACATCATCCAATATCATCTATTTATAATATCAATTGTTTAGCATAATTTGTGTTGGATTTCATTACTTACACGTAGATATCTTTTCAAAGTCACATGGTTTTAGTCTATAGTGACAAGGTAGGAGAATATTATTTATACGATAAATGAAGAAAAAAATCAAACATTATGACATGGACGAGTGAAAAAATATACTTAATCAATTAACTTTAACCATTGGAAAAGGGGTTAGTCGTAGGTTTCAGTATGGAATATCAAAAGTTAGGTTCTATGAATCTAAAGAAAAAAATGAGAGCGCTTTGGGTTAGAAAATAAAAAGGTTTCATAACTAAACAAGTTAAATATAGACTTTCATTTGTTTATCCTTGGGTGTATAGTATAAGGGGAACAGAAAAGCCAATGAATCACAATATTTCATTTGGCTTTTTGATTGATAATAATTTATATTTTTCTACCTCTATTATAGGACATAACTACTGACTTGTTTTGAAAGATATAAAAGTCCATCCTTGATTCTTGGGTGGTTGCATACTAATACATATTGGCTAGTAGTCAAAATGATTGTATTTTCCCATGTTGATGTATGATGATACATGTGCTTAATAATGTAGTTTTTTATATACGCTTATAGGGTTTTGTGGTTAGCTAGTATGCACATATTAGGAAAATGTATATTTGATTTTTCCATTGAAAATTTATGGTTTTTAGTTTACATAAAATACATTAGAAGATATTTTTCATACAAGAGGACTACAATGATATTGTCCCTTAACAAAGAGAGACCTTAAATCACTATTTTGACAAGTGTATTAAATTGTTGTAAATTACATGGAGAAGATCAACATAATATTGTGGCTAGTTTGGTCGAGCTACGTCTTTTTTGGTTATTTTACATATGATGGGCATATTTTTCTTCATATTGGCCTTCAATTGTCTTGTTGTCCCCAATCTTTCCCAGTTGTCTTTTTGTTGAGGTTTACTCAAGCTAAGGCTTTTCCTTTTCCTTGTGAGGTTAAGAAAGGTCAACCTAAGTTCTTGTCAATGGTGTTGAGTATCACAATAGATATTCTATATATATCATAGGGATATAGAATCCATCAATGGGGGCATTTTATGGACTCTTATGTAAAGTATGATGCCTCATTTTAGAAGAAGGTTATTTCATTCTTCTAAACTCTATTTTGTTCCTAGCATCGACATATTGACCTATTTTAGCGAGATGTCATTATCTTATTTAGTGTTATCTTCTTTTTCCAATAATCATTGTTGGATTGGTGCTTGTCTTCCTTTTATGGACTGGCTTGGAGAGGGAAGGGTGATAAAATCATCTTCAACTTTCACAATAATATTAACACATAATTCTAATTACAATCAATATATCATATCAAGGGAGACGTGTGATCACTAGAACACCTTTATCCAATAAGTCTCGGTCACTAATAAATGTTGAACATACTACAATAATCATAAATAAAAACACACATGAACAAAAAGCACAAACTAAAAATAGTTACAAACACCTCAGATACAAAATTAGAGTCTAAGTATCTTCATAGATATTATTTTTATGAATAGTAATGAACCAGAACCAACCTTTTAAATCTAGTATGAGTATTACCAAGAATGAGTAAAAACAATCCCAAGCCACACAATGGCCCCACTTAGACAATTTCCCTTAAAATTCTAAATTGTGTGTTATTTGGGTAATATGTATCAATATTTGTACTTTTTTCCACTACTAATGTGGAAACTAGCATGTTGAGGTGTCTCTTAAAATTGATCTTGAATATAGCATGTCACAATGAAGAAAACTGAGTTCAAGATGATCTGAAGAGGTTGAGCATTTTATTATATCGCCATGCAGTATAGAAAAAATTGGTATGCCCAAACATAACGTAGACCATCAAGCATGACCATAAGAAAGGAAACTCCAAAACTGTGTCATAACATTTTAGGGGATGGAGAGAACATTTCTTATGAAAAAAATCCACATGACACTGATAACTATGGAAGTAGAAGGCCCAACCTATAGATATGCCATAATTTGTGTCTCAAGCATCACCAACAAGAGGTTAGATAAACTTCTTTGATCCTCATAATGAAAAGGAAAACCACAACATTAGTGAATCATCTACAAAAGGCCATTGGACAAATATGGATATGGAACCAGGATGAAGGGACAAATATAGATCATTGGATGAATATGATGTATAAAATAACAATACATAGTGAACCACACACCAACCACCCGTGAATGGTTTGATAGTTCTCTACAAAAGTTACAATGGGTTGACACAAACTTAATAAAATAATTCAGTAAGATAGATTTTTTTATCTTTTTGTTAAGGTAAAAAGTGATTTACTAAACTTTTTTTACAAAATGTAGAAACATACATCATCAAGGGAAAACAAAATTGCATTTAATGGTAGACAAAGCATACAAATGCACAATTGGTCGTATTAGTTAGAGAAAAATCCTACATTTGAAGATACAAGTGTTATCATACAAAATCATTGGAAAATACAAGCATAAATGCTTCTAATAAGTATGCATCAGTAGATAACCTACCTAAGAAATGTGGATGGACTCACATACTTCTTGAAACAAGTGTTGTTGACTAGTATTGTTTTTTCAAATTAAGGGATTTATGAACATACAAGCTTCCTAACTACTACGAAGAATAGTATGATAATGTGAGTCTTGAATCTCTAACTATTGTTTACCTATTTACCCTTAGTTTGTTGAACTTGTACTCCACTTCAACACCCCTTCACTACTTTATTTTTTTTTTTGCTAATTAAAATTTTGAAGTATTCATATACCTAGAATGAATACAAATATTCTCTTATTAGACTTATAAATACTATTGATCATTTCAAGATCTAGCTTTTTGGACCTCAAACTTTTCCAGAATATTCTAGAATATATTTCAAGCCTTGGTTCCATACTTCACTTTAACTGGACCTTCCTAATCCCTCTAGATTTTTACTAATATATGACCTTAAAAATCCTCAAAATCACATATTTTAACCCCTTTTAGCCTTTTCTGAGCTTCATCTGAGGGTTGATGGGCCATGGTGCCCCCAACCATCCTGGAGGTGATGCAGACCCGCTAGGCCTCAGGTAGTGATCATATGGTTCATGGGGTCATCCCCTATACTAGGATGGTTGGGGAAGCGGTCACATGAGACCCTAACCCTAGCTAGTGGGTCTTATCTCTCTCTCTTCCCTCTTTCCTTCCAATTTGTCATCAATCTCCCTCTTTCATGTTTCTGATCCTTTTGTACCCCTTATACACCTCTAATTATAGGTAAATCAATAGGGTTCGAGACAGTTCTTTCTCCCCTCCCTCGTGGACAACCAAGAAATAAATAGACTTGATCATAAACCTTCCCACCTATAAATACACCATGAACTTCATCATCCCCCAACAATGTAAGTTGGCGCCTGAGACCTCTCTTTCTTTCTCTGTAGAACTTTTCCTCAATTGTGACTGAGAGATTTATAATTAGTGGGTGACCTTGGACAAGAGGTTTGAGCTTGTATGGGCCGGATAAAAATTTCTAAACCTCGAGTGTCATACCTTTCTCAGTGTAATAAAGAAGAGGGAAATAGTCATTAGCTCTACTTTTGATCAGATGTTCCTTGGTAACCTTGACTTCTTTAAGACATTATTAGTTTATGAACCCTTTATCAAGGTGGAACCATTTAATTAGAATTCGTTCTTACTTTTCTACCTAAGTGAAGTTTCTACCTTTGGATTGACTCTCTTCTACTCCCAGTGTGTCCACCCACTCATTGAATTCTCTCATGGACCTTCAGCATGGCCTCTCATCTCCAGTCTATCACCATTTGCCTTGTACACATTGAAGCTACTAAAATAACCCATGCGGGGAACCCTCTATCACTCTATCAGAGAAGAATATCCTCCCATGACACCTACGGTCATGCCTATGACATGAGTCATATACCACAATCACCCTCAATCTTTGGGATCCAAATGGACCCACGGATAAGCCAACCATGATTTGCTGGAAAGACTACCACACCACTACCAGGGACAAACACATAAGAGAAAACACCCTAATTTTTCATCTTCTATCACCATTAGTTGTCACCCATGTCAAGCATAATCTTAAAAGACATTCATGTGCTCTATGAGAACCTACAAATTGTTCTTGAAACCCAAAGAGAAACAACTCTCTTTGCTTATCTAGTTGAACTAGTCTCTCCTTTTTCCTCTCATTGGTGACTCCTTTTGCATTCCAAATAATTAATTTGTACATTAGTGTTGACTTAAATACATGGATTCTCCATCAGTTCATCAAGAAGAACCAAGAACTCGATCTCATAATCATCTTATTTACTTTTGTTGATCTATGGTCAAAGTTCATCCTATCAACATGGGTAGATCCAAGCCCAAATTGTCATGATTCAGCCCAAAAGACATCATCCTCACCATGATATGGCCAAGTCAAACTCAGATTTGGTCATCCTTGGACCATGGCATATGACCATTCCTCCTCACAATTGAGGTATTAGAAGGATATGTGTTACTAACTCTCTCAGGTGTGATCTCTACTCAACTGTTTCACCTATCCATATGGTTCTTAGTTGACCCTTCACTATGCTTTAATTGCCCCCCTCCCATGTTTGATCATGATACCCAATGGAGCTATGATGTCTTGTGTCATTGGAGAAGTTGTTAGAGCACTTGAGATGATATTACATTCTAATTCCAGTGGCGTTGACACGAACGTACATATGCCCCCATCTAAAACGTGGGAAAACCCCCTAAATCTAGAACCAAGTACATGAAGAGTCATTGCATACTATATAAGAAGACTCTTCTACAATATATAACAAGACTCGTCTATACTACACACAAAAAGCCCATATAGGGGCTCAATGCATTTTTTCCAAAAAAGATTAGAATTTCAAACCAGTCCTTTTGTGTGTAAACTGTAGTTTTTTCTTTACTTTTAAAAACCATATACTATATAAGAAAACTCATCTATAAAACGTAAGAAAGCATGTAGAGGGGATTGAATGCAATTTTTTAATACTTTTTGGAATTACAAACTAATCCATGTGTATGTAAACTACACTTTTGTCTTTAATTTTGAAAACCATATACTATACTAGAGGACTCAACTATACTATATAAGAAAACTTTTTTAGGGTAAATACATTTTTTTCATTATTTTTAAGAATTATAAATTGGTCCTTATGTGTCTCAACTATGTATTTGTCTTTACAACTTAAAATTATATACTATATAAGAAGATTCGTCTATAATATATAAGAAAGTATGGGGCCAAAATCTATCTTTTATATTATGTTTTAGAATTACAAATTGGTCCTTGTGTGTGTAAAAGTACACTTTTGTCTTTAATTCCAACCTATATGAGAAGACTCGTCTATATTATATAAGAGATCCTGCAAAGAAGGTTGAAAGCAACTTTTTGATTATTTTTAGGAGTTACAAACTAGTCCTTGTATGTGTAAATTACACTTTTCTCTCTACTTTAAAAAAATATTGTATAGCAAGACTCACCTATACTATATAAAAATCTCTTAAAGGGGTTTGAGTGCAAGTTTACTATTTTTTGAATTACAAATTGAACGTTATGCGTGTAAGTTGTTCCTTGTCTTTTTATTAGATTCTTTTTCTAAATTTCCATGGGAAGATATAAATATAAGTTATTTCCATTTTTTGAATTACATACTAGTCCTAAATTTGTGAAATACAATTTTGTTTTTACTCATTTGAATTATGAATTGATCTTTCTATGTCTATAGAGTTGCATGTACTATATAATACAACATGCTAATGTGGCTAAATACGTTTGTTGTCATATTTTTGGAATTAAAAATTGGTCCATGTGTGTAAAATACAACTTTATCCTTACCTTCTTGAATTATATACTATATAAGAAAACTAGTGGAAGGAACTAAATAGAAATTTTTCATATTTTATGAATTACAAATTAGTCCATGTCTGTGTAAAATATAATTTTGTTTTTACTTATTGAAATGATAAATTTATTTTTTTGTGTTCTAATAAAGTTGCATGTACAATCATAAAGTCTGGTGTAATTCGGACACTAATGGGAATTATTGTATTCTTGTACTTATCAAAATTGTAAAATAGTCATAGTGTTATAATAAGATATTCGTGTTACACAATTTTCAAATATGTGTGTGTAGAAAGTTGGATGCAATATTTATCTTTTTTCTTAAATCACAATATATATATACATATACATATACATATATATAAATATATGTACATATATATGTATATATGTATATATATTTGAAAGTACAACATTCATACTTATAAAGTGGTAACTTTTTATATGATATCAAAAATCAAGTACAATGCTCTCTCTTTTATAGAATAAGAGAGTGAGTCTGGAAACAAAAATAAACAATATGGGATAAACGAAAAAGGATAATAAAAATACATCTAAAGCCTATAATAAAACAAATAACACAACTTAGCAAAACCAGTAAAGTATATATATACTAATACTCCTCCTCAAGCTAGAGCATAAATATAAATCATGCCTAGCTTGTCCACCAAGGTATTGAAACTAGCCTTGGGAAAAGGCTTGGTGAAGATGTTTGTCTCTTGATTAGAAGTATGAGTATATGAAGTAGAGATATGGCCAGATAAGACAACTTCTCTAACAAAATGGAAATCTACTTCAATATATTTTCATGAAAAATAGTATTGCTGGCAATGAATATAGAAGTTTTATAGTCACAATACATGGGGATAGGATCAGAAATAACAAACAATCTATGATGACCAAGGAATCATAAGAGTTCATAAGTAGTATGAGCCATTACTCTATACTCATCTTTAGCACTAGAGCAGGCAACAATAGTTTGTTTCTTAATATACCAAGTAACTAGATTACCTCCTACAAAATTATAGTATCTAGATGTAGATTTGTGATATATCTTGTTTCCTGCATAATAAAAATTAGAGTAGCATATGATTCTACAATGCCCATGACTTCTATAAAACAAGCCTTTCCCAGGTGAATTCTTTATATATTTTAGAATATGACAGAGAGTGTCCCAATGACAATGTGTGGATTTATCTAGGTGTCTACTGACTAGGCCCACTGTAGAAGATATATTAACCCTAGTAACAGTCAGATATATAAGTTTCCCAACTAGTCTACAATATTGTTGATGGTCATGGTATGGAGGAGAACTATTATCATCCCAGTTAGTAATGAGACCTAAAGGAGTAGCAGTAGGTTTTTCCCCAAGCATGCCTATTTTAGATAAGAGGTCCAGAACATACTTTCTCTATGATAAGCATATACCTAAAGAAGAGAGAGGAGCTTCAATACCCATAAAGTATCTCATTTTGCCTAGATATTTGGTGATAAAGTGTTTTTCCAAGTATTATTTAATTTCCTAGATGTCTGCTTGATCACTTCTAGATAATATTGTATCATCAACATAGATAATCAGAAAACCAAGACCACAGGGAGTTTTCTAAATAAAAATAGAATGATCAGAATGAGAGTGCTGCAAGTTGAATTTCTGAAGAATAGTACTCAATTTTTCAAACTAGGCACGTGGACTCTATTTTGGGCCATAAATAGCTTTACGCAATCTACATACTTTGGAAGACCCCCTGAGTAAAAAACCCATGTGGTTCCTCCATGTAAACCTCCTCATGTCAATCATCATATAGAAAGGCATTTTTAGCATCTAACTAGAGCAAAGGACAATCACAATTTACTACCACAAAAATAATCAAAAACCTATTTTAGGCGATCAATAGGAGAAAAGGTCTCAGAATAATCAACAACGTATGTCTGAGTATAGCCTTTGGTAACAAGACAAGCTTTCATCCATTCAATAATGTCATTTGGTTGATACGTGATTGTAAAGATCCAATGACAACCAACATGTGAGAAATCAGTAGGTGCATCAACCAAATCCCACTTATGATGATCAGCAAGAGCCTGCATTTTAGTTTTCATATCCTGGCACCATGTAGGATGTCATAGAGCCTAAGTAGAATATTTAGGAATAGAGACAACATATAGAGCAACAATGAAATTGGGAAATTTTCTGCCTAGGTTAGTAGTAGAACAGAAATTCCCAATGGGATGTTGAGTGCAAAACCTAATCCCTTTTCATAAACTGATAGGAATATCTAAATAAGAAAATACTTGAGTTGTAGGTGGGTCTACCAATGAGGATTGAGGAATTAGAGGGGCCATGAGGGGAGTTGTAGCTTTTTGTCTTGTTTGATATACTTTCAGTCGTGGAGTTGATGCAACCACCATTTTAGACAAGTTAGTGTCATCGGTCACAGGTAGAGGTGTATCAACTAGAAGATCATATAACAAATTAGAACCTACAATAGTGTTGAATGGCATATGCTCAATGAAGACCACATCAACATTGACGAACCACTTCTTGTAGGAAGGGTCGTAACACTGATACCCTTTCTAGGTCTAAGAGTACCCCCAAGAAAATGCATTTGGTTGAGAGTGGATCAAGTTGAGTCAAACCATGGCACAAGTTTTTGACAAAGTAGGTGCTTCCAAAAATCTGAGGAGGCACAGCAAAAAGGGTTGCATCGAGATATAATATTTGATAAGGCACTTGATTTCCAAGAAATAAAGAGGGCATGTGATTAATAAGATAACATGCAGTAGAGATAGATTCTGACCACAAAAATTTAGGCACATTATAGTGAAAAAGAAGGGTGTGAGCAACTTCAAGGAGGTGTCAATTCTTATGCTCTGGAACCCCATTCTATTGGGGTGTGTATGAACATGAGGTTTGATGAATAGTATCCATTTTATGAAAATATTGGCTAATAGATGATTGCCTAAATTCAAGAGCATTATTAGTTTGAAAGATTTTTATAGGCTTGTCAAATTGGGTATGAATCTAAAAAAATGATGTGATAGTATCTCGCATGTGAGATCTATCCTTCAATCAAATCTAGCATGTGAAATCTATCCTTCAATAAAAACTACCATGAAGCTCTATAAAATTTATTATTAAAGATCATGAAGTAACGAAATCTAGAAATACTAGGATCAGAGTAGCAACCCCAAATATTAGCATGCACAGTATCAAATGGTTGTTTTGAATCAATATAAGTTTTCTTTGAAAAATTAGAATGAGTTTGTTAGTCCAAATATCATGTTTCTCAATGAAAAATAGAATCTAAAATATCATGAAGTAAATGCTTCAGTTTAGTAGGAGATAGATGTCCTAGTCTATAATTCCATTGTAGGCGTATCGCAAAAGTAGTCAATAGAGCAGTAGGCTTTGGTGTCTCCAAGTAGTATAATATGTATGGTCCCTCATGGAATGAACTAATCTTCATTCTCGTGTGCAGATCCTGAAAGACAATGCCATTTGGGTCAAAAGTAATAGAGAACGTAAGACTTTTCATAGTTCTATTAACAGATTTAAGATTAATTGGAAATTTTGGAACATATAGAGATGAATGCAATAAGATTCAACTAGAAGTGCATATATTCCCAATTCTAGAAGTAGGTGTTTGAGAACCATCAGCAAGGATAACAGGTGGATTACTAGAAGTCTTATGAAGTTCAGAAAATAATGCAAGATTGCCATAAATATGTGAGGTTGCTATAGAGTTAATCACCCATTTATGTTTATTATAAGGTGAAGAAGAGGCAAGGAAAGCAAAACCTCCATTGGTAGAATCTTTAGTATTGAAAGTGTAAAGAATTGAAAACACCTCCTTACTAAAAATTTGAACAATAAAACCTTCAGTCCAAACACACCTTCAAGGTATCTTGGAGTGGGTGTAAAATTTTCAAATCTTTGTATAATGGTAATCAAAAGACCAAAGTATGATAGCAGAAGAAATAATGACTATATTCAATTAAAAAAACAAGGGAACATCTTAAACTTACAGTATAAGGATCCATGTAGAGGAAATCTAAACCACCTCAAGATTGTCTCCAAGCTTAAACTTCACAATCTATGTCCAGGTTAACATGTCTTATCATCCAAGTCCTCCACCTAGGGTTGGAAGCATACTCCAGCAAAAGAGAAACAATAGGAGACATCAGTAAAAGCTGGTATGTGAATACTAAAAAGCAAATTGAGTAATTTATAAAGAATAAGAGACATCAAATTAAAAGGCTTCTCATGTAAGAGATAAGGACTACCCAATCGGGCATAAAAGGAAAAGAATCATCATCATCATAAAAGAAGATACTTGCCATAATCAAAACAATAAAGATTGTATAATACTAGCACATAAAAAAGGAGGGCACACACCCCAACATCAATAACCTGCATGCATGTGAGATAAGCATAACCCTAGAACAATATAAACACAATTGGAAACCAACCCTCATAAAATTGAAACCTAATAGAGAAAGGAATACTTCCAATCTCCCAAATGTATATAAAATGGGTCAAGACACACATCTTGCCCAGGGTACGAGGTTCCTTGTCGTCCCAAAAAGAGCAGGAAATATCACATCTGCTATAAACAAAACCAATGCAATTATACTACTATAGTGCTATTGAATCACATAGCATGTTTAATGTAGAGGCAAGTAGAAAAGTATAGTCAGAATAAACAATGTTGCCATCACACAATGGTCAACACAACATATAACATCCACTTCAAAGTGGACATATATCACCAAGTAAACATCCACACCATAGTGGGCATATAATATCAAAATTACAACTTGCACCAAGGCATAAGAAATAGGGTCAAGAGAATATCCATGATTATAAGATCAATAACAGATAAGATAGTTCACACAAATAGTGATATCAAAAGATAAAACATATTGTGTAGGTCAAATTCAAAAGAATGATAAGATAGGTGAATTTCTCAACATGGAATAATAGGGGATACAACATACCTCAATATCAGAGTCTATGTCCAAAGCACTTCAAGAACCAAGCCTTGGCATCCAAAGCACCAATTATCATATATGTGGGATTAGGGTTAGGTTTCCATTAACTATTCAAAACCCTAAAAATCACCTTTTAAAACATATGTGAATTAGGTTTCCAAAACCATTCCATATTTTAGTATATGTCATTAGGATACAAAAACATATTTTATTATATTTTTCTGAGTTATAAATCATTAGTTATGAATTTTGTAAGTTAATTCATATTCAATTAGATCCATTAAAAACACATGTTATTAAAAATTATATTTAGCCATAAAAAACTCATACCATTAGAAAGCCCTTCTTTTTATGAATCCAACGAGTATTTATTTGTATTTTTCTGATCATCCATTAATTAGTGATGAATTATACAAAATAAACCAATCCAAATTCACAGAAAATCCAAGTCAACGAGATACTTTGCGAGAAACAAGAGAGTGATAAGGAGAGTGGACCCCGACCCAACTGACTCAGACAAATCAAAACCTTCCACGATAGCAAGTCAAAGCCAGATAGCATACGAGCTTGACCCGTCCAGAGAGAAGAGAAGCTCGGATAAAAGATGATTTTGTCCAGAGCGGTAAAAAAAGGAGAAGCATAACAACTGAGGGGAAAAAATGTAAACCCACATGAGGGATTGCTCCCCAAACCTCTCGTCTCCATGACTGCTCCAAGAAGCAAGCTATGCTTTGAGGATTTTTGGGCATCTCCACATATGTCAACCGATCGTGAAACCAAAGACACAAAAAGGAAGAATAGAAGGTGGTGAACTTGATGAGCAAAGCAATTTGGATTGACATGGCATGGAGGAGCAGTGACCAATGCAAGGTCATACTGAAGTTTCGAATAGTGGAGAGAAAACACGCAAGATCTTGAGCAATTGGTCGATGGGAATCGTTGCACTAGTGCTAAGACAGCCTAGGGTACCCATATATATAGTGTAGGGTGAGGGGAAGTCCAAGTTGGCTTGGGACCAACCTTGCTTGCAGCACAAGGTTTGGGGTTTTACAATCTGAGAAGAAAAAGGTAGGGAAAGTAGGGATCAAAATAAGTAGAATCGAATAAGGAACTATAGGAACAAAAATCTTGATCGAAGATTGAGTGTAGACAGAGAAAAGTGGAACTCTTTGAGCAACCCACCCGGTGGCACTATAGCAGGCCGACCGCGGGTAGGAGATGATCTGAGGATCGTCAGATCAAAATCCAGTGGCTCAGATCCATGTGCCATATCAAATAGGAAAACCTTATCCAATTTGAAATCAATTAAAGAGATACATATAGTATTTAATGAATTTCTCTCTCTTCATTTAAAGGCTTAAACAAATTCCAAATTGGCTAAAATTTTGCATAGAGGCTAATTTTGTTATGTAAAATCCGAATATAAAATTATTTTTGCATTTTGAGAACTTTTAATGTGTCAAATAAATTAATTACTATTTTCTCTTTCCTCCTTCATTAATGACATTAGGATTATCCAAAAATTATGAAACTTGACTCACAAGTCATATTTAACATGTTGGATACGAATTTGCCATCAATTTTACATGTCGGAGTTATTTTTCTAATTATTTAATATTTTGAAGGTTCTACACACCTTCTCTCTCCTGATTTTACCTTTTAAGCAAATTTTCTCCAAATTGGATGAAAATTCACCCAAAGGCTATATTTTTTATATAGATTACGAATCCAAGACTATTTTCCTCTTTTGGAGTTATTTATTATTTTATTAGATATTTTGGAGAAAACACACATCTTCTTTTCTAATTTGAATTAAATGAATTATTATTATGTGAATAAAGTGAAACTTGACTCCCAAGGTAATTGGGACCCAAGGAACACGATTTTAAACTTAGATTTCACTTTTGGGATTTCTTTTTATAAGATATGTCATATGGCCCATTAGTGTCCCATTATCTTATTTACTTATTCAATTAAGTTATTTATCATCTTATTATCACCAAACGAATTATGTGGCATAATAGATTACATTATCCATGTATTAGATTGTTAGGATCATCCTAACGTCAACCTTATTTGGTCAAACCAAAAAGGTCAAAGCTCTAGGGTAAGGTTGAATATCTGGTATGTTACAACACTCCACCCCTTAAAAGGATTTCGTCCTCAAAATCTATAGATCCAAACATCAACAACTAAATACTCTCCACCCCTTAAAGAGTTCAACCTAACAAGTCAAACTAAACAACTTTTTAAAGCTATCCACGTCTATTGGTTGTGAAAGTTTTAGAGATTTATGTTTCTCATGTACGCAATTATTCAATCACCATCTAGGGTTGAGTTATAGGTCCTCATGTCTCTAACCTAACAACCCTATATGAACAACCAAAAAATCATAGGGTAGGTCAACTACACCATTATATCGATCCTAGTCACAAACTAGGGTTAGTTTCTACTCCAACTAGAGTTTCTCTTCATTGTGACTTAATTCAAGAAAACATCGATAAATCAAAAAAAATTTACATATAGTAGTATAATGAAAATAATTTTTCTTTAAAGAATCATGCGATATAAAACAATGGTGAGCTCAAAATCAATGTGAAAACCAAGTCACAATATTTCCATATGAATACTTCCATGTAACCTCATCTCATCCTCAAAACAAACCTTTTTGCATAAGAAGATCATCCTTGATCAAATCTAGAGTCAACATCTCACTTAGAGATATCTAGAAAAGTCAAGGGTTCTTTAGGGAGACAAAATTGAAATTGTCAGATTCTGACCACCATGGGCTCTGATACCATGTTATAAAGAAGTGAAAACACCTCCTTACTAAAAATTTGAACAATAAAACCTCCAGTCCAAACACACCTTCAAGGTATCTTGGAGTGGGTGTAAGAGTTTCAAATCTTTGTATAGTGGTAATCAAAAGACCAAAGTATAGCACCGGAAGAAATAACGACTATATTAAATTAAAAAAACAAGGGAACATCTTAAACTTACAATATAAGGATCCATGTAGAGGAAATCTAAACCACTTCAAGATTTTCTCCAAGCTTAAACTTCACAGTTTATGTCCAGGTTAACATGTCTTGTCATCCAAGTCCTCCACCTAGGGTTGGAAGCATACCCCAGAAAAAGAGAAATAATAGGAGACATCAGTAAAAGCTGGTATGTGCATACTAAAAAGCAAATTGAGTAATTTGTAAAGAATAAGAGACATAAAATTAAAAGGCTTCCCATAGAAGAGATAAGGACTACCCAATCGGGCATAAAAGGAAAAGAATCATCATTATCATCATAAAAGAAGATACTTGACATAATCAAAACAATAAAGATTGTGTAATGTTGGCACATAAAAAAGTAGGGCACACACCCCAACATCAATAACTTACATGCATGTGTAAGAATAGCCCTAGAACAATATAAACACAATTGGAATCCAACCCTCATAAAGTTGAAACCTGGTAGAGAAAGGAATGATGCCAATCTCCCAAATATATATAAAATGGGTCAAGACACACATCTTGCCCAGGGTACGAGGTTCCTTGTCGTCCCAAAAAGAGTAGGAAATATCACATCTGCTATAAACAAAACCAATGCAATTATACTACTCTAGTTCTACTGAATCACATAGCATGTTTAATGTAGAGGAAAGTAGAAAAGTATAGTCAGAATAAACAATTTTGCCATCACACAATGGTCAACACAACATATAACATCCACTTCAAAGTGGGCATATATCACCAAATAAACATCCACGTCATAGTGGGCATATAATATCAAAAGTACAAATTGCGCTAAGCCATAAGAAATAGGATCAAGAGAATATCCATGATCATAAGATCAATAATAGATAATATAGTTCTCACAAACAATGATATCAAAAGATAAGACATATTGTGTAGGTCAAATTCAAAAGAAGGATAAGATAGATGAATTGCTCAACATGGAATAATAGGGATACAACATACCTTAATATTAGAGTCTATGTCCAAAGCACTTCTAAAACCAAGCCTAGGCATGCAAAGCACCTATTATCATATATGTGGGATTAGGGTTAGGTTTCCATTAATTATTCCAAACCATAAAAATCACCTTTTAAAACATATGTGAATTAGGTTTCCAAAACCATTCCATATTTTAGTATATGTCATTAGGATACAAAAACATATTTTATTATATTTTTCTGAGTTATAAATCATTAGTTATGAATTTTGTAAGTTAATTCATATTCAATTAGATCCATTAAAAACACATGTTATTAAAAATTATATTTAGCCATAAAAAACTCATACCATTAGAAAGCCCTTCTTTTTATGAATCCAACTTCTTTTAGTACATCTCGCAAGGTAGGCAATAAGTTTTGGATAGGGTTTGATCAATAATGCTAGCAAAGAAATGTAGAAAACCTGCAACAAACTGGACTAGATGAAGTTAATTTTGTTGATGTTGTGTTTCTTTAATATCAATAGAGAGTGGGTGATAGATCTCAAACTTGTCCCAGAGTGCACACATTGATTTTATTAGTCCTCCAAAGACTCAATGGTAGAGTACTCGTTCTTGACCAAGTGTTTGAAAATTTTAAACATTTTCTTTAGGTTTTGTTGATGAGAGTAAATGTGAGAAAGTTGATCCAACATATCTTTAGTAGTCTGAAGGCAAAGAACTGACTATTTGATCTTAGGCCCATCACTAATGGCCATCCAAGTCATAACCCCATAATCATCCTTCATACATAGGTCATAAGGTTGTTTAGTTTTTTCATCACTAGTTTCAACATGAATGGTCAGAGCAGCAGCAGTGAGATGGGAGTAATGTCCTTGAGCTTTAACAGAGAGCTCGAAGGAGGCAGACCATGTATGGTAGTTGGAGCCATCCAACTTGACCATAGTACCACAGAGCGAGTGGAATGAGTCAGTGGTAGCCATGAGAAGGATGTCTGATGGTATAAGTAGATAGTACATAATAGCCATAGTTAGTAATCAATAGGAAGCAGTAGTCAGTAACCCACAGTATGGGTAGGGGAAAGCTGGGATCAACAGATCCAAAAAGACCTACAACATAGCATATGGAAACAACATTAGATCTGAGAAACCTACAGAGAGGCATTAGAGATCAGAGGGAAACCTATGCCATCATGGATAGAAAATTACTCAAACATGAGGCACAAGTAGAGAACTATCATGGACTATTTAGAACATCAATGTTCTATTTTTAAAAGTATGTCTGGAGATGATGAGAGGCTAGGAGAATAGGGGATGAAGGAGGGTGATGGAGGCAAGAGATGAAGAGGGGAGGGTGGTAGTGGAAGTAAGAGAGTAGGAGAAGAGGGGAGGAGGTGGTGGCATCAACTGATTTGGAGGGAGGGTGGTGTTGTGGGTGAAGGGGGGTAGGTGGGTGGCAAAAGGCTATTGGCATGGAGTGATGGTGGTGGCAGTAGGTTGTTGGATGGTGGTATGGGGTGGTAGAAGTGGGAAGGTTGTGGTGACTGCAGCAACATGAAGGAGAGAAGGGGGAGTGGCAATGTGGAGGGGAGCAGAAGAAGGGGTAGTGGAAGAAAGGGGGGAGAAGGAGAAGTGACAGAAAGTAGGCAGAAGAAGAGAGGAAGGTGGGAGCTAGGGTGGAGGAAGAATATGACGGGGGATAGGGTTATGGAAGGAGAGGATGACAGCTAGGGTTAGAGGGATCATCTTGATCTTATACCATATAAAGTGATAAATATTTATTTAATCTCAAAAACAAAGTACAATGCTCTCTCTTTTATAGAATAAGAGAGTATGTCGGGAAATAGAAATAAGAAATATGGGATAAAAGAATAAGGCTATAGATAAGACAAGTCTAAATCCCATAAAAAAATAACACAACATAACAAAACTAGTAAAGTATATATACTAATAACATTGAATTAGTCCATGTTTGTTTTGATAAATAAATTGCGAGCATTTTTTTACTAAGTGTGTGTGCCTCTTTTTTTAAATGTATTAGATTATCCAATCATTATGTACATGAATGGAAAATTGTAGAAATTAAAGAACTAATACTTTCTATGCAAACAAATATGAAGCATTAAGGACTATACAGACACCTGAGAATTTGAGTATTCATGTATAGCATAGGGGTGCACCTTCTTAAAAAATAAAGTATTCCTATAGAGATAAATGTATATATATATATGTAAATTGTTATTAATATATATTTACCATACATTTACTTAATATGATCTATTTGGTAGACTATTTGATTAGAAGGCACGGAAAAACATTCTTTTTTACTGGTGGTGCAGGTTCAAATCCCTTCTAATATATTTTTCAATAAAATCTTTGAATCACCATGACAATTTCTATGATATTGTGTCCACTGTATAATAAAGTTATGCATTTGTAGTAGCATATATGATTGGGTGGTATATTGGAATAACAAAGGTTGTGTAGTACTTCTTTTACTCGTGGTCATGTGTCCAATTCTCAACTGTTAGGTTTTTTTTATAATTTAGCACATCTTCTAAATTGCATTTCCCCTCAACCATAAATGGTTGGCTTTGTCCCTGTGGATCCCAATATGAAATGATATGAAGGGAGTTGGAAATTTTCAAGAGTAAATAAGAAAATATATGAAATATTTATATATATATATATAATATTATAGATAGATCCACCTTCCACACATGTCCCTTATCACATAACTGACTATGGTAGTCAAACTCCCCTTTCACTTCTCTTATCTACTATAATAAGGGTCTCTAAATCATTGGGTAACCCAATCCTCATCTATGTATGTTCTTCATTGTGGCTTCTCTTTTATTGGCTCGCATATTGCCTTGTACCATTATTTTTATGTGAATCAGGGTATTAATTAAACTATTCACTATCCTCCTAAGTATATATTTATTCCTGACTTTCCATATAGTCCAGCAAAAGATTGTAAACTAAAATATCCTCTCTTCATTGTTTGTACTTCCCTTGAGGTTCTCTTCTAGCCAATCCATGAGGTCTTTGCTAAAAAAATCATTGTCGGTCGACGTGTAGTAGGTCTTCCAGATTTCCTTTCTTGTTGGACAATCTCGTATTGCATGTAATCCTGTTTCATCCACTGGTTCACATCTCACACATGTAGGTGTATCAATCATCTTTCTCACCCATCACATGTGGTTCGTCATCAGTCTATCATGTTTAAAGCACCACAATAATCTTTTTACTTGATGAAGTAGACAATTGACCCATATACACGTCCACTCATATTCTATGTTACATTCACTCCCCACCATTACTAGCGGGTATGCTGATTTAGTAGTAAACATCCTGTACTTTTGTAGTCTCCATTGAAATCTATCCTCCCCTTATGTCGGCCTACGTGGCTCCATGCTTATGATATTGTGTAGTGTCTTCTCCTTTAACAAATGTTCAAGGAATTTTCTATCCCGTTCACCTTCATATGTGACTATTAAGGCTACCTTCAGATCATTAAGATCAATGGGTATAGTTTTGCCTTACAAAATCACTAGTTTGGTTCTCGTCCTAATCTAGCCATCATGCCACATGTTGTTGAGGTTTCCACTGATTAACACCATGGATGAGTGATCCCTCACTATATGTAGTTGTCTATAGATACTCCTTCAAATTCTAGAGCCTCTCTTTGACTATCCTACATGCTTTACATACTTTGAATCCATGAGCATTCTCCAACCAACATTCCTTTTATTAACAAAGTCCCAGGTGATCTTCATTAGTAGAGCCTCATTGTATTCTTTAGCAGATAGCACAACCAAACCTCCATTCTTTATCCTTGACACAACACATTTCCAGGCTACAAGGTTGGTTTTATTCTTATTTCCTTTTCCACTCCAGAGAAAATTTCTTATGGTCTAATCTATCTTGTCACAGACTGAACTAGGCAATTTAGTGGTATGCATGATATATGTTGGTGAATCATTAAGAACCAATCTTGCAAGTGTAATTATACCTACCACTGAGAGTGTACGAATAGACCAGTTGTTCACCTTTCTACTTAAATTCATCACTAGTCTTGGTAGAGAAGTTTGGAGTTCCTAACATGTATGATTTGGACTCCCAAATGTCTTATGATGTTATCAATTTGTTGAATACATGTGACCCTATATATTTGTCTCCTAGATCCCATTAGTGTGTGTTTGGAGAAGAAAATACTTGATTTATCCTTAGATAGTCTCTGCCATGAGGCCTTCCAAAAGTGACAAAGACATTGCAATATAGTTCTACCTTGTTATATAGTTGCTTTTCCGAACAAGATGATGTCATAGCAAAATAGATATGCAAGAATGCCACTTTTGTCCTGGTTACGATGGCTAGTTTCCACCTTCTGACATTTACCTCAATTTCACTAGCTTGACTCAATCTTTCCACACACCAACCAATATATAAGAAGACAGTGGATCCCCTTGCTTCACCCCTCAATTTGGTTTAAATATCCCCAACATTTATCCATTCCACATTATTGAGGACCTTCCCATTGTAATTACCTACATGATAATAGATATGTGGTTATAGGTAATGTTGTCCTACCCAGAGTGTCATGTATAAACTCCCAACTCATCTTATCCTAGGATTTCAATAAATTCAGTTTAGGGGCTATCCTGTGGGTATTTGATTTTGAAATCTCCATAGAATGAACTATTTCTTGAACCAGAAGCACGTCATCCGTGATTTTTCTACCCGGAATAAAACTCATTTGATTGGGAGAAATCCATTCATTCAGGTATGGATTAAATCTTTCTACTGATATTTTGGACAATAATTTAAAACATGCATTATTTAGAGAGATCGGGTGTAGGTCACCACAAGTCTCTGGTTCCTGGCACTTTGTAATCAAGATGATTTTTGAGTCTGTCACTCCTTCCTCTAGCTGACCTCCTTCAAAGGGTCTTTGAATGAATTTGATAATGGACTCCTTAACTATACTCCAATTTTGTTGTAGGAACTTTGAATCCACTCCATTCATGCCTAGGGATTTAATAGGTGTCATCTCCATTAGGAAATTCCTAATCTCCTCCTCATGTGGTTTCCTGGCTATGAGGTAAAGCTTTCAGGTCTCTAACTCAAGAAAAAAAACCAATGTATACCTTGTTTAGTTAATCTCTACTTCTAGGTGCGTCATTAGTGAATAGACCCTCATAGAACTACTTGACATGAGCCCTTAGCTCTTCCTGATTCTTGATCCACCTTACTTCTCCAGTTTGTAACCTATAGATTTGGTTCTTCTATGTTCTTAGTTTAAAAATAGAATGAAAATAGGTTGTGTTTCCATTGCCCAACTTGAGCCAATAATACCGGGCCTTCTTCTGCCAGGGGATCTCTTCTATGTGTAAATATTTTGTAATATCATTCTATAAATCGATGATCTTATTCTCCAACTCTAGATCATAGTTGTGAGCTATTTTCTCTTTTTCTAGAAACAGTCCAATCTAAATAGATCTCTTCTTCTTAGTCACATTCCTCCTTTCCATCCTATCCCATTCAGTCAGCTTATACAAAAAAATTGAGTGGATTGACTAAAAACACTTTGTGTTTTCCATTATTCTTTTACTAATCTTCCAAACGCTTCCCTTTCTTGTCAATGTATCCATGTCCTCCTAGGTTCCTTTCTATCCACTCCTTATTTCCAGGTGATCAGAATTGAAGCATGGTCGGATCTCTCATGTCTACCACCTCCACTTTGTAATTATCATTCTGGTCAATCCAATACTGATTAGGCAATGCTCTATCCAATTTAATTTTTAATAGACCTCATTTGAAAGTCATTGGAGGACCATTATGGTAAGTTCCATCAAGACACAATCTAACAAATATTTAGAGAAATTGTTGTAGCCTCTATTGACGTAACAGTTATACATTGTCCATATTTTTATGATGACTAAACCAATTCATTCATATGTATCTAATATGTCTATTTGAGATTGATTTAAGGTATTAGGTACATGAAAATAATCATTTCAATCAAGCCCTAGCTTGATCAAGTTCAAGCCAAAAGCAATGCAAATGCACTTTTGTGAAAAATGCCCTATATCACTTAAGACAATTTTTTTAATCATTTGTATTGATGGTATGACTTGTAACTAAGATGAGAAAAAATAGGAGCACTTAATTTGCATGTTTAAGCACTTTAATGGCATTTTCCAAAATACATCATAGGGTGTTTTTTCAACTGAGTTTCCTTTTAGAAACTCGATCGACGCATAGGATGGGTCTTGGAAAATGTTCAGCTTTGGCTGAGTTTGTCTCGGGTCAAACTCGACCGACATTTTGCACTGCCAAAATAGATTTAAGCAATCTGACTTTCATCCAGGATAAACTCAACTGAAGCCTCATATTTTCTTTGTCGCATAGTGAGATCAGTTGAGTTATATTTATTGAAACTCGATTGACAACATTGTACGGAGTGTGCAGGAAAAGTTATTCTAGCCGTTGGAGTGTTGCAAACATCAAATATAGACATGTTGCAACACCCTAAATGACTAGAAATCATTCCTAAGTGCCTCTAGTAGCTAGTGGGCATCCCCAACTATAAATAGGAAATTGTGGGCTTCATCCCAGGTTTTCTCCTTCATGCTATTCAAGCTCCTAGCTATATTTGAGTGCATTTTATCCACTAGAGACCCTTTATCGCTCTTTTTTACACACAAAAAATGTCATTACGAGTGGGATAGGTTATGTGTGAGAGACCTACTCCATTGCACTCTTGTAAAGCTCTCAGATCTTCCCTTTCCCAACCCCTTTCTAAAGAGCAAAGTTGGTGAAATCTTCTCTAAGGTAAAGGATGAAGATCCTTGAGAAGAATGGGTGATTCCCTCAAGGCATAAGACTTATTTCAAGAAAGTGATCTCCTTGGTGAAGGTGTCCAGCTCCTTGCAAAAGTGTGTAAGTCCTTGAAAAAGTTGAAGACTCTTTCTCAAAGGATATGTAAGACCGTTTAATGTTTATTAGATCCTTTTGATCCTTAAAAAGGAAGGCTAGGTATCGTTACCCTGCAAAAGGAATGTCTTATTGTATGTCTTATAAAGGAATATATATATGAAAATGGTTGTAAATCCTAGGGCTTGACCTCTCTAGGTAGTTGATAGACTTTCTCATAGTTTGTAGAACGGAAGCGCTCTATAAAGCTTGTTATTGATCTTACTCAATCTCTCTCATCCTTTATATGTTTGTTTAGTTGCACTCAAATTTCATATTTGTGATCCTATTTTTTGAAATACCTTGAAGACCTAATAACATGAGGCAGCGGTATGTGTTTCCATATTTTGATTATGATCTAGTATGTTTTTGTTTTTCTTGCTTCTATTTGTCCTTGCTTGGTGGTTACTTGTGTTGTTTGTGCCTATGGATAAGACATGTGTTTTATCTATTCTACCCCCATCCTTTTTGAAATGACAAAGGGGGAGAGAGAAATGAGAGGTCAAGTACTATAGGTACTACGTAGGAGAAATGAGCTCAAGTACATATTGGATTGTGATTTGTTTCTAGTTATTCCTCTGAAATAGTATGTGACTATGTAAGAGGACCCAGAGTATATATGTGCTATGGTAGATTTTTGGAGAAACTAAAAATGTAGGGAAAGGTGCTCATGAGTTGGGGGAGAAATTTCTATTGTTCGTTAATTTATCCCCTTACAATTCACACGGTAAAAGTTTAAATTATAAATCATTTTCAACATGTTAAGGAATGGTTTGTCATCTTCAAAAAGGGGGAGAATGTTGACCTAACAGTTATACATTTTCCATATTTTGATTGTTGACTTAACCATTCCATTTATATGTATCTAATATGTCTATCTGAGATTGATTTCAGGCATTAGGTACATGAGAAGGAACAATTCAGTCAAGCCCTAGCTTGATCAAGTTCAAGTCAAAAGCAATACAAATGCACTTTTGTGGGGAATGCCCTATATCACTTAGGATAGTTTTTAATCATTTGTATTGATGCTATAACTTGTAACTAAGATGAGAAAAAATCAAGAGCACTTAATTTGAATATTTAAGCACTTTAATGACATTTTCCAATATGCATCACAAATTATTGTATCAACTGAGTTTCCATTTCAAAAACTCGACCGATGCCTAGGATGGGTCTTGGCAAATGCTTGGGTTCGGCCAAGTTTTTCCCAGATCAAAATTGACTAATACCCTGCACTTCCAAATTAGATTTAAGGGATCAGCCAAGTTTCATCCAGGATAAACTTGATCGATGCTTCAAATTTTATTTTCGCATAGTGCAATCGGATGAGTTACCTTTATTGAAACTCGACCGACTGTAATGTATGGAGTGTGCAGAAAAAGTGATTCTAGTCATTAGAGTGTTGCAAACATCAAAAATAGATCCATTGCAATGCCTCAAACGACTGGAAATCATTTCTAAGTGCTTCTAGTTGCTATTGGACATCCCCAATTATAAATAGGACTTCTTGGGCTTCATCCCAAGTTTGTTCTTTCATGCTATTCAAACTCCTAGGTATAGTTGAATGATTTTTTCCACCAAATCCCCTTTCTCTCTTGTTCTTACACATCAAAACATAAGTATGAGTGAGATAGGTTATGTGTGAGAGAGTTACTCCACTATACTCTTCTAAATCTCTCAAATACATCCCCAACTATAAATAGGACTTCTTGGGCTTCATCCCAAGTTTGTTCTTTCATGTTATTCAAGCTCCTAGTTATAGTTGAGTGATTTTTTCCACTAGAGCCCCTTTCTCTCTTGTGCTTACACATCAAAACATCATTATGAGTGAGATAGGTTATGTATGAGAGAGTTACTCCATTGTACTCCTGTAAACCTCTCAAATCTTCCCTTTCCCAACCCCTTTCTAAAGAAAAACGTTGGTGAAGCTTCTTCAAGGTGAAGGAGAAGGTGAAGGCTGAAGATCCTTGAAAAGAGTGGGTAATTCCTTCAAGGCGGAAGACTTGTTGCAAGAAGGGGAGATGCTTGGTGAAGGTGTCCAGCTCCTTGGAAAAGTGGGTAAGCCCCTATATAGGTTGAAGATTCTTTCTCAAATGATAGGTTAGACCTTGTAAGGTTCATTGTCTCCTTTTGATCCTTAAAAAGGAAGGTTAGGTATCCCTGCCCTACAAAAGGAAGGTGTTATTGTATGTCTTATAATGGAATATAAGTATGCAATGGTTGCGAAATCCTAGGGCTTGACCTCTCTAGGTAGTGGATTGACTCTATCCTAGTTTGGAGAATGGAACCACTCTACATAGCTTGTTCTTAATCTTATTCAATCTCTCTCATTCTTTCTATGTATGTTTTGTTGCACTCAAATGTCATATTTGCAATCCTATTAGTTGAAGTAACTTCAAGGTCTAATGAATTTGGCTTTAAGTGTTTTTATCTCTATTCACTCTCCTCTAGAGCCTATTGATCTGACAACTTATAGATTTAAATATTATCTCCTATCTTCCTCATCGGATGAAGGTATGCATTGAAGTCTCCTACTGTATGGAGTGGGACTTGAGAGGGGATCCACTATCTACTTAATTTTAGGAGTAAATTTATCTATTACAAACACCCTCAAAAGGTATGCTTGAATAGGTGTAAATTTTGTTCTCATTTCTCAAATGATGGTATGTAAAATAACCATATGGGAGCAGCAGAAAAAAAAATTCAATACTATATTAAATTTTACAAAAGTACATGATCATATCCTACATGAGGTTTATATGAAAGTTGTAACATAAGGAGAAAAGTAGAAGTATATCCAAGTGTCTCAAGTCTATCTCTCAAAGGGCACCGCCTAATATGTTCATGTCACCATGTCAAATCTTTTAATTCCTACACCTGGGGTTGAAAGCACACCCCAGAAAAGAATATAAAATAGAAGTTATCAGCAAAACGTTGGTATGTGCATATAAAATATGGATTGATCAACTTAAGGAAAAAGCACATTAAATATAACAAGGCTTCCCATTGAATAGGAAAGAACCACCCAAGTGGGTATCAAAAGAATGAGAATTGCAATAAGATCATAAATAATAAGAATACTTTCCATTAAATAAAATATAAGAGTTGTGCCACAAAAGCATACAAACAATTAATGAAACAAAACCAATCCCAATAATATTCAACATGCATGCATGTGAGATAAGAATAGAACTTGTGTGATATAAATAAACAATGGTTCCCAAATATATATAAAGTATGGGCACAAAACATGGGTATGGGGCACAAAACCTCCATCCAAAAAATATGAGATGGGCATAAAATGCAAAAACCAAGGTACTTATACTACTCTAGGATACTAAATCACAAACATGAAAAATGTAGAGGTAAGTAAAAGTTCAGTCATAGAAGTAGAAATAAAGAGATTTTCATCACATAAATGGACAGAATAAAACATCCACCACAAAAGTGGGAAAATTAGGGTTCCATCTGAAAACCGAGAACAACATGGCTTATCTTTCACAAATAGGTCTCAACAAGAAGTAAAGTATAATTTAAATGTCCAACATGGATCAATATTTCAAAGTCATTAAGATTAGACCCAAAAGGTCATCAAGTCAAGAAAGAGAAAATTCATCACCAAAATTCCTCAAAGAGTCTCAAGAGATAGAGAGAGAGAGAGTAAAGAAAGTAATTTCTCAATTTGACTCATGGGGGTGCAACATACCTCACATGAAGTCTACATACTTCTAAGGTCAAAATCATAATTCTATCTAAATCCACGAGCAACCTATTAAAGACATATATGAGATAAGGGTTAGGTTTATATTAATTGTATAAACCCTAAAAGTTTCCTTTTATTATAATGAAATGGGTTATCAAAACTACACAACTTTATAGGTTACATTTTTCTGAGTTCATATCATATGTTACATTATATTTCTGACTTACACATTAATCGATATGGATTTTCAAAATATTAATTAAGGAAAATTCATATAAATCATATACTTATAAGACTAGATTTAGGCAATGAAATTGGTACCATTGTGTATATTATAATTTTCTAAATTCAAAACATAATTATTTTATATTTCTGGCTTCTATATTCTTAGTTTTGAATTGACACATTCTAACCAATCAGAAAATACAAAAATCCACGTCTGCATGAAATATCCCCAACCATGGGAGTGGTCTTCATTAGGTTGGCCCAATTAGAGTCAGCAAAGTGGTTGGGTCCTGCAACATGCTAGGAACACAATTTAGAGCGAGGGAATATCACAACCAAAACTATTGTAGTTAAAAATTTACAAAAACACCCTTCGACCATACAAAAAAAGAAAGGGCAATGTAGGGGCTCATATGGAAACATACATGAAGGATAGCTCTTCTTCCGCTTTTGCAACCCAAAATGGGGAAGGCTTAGGGAACGTTGACCAAAAACTAAGAACAGAGCCTCCTCTAATTACACTGCACCATCTTCCACAATTCAAAGAAATGAAATGGTACCAGTGACTTCCTTAGACCGAACCAGACTCAATAAGTCCAATCTAGGGCTACCTCAGTAGTTGGAACACCATGGTGTCTACCACAATAACCAACAACAAAGCTGGAGGTGGGGTTGAATATAGAGGATTGTGTGAAAAACCAAGAAGATACCCGACATTGAGGAACCATGACAGAGCCAAAGGAGAGAAATTTGTGCAAGATTGAACCCCAATATCAAAATCCCATCGAAACCACAGTATAGATCAATGAAGCTAAAGATAAGGGGGAATGTCAAAAGTGGGTATATACCTATAGTTGTGCAGAAGCAAAACCACAGGTAGCTTCAAGGACAATTGTGAACATCATGGCATTTCCGTGCACTGGAGATGCAAGGAGAACACTAATAGATTTCACCTTGTTCAACCCCAAAGATTGGTTCAGGGAAGGTACACAAACAACAACCCAGATTGAAACCCTATAGAAGAGTTGATAGACCTATCATGAAGGTCTATTGGTGATGAATTGATCAGGGAAAGCGTATCGTGGAGAGCCCCAAATATGTTGAGAGGGTGAAGGAGAAGGGGCGTTGCCCTCCAGATATATATATATATATATATATATATATATATATATATATATATATATATAGTGCCTGGATTAGGGTTTTTGGATGCAAATTATTTCAGTAATTCAAAGAAGAAGAAATTATGGTGTTTCATAAACTACAGGGAGACAAAACTCTTACAACAAATATTGTTGCTTTCCTGGTTTGGAGAACGCGAAAAGAGAAGGGAGGAAGAAGATCCAGATATCGCATGATCCAAATCATACGACCATGAAAGAAATTGAAATTTAGTAAAGATAGGAAACTAGGCATGACATTCAAATGCACCTAACACATAACAATCTGATAAACATTTGAAAATTTGAAATATTAAATGTATTTCATTTAAATACTTATGTATTTATTTCCTAGATCCATTTGAGGGTCCAAACAAGTTCCAAAAGATATGAAACTTGGCATCCAAACTAACTAGGACATGAAGAATCTATTTTTGGCATCACATTTTCCTATTGCACTTTCTTACTATTTTATTTTATATTTTTGGTTTGAAGTTATATTCTCTCTACTTAATATAACTAGGATAGAAAAGATTGTCCATTTAATGAGGAAATTCATTCACATACTAATTTTGGTATGTAGAATTCAAATTTTGGGTTTTATTTCCACTTCTAAAGACATTTAATAATCTATTTAACACTTTTGGTCTGTTCTTCTATTTACTTTATAAAATGAAATTAGGATAGTTATTATTGTTCAAGTATTGTGAAACTTGGCACCCGAGCTAATTGGGACCAAAGGAACACGTCTTTACCATTATATTTCACTTTTGAGATTTCTTCATATGAGTTATGGCACATTAGAATTTTTAGCCCATTACCATTATATTTATCAAAATATTATCTATTTATTATCAATATTTACTTAATTGAGTCCTATTATGTTCAATTTATTTCTAAAAATTTATATTATATTATTATGCACAAAATTTCATACTTTAACAAATTTAGTCCATTAATTCCACTTTAACTTAGATGCTTGCACATAAAAATTATTTTTTATTCTAATGCATGTTTCAAGTAATTTATTCCTCATGTTTTTCCATTATGTGGATGTTAGTTAGCAAAAAAAACATCTAACATATTTCATGAATTTACTTACATGTTAAGTCATAATTAAGGTATAATGTAAGTATGAGTGTATGATGTGCATTGCCACTTAATATGATATGTGCATTTAACATTATTAAGGTATAATTTTATCCTTGTTTGGTCATATCTAGGGGACCAAGCTTAATATCCTTCTAATCATGTAATAGGGTAAGATCCTAGGTTTCAGTATGTTACACCTACCACTAGCTAGGTCAAGTCTATGATTTGAACTAGGATGCACAATTGATTCCATAACAGTGTCTCCCATGTCTTAACGTTCTCCCAGACACCATAGTAAGCCATCTTTGATTGTCAATCTTGCAGTGTATAAACTACTTATGACTTGACATTATCTTGATTTTATGTATCCCTCCTTTCCAGAGCAGCCAAACTCCCCTTGAAAATCCTAGGGCCTTGACTCTATGAAAATTTGAGAATCCCAAGTTTTTTATGATATGATCCATGTTCTCTCCACTTGTTTGTGGTTCAAATAAGGCCAACATGGATACTCTCTACTTAACTACCAATTCCTTCATCATATTTTGGGTATTTGAATGGCAGATATCATGTGTGTTCCATGCAAGTATTGTCATAAGGAAATCAATTTGGGGGTTCCTTTTTTCCATTTGCCTCCTCCTCTAATTCTTGTGCATATGTCTGCTTCCCTCTTTTCCTTGAATAAGATAGGATACTATCATTAATATTAAGTACTTTCCAATTTCATAAATAGATCCCCACACTATTGTTTCCTTAAAAACTCCTTGTATGAAACATAGGTGTCCCCCTTCTCCTCCTTGAACTCCCCCAAAGTCAAATGGGTTGTGTTGGTTCACCCTCTCCTATGTAGTTTCGTCACCTATCAGGATGACTACTTAGTGACGCGTCCCTAACTCCTTGTTTCCCCCATGTTTTCAGTGTTAGCATGCCCCCTCCTTACTCCTCCTATTGCCTCCACCCCCTTGTCTACATTGGTGGTCGTATTTGTCTCCTCATATGATCTCATGTTACTTATCATACTTATTTTCCTCTCACTCTAGTCTATTCTTCCACCTACATTTCCTTTGTCCCCCTGCACCTCTTCACTATTAGTGATCTCATGGATTTTGTTATCTACATCATCCAAATCTAGAAATTTGTTCTGAGTATGGATTTGGTTATTGCCTCTGACCCGGACATATTTTTTTTCTTCTTAGGTACCAGTTGTGCATGTATTCCTTTGGTGAGTCCCTCCTTTCTTTGTGATTAGTTGCGGAGGCCCTCCATTTGTCTCTCTGTACTGGTCTGAAATGGGCTTTTTCATGTCAGGTTCATCGGAAAATCCTTCTTAATATGTCCTACTTTCCCACATTACATGTAGATGAAGGGAATGTCTTCGTATTGGATTGAATAGTGCTTCCTTAGAATTGAAACCATAGGTGTAAGAGGTTTTCTTAGCTTAATTTTCATCATAATTATCACAAATCAACCTCACCTCTGCATAATGGTATTCAGGTCTACTTTAATCATCCTTCGTGTTGTGTTACCCACCTCCTTCAAGAATCAATCATGTAAAAATGAAATGGGATATTAGGGATTATTATCCACACCACCATATTTTATGGACACAACTTGTCTGGTGAGAACCAAGGGTTCACCTTTGGACTGAGAGATAGGACCCAAACAGTGGCCATGGTCCCCCTATGAGCGCCTAGATATTTCCTCTTCCTTTTGTAACTGAACAAAGTAGTACTCAGTATCTAGATCTATTATATTGAATCCCTTGTTTGGATTCCATAAAAGTCAAATCTTATCCCTCACCATCAGGTACTCGATCTCTTTCAATAGGAGCTTGACAACTACATCATATTTCTATGGATCCACAAGGTTATGAAGAGCTTCTTGTCTGATGTCAGAGGTGGGTATGCCATCGACCAATGATGATGAGATGCCTTTTGATTTTAGTTGAATACTCATATCCTTCACACTATGTTAATATAGTCGTTCTACTCTATTTCTGGTTCGTTGACAACATCCTTGTAGGATACCTTCTCTCGTCCTCCTACATTCTGAGTCGATTTTGATTCATTTTCTTAATTCATGGACTTCACCAAATTTGAGAAGTTTTCACCCGTGTTCCAGATTCCTTCCACTTCCATATCGTTAGGGTTCAAATTTTCACAAGCATCGTGAAACTCATTAGGACTTCAAGATCTAGATCCTTATTCCTCGTACACCACATGTATTCCTGAATCCCCTAACATGGTAGATCCCTATCTTGGTCTTCTTGGGTCATTGTCATCAGCTAGTCGCAAACCCTAACTTTCCATGTAAGTCAGCATTCACTTCAGAGAGACTCATCGTGCTTCTTGAACAAAATGCAAAGCATTTTATTCTTTATAATTTTAATTACAAATTAATCTTTCTTTATTTTAATAAAATAAAGGTGCACAGTTGATGATTCTATTTTAATTGGACTTTTTGTTGAGAAGGTCGGATTATCCCAAAGCCCAAACAAAATTTTTCATCCCCTATGTTGCACTCTTTTTTATCTCTCTTTGATATAGTTGCTTCAAACACTTCCAGAGTGGGGATCTTCATCCCTAGCTAGTCATTGTTGTCATTTTACCATCTTACCTAAGGACATATCTTCCTTATCCTCTAGTCATGTCTAGAATATTTCAAAAATAAAGGGATATAAGACTCTCTTTCTTTATGTGTAATCTACATGATTGCTCCTTTCATATCATAACATGTTTAACTGATTTTTGTCCATCAAATGAATGAAATTAGCACTTATGGTCTCCATACATATGCAGTCTCACCAAAATGAGCATATGTTTCACAACTTCTTTTGTTACTCTTATGTTGTTACACACTCATGCATGACAATAATGACGATGACATAGCTTGAATTGATGGTTACATATGATCCTTTATTGATCCTAGTGGGTCATGGACTATGAAACTTGTCATTTTTCTGACGTTTTTGTTCCATGTCAGACTTAAACTTTCAGTTTCTTGTCATACCTCTACATAATTAACCAATCACACTTCTAGTTTCTCTCCCACACACGTGCACCATCCCCACTCCCCAGTACTATTTGAGTTAATTTCATGCCCTACTAATGCAATATCCTTTCTCCTGTGGTATATAATTAACTCTTATCATGTTGTAGGGAAGCTGGAAGAAAATCCTAGTGAGACAAAGCTCCAAATTCTCTCCAAGAACCATCCACCTATCACTGCACTGGTTTGTCGATCAGAGGCTTCCCTTGGATATCATCAGAACTACTCTCTCGAGCATCAGTTGCAACCACGACTACTGCACTCCAGACCAGGAATAGGGCACAAAAGGGAGAGTGACATCCTCATGTTGTTAGGTTGTAGTAGGATTCATGGTAGTCTACTAGCACCACCCACACAAAACATCACAAAAGGTGCATCTGCTCTGCTTATCGAAAAACTCTCCAAAAAAATACCACTAACAGCTATGGTGCTCGAAACACATTAGTAGCCCCTTTCATAGACTTAGTACTCACTACAACAACATATTAGAGAAATACCAGTCACTTCATGTCCAGGAAAGAACTGACAGCAAAAACTGGCTTTAAGAGGGCTTGAAACAACAACATTGATAGCCAGCTCAACTGCACCACACAAAATCTACCATTTACTCGCCATGGTGGCAAAAACAGCTGAAGAATACTGCATAAAACATTAGGGTGGCACCGTGTAGACCGCTGATACATCCGACCATCTTGCCTCCCAATATGAGAATAGAAGGAAACCTTAGTGTCACATTGAGTAAAAGAAAACATCTTTAAAATAGGAACAAAACCACCCTAAAGTAGAGCATATAAAATAAAGAAGAAAACCACTCAAGCTAAAACACACTTCTCTAACACTAAAGATCTAGCAATGACTACTCACTTCCCATACATGCACTATCCACTTGACGAACCTGCCAACCACATCTTTGTATAGCTTCCTAGGGCATGGAAATACCATGAATTTGACCTTCCTCTAGGTGTTAACAATGTGAAGATGGGACACAAGAGCTTCAAATTAGTCATTGACTACAATAGAAATCAAACATCTACATTGTATATGGATAGGAAAAGATGATATCCTTCTTAAAGCTCAAAAGAGAGTGCACTATCTTCATCTGCCCCATAGCAGACAAAATCCTAATGGCATGGGTCACAAACCTCAACAATGAAACCCCGATAGAGTTGTACTCCTTCTTATTCACACCATATTACATTGTATCTACGAGCATCGACTTTTTGATCATCTCTTTGTTCCATAAAAGCACCAACCAAAGATGGGAACAAGAATAAATCCCATTGATATCACCTCGTCTCCAACAGCTCCAACACACTTAGAGGAGGAAGACACAGCAACATCAGCACAAACCCAAACTACCATTGCAGACAGGTATGAATACAATAGCTCCCCTAATGTAACTATAACTTCTATCAAGACAACATCCAAAATTTCAAAATACCATCTAAATACCGTATCAACATTTTTGAATTCATACAAACTAAACTTGCCACCCCTTAGTAATATCACAGCTACCAACCTTTCCACTTCCACCTCAAAAACAACACATATTCAAATGGTTGGAAGCCCTATCTCCATCGACCCCAATTTTGAGCCATGTGATGTACCAGATGCTTTATCATAAAACATTCTAAGTCCCAATGCAATGCTTCACCATGCTGCTACATCTGCAACCGCCATGGACATCTCTCTTACAAATGCCCCCATCACCCTGGTCATTCCCAAGGTGTCCACGAAACTTTCTACATCAAAAAGGAAACCCCCCATACAAATACTACATTTACTGATAGATCACAACTCTTCAGAAGATTTGACAAATCTAATCAGAGCCCAAAGCCCTATGACAACTCAATTATCACCCAAAACCCTTTTTCATGTCTTCATATCCCTGAGCCAAATGCTCTCCCACCCCACCTTTCTCATGCAATGTCCAACAACCTATTATAAAACCCCTCACTCCACAACCTCAAGATCCTACAAAACCCACATCATCAAACCTTCACCATCCTTAGACCCCTTTATCGCATAAACATACACATGCTCTTAGATCCCCCATCAATATGGAACTTGTTATACATATTGATAGGGGATTTCCCAATGACCTCCCAGCAAACTCCATGAGACTGTTGATAGCATTCACCAGTAGGAGCATCCTAGTCACTATCACAAACAATATTGACAATAACACCGTCAATGTTCTTGACGTCACAAGAGTGGTCGCTCTTCTTCTCCCTGAATATACAATCCTCAAGCCTAAGATCATATCTCCTTCTCAGCTTGTTTGTTATTTCCCCGAAGGCACAAAATTGAAACATCTGTTTGGCCAAGTCATGATAATCCCATGTGGTACTAGTTTTGTCTAAGAAAATATCACCCGCTGGACACCTAAACAAGGATCCTCGTTGGATGGGTCTGGAGGATCGGGTTGGGTTGCCATCAGGGACCTACCTTCCAATCTTTGGGAGATTGAAGTATTCAAAGCCATAGCACATTCCATTGGAGACACTCTCTAGTTCGTTAGTCGTGACACACTTTAGCCCACCTAGTACATCAAAGCCTACTATGTTTTCTCTGTCAAACAAGCCATTATACTTCCTACCTTTATGATAATAAAATTGGGGGGAAGATCTACAAAATTAAGCTAACGGCTGGAAACCCCACTGTCGTCACAACTACATTCACAGATTTCATCCTCCATCTTGGTATTGTCGACCAACGCCAAAAATCCTTCACCGTTACCAGGAAACCTTCTTACATAAACATGGTTTGGGAAAGAAAAAACTCTACTACCATGTCCCTAGAAGACACAAGCCTATCCATGAATGACAAGAAGCCCATAACAACATCTGCATCTATTGACAACACCCAACAGCTCCCTCTAAAACTCCTTTGTACCCTTCCCTTTCCACAACAATGATACTGAATCCACTACTATAATTGATTCAGATATTGTTTAGAAACTAAAAATTTCTATCATTGATGAAATACAATCATCACAGAGTCCACAGCAGAAAAACAAGCGAAAATCTCTCTCTACAATTCAATCTATCAAACCACTACCGACCACACCAGAGGGACAAACCTGAAGAACCTACTTTGCCTCAATAAGAACCAAGTACATCCTCAGAACATGCATCTTTGTCTCAAAAAAACTCTCATTTGACAAATGTTGATATTACACTTTCTACGAATAGTTATAACCATATTGATAATATAAAGGATACATCATCATGGACAAATATTAATCTTTTACAAATTTTGCTGATAAGATGTGTATAACCTTTGTTAATGAAACTCTGGCCCATAATGCCCATGATGATATGGAAAAAAATTATGAATTGGAGAAATATAGAAACATCCACGATACTTACACAAGCCTAGAAAATTTACAGTTGCTCTGGTTAGAATTGAGCACTATTTTCTATCTTTTGTTTGTGCCACAAATGAAGATCACATCCTAGAACGTCTACGGTGCATCTAGTCTTTATAGAAGAAAAGAAATCAGTAAACACATCTATAGAAACAACATTAACATTATCACCATCTAGGAAACAAAATCCACACTCTCACCATTTGCACTGAAAATCATGGGTGGAAAACACATGATCACTTGGCACCACATCCCCCCGAAAGGTGTCACATAACCATTCTTACCCCAATCCCAATCCCACTACCTAGACAGTGGTAAAAGCATTGAAGCGCATGTTCTTGAGTGGCCTGATAGGATCGCACACACTGGCATATACAATAAGAAATAATAACTCATAAAATAATAGATTGAAAGAAAAAACTAACCCAAAATAGGAGATGTTGTAGAATATCCTTTTCTTCAGAGTATATCAAGTGCAGAAGCGATCTAGTCAATGTTCCATTTGTTTTCCCAAAAATTAAGAAAATTAAGACACAATCATGCAATTGCACAGTACGCTATCAAAATCAAGTAAAATAGTTTATGGAAAAATTGTACACTTGGCATGACTTATATTAAAGAAGTATAAAAAATGATTTTCCAAATCCAACATTTATTTTACAATATGTTTATTTCAAACAATTCAATTTTTATTTTGAGTTCAAATTAAGTTGTTTTGAGAAGCATGCTTATATATTTTGTGTGGCTCCATAACCCCAACAAGATGGGGGAGTTCACCATGCTCCTTCTCTCCATATGAGGTAGGAGGTCGATTGTCATATACAAGATTCAATATCATTTGACAGCTACAAGTTCCACCCTCTGAATGAGGAGGTCACTTGTACTCAATATCAATATTACCAACATCAATATAGAGGTAGTCATAATGGCCAATATCATTATGTTTTCAAGTTTGTATCAAAATATAATATAAGAAAAATGGAAGCCTAATCAATATGGAACAATAGTTTAACCAAGTATATAGCCAAGTACACAATCAAGAGATAAATAAAAGGTATCTTTAATACAACCAAGGAGGAGGTATAATAGTGTACCTTTTACTGAAGATTTCGAGTACAGATCAACAAGTAGTAGGTCGACCCTTCGAGTCAGATCCTAAAACACAATATTTGGATCAAGGGTCAAGATCATGATATTTGAAGATCACGTTTCAATATTCAGGGTTACACTTTCGAATTTCAACCTTAGGGTTAGGTCATCTACATATAATCAACCAAAATTTCAATATGTCCAACATTATTTCAAGTGTCAAGCATTTTTTTGAGTATGAATGACCTACATAGGTTTCCTAGGATCATATGTGTTAACCCTAATTTTATGATCATTATCCAAGTCAACATTACATTTCAAGAACATCAACATGATACTTAGCATAATTATAATTCAAGATTAGTTTGATAAAATTAAACTCATGGATTATACATATAACCAAGGATTTTACAAGATTTAGATCCATTATATAATATTAAGGTTAATCCTTATTTCAAGGTGCATAATTCGTATTCTAGAGTATATGAGTCACAAGATCATATCTAAACTCATATTTAGTCAAGTTTGGTTTTAAGATGATCATTAGAGTCAGAATTAGGGTTTCTAAAAGATTAAACAACATTATTGAGCCATATGAAAAAATAAATGAGCAAGAGTTTAAGATCTAGGGATATTAGTGAAAATAATTTGGAATTAGATTTCAAATTTGTTTTTAAATGATTCATTGATTTTTCTAATCAAAATCGACTATTTATACATAATTTTTGGAGCTAGGATGCATTTTCTATGATTTAAATAAGTTTTAACCATTTAATGAAATTTCGAGTAGAGAAGGGAAAAAATTACCAAGAAAAGAAAGGTCACAAAAAACACAAGTCGTTGGATTAAACGATCGGACAGCCAAGATGACTCCACACAAGCATTGCGGCTTGCTCACTTAGTGGTTCGGTTCAATGTGGGTTCGCGGTTCAATCTTTCGATTTGGCCGGTTCAGCCCATGATTTAGTTGGATCTTTGGCCCGAATTGATTATCTTTGATCGGGCGGTCTACGCCCATCTTTCCCCTTCTAGTAGTCGTGTGAGTATCGTAGAGCCACGGTGGAGGAGGTTTGTCTGTGCTAGCGGAGAACAGAGTAGGGGGCGATGGAGGGCAGCGAGGGTGCCGTCCAGATCCGTCAAGGCCTCACGAAGTGAATGGCAGTAGCTATTGGGGGTGAGAGACCGTGATTGTGGAATGCAAAAAAGGGCTATGCGGCAATGCCACACTGGTAGAAGAAGGAGGGTGAGGAAAATAGGGCATGATTTGGGTTCGAGTGAGCATGAAAACAAGGTTTTATCGCATGGGATGGTGAGGGCGGTATCTTGGGGACTTTTTGATAGCACTAGGATTAGGTTTAGGGCTTGATCGATCCTTGGTGGTGTTGGATAAATTAGACATTATTATAATCCCTTTGTTTTGATGATGACAAACATTTCATTCTTGTAAATCTAACGCGTTACTTGAGTATTGCAGGAACAAAGTGGATGACACAACTTGGAAGATCTATACGCTAAAAAATGTTTTATTTCATGATTGTAATCAAACGTAAAAACTTGTACAAATATATAATATACAAGTACTTAGATATCATGTAAATCAAGCGTTTAGATCTTCCCTAGACAATCACAATACTTAGATAGGTCATCCCCTACAATAGTGTCACAACTGCACACTCATACACAGACTTAGTACTTAGTTTAAAATATTGAAACATGGTTATTCTCGGTCGACAAACTTCTCAACCGAGACACTTTCGGTCGATAAACGCTTCGATCAAGAATGACCCAAATAGCCGTTAGACACAGCAGACAAAGTAGTTGGGAGTTGGATCAGAACATTACTACAGACAGTCCCTCGGTCGACAAGTCCTCGACCGACTAGTACTCTCAGTCGACAAATCTTTGACCGAGAATGTCTCTATCTACACTTTTCAGAATTAATTAACTAGTCGTTGTTAAAGCAACTAATGGTTACCTAACGGCTAGTTGAGCACTAAGAACCCCCTAGAAAGTGTCCAGAACGTCCTTAAGCATTCATAGGACATTCCTATAAATAGGACAAGCCTTAGGACACCCTATACACACTTGTGCAACACTTAATCATATACTTGCAATTGGCTATTCATTCTTGTGAGCAATTGAGCAACTTCAACATTGGCTATTCATTTCCATTGCTCTAAGTTCGTGTCCTATAGGCTAGAATCTCCTACCCACTGCACAAATACTTCCATATACATTGGTTAGGAGATCAAAACGCTTGATATAGGAAATCAAGCCTTGTGCTACAACGGTATTGTAATTTCTCTTTTTCCTTCTTGTTCTTTTATACCTTTTGCACTCTCCTTGCTACTCCTAGGGTTGGAGGCTGTGGATTGGAGAGGGTTTGTCTTATCAGGTGGAGAAGGGTCTTCTCGGTGGAGAATGTGGACTTTGGACTACTTCAAGAAGGTTTTTTCAATGGGAAGATACTTCAAGAGGAAGGTTACTTCAAAGGGGAGCTTGAGGTTACTTCAAGGAATGCTGCTTTGAGGTTGGTGAGACTACTTCTAGGTGAAGGCTGTCTGGAGGGTTTGGTGAAAGTGTTGTAATTTTATGTAACATCTTTGCGAGGTAATAAAATTAAATACTTTCAAAATCCTAGTTGGGAAAACAACCGGGTAGTGGATTGACTGCCTTAGTATTTGCTAAGGTTGGAACCACTCTAAATCCTTGTCCCCTTGTCCAATATTTTTGTGGTTGCTTGCTTTGGTTGAATTATTTATAAAATATCCATAAAACCCTATTCACCCCCACCTCTAGTGATTTATCAATTGGTATCAGAGTAGGGCTTCAAGGAACTCTAACAAAGTCTTGAAGAATGGGTGATGGGGTACTTAACAACCTCAACCTAGAAGGGACACTCGTGGCTAGACCTCCACCTTTTGATGGAACTAAGTACACCTACTGGAAAAGGAGGATGCAATTCTACTTCCAAGGAATTAGCTGGGATCTATGGAGAATGGTATCAAATCCATATGAATTCCCTCAAACAGAGTATGCAACTTGGGATGCTAATACGGTAAGATCATCCCAAATGAATGCAAAAGTTGTAAGTATACTCTATTGTTCAATTTCTGTTGGTGAATTCAATAGAATATCAAATTGTAAAATGGTATATGACATATGGTATAGACTCTCTATAACATATGAAGGAACTGTTCAAGTTAAGAATTCTAAAATCGGAATGCTTAAGCAAAAATTTGAATAGTTTCTTATGGATCAAAATGAGTCTATTAGTGAAATGTATGCAAAATTCTCTTCTATTGTGAATGGTTTAAATCATTTAGGTAAAGTAATTAGCGAAGAAGATCAAGTTTCAAAAATCCTTAGATCTCTTCCTCCCAAATACAAGCCTAAGGTGACTGCTGTTGAAGAAGCAAATGATCTCACCCGGCTAAGGATGGAACAACTTATTGGCAACCTAGAAGCACATGAGGAAACTTTAGAAGAGGAAGAAACACGAGAACGTGAACTTCAACAAGGGACAAAGAAGGATGTTGCATGCAAAGCATCAACCAAGTCAGTCATGATACAAGTGAAGATGATAGTGAAGAAGAAACTCTCATTGTAAATGGTAAGCAGTATAAAAGTTTTAAAACTAACAAAACTTATAGTATTTCTTCTTCCAGGTGCTTTGAACGTGGCAAAAATGGACACATGAAAGGTGATTGTCTGAAATTCAAGAAAGGAAAGAAATCATCTCACAAAAAGAAAGAAAGAAAGAAAGAGCATATAAAGTTGCATGGGATGATTCAAGTGATGATAGTGATGATGGAAAAGAAGAAGTAGAATGTCTTATTGCTACAAAAAATGAAGAAGAAGAAGAGGTAAGTCTTTTTTATCTACCAAAAGAAGATCTAATTGCTAGTCTTCAAGATACACATGAAAAATATATTGAGTGCAAGAAGAAATTTAAGAAATCAAATAAAGAGTTAGATGCTAAACTTCTTACTCTCACATCTGAAAATGAAGATTTCAAAAAGGGTATTGAAGATTATGATATTAAGCTTAAATATGTAGAAGCAAATTGCAATCTTCTTTTCCTAGAAAAGTTAAACTTGCAAACTCAAGTAAATGATCTTCAAAGACAATCTATTTTGTGTACACATCTAGATTATGATATTATTGTGAAAGAAAGAGATTCTTTATTATCTAATCAAGATCAAGCAAAATTAGATATCAAGAAGAAAATGGATGAGATTATGAAGTTACAACAAAAAGTGAGTAGCTTGAGTAACAATAATATTCTTGATAATATCTTAAATGATTCTTATCGTCAAATTGGAAGGAGAGGACTAGGTTATAAGACTAAGGGAAAATCTTATCAAAAACCTAGTTGGAGAAGGACACAAGTGCTAGAGAATCAATCCATGTATGTACCCAAGAACAACTCAACTCCTAGAAAGAGAAATGAGATTGACTCTATTAGTTGTCATTATTGCTTGCGGCTTGGACACTACTCTTTTTCATGCCCATACAAGAAAAGGAATGATGATCTAGCTTGGGTTCCTAAAACTTAGAGGTTTAAATTTGACTAGTTGAGATTTGACCTAAACTGATTCTTGATATACAAATGACATATATCAACACAATCGAGCTTTAACTTTCATATTCTTGTTTTACTTGGAAACAATTACTGAAAACAGTTCTGAAACAGTACAGAAACATTCTCAGTCGAGAAATTGTTCGACCGAGAACATTGTTGGTCGAGAAATAGTCAACCGAGCATGTTACTGTTTTCAAGTTTACAACAAATCTGATAAAACCTATACAAACAGCAGCATTCTCGGTCAAGAAAAATGTCGATCGAGATAAATTCGGTCGACAAATAGTTCGACCGAATCAAGTTCTGCTGAACCTGTTTTCAATTAATCTAGTTTGCTATCAATTTATTATTAATGATTGATTTAATATGCAAATCAAGAATAAATCTTGGAGACCATCTTTGAAACAAGACATATTGATCTTTTTGCATCATGAATTAAGGTATAACATTATGAATATGAAATCCTTAAACATATTGCAAAAGTGTTATATGAAGACTGATTTTGAACAAACCTTATTCATTGATTGAAAAAGTTTATTAAGCATGTTTAGTTACATGATTTGTCTTAAAATTGAAAACTTATGAAACTGAATGAGATTATTTTGGTTTATTCTCTACATGGTTTGGCTTAAAACTGAAAATATTAACAATGATTAGTTTAATCAAGGAAATTATTGTTCTATCATAATCCACATGGTTTTTCCTAAGAATTCCTTGGTCTATCTATATAGGAACCATGTATATTGAATTCTAATTTAAAATAATCATAATCATTGTATTTATATGCTTTTATCTTGATCATTGCATTGTGGATATGCTTCTACTGTTCTATCATAATTATTGTGCTATGATCATTGTGTTTCATTGGTTTGTCTAACATAATCTTTGATCCATTAACACAACCCATGAATGTATATTATTCTTGATCATTGTGATTCTGCTCATATGAAGATGCCATTTTGCATAAATAGTAAAATTTCATGGCACAAATGCATTTTTATTTGAAAATCTACAAAAATTGGCTCTTGGTTGAAATCAAGTTTGACCAAGGGGTGCTATGGTTGAAGTCAAGGTCGACCTAAAATAATCTTGACAAAATGCTTATTTGTACATCATTTTACTGCACTTAATCTTAGTATCTTGATTCAAAATGTGTTTGCCATATTGAAAACATAATTTTAGTGCATAACTCTCATAAAAGGTCAACTTATTATGATCTAATATTGATTGTGACCTTAGAATCCTTTAATTATCTTGACTATAAGATTAAGGGGGATCTCACACAAACTATCTTGATTATAAGATTAAGAAGCTTACAAAACTTTGTAAACATCATTTGAAGCTTGTTATGACCTTAGTATTTTTAATCTTGGTTATGAAAATAAAGGAATCTATAAATTTCATGAATATCTTGTTCTTAATGGAATTCTCTAAACAAATTAGGGCTTAACATCCCGTGCATTTGGTTAGAGATACTTTTCATATACTATACTATAAGCTTAAAAGGATCTCATATCATTTTCAGGGCTTAACATCCCTTGCAAAATGGATGAGAAATCAATATGTATCCATCATGAGCTTATGAGAATCTCATATCATTTTTAGGGCTTAACATCCCATGTAAAATGGATGAGAAATCAAAATACATATGCCACAGATCTAAAAGGATCTCATATTATTTCAAGGCTTAACATCCTTTCCATATGATTGAGAAACAAATTGTGGCTAAATTCGACAATAAATGGTTTACATATATATTAATCCCTGTTTTTAAAACCAAATATTTTAGTTAGAGGGAACATAGCATAAAATTAAGGGGGAGAAATAAAAGTCATACAAAATGATTTTCTTGGATATCTTTTTGAAATGACAAAGGGGGAGAAATAATATAAACCGAAAACATAAAGTAAAATGAGTTTCATAAAACTCGGGCCAGTACACACTTGCAATACAAGAGAATGGCTACAAAAGGTAAACTTCAGGTATGAAACTCATATCATTTATATTTCCTTATTTTATATTTAGGGAATGTTTGTCATCTTCAAAAAGGGGAAGATTTTTGGCTAAATTAGACATTATTATAATCCCTTTGTTTTCATGATGACAAACATTTCATTCTTGTGAATCTAACGCGCTACTTGAGTATTGCAGGAACAAAGTGGATGACACAACTTGGAAGATCTATATGCTCAAAAATGCTTTATTTCATGATTGTAATCAAATGTAAAAACTTATACAAGTATATAATGTACAAGTACTTAGATATCATGTAAATCAAGCATTTAGATCTTCCCTAGACAATCACAATACTTAGATAGGTCATCCCCTACAATAGTGTCACAACTGCACACTCATACACACACTTAGTACTTAGTTTAAAATATTGAAACAGGGTTATTCTCGGTCGACAAACTTCTCGACTGAGACACTTTCGGTCGACAAACTCTTCGACCAATAATGACCCAAATAGCCGTTAGACACAGTAGACAAAGTAGTTAGGAGTTGGATTAGAATTTTGCTACAGACACTCCTTTGGTCGACAATTCCTCGACCGACTAGGACTCTCGGTCGAAAAATCTTCGACCGAGAATGTCTCTGTCTGCACTTATCAGAATTAGTTAACTAGCCATTGTTAAAGCAACTAATGGTTACCTAACGGCTAGTTGAGAACTAAGAACCCCCTAGAAAGTGTCCAGAACATCCTTAAGCATTCATAGGCCATTCCTATTAATAGGACAAGCATTATGACACCCTATACACACTTGTGCAACACTTAAGCATATACTTGCAATTGGCTATTCATTCTTGTGAGCAATTGAGCAACTTCAACATTGGCTATTCATTTCCATTGCTCTAAGTTTGCGTCCTATAGGCTAGCATCTCCTACCCACTGTACAAAGACTTCCATATACATTGGTTAGGAGATCAAAATGCTTGATATAGGAAATCAAGCCTTGTGCTACAACGGTATTGTAATTTATCTTTTTCCTTCTTGTTCCTTTATATCTTTTGTACTCTCCTTGCTACTCCTAGGGTTGGAGGCTGCGGATTGGAGAGGGTTTGTCTTCTCAGGTGGAGAAGGTGGACTTTGGAATACTTCAAGAAGGTTGTCTCAACGGGAAGCTACTTCAAGAGGAAGGCTACTTCAAGGGAGAGATTGAGGTTACTTCAAGGAAGGTTGCTTCGAGGTTGGTGAGACTACTTCTAGGTGAAGGCTGTCCGGAGGGTTTGGTGAAAGTGTTGTAATTTTATGTAACATCCTTGCGAGGTAATAAAATTAAATACTTTCAAAATCCTGGTTGGGTAAGCAATCAGGTAGTGGATTGAATGTCTTAGTATTTGCTAAGGTTGGAACTACTCTAAATCCTTGTCCCCTTGTCCAATATTTTTGTGGTTGCTTGCTTTGGTTGAATTATTTATAAAATATCCATAAAACCCTATTCACCCCCCTCTAGTGGTTTTTCAATTGGTATCAGAGTAGGGCTTCAAGGATCTCTAACAAAGTCTTGAAGAATGGGTGACGGGGTACTTAACAACCTAAACCTAGAAGGGACACTCGTGGCTAGACCTCCACCTTTTGATGGCACTAACTATACCTACTGGAAAAGGAGGATGCAATTCTACTTCCAAGGAATTAGCTGGGATCTATGGAGAATGGTATCAAATCCATATGAATTCCCTCAAACAGAGTATGCAACTTGGGATGCTAATACGGTAAGATCATCCCAAATGAATGTAAAAGTTGTAAGTATACTCTATTGTTCAATTTCCGTTGGTGAATTCAATAGAATATCAAATTGTGAAATGGCATATGACATATGGCATAGACTCTCTATAACATATGAAGGAACTGTTCAAGTTAAGAATTATAAAATCGGAATGCTTAAGCAAAAATTTGAACAGTTCCGTATGGATCAAAATGAGTCTATTAGTAAAATGTATGCAAAATGCTCTTGTATTATGAATGGTTTAAATGCTTTAGGTAAAGTAATTAGAGAATAATATCAAGTTTCAAAAATCCTTAGGTCTCTTCCTCCCAAATACAAGCCTAAGGTGACTGCTATTGAAGAAGCAAATGATCTGACACGGATAAGGATGGAACAACTTATTGGCAACCTAGAAGCACATGAGGCAACTGTAGAAGAGGAAGAAAGATAAGAACGTGAACTTCAACAAGGGAGAAAGAAGGACATTCCATTCAAAGCATCAACCAAGATCATTCATGATACAAGTGAAGAAGAAACTGTCATTGTAAATGGTAAGCAGTATAAAAGTTTTAAAACTAACAAAACTTCTAGTATTTCTTCTTCCAGGTGCTTTGAATGTGGCAAAAAGGGACACATGAAAGGTGAATGTCCAAAATTCAAGAAAGGAAAGAAATCATCTCACAAAAAGAAAGAAAGAAAGAGCATATAAAGATGCATGGGATGATTCAAGTGATGATAGTGATGATGGAAAAGAAGAAGTAGAATGTCTTATTGCTACAATAAATGAAGAAGAAGAAGAAGAGGTAAGTCTTTTTGATCTACCAAAAGAAGATCTAATTGCTAGTCTTCAAGATACACATGAAAAATATATTGAGTGCAAGAAGAAATTTAAGAAATCAAATAAAGAGTTACATGCTAAACTTCTTACTCTCACATCTGAAAATGAAGATCTCAAAAAGGGTATTGAAGATTATGATATTAAGCTTAAATTTGTAGAAGCAAATTGCAATCTTCTTTCCCTAGAAAAGTTAAACTTGCAAACTCAAGTAAATGATCTTCAAAGACAATCATTTTGTGTACACATCTAGATAATGATATTATTGTGAAAGAAAGAGATTCTTTATTATCTAATCTAGATCAAGAAAAATTAGACATCAAGAAGAAAATGGATGAGATTATGAAGTTACAACAAAAAGTGAGTAGCTTGAGTAACAATAATATTCTTGATAATATCTTAAATGATTCTTATTGTCAAATTGGAAGGAGAGGACTAGGTTATAAGACTAAGGGAAAATTTTTATCAAAAACCTAATTGGAAAAGGACACAAGTGCTAGAGAATCAATCCATGTATGTACCCAAGAACAACTCAACTCCTAGAAAGAGAAATGAGATTGACTCTATTAGTTGTCATTATTGCTTGCATCTTGGACACTACTCTTTTTCATGCCCATACAAGAAAAGGAATGATGATCTAGCTTGGGTTCCTAAAACTTAGAGGTTTAAATTTGACTAGTTGTGATTTGACCTAAACTGATTCTTGATATACAAATGTCATATCTCAACACAATCGAGCTTTAACTTTCATATTATTGTTTTACTCGGAAATAATTACTGAAAACAGTTCTGAAACAGTACAGAAACATTCTCGGTCGAGAAACTGTTCGACCGAGAACATTGTCGGTCGAGAAATAGTCGACCGAGTAGGTTACTGTTTTCAAGTTTGCAACAAATCTGATAAACATGTACAAATAGCAGCATTCTCGGTCGAGAAAAACGTCGACCGAGATAAATTCAGTCGACAAACAGTTCGACCGAATCCAGTTCTGCTGAACCTATTTTCAATTAATCTAGTTTTCTATCAATTTGTTATTAATGATTGATTTAATATGCAAATCAAGAATAAATCTTGGAGACCATCTTTGAAACAAGACATATTGATCTTTTTGCATCATGAATTAAGGTATAACATTATGAATATGAAATCCTTTAACATATTGCAAAAGTGTTATATGAAGACTGATTTTGAACAAACTTTATTCATTGATAGAAAAAGTTTATTAATCATGTTCAGTTACATGATTTGTCTTAAAATTGAAAAGTTATGAAACTGAATGATATTATTTTGGTTTATTCTCTACATGGTTTGGCTTAAAACTGAAAATATGAACCATGATTAGTTTAATCAAGGAAATTATTGTTCTATCATAATCCACATGGTTTTTCCTAAGTATTCCTTGGTCTATCTATATAGGAACCATGTATATTGAATTCTAATTTAAAATAATCATAATCATTGTATTTATATGCTTTTGTCTTGATCATTGCATTGTGGATATGCTTCTACTGTTCTATCATAATTATTGTGCCATGATCATTGTGTTTCATTGGTTTTTCTAACATAATCTTTTATCCATATATACAAGCCATGAATGGAAATTATTCTTGATCATTGTGATTCATCTCATATGAAGATGACATTTTGCTTAAATAGTAAAATTTCATGGCACAAATGCATTTTAATTTGAAAATCTACAGAAATTGCCTCTTGGTTGAAATCAAGTTTGACCAAGGGGGGCGTTATGGTCGAAGTCAAGGTCGACCTAAAATAAGCTTGACAAAATGCTTATTTGTACATCATTTTACTGCACTTAATCTTAGTATCTTGATTCAAAATGTGTTTGTCATATTGAAAACATAATTTTAGTGCATAACTCTCATAAAAGGTCAACTTATTATGATCTAATATTGATTGTGACCTTAGAATCCTTAAATTATCTTAACTATAAGATTAAGGGGGAGCTCACACAAACTATCTTGATTATAAGATTAAGAAGCTTACAAAACTTTGTAAACATCATTTGAAGCTTGTTATGACCTTAGCATTTTTAATCTTGGTTATGAAAATAAAGGAATCTATAAATTTCATGAATTTCTTGTTCTTAATGGAATTCTCTAAACAAATCAGGGCTTAACATCCCGTGCATTTGGTTAGAGATACTTTTCATGTACTCTACTATAAGCTTAAAAGGATCTCATATCATTTTCAGGGCTTAACATCCCTTGCAAAATGGATGAGAAATCAATATGTATCCATCATGAGCTTAAGGGAATCTCATATCATTTTCAGGGCTTAACATCCCGTGTAAAATGGATGAGAAATCAAAATACATATGACATAGATCTAAAAGGATCTCATATCATTTCAAGGCTTCACATCCTTTGCAAATGATTGAGAAACAAATTGTGGCTAAATTCGAGAATAAATGGTTTACAATTATATTAATCCATGTTTTTAAAACCGAATATCTTAGTTAAAGGGAACATAGCATAAAATTAAGGGGGAGAAATAAAAGTCATACAAAATGATTTTCTTGGATATCTTTTTGAAATGACAAAGGGGGAGAAATAATATAAACCGAAAACATAAAGTAAAATGAGTTTCATAAAACTCGGGCTAGTACACTCTTGCAATACAAGAGAATGGCTACAAAAGGTAAACTTTAGGTATGAAACTCATATGATTTATATTTCCTTATTTTATATTTAGGAAATGTTTGTCATCTTCAAAAAGGGGGATATTTTTGGCTAAATTAGACATTATTATAATCCCTTTGTTTCGATGATGACAAACATTTCATTCTTATGAATCTAACGCGCTACTTGAGTATTGCAGGAACAAAGTGGATGACACAACTTGGAAGATCTATACGCTCAAAAATGCTTTATTTCATGATTGTAATCAAATGTAAAAACTTATACAAGTATATAATGTACAAGTACTTAGATATCATGTAAATCAAGCATTTAGATCTTCCCTATACAATCACAATACTTAGATAGGTCGTCCCCTACAATAGTGTCACAACTGCACACTCATACACACACTTAGTACTTAGTTTAAAATATTGAAACAGGGTTATTCTCGGTCGAAAAACTTCTCAACTGAGACACTTTCGGTCGACAAACTCTTCGACCGAGAATGACCCAAATAGCCATTAGACACAGCAGACAAAGTAGTTGGGAGTTGGATCAGAACGTTGCTACAGAAAGTCCCTCGGTTGACAAGTCCTCGACCGACTAGGACTCTCGGTCGACAAATCTTTGACCGAGAATGTCTCTGTCTGCACTTTTCAGAATTAATTAACTAGCCGTGTTAAAGCAACTAATGGTTACCTAATGTCTATTTGAGCACTAAGAACCCCCTAGAAACTGTCTAGAACGTCCTTAAGCATTCATAGGCCATTCCTATAAATAGGACAAGCATTAGGACACCCTATACACACTTGTGCAACACTTAAGCATATACTTGCAATTGGCTATTCATTCTTGTGAGAAAATGAGCAACTTCAACATTGGCTATTCATTTCCATTTCTCTAAGTTCGTGTCCTATAGGCTAGCATCTCCTACCCACTGCACAAACACTTCCATATACATTGGTTAGGAGATCAAAACGCTTGATATAGGAAATCAAGCCTTGTGCTACAACGGTATTGTAATTTCTCTTTTTCCTTCTTGTTCCTTTATATCTTTTGTACTCTCCTTGCTACTCCTAGGGTTGGAGGCTGCGGATTGGAGAGGGTTTGTCTTCTCAGGTGGAGAAGGGTCTTCTCGGTGGAGAAGGTGGACTTTGGACTACTTCAAGAAGGTTGTCTCAATGGGAAGCTACTTCAAGAGGAAGGCTACTTCAAGGGGGAACTTGAGGTTACTTCAAGGAAGGTTGCTTTGAGGTTGGTGAGACTACTTCTAGGTGAAGGCTGTCCGTAGGGTTTGGTGAAAGTGTTGCAATTTTATGTAACATCCTTGCGAGGTAATAAAATTAAATACTTTCAAAATCCTAGTTGGGTAAGCAACCGGGTAGTGGATTGACTGCCTTAGTATTTGCTAAGGTTGGAACCACTTTAAATCCTTGTCCCCTTGTCCAATATTTTTGTGGTTGCTTTCTTTATTTGAATTATTTATAAAATATCCATAAAACCCTATTCACCCCCCCCCTCTAGTGGTTTTTCAGGTAGCAGCCATGGTCGCCGGAGTGAGAGTGGGAGGCAAGGAACTTGTTGGTAGGGATTAATGGTGCAACAAAGGTGGTCAAGTTAGGGCTCATTGAGCATGAAACCACGAGAGCAACGAATCTACGTGATCCAAATTTCAAATCATGGCCATAGGCGGGAGATCGGCCATTATGGTGGACTTGTCTCCTCCATGCAATCAGTGAGAGGTAGGAGACGACCTCATGGCTGTTCTATCAGATCTCCAATCTGTGGGAGCCTGATCTAAGGGCCTTGCCCCTAAAGCGTCCCACGGATTGCTGACTTGGAAAAGGCCCAAATAAAAGGCAAATAAATGCATTTTCAATACATTATCTTCAAAAAAGTGTAGTAATTATTAGGAATATCCAAATAAGATCAAATTTGGACCATGGTTTCACAACAATGTGAAGAATATTTAGAAAAATTTTGAGAGCCATAAGATTAAGTTTGATGGACAAATTTATATCTTTGAGTTGAGTAACAAATTAATCAAGTATGTGGTGTCATAAAGTGTATACAATTCACATTGATCACCATATTTTGTATTTGAGTATTAACATGGATCAAATAGCCAAGAAAACTATATTGGTGTCAAGAGTGAACATAAGGAGGGAAAAGAGTAATTAATTCATTCTTGTGCTAAAATTCACTTTGTCACAAAAGGTTTCAAAGGTGGACTGGCTATAGGCATAAACAATAGTCTATTCACCATCAAACATATAGAGATTATAAAATTCTCAATCACCCTCCACATCACAAACATTGAAGATGCACACAGTTGGGTCTTCACTGGGATTTATGGTGAACCCAAATCTAACAAAATTGAATACATAGTTGAGATCAAACACATTATAAATAAATTCTTGGATAAGACATGGCTCATAGGAGGAGACCTCAACCTAGTCATACAACCATTAGATAGATTAAACCTCTCACAATTGGGAGACTACATGCACCCAGCTGACATAGCATTCAACAATCGTATCACACAACACCACCTGATCGATATTCACCCTGCTAATGCACACTTCACCTGGAATCAAAATCATTTTTGGGCTAGGCTCGACCAATTCATTTTCACTACTTTATGGGAAGATCTATACCCACACTTCGTTGTGTAGTTGCTCAATGGCCTATCTCTGGTCACTTTCCTATTATCATTAACACAAAACCAGATATATGGGGACACAAACCTTTTTTCAAAATTTCTAGCTCTCTGACCCAACCTGTTTGAAACTTTACAAAAACACCTGGATTGCCTCTAAAATCCATAACATAGAACTAGGATACCACATCCACAAGAACACTAAGAAGATCAGGAAGAATTTGAAAACTTGGTAGAATTGTTTTTTGGAAATTTAAAAAACAAATTAGCAGATCTAGTACAACAATTTCTTTATGTTGACAGTGATCCCACAGTAGACCCATCTGTTTCCCTCACCATCAGAGTTGAGTTATAACACGTCCAAAATTGCACATACACCATTTGGAAACGACGTGCAAAAATCAGATAGGCCATGGAAGGAGACAAGAACACTAAATTCTTCCACAAAACCTATAATAACAATGCTAGAAAAAAACATCATTTCTAGATTGTTCATTAATGGTAGTATCACATCCAACAAACACGCGATTACTAACCACATCACCCAACACTTTGAGCGCATCTTCAACTCTGGACATTAACCCACCTTCCTCGACTCTATCAATTGGAAACATTGCAAAACCATCCCATACCCACAACATAGCATTAGAGATTTTAGCATAGAGGAGCTTGATGATGCTATTACTTCACTGGGTAAAAACAAGTCACCTGGACCTGATGGACTTAACACTGAATTCTACCTTGCCAACTGGAACCACATCAAAGGATACTTCATGACACTACTTAGAGCCATCCACAATAACAAAAACGTCCACAGACATATCAAAATGATAAATCATACTAACATAGTTCTCATTAAGAAGGTCAACCATCCCGACCAAAACACAAAATTCAGACCTATCGGCCTCATCAACACCTCCTACAAGATCATAGTCATAGTTCTTAGCAATCACATCAAGCGTCTCGCACTTTTGGGGTCTGGCAGTTCTTTTAGTTTCATTGAGGGAAGAAGAGTACGCGTGCGGGAGTGCAGAGCCTAAAAAGTCCCACGGGATCGCGCACCCCTAACCCAGAGGAAAATCCAATGCTTGTTGCTCTCTTAGTGCTTCTCTGGAGCATGGATAATCATTCCAGTCTTGGGAGAGGTGGCGACACCAGTCTGACCTGAGGGAAGTCGCCCTAAGTCACTGAGAGGACCGTTGTTTTTGTTCTTCTCATAGGTGGCGATGCTGACCCTGACGACTATAAGCAATAGGAGGTCCTTTTTGTTCACCATAGGAGGGGTCGTTGGAATAGTTCTAGCAAATTCAGGTCTCGACATTGCTCTACATGATACTTATTATGTGGTTGCACATTTTCATTATGTACTTTCTATGGGAGCCGGTTTGTGACCCCTACTACATCTGCCTTGATGATATTGACTAAAAAAAATATGTTTCGGATGAATTTCAAAAATGAGATAACCTTTTTCTTTTTCTCTTTTTTAGAATCTTCATCATAGTGTTTGCAGCTTGGGCCACTGTTTGAATGGATGGGCCCAACGTCGCTGTGTGGAAACTCTACTGTGGTGACGGTAGGGGAGGTCTTGTGGAAAAATAGCTCGATGACAGAATGAGAAAACCTCTTATTTGACTTTGATTTTTTAAAAAGGTCGTCTTATTCTTATTCCAATTCAAAACCCCAATTATGACTTCTCTCCCACTTGACACCTCAGAATGCACTATTCTTCTAGAGAGAAACTTCACATCTTCTTAACCCGAAATGGCTAAGGAGTGGAAAGGTCCTTTCATCTTTTCCCCCAGCTTTCTCTCAAGAGAGCATATCGTCGCTATCGCTCGAGTCATTTGAACTGAGTCCTCCTGTCTTATGGAAAAGCATTGATTCCCGTGTATGAATTCATTTATTACAACCTTGTGCCACTAAATCATTTTGGGAGAGGCCTCAAGCACATTTTAGCCTCTAAGTAGTTTCTTTATACTTTAGGAATCTCTCTATCTGGTCTTACCTGAAGCATGACTTGATCCCAGATATTTAAAAAAAACCGTGATGAGCAGCAGATTTTCCATAGTGGGATGCAATCTTTCGCCTGATCTCAGAATGCAAATCATGAAGATGTTGTGCAAATGAAAAAGATCAAGGGTTGACTAGACCTAGAATATGCAGGTAAGGGGGGTTTAGAATAAATGATCCATTTATAGATGTGGATACTAGAGTAGAGGTCAAATACCCATGGATTTTTGTTTTCTTACTGGAAGAAATGAAGGATTTTTCACGGAGTGTGTCTAGTCTCATACTGGATCTTCCTCTAAAGGAGATGCATCAGTAAGAGGGATGATATATTGACAGACGGATCCCTGGACCATTTGTTGCGTACTTTACTGGCCCTATCCCCTACTTGAATGAAAGCACCATGCCAATTGATCCAATTTTTCTTATTCCTTACTCTATTGGCTGGGTCGCGGTTCTACTGATCTACCCCTCTTGGGGCCAGCCTCGCATTGATAGTGTTTAAGTCTACCTCTTTTATAGTCTTATATAACGCAAACCGAGAGATTTTGACGTCATATTTTCTTGCAATTTCTTGATAATCAAGAGAAAGATTGGAACTCGAAGTTCAAGAACTGGCGGCTGGTATACTAACATAATGAAACTTCCTTTTATTTTTAGTATTTGGATAGGATTTCTATTGGCTTCATCGGGAGGCTCACGTAGTTTGTTACGTCAACTCAAAAAGTACCATTTGCATTGGAATTGAGAAAGGAAGGCAAAGATAGTTCATAATTGCATAAAAAGAGTCAACAAATTAGGTGGTGTGTCCTTCAACCCTCTCCCGTCTGCCCCTCCCAGGCATTCTCTAAGCGGGTTGGGAGGCGGGCAATCAAATATTCATAGAATCAATAGGCTACCGAATTGAAGCAATAGCCAGAGTAGGTGCCAATATTCTTGGAGACGGATCGCTTTCCATTACTCAAAACCCTACCCTGGCCCAGCTTATTGAAGTAGGGCATAGTTCACTTACTTCTTTGTACATTTACTATACTCATACCCATATTATGTGTTCACCCTATCTTTCTTTCACAGAGAACGAACGACCGGCTTTGACCGCAACCATTCACCAAAATATGATTTCAATCTTTTTTTTTATTTTCTAACCTCTCTCGATTGAGAATTGAGTGAATTCGGCCCCTGGGGAATGCCCGAGGGAACTTGTCCCTCGATCTCTTGCTGAAAATGAGAGCCCCCCCCAGGCAATGGTTGCCCCTGGCTAGGCGGCTCTAGTCGGGGCTCATCTGCTTCCCGCTGGGGGCGAGCCTCGTCGGGCATTAATCATTGCTCTATCTTTCCGCCACCAAACCAAGGAAGGGGCGGAAAAAATCAGTCAAAGGGGTTGCTCTGAGACCTCTCGCTTTGCTCGATTTGTACCTCTCCATGAAGGTCGATTCATCCCTCGTGCGTGGGCGTGGGACCTAGATGGCTGGTAGATCAACGGTGAGTCGTTCAACTAGGGATCTACCCATAGTTTTGTGTAATTTTCTATTATGACTAATTCATATGAATAAATAGTGTATCTATCAAAGTGATAATATGATGCCCATGATAGGAACTGTTGTTATTCATAGTAGGGTGTTGCTCCCTCAGAACAACTTGCTTAGACTGGCATTTCGCTAGAGGACATCATCTCCCACAATCAAATGTTTTTTCTAAAAAATTGTAGCATACATGATGCCTACGTCATGGTAAATGAAACTCTTCACCTATGTCACAAAAACAAAACCCTGATTGTAGTGCTCAAATTGGACTTTGAGAAAGCATTTGACAACATATAGTGGGATTGCCTTCTACACACCATGTCTGGATATGGATTCACAAACATTTGGAATAATTGGATACACGCTTGCATCTCCACAAACTTCTTCTCCACCATCATCAATAGATCATAGTTTGGGTACTTTCACAACACAAACAGACTTAGGCAAGGAGACCCGCTCTCCCCATACATGTTAATCATTGTTACCTCCATTCTTACCAATATGGTTAAGATCGGCACTGAACGGGGCCTCTTCTCCTCACCTGCATAATGCTACAAAAATATTATCCAATTTATGGATGATACCATGATTCTGGTTAAACCTGAAGACAATACTATCATCAACACCATTCCTATCATCGATCTTTTCTCATACATCTCTGGCCTCAAAAGTAAACCTCTCAAAGTCTTCCATCATTGGTATCCATACCTCCACTGACCTTATCAACAGATATAAAACTCTCCTTAAATGCAAGATCGAACATTTCTTGGTAACCTACCTTGGCCTTCTCATATTGCCACACCTTGTCAAGCACTCCCTTTGGAACCCCATCATTGACAAAATCAAACCAAAGCTCTTCTCATGGACAAACCACATAGTAGGGTATCTCACCCTCCTCAACAATGTCATCACGCCTATAACTACACGCCACTTCAATAGCATTCCCCTACCTGACAAAACCCTCAAGGTCATTCCATTTGAAAATAATTTCTTTGGAATCACTTTAACAAAGAACACCCAAAATGCAAAATTCACTTGATAAACTGGAACACACTTACAACACCTATTGAATATGGTGGTTGGGGCATCATAAACATCAAGATTCATGCCATCTGCCTCATCACCAAGATCATCAACATCCTCTCCACAAACACATACAAGATTTGAAAAACCTTCATCCTTGACAAATACTACACACACAAACCACCATGGCACAAAATCAGTAAGTGTAAATCTTCTCCACTTTGGAAATTCATAAATAAAAACTTGGACAGCATAACCCACCTTATCACCCCCCCCAACGCTTACTTAAACATCAACTTCTGGGAAGACCCAAGGTTCCGTAATAACACCATACAAAACATGACTTGTAATTTCCATCCCCCGCCATCCTTGAAAAATCTTAATACATTCAGAGCTCTAAAACTCCTTACCAGTAATTGACCAAACGCTTTCAAGCTTTGCCTCACAAATAACCTTCATGAGAGTACTTTGCTAGACATCATCTACGAACTGGAACACAATGCCGACAACCAAATATCTTAGATTCGGAGACATGTATACTCTCCTAAAGCTGCTTGCCTACACTTAACTTATAGAGGGCTCATATCAGATTTGAAATACATATGGAAGGCAAAATGGCCGCAAAATTCAAAATTTTCTTCTGGCTCGTATCTAATAACAGGATCCTAACTGACTGTCAAATCAGCAAAAGAGGCTTCCAAGGGCCTACCAGATTCTACCTCGGTCATGCTGTAGAAGAAACAACACAACACATCTTCACTAGTTGCCCCTTCACCCTACACTTCCTGCACAAATTCTTCCCACCACACAATATCTCTAGCAATATACTCCTCCCAAATCATATCATTCACTTAACACCACTAACACAACTTAAGCACGATCCCCCAGCAGATCTGATTGTAAACATCTTCTGGCACATCTGGCTGGATAGAAACAACAGAATATATAATAACACATACCGACCAACACATCAGCTACTAACTGACATCGAACATTCTTTGTACATAAATTTGCACTACAGGGCTAACTTCCACATCAACACAAGTGTTGGGAGAAGTTGAAGATCATGAAAACATATTTGGAGACCAAAATTGTGGAGGGTGCTACTCGCTGGAAGACATCATAGCAGATGTCACATGATTCTGATCTAGATCTCTGGGTGCCTCGGCTAAAAAAAGCTCATCATGACTAGCATATCGGACTTTATTTCATCATTTTGTTGAGGCCTACTGTTAAGAGGTGTCGCCCCCACAAACAATATTTTCCTTCTGTATCTCTGCTACTTTGCTTTTGCTGTCTTCATCCGATATCGGGTCCACATCCATGGTATGTGTTCCTTGATGAAACACCTTGTTATCACATGCTTACAAGGCATCTCCGTTTGTAAGGATTTTTCTACTATTAACGCATTGACTATTTATCAGAAGAAGAAAAATCTTATCACCGAGAAGTTAACGGCAATGCGACGTGTAGTGGAGCGACTAGTAACACTGAGCTAGCACCAATCCGAGATGGCATGGTTTGAACTACAGCAACAACTGGAATCATGGCGGGGAAAGGTTTAAGACATCAGGGGAAAGATAACGGGCCGCGGGAGGGCCAACCAGGCCTAATATTTGGTCGTGGCCATGGCTAGTTAAATCAATAAAGTGCAAGGGAAAAGCAATTTCTGCGTCGCATATAGACATAGCTGTTTGATCTCCTTTGCCGTCCGGAATTCCTTCAGAGCCGTTTTTCTTCCCATACAAAGAAAAACCCTTTGTTTTTCTTCAAAACACAGTCCTTTGATAGTTTATTTCCTTTATCAGCATATATGCTCCTTTTGGCCCTTAAAACGATTTATACACTTAACAAAAAAGGAAGTTTTCATCTATAAACCACTATGCTATAGGAAGTGAACAGCGGGCTATATATAGATTACACCAAAGCGTATGGCCGCGTGAGATTTTTTCGTATATGTACACATGCAGCCCAGTGACTTGTGTTGCTTGTCGATTGTGTGAGCATACAGCAAGATCGCTTTACATTCCTCACATTGGCTAGTTAGCATGAACAATAATCAAATATAGCATAGCCATTAATATATTACCAAGTACTATTGCATAAATAAATGTCTTTGCAAAGACCAGAGCTGCAAATTAGATAGCCAATCCACTTTGTATGGCGACACCTAATGATCTAAAGACAAAATCTGAAGAAGTAGATGATGTCATTATCACATTCTTGTTTATGATGTGTATGGGTACGTAAGAGGAAAATTGAATCATTAGTAAACACATCAATGATATTGAAAGTAAAAGGGAGGAAAAGATTATTGTTAGCTTAACACAAACCCATATTCACAAACATTACGTGTGGTGGCATCAGAATCTGCTTGAACTACCTTAAACTTATCACATTATACCTAATTAAAGGAGAGACACCAATAAAATCAACACTAATGTACTTCCCAACCATCCAATCGAATAACAATATATATCGACATGTCTCTAGGGTGGAGGCCATTTTTACGTGTTCCTAGAAAGACAATTGGAAATTCTTTCAATACATATATAACGAGAAATAATGTCAAAAGGACATTACAACTAACATCATAACGAAACTTGAATCCTAGGTCGATGCAACTATATACTAGTTTGGTTGGATGTAGTCGATGTAATTGCGTGAGTTGGTAACATAAAAATGTAATCAAACTCGGCACTTTGTCATCCTATTGCACCAACCAAACAGGTCCTAGGTGACAACAAACGATTTTCTACGGGTCAAGCTATATTTGAGACACCTACTATTTCCAGTAGTCAGTGCCTACACGCGCTTCAAAGCGTCCTCGACAAAATTCTATTAGACGCTTCATACAAGCTGATACAAGTAAACCACGATCCTACTCAAATCTGTCCTTGTGTCTTTCTTATTTGCCGTACAGCTTGTGTTTCCTTGTCACTTGTTTGAACATACAGCAAGATTGCTTCACATTCCTCACGCTGCATTGACAACACAAACGTTGAGAATGACATCCGGTAGGAGAGGTTTTCTAATCACCCTGATCAAGCTATATACGAGACACCTATTACTTCCTTCCTATGGTAAACACCTGCACGGAACTTCAAGCGTCCTTGATAAGGTTTCTAATTAAGAGATACACTATGCACAAGCTGATACAAACCACTATCCTATTCAAATCCGCCTTTATGTCTTCCTTACTTGCTGTCGGAGAACTCTGCATCAATGACTTCACCACCATCACCACTTCCAGATCCAGAACTGGCAGTAGCACCACCAGGTGATTCACCCGCAGCCGTTCCTGCACCAGGCTGGTTATACATCGCCTGCCCTATCTGCATCACCTCCTGGTTCAGCGCCGCCATAGCATCCTTGATGGCTTGTGTCGTCCCCTTGGAGACTGTATCCTTAAGCTCTCCCAATTTGGCTTCCACCTTAGCCTTCACTTCAGCTGGTACCTTGTCTCCCAGCTCCTTCAGTTGCTTCTCCGTCTGGTATATTACAGATTCTGCTTGGTTCTTTGCATCTATGGCATCTCTCTTCTCCTTGTCTTCCTTTGAGAACCTCTCTGCCTCTTTCACCATTCTCTCGACCTGTTTCCAATAGAAAACCATCATAAGCCACTGTGGCACATTAAACATGTAAAAAAAAAAAGCAGAGTATTTAGACTAGACTGACCTCATCTTTGGGAAGAGTGCTTGCTCCAGTAATAGTGATGTCCTGCTTCTTCCCAGTCCCTTTATCCACAGCAGTCACTGATAGTATGCCATTGGCGTCGATGTCAAATTTAACCTCAATCTGTGGAACTCCACGTGGAGCTGGTGGGATCCCATCCAGACGAAAGCTCCCTAGAGATTTGTTATCCCTCACAAACTCCCTCTCACCCTGGAGAACGTTAACCTCCACACTGGTCTGTCCATCTGCAGCCGTTGAGAAGACCTCAGATTTGGATGTCGGAAGTGTGGTGTTCCTAGGAATGATTTTAGTCATCACCCCGCCCAAGGTCTCCAGGCCCAAAGATAGTGGCGTCACGTCCAAGAGTACGATGTTGCTAACGTCGCCAGCCAGAACACCAGCCTGCCAAATGATTGCATTTTAAATCAGTAACATAGAAAAATGAAAAAGAACTTTAATTGTTCTAACACAAAAAATAGAACCACTGAGGTGCAAATGGTAAGGTACATTGCGAGATGAAGTAAGCACATGATAAAGTTGTCCAAAATGATCAAACTGTAAGACGGACAAAACTGCATTAAGAGTTGTCAAAATACTCAAAACAGTGAACTACAGACAAGCAGCATATCACTGTGTATATGTGTTTTTCAAGTGCATGTGGGGTAAGTAAACACATGATACAAACCTGCACGGCAGCCCCGAGTGCCACAACTTCATCAGGGTTGACTGTAACATTAGGATCCTTGCCCGTCATCTTCCTCACTAGGTCTTGGACAGCTGGTATTCGAGTTGATCCTCCAACAAGAATAACCTCATCTATATCTTTAAAAGTCAGTTTCGCATCTTTCAGAGCAGTCTCTACAGGCTTCTTCAGTCTGCAGAAGTACAATGAATAGAATTTTATTTCAGCCATTTCGAATTACACTAGTATTTCCATCTCGATAAAAGGATGCATTGCCAGGTCCAGATCTATGAAAAGAGTGTGTGCATCTCCTATACACACTGGGCTCTACATCTTATATTATACCTGTCAAACAAGTCAGAACAGAGCTCCTCAAATTTTGCCCTTGTGAGAGTTGTATCGATGTGTTTCGGCCCATCTGAAGTTGCAGTGATGAAGGGTAAACTGAAGTAACAAGATGATCACACCAAAAGACAAAAGCACTAAAAGTTAGTCTTACTACAAGCACAAGTATCAACAGGGGATCTCACCCGAAAGAAAGTGCGAAACATATCATGCCTGATGTTAGTTTGACTCAGCGATGACAGATCCATTTTGGCCTTCTCTGCTGTTTCAGTAAGACGCTGGAGTGCTTGCTTATCCCTTAAAAGGTCAATACCCTCATCTCTCTTGAAGTCAGCGGCAAGCCAGTCAACAATTCTCTATTTTCATTATGCATACAAATAAAAGCTGCTCAGTGTCTGTTATAGTGTTGAGCAAAGTATATACAAAGAGCAATTTAGGAAAACAAACTGTCCCTTTAGGCCTGAGATGTATTGTAGTAAAGAAAACATCTATGTTCCGTCGATACGGGGAAGAACACAACACACAGGAGCTTTGAATTTCCAATATCATCATTTATATCTGCTATGTTCCATTGGACTGCAGAATAGGGATGGCAATGGTTTGGATTTTGCATAAACCACTTAATTCCCGATCCGTACCATTAAAAACAAATGCAATCGGGTTCCCACCCCATTTCCGCATGGTGTATCTGGTCCTGATCGGTGGATGACCACGGGCCTCCGTAGCACTCAACATTTATACGTTGCGGAATGTCGATGCCTTTCCGTAGTGTGCAGGCGCAACCACATAGGGTGTTCCATTTTTCTTGTAGCAACAACATTAGCTTGATAGTACAACAGTATTCTGCATTTGTGTGCAGGTTTTATTATCGCGGGCCCCTCCGCACATCTGTTACGACGATTCATCGGGTTCCCATCCCCTGAACCACATCCATGCAAATAAATGGATCTCCGCACCACTTTCACCCAGTCACTGCTTGGGTGCTTAAAAATTGGGTGGAGCGGACCGGTTCTTGCGAATCCAGTGGGAACTGGATATTTCTGCCATCCCTACTGCAGAAGAATGCAACACACAGGAACTTCAAATTTCATATATCATTTACATCTGGATTCCCCACCTCCTCTCTATCTTTGGGATCATAAAGCATATCAAGGAGTCAACCAGCAATAAAACAGATGAATATATATGTCAAACCCATAATCTTTGCACGTCCTAGAAACAGATTTAAGGGTTAATTTCTTAACAATCTAATGTTCTGCCGGGGGGGGGGGGGGGGGGGGGGTGTGTGTGTGTGTGTGTGTGTGTGTGTGTGTGAGGTCAGTGTATAATTTCCAACTCAAACCTCACATAGTTTATCTGCACTCCTCTTTCCCACTTCCCCATTCAACTTCAGTTACATTACCTGCTGCTACAATGGTGCCCACTAGTGACGAGGGAGGATAAAATAGAAATTAATAGTATAAACCATACTTGTCAAGGCGGCAAGGCGACATGGCGTTCAAGCTGAGAGCCTTGTGACTAGGCGTGACTAGGCGCGACTAGGCGTTGCCTAGGCGACCTATTAAATTAATAATTTCCATGATATATATGTATTTTTATATTAAGATTTTAATGATTTTAATTGTTTAAAATGTATGAAATATGTGCTAAACAGTCCTAAACCATCTATAAGCATAATCAAAATAGTTTCTATGAAACTATATAAAAAACAAGTACGGGAATAATTTCACACATAGTATATTAGTAATGAAAAGTAATTTGTTGAAACAAGAAAAAATGTCACATACCTTATAATCTTCACATAGTAATAATATTAAAGAGATAATTAGATAAACATTAAAAGAAGATTAGAGATAACATACCTTACATTCTGAATCTTCAACAAACTTACGACATTGCAAAAAGTGAAGATAATTCAGTCTTTACCCTATATCCTCAAGTGCACTCATGCAAAAGTAATTGTTTCTAAGACAAAAATGGTGACTACATCAAAAATACAAAGCAAGCAAGAGCACCATGAAGACATTGTTGTTTAAAGTCATCATTACAAATTAAAAGTACGAACACTTAACAAGATAAATAAAGATATGGATCAAGCATCATCATCTAGGTGAGAACTTGGTCCAAGACCATCATCTTCGGCTCCATAATCTTCATAATCATCATTCTCAATGAACTCATCCCACTCTTCCTCCTCATGGATAGATGGTGGTGGTGTTTCCTTGGCACGCCCACGCCCACGTGCATGTGATTGTGAAGTGCTTGGCTGCACTTGAGAAGCTGCCCTCCTAGGCCTCCTTACATCATAAACATCAGAAGCTCCTAAAACTTCATCAATAACCCTCAATGTAACACCAGGCACTACCTCAGGCTCCACATAAATTCCTATCATCCACTCACTTGACCAATTAAGCACAGAAAGAGCAATAGGATCAAAATCCTTCTCCATGTTCCCCAACCTCCTATCCTTGAACCTTTGATCAAGACGTGTATTGTATTGAATGTAAACAAGCTTCATCAATCTCTCAGCTTCTAATTTACTTCTCCTCTTCGTATGGATCTAAAGATTATAAAAGAGTTGAATGAATGTTTATTGACTTATACAGTTATACTAGGCAATCAAAATAAAATTAATTTACAAAAAGGACTTACAAAGTCAAAGACACTCCAATTACGCTCACAAGATGATGAAGTGCAACATAAACCCAGAATACGTCTTGCTAATGTTTGCAATGTTGGGGTGGTACCCCCATAGCTATCCCACCACTCCACTGCCATCGAGGATATGTAGTCAATTACCAAAATATTTATATTTATATAATGCTATAAGCCTATAACTAATAGAAGAAAATGGCTTACATGGAGTTTTTTGGTCTCTTTGCCTAATAGCCATATCCTTCCCAAATAGGCCACGAGCGTTCTTATACTCCTCTAGCTCCCGAGAAATTATATCTTGCTCTTTACCATCACTAACCATCCGTTCAATACATTCAATGAGGTCAGTCTCATATTTCCCAGTTGCAACCCTATTTGTTTGCCTCATATCATGATAATAGACGAGATTTAAGAAAAGACCAGCACCATACAAGGGACACTTCATCTGCTTGCCCCAGCGGTAATCAAGAATATCCAAGATAGGCTTGTATTCCTTTTCCCTCTGGCCAAAATTTTCAATAATCTTCTCTTTGGCCATCTCAAAAGCACGACCTACATACCCCATAGGTGGCTTCTCATCGGCATCAACCAATCTCAACACAACCACAAGAGGTTGGGTTGCCCTCAAATAGTTCTCCACCTTCTCCCAAAATGATTTTGCCATAACAGTATTGAAAATAAGATCTCCATCTGTGGTTTGTGCCCAAGAACTGTTGGTCCATATGTCAGAAACAAAGAGCTTAGTCAAAGAAGGACGATGCTTCAACAAGCTAGATAAAGCTAAGAAATGTGTAGCAAACCGTGTCACCCCACTCCTTACAAGCTCTTGGTGATTGTCACTACCTTTCACGAAAGCATCATGCAGGCGAGTGTGTTGATAAATAAAAGTAGTGACCTTTCTTGCCCTAGTAAGAACCCCTGAAAAAATGTCCAATTTAGAGATGTCCTCCAACATAAGATCCAAGCAATGTGCAGCACAAGGAGTCCAAAATAATTTCTTCCTCTTCTCAGTCAACATCTTCCCGGCCAACACCATGTTGGCTGCATTGTCAGTGACAACTTGCACCACATTTTCCTCCCCAACCTTCTCAACAACTTCATCTATCAGGTTGAACAGTAACTCCCCTGTGTGTTCATCAGATGTAGCATCCTTTGCATAGATAAAGAATGAACCCTCAGGAGTATTGACAAGAAAATTTACCAAACTACGCTGGCGTTTATCTGTCCATCCATCACACATTATCGTGCAACCATAAGATCTCCAATGCTTCTCATGAACCACTTGCATCTCCTTACATCTCTCAAACTGCCTTTCAAGTAAAGGCAACCTCAATTGATGATAAGAAGGTGGAATGAATCCCTTACCAGCTTGGATAACTGCCTCAAACATAACATCAAAGCTATTGCGGTTTGCGGCATTAAAGGGAATACCGGCTTCATAAAACCATTGGGATATGCAGTCATAAGCAACCTGTGTATTTTCTTTTTTGTAGGTATCACCTATTGTAGTTTGTGAAGCACTACGGTCTGCTTTCCTTTGTGCAAAAACGTCCCATGGACTAGGAGTAGTGAACGAATCCATTGGTCCTTTACCAGATGGATATTTGCAGACAGGTGGCCTATTTGCAGAACTAGATGTAGTTCGAGACCTTAGGGTAGAAGGCAGAACAACCACAACATCACCCTCCTCTTTAACAACATTAGGAGTGTTGGACTCATTCTGACTGTACTGGTAATCAAGATCCACCTTCCTCTTCTTATTGCGGTTCTTATAGTCAAGCAACTCCTTAGCAATAGTAGTCGTTGTTTTAGGACACTTGATGCAATCCCGAAATCCTCCAATCAAGTGCTCCTTCAATCTCTTGATGTCGCCACTGCTGACGTGACCGCACAATGCACATTTAACCTTGTTCTTATCACCTACATTTTGCCAGAAGGAATACTTCCACCCCGGGTCTGTAGATTTTGCCCTCAATTTTGGGTCATTCATTGCATCTGCAAAACGAGGGTCAATCTCCCTAGGTCTTAGAATTTGAGGGGTGGAAGTAGGAACATCAATATCACCAACTGAATCAGAGTCCATCACTATAGATCTACAAACAAATTAAACCAAAAAACAAAATAGAAAATTGTAATTAAGTTCCACTTGTTGGGAGAGGCCTCACATGTGCGTGTAGCACAAGACAGCAAACGTGCCAAACAATAAACATTACAACAGGAGAAAACAAAATGCACTTGGGTCTTAGTGACAAAGAAGAACATGGGAAGGAAGAAGAATATGATGTACATAAAAAATTAAGGTGGCACAGATCAATTAATATAAAGAAAAAAAAATCTAGCATGAGATTGATCCTAAAATTCGTAGCTGGACAGAGTCCACACTGGATATGGGAGGGGGGAAGAACAAGAGGGAGAAGAAAGGAGCTGGACAGAGTCCACGCTGGATATGGGAGGGGGGAAGAACAAGTGAGGGAGAAGAAAGGAGGATGGCGATGGAGAAGAAATGGAGAGGAGGAGAAGATGGAAGAAGAAATCACAAAAAAAAGGACTTACCAGTTACGCTGCTGCACTTGGCGGCTTCCGCTGCTGCACTTGGCGGCTTCCGCTTGCGGCTTCCACTGGCAGCTTCCGCTGGTGGCTTCGGCGGCTACACTTGGCGGCTTGGAGCAGTTCTTCCTTGGCGCAAGAAGAAAGGAGTTGAACAGAGTCCACGCTGGATATGGGAGGGGGGAAGAACAAGTGAGGGAGAAGAAAGGAGGATGGCGATGGAGAAGAAATGGAGAGGAGGAGGAGAAGATGGAAGAAGAAATCACAAAAAAAGGACTTACCAGTTACCGGTGATCGCCGGCTTCCGCTACTGCACTTGGCGGCTTCCGCTTGCGGCTTCCACCGGCAGCTTCCGCTGGTGGCTTCGGCGGCTACACTTGGCGGCTTGGCGCAACAGCCCTTAAGGCCGCGATGTAGGTTGGAGACAACCTACCTCGACGCGAGGGAGATGCTGAGCAGCTTCTTGCTTTGTCCAGCTAGGGCTTGGGGATCACAGGGGAGTCGGGAGTCGGGTTAGCAAGGAGGGGTTTGCGGGAATGAATCGCGAGTGGAGAGGAATCACTGAGTGGGCCGTGATTATTTGATTCTTAGTCGGATCTTAATCGGGTTCCGCGCAGTGGACCGCGCCAAAGCGTGAAGCGGTCGCTCAAACGCCAAGGCGACCAAGCGTTCGCTTTTTTTTTAAAAACTCAGCGTCTCCCAAACAGCGTGACAGAATAGCGCTTCGACGGACGCCTAGGCGCGCGCTTTGACAAGTATGGTATAAACTGTCATTACACTCATTAACTCACTATTCGAAACATATGCTCATACATAAAACCGAAAATATATTGAAAATGATCTTTTGAGTGTCACTTCTGACTTAGACATGTGGCATGTGCCCTGGGGATAGACCTGGCAAAAATATTGCTACCCGACCCGACCGGACCTAACCCGATCCGAAAATAGGGTATTTCAAATTTGAAACTGGGTCTGGGTACAAATCGGGCAGACCTGAATTGGGTTTTTTAACTCTGGGTCGGGAACATCTGTGCCCAGTAAAACCCAAGGGCCTGAGAAGACCCGAGAATTGCCAGAGGCTCGTAGCGTCACGAGTCACGAGTGAGAGAAGGGTAGAAGACACCCGAAAGACTAAAGTTACTAAATGCCCAAAGGCCAGACTGCTCTTGGCTCAGTCGCGGCGGCTCCACAGTCCTCACTCAAACCCTACGTTGTCTGTATCCCTCTCACCCACTCAATGTAAACCTAGCTGCCACAATCAAAGGAGTTGGAGATCGTGAGACGGTGATCCTACAAGGAGACGGTGAAGAGATGTAGACAAAGACGGAGATTGTGGGGTTGAGAAAAAGAAGGATATTGTTAGATTGAGACGTTTGTAGATGATCCTCGCCTTCTCAGTGGCACACATCTTCGACTATTTCAAGTCGAGATCATGCTTCCTCTTTGCCTCTCCGGTCACCAGGTTGGTAACTCGGTACCCACTTGCCTCCTCACCTTCTTTCTCACACGTTATCCATAACTTTTCCTTCCTGACCACTGATTACCCACATCTCCTTTCGTCCCTCATGTCGGCCCACACCGCATTATCCCTCCCCCAATTTTCCTAACCACTCCAAATACCCACCCACCGCGGTAGCCCATCCCCAGGTTCAGGGAAGACGACGCTGCTTCTGGCATTAGCAGGGAAACTGCAGGACCCTGGACTCAAAATGCGTGGGGAGGTGACATACAACAGAGACAAGATGGACGAGTTCATGGCGCAGAAGACGGCGGTGTATATCATCCAGAACGATGTTCATGTCGGAGAGATGACAGTTAAAGAGACGTTCAATTTGTCGGCGAGGTGCCAGGGTGTAGGATCAAGATACGCTCAGTAGTGCGTTTATCTGGTTAAATCATCTAATAACCATGTTCCCGTATACTCTGTGCATCTCAGTTGATCATTTGATTCATAAATGTTCATGCAGACCTTCTCTCGGAGCTTGCTGCAGGGAGAACCATCCTACAACTGCATATCCCGATTGCTTCAGTGTTGGTTTGGTAGCATCTGAGTTTCTTTGATCTAGAGCCCGAGGTTCCTCTTCCTTCAGGTTCTGTTTCGGCCTTGATTTCTGTAGGTAGGTTGTCTGTTTACGCACCCCCTCTTGTTGTTTCTCCCGTAATATGTTGGTACATCGACGTACATGTTTTAAGTTGTAAACTTTTTGTTACAAACTGTGTAATTCCCCAGCCATGTTGGCCTCTTGGTTCTTTGATCTAGAGCCCGAGGTTCTTCTTCCTTCAGGTTCTGTTTAGGCCTTGATTTCTGTAGGTAGGCTGTCTGTTTACGCACCCCCTCTTGTTGTTTCTCCTGTAATATGTTGGTACATCGACATACATGTTTTAAGTTGTAAACTTTTTGTTACAAACTGTGTAATTCCCCAGCCATGTTGGCCTTTTGGTCAGTAAAACCACAGCCAATGGCACATCTTATTCATAATCTATGTAATGTCTATGAAGTCTTGTCTCATTACAGGTGTCAAACACTCATCTCACTATGGTTGATTGCAAACCTTGGGCCTGATTATATGAACACCATATAAATTCCCATGCTTCTTGTGACAAAGTCCTCATATATATATAACTGAAACATTTACAGAGAGGTCCACATATAAAATGGAAATAACAAAATAAATAATAGAATACATAAAACAGGAATATATGTTAACACTCCCCCTCAAGTTGGAGCATAGATATCAATCATGCCCAACTTGTCCATCAGTATGCAGAATTGTTCTTCGTCAACAGCTTGGTGAAGATATCAACAACTTGGTCTTAAGAACGCGTCAAAGGAGTGCATATCTTGCCAGTAAGAATGGATTCCCGAATAAAATGACAGTCGACTTCAATGTGTTTGGTGCGCTCATGATAGACAGGATTATTAGCAATGAAGATAGCAGCTTTATTGTCACAATGCATGGGTATAGCAGAAGAAGAGTCAATCCCAAATTCTTTTAACAGAGAGCGCACCCACAATAACTCACAGGCAGTATGGGCCATGGCCCTATATTCAACTTCAGCACAGGACTTGGCCACAACATTTTGTTTTTTACTCCTCCAGGTAACAAGATTGCCTCCAACATAATTACAATACCCAGAAGTAGATTTTCTATCTGCTTTGTCAGAGTACCCTTCAAGAGAACAGTGTCCATTCTTTCTGTAGTGAAGTCCCTTGCCAGGAGACTTCTTCAAATATCTCAGAATATGACATAGCGCATTCCAGTGACACTGTCTGGGTTTATCAAGGTACCTGCTAAGAAGGCCCACTGTCGTAGAAATATCAGCTCTAGTAAAAGTCAAGTAAATGAGCTTACCAATCAGCCTCCTGCAGTTTTTATTATCAGCAAAAAATGGAGAAGACTCATCATCTCAATTAACATTGGGATCTAGAGGAGTATCAGCAAGTCTCGCTCCAAGCATACTAGTCTCCTGCAGGATATCTAAGACATATTTCCTTTGAGACAACACAAGAGCATTAGAGTTTCTGGAGACCTCTATGCTCAAAAAATACCGAAGCTTGCCCAAATCTTTGGTAGAAAAATGCTTGCCTGGATGAGCTTTAGTGGCCTGAATACCATGAGAATCACTGCCAGTTATAATAATATCATCAACATAGACAATCAGAATAATAATACCAGCTGAAGTCTTCTTGGTGAAGACAGAATGATCCACCTGAGATCTCATAAACCCAAATTCAATCATAATTCTGCTCAATTTTTCAAACCATGCACGGGGACTCTGCTTGAGTCCATAAATAGACTTTTTTAACCTGCAAATTTTGTGAGACTCCCCCTGAGCAACAAACCCAGGAGGTTGCTCCATATAGACTTCTTCTTGTAAATCACCATACAAGAAGGCATTTTTCACATCTAGCTGCAGCAGTGGCCAGTCAAGATTAACAGCAACAGAAAGAAGAATTCTGACAGAGTTAAGGCGAGCAACAGGAGAGAAGGTCTCGAAGTAGTCAATACCATAGGTTTGTGTAGCCTTTAGCAACTAACCGTGCCTTCAGCCTTTCAACAGTGCCATCAGGTTGGTATTTCACAGCATATACCCATCTGCAGCCTACAGGCTTACACTGAGGGGGTGGATCCACCAACTCCCAAGTATCTCTCTCAGCTAGAGTCAACATCTCCTCTTTCATAGCAGACGTCCAAGCAGTACTCTTTAAGGCATCCTGAACATTCTTTGGAACAGCCACAGGAGATAAGGCATATACAAAATTGCTAGAATGGACATTCAGATGATCAGTGGAAACAAACTGAGCAATGCTATGAGATGTTAAGGAACGAGTACCCTTTCTAAGAGCAATGGGTATGTCGAGATCAGAAGTTACCTCAGGTGTAGCAGAACCTTCTGGAGGTGAAGATTGGTTTTCCTGGGGGGGTTCTTGTGTAGGAGGTGCCTTGTTCCTGCTTTGATAAACAATAATAGTAGTCGTATGCTCAGTAGTCACAGTATCAATAGTATCAGGCACACAGTCAATAGTAACTGGCAGAGGAGAGGCAATAAGGTCAGGCTGTAAACTTTCTCCTTGAGTAGAATAGTAAGGTGTATCCTCAAAAAATACAACATCATTGCTAGTAAACCATTTTCTCGCAGTGGGGCTGTAACATCTGTATCCCTTTTGGGTGCGAGAATACCCCAGAAAAATGCACTTCTCAGCACGAGGAGAAAGTTTATCAGAAGCTGGCCCAAGCAACCTTACAAAGCAAGTGCATCCAAAAATCCGAGGAGGCACAATAAATAATTAAATATCAGGTTGAAGAACTTGAATAGGTATTTTGTTTCCAATCACAGATGATGGCATTCTATTTATCAAAAAACAAGCAGTCAAGATAGCCTCAGGCCAAAACGAGCGAGGAACATGAGTATGCATCATAATAGTCCTGGCAATTTCTAACAAATGTCTATTTTTACGCTCAGCCACACCATTTTGTTGAGGTGTATAACCACATGAAGTCTGATGTAACGTACCAACAGATTTGCAAAAAACATCCACATATTTTTTAACAAACTCGAGCATTGTCAGTACGAAAAACTTTTACAGGCAAACCATATTTTTTTTCACCTCAGCAAAAAAGAATTTGATAGTAGACATAACTTCAGATCTACTTTGCATCATAAACAACCAAGTAGTCGTAGAAAAATCATCAATAAAAGAATAAAGTACTTGTGGCCAGATAAACTCGGCACATGACAAGGGCCCCATACATCAGAATGCACTAAATCAAAAATGTTTTTACTGCTAATATGACTGCGTCTAGGATAAACAACTCTAGTCTGCTTTCCTAGCTGACACGACTCGCACTGAAAGCTACAAGTGCCAATATCAGAAACTAAATAACGAAGCTTTTCAGACGATGGATGTCCCAGCCAGTAGTGTCGCTGTAATGCTGAAACAGATGTAGATAGTGCAGAAGCCACAACCGCTTTCTCTGCTTTCGGCAAATGATCAAGGTAGTATAGTCCATCATCACCTTCATACCCCCCACCAATCTTCATCCTCGTGCGAAGGTCCTGAAAAACACATGAACCAGGAATAAATGTCAGGCTACATTATAGGCTTCGCAATATCTTGCTGACAGATAATAGATTCAGAGGAAATCGAGGTACATATAAGGCAGATTTCAACAGAAACTCAGAAATAACATCCCCTACTCCAGATACCGCAGACTTGGAACCGTCAGCAAGCATAACAGATGAAGGACGAGCAAGTTTAGATAACTTTTTAAATAAAGATCGATTTCCAAAAATATGCGAAGAAGCACCAGAGTCTATGACCCATTTAGTATTACCAGGAGTAGAAGAAGAGGTACTCAGGAAGGCAGTGTCATAACCAGAATAAGTGACAGCATGAGATCCACTAGTCGAAGCAGTAGACGACGAGCCAGGACGCTCAAGTAGCAGACGCTCCACCTCAGCACGAATATAATCCACAGTCGCACCCGAAGAGTCAGACTCAGTAGGCTGAGTGGCTCCCTCTAATGCAGTAGTAGAAGAGTCAACAACTGCGTTGGCCCCATGCCGGTTTACCATATTTCTCCCAGCATTTTTCTTCGATATGGTTAGACCGGCCACAGAAAGTACAGATGCGTTGTCCCTGCTGAGAACGCGCAACAGCAGGTGAAGCAGCAGAAGGGGCTCCACGACCAGAAGAGGCACGTCCTCGTCCTGCACCCAGGGGAGGACGGCTGTCAGCAGAACGGCCACGACCGCGACCACGGCCAGACCAAGATGCAAGGGCAGTGGAGTCACCAGTCTCCGAAGGTAGTGTCGGAGTCGACGAGGGCAGACGCTGAAGACGCTGGTAGGCACTCTGCAGAGTAGGGAGCGGATCGCTCGCTAAAATCTAGTCAACGACGCCAGCATAGGACTCTGGCAGTCCACATAAAAACTGAACTAACTGCAGCTCTGCTCTCTGACGCTGCATAGTGGCCAAATCAGTGGACAATGGGTGGTAGGACTCCAGCTCCCCCCATAGTCCGGTAAAGGCAGAGAAGTAGTCCGCAATATCGGACCCCGCGAAGTGTAGACGTCCCAGCTTCTTGGTGATGTCAAAAACCTTCTTGAGGTTCTGGCTATGCGAGTATGTGCCAGCGAGCTGATCCCACATCTGTTTCGCCGTAGGCAGGTGAAGCAGGGTGACACTGATCTTCTCAATGTTGTTGTTGAGAATCCATGTTATCGCCGTCGAGTCATCCCGGACCCAGTCATCATACGCCTTCACATCTTTGGAATCGGCGTCCTCTACAGATTGTGTCGGGCCGACACGGATGAGGTGCGAGTACTTTCCCTGGGATTTTGCATAAATCACCATGGAGCATACCCAATGCTGGTAATTGCGCCCGTCAAGTTTCACAGTCGTAACTTGACGGCAAAAGTCATCTCCCGAGGATGCCATGATAGGAACAAACACAAGCAGGCAGTGGGGTCCGGAGCGCAGACGTGCAGGCACAGGTAGGCACTAGCAGGCAGAAGACGGACTACGCCGTCAGGCAGGTAGAAGCAGGCACAGATCAACCAATGATGGAACCTCTCACATACAACCTACGCCGAAGTGCAGTAGAGGACCCGGTGGCACAACGGCCTACACGGGCAGGCAGGCAGAAAACCGAAAGATCGGTCTACGTCACGACAAACTCAAGCCACCGGACGGTTGCAGAGCTTCACGGAGCCAACGATCCGGCGACGTTCAACCGCGGAGGCACGTCGGCCCCTGCGGCTAGGTGGGCGCCTGGCCCCGGCGGCCCTGCCGACCTGCCGACGCGGCGCGGGGAGGAGGGGCGGCGGGCGGGCTGGCGGCGGAAGGCGGAGGGCTAGCCGTGGCAGGCAGGGGGGTGGGGGGGCGCCGGCGGAAGGAGAGAGAGAGGGGGAAGGGAGGGAGGGCGGCGGCTGGATCTTACTACTCTGGTACCATGTGACAAAGTCGGTAATTTTGGGAAGCATAGGGTTGCACAATGTGTGCACCCTCATATATATAAAACTGAAACATTTACAGAGAGGTCCACATATAATATGAAAATAACAAAATAAATAACAGAATACATAAAACAGGAATATATGTTAACACTTCCAAAAGAAACACATTCCAACAAGACAGCCCCTTAGATCATGTTTATCCTTTATTATCTGCTACCTAGTAGAAATCTGCTTCCTGTTCGTTTTTGTTAGCAATTGACAAATCATAAGCCTATACGAATAAAATGCTGCAGCATGTTTCCTGTTCGTTACCTTTATAAAGGTAGATGATATTTGCCTATATCTGTTTTGCAGTACTACATTGCCTAACATGGTATTGAGCAACGTGCAGCTGCTTTTTTTTTTGTTCTACTTAACAAAATTAATTGCCAAGCAAATAGGCTTCTTCTGTAATTGATCTACATCTTATCTACAATTAATTTTACTACTTTAATTATTTATTTAATTTTGCTAACAGAAAAGTTCAGCTTCTCCCCTATTTTCGTCACTTCTGATTTTGCTAATAGAAAGGGCCAGCTTCTTAACGGAGTAAGTATTTCCCATCCCAATTATCTACTGTCCTTGTGATTGTGCTTGCTTTATAATGAGGCTACTTGTTAAATATTTAGGCTCGATAACAGAACCAACTAATACAAAACCATGCTTAATTGATTTAATATAGTCATTTTCTTTTATAACTGTTACCCTTCCATTCACTATTCAAATGTTTTGTGGCACTACATTGAGTTAATACAATCATTTTCTTTTAAAACCATTACAAATTCGCAGAATTTTAACTTCATATTTACTGATGTGGAAATATGTTGTGTTTTCTGTATTCACAAAAGAGACTCCTATAAATAGGAGGTGGTTGTACAAGGAAGCGAACTGAAAACCCTAATGGGCCACTTTATACAAGGGTCCATGTTACAGACTAAAGAAAGAACTTAAATAGAAATATACTTAAATAGTAAATACAATAATATATCTCAATACTCCCCCTCAAGTTAGAGCATAGATGTCAATCATGCTCGCTTGCCAGAGAGAGGCTTAGTAAATATATCTGCAGTTTGCTCATGTGATGGCAGGAAAGTAGTAGTCTTCTTATCCAGTACAACATCTATCTCGAAGAAAATGGCAATCGACTTCAATATGTCGGTCCTCTCAAGGAATACATGATTGCTAGCAATGAAGGTAGCAGCACGATTATCACAATACATCGGGATAGTGTAGGTGATAGACAACCCAAAGTCTGCAAGAATAGATTTAATCCATAACAGTTTACAAGTAGTATGTGCCATTGCACGATACTCAAGACTCAGCACTAGATCTGACAACTACATTTTGTTTCTTGTTCCTCCAAGTAACTTGATTACCTCCTATAAAGGTATAATAAACAAAAGTGTATCTCATGTCAGACTTACATCTTGCATAGTCAGCATCAGAGTATCCAATAACATCAAGATGTCCATTTCTTTTATAAAATAACCCATGTTCAGGTGCGTTCTTCAAATATTTCAGGACACGACAGACGGCCTCCCAGTGATATTACCGAGGGCAATCCATAAATTGACTAAGAACTCCTATAGCAAAGCATATATCTGGTCTGGTAACGATGAGATACAGAAGTTTGCCAACTAGTCGCTTGTAGAAATTTATCTTCTAAGAGATGAGTGGACTTAGCCCATAGATCGTGTGCATGATCCATAGGTGAGAGCATGTCGACAACCCAACATTCCAATTTCAAATAATAAGTCTAGAGTATACTTCCTCTGTGATAGAGATACTCCATTTCTGTTATATGCTACCTCAATGCCCAGAAAGTACTGAAGACGTTCAAGGTCTTTGGTTATAAAGTGTTTCATAAGATTTTTTTTGTATTAGCAATCCATGTAGTATCACTACCAGATATAATGATATCATCCACATATACAATAAGAAAATTAATTTCAAAAGTGGTGATCTTGATAAATACAGAATGATCACACTGAGACCTTTTGAAATCAAATTGTTGTAGTATAAGAGAGAATTTGTCAAACCATGTTCGAGGGCTCTGCTTAAGACCATAAATAGCCTTATTAAGAAGACGGACCTTCCCAGAATACTCCCCCTTAGCAACATAACCTGGAGGTTGGGATGTGTAGATAGTTTCCTACAAATCACCATAGAGAAAGGCATATTTGACATCTAGTTGATGCAGATGTCATCCTTGACTGACAGCAACATAACTAAAATACGCACAGAATTAAGACGAGCAACAGAGGAAAAGGTTTCAAAATAATCAACTCCATATTCTTGTGTGTATCCTTTGGCAACTAATCTAGCTTTTAAGCATTCAATCGTTCCATCTGACAGATATTTAATAGTACATACCCTGCGACAGCCAACAGGATTGCTACCTGGAAGAAGATCAACAACGATCCATGTCCCATGGGATCGAAGAGCATCCATCTCCTCATTCATAGCCTTCTTCCATCCAGGATGGAGAAGTGCTTCCCGAACAATCTTGGAAATAGAGATAGCAAATATTGCAGCAGTAAATTTAGCCATGGAGGCGTTTAGATGATCTATAGAAACATGCTTAGGAATGCAATATTTTATACCAGATTGTTCCCTTCCGTAAGGCAATAGGCGTATCCAACTCAGAAACTTGACTAGAGTCAGTAGAATTACCATTAACTGGTGGTGGATCATCAGTCGTCGAAGGGGTCATAGATGCTTCAAGTAGAGGTATTTTGCTCCCTGCTCATACTTTCAGAACAGGGGTGGAAGACTCATCGACAGACTGGATGGTGGCAGAGGTACATTAGGAAGTGGTACATTAGGAGAAGGCACATCTTGACTTGGTTCAGAAAAGAATGAAGTATCTTCAAAAAAGTTATATCCACACTAACATACAATCGACGTGCAACAGGATCAAAATATTTGTACCCTTTCTGTGTTCGGTAGCAGCAGACCAATAGTAGGTGATTCGCCGATTTGGGATACGTGTCTGGCGGGGACACAACATGTCAAAGGTCGGGGCAGCAGCAGATCATGAGCAGAAATGACGAATCCAGCAGAATAAGGTCAAAAAGGACCCAGAATAAGTGGCAAATACTATGATTTACCAAAAACAAGAAGGGTGATATATTGGGATACCCAATCATACCAATTAATAGAGTGGACAGAGCCCTCGAATAGGTGGTCATGAATGGCCCCAAATCTGCCAAACGGTTCTTCCAAATAACAGTTCTTTAGGACATAAGAACATTGGAAGGAATGGTCATGTCCCTAGATCCTCTTGTTGGAAAAGAGGATAGGCTAGAAGGAGAATTAAATCCCCTTGGGCGGGATCAGCAACGGCGGTGAAGATGGAGGATGTGGCGGCTGATGGAGGGAAAGAGAGAGAGGGAGAAGGTGGCAGACAGCTGGTGGAGATCAGATCTAGGTATCCTACTTTAATACCATGTGGAAATATGTTCGTGTTTTCTATATTCACAAAAGAGAAAACTCGCTCCTATAAATAGGAAGTTGTATAAGAAGCGAACTGAAAATCCTAATGGGTCACTTTATATAAGGGCCCATGTTACAAGTAAAAGAAAGAACTTAAACAAAAATACACTTCCATAATAAATATAGTAATATATCTCAATAACTGATAACCATGGAACAAAACGATGCGCCTCAAGGCTTCAAAGTCGTACGCCTTGAGGCGAGGCAATCCTCAATGTGCCTCGAGGTGTGCGCCTCACTGTCCAGGTGAGAGGCATGTGCAAGGAAGAAAATGTCTGATTTCGATGCCGTTTCGGTGGCCACAGAAACATAAATTTCGACAGAAATTTTGATAAATGCGTTTTTGGCGTTTCGACGGCAAAATAAACGAATTAATTTATGAAATTTTAGCAGAATGATCTACTAGTGTATATCTACTCAAATATGTAATAATATTTCATATTGGATATGTGGGGGGTGGGATCTCATCATTTTTTAGTGAATAACCCTGAACTGTTTCGATGGGCATTTCAATAGGGATTTTTGATGTTAATATTCAATGGTGAAATCAATGAATTAAGTCATTATAGTTTGCAAGCACAATATATGGACTTAAAACACAAAATTGTGCAAAAAAAATATGCTCTAGGTAGTACATGGTATATGAAAATGTAGAAAAAATAATTGATGATCTGCCTGTTTCGAAAGTTTCGTCAGTCAATTTCGATGTCTGATTGCCACAGAAACAGAAATTTTGACCGAAATTTCAACAATTTCGTCGAAATTTTGAACATTGGGCGTGTGCCTCATTTTTGGCGAGGCGTAAAAAGGCGTTGAGGCATTACTGAGGCATAAGCCTCAGTTCAGACCTCAATTTAGGCCTCATGTGCACATGTATAATCTATATATGTGTAAATACATATATATGTATTCAAACATGTATATTTGTGTGTATAATCTATATATGTGTGTATAACTGTATATTTACATACATATGTATCTAAAGATGTATATTTGTGTCTATATATTTATGTATTTGTGTATGTATCTATCAATGTATGCATATACATGTAATTTCGCACATGGTATACATTTACATGTATATATGTGCATGTATATGTGTATATGTATAGAATTGTAAGATGTGTAAAGATTTACATGTATATATGTCAATATTTTGTATTCTTTTGTATATTGGATGTACTTAAATATGTTTTATGTGTATATGTAATGGATTTACATGTCTATATATCTATATGTATATATTTTTTTTAATTTGTATACTTTTGTATGCCTATGTGAATGTACATACTTGTGCTAACATATATGTACATTATATATAACATATATATATATATATGTGTATGTATATATAAATAATATGAACGCCTAGGTACATTTTGAGGCTTACGCCTCGCCTCACCAAGACAAAAACGCCTGATTATGCCTAACGCCTTTTTCAACCTTGTCGATAACCTTCATATTCTTGTTGCAGATTAAAATGAAGATTGATTTCATGGGATTTGTCTGAACTCTTATATCTCATCCAAATGAAGATTGATTTCGGTGGGATTGGGCCGCATTCTGGTTTTATTTGTGATGCTCCTGGTTTTCTAGAAGATCTTGTGTGTAATCATTAGTATTAGTAGACAGTTGGTGTGGTCTGTTTCCGGTTTAGCGCATCAAAATAAAATCATTATGGATTTTTCGGCATAAAATTTGTTGGCTAAATTAATTTGCCTGAGTTGACGGTGTCAAAAATTAGAGATCATTTGTACATTCTGTTTAGAGATTCATTTGCACATTTTTGTTGGTTTTGTATCTCTACATTTCAATATTTCTGTAGAATGATTGGTTAATTTTGGTTCTTTATTTATTGGATATGGTTGGAGATATGTGACAACATATATTGGGTTTGAATGGAAATTTGTTAATCAGAAATGTTTGTTTAGCAGTGATGTGATTGTAAGAAAAAGAAGTATGAGAAAAGTCCTTGCTATCTATGTTATGAGCTAAGCAAGTCCTGAATTTGATGTTGAATTTGCCTAAATGTGACTGGATTTTTGCTGAAAGTATGAGAAAAAGTATAAAAGGGCAGTGCAGTTGCCAAAATTGTGAGACAACAATAAAACGCAGACCCGTTGCCAAGTCTAAAAGTGGTTGTGGTTCAGGTCTAAAAGTAGTTGTGGTTCTTTAGGGTCGGGTTAAAAACAGGTCCAATCTTTTGGATCGGGTTAAAAGATGATGTCCGGGTATTTCGGGTCTGGTTATGTCCAAAATCTGGGTCGGATCAAAATCGGTTCAAGTAAATTTCGGGTTCTTTTACCAAAAAATTTCGAGTCGGATCAAGTCCAAGCCCTAAGGTAATCAGGTCAGGTCGGGTCTCGGGCCCCGGTCTGAGAAACCCGACCTATTTTGAGGCCTGTCTGGGGACTATTCCAAGCACTCCAAGCAGTATGATTGATTTTTTGACCTTTTCTATGCGTGCACAAGAAATTATGATTAGTGACCCTTTTGATCCTATATCTTGTTAAGGAGAAAACAAAAGTGGATAGAATTGAAAAGGCTAGCCTTGATATGAGTTTCTTGTGGAGAATCACACATATAAACCACAGAACTATTGTATAGATCGCAAGGGAAGCAGGCAAGTCTGTGCATGGCTCCCTTTTGTGTTTTCTTTCGTTTAACGCTCCCGCCAGAGAGTTGTTAGTTGTGCAGATGTTACTCTTTTAGCTTAGCAAACTTGCACACTTTTTTTTTCTTTTTGAGATAGGATCACATTTAGGGTGACAGCATAAAACTTTCCTAGCCATATGACACATTTTCATGCCTTCCTAATTGTTGGAATTTCAATTGATTAAGAAATAGCAAACGTATAACATATGCATCATGTCTTTCATAGCAACCTACAAAAATTGAGAGAGAGAGGGGAGGGTTCAATAAACTAACTAATTAAGAAATAGCACGCCTATAACATATACATCATGTGTTCCGTAGGAACCTATAGAAAAGTGAAAAGGGTTGGCGGAAGCGGGAGATGCCAAAAGAGAATAAGTAGGAAAACAGACGTGTCAGAAATCTCCCAGTTACTAAGCCGTTCTAAATATATTACCTTGATCTATCACAATAACTCCTTCAAGTAGCCAAGAGAATTAAAACAACTATCAATAGAAATTTCCCAAGAGGTTCATCCATTACAGATTTCCTCAGTAGCTAGATTAGGTTAGGCATGGTGCTCCTATTAGTTTAGTGATATTTCACTCTGACCAAACCATCATTGGTATGTCATTTGCTTCCACTTGGCCAAGTTTGAACCATTGTCAACTATAATTCTTGTTTTGGAAGAGGTTTTTCACATTTGGTCACCAACATGCATGCTGACAGTGATAAGGACAATTCGATATATCACAAAGGCAACCCCTTCTATGTATAGGTGAGGGCGCACAATTACATACTTAACCAAACCCTAATAGGTCTACAAATCTGGCCCATATTACGTTAGACATGTTTCTTAATAAACTATTTTAACATCTAATTTGGAAAACATACGTAGAAAGTAGTAACATCGTAGATCAGTATTTTTCAAGAATAGTCATATATGTAAATTTTATAGGATGGTGACACAGCGTACATGTGAATATAGGTTTTGGAACCTAGACGGTAGCAACAACCTTCCCCACCTCAAAATACTCATCGGTCGCAACCATATGCATGCCTTTCAAAACTTCGCATAAGTTCCTAGAATTGGCCTTGATTTGCTCTATTAAAAAACAAAGTTTCTAAAGACATTGAACTAGATGATATATTAACATCTAAACCATCGAGAAATCAACACAAATATCTTCAAATATCTTGTATCCAAAAATAGAAACACAACAAAGCGGACCAACACCACACAATGAAGTCCGAGCATTCCTTGGCCATGCCAGATTTTACAGGAGATTCGTACGCAAGTAAGATCACTAAGCCTCTAACCAACCTTTTCCAGAAGATGTGGACTTTATCTTTGATTCTAAATGCATGAAAAGTTTCAACACTTTGAAGGAAGCTCTTCTCTCTACTCCCATCCTTACGAGCCCCTGATGGGTCTCTTCCTTTCGAGATAATGTGTGATGTCAGTGACAATGCCGTAGGGGCAGTTCTGGGGCAGCGTGTCGACAAGAAACATCACGCTGCCCCAGAATTGGCCATTTACTATTCTAGCAAGATACTAGACGACGCGCAAAAGAATTACGCAACCACTAAAAAGGGTTGCTCGCCATTGGTTTACCTTTGACAAATTTCACTCCTACCTGATTGGCTCGCAAGTGGTTGTCTACACTAATCACGCTGCTATCAAATATCTGATGTCAAAGAAAGACGAGGAACCAAGGCCAATCAGATGGATCTTACTACTGCGAGAGTTTGATCTAAAGATTAAAGACAAGAAAACTAAAACATCGTTGATGATCATCTTAGCAGATTGCACAACCAGGATAGTGACACTATCAACGACTCCTTACCTAATGACCACTTGTTGAAGATATCCACATTCATATTGTGGTATGCAGATTTTGTCAACTATCTAACTGCAAGAATCCTCCATCCAAACTGCACAGAAAATGAGAAGAAAAAATTCATGTATGACACTCGCCATTACTATTGGGATGAGCCTTACCTTTTCGGATCATGCTCAGATGGCCTTTACTGTCGGTGCACCTTCGAAGAAGAAGCTCCTCTTATCCTAGAACTATGTCATTTTGACCCAATTGGGGGGGCACATGAGATCCAAAAAGACTACTTTCAAGATCCTTCAATGTGGGTTCTTCTGTCCCTCTATATTCAAGGATGCTCACTGCTTTGTCATGTCTTGTGATTGATGCCAGCGATCTGGTGATATCACTAAGAGGGACGAGATGCCCCTCAATCTTTGGCAAGAAGTGAAAATTTTTGGTCTGGGATGTGGACTACATGGGTCCGTTCCCATCCTATTATGGCTTCTTCTACATCCTCCTCAATGTTGACTATGTCTCGAAATGGGTAGAGGTTGTCCCCAAAAAGTCTAGCGACTCCAAACCGGTGATCAAACTATTCAAAGATATTATCTTTCTGCACTTTGGAGTCCCTCGCACGGTCAATTCTGATGGAGAATCTCATTTCCTGGAGCCTAACTTTGAAACTCTCCTCCACAAGTATGGAGTGTCTCATCGTGTGGTTACTCCATACCACCTCCCAAATGACTGGTCAAGTGAAGGTGTTCAACCATCAGATTAAAGCTATTTTGAAGAAGACAATTGACAGGACAAGATAAAATTGGGCTAACAAGCTAAACGACGCACTCTGAGCGTACAAAGATGCTTGCAAGACCCCTCTTGACACTACACCTTTCTACCTTATCTATGAGAAGTCTTGTCACCTACCGGTAGAGTTTGAACACAAAGCTCAACAGGACATCAAGCAACTAAATTGTCAACTTCGTGCGGCAACGAAAAATCGTCTGCGTCAACTAAAAGAGCTAGAATAGTTATGGTTGACAACTTATGAAACCGTACGCATCTACAATGAGCACGCCAAGATATGACATGATGGCCACCTAAAAAGAAAAGGTATGCAGGTCGAAGACCAAATACTACTCCACAACTCTCGTCTCCGCCTATTTCTAGGAAAGCTCAAGACCCGATGGTCGGGTCCATTTATTATAAAGCATATCTTCCATCCTGGAGCTATCATAATTTGGAGCGAGAAGACTAGAGAATTCACAGTTAATGGCCAACGAATCACGCTTTATTTCACTATTGTCGATATGCAGACCAACCAACCGCTCACACTTCTACCTGTGCATATCATATTGAGCTTCAAAGGTCGAGTTCTCGACGTTAAACAAAGGTGCTTCTCAGGAGGCAACTCGAGTGTTATTTTTACTAAACATCATTTTACATTTTAATTCATATTGCATTTAGTTAATTAGTGCACCTCATGACATTATCATATGTTCTAACAATTTTGATTGTAGGTGATAAACTTTGTTGAATGAAGAGCAACCACGACTTGTGAACCAACCAACAAAGTTCTTCCCCTCCCATCTCGGATTTAGTGTTTGCTCGAGGACGAGCAAATATCTAAGCTCGGGACAAAAGGTGGATGGAATGTATTCTACTCTATATCCACACTTATATGTTTAGAACTTGTGATCTTATCATTGTATTTATGCATTACATTTAGCTTAAATTTAAAAAAAAATCTTTGTAGAGCTATCAAAGCCATTACCTAGCCGACTTAGATTCGATTTTTTCTTTTTGCATCCATGCATGTCATTATCATTCAACTCCCCTTACTCGAAGCACTAATTTTTGAAACAACCAATGGCTAAAAATCACCCTATGTGGCCTAGGAACCCAAACATCATGTTTCCCAGAAAAAGATAACAAGTCTTTGAAGAACTGAAAGGGATCAAACACATCGTTTATCTAACTGACTAGTGAAACGAATTCATGGAATGAACATTTTTTCTCTTATCATGTCACTATTTGAACATAGTGGGACTAGGAGAACAACCGGGTGCACTGAATTGTAAATCAAATTACATATTGACTTGACCCCTCTTCTACATTTCTTCTTCCATCTTCTTACCCTCCATCCATCAAAAAGAAAATAAAAAGCTATAAAAAGTGTCAAACTCCAAGTTCAAGGTGGCACACTCTCTCCTTACTCTATCCTCTTCTTTCATACCCCTATCTATGTAATAGGGTGTACCACCAAAAGAAAAAATGCCACCGTGCACAAAATAAAAAGAAAAAAATATTGCAATATATGTATTTATACAAATAAAAGCAATCTCGAGTCGAATAGAAGAGAGATTTGCATCTTCCTTCAGCAGCCCCTTCTATTCATTATCTACCCAGAGACACAATGAATGTTCCTTTTGATATTATTTTCACGCACTCAAGCATCAGATCATTTGCAACTTGTTGTTGTGCAAGATCCTCTAAATACTCATGAAAACTCTTAGATGTGCCTGGTTTGGGATGGCAGTGAGAATACTTTTAGAAGCATAATTGAAAATGAAGACACAGATAGAAGTATGTCGTGGTTTCAGGAAGTTGGGTTGCTTGGTCGTATTAGGTGGTATCAAGGAGGCACTGATACGTTTTTAGACACGGACACTGACACGGATACAGACACAAGACACGACAAATTTCTAAAATGTAGGACACGGACACGGACACGGCATTGAATGAGGAGAAATATTTTTTCAATATATACATATATGTAATGTATGAACTGAAATTTACTTTAAAATTGATCCAGATTAATGTATCTATATATGTATAATTTTATATGCATATAGATGTGTGTCATCGTGTGTGTAGCAGAAACAATATGAAGTAGAAAACTAAATGTGTTTTTGTGTAACTGTAGTGTATTACAGAATATATATATTTATATATATATATATATATATATATATATATATATATACTCATTTAACAAACTTATCAGACTATAATTTGATTCATAATATCGAGTTCAGCAGATTTATTAGTACTTTTGATCAGAGCTCAGTTGTATGTTATATTTTCTCAGTAATAAGACATAAACAATAGCTGTATATTCAATATTTGCACTCTGAAATAGGCTATTGCAGCAGCAGCAGCTGCTGTGATGTGTCCAAGAAGTGTTTGGGCAGTGTCCAGCTGTGTCCGGAGTGTGGAAAGAGACCAAAATGAACTGGACACGTCCCAGCCGTGTCCAAAACGTTTTGGGCCGTGTCCAGGAAGTGTCCGTGTCCAAAACGTGTCCAACACGGACACGGGGGCTGTCTAGAAGTGTCCGTGCTTCCTAGGGTGGTATGAAAATGAGCATGATGTGAAGGTGAAGCAATCACATGGTTGAAAATATTCATTTGGCAACTGTTACAGATTTTGTGTTACTCATGGACGAGCAATGTATAAATTTGGGATTGTTTGATGAATACATATCCATCATAATTTTAGTTGCATTTTCAGCTTTGTTTTGTATCCATTTCCATCATTTCACTTCAAAATTAGCTTGAATTTAGATTTTATTGATTTTATATAAATTTTAAGATTTTCATCCATTTTCTCATTTCCATGGCAGGCTTGCTTCACTGCATGGTAGGAGTGTAGGAAGAGGTAGTCCCACGAACTGACTAGCGGTCTCAAAAACCTTTTGAATAATTGTACCATATATTCAGTTATCCTTTCTTTCATCGAATATTGAAACCATCAGACCGCATCGCACCTGCCAAGCCAACGGTTTACTTTGTTCTACCCTTCCATCAGAAGATGTCGCATCAGTGCAGGCCATCGATCTGACGCCAATAGCTCCCCCCTCCAGAGTAGGCTCACTTTTGCCTAACCTTTGTTCATGTCCATCTGAAAACCCATTGGTTTGTAATGGGTCTACCTAGCCATCGGTTTGCACCACTCTTTCAATCCTTCGGTTGAAAACCCATCCCCCACTACCGATGGTTGCCCAACATCATCTTTCGATGGCCGCACTACATCCGCCTTCCGAAGGCCGCATTGTATCTGCCTTCTGACGGCACCTTTGCTCCCGACAACCGATAACTCTTTTGTCATGCCTTTCGGTGGGTCATCTGCTTCACCTTCTGATGGTTGTTCTGTGACCATTCCCCTACCGACGGCTTTACTGAACGTCACAGAACACTTCGTCTATTGATGGAGTTACTGCAAACAGACAACTCATCACCTTGCTCACACCGTTTTCGACTCTTCACATCCATGGCGGCCAATACTTCACTCCATGTTGGGAGGGCTCCAAGACCTACAGAATCGGAATCCACCATTTGATGTCGGAAGGCTGCTGCGACAGCTCCTGACATTCGACCTGCATCTATCTATATGTTTGTGAACGCCAATCAAAGGTTCATCTGCCATCACCAAGGCACCAAGGTCCTAACCTTAACAGAGGCATGTTCTGTAGCGCCTCTTTCCATCGGTTGGCAACATTTGCCATCACCAACCAGCTGTTTTCACCACACAGCAGTAGATCCCGTACACAAGTGACGAAGATCAACGACCCTAGTCCATCCCTGACGAACGTCCAAGGGTGTTCTTGCTTGTCCATAGACGCCATCATTTCATAATTTAAAGAGTTGCTTCTGCACACTAGGGTTGCAACTGCTCCTTCTGTGATCATGGCATTCTTCTTTTCCCTTGTTGTTTCTGTTGCTGCTGCTATGAGCTAGTAGTCCTCTCGCTAGGATGTGAGGAATAACCCCTCTACCCAATTTTATCCTTGTATATGCATCTATTTTTGTATGTTGCATGTTTAGAATCAATCATTTTATGCTTGTCTACTTGTCTAATCAGTAAGTTTTACATGTTTGTCATGATCTTGAGTGTAGAGAACTTTGAACCAACATCTAGGATATCGATTTAATTTTAGTTAAACCCGCGATGAGAATTTGGGATAGGTATAATTTGAGGCGATAGGTGTATGATCTATAGGTAACGCGGCGGCTAGCTTAGAGTGATATTTGTCTGGGATTTTATCGTAACGCAGAAAGGGAGATTTTCCCGACCTCAACATATACATGTTCATCCTTAATATGATGCAGTGAGAGTCAACGATAGGTAGCAGTCGTGAACCCATTTCACCCTATCCCAGCAATTAATTTATCAAACTTTTAATTCAACCCTTTTACTATTTACTTCTTAGTATAATCAACAACCATCAATCTTGTGTTAAATAATAGTTCTTGCATGGTTAACTTAGTCAGATTACTTCTTAAAAACATTGTCCTATGGATTCGGTTTGCTTGCAAGTGATGATTATTATACTTGTTTAGGTGAACTTTGTGGATTTCACCCCTAGTGAATTTGTTGTTGAAATATCACACGTCACACTTACCTACTCTGCATGACTACCTTCATGGGATATGGAGTCCCTATGTCAACAACAAAGTTATTAAAAGGGCTAAAATATGCTTCATGGTTAAATTCTCAGATGTAAGGGATACAGAGGTCCTAGACAATGGCCCTTGGAATGAAAGGCAAGTCAAACATCTCAAACATCTCAAACATCTGAAGAGGTGGGATTAGGAAGAACCTCTTGAAAAATATCAACTACCGCTTGCTCGCTATCTGGTATGAAGCTTACAATACTCATGAACTTTATAATAAACAATGTTTTCCAAGGTCACCCCTATTAGCCGACTCCAATGGTAATCAATTGAAAAAAGCCACAAGATAGATATTATATTTGGTTCAATCTCCTAATAGACATGAATTGCTCCTATATGTCTGAAGTCAGAGCATGCAGTGTCGAATGTTGAATACGAGATCAAAGTTTAATAGAAATAGGTTTCCGAAACATGCATTTGTAACAGAGTCTACTTAAGTTATTTGAGTCTATTTGTACATGTGCCAAAGTGTGTCATGGCCCATTGGAGTTGTCTGTGTCTATATACACTTTCTACTATCTCCTATATATTAGAGCAGGTCTTCTCTTATCAAATATAACGATTAGCAGTCTTTTACTTTACCATATCATATCATATCATTCGGCCCTGTGACGCCCTACGTGAGAGAGAGAGAGAGAGAGAGAGAGAGAGAGAGAGAACAACAAGGAGGAATGCCCCTTATGGGCGGCCGCCCTTAGAAGTGCTTCGTTACCCACAATGATACTTCAGGTTTGTCCATACATCTGCACTCTGCTACCGCTCCCTTTCCCTTCTCCTCTGCCCACCTCGCCTCCTGATCTCCAGTTGTCATCCTGTCGTCCTCCCTGCCAACCGAGCCTAACTATCACCTACAACAAACTTGCTGACATCCCCCTATATACCCAGCTGCAACCAACAACAATCTTGCAGCCACCTGCCTACTACCAGTTGTCGCCACCACCTTCAAACAATTGCCATGCCACTACTGACACCATACCACCCTAAAAGTCACAGTTGCTCTCATCCCTCCTCTCCTGTGTATCCCCCAAACTACCCACTCACAATCCTGCCTACCTACCTGACCCCCTTCCCAACCGTTGCTGCGTTTTCCACTTTCTTCCTCACCCGCTACCATGTTGCCTATCTTCTTCCGCCAATTGCACATTGTCGTCACCGTCGTCGTTTACTAGACTCACCAGCCACACTGCCTCTACCTTCCACCACCCTACCGTCCTCACTCCCCCTTCCAACCGTTGTTGTTTTTTCCACTTTCTTCCTCACCCGCCACCACGTTGCCTATCCTCCACCACCAATTGTACCATGTCATTGTTGCCATCACCTACTAGACTCACCAGCCATGTTGCATGTACCTTCCACCACCTTGCCACCTTCCTCATTCCATGTTTCTATTTTCCTTCCCCTTTTCTTTCACTCGTTCACCCATTGTTACCTAGCCCTACCACTGCCCGTCGTATCTCCCTCGAATTTGTCCCCCCCCAAGATATACACTATGCCTAGCACTAATCAAATCCATAATTGGATCTGTTTTTTGTTCACATCCATATTGTGGGGGGGGGGGGGGGGGCTCGACCCTTGAATTTTTCAGTCCAAGGGTTGGACAAGTCTCCCTTTTCTGGTTGCGTTAAAATTCATCTATTATTCTACTAAAATCTATCTAATCGAGTCATAAAGCACATCGACTCACACTATAGGTTACCCTCCAAATATTTTCCTACATATTCATTTCCTCTATCATTGTTTCTGAGTTTCCACCCCCAACCATCTCTTGGTTCTTTCCATGGTCAGTGTGAGGGGGAGAATAGAGGAAGATGAGATGGAGAGATTTTATTTCCATTGCCATCTCTATGGAGCTTTGTTTCTACTATTATACATCTTGGAGTTTGTTTGATGACCTACTGAGTTGATTTGTGTCGATGGTCTTCTATCCGGCTACAACGTCTTTACATTCTTCTATTCGATTGTGCTTTATTTGCATGTTGATTTTATCCATGCCTTGCCCATGTCGACTTTCTATTATTGTGTGCCAGAACTCTCTGACTTGACCATGCCTTGGGCGTGTTGACTCTTTAGTTACGTGCATGTGCTTTGTTTGCACATCAACTACTGTTGTTGTAACCCAATTCTTTCTAGGAAATGTGATTCAACACTCTCTGAACTGTGACGATAGCAACTTTGATGAAGACAATGATGTCTACCCATTGGCATTCACATTTGCTCCAAATGCCACCATTCTAACTGAGAATCTTCTGTGACCTACTTGCATACCTGCTTTAGATTATCTACTTGAGGGGAGAGTATTTGAATAATGAGTGCTTTATTGTAATTTTGAGGGAGAGAAATACTTGTATGGACTTAGTTCATCTTTTTCTGCTTATTTATTTTTTTACAATTTTTGTCTGTTTGCAAGCTGACTTGAGATTCTCCCTAACTTCAGTTTGAGGGGTAAGTGTTAGATAATCTAGTTAATTAAGTTATTTGAGTTTTTTTTGCATATGGCCCATTAGGGTTGTGTCTGTGTCTGTATGCTTTCCACTCTCTGATACATTAGACAAGGTTTCTCTTATCAAATATAACCAAGGAAGAAAATGTCCGATTTCGATGCCGTTTCGGTGGCCACAGATCTAGAAATTTTGACAGAAATTTCGATATTCTGGCGTTTCAACGGCAAAACAAACGAATTAATTTATGAAATTTTACCAGAATGATCTACTAGTGTAGATCTACTCAAATATGTAATAATATTTCATATTGGATACGTGGGGGTGGGGGTCTCATCATTTTTTAGTGAATGACCCTGAACTCTTTCGATGGGCATTTCGATGGGGATCTTTTATGTTAATTTTCAATGGTGAAATCAATGAATTAAGTCATTATAGTTTACAAGCACAATATATAGACTTAAAAACACAAAACTGTGAAAAAAATATGCTCTAGGTAGTACATAGTATATGAAAACATAGAAAAAAATCAATGATCCATCTTTCGAGAGTTTCGCCAGTCAATATCGATGTTCGATTGCCACAGAAACAGAAATTTCGGCCGAAATTTCAACAATTTCGTCGAAATTTTGAACATTGAATATAACGATTAGCCGCCTTTTACTTTACCACAATTGACATTGGGCACTTTTAGCCATAAGGACAAATCTACAACCAATATGCTCTAAGATAATGCCCATAGTATAGGTAATTCCATCCGCCCCTCTCTCCCATATACCACATCTATTATTAAATAGAAAGAATCATTTTCTCCGTCTCAGGAGATATCTATCTACTCAGATGACATCAGTTGACATGCAAAAGCAGCATTCTCTGCAATGACCGCAAATGATTTTCAGACCATCACTCAGGTTATTCCCTTTCATGATTGATCATCATAGCAGAAGAATCAACTTCTATCAGTAGATGATGACACATACCGAATCTAAAGATGCAAGAAGTCTTTTACCTACATTCGACGAGCAGTGTTTCAAAAAAAGACCGCACGGACCGCATAAGCGGCCCGCATATATTTACCCGCTTATAAGGCCGATTAGTCGGCGATTTTTAGATAGACATTTGTTATCTCGACCCAAACTAGATTATATTTTTATTGATAACATTCTCTTGATGTACTATTTTGTTGTATGTTTTGTAAACAGGACACGCGCTTATTTAATGTTTGTTATTTTGGACCTCTACGATATGCAGGCATTTTTTGTATGATTTGGTTAGTCTCGATTGTTATGTTCTTGTATTAAATCATTTTGTGCATGATTCATTGGAGTTTATGTTTAAATGATTCTAGAATGCATTCTAAATGATGATTTATTTTTCATTGAAACTTTATATTTTAATATATTTCAAATTTTAGGGTTTAAATATGTAATGCACAAAATAAATATGCAACTGTGTTATTACTTTATATAAACTAATTAATTATTTTAAAAAATTCAAAACCACATATACTTCCGCATATACTCCCGCATACCGCATATACTCTATAAGGTGACCTCTCCGCACGCATAAGCATACCGCTTTTTAAAACTATGTCGACGAGTATCAACTGTTTGACAACAATGAAGACCTTGTAAACGCTATAATAGTTGGTTACATTCTAGTTACATGTTGTCGATGATGGATGATATTACTATCATCTCCTATAATTCTCATGACATCGACAATGTGGATCGCTAGGAAATGATCCATGAGGAGATTGGCGAGTGGTAGTTGATCATTTTTGTTGAAGTCCAAGGATCAACCAAATATCATCAAGTGCATTCGTGCTCATGTTAGGCTCAATGCTTACTGTCTCTCCTTCGCTTTCCAATATCTACATGTATATTTGTCATATGCAAAAAAAGCCATTCAAATTAAAAGGATCTATGGTGACAGCATGGTTTTGCGGACATAGCTCAAGAGTGCAATCATTAACCTAAGTTTTCTACTCTACACTCGTGGCAGGTGATTTTAATGTCGTTATAATAGGAGATAAAACATAAGATTGAATTGAACTCCGCTTACTCAACACTCCCATGGATGAATTTATTGTTGCATTCAGGATGTGGATACTTAGAAGATACCCACCAAGACCCATTACATCAAACAATACATGAAATGGCCATTTCAACAACAAACGAAAGATTTATAGATGTCTTTGTAATCCAGACTTCTAATTGTTGGACTGAGGTGATACCCAACACTGCCAATAGCCAATATATTCTTATTGATCATATTCGTTCACTCATATATGCCTAAACTTCTCTGGATGGCTACCGTGATGTTATTCAGCATAGCTAATTAATTGATTATAGTATGCAAGTACTTCTTTATTTAAAATATTAAGGGTGTCAAATGTAATATTCTTTAGTGGAATGCCTCCCCTGTTAGGCCTAGTTTGTTCGCGGACTTCTTGACTACTGGTATTTAGTATAATAATCAATAGGGCATCACAAAGTAAGTGGAACTCATAACCCCTAACTTTTGTAACGGCAACAACGTGCTTTTCCAGCCACACCAGAGTCGGGAGTTACTGACAATGCCACCTTCGTGCCCGAGTTTCTACCTGTTTCATCTTTTTTCCCACGGGTAGACAAAGAAATCTACAAGTCGTGTACTGTTCACCCCTCTCACCACCTTACAATATAGTCACACAATCTATCAGGATAGCAGAATTTAAGAAGTCGGGGGGCCAAACTAGGCCTTAGAGATTCGTTTGTGTTTGGTGATGCCAAAAATTTCAAGAAGAAAGCCCTTTGTGCAACAAACTGTAGATTTACTTTCTGATGGTGACATCCAGCTAGCCATTGATAAAGACTCCAAGATTAGAGCACTGAGCTAGAGAGGTTGAATAATCCTATATAACCGACTTTTGGTTAACATTTATGTCACTTTTATGCTTCTATTAAAACATGAAGGGCTCATGATTTTGTAAGTGACATTTATACATTTGTCAAGACAACTTCTAATACGAAACTCATTCAAAGTGATATTATGTCTTCACTATTCTGGTCTTTCAATTGGCAATGTTGCCTCCATCTAATTAGTATAAGAAATGGATTCTTCTCTAGATATCTTGTATTGCTTTCAATAATCTTCACTATGTTCAGTTGATCAAATGAACATAGCTACAAAGCACCAAGTCATGCATGAGTTGGACAAGTCCCTGACACCTAGGAACGCTTCTGATTAAGATTTTGTAATTATTTTATCAAATATTAGTTTTCATCTTTACCAGATGTGAGAAGGTGAGATGCCGCAAGGCTACGCAATGCAGCGTGAGAGGGCAATGAGCCGTCTCTCCTTTATTTATATATATGGACAAATTACATATAGGTACAGCAGGAATAAGTAAATGACATAACTAAATAATACATAATATAAAGAAATATATTAGCACTCCCCCTCAAGATGGAGTGTACACGTTGTGTATACCCAGCTTGCCACATAGATTTTGAAAAACTGCTAGACCCAATGGCTTTGTCAGAATATCTGCCAGTTGATCTTCAGACTTGACATATGGTGTCACAACAGCACAAAATGGCTTTGTCAGAATATGCTTCGTGCGCTCATGGAAGACAGGATTCCTGGCAATGTGTATAGCTGCTTGGTTGTCACACTTGAGTTCCATGAGAGATGAAATAGGGATCTTCAACTCAGAGAGCATAGGTTCCACCCATTGTAACTCACAACATGCATGTGCCATTGCCCGATATTCAGCCTCAGTGCTAGATCTTGCCACAACATTTTGCTTTTTACTTTTCCAGGTGATCAGATGATTTCCTAGAAAAGTACAGTATCCTGATGTAGATCTCCTGTCAGTCTGATTCCCGGCCCAGTCTGCATCCGCATAACTTGTCAGGACCAAAGTAGAAGCAGGTATCTTCGGTCTACAATAAGTGATTCCCTTTCCGAGAGCACCTTTCAGGTATCTCAAAATTCGACAGACCGCAGCCCAATGTGACTGTCGTGGTGAGCTCATATGTTGACTCGCCACCCCTACAGTAAAGGAAATATTAGGCCATGTAACAGTCAGATATATCAGTTTACCAACCATCTTCCTGTAATATCCTAGATTTGAATACTCTGCATCATCAGCCATGTCCTTGATGTGATAGTCAATAGGAGTAGATATCGGCTTGGACTCATTCATGCCCGTCTCCTGTAGTAAGTCTAGCACACATTTCCTTTGAGATAGGTTGATACCTGCATGGGATCTAAGTACCTCAATCACTCAATGCCCAGAAAATATCTCAGTTTACCCGGATCCTTTGTTTGGAAGTGTCCCTGCAAACCTTCCTTCACTTGTGATATTCCTGTAGAATCACTACCAATAGTCACTATGTCATCAACATACACAGCAATAATTATAGATCCACAGGAAGAAGTAGAATAAAATAACGAGTGATCAGTCACAGAACGAGAGAAGCCCATTTGCAGAACAACATCACTGAACTTGTCAAACCAGGCTCTTGGGGATTGTTTTAGTCCAAATATGGCCTTCTTCAGCTTACACACCTTCTGATACTCCCCCTGAGCAACAAAACCAGGGGGTTGCTCCATATAAACCTCTTCCTGTAAATTATCATGAAGAAAGGCATTTTTGACGTCTAGCTGAAAAAGAGGCCAATCAAAGGTAGTAGCGAGAGAAATAATAATCCGCACAGAATTTAGACGAGCTACAGGAGAAAAAATCTCAAAGAAATCGACCCCATATGTCTGTGTATAGCCTATTAGCCTTTAGCCACTAATCTGGCTTTCAACCTTTCAACTGAGCCATTTGGATTGTGTTTGATGGTGAATACCCATCTACATCCCACAACCTTCTTACCTGCAGGTAAGTCAACAAGATCCCAGGTACCATTATGTAGTAAGGCTGACATTTCATCATGCATTGCATGTTTCCAGTCATTGTCCTTCATAGCATCATGATGGTTTCTCGGTATATCCACAGAACCAATCCCAATAGCAAATACGCGAGCCTGTTTAGATAATTTGGACAAACAACACACATTTGCAATAGGATGTCGAATAGTATAGGAACAAGTACCTTTCCTGACAGCAATAGGAATGTCAAGATCTGATGTTTCTACAGGAATCTCTTTGTGAAACAACCTGCATCCCCGTTGATACTATCGACTGGAGGTCGATGGTATTGAGATTATCACAGCAACAGAACAGCATCCTGTCGATACCATCGACAGTCCTGTCGATGGTATCGAGAGTAGAACAGCGGCGGAAATCGGTGACCTGCCTCCTGGTTCTATCTTTATTATATTATTTGTTTTATTGTTTCTCTATTATTTTCTCCTTTGTACCACAATGTATCTTACCCTAATATATAAAAAGAAGAGAGATAGCTATTTTCCTCTCAAGGAAGCTGCTCCTTGCAGCCGACAAATCTCTCGGTGTTCATCTCCTCTCCTCCTCATCTCTTCTCACATGGTACCAGAGCGGCTTTGATCCGCCGCCCCGCTTCCTCAACAAGCCACCGCCACAGCCTCCCCGCCTCCTTTCTCCTTCCCAGCCGTCGCCGCCGCCCCGCTTCTCTAGGCGCCGCGGCCACCTCGGTCGTCGGACCGGCAGGAACAGCAGCCCGCTGCCGGCGCGGGTGCTGCTGGGCTAGCAACCGCTAGCCGTCTTCATCGCTGGATCGATAGCAGCTTTTCCCTCGCTGTTGTGGATCTAGCCACCAAGGACCGGAGCCGCTAGCAAGCTTCCGGTTGATTTACAGCAGTTTTCGGCCATTTCTCGGGAGCCGGAACTACTGTTTGGGAGTCTCCGGGTGATCCAACGGCTATCTAAAGCACAATCTGAGGGACTCGTCTCTTCCAGAGTGCTATCCTCATCACATATCCTCCATATGTGATTAGGAAAATCGATTGGAGGCTGTGAATACGTCAGTAACGCATTTATCCATGTTTTTATGTTGTGACGTGTATCTCTCTGTCACCTCATCTATCTCCGTGACGTGTATCTCTCTGTCACCTCAGCTTTCTCTGTAACGTGTATCAATCTGTCACTAAGTTTCCGTCTACAATGGAGGACACCAAGACTCCCTACAGCGAGGCGTCTCCTATCCCCTCCATCAAGCTCAACGGGAAAAACTATCTACTATGGATGAACGTTGTTCACACTGTCTTGGAATCTCGCGATGACACGTTGACTTGGGTCCCCTGGACACTACTAATAAAGGATACGCTGAATGGAAGCGTCATGACAGTCTTGTGAAGACTTGGTTATGGAATAGTATGGAACCTGCAATTGCGGCTAGGTTTATGTTCTATACTACAGCTAAAGAGATATGGGACGCAGTGAAGCAGCACTATTCCCAGGAGAAGAATGCTCTTCGGCTATTCATGATATATGATCGTCTGTTTGCTAAGAGGCAGGGTGATAGATCTCTTGAGGAATACTTTGGAGCTATTCAGGCACTTGCTCGAGAGCTGAGCTACTATCATCCTGTGACAGTTGTTGCACAAATCAAAGACAGAGACGACCTGGTTACTGCTAAATTTCTATCTGGGCTTAATCCCATTTGCGGTTCTGCCCGGAGCGTCATTCTGGCTTCTGATAAATTGTCAAGTTTTGTGGAAGCCTATTCGAGAATTCAACAGTCTATTTTTGAGTCTGTTAATCCTGTCTCTACTATATCTTCTGGGGAGTTTCATGCATCCGTAGCTGCTGCGGTGAGAGGACGACGACCTGGTATGGGCAGAGGACGTGGGACACGTCCGAAGTGTACTTTCTATGACAAACTGGGACATACAGTAGAGAAGTGTTGGAAGAAACATGGGAGACCTGTTGCACCTCCTGTGGGGGCAGCACATTGTACCACCTCTACAGATTCCTCTCCGTCTTCAGTTGTGGGCACCAATTTTGGGACCGGCATCACTCTTACTCAGGAGGAGTATGATCGGTTCATTCAGGCTACACAACACATGAGTGTGGGATCTTCATCTTCGTCTTCAGCAAACCTGGCATCTACTGTGGGCAATCAGGCTACATCTCTCATAACTTCTGGCTCTACTTCATCTTGGTGGTTGACTCTGGCGCGTCACAGCAGATGACTGGTATGAAGAGATTGCTCCAATCTATTGACTCGTATATCCCTCACCAATCTGTCACATTGGCAGATGGTTCAGTGAGGAGAGTGCTAGCTAGTGGATCTGTCTCTCTAACACCCAAGATTGATCTTAAATCTGTACACTTTGTGCCTGAGTTTCCTTAATCTTCTTTCTGTTGCAAAATTGATTGACACTGTAAAATGTACGGTAACATTTGGGCCTTCTTGTTTTGTTTTACAGGATCTCAAGAGTATGAGGACGATTGGTGGGAGGCCTAGGAAAGGTGATCTCTACCTTTTCCACGGTGACATTCTGCCTCGCCCAGTATCTACACCAGCTCCATCCATCTTGTTGAGTGGTTCCCCCTTACTATGGCATTGCAGATATGGACATCCGTCGTTAGAGAGCCTGCGGAAGTTGGAACCTGAGTTGTCCCAAGTGTCATCTTTAGAGTGTCAGTCATGTCAGCTGGGAAAACATCATAGGTTGTCTTATCCCAGTCGTGTCAATAAGCGAGCATCTTGTCCTTTTGAGTTAGTCCACAGTGAAGTATAGGGTCATGTTAAAGACCAGAGTTATAATGGTTTTCGTTATTTTATTTCCTTTGTGGATGATTTTTCCCGCATGACATGGATCTACCTTCTCAAAAGTCGAGAGTCTGTGCTATCTATTGTGAAACATTTTCATAAAGAAATAAAGGTTTAGTTTGACTGCAATATAAAACTCTCCAATCTGATAATGCTTTAGAGTATGTTCAAAAGGTTATGTCTGATTTTTGCAGTTCTATGGGCATGATCCATCGTACGTCTTGTCCTCACACCCCTCAGTAAAATGGGGTGGCTGAGAGGAAAAATCGCCATCTTCTTGATATTGCTCGTTCGATCATGTTTCAATCCAATGTGCCTAAGAAATTCTGGTCTGAAGCTCTTTTAATTGCTTGCTTCTTAATTAATAGACAACCATCCTCTGTTCTTAAAGGACAAACTCCTTTCTCTGTGTTACGACCCACGGATCAGCCCTTCTCTGTTCCCCTTAGTGTTTGGGTGCACTTCTTTTGTTCATAATTTTGACCCTAAGGCTGACAAACTTTCTCCTAGGTCTATTAAAACCTTGTTCCTTGGTTATTCTAGTACTAGCAAAGGATACAAGTGTTACTGTCCTAGTCCTCGTCGCATGTTTGTGTCTACGGATGTTACCTTCCATGAGACCACTCCATATTTCTCCAATGCTATCAGTAAGGGGGAGCAGTTGAGAGAGGGGGTGCCACCAGATTTTCAGAGTGAGAGAGTGGCACCACCTGTGCAGAGTGAGGGAGCGCCACCCATCATTCCTGATTATACTTTTATTCAGGACGAGCAGGCAGCTGACAGGCCTGTTATTCAGCAGTACCCATATGTTTATAGTAGGCGAGGCAGACAAGATCCAGAAGAGGTAGCGACACCAATCCCTGAGCCTTCCTCATCGTCTTCTACTCACGAGATTTCTGCAGAAGCATCAGATCTTAATCTTCCTATTGTTGTTCGGAAAGGTACTCGTTCTTGTACTATTAGACATCCTATTACAAATGTGTGTTGTCTGTCCCACTTATCTAAGCAGGCTCGCGCATTTGCTATTGGGATTGATTATGTTGATATACCAAAGAATCACTATGATGCTATGAAGGACAGTGGCTGGAAACAGGCAATGCAGCTTGAGATGTCAGCTCTTTTGCATAATGGCACATGGGATCTTGTTGACTTACCTACAGGGAAGAAATCAGTGGGTTGCAGATGGGTTTTCACCATCAAACATAATTCGGATGGATCCGTTGAGAGGTTGAAGGCCAGATTGGTAGCAAAAGGCTACACACAGACCTATGGGGTTGATTTCTTTGAGACCTTTTCTCCAGTAGCTCGTCTAAATTCTGTGCGGATTATTATTTCTCTGGCTACTACCTTTGATTGGCCCCTATTTCAGCTTGATGTTAAGAATGTCTTTCTACATGGTGACCTACAGGAAGAGGTATATATGGAGCAACCTCCTGAGTTTGTTGCTCAGGGGGAGTGTCAGAAGGTGTGTAAATTGAAGAAAGCCATATATGGGCTGAAACAGTCTCCTCGAGCTTGGTTTGACAAGTTCAGTGAGGTTGTACTCCATATGGGTTTTTCTCGCTCCATGACTGATCACTCTTTATTCTACTCTAGCTCTTCTTTTGGCTCTATCATTATTGTTGTATATGTTGATGACATTATGATTACTGGCAGTGATTCTACAGGCATATCTCGTGTGAAGGAAGGGTTGCAGAGACACTTCCAAACGAAGGATCTGGGTAAATTGAGATATTTTCTGGGCATTGAGGTGCTTAGATCTCATGCAGGTGCCAATCTATCTTAGAGGAAATATGTGCTTGACTTACTACAGGAGACTGGCATGACTGAATCTAAATCAGTATTTACTCCTATGGATTATCACATCAAGGAGACGGTTGATGATGTTGAGTACTCAGATCCAGGATATTACAGGAGAATAGTTGGCAAGCTAATATATCTGACTGTTACACCACCTGACATTTCTTTTGTTGTAGACGTCGTGAGTCAGCATATGCACTCACCACGACAGTCACACTGGACAGCAGTTTGCCGGATTCTGAGATATCTGAAGAGTGCTCCTGGTAAAGGGATCAGATATTCTAAACCCAAGGTGCCTCCATCTACTTCGACTCTCACAGGGTATTCAGATGCAGATTGGGTTGGTGATCATACTGATAGAAGGTCTACATCAGGCTATTGTACTTTCCTAGGTGATCATTTGATTACTTGGAAAAGCAAAAAGCAGCATGTGGTAGCTAGATCCAACACTGAGGCTGGATATCGTGCTATGGCCCATGCATGTTGTGAACTACAATGGGTCAAATCTGTTCTTTCTGAGTTAAAAATCACTATTATGTCTTCTATGGAGCTCAAGTGTGACAACCAGTCTGCTATACACATTTCCAGGAATCCTATCTTTCATGAGCGTACAAAGCATATAGAAGTTGATTGCCATTTTATTCGTGATCAAATCAAATATGGCACTATTGTGACGCCATACATCAAGTCTGAAGATCAACTGGCGGATATCTTGACAAAGCCTTTGGGTTCGGCAGCTTTTCAGAGATTATGTGGCAAGTTGGGCATACACGATGTGTACTCTCCAGCTTGAGGGGGAGTGTGAAACAACCTGCATCCCTGTGGTATCGAGATTATCACAGCAACAGAACCGCATTTTGTCGATACCATCGACAGTCCTGTCGATGGTATCGAGAGTAGAACAACGGCGGAAATCGTTGACCTGCCTCCTGGTTCTATCTTTATTATATTATTGTTTTATTGTTTCTCTATTATTTTCTCCTTTGTACCACAATGTATCTTACCCTAATATATAAAAAGAAGAGAGATGGCTATTTCCCTCTCAAGGAAGTTGCTCCTTGCAGCCGACAAATCTCTCGGTGTTCGTCTCCTCTCCTCATCTCTTCTCACACTCTTGAGTAGGAGACGATGGGGAAGGCACAGAGACTGGTGTCGCTACTTCTTCTGGATTGTCTACCTCGCCTGCTATAAACATGTGGGTAATGCTCAATTATGGATCCATCTACTAACTGCTCTTCCTGAATGATAGTATAATCAGGAATGATGGGTGGCACTCCCTCACTCTGCACAGATGGTGGCACTCTCTCACTCAGCTGCTCCCCCTTACTCATGGCATCAGAAAAATATGTAGTGGTCTCATGGAAAGTAACATCCCTAGACACAAACATGCGACGAACACTAGGACAATAACACTTGTATCCTTTGCTAGTATTGGAGTACCCAAGGAATAAAGTTTTAATCGATCTAGGGGATAACTTGTCAGCCTTGGGGTCAAAATTGTGGACAAAAGAGGTGCAACCAAACACTCTAAGGGGAGTAGAAAAGGGTTGATCCGTGGGACGTAACACAGAGAAAGGGGTGCGCCCTTTGAGAACAGAGGATGGATGTCTATTAATTAAGAAGCAGACGATGAGAAGGGCCTCAGACCAGAATCTCTTGGGCACATTTGACTGCAATATGATAGACCTGGCAACATCAAGAAGGTGGCGATTTTTCCTCTTGGCCACCCCCATTTTGTTGAGGGGTGTGAGGACAAGAAGTATGATGAATCATGCCAACAGAATTACAAAAATCAGACATGGCTTTTTGAACATACTCTAAAGCATTATCAGATTGAAGAATTTTAATATTGCAATCAAATTGAACTTTTATTTCTTTATGAACATGTTTAACAATAGACAGCACAGACTCTCGACTTTTGAGTAAATAGATCCAGATCCAGGTCATACGGGAAAAATCATCGACAAAAGAAATAAAATAAAGAAAACCATTATAACTCTAGTCTTTAACAGGACCTCATACATCACTATGCACCAACTCAAAGGGGCATGATGCCCGTTTATTGACACGACTGGGATAAGACAATCTATGATGTTTTCCCACCTGACACGACTGACACTCTAAAGATGACACATGGGACAACTCAGGTTCCAACTTCCTCAGGCTCTCCAAAGACAGATGTCCACATCTGCAATGCCATAGTAAAGCGGAACCACTCAACAAGATGGCTGGAGCAGGAGCAGATACTTGGCGAGGCAGACTATCACCATGGAAGAGGTAGAGATCACCTTTCCTAGGCCCCCCACCAATCGTCCTCATACTCTTGAGATCCTGTAATACAAAACAAGAAGGCCCAAAAGTTACTGTACATTTCACAGTATCAATGAACTTTGCAACAGAAAGAATATTAAACGGAAATTCAGGCACAAAATGCACAGATTTAAGATCAAATTTAGGTGTTAGGGAAACAGATCCATTGGCTAACACTCTCCTCACTGAACCATCTGCTAGAGTAACAGATTGATGAGGAATATATGAGTCAATAGAGTGGAGCAATCTCCTCATACCAGTCATGTGTTGTGACGCGCCAGAGTCAACCACCCAAGAAGTAGAGCCAGAAGCTATAAGAGATGTAGCCTGATTACCCGCAATAGAAGCCAAGTTTGCTGAAGATGACGATCCCAGAGTCATGTGCTGAGTGGCAAGAATAAACCTGTCATACTCCTCCTGAGTGAGAGTGATGCCTGAGGAGCTAGGACCCACAACTGGAGATGCAGAAGGCTCTGTGGTGGTGGCATAGTTTGCTGCCCCCACCGGTGGTGCAGCAGGTCTCCCATGTTTCTTACAACATTTTTCCACTGTGTGTCCTAGTTTGTCACAAAAAGTACACTTGGGACGTGTTCCGCGTCCTCTACCCATACCAAGTCGTCCTCCTCTCACTGCAGCTATAGATGCATGAGACTCCCCAGAAGATACAGCTGATGTGGGATCAATAAACTCAAAGTTGGATTGCAAAATCCTCGAATAGGCTTCCTCAAGGCTGGGCAGTTTATCAGAAGCAAGGATAACACTAGGCAGAATTGCAGGAAGCACTAAGTCCAGACAAGAACTTGGCAGTAATCAGATCATCTCTATCTTTGACCTGCTCTGCAACTGTCACAGGATGATAGTAACTCAGCTCTTGGGCAATAGCCTGAATAGCTCCAAAATACTCTTCTAGTGACCTATCACCCTGTCTCTGCAAAAAGGCAATCATAGATCATAAACTGGCGAAGAGCATTCTTCTCCTGAGAGTAATGTTTCTTCACTGCGTCCCATATCTCCTTGGTTGTAGAATAAAACATAAACCTCACAGCAATCGCTGGCTCCATACTCCCCCACAACCAAGTATTTACAAGACTATCATGACGCTTCCACTCAGCGTGTCCTGTCTCAGTAGCAGCAAGGGAAGCAGAGTCAACATGTCTCGCCTTATCACGAGACTCGAGAACTGTATGGACAGCATTCATCCATAGGAGATAAATTTTTCCCGTTCAACTTGATAGAGGGGATAGGCGACATCTCGTTGTAGATAGTAGATGTCTTGGTGTCAGCCATGATTTAACGGGACTTTGTGACGAACTGATACGCGTCACAGTGAAGGCTTGAGTGACAGAGAGATACACGTCACAACACAGATACATGTGTTACTGACGCGTCCACAACCTCCAATTCGATATTCCTAATCACACATGGAGGGGATGTGATTAGGAACGTACTTCGGAAGAAACGAGCCCTTCGGTTTAGGTTTTAATAATAGCATGTTGGATCAACCGAAGATCCTAAACAACAGTTGCGGCGCCTGCTGATCCGGCCGGCTGCTGTTGAAGAAGGCCTGCGCCAGATGGAGGAGCCGCGGCGAGGCGATGAGAGGGAGAGAGGTGTGCCTCCTGGACTAGACGGCTGTGGTTAGACCAGCAGCGGCCGACTGCGGCTAGGCCAGCGGCATGCTGCTCCTATGCCAGCGGCGGCGCTGACTGCAGTTGTTGCCGGCGGCGGTTGTTGTTGGCGTTGGTGGCGGAGGCGGCTAGAGAGGAAGAGAAGGGAACGTCCCTTGCTCTGATACCATGTGATAAGGTGAGATGCCGCAAGGCTGCGCAATGCAGCGTGAGAGGGCAACGAGTCGTCTCTCCTTTATTTATATATATGGGCAAATTACATATAGGTACAGCAGTAATAAGTAAATGACAGAACTAAATAATACAGAATATAAAGAAATATATTAACACCAGATTTAGCATGTGTCTTTTTCACATTTATTTCTCTTTAGAAGCTACATGTGATAATTAGAGACTTATTTCTATTTTTATAACTAATTATTTCATTTCCTATTTACGTTGGGTCATTGGTAGAAATAAGCCAATTAGTGCTTCCACTGAGTTATCTATATAAATCCACACATGGGATCATATTTGGCTATTGAATTTGATGAATGAAATTAAAGTTTTACAAATCAAATTTGCATCAATTGGTACCACAGTCTGAGATCTAAACCCTAGGTCTAGATCCTAAGACCCCCACCAAGGAAACAGACAGAAACAGACAAACCCTAGGTCTACCACAATACCACATATCATTCCTCATTTGATTGATCCCAAACCCTAGGTTAAGATGATTTGAATATATCCATATCCATAAAAAAGGAGTATTTTTGTTCCCGTCAAGGAAGGCACAATGCATTGCCACACTCTACTCTTCGTCATCATCTTCCGCTCTTGGTTCTTCCTCTTCCTCCTTATGCTATCTCCTCCAATCACCTTCACAAAAGGGTGCCACCCCATTCGTTCCTTCTCCCATTCACTTGCCCCCACTCACATCTTTCCTATATCTCTCTTGATTGTTCACAACCCAAAAAACTGCCACGTACTAAAGTACAACATTGTATCATGTATCATCGCTATGCTTCTAGCAACAACGAACCCCTCCAGGCAAGGTCACAACCCCAACCACCACCTACAATGCCTTCCTTTGGCGCGTACCAGCCATCCAAAACAATTGAGAGGTGGCGTCAAATTCTGAACAGTGTGACAACCCCCCACCCTTCCCTTATGGTGACGACAGGTGGATACTTGACACTCTACCTTCCCCTCCTCCCCAAATGACAAAAGGGACTTTGGAGGCGGGGCATCAGAAATCCTAGAGGTATCATGCTCCCCCTCCCTCCTAAAATCGTCCTCTAGCAACAAGGAGGCACCACAGTGGCTCACGACTACAGACGGCTAGGCTCGGGCCCAAACCATTCTTTGGGCTGTTTACTTCTATCCCACCCCTCATTAAAGTCGATTACAGCTTCCCAGGAGTTATCAATATAAACCACCGTTAGGGGTATTGCTCGGTAGTTAAATTTGGTATATGAGATTAGGTTTCGCATATAAGGTTAGCATCCCAGGGCTTGATGGTTTTAACGCCCATTTACTCAAAGTCTTGTTGGTCCACCAATTCATGAACACATCACTAATAATGTGCTGAACTTTACAGATGTATTGATTAAAGGAGTTTTATAAAACCTTTATTATTCCTATTCCCCAAAGTGCATGATCCTTCTAGAGTTAGTAAATGGAGGCGTATTTCTTTATGCAGATTTCTCTACAAAATCATCATTGATGTTCTGACCAAAAGACTTCTGCAAAATAGAATTCAGCATATCTTCCCATCCATCATATCTATGAGCCAAGGGGTCCCCGACCCTCCTTAAAGAGAGAATATGGTTCATGATATCCTTATTCTCAAGTCTAAACATGATGCCCGAACGGGTTTCCCTGGTACTTGCTTGAAATAGATTTAAGTATGCCTCGACACCTCTTCTTTTCAATTTCTATCAATGGAGAGGTTACCCCTATTTTCCCTTCTCCCAATAGCATCAAACAAGGGGACCCTAATTTCCTTTACCTATTTTCAGCAATATTCAAGGGCTTCCAGTTAGGATTCAAGTTGTTGTCTCTGATGGTTCTCTAGTGTCACTATCTATTTCTATCGTCTTAGTGTCCCATTCTATGTTATCTTTGTTAATGCTCTCCTTCTATCTGTAGAGAAGATCTTCACAACGCCTCATGAATCAGAAATTTTCATGAGAATTTTGGAGCTAGATATGGTCGTTGATCACACAAAATTCCAACATCAGAAGGATTAAACTAATGTAAATCAGTTTTATTTTTCACTTCATCTGTCTTAGATTGTGATTATTAGTGACCCCCAATTGATGCCCACATGATTTAGCTACTAGCTCTGCCACTGACTGTGAGTGCAAGTCCACTCTTGGACTTGTGTAGACTAGGCACTATTATCACCATCTCGGCACACAATGTTTGTTAGAGACCAGACTATCACATCTTTATAAAGGAACCAAAGCAGAGTAATGGTTAACTAACCTTATCAAAATCATCACCACCAAGATGTGTATCCCCTGATGTAGAGAGCACCTCGAATACACCATCTCCAACCTCCAAGACTGCAGTAGGAACAAGAAGCACTTAGAAGAAAGCCTCCTTTCGTCTTTTAAACTCATCACTTCCAAAGCTTAAGATAAAAACGGTGGAAGCAGACTTTGATAATTTATTGTGCAGTAGAGATATTAATACAGACCTGAAACATCAAAGGTGCCACCTCCTAAATCAAACACAAGTATGGTCTCGTTGTTCTTCTTCTCAAACCCGTAGGCCAGAGAAGCCGCCGTAGGTTCATTGATGATGCGGAGGACGTCCAGGCCAGCAATGCGGCCGGCATCTTTGGTTGCCGTTCTCTGCGAGTCGTTGAAGTAGGCTGGGACAGTGACGACCGCTTTGGTGACCTTGTCGCTCAAGAACTTGGAGGCGTCGTCCACCAGCTTGCGCAGAACCTATAATATAATTATTATAATTAGTTATGATGATAAGTAATTGAATTTGAGCAAGCAGGGCATATGGCCGAGATTTCAAAAAAATAAAAAAACGAGGCAAAGGACATGTGTCGCGATTAAGTCATCCTCCAACCTGAGCCGATATTTCTTCAGCGGCGAACTGCTTCCCTATCGCCGGGCAGTCGAGCTTGACGTTCCCGTTGGCGTCCCTTACGACCCGGTACGACACCTGTTTGGCCTCCTCGTCCACCTCGACCATCTTCCTCCCTATGAACCGCTTGACGGAGAAGAACGTGTTCTCCGGGTTGACGACAGCCTGCCGCTTGGCGATCTGGCCCACCAGGCGGTCACCGGACTTTGTGTACGCCACCACGGACGGGGTGGTCCGCTGCCCCTCGGCGTTGGTAATGATCGTGGGCTGTCCGCCTTCCATCGCCGCCACCGCGCTGTTGGTCGTGCCCAGATCGATGCCGACCACCTTCTCGGCGGCGACACGCAGTGGTCGGCCGCGGCCGCCGCGCCTGGCCCTTGTGTGGACGGAGGTGGGGGTGGTGCCGCTGAGGCGGCGGAGGGTGGCGTGGTCGCCGAAGAAGAGGGAGGAGGAGGACGAGGTGGAGGTGCATCGGCGGCGGGGATTTTGGAAGTTGAGTGAGGTGGATATGGTGGTAAAAGAGCCAGCTGCCGAGTGGAGCTGTGCCGCGGCGGTTGCCATTTGTTTAGAGTGAGGGAGGAAGAGAGAACGCAGACGGTGCCGGAATTACAGGAAGCTGTTAACAAACGATGGTTGCGTCTTTGAAGACTTAAGTTGCAACGAATACAGATAGGCGAGGAAGATAAGAAGACGCAAGAGAGAAAGCGAAAACGGCAGCAGAAGTGGCGGGGGATGAAGACGTCGGACGACAGGGGTTTCCCTCGTTCTCGAAGTGTCTGAAGTAGCTCGAGTGAGACAGAGAGAGATCGAGAAGAGCGCAGAAAGGAGAAGAATCGGAAATGGACGTTGGCCCTTGGGCCGTTCTGGCCTGCTCGTCAGGGAGCCTATGTAACGATAGATATCATCATCTTGGCCCGTTAATCACTGACCCCGGCCTTTTTACGTGGGCAGGTGTTGTCCAACTTGTCACGTAAGAGACTTGGCCCTGTTTGGTTCGGGACTGGATCCGGATTTCACAGTGTCTATTTGTGCCACGTCCACTTAATCCAGTCCAGGTTATGTTGGTATGGTGTTTGGTAGGCAATAGGATAGCGGCCTCTGTTTTGGATTCCGTAACCCCGAAACTTGGACTGAGTCAGTCCTACTCTGAGCCCTACTCTCCTCCCGTGACCACTCTCTCGCGAATCGAGCCCTACTCTCTCCTCCCTGCCTCTCTTGCTCGTGACTGAAGCACCTAGCGCAACCCTTGCCGCCTTGTCGGAGTAAGATGAACTCAAGCAATGCACCTGAGCTGGCTAGCCGCGAAAGCAGTTGTGCGAGGGGGGGAGATAAACCGGTTGTGAACCTACTCTGCATGCCATTACTTCTCTTTGAACTTCAGAGGTCGTCAAGAAAGGGGGAGAGGGAGGGTGGAAGAGAGGTAGAAGACGCGGATGAGAGGACGCAAAATATAACTTTTGCGATGGTGGCGAGGTTATCTCCACTCCCTCGCCCTCATCTTGCCTGACTTGGTTTTTCGTCGTCCTTTTTCTCGATGCCTCTCCCGACATGGACGGATAATTGGGTATACGGTTATTGATAAACATGCTATAATAATATAGTACAAATTTTGAGATACCAAACTACCACACTTAAATGGATAGGTTATGGAAAAATATCATTCAAGGAATAGAGGAGAGAAGAGCATAATGAGAGAATAACTTTATGAAGTTCTCAAGTTAATGAAATGTACTTGTGTCGCTATGAGAGAGTACGTTGGTGGGTTTGTTTATTTTATTATTGCAAGGTACTTATATATGTTAGATGTGAGTGCTATGATATGGAATTGGTATTCTAATATAAATATTTACTATGATAAGGTCCTTATACCATCTAGTTGTGAGTCTCACAATATACACTATTACATTCTAATATGAATTATCTACAAAATCATATAATTAAATGGGTATATGGGTATATATGGTATGGGTATATGCATAACTATAACCTTACCCAATGAGAGGAGGGTACATGGATATAAGGATAAGCGGTTATATGGTTATAAAAATTTATATGGGTTTAGAGGGTATGAGTTTAAAAGTAAGCCGGAATGCCCATATCCATTTACAGCCCTAGTCACTCCTGCTCTGAGCAAGGAGTCCGGTTCAGCCCTTGTCTCATTCACCTCTCTCCTCCCGTGACCACTCTCTCGCGAATCGAGCCCTACTCTCCTCCATGCCTCTCTACTCTCTAGTTCGCGACTGAAGCACCTAGCGCGACCCTTGCCGGAGTAAGATGAATTCAAGCAGTGCACCAGAGCTGGCTAGCCGCGAGGGAGGGTGGAAGAGAGGTAGAAACGCGGATGAGAGGACGCAAAATATAACTTTTGCTATGGTCGCGAGGTTATCTCGTTACTCCCTCATTTCGATTATGCCTCACACCAGGTTGGTAACTCCACTCCCTCGCCCTCATCTTGTCGCCCTTTTTCTCGATGCCCCTCTCGACTCCTCCCTCTGGTCAGTGTTTTTCGTAACTCTTTTTCTCCTGATAACTTGCCCTCTTTCCTTCAGCCAATAATCCCAAATGCAGATCTCTTTCCAAGTCATTCTCTCATTCGATGAACGCAGTGCTACCCCCGCTCCCTCTCTCTCTAATTCCCGTAGCACAAACATTCCCACTCCACCTTCCCCAGTTTCCCTACCAACTCCCTGTCGTCGCCATCATCCTCACAACTCTCGACCGTCATCCACAACCTGTCCAAGCAGTTCGTCACCTCTTTGTCAATCAAGTCGACATACCCATAATAGTGATCTATATTTTAATCACTGTGATGGTTTGCTCTCAGCCACCAACTCACGCTCCAGAAATCAAGATATTTTTTATATCTATTTCCTTAAGCAGTTCATTAGTGCAAGCAGTTCGTCATACCCACGACAATGAACATGGTATTTGCCATTATAAAGATAAGATGATATTTGCCTTGCCTATAAGTGTTGGGAAATGGAAGGAAATGGAGGGGAGCCAAGGGGAACAAAATCAAGTACATTTTCGGTTACTTCTCTTCTAAATTATGTACAAAAGTTAATTATATTTTTATTTTAGTTTATTTTTTTTTTGTCATAAAAAGATTTCCTCCAAATTTTATCAATCTCTGCAAGTAACATTTAGTTGTGGGCTATATTAATTACTTCTTTTGAGCCAAACACTATAAATAGAAGAAGAGGAAGGCCTAAATTAACATGGGATGAGCTTATAAAGAGAGATTTTGAATCTCTACATCTCAATCAGAATATGGCCCATGATAGAGCTGAATTGAAACGAAGGATCCATGTAGCCGACCCCAACATAGTTGGGATTGAGGCTTAGATGATGATGATGATGATGATGATGACATAATTTAGAAGAGAACTTAAAAGCTTATTTTTTTGTTAAGAAAGATCAAAAGTTTGATATTTTCCTACCATTATAAAAATAAAAAAGTAGATAATTGGAAAAATGTGATGAACTATAGCGGGAAGTAATTAATACATAGAGATAAAAATTGTTATAGATACAAAATATGAAGAAAGCTACATCTAGAACCACAACGAATATAAAAACTCATATTACCATTTTTATATATAAAAAAAACTTTTACCTGACACTTTCAACATATAATAAATAAATAAATGTATACTACCTTCATCTACATCTTGTAATTTTGTTTTTACATCTATGTACTTTGTCATTTCAAAAATAATGACAAAATTATTTGTTGTTTGCGCCTCTGTGAATGTATTTTTATAAGATAATGTATGTGAATAAATATCTAAAATGATATTACATATTAAAAAAATTATATCACAAAAATTCCACATCACTGTAAAGAACTTTATATTTACATTATTTTTTATGTTTTCCCTCCCTTCTCCTCCCCATGTCAACTAAACACACTAATATAATGTTATATCTGGTACGCAATGAATGAATGGGAGAGAAAGGGACGGGAGGGGAAGGGAAGGGAGGGGAGGAGGGGACACTTATATTAGTCTGTTTGATTAGCAAGGGGAGGGGAAAGGTAGAGAACAAAAAAATATTAAAAAAATATGTCACTTTTTTAACAAGTCATATTATCGCAAAAGTTTACATACACCACAGACATACTAACACATGAAAAATCAAAATAAGTAAACTTTGTCAAAAATGTCTTGGCTCTATGAAACTTACTATAGTCATTGTGGTTATGTGTGTAGTTTCCTCCGTAGTTATAAATTTTTCTCCATTTGTTTAAGTTTCCTCCATAACCCGACGATTCTCTCCACTTCCCTCCACACTTACTCCATTTTTCTATTTTTTTCTTATGTATGTAATTTTTATTTATCTCAAAATTTTTGCTTCTCTACCAACATTTTATCTAGACCTTTTAAGATTCCTTTTAATTTGTGCGCTATATTCTAATTTTATTCTAGTTTCCTTTTATTTTTAATTTTCCCTCTAAATTTTCCTTCCAAATACCCCCAATATATTATATATTTTTCCAAGTGAGGTGAGAGACAATATATTTTTTATTCTCATTGATTGTGAGCTATACAAGTATTTCCCGCTATATTAGTTATATTTTCCCTCCACACTTCATATTTTGCTCGAAGCTTTATAATACATTTTCCGCCAAGTCTTTTCTCTTCCCCTTGTATCCACTCCGATTTGGTGGGGAGAAAAGTGGCTGGAATTACACTTGATTCTTTTACCTCCATTCCCTTCCCTTCCCCTTCACCATGTGCAACCAAACAGCCTAAATCATTTCCCCTCCCTTCCCCTCCCCTCCATTCACCTTGTACCAAACAGGTCGTAAGTGTCTCCTTTCCTTCCCCTCCCCTCCCCTTCCTTCTGTTCCCCTTCATTCACCACGTACCAAAAATAGCGTAAGGGAACGACATCTGATTCCCAATGCCATCAACATCACTCCATAGATCTTTTCCAAGAGAGTTGGACTAACACTTCCTCCAACCTATTGGACCTTACTTCTCCTTGTACTTTCAAGTTTCAACCTATCTGTCGTAAGAAGATTGTGTAATATAATGCATAGACATGTGAGAGGAGACATAAACTCATGCATTGCATGACTGTAACTTTAGAATAAAAGAATTTATTATGAAATAAAGGAAAAAATTACACACAAGGCCTCTTGTGCTTTTTTTAATATAATTAGGTATAAATTGTGTGATATTCAGGGGAACAAATATCACATGAGTTTGAGTAGAATGTGATCACTTTGAAAACTATGCAATCGTGGCATTGTATTATTTTGTCAATTTGTTGAGATTCCTCGCTTGGATAATTAGTCTGAGTCTCTCTTCTTTAGAAGAAGGTTCAAGGTATTCTCAACAGTTACGAAAAGGTTGACTAATGATGTACCAGATATTATGTGAAAGGAAGATAGAAAGAATAAGATAAAAAAATAGAACTCTTTTGACTTCCACGCGGCTAAAAGAATGATGACTTCTTTGTAAAGTGACAACATCATTGCATGGATCCTTCACGGTTTAATCAGAGCAGTTATATCCTCCACCTTCTTCAGTCTTGGTTCCCTCCACACTCTCAATCATAGCAGCCATGAAAAGATAGTATTGGAGACTGTTAGGAGTCAGTTCACAACCTGATTAGGATACACATGGGTTGATTTGTAATTGGAAAATTAAATGTCATTATTACATCAAATCCCTCCCATGATCTATTGTATAGATAGGCATATCCCATTCATTGCACTGGTTTAGAAATTTTAGATTGTTTTGAAAACCCACGAGTACCATTTATAGTTAAAGAAAATGATATTATATTAGGAGTAATAGAAAATTATGTTGTGAGCAAGGTGACAATGAAAAAGACATGTGTTGAAACTTGTTTTGATTATTGTGTATTATAGAATTGTTAAGCAATAAAATAACAAAAAAATAAAAAATGGTTGTTTCCTAGTGTCTCCAACGTCAATGTGTGGATCCTTGCCTTGTTGTGTTGGAGCTACCACATCCTCCACCTCCTTTCACCTTAATTATGCCAAAATCTCAAATCTAACAATCGCAAGAAGACGTTGTGATCTAGTGTAGAGAATGCTACAGTTCAGCTCCCGGTATGATGATACATACATCTTTATTAGATAACACAAGTCTCAGTTAGTAATTCAAAAAGATAACTATAGAATTTGTATGCTACCCCTACCATGACATTTCATATATAGTAAGACAAGGGTCAATCTGTGCTTGAAAAGTGAAAGGAAAAAAGTTGCATTCACTTTGTAGACATTCCATATTTTAGATAGCCCGACCCAGATATCAAACAAATGAAATTGTAAGAGTGTCGTCGAAGGAGAAGAGTTAGACATGGATATGAGAACAAACTTCAAGAATAGAACCAATTCAGTGATGAACTATGGGTGTAACCATAGTCACCAAAATCTAGTTGGAAGGCTCTAAGAGTCATTGTAGAGTGAAAGGAAGCAGCATGAACATCATAGATTTGTGAGTAACTGTGAGAACTCATTACACTAAACGAGATTACTCAAAACATAAAATACAATCAATCACTAATTAATCACATACCCAAAAATATGGGTAAATTAAAACCAATTTCAATGTCAGCACCCGCTCATAAACATTTGCATAAGAGCCCAACATCTTTCTTATATCCATACTATGCCAAGAATTTGATACAAATTGTTCTATTGCCTTAGCCACAACATATATACACAGGAGAATAATATTTGAATATGCCACACAAACAAGCATTAATATGCTATCAAAAGTCTGATTCGTTTGAAACACTATATACAAACTTTTCTTGCTCGAACCTGAGAGTACAAGGACGACTCTAGGACACACTATACATCTAATCAACTTTCTCAAAGATTCATTACTATAGCTCTTCTTTACTACGACATGTTTGTTTTCATCACTTTCGATTACCTAAAAAAATGTGGCAAACCACAAGGGTGAGACCTAGTCCCAACAAGAGATATAACCTCCAACAACGTTTATTGATTACAACATTTTAAAGTAATTAAACAGTTAAGAAAATTAACCAGATATAACAAATAAGCTCAGTAGCACTGATGATTAACAAAATACACAAAGGGGCAGATAATAACTATCATCATTAGGCAAACTATCATCCTTTATCTTGTTGATAATATAAGCAATTCAGTAGCATATGCATATCTAGCATCATGAACAAGTCTAGTAACATAGCATAGCTAACAACATGAGCATGTCTAATTGGTTGAACATATCAACATTATAAGAAGAGCTAACAATATAAGCACAACTATCTAGACAAGCATGATCACCAGTATATGCATCTCTAGTTACAAAGGCATGGCTAGCATGCTAAACATAACTAACAACATGAGATAGCTAGCATTATGATTATAATCAACAGTAGCAGTATAGTTATCAACATAAGCATGACTACTGTATGTACGCATCTACAGTCTTAGGCATATCCACAACATAAGTATATCTACTATCTCTTAACTGCACTAAGCATCATCTTTATGTAAAGAGAACAAACAAGGGTTATCATCCAATGTGAAACGGTGTGTATAACCCAAGATCTAGGAGTGTCGGTATCCTAAGATCTCTTCCCCTCAGTCAGTACGAGTAAAAAGGCAGTGACATATCAGTCAAAGCTGCCACCACAATGACATATAGTCAAGCTGATAACCACTAGTCTGACCTTGGTACAGGTCACGACACTAGAAACCAGGGTAATTAAACCCAATCACTGAGGTACAACCGCAGTTGTCCTCTAATCACATCATGTTATAATCACCGAGACACGATCGCAGCCATTCTCAATCACATCAAATGTATGAGGCATGACCATAGACAACCTCCACAATCTACATTGTGGATGACAAGGATATATCCTCAACCTTCCACCCCCACATACTCAACAGTATGTGCTCTGAGTTTCCCTTAGGAATACTCGTTTCACCATCCATCAAGTTCTGACACTAAAGATGACTCTACGGTACAGGGCACTACATGATTAGAATTGCACTTGATTAATTATGCCAATTGGGTGAATTAAGGTTGTATCAAACAAGTGGACATACAAACCCTAATTCACTTCTAGCAAGCATATAAATATCAAAACTTTAAAAAGATATAAAACGTGTGAAACATAATTTCTCATCTCATCATCACATGGTACTATTCACTTGCCATTCATGAGACCACACTAGTCATCATACTATCACAAGATATAAATCCTTTTCACAATATTATAGGGTATAAACCCTTATCAAAATACGAGGATTACACCTCATTCAGGGCTCAACCATGCCCAAAGGTCATTAAGACCATCATACTATTCCCTGCAAGAACATCATTATCTTCACATGCCTTATAATGAAGCTCAACAACATCACTTACATATAATACACCAGATCAGCACAATATTGCATTAATGAGCTAGGAGATATTCACAAACAATCATAGCAGGGTTGTATTAACATTAATAACATTCATGTGTTAAATCAACATGCAAGGAATCTAGATATGATTAACACTCATCATATTCATAATCCACATGCTTAGCATAAGAAAGTATCAACCATGTGGCTATGATAACCACCAATTAACATATCAAGGTTATGATCATATTAAGGAGGTTATTCCACCATCATTCCATCATATAAGAATGTGAAACATGAATACTCATCTTTATCTATTTGCATTAGAGTTGGGTTCACAAGATAAATTATTTTAATGTTACTAACCAACACTCATACCCAAACCATAACTTACAGCATCCCCATTGGATCATGGATGCATAAGGTGAAGCATCACCATCACATTCCATACTATTCTCAAGTATGAACCCACACATAAATCAAGGTGTAACCATCGAGTTATAGCATACTAGGGTTTCAACAACATTAAGAGAGTACCCCATGATTGCATTAGTCATTCAAGGACTATTCATACCCAATTACCATCATTTAGTTATATTAAAGCTAGATATAACAAGTTGTACCTTGTTAGGGTTACATATCAACATAATATGGTTATCTTCCCTTCTATTCATATGAGTGAATAGGTAAGACTACCTTATTAAGGGTAACCCTCCATTTGTTCCATCATCATTCAACTCATGTCACCATACCACAATGTCACACATAACCATTGGATGTTTAAAAGGTGTATGACCATTGGTTGTTTACATAAGTACACACCTTAGATAAACCACCTATGAAGTCTTTTATTTGTGATCTAGAAAGAGTCACCATATAACCCTAGACATCCCTTAACTAACAACACAAAAAGTTCCATTGAGAGTAAGGTTAAACCCACAATCAACTGTTCAGTTAAAACAAGCCATCCATTGTCAACAAGTAAGTTCCTTAAGTTGATCATATAAAGGAAACCATCTAAATCACATTATTAGGACCCACATATTACATTAGCCATTATTCCACTTTATTGGATGAATAAACATTAGATCTTGACCATTGGTTCAAGTTCATATGTTAAAACCATCAATTACAGTATAGATTCGACCATTGCATCAAGTGACCCAAGAAACCATTGGTCCAAGGCTTAATGGATGCTACAACTACAATGATTAACTCAACATAGGTTGTAGAGACCTGATCTACCATTATTAGTGACCATTAAATCACCATAGGTTGTTAGATCAACACTATATTCATTAATCGGCATCAAATATTAAGCTAATGTCATCATTGATTGATAACATCAATAGGGTACTTAATCGTTGATCATTAAACTTCTAATTGATCCAAAACCTGACCTAAGGGGGTGACCATAGGTTGTCACCATAATATGACACCTTTGATCACGACCATCAGTTGTCATGAAGACAACACCATAGGGTTGTTGCAATGGTACCATCATCGGGTCATGGGTTTATAGAAGAAATTAGCTTTAAACCCTAAAATTAACCATTGGTTGATAGGGCTTAGCACCATAGGTTGTCAAACCAACCTGATCCAAGTCAAATTATACATTAGTAATAATGTACACATGATCACAAGTTCATTTATAACTAAAATCAGAACAAGGAACATCATAAAAATCAAAATCCAAGTCAAGCATAGCTTTTTAGTGCATGAATCATCATTTTCAAGCAAGAACATGAGATAGCAAGCTTATGGTAAGCAATCAATGTGGAGCAAGTTATAAAACTTACTCAAATGAGAAGATGAAACCCCACACAGAAGAAATCTCGAGTAGCTACTGTAAAAAAATCCAAAAATAAGCTATGAATTCGTCCATCTAGCACCTTTCTTCATCAAATGAGCAAACCCTAAGCATAAGGAGCAAGAAAGGTAGGGTTTTTGAGCTTTAGAACTATTGCTACCATGGAACCGTAAGGTTTTGACCTGGAGAAATCTAGGAGGAAGGATAACAAAGAAATAAATGGAGAAAAGATGGGAATTCTTACTCTTTTAGGTCAATATCACTAGAAGGAAGCTTTTTCAACCCTAAAATGAAGTCAATTGCAACCCTAGATCCTTTTTCCAAGAAGATCTCCACTTTCTTCTTCCTTGGACAGAAAAATTCGCAGCAACACAGAGGGAGAACTAGGTTGGGAGAAGGAGGGAAGTTTTGGTGAGAAAATGGCTCATTTTGGTGCTTGGGGATAAGTATATGAAACTTTAAGATAAAGAAAAAGAAAAAAAAAGTTGAAGTTCTAGTATCTATCCAAGTGTCCATGGCCTTAATTTATTAATAATATACAAGCACACACACAAGAAGCTCCCCCACCATGTGTATAGACCTTCTTATCTTTCCTTTTTCGAAATTCCCATTCAATCAAACAATTCATTAGTTGATAGCTACTAAAGGTAGCTCATCCGTGAAGGGGTAAACCCTAAAATACCCTTGGAGAAAACACCTTCAAACCAAGGTTTAAGTAGGTACCCCATGGCGGAAAACTATGCAATCGTGGCATTGTATTATTTTGTCAATTTGTTGAGATTCCTCGCTTGGATGATTAGTCTGAGTCTCTCTTCTTTAGAAGAAGGGTCAAGGTATTCTCAACAATTACTAAAAGGTTGACTAATGATGTACCAGATATTATGTGAAAGGAAGATAGAAATAATAAGATCAAAAAAATATATAACTATTTTGACTTCCATGCGGCTAAAAGAATGATGACTTCTTTGTAAAGTGACAACATCATTGCATGGATCCTTCACGGTTTAATCGGAGCAACTATATCCTCCACCTTCTTCGGTCTTGGTTCGCTCCACACTCTCAATCACAGCAGCCATGAAAAGATAGTATTGGAGACTAGTAGGATTCGGTTCACAACCTCATTAGGATACACATGGGTTGATTTTTAATTAGAAATTTAAATGTCGTTATTACATCAAATCCCTCCCATGATCTTTGTATAGATAGGCAAATCCCATTCATTGCACTGGTTTGGAAATTTTAGATTGTTTTGAAAACCCACAAGTACATTTATAGTTAAAGAAAATGATATTATATTAGGAGTAATAGAAAATTATGTCGTGAGTAAGGTGACAATGAAAAAGACATGTGTTGAAACTTATTTTGATTATTGTGTATCATAGAATTGTTAAGCAATAAAATAACTAAAAAATAAAAAATGATTGTTTCCTAGTGTCTCCAACGTCACTGTGTGGATCCTTGCCTTGTTGTGTTGGAGCTACCACATCCTCCACCTCCTTTCACCTTAATTATGCCAAAATCTCAAATCTAACAATCGCAAGAAGATGTTGTGATCTAGTGTAGAGAATGCTAGGGTTCAGCTCCCGGTATGATGATACATACATCTTTATTAGATAACACAAGTCTCAGTTAGTAATTCAAAAAGATAACTATAGAATTTGTATGCAACCCCTACCATGACATTTCATATATAGTAAGACAAGGGTCAATCTGTGCTTGAAAAGTGAAAGGAAAAAAGTTGCATTCACTTTGTAGACATTCCATATTTTAGATTGCCCGACCCAGATATCAAACAAATGAGATTGTAAGAATGTCATCAAAGGAGAAGAGTTAGACATGGATATGAGAACAAACTTCAAGAATAGAACCAATTCAGTGATGAACTATGGGTGTAACCATAGTCACCAAAATCTAGTTGGAAGGCTCTAAGAGTCATTATAGAGTGAAAAGAAGCAGCATGAACATCTTAGATTTGTGAGTAACTGTTATAACTCGTTACACTAAATGAGATTACTCAAAACATAAAATATAATCAATCACTAATTAATCACATACCCAAAAATATGGGTAAATTAAAACCAATTTCAACGTCAGCACCCGCTCATAAACATTTGCATAAGAGCCCAACATCTTTCTTATATCCATACTATGCCAAGAATTTGGTAAAAATTGTTCTATTGCCTTAGCCACAACATATATGCATAGAAGACACTACTACAGAACAGACATTTAGTGTCGGTTATTTAAGGCCTGTAGTGTCGGTTTCAAAGTGACACCTATGTGGGCGACGCTAAAAGCCCAGCCGTTACGTGTCGGTTCCAAAACCGACGCCAAAACCCTTCGTGCGCCACCGAAAACGCACCAAAACCCTTCGCGCGCCACCCCAAACATGTCAGTTATTAGATAAAAAACCGACACCATATCTATCCCAGCACGGCCATGTTGTATGGTCAGCTGCCACGGCCGTGCTGGCCAGCACGGCCGTGGTGTTCAGGAAATAGACATCGGTTACTAGACTGGAAACCGAGATTGTAACTATGTGTGTCAGTTTTAAACAAATAACCGACGGCCGTTTTGTCTGGTCCGCTGCCACGGCCGTGTTGGCCAGCACGGTCGTGGTGTTTAGGAAATAGACGTCGGTTACTTGTACGGAAACCGACACACATAGTTACAGTGTCGGTTTCGTTCAAATAACCGACGCCAATTGTTTGTTTGTTTTTTTCTGTCAGTCTGCAGACCTACTGTATGGCTGGTCGCAGGATGAGAAACCTGCAGTTTAGTTATGAACTGCAGGTTTTACAACATCCATTGATATCAGCCAACAACAGGCCAAAAACCTACAAAATTAACAATAAAAATATTCACACATACATTTAGCAATGCAACCTGCAGTTACATTTGATTTTCACACATTTAGAAACATTCATGTAGCTAGCAATCTGTAGTTCCATTCATTTTCACATTCACACATGTAGAAACATTTATATAGCAACCAACAGTTTCATTCATTTTCACTCAGACACATGTAGAAACATCCAGACATGTAGAAACATGCACACATATATTATAATTCAGAAATTCATTTACAAAATATCATTCTTTAGTCATTATTCGCTATCAACATCCCAATTATATTTTAAAACCCCCACTACTTGTATGGTTGTTGCCCATTCTTCTCTGACTTCATTTAATTCTCCCATCGTATAGGGAGCATGTACATCTGGTAAGGCATTTCCTATAGTGTGGTCAGTTTTAAACACCTGTAAAGAGAATGATGTATATATATAATTAATGAGCTATAAATAAGATTGATATATTTCATATTATCTAATGAGACTATATAATACCTCGGCAATACAATCGATGTCCAGTGCGGCATATTTGATAATCATGTGCATAAACCGCATCACATAGTATCCACATGCCCATCTGTTGTCTTGTGTAGCACACTATAAATTCAAACATACAAAATATTAAAAAATACAACTAATTAAGCATTGTTCACATAAATAATATATACATATATTGCAGTCGGGAACTTACGTTCATGTTCTTCCAAATTATTGGCTGGTTCTTTTTCGTGGGGACCTTTCCTCCAGCCTTTTTGAACTCATCAAAACCCCTACATGTTAATGTAACACAGTACATTGCATAATTAAATAGTAATGTAATAACACATGTTAACGGATATGAAAATGAAATATTTCTCACCAGAATAATGCCATTTTCATTATGTGTCCATATTTTGTATTCAATTTCATCCCACTAGGATCTAGATAATAGACAGTGAACGTCTCAGGGACAATAACCAGCAACTCCCAATGCTTACCACTAGAGGTAAAAAAGTTAAAAATTAATAACTCAAAATCCACAATAAAAATGTAATTTTCTTAAGTCCAAATTATAATAAGCAAAGTAAACTTACTCTACATTGAATGGAGCCATTATCACTGTCTTCTTATTTTGAGCAAAAATTGTAAAAGCCTCACAACAGTATTGTTGAAATAACGGAGGGTCTTTAGCTACTAGACTGATTAAAGATGGAATCAAAAATCCTACATGTTCGAATGCAAAATCTTCACATATCTTGTCTAAGTAGCTGCAAAATATGTATTAATTATGCATGCATTAATAAATAAGAAACCAGATCACCAGATCCTACACAAGGTATATGGATGTATAAAGAAGATCTCACCTTATCCATAGCTCTATCACACTAGTACATAACCAATCATATCGAAACAACTCCAAAATATCTTGTATAAATAGTTTGCTTTTGTATGATTGACCTGCAGCATCTGAATCTATAGAAACAGTTATAGGGCAATTTACATCATGTTCACCTAACCATATTGCCATACCCCTACAGTTAGGACCTAACGGGACAGGTAGGTCATGTGGAACCCAACTGGGTAATGTAGGAGGTGGAGGTGGAGGCCTAGATGTTGTGGGTGTCTTCTTTTTAACCTATATATATATATATATATATATATATATATATATATATATATATATATATATATATCAGATCGACTAACATCATATACACACACTAACAATTTAACGTAATGTAAATTTACCATACAGTTCAGTAAAGAGGACATCCGCTTTTAGCCACGATATCACTCCGCCTTCTGCCTCACCAAGCGTTTCACAATCTGGGTGGGCATATGGCAATGGAAGATCCATCCACTGGGAGCATATACGTACCGGGCTCACACGAATCCAACCAGCTGGTAATGGAGACCCGTGAAACATTTCCCCTGGTAGGGATGGGTAAGCCGACGCCTCTGCAACGACATATTATTGACTTTTTAGACGGCATGGCTTCAACCCCTACAAATTTTTGTGTAAAGAATGTTATATACATATATACATATCATCTTGAAAACATATCATCTTGAATTAAAAAACTAGTTACTATGTCATAAAAATACTTACAGCGGATGTACTAGGTGGTGGGTCTACAGGATTACTCACAACCTCTGCAGTAGGAGTAGTGCGAGACGCCATAGGTACTGTCTGGTAAGTGGCAGTCTGAGATGCCTGCCACTTTTTCATTGCTTCTTCGAGTTTCCTATCAACTAGCTTATCTGCCTATACATGGATAAAAGAAATGTTAGCTTCTAATTATTGAATTCTCTTTTACAGTAAAATTATAAAGAAAGAACATGTTACATCTTCTTGTGAAAGTCCGACTTTTGGGACATGTTTGCGCTGGGATGGCCCAAAAAAAGCTTTGATGCCCACACCAGCGCCAGCAGCCCTAACACGTCCAGGATGCTCTGGGTTACCCAGAGCAACTGTCAATTCATCCCTGGTGCCCTCAGGGATGCACTTGCCTTGTTTCCTCAGCTCGTGCAGCTCCCGCTAATCGCCAAAACAAAAATTTGTAATTAAGTAAACACCACAAATAATCAATATTCAAACGATTGTTGTAAGAGTTTTACCATTTTTGCATCCGCCTCAACAGTTGCGGGCTTCCTTATTTCTCCCTTCTTATTTTGTCTCCCAGCTATCCAAACATCATGGCGAGGTAGTGGTGTGCTACCTATAGTAGAGGATTCCTGAGTAGCAGCAGACTGAGCAGTAGCCTCAGACTGTAGTCTTTGGCGAATGCCTGCATACCCCTTTGGACCCATTGTGTGGTCATGCACATTCAGTGCACGCCTTGATTTTTGTGCCTCACTAAGGGCCTAGTTAGTATGCACATTAATGATTTGGTTAGTAACACTAAATGTTAATCTTGAATAGGTGAATACAACATATATTAATGATATTGGGACTGACACCTAATACCTTGAATTCATCAGTTTGTCTTGAAGCAACAAACGCGTCCCATTCTTCTTTGTCCGGGAAGTTCCACTGTTCAGTGGCTGTCTTCTTCCTTTTGTCACCTTCTCTTATGTATTCTCGGGTGAGATTTGTCCTCTAGTTCCTTAGGACTCTCCCATAGCGTTGCATCATGCATTTACGATGCAGCTTTTCATCCAATTCAAATATACTCTGCAAAATAAAATTGCTATTAACTAGTATCCAAAAAATTAGTAATCTACAAAATAGAATTGCAAATTATTAATAACTCACGCATAAATCCTTCCATATTACATCTTTCTTCTCCTTAGGAACTTTGTGCCAAGAATCTATCTTACAACCGCAATGGCTACGAGTAACATACCCAAGATATGAAACAAACGAATTGCGATTCACATCAGATGCATTTCCCGCATTATCAAAATCCACAACAAGTTTGGGTCCATTGCCCTTTTGCGCTATTAACTTCTTCATCATAGTGATGCCCTTCTCTTGTCAACTTTTTGGTGCTGCTGATCAAGTGCCTCAAGTGCTTCAGATGGTACATGTGCATCATCAACCTAAAAGTTGACAAAATAAACACATTTACAAGATATAACAATAAATGGACATATGGTTAGAAATATATGATATATTTTTAAAACTTACATTGTCAGGCGGCGCATTCATGTCCTCACCCTCACGGTAATCATCAGCACGCTCATCAGGAGAATGCTCAGCCATCTGAAAGTTCACATTCACATTGTAAAGTTCACATTGTAAAGTAATTCAGTATGTAAAGTTCTCATTGTAAAGTTCACATTCACATTGTAAAGTAATTCACATTGTAAAGTTCACATTTTAAAGTAATTCACATTGTAAAATTCACATTGTAAAGTTCACATTCACATTGTAAAGTAATTGACATTGTAAAGTTCACATTCAGAAAAATAAAACATATAAAAAAATATAAACATGCCTCTAATATTGTGATTTTTTTATCAATTAACAATCCTTCATTGTGATCTCCGCGCACATACAAGTCATCATTAGCTTCAATATTTGGTGGTGTTGGCAACCCAACTGAGAATGGACTGGAGTCATCATACTTATCATAGTACTCTTCTTCATCTATAGGATCTTCAATGAACTGTCTTTTACCATGAAGAACAACCGACCATTTATCATTTGCAGGATCATCGATATAAAATACTTGTTTCGCATGAGATGCCAATATGAATGGTTCACCCTTCTCGCCAATCTTTTCAAAGTTCACTAACGTGAAACCCAATTCATCCACTATAACTCCTTTGGTGTTATCAACCCAATTACATTTGAAGAGCGGAATTCTGAAATCTATGTAGTCAAACTCTCATATGTCTTCAATGACACCGTAATATGACATTTCAGCTTCACGTTGACTCTTATCCTTTGCACTTGCAAAAAACATAGTCGATGCTTGAAGGGTGACCCCACTGTTTTGGACGACACTCTTATCATCTTGGTGCTTTGTGTAATATGTGAATCCATTAATGTCATACCCTTCATAAGACATAACAGTCAATTTTGGTTTAAAGGCGAGGCATTTGATAGTTTCAGTAATATCATCTGGTGTTTGAGATAGTTGATGTAAGACTTTATCTTCAAACCACTTAATAAATGTCTTGTTATGCTCTCTAGCAAGCCACATTGTATTGGCTCGAGGATATTGTCTCTTGATGAAATTGGTATGTTCCTCGATATAAACGTTCACTTCGTCCATGTTGTGTAAAATATACAAGTGACCTTGTTCCAACTGCTCACGGCTGATTACTTTCACACGTGATCCAAAAATTCCTTTGCCAAATTGCTCGTCAATATTCTTGTCATTATCAGGAGTGTCATTACCACTGAGAAAGTCATTGCAAAAATCCATAACCTCTCTCACCACATAACCCTCGATAATACTCCCTTCAGGCCGATAACAGTTTCGAACATCACTTTTAAAAATGCTCATGTATCGTTCAAAGGGATACATCCAATGCAAGAAAACTGGTCCCAACATTTTCACTTCCCTAGTCAAGTGGACAACAAGATGTACCATGATATCAAAGAACGATGGAGGAAAATACATCTTAAGCTGACATAGGGTAACAACCACTTCTCTTTGCAATTTATCGAGGGTATCAGGGTCAATAACTTTGCTGCACAGACTGTTGAAAAAGAAACAAAGTCTGGTGATTGCAAACCTTACATGCTTCGGCAATATAGATCTAATTGCCACAGGCAATATTTGTTGCATTAGAGTGTGAAAATCATGAGATTTAAGACCTATCAACTTCAGATCTTTCATTGATACCAATCTATGGATGTTGGATGAGTAACCCTGTGGAACCTTAACATTTACCAAACATTCACAAAAAGCTTTCTTCTCCTTTCTAGACAATGTGTAACAAGCGGGAGGTAAGTATGTTCTCCGATTTCCCATTTCACGAAATTCTGTTAATTCTGACCTTATTCCCATTTCACGAAATTCTGTTAATTCTGACCTTATTCCCATTTCATGTAGGTCCAGTCTGGATTTTATCCCATCTTTAGTCTTACCTGGTATATTCAACAAAGTACCAATGACACTATCACAGACATTTTTCTCAACGTGCATGACATCGATACAATGCCTGACTGTCAAAGAACTCCAATAAGGAAGATCCCAAAATATTGACTTCTTCTTGAATAAAGATTTGTCACTCCGTGTGGCCATAGTACATTGTGATCTCTTACCAAATTCATTGACAAAGTCTTTTACTCTTTCATAAACAACCTCCCCTGGTATAGGTTTAGGTGCACTCCGTTCCTCATTCAATCCATTGAATGCTTTGCGCTTCCTACGATACTGATGGAATTTTGTAAGAAACCTTCGATGACCGAGATATACAGTCTTACCGCCATGTTTTAGTCTTGTTGAATCAGTGTTCTCTTCACATATAGGACACGCTTTAGCTCCTTTGACACTATATCTAGACAAATTCCCATATGCTGGAAAGTCATTAATAGTGCAAAACAACATAGCATGCAAACAAAATGTCTCTCTTCGTGAAGCATCATAGGTCATCACACCTTCACCCCAGAGTTTCTTTAAGTCATCAATCAGAGGTTCAAGATAAACATCGATGTCATTTCCAGGTTGTTTAGGTCCCGATATCAACAACGACAACATTACATACTTATTTTTCATACACAACCAGGGAGGAAGATTGTATATAACAAGCATGACTGGCCAAGTGCTATGTTGGCTGCTCAATGTCCCGTACAGATTCATCCCATCTGTACAAAGCCCAAGTCTTAGATTCCTGATTTCTTCACCAAATTTAGGGTACAATAGATCAATCTTCTTCCACTGTGGGGAATCAGACGCATGTCGTAGGATCCCATCATTATTTTTCTTAACATCTGCATGCCACATCAAATTCTTCGCATCTATCGGATTGGCAAACAAGCGTTGAAACCGTGATATTATAGGTAGATACCACATCACCTTGGCAGGAGAACCAGTTTTAGACTCCCCCGAAGTCGTCAATTTATACCGTGACGCACCACATTTTGGACAATCTTTCAAATCCACATAGTCCTTTTGAAATAATACACAATCATTTGGGCATGCGTGTATCTTCTTGGCATCCATTCCCATTGGGCACAACAATTTCTTTACCTGGTATGTTGAGATTGGCAGCTCGTTTCCTTCAGGAAGCATTTCTTTCAACAAAGACAACAATGACGTGAAGCTTTTGTCGCTCCATCTATTGTTAGCTTTCAGCTTATACAATCTCAACACAGCGCTAAGCTTCGTAAACTTAGTACAACCTGTGTATAACGATATCTCAGCATCATGCACAATGTTTCTAAAAATGGGAGGTGGATCGGTGTGCTCTACCCCACAACTATCCAGCATCACATCAATGATGTCTACTGGAACTGGTTCATTCACATCTACGTCATCGTAGGCAATTTCTTCTTCCACACAAGCACTGCTATCGACATCCACTGGTTTCGGGTTTGAAATCTCTCCATGCCAGTGCCATTCTGTATAGCCTTGTACAATCCCATTGCACATGACATGACTTTTGATTTCGTCACCAGTGCTGACTTTCAAGTTGTTACCGCAATGCCTACATGGACAATAGAACCTATCTCCAGGTCGTTTCCTATGTTCCTCGGCAAATCTAATAAACTGGTCAAGACCAGAAATAAACTCTGGGGTGCAACGATTGCGAATGGACATCCATGATCTATCCATTCTATGATCAAAGTGAAAACAAGTATATATTACAACAAGATTAGGGTCTAGGGTTAACAGATTATCATTTTTGCATGGTTAAAACTTTAGGCCAACAAATACATGTGTTGTCATTCTTATATATAATAAATGTGTACCACCTATCCCATTCTTGAACACCTAATCTCACTAGTAAGTGTATAATGTGTATTGGGTTTTCGAGAAAATTTCGGAAGCATTTTCGTGCTGTTCTCTAAGTACATATGTACTTAGAGAACAAACGGGGAAATGCTACCAAAATTTTCTCGAAAACCCAATACACATTATACACTTACATCCTAAGTGAGATTAGGTGTTCAAGAACAGTCCCAAACTGGGGACTATCCAAGATTTACTCCTAATGAGTAAATCTTGGACGGGTTTCTAGGCCAACAAATACATGTGCTGTCATTCTTATATATAATAAATGTGTACCACCTATCCCATTCTTGAACACCTAATCTCACTAGTAAGTGTATAATGTGTATTGGGTTTTCAAAAAAATTTCGGCAGCATTTCCCCACTGTTCTCCAAGTACATATGTAGTTAGAAAACAAACGGGGAAATGCTACTGAAATTTTCTTGAAAACCCAATACACATTATACACTTACATCCTAAGTGAGATTAGGTGTTCAAGAACAGTCCCAAACCAGGGACTATCCAAGATTTACTCCTAATGAGTAAATCTTGGACGGGTTTCTAGGCCAACAAATACATGTGCTGCCATTCTTATACCTACAATCCTAGTTTCATCATTCATATCCTAGTTCTTCAAGTTAGGTGATTAACATTGTCAATATACTAAAAAAGGAAACAAGTTACCAATTTCATAGTTAGGATGGTAGAGATACCCTAAGATCTAGATCTAATGGTTCATAATGAGCCTGTGATAAAGTTACATCACTAGATGATTATATAATTTCAAAAGCAGTACACAAATAAATTCAAATGAGTAGATAACTAAATAAAAATAGTAGACAAAAAATGCAAATAAGTAGATGAAAAATACAAATAAGTAGATGAATAAATCATAAAAAAATCAGTACATAAATAAACACAATTAGTAAATAACTTTTAAAAAAAATTCCACTAGCTTGGTGAAATCAGTACATAAATAAACACAATCAGAATATTTTTCAATGGCTTTTGGGGTGATTTGGTGAAATCAGTGCATTTTTTGGGCATCCTTTGTATAGGTTGATCTAGGGTTCAATCCAGTAGATGAATCCAAACCCCAGCAGCAGCCTAGGCGTGCCCTGGCACTGCGCAAGCATCTGCCCAGAGGCCTAGCTAGGTAGGGCACCTGGGCTTGGGACCCTAGGCGTGCCCTGGCACCTGCTTAGGCGCCGCCTGGGTGAGGTCCAGGTCGGCGGCGGCAGAGAAAGCCATCGACGGAGGAGAAAAGGAGGACTATCGAAGGGTTACCTTGATCGGCGGAGGAGAACAACTAGTGGGCAACCACCAGGAGCAGAGACCGACGGGAAGCTGGCGGCGGCGAGGAGAGCACCGAAGCAGCTACCGGCGGGGGCGGCGGCGAGGAGAGGAGAGGAGCAACGACCGACGACAGCACCGAGCAACGACCGGAGGAAGCAACGAGCGGCGACGAGCAAGAAATTGCCAGACCTAACTGAAGAATCGGGAATGAAACAGAGAAAGGGGAAGAGTCGCTCGCGCTAGTGCTGTTAAGTTAAACATAAGCGTCGGTTGTTTAAATGACCGACGCTACAGCCTAACAGCGTGAGTTTCCATAAAAAATCGACGCAATAGGGGTGTAAAAAATTTTGGCGGGGCTAACGCGCGCACACTTATAACGTCACTTATTATAAGACAACCGATGCCCATATTAGAACTTTTGGCGCAAATTTTATCTTCATTCAGCGTCGGTTATTAGCTAAAACACCGACGTTGTATCTGATACTTTGGCACAGTTTTTTTTTGCTCAAAAAAATTAGATTTCGCGGGCTACTTTAGGCGTCAGTTTCTTTTCTTCAAGCGACACTGAATGAAAAGGGATACCCGTGTCTGGCTGGTCTTCAAATATAGACGTCGGATGTCCTTATTAACTGATGTTTAATGTGAGTAGTGTCGGTTTTACTAAAAAATCGACGCCTCTAAAAGCGACGTTGAATGCTGTTTCTGTACTAGTGAGAACAATATTTGAATATGCCACACAAACAAGCATTAATATGCTATCAAAAGTCTGATTCGTTTGAAACACCATATACAAACTTTTCCTGACCGGACCTGAGAGTACAGGGACAACTCTAGGACACACTATACATCTAATCAACTTTCTCAAAGATTCATTACTATATCTCTTCTTTTCTGCCACATCCTTGTTTTCGTCACTTTTGATTACCTAAAAAAATGTGGCGAACAACAAGGGTGAGACCCAATCCCAGCATGAGATATAACCTCCAACAAAGTTTATTGATTACAATATTTTAAAGTAATTAAACAGTTATGCAAATTAATTAGATATAACAAATAAGCTCAGTAACACTGATGATTAACAAAATACACAAGGGGTAGATAATAACTATCATCATTAGGTAGACTATAATCCTTTATCTTATTGATAATATAAGCAATTCAGTAGCATATGCATATCTAGCATCATGAGCAAGTCTAGTAACATAGCATAGCTAACAACATGAGCATGTCTAATTGGTTGAACATATCATCATTATAAGAAGGGCTGACAACATAAGCACAACTATCTGGACAAGCATGATCACCAGTATATGCATCTCTAGTTACAAAGGCATGGCTAGCATGCTAAACGTAACTAACAACATGAGATAGTTAGCATCATGATTATAATCAATAGTAGTAGTATAGTTATCAACATAAGCATGACTATTGTATGTACACATCTACAATCTTAGGCATATCCACAACATAAGTATATCTACTATCTCTTAACTGCACTAAGCATCATCTTTATGTAAAGAGAACAAATAAGGGTTATCATCTGATGTGAAACATTGTGTATAACCCTAAACAAATATGCTACACAGCTGTATTACATATTTAATTACACCCTGGGGAATTCAAATCGTACCATTCAAAGTCCAACCGACCCCTGTGAAGGGCTATTCGGTTCCGTACAAGATCTGGGAGTGTCAGTATCTTAAGATATCTTCCCCTCAGTCAGTACGAGTAAAAAGGCAGTGACATATCAGTCAAAGCTGCCACCACAGTGACATATAGTCAAGTTGATAGCCACTAGTCCGACCTTGGTACAGGTCACGACACTAGAAACTAGGGTAAGTAAACCCAATCACTGAGGTACAACCGCAGTTGTCCTCTAATCACATCATGTTATAATCACCGAGACACGACCGCAGCCATTCTCAATCACATCAAATGTATGAGGCATGACCATAGCCAACCTCCACAATCTACATTGTGGATGACAAAGATATATCCTCAACCTGCCACCCCCACATACTCAATAGTATGTGCTCCGAGTTTCCCTTAGGAATACTCGTTTCACCATCCAACAAGTTCTGACACTGAAGATGGCTCTACGACACCGGGCACTACATGATTATAGTTGCACTTGATTAGTTATGTCAATTGGGTGAATTAAGGTTGCATCAAACAAGTAGACATACAAACCCTAATTCACTTCTAGCAAGCATATAAATATCAATACTTTAAAAAGATATAAAATGTGTGAAATATAATTTCTCATCTCATCATCACATGGTACTATTCACTTGCAATTCATGAGACCACACTAGTCATCATACTATCACAAGATATAAATCCTTTTCACAATATCACAGGGTATAAACCCTTATCAACATAAGAGGATTACACCTAATTCAGGGCTCAACCATGCCCAAAGGTCATTAAGACCATCATACTATTCCCTGCAAGATCATCATTATCTTCCCATGCCTTATAACAAGGCTTAACAACATCACCTACATATAATACACCAGATCAACATAATATTGCATTAATGAGCTAGGAGATATTCATAAACAATCATAACAGGGTTGTATTAAAATTAAGAACATTCCTTTGTTACATCAACATGCGAGGAATCTAGATATGATTAACACTCATCATATTCATAATGCACATGTTTAGCATAAGAAAGTATCAACCGTGTGGCTATGATAACCACCAATTAACATATCAAGGTTATGATCATATTAAGGACGTTATTCCACCATCATTCCATCATATAAGAATGTGAAACATGAATACTCATATTTATCTATTTGCATTAGAGTTGGGTTCACAAGATAAATTATTTTAATGTTACTAACCAACACTCATACCCAAACCATAACTTGCAGCATCCCCATTGGATCATGGATGCATAAGGTGAAGCATCACCATCACATTCCACACTATTCTCAAGTATGAGCCCACACATAAATCAAGATGTAACCATCGAGTTATAGCTTACTAGGGTTTCAACAACAATAAGAGAGTACCCCATAATTGCATTAGTCATTCAAGGACTATTCATACCTAATTACAATCATTTAGTTATATTAAAGCTAGATATAACAAGCTATACCTCATTAGGGTTACATATCAACACGATATGGTTATCTTCCCTTCTATTCATATGAGTGAATAGGTAAGACTACCTTATTAAGGGTAACCCTCCATTTGTTCCATCATCATTCAACTCATGTCACCATACCACAATGTCACCCATAACCATTGGATGTTTAAAAGGTATGGCCATTGGTTGTTTACATAAGTAAACACCTTGGATAAACCACCTATGAAGTCTTTGATTTGTGATCTAGAAAGAGTCACCATATAACCCTAGACATTCCTTAATTAACAACACAAAAAGTTCCATTGAGAGTAAGGTAAAACCCACAATCGACTGTTCAGTTAAAATAAGCCATCCATTGTCAACAAGTAAGCTCCTTAAGTTGATCATATAAAGGAAACCATCTAAATCACATTATTAGGACCCACATATTACATTAGCCATAATTCCACTTTATTTGAGGAATAAACATTAGATCTTGACCATTGGGTCAAGTTCATATGTTAAAACCATCAATTACAGTATAGATTCGACCATTGCATCAAGTGACCCAAGAAACCATTGGTCTAAGGCTTAATTGATGCTACAACTATAATGCTTAACTCAACATAGGTTGTAGAGACCTGATCTACCATAATTAGTGACCATTAAATCACCATTGGTTGTTAGATCAACACTATATTCATTAATCGACATCAAATATTAAGCTAATGTCTTCATTGATTGATAACATCAGTAGGGTACTTAATCGTTGATCAAAAAACTTCTACATGATCCAAAACCTGACCTAAGGGGGTGGCCATAGGTTGTCACCATAATATGACACCTTTGATCACGACCATCAGTTGTCATGAAGACAACATAATAGGGTTGTTGCAATGGTACCATCATCGGGTCATGGGTTTATAGAAGAAATCAGCTGTAAACCCTAAAATTGACCATTGGTTGATTGGTGCTTAGCACCATAGGTTGTCAAACCAATCTTATCCAAGTCAAATTATACCTTAGTAATAATGTACACATGATCACAAGTTCATTTATAACTGAAATCAGAATAGGGAACATCATAAAAATCGAAATCCAAGACAAGCATAGCTTTGTGGTGCATGAATCATCATTTTCAAGCAAGAACGTGAGCTAGCAAGCTTATGGTTAGCAATAAACGTGGAGCAAGTTATAAAAATTGCATCTAATGAGCAGATGAAACCCCACACAGAAGAAATCTCAAGTAGCTAGTATAGAAAATTCAAGAATAAGCTATGAAATCGTTCATCTAGCACCTTTCTTCATCAAATGAACAAACCCTAAGCATAAGGAGCCAGAAAGGTAGGGTTTTAGAGCTTTAGAGCAATTTCTACCATGGAACAACAAGGTTCCGACCTGGAGAAATCTAGGAGAAAGGATAACAAAGAAATAAATGGAGGAAAGATGGGAATTCTTACTCTTTTAGGTCAAGATCACTAGAAGGAAGCTTTTTCAACCCTAAAATGAAGTCAATCGCAACCCTAGATCCTTTTTCCAAGAAGATCTCCACTTTCTTCTTCCTTGGACAGAAAAATTCGTAGCAACACAGAGGGAGAACGAGGTTGGGAGAAGGAGGGAAGTGTTGAAGAGAAAATGGCTCATTTTAGTGCTCGGGGATAAGTATATGAAACTTTAAGATAAAGAAAAAGAAAAAGTTGAAGTTCTGGTATCTATCCAAGTGTCCATGGCCTCAATTTATTAAGAATATACAAGCACACACACAAGAATCTCCCCCACCATGTGTATAGACCTACTTATCTTTCCTTTTTCGAATTTCCCAGCCAATCAAATAATTCATTAGTTGATAGCTACTAAAGGCAACTCATCCGTGAAGGGGGTAAACCCTAAAATACCCTTTGAGAAAACACCTTCAAACCAAGGTTTTAATAGGTACCCCATGGCTCAAAATGATCAAGAATGATGATAAAATATCCAAGGAACATAATTCTAGTGATAAATTACAAAAAAAACCTTGCAATTGAATAAATTGCAGAAAAAGTCCAAAATGTACATAAAATTACATAATTTGCTCAAATAGTATCCAAATTGGACCAAATTTGAAACTTAAGTTTGTATTATTATTTAAAAGAATATCACAAGGTTATATTAGGGTTATAAGAATTCAATTATGATAATTAAGCTTATTCAACTCATTAAGCAAGTTTATGGGCCTTACAACTATGAACCCCTAACGGGGATTTTGCCCCCAAAATCCAAGGTAAACAAAGATGGGTACTTCCTTTGCACCTAATCCTATTACCTTCACTTGGTTAATTGCATATCATGGTTATGTCACATCATTCATACATATCTCATCTTGGGTCAGCACAAAAACCCCCACATAAGAAGACATGTACAAATATGGAACATAGAAACTTATTGTGCCACCTGTACAAAGCTAATAGTAATGTTCAACTTTGAATTCTAGCTATCATACTAAAATTATATCTATTGTATCAACACATTACTCAAAATTCATACTTGCTAGCTTTTTACCAATCATGCCATGTGTCCCATACCATTCCTTGAAGCATAAAAAAAGGCAATGTATCCATCCTTTTTCTTTTACACTGACACTAGAACTCTTGTCAGTTCTTTTTCAGCATCAAAAGAAATGTTGTTGTCGGCAGGTGTCATTCCATACAAGGAAACATCATTCCTAGTCAACCTTGTTAGGGGTGAAACAACAACACTATCTACACCTTACTAGGATTTACACAACCTATTTAGAAGACATATAATGATCCCATAAAGAAATTTAATCAACCCCATCTCACTTTTGTTCAACTTGTTCTCACAGCTATTGCTGCTTCGGCAACCCTAAGGTTTTTGAAGAAATATTGATCATATTTTTGACCATATTTAAAATACTTTGACATGTCATCATTCAAAGCTTGATATAACTTGTATGACATGACTGGAACACTTTGTTCCTCCTATTCATAAATTCTATTTGTACATTGGTTAGTCTAAAGGAAATAACTCTAAACTCATCATGGCCATGTGAATTATGTCATCCAATCTAAATCTTATGCATTGATATTTGATCATAGGTTTATCTTAAAGGAACATGGTATCACATATCTATTGATCAACAAACCATCTATCCTTGATAGTAGTCTTGCCCAGCTATCACTGAACCATACACAACATTATAGAATCACTTTTTTAAACAACATTTAGAGGGTCATCATCAACTCTCTCTCTCTATCTCTTTAAGGGAGAGGAATACTTGGAATGTTCATTTAATAAACATCTCCAACCTTCACATACTTCCCATAATGTTGATACATCTTGTATACTAGGATTCATTACCTTGGTATCCACCTCATGTGCTATAAGGAACTCACATCATTATCTCGTCTACTTTTATCGACATAACAATTCTCAAGACATATAAGAGGAGTCTTCCTAATTATTTGATGGCTCAAAAGCAAACTCATCACAAATGTTATGATCTTGGAACCATAGTCCAAGCAACCCTATGCTATAATAAGCTATCCACCCTCATGTTTGCAGCGAATCCACATGTACCAAGTGGCAATGATCCACTTAAAAGTTGTGCCCTAGAAAGGAAAGACACAAAGGGAAACACACTTCCCACATCATAGAAGCATTTTTCAAGGGTCACTAGCAAAAGGTAACCAATTCTATTTTCAATATGTGAGTTACAACTTCTTATGTATCATTTTTCCCTTTTCATTTTGGGTTCCTTTCCCTTAGCATAGGAATCATCATGATTAGCATATCTCATTACTCCTTCTTTGATGACTATTTATCACATTTAGGTATGTTGTCTTATTTTATTATGTTTTTCAACCACTTATCAACAAGTAAATCATCATATTCCACATTTTCTTCATTAAACATGGATCATCTCCCTTAATTTCTTTCATATGCCATGCTGATTTTTCATACAAGTTTCTTACATACATAGGTTGGTCTGAGATTAACTCAGGTTCCACCTTATTCCTCTGTCATTGTTCCCATTCATCTTCTCATTTTGTACTTGTTATAGGAGTTCTCTCCATCTTATGTGGATTTCATACCTTTATTCACTTTATATGCATAGACTTATCTGTCTTTTACTTTATTATATTCTTTAATCACATCATCAAGAACTCCTATTTTTCTTATTTTTATTCATATTTAGATACCATGGTGTTGTATCTTTCTCTTATAGTTACCAAACATTCAAGTTTTGATAGATAATGATGCAATTCTCATCTTCTTTAAGGTAGGATTGAGATATTTACACCATTATTTTCTTATTCGTTATGCTCTTTAGATTGTCTCAAAATGACTACTTGATCAGAGTAAGCAGAAAGATAACAATCTAAGAGTTCTATATTTACCTTTCTTCAATAATTGAATACTTGGTCAGGACACCCAAATATTGAGATTAGGCAGTATGCACCATATATTTATGTCATGTTTCTTACTTAAACATAATCCTAGTCCTAAGTCCTAGTGTCCATGTAGACTAAGGGAACCTAGAGCTCTAATACCAACCTGTGATAACCCGTTACACTAAACGAGATTACTCAAAGCATAAAACACAATCAATCACTAATTAATCACATATCCAAAATATGGGTAAATTAAAATCGATTTTAACGTCAGCACCTGCTCATAAACATTTGCATAAGAGTCCAACATCTTTCTTATATCCATACTATGCCAAGAATTTGATACAAAATTTTCTATTTCCTTATCCACAACATATATACACAGGAGAACAATATTTGAATATGCCACACAAACAAGCATTAATATGCTATCAAAAGTCTGATTCGTTTGAAACACCATATACAAACTTTTCCTGCCCGAACCTGAGAGTATAGGGACGACTCTAAGACACACTATACATCTAATCAACTTTCTTAAAGATTCATTACTATAGCTCCTCTTTACTTCCACATGTTTGTTTTTGTCATTTTCGATTACTTAAAAAATGTGACGAACCACAAGGGTGAGACCCAGTCCAAGCAAGAGATATAACCTCCAACAACATTTATTGATTACAACATTTAGAAGTAATTAAACAGTTAAGCAAATTAGTTAGATATAACAAATAAGCTCAGCAACACTGATGATTAACAAAATACACAAGGGAGTAGATAATAACTATCATCATTAGGCAGACTATCATCCTTTATCTTATTGATAATATAAGCAATTCAGTAACATATGCATATATAGCATCATGAGCAAGTATAATAACATAGCATAGCTAACAGCATGAGCATGTCTAATTGGTTGAACATATCAACATTATAAGAAGAGCTAACAATATAAGCACAACTATCTGGACAAGCATGATCACCAGTATATGCATCTCTAGTTACAAAGGCATGGCTAGCATGCTAAACATAACTAACAACATGAGATAGCTAGCATCATGATTATAATCAACAGTAGCAGTACAGTTATCAACATAAGCATGACTACTGTATGTAGACATCTACAATCTTAGGCATATACACAACATAAGTATATCTACTATCTCTTAACTGCACTAAGCATCATCTTTATGTAAAGAGAACAAACAAGGGTTATCATCCAATGTGAAACATTGTGTATAACCCTAAAAAAATATGCTACACGGCTGTATTACATCTTTTATTACGCCCTGGGGATTTTTGAATTGTACCAATCAAAGTCCAACTGACCCCTGCGAAGGGATATTCGGTTATGTACAAGATCTAGGAGTGTCGGTATCCTAAGATCTCTTCCCCTCGATCAGTACGAGTAAAAATGCAGTGACATATCAGTCAATGCTACCACCACAACGATATATAGTCAAGATGATAACCACTATTCCGACCTTGGTACAGGTCACAACACTAGAAACCAGGGTATTCAAACCCAATCACTGAGGTACAACCACATTTATCCTCTAATCACATCATGTTATAATCACCGAGACACGACCGCAGTCGTTCTCAATCACATCAAATGTATGAGGCATGAGCATAGCCAACCTCTATAATCTACATTGTGGATGACAAGGATATATCCTCAACCTGCCACCCCCACATACTCAACAGTATGTGCTCTGAGTTTCCCTTAAGAATACTCCTTTCACCATCCAGCATGTTCTGACACTGAAGATGGCTCTTTGGCACATGGCACTACATGATTAGAGTTGTACTTGATTAGTTATGCCAATTGAGTGAATTAAGGCTGCATCAAATAAGTGGACATACAAACCCTAATTCACTTCTAGCAAGCATATAAATATCAAAACTTTAAAAAGATATAAAACGTGTGAAACATAATTTCTCATCTCATCATCACTTGGTACTATTCACTTGCTATTCATTAGACCACACTAGTCATCATACTATCACAAGATATAAATCCTTTTCACAATATCACATGGTATAAACCCTTATCAACATAAGAGGATTACACCTCATTCAGGGCTCAACCATGCCCAAAGGTCATTAAGACCATCATACTATTCCCTGCAAGATCATCATGATCTTCCCATGCCTTATAACAAGGCTCAACAACATCACTTACATATAATACACCAGATTACCACAATATTAAATTAATGAGCTAGGAGATATTTATAAACAATCATAGAAGGGTTGTATTAACATTAAGAACATTCCTTTGTTACATCAACATGCAAGGAATCTAGATATGATTAACACTCATCATATTCATAATGTACATGTTTAGCATAAGAAAGTATCAACCATGTGGCTATGATAACCACCCATTAACATATCAAGGTTATGATCATATTAAGGAGGTTATTCAACCATCATTCCATCATATAAGAATGTGAAACATGAATACTCATCTTTATCTATTTGCATTAGAGTTAGGTTCACAAGATAAATTATTTTAATGTAACTAACCAACACTCATACCCAAACCCTAACTCACGGCATCCCCATTGGATCATGGATGCATAAGGTGAAGCATCACCATCACATTCCATACTATTCTCAAGTATGAATCCACACATAAATCAAGGTGTAACCATTGGGTTATAGCATACTAGGGTTTCAACAACAATAAGAGAGTACCCCATGATTGCATTAGTCATTCAAGGACTATTCATACCCAATTACCATCATTTAGTTATATTAAAGCTAGATATAACAAGCTATACCTCATTAGGGTTACATATCAACACAATATGGTTATCTTCCCTTCTATTCGTATGAGTGAATAGGTAAGACTACCTTATTAAGGGTAACCCTCCATTTGTTCCATCATCATTCAACTCATATTACCATACCACAATGTCACCCAGAACCATTGGATGTTTAAAAGGTATGACCATTGGTTGTTTACATCAGTAAACACCTTGGATAAACCACCTATGAAGTCTTTGATTTGTGATCTAGAAAGAGTCACCATCTAACCCTAGACATCCCTTAATTAACAACAAAAAAAGTTCCATTGAGAGTAAGGTAAAACCCACAATTGACTATTTAGTTAAAACAAGCCATCCATTGTCAACAAGTAAGCTCCTTAAGTTGATCATATAAAGGAAACCATCTAAATCACATTATTAGGACCCACATATTACATTATCCATCATTCCACTTTATTGGAGGAATAAGCATTAGATCTTGACCATTGGGTCAAGTTCATATGTTAAAACCATCAATTACAGTATAGATTCGACCATTGCATCAAGTGACCCAAGAAACCATTGGTACAAGGCTTAATTGATGCTACAACTACAATGCTTAACTCAACATAGGTTGTAGAGACCTGATATACCATCATTAGTGACCATTAAATCACCATATTTTGTTAGATCAACACTATATTCATTAATCGATATCAAATATTAAGCTAATATCATCATTGATTGATAACATCAACAGGGTACTTAATCGTTGATCATTAAACTTCTAATTGATCCAAAACCTGACCTAAGGAGGTGACCATAGGTTATCACCATCATACGAAACCTTTGATCATTACCATCAGTTGTCATGAAGACAACATCATAAGGTTGTTGCAATGGTACCATCATCGGGTCATGGGTTTATAGAAGAAATCAGCTTTAAACCCTAAAATCGACCATTGGGTGATAGGTGCTTAGCAACATAGGTTGTCAAACCAACCTGATCCAAGTCAAATTATACCTTAGGAATAATGTACACATGATCACAAGTTTATTTATAACTGAAATCATAACTGGGAACATCATAAAAATCGAAATCCAAGTCAAGCATAGCTTTTCAATGCATGAATCGTCATTTTCAAGCAAGAGCATGAGCTAGCAAGCTTATGGTAAGCAATAAACGTGGAGAAAGCTATAAAAATTTCCTCTAATGAGAATATGAAACCCCACACAGAAGAAATCTCCAGTAGTTAGGGTAGAAAATCCAAGAACAAGCTATGAATTCGTCCATCTAGCACCTTTCTTCATCAAATGAGCAAACCCTAAGCATAAGGAGCAAGAAAGGTAGGGTTTTAGAGCTTTAGAGCAATTTATACCATGGAACAACAAGGTTCCGACCTTGAGAAATTTAGGAGGAAGGATAAAAAATAAATAAATATAGGAAAGAAGGGAATTCTTACTCTTTTAGGTCAAGATCACTAGAAGGAAGCTTTTTCAATCCTAAAATGAAGTCAATTGCAACCCTAGATCCTTTTTCCAAGAAGATCCCCACTTTCTTCTTCCTTGGATAGAAAAATTCATAGAAACACAGAGGGATAATCAGGTTGGGATAAGGAGGGAAGTGGTGGAGAGAAAATGGCTCATTTTGGTACTTGGGGATAAGTATATGAAACGTTAAGATAAAGAAAAAGAAAAAGTTGAAGTTCTAGTATCTATCTGTATCCATGGACTTAATTTATTAAAATTATACAAGAATACACACAAGAAGCTCCCCCACCATGTTTATAGACCTTCTTAGCTTTTCTTTGTCGAATTTCCCAACCAATCAAATAATTCATTAGTTGATAGCTACTAAAGGTAGCTCATCCGTGAAGGGGTAAACCCTAAAATACCCTTGGAGAAAACACATTCAAACCATGGTCTAAATAGGTTCCCCATGGCTCAAATAGCTCAATAATGATGATATAATATCCAAGGAACATAATTCAAGTGAAAAATTTCAAAGAAATCCTCTCAATAGGGTAAATTGTAGAAAAGTCCAAAATGTGCATAAAATTGCATAACTTGCTCAAACAGTGTCCAAATTAGACAAAATTTGAAAATTAAGCTTGTATTATGATTTAAAAGAATATACAAAGGTTATATTAGGGTTATAAGAATTCAAATATGATAATTAATCTTGTTCAACTCATTAAGCAAGTTTAGGGGCCTTACAACTACGAACCCCTAACGGGGATTTTACCCCCAAAATCTAAGGTAAACAAAGATGGGTACTTCCTTTGCACCTAATACTATTATCTTCACATGGTTACTTGCATATCATGGTGATGTCACATCATTCATACATATCTCATCTTGGGTCAGCACAAAAACCCCCACATAAGAAGATATTTGTAAATATGGAACATACAAACTTGTTGTGCCACCTGTACAAAGCTAATAGTAATGTTCAACTTTAAATTCTAGCTATCATCCTAAAATTATATCTATTGTATCAACACGTTACTCAAAAGTCATACTTGCTAGCTTTTTACCAATCATGCCATGTGTCCCATACCATTCCTTAAAGCATAAAAAAAGGCAATGTATCCATCCTTTTTCTTTTACACTGACACTAGAACTCTTGTCAGTTCTTTTTCAACATCAAAAGAAATGCTGACGCTGGAAGCTGTCATTCTATACAAGGAAACATCATCCCTAGTCAACCTTGTTAGGGGTGAAACAACAACACTATCTACACCTTACTAGGATTTACACAACCTACTTAGAAGACATATCATGATCCCATAAAGAAATTTCATCAACCCCATCTCACTCTTATTCAACTTGTTCTCATAGCTATTGCTGTTTCGGCAACCCTATGGTTTTTGAAGAAATATTGATCATATTTTGGACCATATTTAAAATACTTTGGCATGTCATCATTCAAATCTTGATATAACTTGTATGACACGACTGGAACACTTTGTTCCTCCTATTCATAAATTCTATTTGTACATTGGTTAGTCTAAAGGACATAACTCTAAACTCATCATGGTCATGTGAATTATGTCATCCAATCTAAATCTTATGCATTGATATTTGATCATAGGTTTATCTTAAAGGAACATGGTATCGCATATTTATTGATCAACAAACCATTTATCCTTGATAGTAGTCTTTCCCAGCTACCATTGAACCATACACAACATTATAGAATCACTTTTTTTTAAAACAACATTTAGAGGGTCATCATCAACTCTCTCTCTCTCTCTCTAAGGGAGAGGAATACTTGGAAAGTTCATTTAATAAACATCTCCAACCTTCACATACTTCCTAAACTATCGATACATCTTGGATACTAGGATTCATTACCTTGGTATCCACCTCATGTGCTATAAGGAACTCACATCATTATCTCATCTACTTTTACCAACATAACAAATCTCAAGACATATAAGAGGAGTCTTCCTAATTATTGGAAGGCTCAAAAGCAAACTCATCACAAATGTTATGATCTTGGAACCAAACCATAGTCCAAGCAACCTTATGCTATAATAATCTATCCACCCTCATGTTTGCAGTGAATCCACATGTACCAAGTGGCAATGATCCACTCAAAAGTTGTGCCCTAGAAATGAAAGACATAAAAGGGAAACACACCTCCCACATCATAAAAGCATTTTTCAAGGGTCACTAGCAAAAGGTAACCAATTCTAAATTCAATACGTGAGTCATAACTTCTTATGTATCATTTTTCCCTTTTCATTTTGGGTTCCTTGCCATTAGCATAGGAATCATCATGATTACCATATCTCATTACTCCTTCTTTGATGACTATTTATCACACTTGGGTATGTTGTCTCATTTGATTATGTTTTTCAACCACTTATCAACAAGTAAATCATCATATTTCATATTTTCTTCATTAAACATGGATCATCTCCCTTAATTTCTTTCACACGCCATGCTGATTTTTCATTAAAAGTTTCTTACATACATAGGTTGGTTTGAGATTAACTCAAGTTCTACCTTATTCCTTTGTCATTGTTCCCATTCATCTTCTCATTTTGTACTTGTTATAGCAGTTCTCTCCATCTTATGTGGATTTCATACCTTTATTCACTTTATATGCATAGACTTATTTGTCTTTTACTTTATTATCTTCTTAAATCACATCATCAAGAACTCCTATTTTTCTTATTTGTATTCAGATTTAGATACCATGGTGTTGTATCTTTCTCTTATAGTTACCAAACATTCAAGTTTTGATAGATAATGATGCAATTCTCATCTTCTTTAAGGTAGGATTGAGATATTCACACCATTATTTCTTATTCGTTATGCTCTTTAGATTGTCTCAAAATGACTACTTGATCAGAGTAAGTAGAAAGATAACAATCGAAGAGTTCCATGCTTACCTTTCTTCAATAATTGAATACCTGGACAGGGCACCCAAATATTGAGATTAGGCAGTATGCACCATATTTTTATGTCATGTTTCTTACTTAAACATCGTCCTAGTCCAAAGTCCTAGTGTCCCTGTAGACTAAGGGAACCTAAAGCCCTGATACCAACCTGTGAGAACCCGTTACACTAAACGAGATTACTCATAACATAAAACATAATCAATCACTAATTAATTACATATCCTAAAATATGGGTAAATTAAAATCGATTTCAACGTCAGCACCTGCTCATAAACATTTGCATAAGAGCCCAACTTCTTTATTATATCCATACTATGCCAAGAATTTGATAGAAATTGTTCTATTTCCTTAGCCACAACATATATACACAGGAAAACAATACTTGAATATGCCACACAAATAAGCATTAATATGCTATCAAAAGTTTGACTCGTTTGAAACACCATATACAAACTTTTCCTGCCCGAACTTGAGAGTACATAGACGACTCTAGGACACACTATACATCTAATCAACTTTCTCAAAGATTCATTATTATAGCTCCTCTTTGCTGTCACATGTTTGTTTTTGTCACTTTCGATTACCTAAAAAAATGTGGCGAACCACAAGGGTGAGACCCAGTCCCAACAAGAGATATAACCTCCAACAAAGTTTATTGATTACAACATTTGAAAGTAATTAATGAGTTAAGAAAATTAATCAAATATAAAAAAATAAGCTCAGAAACACTGATGATTAACAAAATACACAAGGGAGCAGATAATAACTATCATCATTAGGCAGACTATCATCCTTTATCTTGTTGATAATATAAGCAATTCAGTAGCATATGCATATCTAGCATCATGAGCAAGTCTAGTAACATAGCATAGCTAACAACATGAGCATGTCTAATTGGTTGAACATATCAACATTATAAGAAGAGCTAATAACATAAACACAACTATCTGGACAAGCATGATCACCAATATATGCATCTCTAGTTACAAAGGCATGGCTAGCATGCTAAACATAACTAACAACATGATATAGCTAGCATCATGATTATAATCAGCAGTAGCAGTATAGTTATCAACATAAGCATGACTACTGTGTGTATGCATCTACAATCTTAGGCATATACACAACATACGTATATCTACTATCTCTTAACTGCACTAATCATCATCTTTATGTAAAGAGAACAAACAAGGGTTATCATCCAATGTGAAACTTTGTGTATAACCCTAAATAAATATGCTACGCGGCTGTATTACATGTTTTGTTACACCGTGGGGAATTTGAATCGTACCATTCAAAGTCCAACCAACCCCTGTGAAGGGCTATTCGGTTCCGTATAAGATCTAGAAGTGTCAATATCCTAAGATCTCTCCCCCTCAGTCAGTACGAGTAAAAAGATAGTGACATATCAGTCAAAGTTGCCACCACAATGACATATAGTCAAGATGATAACCACTAGTCTGACCTTGGTACAGGTCACGACACTAGAAACTAAGGTATTCAAACACAATCACTGAGGTACAATCGTAGTTGTCCTCTAATCACATCATGTTATAATCACCGAGACACAACCGCAACCGTTCTCAATCACATCAAATTTATGAGGCATGACCATAGCCAACCTCTACAATCTACATTGTGGATGACAAAGATATATCCTCAACCTTCCACCCCCACATATTCAACATTATGTGCTCTGAGTTTCCCTTAGGAATACTCGTTTCACCACCCAGCAAGTTCTGACACTGAAGATGGTTCTACGGCACATGGCACTACATGATTAGAGTTGCACTTGATTAGTTATGCCAATTGGGTGAATTAAGACTGCATCAAACAAGTGGACATACAAATCCTAATTCACTTCTAGCAAGCATATAAATATCAAAACTTTAAAAATATATAAAATGTTTGAAACATTATTTCTCATCTCATCATCACATGGTACTATTCACTTGCCATTCATGAGACCACACTAGTCATCATACTATCACAAAATATAAATCCTTTTCACAATATCATAGGGTATAAACCCGTATCCACATAAGAGGATTACACCTCATTCAGGGCTCAATTATTCCCAAAGGTCTTTAATACCATCATACTATTCCATGCAAGATCATCATTATCTTTCCAAGCCTTATAACAAGGCTCAACAATATCACTTACATATGATACACCGGATCAGCACAATATTGCATTAATGAGCTAGGAGATATTCATAAACAATCATAGTAGGGTTGTAGTAACATGAAGAACATTCCTTTGTAACATCAACATGCAAGGAATCTAGATATGATTAACATTCATCATATTCATAATGCACATGTTTAGCATAAGAAAGTATCAACCATGTGGCTATGATAACCACCAATTAACATATCAAGGTTATGATCATATTAAGGAGGTTATTCCACCATCATTCCATCATATAAGAATGTGAAACATGAATACTCATCTTTATCTATTTTAATTAGAGTTGGGTTCACAAGATAAAATTATTTTAATGTTACTAACCAACACTCATACCCAAACCCTAACTCACGACATCCCCATTGGATCATGGATGCATAAGGTGAAGCATCACCATCACATTCCATACTATTCTCAAGTATGAACCCACACATAAATCAAGGTGTAACCATTGGGTTATATCATACTACAGTTTCAACAACAATAAGAGAGTACCCCATGATTGCATTAGTCATTCAAGGACTATGCATACCCAATTACCATCATTTAGTTATATTAAAGCTAGATATAACAAGCTATACCTCATTAGGGTTACATATAAACACAATATGGTTATCTTCCCTTCTATTCATACGAGTGAATAGGTAAGACTACCTTATTAAGGGTAACCCTCCATTTGTTCCATCATCATTCAACTCATATCACCATACCACAATGTCACCCAGAACCATTGGATGTTTAATAGGTATGACCATTGGTTGTTTACATAAGTAAACACCTTGGATAAACCACCTACGAATTCTTTGACTTGTGATCTAGAAAGAGTCACCATCTAACCCTAGACATCCCTTGATTAACAACACAAAAAGTTCCATTGAGAGTAAGGTAAAACCCACAATCGACTGTTCAGTTAAAACAAGCCATCCATTGTCAACAAGTAAGCTCCTTAAGTTGATCATATAAAGGAAACCATATAAATCACATTATTAGGACCCAAATATTACATTAGCCATCATTGCACTTTATTGGAGGAATAAACATTTGATCTTGACTATTGGGTCAAGTTCATATGTTAAAACCATCAATTACAGTATAAATTCGACCATTGCATCAAGTGACCCAAGAAACCATTGGTCCAAGGCTTAATTGATGCTACAACTACAATGCTTAACTCAACATAGGTTGTAGAGACCTGATCTACCATCATTAGTGACCATTGAATCACCATAGGTTGTTCAACACTATATTCATTAATTGACATCAAATATTAAGCTAATGCCATCATTGATTGATAACATCAGTAGAGGACTTAATCGTTGATCATTAAACTTCTAATTGATCCAAAACCTAACCTAAGGGGGTGACCATAGGTTGTCACCATCATATGACACCTTTGATAATGACCATCAGTTGTCATGAAGATAACACCATAGGGTTGTTGCAATGGTACCATCATCAGGTCATGGGTTTATAGAAGAAATCAGCTTTAAACCCTAAAATTGACCATTAGTTGATAGGTGCTTAGCACCATAGGTTGTCAAACCAACCTGATACAAGTCAAATTATACCTTAGGAATAATGTACACATGATTAAAAGTTCATTTATAATTGAAATTAGAACAGGTAACATCATAAAAATCGAAATCCAAGTCAAACATAGCTTTTTAGTGCATGAATCATCATTTTCAAGCAAGAATATGAGCTAGCAAGCTTATGGTAAGAAATAAACGTGGAGAAAAATATAAAACTTGCCTCTAATGAGAATATGAAACCCCATACAGAAGAAATCTTGAGTAGGTAGGGTAGAAAATCCAAGAATAAGCTATGAATTCGTCCATCTAGCACCTTTATTCATCAAATGAGAAACCCTAAGCATAAGGAGCAAGAAAGGTAAGGTTTTAGAGATTTAGAGAAATTTCTACCATGGAACAGCAAATTTATAACCTAGAGAAATCTAGGAGGAATGATAAAAAAGAAATAAATGGAGGAAAAAAGGGAATTCTTACTCTTTTTGGTCAAGATCACTAGAAGGAAGCTTTTTCAACCCTAAAATGAAGTCAATTGCAACCCTAGATCCTTTTTCCAAGAAGATCCCCACTTTCTTCTTCCTTGGACAGCAAAATTCACAGAAACACAGAGGGAGAACGAGGTTGGGATAAGGAGGGAAGTGGTGGAGAGAAAATGGCTCATTTTTGTGCTTGGGGATAAGTATATGAAACTTTAAGATAAAGAAAAAGAAAAAGTTGAAATTCTAGTATCTATCCAAGTGTCCATGGCCTTAATTTATTAAGAATATACAAGCAAATACACAATAAGGCCCCCCACCATGTTTATAGACCTTCTTAGATTTCCTTTGTCGAATTTCCCAGCCAATCAAATAATTTATTAGTTGATAGCTACTAAAAGTCGCTCATCTGTGAAGGGGTAAACCCTAAAATACCCTTGGAGAAAACACCTTCAAACCAAGGTTTAAATAGGTGCCCCATGGCTCAACAAGCTCAAGAATTATGGGATAATATCCAAGGAACATAATGCAAGTGATAAATTGCAAAGAAAACCTCTCAATTGGGTAAATTGCAGAAAAGTTCAAAATATGCATAAAATTACATAACTTGCTCAAACAATGTCCAAATTCGACCAAATTTGAAACTTAAGCTTGTATTATGATTTAAAAGTATTTCACAAGGTTATATTAGGGTTATGAGAATTCAATTATGATAATTAATCTTTTTCAACTCATTAAGCAAGTTTAGGGGCCTTACAGTAACATCCCAAGAAATGTCTTGATATGAAAAAGAGGATTCAATGTGATACTCAACTTATCCAACCGACCACAAGAGTTATAGTTATATATTTAATCATTCAATACATGATTCCAAAGAGTATGTGATTAATATTCACTTAATGGATTAGTCAAACACAACTATATCTATCTCGTGTAGAGGTCATTTTGGGTACAGTTAGGACATAAAACTTCCCATATGGATGGGAAGGTTTTCAGATAGAGTAGACTTCCAACTAATGGATGATCCACTACAAATAATATTTCTTGGAATGTGACAACCTAATTCCACACGATGAGATAACTCAAAAAATAAAGTGTGCGATTAACATCTAAATAAGGCATTACCATAAAATAGGGTAAATTAAAAATGATCTTATATAACCATTACGAGAGGAAACATATTACATCAAGGTCCACAAAATTGTACAACATCACACATCAAGATAGGTATTTGCATCTGCATAGTGTCCAACTACCATCCACCTATTACAAAGAATACATGTCCACATGTACAAGTCAAATATACAACCAATGTATATTGCCAAAACCACATATCGATGCACATAATCTACAAAACACATTCCTCTTAGGACCTAAGAGTATAGGGATGACACGTAGGACTCTACTACAACACATTAGCTTATCCAACCTTCTGTATTCACTGGTCTCCCAACTGCTCTTCCTCAACACTACAGTCTCAACCACACCACACATGAAAACCTAAAAATATATGGTGAACCACTAGGGTGAGACCCATGTCCCAGCAAGAGATATAAACTCTAAGCCAACGACTATTGAAACACATATTATACTTAAGCATGATGTAACATTATTAAATAGGATGGGAAGATTCAACTAAATGTATAACTTTAAATTGGTTACACAGACTAAGTAGGTTAAGAAGCTACAACAGATAAGTAGAACATGTTATGTATTTTGAAGGAATATGAAAAACATTTATAACTGTTGATTTCTCTTACCACAAGATAATACAACTAAGCAGTACAAGAAACAAGGAAAGGGTAAACATCTAATGTGAAGCGTGTTTGACCCTAAATAGATATGCTACATGGTTGTATTACATCTTTTATTTAGCCCTACGTAATTTGAGTCATACCACCCATATTATAACTGACCAAGACTTGGTCGCAATCAGTCCCATACAAGATCTAGGAAGAGACAGACTCAAGATCATCTCTAGTTTTACTCGATCGGTACGAATCTACAATGCAGTGACATATCAATCAAATTGCAAATCAGTGACATGTAGTCCTGAAAACAACTAGCCCACCATGGTACAGGTCACAACGCTAGAAACTAGAGTATACATACCGAACTATTGTGGTACAACCATAGTTGCCTTCCAATCACATCACATATAATCACCAAGACACGGTCGCAGCTATTATCAAAATGAGGGCTAGGTATGACCGCAACCATCCTCCCTAAAACATCTGGGATATGGACGATAAGGACACATACTCACTCGCACCCCCACATGATCAACAGTAAGCACTCTGAGTTTCCCGTAGGAAGATTCTTTTCACCACCCAACAAGTTATGACATTGGAATGGATCTATGGCATAGGGCACTCCATGATTAGGGCATCACTTGATTAATTATGCTAGTTGGGTACTTTTGACTGCATCAATCAAGTTACAAGCAAACCCTAAATAGATTCTACAAAAGATAAGGTAGGTTGCATCTTCAAAAGTTATAAAATGTATAAGATATAAACTTGTTACATCACCACATGATACTGTTTCAATGCCATACACAAGACCATCACCATTATCACATCTACATGGGATATCAATCCCTTTTCACATCACACAGAGGATATCTCCTCAATTAGAGCATAAACCACTACCAAGGTCATAAGACCATTCACATTGTTCTCTACATGAAACATAATTATCTCACCATGTCCAATCAAGGTTCACAATCACCACACGTGTCACATAAGTGTTATCATGAACAAACATTAACCATGATGCTTATTCAACAACAAATTAGGGTTACCACATTTTAAGAGAGAGAGACATATCAACATGATGCTAGTTACACAAAGATTTGAGTATTATCATCACATACAAGCATTAGAGTTTAATCAACATATAAAACAAAATCCTAGACACCATAATCTCCAACATTCTTGGATGCCAGTAGATTAAACATTATTATTATCATAAACCATCGACTATGAAATCAAGGAAGCATAGCAACCATGTAAGTTGAAACCATCTCTAGAGACCTATTAGGGTTAGATGCCCTAGAGACCATTAGGGTTAGGTTTCCCTAGCAACCGTTGGGGTTAGGACCTGTCATGGCGACCACAAGCATCACCTCAATATAGCAACCACTTCAAAAGTTCCAAACATAAAGACCTCTTGAAACAAACCACCATGACCAACATGGTTCAACATAGCGACCATGAGATCAGAGAAACATAGTGACCATGAAAGGTCAAAGAATCATATGATCGTTAGGGTTAGCTTACATTGGCGACCGCATGGAAAACATAGCAATGTAGAGAATTAGGGTTAGGGTTTTTAGCGGCCAAACTATAACATAATTGTTGCGATCACTATGGCCTTAACGACCACATGAAACCAAAGAGAGATAGCAGATAAAACATATGGTTCATCATCAAGAATCTGAAGAGTCATAAAGGTGTAATCCACATAAAGAAGATGAAAATTGAAACCCTAATTATGATCATCACAAGGGACAACATAAAAACTATGATATGAGAGAGAAAACTAAACATTAAGCAAATGCATGCCAGAATCAAACCTCCATCTTCAACAAGATAATTGTGTACTAGATTAGGGTTTATCCAAAAGAAGTTAATTGCACAAGGATCTTCATGAATAATAAACCCTATAACATGATATCACCATACTAATTATAATCACATTTTTAGTGTAGATCATTAACATGCAAACTGAGCATAACAATAATTGAGGGGAAAGTTATATAACTTGCCTTGGATTATGATGTAGAGACTCCAAACAACAAGAAATATCTAAGGAAAGAGAGGAACACCAAAGCTTCTTCAACTCCACGGCCAAGATAACATCACCTCAAAGAAGGATGCACAACCCTAGGTTAAAGGAAGCTCAAGAAAGAGAGCATATAAAAACCTCGGCAGAAAAGAAAAGGAAAGAGAGGTGATCTTCATCTCAACTTAGGCACTACCATGGATAACCATGGATTTGGCTAAGAAGGGAGAGTTGTAGTATTGTAAGAAACAAAACTAAGAAGGATAGATCACTTACCAAGATCAAGGAGCATCCAAGGATCACCAAAGAAGAGTTGTGTAACGTCCCAGGATTTGAGGCCTCAGATAAAATGATCTTAAAAGGAATGATTGGACTACCCATATCACTAAGGTGTGCCTCCTTTTACGGGAGCCCATCACTAAAGAACTCCATAGCTAAGCGTGCTCACCTTGGAGTAGTACTAGGATGGGTGACTAGTCGAGAAGTTTATCCTGGCTTGCGCGTGAGTGATGACAAAGTGCGCAGTTAAGGCTAGTGGTGGTCTGTGGGGCCAGTCGTCATTCCTAAATCTTTTCTAGAGCCTTGGGCAGTGGGCCCGGGTGTTATAAATGGTATCAGAGTCAAAACCCCTCCAGTAGGTGGGCCCACATGGGCATGTGGCATGCCAGTCTTGAGCCGTGTGGTCTAGGCATGTAGGAAATGGTTGTTCATGGTGATGTGGCCACCCTTGTGCTGGTATTCCGTGATCGGGAGTTGGGTGTCCATGGGCTATTCTGGGTCTACACCGAAATGGGGAAATATTATGAGGCCATATAGTTGAGCCTTGGCGAGGACGTCAAGAGTCTGTGGGGGAAATTATAACATCCTAGGATTTGAGGCCTCGGATATAATGATCTTAAAAGGAATGATGGGACTACCCATATCACCAAGGTGCACCTCCTTTTCCAGGAGCCCATCACTAAATAACTCCATAGTTAAGCGTGCTCATCTTGGAGTAGTACTAGGATGGGTGACCAGTTAGAAATTTTATCCTGGCTTGCACATGAGTGATGAAAAAGCGTGTAGTTAAGGCTAGTGGTGGTCTGTGGGGCTAGTCGTCATTCCTGAAACTATGCTAGAGCCTTGGGCAGTGGGCCCGCGTGTTACAAATGGTATCAGAGCCAAAACCCCTCAATTAGGTGGCCCCACATGGGCATGTGGCATTCCAGTATTGAGCTGTGCGGTCCAGGCATGTAGGAAATGGATGTCCATGGTGACGTAGCCACCCTTGCGTTGGTATTCCGTGATCGAGAGATGGGTCTCCATGGGCCATTCTAGGTCTACACCAAAATGGGTAAATATTATGAGGCCATATAGTTGAGCCTTGACGAGGATGTCAAGAGTTTAAGTGGGGGAGATTGTGTAACAGACTGAAATCCATGGTCTTTTATATAGTTTACCCAATTTTGAGATTTTCTTTGCCTTCTAGTCCTTTTGAACCTTTTTCATAATTTTACCATCCTTTTGGATTTTCATTGTCCTCAATATTAAATTTGAGCAACTCTTGGCGGTGTAATTCATAATTACCCACATTTATGTTAATGAAAGGATGTTTGCACAAATAACCCACTTAATGTGATAATCAACGACTAAATATGCAAATTATCCATTAATGAGTGACAACTAGTAGATAATGTTTATATGGAGTCTTTATATCTTTTTGGGCTAAGAAATGAGTAATAATGTTGAATTTGGCTAATTAATGAGAGAATTTCCCTCCTTACTTTCTCCCTCTTCCAAAGTGGCAAAAATACATGAAAATGGAATATTATGGTGAGATATTTCTCTTCATATTTATATGTGTTGGATATCTCGAATTTCACCCAAAGGTTTCATTAAAAGAACCTCTTCATTTTATTTCACCTTTTTATTGTATTAATATACACATTAAAAGCCAAATGGTAATTAAGGGCCAAATCATGTATGAAATGAGAAACTAAGTTGATAGCAACGAGAAACTAAATAGATAGCATGGTGCTAGACTTTAATGTGAGCATATGGTTAAAATTTGGTGGCTTTTGGACTTTATTTGTCCCCTCAAATTGAATTTATGATTTTTAACATAGTGTAGCTATAGTAGGTGAATTGATTGCATTCATTTAAGGTGTAATACTATGGCCTCATGGTTTATTATTTGTCACGCACCCCGAACCCCATCCAACGGTCTTAATCTAAGTGGATTTTGATCCAATGACTAGGGCTTCATCTTCTTCCTTCAACCGCTCAGACAGCCCGACACCCTGGCTTCTCGTGACCCGATCTCTCTAAATGCTCAATGGTTTGGCGTAATTCTTCTTCCGTCCACTTCGTATTTCAACGGTGATTCTGTTGGTCCCTCACTCATCACCTCTAGTTCACTCTAGACGAAATGCCCAATCAAAGCCTCTTCCTCTCCTCCACCATGATTTCATAGAGAGATCATTAGACCTCGTCTTACCTATTTAAGGATGGGGAAAACTCCCCCAAGCCTCGAGCTCCTTTCCTCCTCAACCAATTAAACTGCTAGCGCCCTGGAGCTCCCCGACCTTGTCCTCCTCAATCATCGGTGACCTCAGCCAAGAACCCATGCTCCCAACCACCTTGATTTAATCCAAGGTGCGGTAAGAACCTCGATACCTTCTTCTTCATTGTCCCTTCGTTTCTTTGGCTCGGTGCGACCCCATGAGATGGGTCCTATAGACTGCCGTAAGTACCTCGCCGACCACCTGGTGTTTCTCTAGCTCAGTGCACCTCCGCCCGTGGTGAGAATTGATTCTACCTCACCTCGACTCTGTGATCGCGTTCATGACTTTAGTTTTCACTGCCATTGTGCTTTCGTGGTGGTTTTTCATTCTCCTCAGTTCTCCAGTTTCACCATGGCTATGGCCATTTTCGCACCCAACTCTGCCTCGTGTTGGCTTCATCCTCATCGTCGACATCCAATGAACGCGAAGGGATTGTTCCCTTGGGTTGAGCACCAACATGGCTCGAGAGCTGCTCGTGCTCTGTCCCTAGGGTGTTGCTCACCAGCCATGGCCACGGGAGGAAGATACCCGATAAGGAAATGACAGGGGCATCCTTATCCCTTAGATCGGTTGATTAATATCACATGGGTAGTTTAGGAATTTTCACTCTTTCATTTTACTTCTCATAGCGATTATTTGAGAGGTATTGGATGACTTTAGTGCCCTCATATTTTTAATTGATTTGATTAATAACACATGGGAAATTCAGTAATTTGAGCCTCCGCTCAACCGCGTTTGACTGAGACCATGTGAGTGCGGAACGATTGACTGGGCCAAATGTGATTGGCCCATGTCAGTGTGGGTCCAACCATTGTGGCACTGGTTTCTACAAGGTCTTATGCCTAAGTGGCATTTCCTCAATTTCTGATTGGCCAGTTTTGTTTAATCAATATTAAATCTATCCTTGATCAGAAAAATTTGAATAAATAGTCGATGGAAAGGATTTTTAATGCAGATTTCGAGTTTGTAATTTTTGAATCCTAATTCTTATTCCTTTATTCAAGTTTTCTTTGTATGCCACCTTATTCATATTAAGTGTTCTAAAATATGTAATTAATCTATCTTAACTCCAAATTGATAAATAAGACATGTTTTCTTAATCAGTGAAATCTAAGTGATCTTGTGGGCTAGGTTTTGAGTCCTTAATTTATGGTTTTCTAAAAAAGGTCTAAAATGGGTATATTTTCTTATACTTTATACTTTATACATGCTAATACATGTGATATGTTTATATCTAGGGAAAATAGAATTGGATACAATCAATTGGTGAATCTGATGGTAATGAATCAAAATAAGGTATGTGGACCCTATTTATGTATGTGACCCATATGTATGTGAAGTCTATTTATGAATGAATGATGAATGTGAACGTGCAAATAACCTATCCTTCAGTTGGGCCTTTATCCAACCCAAATTTCCTAATGAGGCAATTGCTAGCCTTGGAATCTCTCTTTGAATTTATTTGGCTCTTTATTTATTTGAATCTTGCTACTGCCAATGTTGGCTCATTTATGTGATTATTTCTTGGGTTATGAAACCCCATTTTCTATGATGCAATATTGTTTATATTTTCACTCTGCCAAATGAATTATTTAGCATGATGATGAAAATGACTAATTAACTAATATAGTGTAAATATGTACAACCACCCATAGAGGGCATGTGTAATTTCTTACTAGGGGAACGTGATAATTCTCCCCAGGGGAATGTGGCAATTCTCCCCACTTTATAAATATTTTCGGGTGCTTGGGAATGTGTAAATTCTCTCTCACCTAGAGGTTGAGGTTAGGTAGGTGCCTCATCCCTATATTAGTTTAATATAGTCACATTTAATCATGCATGCAACTTAATACTTGGCATAAATTATTTATTGTGTTACTTGCCTCATACTTTTAACCCTCATAGTATAGTGAATCTTCTATTATGCAATGCTTTAGTTATAATTGTCCTTATTCCTTTTGATTAACACATACTTTTATCTCTCTCTTATTGGGTGATCCCAATCACCCAGGTTTAGGATCAGAGTGCACATCAGAAGCTTGGTGAACCTTGCCTAAGGATAAGGATATGGAGTTCAACCTTCTAGCTTGGACTTAGCTCTATTTATATTAAGATTCTTTTGTTTGGAGACATATTGATTTGGTTTTAGTCTTCCTCTACCTAGATCCTTGTTTTGTATAAAGTTGTACCTCTTTTTGGTAAATTTTGTAAAGTATTCTTTATACATTTTGAATATAGGAAAAGTTTAAAATTCCGCTGCTACACATTGGTGATTTATTTACCATAATTTTAGTAGAGCTTTGGTTGATTCCAGATCTTTACATCATGGTATCAGAGCATCAAGGTAGTCAGAGTCTTGACTATTTCAATTTGTCTCCTTAGTTAGAAACCCTTACCTTATATAGTATCCCTTTAGTTCACCTTAGAATTAACCTATGATAAAAGGTTGATCTAGAACCATAATAGTTCCATATTATATACATCTTTAATCAACTTTTAGGTGATTAGGCTATTAGGTAGCTACTAGGGCATGAAGTAGAAAGTGATGGTGTATATAAAGGGTCAGAACTTGGGGGATGGCAATATTTTCCTCCACGCTACTAGCTTGGTTTACGGGGACTCCCGAGTTCATATGACACCGGCCTGGCCTGATCTGATAGGGAATGCTCAAAATAGCTTACCTTTAGGCATATTACCTCATTGTTGAGTATCTTTACTAACCTAATATATGATGTTTTGGTTACCCAAATAGAATTTCCTTATGTTCCCATAAGGAGCCGTAGATTTCCATGTTTGGGAGAATCCTACCCTATGATAGAATTTGAAGTTTATGATGGTATTTAGTAAAACAACTAGTGTGGGATCTCACACATAGATTTACCTCAACCTTTTGAAAAGTGGGATTTAGTCATAGTGCTTTTTATACCTTGATAGATTTTGGAGTTTCTGATTTCAAGGACGAAATCCTCTTTAAGGGGGCGGAGTCCCACAATGCAATGAAATCAAGTTACTCTATTTTGGAAACCCTGACTCCATAATTTGTGAGCTTATGTGGTTAGTGTTGAGAAAATAAATTATAATTAAAATTCATCTTGTTTGTTTATATACAAAGGAAAATATAATGAGTCATCTAATGAAGTTGTTCATATGACTGCACCTTAACATATTCTTGATGCACATAATAATGAGTACTCATCAATAATTGTGAATATACATAATGTTGACCAGGTCACCTAAATGATATGGTTATTAGAACTAATGCATGCTAAGGATGTGTAACATGTAATGGTCATGTTGACCTAAACCCTAATATGAAATTATCTAGCCTTAACAATGTATACATACATATCCTTTATGCTTTCATGATACATTAGTGGCTTTAGGTGCCATCATCACATAATATACGTTGATACACATAAATGGATGATAATCAACTCCTTGTGATCAAGTTATCGAAATATATGTAAGGCATATCACCTTGTTCCTTAATATACATCTCATTAATAACCTTATCATAACTTGGTTTATGAATCAATTCATTAATATTTAATGTGTTCCATCTTATTCACTAAAACACACCTATAATGACTCGAATATGATAAAGAGTAATTGGATTCACATGAATATGCCTAATGTGATGTAAAATGAATAATGTATAATATGAAGTATAAATTGGAGAAAATGATTAATGATGTCATTAATATGAGTAAGAAAGATAATAGGATAAGGTGCAATATAGATATAAGAAATTAATGTGGTATTATTTGGAATTGTTGTAGAGTTAATAATTTGTTGGATAATAATTAGGAAAGGATGGCGGCTAGGGTTAACCTAGAGCAACGGAAGGAGATATTGAAGACAAAGGTGATGGCGACCCGTCCCGCCGGCGGGACTCTATTCCCCTGGGCGCCTCGGGCCTGAATCTCTCGTTCTCCAGCAGCCGACAAACCCAGCATGGTTCCGAACAACCCCGATCTGCTATGGACATGGATAGCGGGGATCCACCTTGTAGTTTCCTGCCGCTTGGAAGCACGGGCAAAGAGCAGAACGCTCAACAAGGAACGTCGGGCACTTCTTACCGTGACTCGTTGCACAGAGGACCCCCAGACAATCCCCATAACTTCATCAGGATCGACGTTGAGACAAACGGAGTCAAGTTACAACCATCGGACATAGAGTGCTCGATCGAACAAGGATTTCCTGCCTTCTGGGTACGCAATGAAACCATGGAGGTCCTGCTCCGGCCATGGAAGTATACCGTGATTGTCAAGCTTTTATCCAGAGAGATTGGGTACATGACTCTTCGTGATCGCATCTCCAAGATGTGGAAGCCCTTGGGAGGGTTTAATATCATATACATCGCGAACGATTTCTTTCTGGTTCAACTCCAATCGGAAGAGGATTACATCAATGTGCTAGCGGGAGGGTCGTGGACGATCTTCCGTTCCTACCTCACCGTCCAGTGCTGGACACCCAATTTCCTACCCGACATATCCTCGCCGTTGAAGCTGGTGGCCTGGGCTCGTATCCCAAATCTCCCAATTCATCTCTATCAGGAAGTGCTGCTTAAGGAGATCGGGGATCGCCTAGGGAAGACCATCAAGGTCGACATGAACACTGCGCAACCGAAACGTGGCCATTTTTCACGCCTTGCCGTCGAACTCGATATACAGATGCCGCTTGTGCCCTTATCACTATAGATGGCATCCAGTACAAGGTCGAATATGAAAACATCCCGTTTATCTGCCTCCACTGCGGGAAAGCGGGGCACATCGAGAAGGAATGCAAGAAAAGGATCGAAGAGGAAAACGCGGCGAGACGAGCAAGCGTGGAAGCTGATAGTATTGTTCCTGAGAGTCCCCTGAGATGAGAAGGCTTCATGGAGGCCATCCATGCTCAACCAATCTCACACCGTCAAAAGAAGCTGGCTGCTAGCGTGCAGACGTGGAAACCATCGTAGGGAGGCAATCGTTCTGCTGGGTTGCAAGAGCGGGAGGAGGAAGACGATACTGTAGAAATCATGGATGTGAACCAGGTTGCGGAGCGCGTTGTGGGCATTGATTGGAGCCTAAGGAAGAAGCAAAGAAAACAAGCAAAGGTCCCTACAGACACGGAGCTGGAACCACAGATGGTGCAAGAGAAGACACAAACACTCCCAAGTAGGACACTTGCAACGACCCCACAGCCAGACGCAAGTCATACTGCTGCCATACCTTCTGGAGATGAAGTCATAGCAGGATGGGGGGAGCAACTACAATCTGATCTCAGCACTACCTTCAAGGTAGGATCCTATGGTGCGCCTAACCTAAACTACTCCAAGTACAGAAGCCCTGTGAAAGGATCTCACGGGATTCACCTCTGTAATCGCAAAATTCCTCAGGCAGGGGACCCCGCACGGGCCTCCCCCTCGACTAGGAAACGTAACAAAACCTCAATGATCCAGGACCTTGAAAAAGAAGTGCAGGCTATGGGTTCTTCAACTCTTGAAGAGGTTGAACCATGAACATTATCAGTTGGAACGTTTAGGGGGTCTGTGATGACGATACCCATAACTCTATTAAGGGGGTCGCTCGGAAATATAATGCTTCAGTCATTGGGTTATATGAGACCCGTTGCAGTGGCGCTAGAGCATCTTCCATTATCAAGAAACTCAATTTCCCTGAATCTCACAGGGTTGAAGCCGTCGGGTTCGCTGGCGGAATCTGGGTCCTGTGGAAAGCGGGAGTAGATATGGTCATTCTTGCTTCTCATAAGCAGTTCATACACTGTATGATCAACCAACAGTTCTTCTGCACCTTTGTCTATGGGGGCACCACTCGTAACAGTCGACGTTTCCTATGGCATCATCTTAAAGGGATGTCCGCTTCTATATCACAGCCATGGATTGTGGCGGGCGACTTCAACGTCGTAATTACCAATCTGAGAAGTACGACAACCATACTTTTGACAAGGCAAATAGCCAAGACTTCATAGACGCTATGGCTCACTGCAAGCTCTATGATCTTGGATATAATGGCGCCCACACCACTTTCAGAAGAGGGTTGCTTCACGAACTCCTGGACCGCGTTATGGGCAACAAAGCTTGGCTGGAAAGACCAAACCGTAATGCCATCTAGGTGCTCGAAAGGAACAACTCTGATCACGCACCGCTTCTCGTCTCTGACTCCTATACTAGAAGGAAGAAGTCCCCACATCTGTGCACCTCAGCACGATGGGAAGGAAACACCAACTTCAAGAAATTCATCTCATCACATTGGAATACCAACATCCCCTTCCATCAAGCAAGTTCTAACTTCCTCTCTAAGGCAACCCTCTGGGACCAGCGTGAAAGGAGGCACAGTCACAGCCGGAAGGAGCAATTAGGCAATAAAATCAAATGGAATCAGGTCCAAATGTCTCTTAATTTTGACAGTTCGTTGGAAAAGGACAATGTGGCCCTACAGGTCGAGCTCGACGCCTTGTTGAGACAGGAGGAGATCGAATGGCAGCAAAAGGCCCACTGTGACTGGATCAAGCTCGGAGATGGCAATAACAAATATTTTCACTCCATGGTTAAGCAAAGAAGGCGGGCTAACAAAATTGTGAAGCTGAAAGACTCTAACGGATGTTGGGTGGAAGATGATACCCAAATCAAGCGCCTCATTCTTTCCTTCTTCTCAAACGTCTACCAGGACCATAACCAGAAGGAACGTCGCCAAGCCAGCAAAATTTTCATAGGGTCCTTTCCTATCCTGAACTGTGATGACTTGAAGCTGTTAGGCGCGACGCCTACGTCGGCTGAGATCTGGGCTAATCTCCAAGCCATGGCTCCCCTTAAGGTGTTGGGGCCTGACAGAGTGGACACACTCTTCTTGAAGAACAACTGGGAGCTGCTCCAATCCTAGGTGTGTACCTTTGTTACCGACACCTTCAACGACTCTTCTCTCGCACCAGGGTCTGCGGATTCGACTCTAGTGCTCATCCCTAAAGTTGCGGCGCCAGAAACCTCCTCCCAACTCAGGCCTATCTCCCTGAACAATGTCTGCACTAAGCTCATATCGAAGGTTATAGTGTCCAAGATTAAACCCTACATGAACGACTGGATATCCCCGTTCCAATCAAGCTTTGTCCCATGCAGGAGAATAGGCGACAACATTGTCCTAGTCCAAGAGATAGTCCACTCGATGGAATCGAAAAAAAGCAGGAAGCACACTATGGCGATCAAATTAGACCTGATGAAAGCCTTCAACAAGCTCAGTTGGCCCTTTATCGAGGACACTCTCAACAGAACAGCTATTCCCAAGAACATCATCCGAGTGATAATGGATCTTATACAATCAGCCAGCACCTCGATTCTATGGAATGGGGAGATGATTGGATCCTTCAAGCCCGCCTGTGAAGTCAAGCAAGGTGACCCACTTTCGCCATACATCTTCGTTCTATGCTTGGACAGGCTTAGTCAGCTCATCAGTGCTGAGATTTCTTCGGGCAACTGGAAGCCGGTGATCCTGTCCAAACAAAAGCTCCTTTTTTCTCATGTCAGCTTCGCTGATGATATAATCTTATTTGGGGAGGCGTCCGCAAGACAAGCGAAGACGATTAACTAGTGTCTAAAAAAGTTCAGTAAGGCTTCAGGGCAATTCCTATCTCATGAGAAATCCTCCGTGTTCTTCTCCCGCAATACTCGAAGGGCAATCCGAACGCAGGTCAGCCGCAAATTAGGAATCCTAGAAACTGAGGATTTGGGACGCCATCTTGGTATCCCAATCATTCATAAGCGGAAGAGTAAGGCACATTTTCAACATCTTATCGATAAACTTCACCAACAGGTGACGCACTGGAAAAACAGGCACATGTCGCTGGCCGGAAGGGTCACCCTTGCCAATTCAATTCTGCTATCGCTTCCTTGCTACACAATGCAGCTAGCTAAGTTGTCTTTCTCGGTTACAGACCGCATCGAGCAGCTGACACACAATTTTATATGGTCTGGTTCACCTACTTACAAGGGCTCCAGCCTGGTAGATTGGAAACATGTTAGTAAACCAGTCTCTCATGGCGGGTTGGGTATCAAGAGAGCGCGTCTGTTCAATGAGGCTCTCATAATGAAGCTTGCGTGGGAATTTATACAACATAGATTAGTCCCTTGGGTGACCCTTATGAAGGCCAAGTACTCTAGGTCCCGTAACTGCTCCTCTTCAGGATCACACACATGGAGAAGCATAAACTCAACCTTTCCATTTATCTGGGCAAACTCGAGGCTGACTCCTCTGTCAGGGATGCAAACCAATGTCTGGTCGGATGCGTGGGTAGGCGAGGGAATCACCCCAGCTTTGAAACCTGGCCTTCAAGTACCTGAGGAAATCAAAGACCTGAAGGTCTCCAGTCTGGTTCTCGATGATGGGAACTGGGATAGGGACTTCTTCAAGCTTGGTTCACAAACACTGCTATAAATGAGGTGGTCTGCATGCCCACGCCTAAGGAGGATTTGGGTGAAGATGGCAGAATATGGAATCTCTCCACTGATGGGGAATTCACGACAAGCTCGGCATATGATCATATGACGGACCAGAATAATGGGGCACACTACAAGTGTTTAAACACCTCGTGGAAGCTCTCCATCCAGAGGCACATGAAAACCACGGGATGGCTCATCTTCCATGATAGGCTCTATACAAATTCTTTGAGACACAAGCAGAAGTTAACGGAGGACCCGCGCTACCCTCGTTGTGGTTTACAGGAGGAGACAATGCTCCATGCTTTGAGGGATTTCCCGGTTGCCTCCCGCACCTGGTTGCACCTGCTGCCTTCTTCAGTCACATCCTTCTTCCAACAACAGAAGATGGAGGGGTGGATGGAGTACAATCTCACAACCTCATTCCAGGACAAGGAGTGGAAAGCTTTGTTCATCATAATATGCTGGTGGGTATGGAGAACTCGCAACCAATTCATCTTTGAAGACCATTGCCCTCCTCCGAAAATAGTTGCTCTTAACTCCAGAGCATGCCTTGCAAGCACAGAAGCAGCTTTCTGCTCAACTCCAAAGGCACGACACCATGATAAACCTGTGAGGCCGCTTTCCACGAAAACGGGAACTCCTTTGGCTGTTGTTCATGTAGACACTGCGGTGGATTCTAACAAAGGATCCAAGGCCACCTGCAGTGTCCTGAGGGACGTCTCAGGCCACTAGATCTCAGCGAGCGCATCAAAGCATCAAGGCACTGATCCGATGGATGGGGAGCTGCGAGCTATACTCGAAGGAATCAATATCGCCAAAAGTCAGAACCTATCACAGTTCCTAGTAGTTACTGATTCTAGTAAAGCTGTCTATTGGGTCGGAAGCAAAAACTATATCCCCTCAAGTACAAGCTTCTTCTTCGAGAAATCATGGACGGCCTTCAAGCTTGCTCATCCCAGCTCATTTACAGGCACCGAGACCAGAATAAGCTTGCAGATCAGCTGGCCAAAAGGCACCTCAAGCAACCTGACCCGAAATGCAGCTGGAACACATGCCCAGACTTCCTCTCATCTACATATCTCAAGGATTTAGAGTCTTTCGGGACCTCTGTTAGCCTTGCTAGTTAATTGCTGTTAGTTATTTTCAAAAAAAAAATGTTGGATAATATTATCCTTTTCTTACAAAATAATATGTGATAATTCTACATGATGGTTTTATGGGGATAATGGAGAATAGATTCAAGTTAATTAGGTTTGTGACCTAATAAATGTTGAGATTACTTAGTAAACCCTAATTGTTCTTAAAACCCTTATATGGGAAATACATATGTTGGGATATAATTCTTGGGACAACAATGTGAGTAAAATGTGGCTCAAGTAATAGAATAATAATGATGATGCAAATTCATTATGGAGTTTATGCTAGAAGCCAAAATATTAATTATGTTATGTTTGGTTAAAGTTTATAGGTTTAGTGGAAACCTTAGTGAGACTTGGCTTATATGTAGAGCTTTGAAGTACCCATCTAGTTGCCTAATGTTGGGATGTTGCACACCCACCCTCTCTTCCCTCTTATTGTGATTTCGGGAACGGAATCCTCTTTAAGGGGTGGAGTGTTGTAATAGACTAAAATCTAGGGTCTTTTATGCAATTTACCCACTTTTGAGCTTTTCTTTGCCTTCTAGTCCTTTTGGACCTTTTTCATAATTTTACCATCCATTTGGATCTTCTTTGTCCTCAATGTTGAATTTGAGCAATTCTTGGTGGTGTAATTCATTATTACCCACATTTATGTTAAGGAAAGGGTGTTTGCACAAATAACCCACTTAATGTGATAATCGGTGACTTAATATGCAAATTGGCCATTAATGAGTGACAACTAGTAGATAATGTTTATATGGAGTTTTTATATCTTTTTGGGCTAAGAAATGAGTAATAATGTTGAATTTGGTTAATTAATGAGAGAATTTCCCTCCTTACTTTCTCTCTCTTCCAAAGTGGCAAAAATACATGAAAATGGAATATTATGGTGAGATATTTCTCTTAATATTAATATGTATTGGATATCTCAAATTTCACTCAAAGGTTTTATTAGAAGAACCTCTTCATTTTATTTCATATTTTTAATGTATTAATATACACATTAATAGCCAAATAGTAATTAAGGGCCAAATCATGTATGAAATGAGAAACTAAATAGATAGCATGGTTCTAGACCTTAATGTTAGAATATGGTTAACATTTTGTGGCTTTTGGACTTTATTTGACCCCTTAAATTGAATTTATGAGTTTTAACATTGTGTAGCTATAGTAGGTGAATCAATTTCATTCATTTAAGGTGTAACACTATGGTCCCTTGGTTTACTATCTGTCACGCACCCCAGCCCCCATCCAACGGTCCTAATCTAAGTGGTTTTTGATCCAGCGGCTAGGGCTTTGTATTCTTCCTTCGGCCACTCAGACAGCCCGACGACGCCCTGGCTTCTCGTGACCCGATCTCTCTCCCTGCTCAGCGGTTTGGCGTAATTTGTAACATACTGAAACCTAGGAATTAATCTTATTCCAGGGTTAATTGCTTAGAACCCTTAGTTTTGGAGGTTTAGCCAAACAAGGATTTAAAATATGCTCTTTGGTGACCTTGAATATAATAATGCATACAAAAGTCACATTAAAACATAGAACATAAATTAATATTACCCAATACCTTCGAATTAATCATAAAAGCAATAAAAGCAATATAGGATATGTGCATAAAAGGCAAAATATTCATATTTAAGGATAATGAGTTATAATTTCACAAAATACGAAATAAATAATCCTATGAGGGATAATGATGGTATAGATTAGTTCTAGATCCTTCCTATTCCTTAGGGTGCAAGGAAGAGAAAAAGGAAATCAAAGATAATGCTTAAAACATGAATAATGAGATATTAGATTATTAATGGGAGAAATAATAGAAATAATGAATAATATATTAAAAGGAAAATTTATTGGATAATAATAACCTCAATTTCGTTTTCTTGATCTAAAAGAAACTTAATGGCCAAGTATCATCTAATTTGGATAATAAATAAATATATAAAAGCCTTTATCACAAGATAATGGGAAATATGCCAATAAGGTGAAATAAAATACCTACTGTCCTCAAACTGGAAAACTAACTCCAAATTCGTAATATATATATCAAAATTAGTATTTGTGTGAATTTTTATTTAATTTTGTCAATGTTTAATATTTTATTTTATTTAGGAGAGAGAAAATGATTCAAAGACCAAAAATATTAAATATATATTGAAAAAAAATAATTAATGGCAAAATCGTGTTCCAAACGTTTATTATTGATTATAGACCAATTTTTGTATTTTAGGAAGTTTCTAGATGCCTCTAATAAATTAAAAGGATAAAATAAGTGATAAAATTAAAATGAATTAAATAAAATAATAAAAGTCTTATAAAAATATAATAATTCCAAATTCGTGTTCTATATGTTAAAATAGACCTTTGTATGAATTTTGAATCAATTTGGAAAATATTTGATGAGAAGATAAATTTAGGAGAGAGAAAGCGTACAAAACTTTAAACTTATTATTTAAAATAACAAACAACTTCAACAAATGGAAATAATGACAAATGCATATCCAACATATTTAATATGGGTTATGGGTGAAGTTTTATAATTTTTGGATGATCCTAATGTCATTAATGAAGGGAGAAAGAGAAATAGTAATTAATTTATTTGACATATTAAAAGTTGTCAAAAGGCAATTCTGATTTTATATTCGGATTCTACATATCAATATTAGCCTCTTTGCAAAATTTTAGCCAATTTGGAATTCGTTTAAGCCCTCAAATGAAGAGAGAGAAATTCATTTAATATCACATGAAATTGATTTTGTTTTGGATAAGGTTTTCCTTCTTTGATCTGGCGCGTGGATCGTGATCGTTGGATTTTGATCCGACGATCCGCGGATCGTCTCCTACCCACGGTCGGCCTGCTACAGTGCCGCCGGGTGGGGTGCTCAGAGATTTCATTTTTTTCTCGGTGTATACATGTCCTTTTTCCGCGATTCTTTTTGCATTGAATTCGTAGAGGAGTCCCGCACCCAATGAACTCTTACACGAGTTCTATTTCTTCGGATCCAAGAAACGCCCAAAGTTGGCCTCATAGCTCTCCCACGGCCATGGAGGTTTCACCCTAAAACTCTACCCTATATATAGGGGACTTCACCCCTGGTTCCGCGACACCATACCCTAATCTTCCCTAGTTTCAATTCCTTCGTTGCTCGCTCATATCTCTGTCGGTGGCCGGAGTTGTGCTTGTTGCTTGCGATGGCCTGTTCTTCCCCAACTCAGCGTCACCGATCCAATTGTTTGCCCCGGTGAGTTCGTAGCATCTCCTGCTATTCTTTCGTGATGATGGGTACGAGATTTATCTTGAATCTGGGTTTTGCCCAATTTGGCTCGCACCTTGCAGCTGTTTTGTACGCTGCAATGGCAGACGAGACGAAGGGGATGAATCCCATCTGTAAAAGGTCACCTTTGCCCTCCGCTTCGCTATGATCGTTTGTTTTTCCATCAGGGATAAAAACATCTTTTCGCCATGTTGTCTTTTGTTTGGGCGAGTCAAGGCTATGCCTTTGACCTCTGACTTGGCCGAGTTTGATTGGGCCAAGTCAACAGATCACCCACTCTCTTTCCCTCTCTCTTTCTTGCTTATTTGGCAATTCTTGAGTTTCTGATTGGTCGAGCTTTGAAAATCCATAACTAATTATTTACTAATCAGAAAAATATAAAAAAATACTTATTCAATTCATAAAAATGCAAGATTTCTTTTGGTATGGTTTTTGTCGCCTGAATCCAATATTTAATGATGAGTAATTTTAATAGATCTAATTAATAAATTAGTAATTTGTAAAATTCATATCTAGTAAACCCTAGGGCCAAAATTAAAGTAAAATATGTTATAGACTCATAAAAGTATGATATATTTAATAAAAATAAAATTGGATGCTTGGTTTTGAGTTTTTCAAAAAAAATATTTTAAAGGATAATTTAGTTAACTAAAAATACCAAAACTAACCCTAAAAGTCAATATCTTCAAAATACCTGATATTATATGCTATTTTGATCAGAAAATCCTAATTAAGATGATTGTGATGTTTTCAAGACCCAAAACAGTGGTTTGTAGAAAAAGTTGACAACTTTAGGGTTTTGAGTTCTTAATGAATGCATGTAATACTAATACATGTATATGGTTATTATAATAGGACAAGTGGACTCTGATCTTGCTTAGGATTTTGGAAAGTGTTTTAGACTCCGTGAGAGGTATGTTAGCATCTCCTATTTTTCTTTATTGAGCAATAACCTAAATTGTCTTTCTATTGGTCCTATGGACAATAACCTAAAAATCATATCTTTTCCTCTTGAATATTATGCTTCATGTGAAGTATCCTAATTGCTACTGATCGTGTGATCAAAATATCTTCATGACTTTCTTTTAGAATCTTTATTATGCCTTGTTCATTATGGAATTCAATTTGTTACTATATGCCCACTTTGAGGTGGTTGTTTATGATGATCACTTATGTGGTGATTAATTTGCAAATCTGACTATACTTTTTACTTGCCTCCCTATTAAGCATGTTATGTGACTCAGTAGCCCTAGAGTAATATAATTTGTGTTGGTTTTGGGTTATGTGCCCTTATTGTTTATTTTGGGATGGTGGTTATGTGCCCCATACCCGGGTTTCAGCTTTATGGGGGTTGGCCCAATTTTTTTAAATATATTGGGAGTTTGGTTATGTGCCATTCTCAATCAGGTTTCAACTTTATGAGGGTTGGCTGCCAATTATTATTTATGTTGTTCTAGTGTTATGCTTATCTCACATACATGCAGGTTGTTATGGGTTTTGTGCCCTAAAATCTTTATGAGTGCTTTTGAGGCACCACTTTTACTATTGATTTTCAATGGCAAGTATTCCTTTTTATCATATGTTGATGATCTTTCCTTTTATGTCCGATTGGGTAGTTCTTATTTTCTTGCATGGGAAGCCTTCTCTACTTGTTGTACCTTTTTCCATATAATATAATGCTCAATTCCTTTTTAGCATGCTCATACCATCATTTTGCTGATATCCTTTTTTTTTGGGTACGCTTCCAACCCCAGGTGTTGGTCAAGGAGGAGGAGATCTAGGGAGACCTGGACCTCATCAAGGTTAGCTGACTTTGTGGCAGACTTGGCTTGAAGTTGTTAGGTGATCTTCAGCTAGTTCTTCATATGTTATTAGTTTCCCTTTATGTCACCCTGCGTGGTGAAAGTTAGTTGGTTAAGTTGCCTTGTAATGGTTAGATATGTCTTTTAATTCCGCTGCTACTTTGTGTTATGATACAATCATGTTTAAATAAATTTGGTTTCATCCCCTTTTGAGGAAATTTTTTTTGGTGGATGTTGCCCTCTTTATTTTTAGAGGGAGTGGATCCCTATGGGATCTAACTCCTTACATAATTATTCTTCTGTTCACTTTGTATTTCAACGGCAATTTTGTTGGTCCCTCATCATCACCTCTAGTTCACTCTAGATGAAATGCCCAATCGGGGCATCTTCCTCTCCTCCACCATGATTTCACAAAGAGATCATTAGACCCCGTCTTACCTATTTAAGGATGGGGAAATCTCCCCCAAGCCTTGAGCTCCTTTCCTCCTTGACCAATTAAACCCCTAGTTCCCTAGAGCTCCCTGACCTCGTCCTCCTCAACCATCGGTGACCTCAGCCAAGAACCCATGCTTCCAACCACCTCGATTTAATCCAAGGCACGATAAGCAACTCGGGACCTTCTTCTTCATTTTCCCTTCGTTTCTTTGGCTCGGTACGCCCCCATGAGATGGGTCCTATAACCCACCGTAAGTACCTCACTGGCCGCCTGGTGTTTCTCTAGCTCAGTGCACCTCTGCCCATGGTGACACTTGATTCTACCTCACCTCGACTTTGCGTTCATGACTTTAGTTTTCACTGCCATTGTGCTTTCGTGGAGGTTTTTTGTTCTCCTCAATTCTCGAGTTTCACCATGGCTATGGGCATTTCCACACCCAACTCCACCTCGTGTTGGCTTCATCCTCATCATCGACATCCAACAAATGCGAAGGGATTGTTCCCTTGGGTTGAGCACCAACATGGCTTGAGATCTGCTCGTGCTCTGGCCCTGAGGTGTTGCTCACCAGCCATGACCGCGGGAGGAAGATACCCGACAAGGAAATGACAGGGGCGTCCTTGCCCCTTAGATCGGTTGATTAATATCACATGGTTAGTTTAGGAATTTTCACTCTTTCATTTTATTTCTCACAGTGATTATTTGATAGGTATTGGATGACTTTATTACCCTCGTATTTTTAATTGATTCGATTAATAACGCATGGGAAATTCTATAAATTGAGCCTCCGCTCAACCGCGTTTGACTGAGACCATGTAAGCACAGACCGGCTGACTGGGCCAAACGTGATTGGCCCATGTTAGTGTGGGTCCGTCCACTGTGGCACTAGTTTTTGCAAGGTCTTATGCCTGTGTGGCATTTCCTCAATTTTTGTTTGGCTAGTTTTGTTTAAACCATATTAAATCAATCCTTGATCAGAAAAATTCGAATAAATAGTCAATGGAAAGGATTTTTAATGTAGATTTTGATTTTGTTGTTTTGGAATCCTAATTCTGATTCCTTTATCAAAGTTTTCTTTGGATGCCACCTTATTCATATTAAGTGTTCTAAAATATGTAATTAATCTATCTTAACTCCAAATTGATAAATAAGACATGTTTTCTTAATCAGTGAAATCGAAGTGATCTTTTGGGCTAGGTTTTGAGTCCTCAATTGATGGTTTTCTAAAAAGGTCTAAAATGGGTATATTTTCTTATACTTTATACTTTATACATGCTAATACATGTGATATGTTTATAACTAGGGAAAATGGAATTGGATACAATCAATTGGTGAATCTGATGGTAATGAATCAAAATAAGGTATGTGGACCCTATTTATGTATGTGACCCCTATGTGTATGAAGTCTATTTATGATTGAATGATGAATGTGAAAGTGCAAATAACCTATCCTTCAGTTGGGCCTTTATCCAACTCAAATTTCCTAATGAGGCAATTGCTAGCCTTGGAATCTCTCTTTGAATTTATTTGGCTCTTTATTTATTTGAATCTTGCTATTGCCAATGTTGGATCATTCATGTGATTATTTCTTGGGTTATGGAACCCCATTTGCTATGATGCAATATTGTTTATATTTTCACTTTGCCAACTGAATTACTTAGTATGATGATGAAAATGACTAATTAACTAATATAGTGTACATCTATACAACTACCCATAGAGGGCATGTGTAATTTCGCCCTAAGGGAATGTGACAATTCTCCCCAGGAGAATGTGGCAATTCTCCCCACTTTATAAATATTTTCAGGTGCTTGGGAATGTGTCAATTCTCCCTCACCTAGAGGTTGAGGTTAGGTAGGTGCCTCAGTCCTATATTAGTTTAATATAGTCACATTTAATCATGCATGCAACTTAATACCTGGCATAAATTCTTTATTGTTTTACTTGCCTCATACTTTTGACCCTCATAGTATAGTGAATCTTTTATTATGTAATGCTTTAGTTATAATTGTCCTTATTCCTTTTGATTAAGTCATACTTTTATCTCTCTCTTATTGGGTGATCCCAACCACCCAGGTTTAGGATCAGAATGCACATCAAAAGCTTGGTGAACATGCCTAAGGATAAGGATATGGAGTTCAACCTTATAGCTTGGACTTAGCTAGCTTTATATTAAGATGTTTTTGTTTGGAGACATATTGATTTGGTTTTAGTCTTCCTCTACCTATATCCTTGTTTTGTATAAAGTTGTACCCCTTTTTGGGAAATTTTGTAAAGTATTCTTTATACATTTTGAATATAGTCAAAGTTTAAAATTACACTGCTACACATTGGTTAACATAATTCTTAGTAGAGGGTTGGTTGATTCCAACTCTTTACAGATTATAACATCCCAGGATTTGAGGCCTCAGATAAAATGATCTTAAAAGGAATGATTGGACTACCCATATCACCAAGGTGCAACTCCTTTTCCGGGAGCTTGTCACTAAAGAACTCCATAGTTAAGTGTGCTCAGCTTGGAGTAGTACTAGTATGGGTGACCAGTCGGGAAGTTTATCCTGGCTTGCATGTAAGTGATGACAAAGTGTGCAGTTAAGGCTAGTGGTGGTCTGTGGGGCCAGTCATCATTCCTAAAACTATGCTAGAGCCTTGGGCAGTGGGCCCGTGTGTTACAAGTTGCTCTAGCCCTAGATCCACACATGAAAGAGGAAATAGTCACCTTCTTCAACCTTGGCACCTCCTTCTCCACCAAGTACCAAAGAGGACGAGCTCTAACGATGAAAGAGAGTAAGAGGGTATAAAGAGATCACCTGCATGCAAATAGAGGGGTATATATACCCAAGGGTAGGAGAGAGGTAAGGGAGGTTAGGTGTCACACCACATGTGCCACTTATCTCTTCAAAACTCATTCATGCAAGCACTAAAACCATGCATGCAACAAAGGTCGTTGAAACCAAGGAAGCTTAGCAACCATTATGGTCCTCAAAACACAACATTCGAAGGAGAAACATAGCGGCCCAACAAAGGTAGCGGACACCATCATCTTGGCGAACAAAAACATAGCGACCAGGAAACCAAACCCTAAATTCCTTAGCAACCAAGGAGAGGGTTCAAAGCTCTTTGACTGCAACAAACAAGACCAAGGAAACACATTGGTCACCACACATACACAAAGGGGTCACATCCAAACTAGGGCATCTAAGAAAACCCTAGAACCATCAACACGCATGATGCCACCTCATCAACAAGGTACAAATAGGCACCCTTATGCACCACTCTCTTTAGAAAGATGCCAAAACACATGAGGCACATCAAGCATGTGACAAGTTTCAAGATAAACCCTAAACATGGGTAAAATGCAATTAGGTCCAAAACAAGCACACAAAGGCATAACAAGATCAAACAACATTCAAATTGGATGAAACTGAAAACATAAGCATGTCACATGCTATTAAAATACATCAAATGATTAGATTAAGTTGATAAGAATCTTGTAATGTTAATCAAGAGAGATCATGCATAAGGCTAGGTCAGGGGTCTTACAACCATAAACCCCAAACAAGAATTTTGCCCCCAAAATCCTACGTGAAAAGAGATGGGTCTTCCTACACATCTCATCCTCCAACTCCCATGTGGCTTCGTCCATGCCACGATGATGCCATAAAACCTTAACTAAAACTATATCCTTCTTCTTCAACTTCTTCACTCTTCTATCCAATATCAACATAGGACCTTCAACATACGATGCGTCCTCCTCCAACTCAACCTCCACATGCCACAACACCAACTCGGTATTTGGGTGACACTTCCTCAACATTGAAACATGGAAGATTGGATGCAACATGTGCAACTCTACAGGTATCTCTAACCTGTAGGCCACCATCCCAACATGTGCCACCATAGGGTAAGGTCCCATAGACATGGGATCCAACTTACCTTTCTTACCAAACCTCAGCACTCCTTTCCAAGGAGAGACCTTGAGATACACCTTGTCTCTCACTTAGAACTCCAACGACATACAATGATTATTAGCATAAAAATTATGTTTGTCTTGGGCAACCTTCAACTGTTGTTGTATCACCTTGATCTTCTTAGTTGTCTATTACACAAGCTCAGGACCCAAAAGATGATACTCACCTATCTCACACCAATAAGATAGAGACCAACAATGACTCCCACACAAATCCTCATATGGTGCCATGCCGATACTCCTATGGTAACTTTTATTGTAGGAAAATTCTATCAAGATCAAGTGCAAATCCCAACTTCCCAAAAACTACAAAACACATGCTCTTAGTAGATCTTCCAAAGTTTGAATAGTCCTCTCAGACTGACCATCTGTTTGGGGGTGAAACAATGTACTGAATCTCAATTGTGTCTCCATCGTTGTATGAAAACATTCCCAAAAACAATTGATAATTTGAGGACCTCATTTAGACACTATCATAGCTGGGATATCATGTAGACAGACTATCTCATCCACATATATTTGTGCCAACTTCTCTACTGCATATGTTGTCTTCACAGGAAGGAAGTACACTGACTTGGTCATTCTATCCACGATCACCTAGATGGAATCATGAAGGAGACCAATCACAAAGTTTATAGTGATATGATCCCATTTCCACTGCGGTATAGGCAACGATTGTAACATTCATGCTAGTTTTTGATGTTCAGCCTTGACCTATTGACAACAAGACACCTTGCCACAAACTTAGCCATTACACGCTTCAAGACAGACCACAAATACAAAATTTTCAAGTTGTGGCACATCTTGGTACTACCTAGATGCATTGCATATATCAAAGAGTGAGCCTCCTCAAAATACCAACTTCCTCAGACTATCAACATCTGGAACCATTATCCTTCCATGAAAGAAAATTGTCCCATCCTCTAACTCATGGAAGCCCTCACTCTTCTCACTGCCAAACTCTGATTGGAATTGTTGTATCATAGTATCATCAAGTTACACATCTCTGATTTTCTATCTCGACGTGGGCTTCACGTGTAACTGTGCGATTAGACCTACCAACTAGGAAACCTCCAATTGTATGTTCATCAGACGCAAATACCCCAACATGTCTTGCTTATTGCACACTAGAGAACAAAACTATGCCTTATCAGTAGATGTTAACAAAAAAGACTTCCTACTTAAAGCATATGCCACCACATTCTCCTTCGTTGGATGGTAGTCTATGGTGCAATCATAATCTTTGATCAACTCCATGCAACATCTCTACCACATGTTCATCTCCTGCTTTGAGAATATGTACTGAAGGTTCTTGTGTTCAGTGCAGATCTAACAGTTTTCACCATAAAGGTAGTGTCTCCAAATCTTCAAAGCATGGACCACATCTGCAAGCTCTAGATCATGCATCGAATCGTTCCTCTCATGTTTCTTAAGTTGCCGTGAAGCAAAACAAATCACACTCTTATCCTACATCTGCACACATCCTAATCTGTTCTTCAACGCATCACAAAAGATGATATATCCTTTCTCTTACTCTGGCAGAACTAGCACTGATGTGTTGGTCAACTTCTCTTTTAATAGATGAAAAGAATGTTGTCACTTGTTGTCCTAGAAAAAAGGTACACCCTTCCTTGTCAACTTGGTTAGGGGTAACGCCACAATATTGAAGTTCTTGATAAACCTCCTATGGTAGTTTGTCATACCTAGGAAACTACGAACCTCCATCAACGTCTTAGGTTGCTCCCATTCTAACACTGACTAAAGCTTTTTAGGATCCACATGAACACCAACAGCGGATATCATATGCCCAATAAAAGACACCTCCTTTAGATAGAACTCATACTTGTTGAACTTGGCGAACAACTGGTGTTGCCTCAACAAGATCAACACCTGTCATAAATGTTGTTCATGTTGTTGATTGTCCTTGGAGTATATTAGGATGGCGTCGATGAACACCACCACAAACAGGTCAAGTCCTAAACACCCTATTCATCAGGTCCATCAATGATGATGGTGCATTTGTTAGCCCAAACATCATAACCACAAATTTGTAATGACCATACCGAGTCCTAAAAGCAGACTTGGATATGTCAACTACCTTAATCCACAACTAATGATATCATGATCTCATATTTATCTTCAAGAACACAATGGCACCTATCAACCGATCAAGCATATCATCTATCCTCGACAAAGGGTACTTGTTCTTAATCGTCTCTTTGTTTAGCTGTTAGTAATCTACACACAACCTCATAGATTTTTCTTTCTTCTCCACGGACAACACATGAGCAGGCCAAGGAGAAGTGCTAGGTCTAATAAAGCCTTTCTCTAACATCTCCAACAACTACTTCTTCAACTCTTGGATCTCTGCTGGTGCCATCCTATATGGAAAATGTGCTATAGGCTCTGTACCTGGAACAAGATTGATCTCAAAATCAATCCCTCTAGGAATGGGAACACTGATAAACTCTTCAGGAAAAACATCTACAAATTCTCGAACAACATGCAGCTCCTGGATACTAGGACTCCTCACCTTGGTATCCACTACATTTGCCAAAAAAGCTTCACACCCCTATCTCATCAGCCTATCTACTATCATAGCGGATACCAAACATGTCAAAAGGATTTTGCTAGCATCAGGGAGGAGATGGGCGGGTAATGGAGAGGAGAATAGATAGAGATGGGGACAACATGATCAGATCTGGAGCAAATGGGGGTGTCCTACGTTAAACCGCGCCAACAATGGTAGTTCACAGAAATTTTGAATATTTTAGGCATTTTAGTTATTTGGGAGGGGCGGGAAGTGAGACGGAGATGATTTGGGAAGAGTATAATTTTGTAGTCACCATGCTATGTAACCAACTTTATAGCTAATATAATTGACTACATTCTTTTTACTTATATTTTTATAATTTGTAGGAAAAGGTAGTCTTTAACTACACACACAATGTATGTAGTTAGAGAAATTGTAGTTAAATCATCTATTTTTTTTGTAGTGTAGAACCACAAGCTCTGTTTTGTTTTGTTTTGTTTTCTTTTGTTTTTAAATCATAACAACCCACTAGACTAGTTCTAGCACTTACTTTTATCGACTATCATTTTGGCTTATCTGACTAAAGAATGAGGTATGTGGCGTCCTAAATGTCACCACGTGCCTGTGTTCGACCCCGTAATAAAGTTGCAGGGGCCTAGATGGTTTCGGGTTATAAATTTAAAGCTTGATTCCTTCCTTTGTCTTGCGTTCGTATTTGGACGCGAGAAAAAAAGCCGATTAACTTTTTGGCACCATTGCTGATCAAGTTTTAAGCTTGGGGTAGTTGATAACACCCAAATCTATGCATAACAACTATGCATTTTATCTATAGTTTTGTGTCACTTTGGTCTTAATTTGCCCATAATGCTCATGTTTTATGCTTTCTATCTCTCATTAGATAGTGTAGTTAGAATAATCAATGATGTAGCTAAATAGCCATTATTGGGCTTGCATGCACCAAACAAAGAAGAACTACCTTGCTCTACTCTCTCTCTCTACCAAACTGTGGCCCAACGATCTACTATTGTTTGATACTTTGTTAACAATGACTACTGTCTCATCCTTTACTATCTTGGGCCCAATTTGGCTCTAATTACTTGCTTTCACTGTGTAACTCACGTTATACACCCCTACTAAGCCTAAGTGATCTTATATCAATTTTAATTAGATTTATTCTCAATGTGCATGTGAAAAAATTGGGCACATGGGCCCAACCTTCTCGGCCCACTTTTCTTGATCGCGCCCCCTTATTTTCCCTTACTGACTCCCGCTTCTTCTCCTTGATCGTGGGCTCCTTCTAACCCTACTACCGTGCTCGCGATTCATAGAATCGTGACCCATCTACATAACTGTGGCTCCCTTCCACTCATCCAGCTCGTGATCAACACCCCCTCACAATTGCGACCCACCTTCCTTCATCGCCATCGGATCGCGACCGCGTCGTTAGAGAATCACAATCTACCCTTCACGACGCCCTGCACCCCGTGACTAAGGACATACCGTGATCTTGATCGCGACCTCAACGTCTGCCCACAGTCTCCACACCCAACCACCTATTCGTGACTCTCCTCCTGCAAGATCGTGACCTCACCATAAATAGACCCGCGAAAGCCTTCTTTAACACTTCCATCGTCTTCACCACAATTGTCAACAGCCTCTGTCAGCTGTGAGCGCACCCTCATCCACCTGCCTAAGGCCTTCTCATCTATCCTCAACCATCGTAGGACCATGACCTCCGCATAGCCATCATCACCTTCACGGTCTGCCCTCCACCTACAACCCTAGCGACCGCTTGGCATCCACAATTGTGGTAGTCTCCTCCTGCCCATAGTTTCCCCTCCCCTTGCATGCACACCACAACGGCGTCACCCCCTTCTAACCATGATCCCACCTGCCATCAACATCCATGTTGTGACCCGTGCTGCAAATGATCATGACCGCGATCTTTGCCACGACCGTGGCTCACCTTGTCCCACATTCATCACGCCCACGATTCAAACAACCTCGACCGGGTGCAGTCAGTAAACCGTGACCATCCCGCCACCTGCCCACGGTCACAACAAAAGGAAATCGTGACATGTTGGTAGCAATAGAAAAAAAAACCTCGACTGAGGCAAAGGAAACCCAACGAACTGGGCCTATAAATAGGACCTGACCCCCTTCATTCAAAGGCATCCAGCCTTGAGGCCAAAAGGCGGTTGGATCCAGTTCAGACATTGGAAGGCTGTCAGGTTGGAGCCAGAGCCTCAGGGGAGCATTCCAAGGTCTGAGAGGACCAAGGCATCCAATCTACGTGCTCCAGCAGCCACCAGCCTACACTCTCTCTCTCCTCCGTCTCCATCTTAGATCTATTCTCTCCAAGGGTGGAAACCAAGGAGAGAGCAGATCTGTGCTACGTTCACCTTCACCACCAAGGAGAGAGAAGATCCACATCACCGCCCTCCTCTACTACTGGTCTACGATCTCCACAGGTAGAAGTTGAGGAGAGAGAACATCAATCTCCACCGACATCCGCATCACCTCCATCGGGCTGCTGTTTGGAGTAGATCTAGAGAGAGAAAGAACCAAGGAGTCCAGATTTGATCAAGGAGAAGGACCAAAGGGCGAGATCTAGCCTATATGGAGGCAAAGGAGCGAGAGCCACCTCTCCTCCATGGGCTATATCTCTTTCTTCTTCTCTTTCATTCTTTTGTATTCCTTGGTTTCTTGTACAACGATGCTCATCCGTCTTTGTTCGGTGCTAACTATGCTTGTCCATGGCTAGTTAAGTTCTTTCTTGGCTATGTAGCCCGATGTGGTCATGTTTATGTACTTTTGCCTTAAGCAAGTAGATTCATTTAAGATCTAGTATGTTGCATGTTCTATTTTCTCTTTCTAGTTATGATTGCTAGTTTGGTTGATCTCTTACTAGTTTGAACTGCTATTTTTTCCTGTATCGAGAGATTCGTTGTAGGAATAGCTAAGAGATGATAGTTTGGATCTGAACCCAAGAGGAGGATGATCTGATGTAGACTGTTCCTAATATCTTCAGATGTCCTAAGACCTGAGAGGGAACTTAGCATATTCTGAGATATTGATTTGTCATCCTCGAGAGAGGTTAGATGGCATATCATTGATGGTTTTAGTCAGGCATCGCGAAAGCGAGTGGGATGACCCCTAGATGCTTGCTTAGGTGTTTGAGGGTTGTCTATGCCCGAGAATGAGTGCATAGACTTCCCCATTTGTGGTTACATAGCTAGGAACTCTCCTTCTCTGATTAGTAGAACCACGAGCTCTATTTTGTTTTCTTTTCTTTTCTTTCCTTAGTTTTAAATCATGACAACCCACTAGACTAGTTCTAGCACTTCCTTTTATTGACTATCATTTTGGCTTATCTAACTAAAGAACAAGGTCTGTGGCATCCTAAACGTCACCACGTCCCTGTGTTCGACCCCGTATATCTACTTCGACCCCATTATAAAGTTGTGGGGGCCTAGAAGGTTTCAGGTTATAAAAGCTTGATTCCTTCCTTTGTCTCGTGTTCATATTCAGACGCGAGAAAAAGTCTGATCAAATTTTGGCACCATTGTCGGGGACGTGGTTTTCAACATTTACACGCCTAAAGGATTTTGTTCTGTCATTATAAGCCTGTATATATATGCATAGTTTTTCTTTTTTTTAAACATACTTGTTCATATATACTGAATACCTTTTCTTTTTTCTTATACCTTTTTTCAGCCATGGATCTTGCTTCAGCGAGACAAGTCATCTTGTCCACCTATCCTCCCGAGTTTTTCCACAGTTCTGACTACTGGCAAATAATTGAAGGTCGTGCTCTACAGCTAGTCGAGTTATACTTACCTCCACTGTCTTCATATGTCAAGATTCCAACAACGGAGACAGCCAGTCAGCCTTCGACTCCCGCACTATCATGGGATCAAGAACTGATTAAGGTAGTGGAATTGGCTAGGGAAAGTATTCACACACTCACCTTCTTATCCCCTCATCTCTAAGAAGATGTCGATCCAATGCAACAACTTTTAGAAGAGCATGATCATCATCTCAAAGTAGCCACCGAGGCTACAGACCGTAGTAGTAGTTTGCTTCAAACTGTTGAACAAGGATTCATCCTAAAGCAGCTGTTTGATACAGTGGATTCCCCTCATATGTGCATGGCAGAATCGACAAGTCTCGAAAGCATTACTACTCAAGTACAACAGCTTCATGATAAATATGTTGAACAAGGTAGGAGGCTCCAAGAGCTCATCGAATTGGTTACAATCCAATTACAAATGCCATCACAAGATAATGAAGACTCTAGTCATCAATACCATTCCATTGGATCTGAAGCGGAGTATATCTCACCATCCTATTCAGACCATCAACTGGATTCACCAGAATTTTTCAGTGAAGACCAACCCACTTAGGGAAGCCCTTCATTCTATCCAGATGACCCAATTGATGAACCTATGGAAGATATGAGCCATAGACATGAATGGGTCTATGATGATGATGAAGAAGACTCAAAAAGCCAATCAACTTCACAGCCAGAAGGTTGGTTTGAGGAACCAGAGTCAGATATTGAACCAGACCAGAGTGATATCTCTCACATTGAGACTTGTCACTTCATTTTGAGCAGCACACCAACCATGGTTTGGAACAATTTGTTTAATGATGATGACAATGACAACTGCTCGATATGGGGTAGTGAGTATACTAATGACGACAAGTTGGAGCAGCACGAGCCATCATTCGCCACCATCCCCTTACAAGGCTTGGTGGACATCAAAGGTGTAGGATGGACAGTTCACTACAACATGGATGCTGAGCATGAAAATACCCCTGACTCCACGCTAGGTGATAAGCTTGGGGTGGTAGAACCACAAATTGATTCTTCAGGGAGTACTTCTTTCTCAGAAGATGATTGGATGACTCAGACTGTATATGAAGATTTATATGAGCATCCAACCTCAAGTGTAGAGATGGAGAGAGAAGATATGAGTCCTCAAGATGACGTCCAACCTCTCTCATCCATCTCATCCTGTGTCGACATCCCATAACCTTCATTTTTAGATTCATATGATGAAAGGTACCCTGAGGATGACATGCCAAAGAATTCATCCCAGTGCAGTTCAAGCCACTTTTAGCACAAAGATGACTTCACCGAGTCGCCAAATTTCACTTCGCTTCTTCAGACTCGGCAGGGCCAACACATCCACCTATTCTACTCCTATTATGTGGCGGAACCCGTCGGTAAGACACAGGTGACACTGATCCCAAAACTTAGGATTTGGGATCCCAGTGTCAGTATCATGGGGCAGCCACCCCCTTTTCTATTACCCACCCTACCTCCCTTTTTATTACAATAAATTTTGTTTTTTCAAAACCTTGCTTAGATAGTTTTCTTTCCTCTAACTATTTTTATATCCTTGCACCCATGCATCATATTTATAACTTCAATAACTGTCGTTAAAATCATGCACTCCTGCCTCACTATTTCAAGTTTAAGTCTTGCTCGAGGACGAGCACAATTTTAAGCTTGGGGTGGTAGGCTTCACCCTTCTTTCTCTTCACCCTTCTTGCATGCATGTTTACTTCCATCATTTAGTTTTAAATTTTCAAAAAAATTTAGCTTTTTAGCTCTACAATTATGGCTATATGGTGCAAACCTATTAAATAAATGCTTGACTTTATGCCTAAATGCATAGTTTTTATCTTAAAAATTGCTTGACCTTTTGCTTGACTTGCTCTTTGAATCTTTCCTTGAGTTTGGTAATAAATCTAAGGTTATGTCCCTTTTTCACAGCTTAAAGTTAAATTCCCTTGATCTATGTTGTGAATGGAAAATCCATGGTAAGGGACCGTTAGAATGAGCTAAAACACGATCAAAGAATCCTAGCTATGGATTCACAACCTTGCCTCTATTCTAAGGATTCTTGAATCATAATTGCAACTTCTCACACAGGTATCAACAGATCAATGATGGGTTTTGAGCTATGATCAAGATGAATTGCATTCCTTGATGGACTAAGTTCCTTCTCACATAAGATTAGGTCAAAAAGATGAAAAAAAATATAAAAATGTGCAAAAGAGGCTTGGCCGCCCATAAAATCCTAAAAATATCAATATAGTTCTCACCCAAGCCTACAAATAGAATGCAGATGATAAAAGCATGAGTGTGAACAATAAATGAGTGCTTGTTTCCTCTTTTAGGAGAGTTGAGGATGGTGCCCAGTCGGTGTATGACTGTTCTCATGAACACATATATGTCGTGCATGGTAGTATCACTCCAAAAGCTCATTAGAGAGTCACTAGGAAACCCTAGGAGACTTATGAGATCATCTCAGTAGTAGGGTTGGTTCGAGTGCAGTACGAGGAGTTCATCTCACTGCTTTGGGGCAACTGGCTCGGACTGCAGGGGTTGTTGCTTGTTATATGGACCAATTTGACACAGACCGAGATCCTCAAAAGTCATTAGAGTCTTTTTGCTTTATTTCTTAGGACATGAATAAATGAGAGGCATGGTATTCCTGATTGGTATGCATGGAATCATGGTGATGGATAAATGCTCATCACCCACATGATAATCTGTGTAATAGTTCTTTCATATTTAAATTATTACGATTCAAACCCTCATGAGTATCGACAAGCTGTAGTGAATTTGCTTAATCTTGCCTGGAAACTCTTTGATCTTGCTTTAGTAGGACTGTGGTTGATTGGTGGGGGTTTGTTCTGAAACGACATGGATCAGGAGAATAGATGCTTTAAACTATTTTTCTTAACCTTAGCATCTATTTCCAAGCTTAATTTGGATGTTATCATTTTGATTCTTTGAGCACAGTCTTGCTTGAGGACAAGCAAGTTTTAAGCTTGGGGTAGTTGATAACACCCAAATCTATGCATTTTATCTATAGTTTTGTGTCACTTTGGTCTTAATTTGCCCAATAATGCTCATGTTTATGCTTTCTATCTCTTCATAGATAATGTAGTTAGAATATCCAATAATGTAGCTAAATAGCCAGTGTTGGACTTGCATGCACCGAACATAGATGATCAACCTCTTATCCTTGCTCTCTCTACTAAATTGAGGACCAGTGAATTGTATTATTTGATATTTCATCTAATGATGAACACATATTCATGGGCCCAATTTAGCTCTAATTACTTGCTTATATTTCCTAATTCACATCATACATCATGACCTAGCTTAATTGACTTTATCTCGATTTTTATTGGTTTTATTCTTGATATACATGTCTATTTGGGCCCAAAGCTAGTGGGGCCGACCCTTTTATATCAATGCGCAACTATAGTGCCCAACCCTTTCTCTTCCCCAAGACAACCCTACAATGTTTATCACGATCGTGGCTTCATTCTGCCCGTGATCTTTGCCGCAATCGTGGCTTTGTTCTGCCCACGATCTTTTCCGCGATCGTGGCTTTGTGCTGCCCATGATCTTTTTCATGACCATGGTTGTTATCACGGCCTCCACTTCCCGCTCTTCACAGACACCTGACCATGATATTCCAAGGTTGTGACCTCAACAGCCGCCACCTACCCGCGATCAAGCTTCACCCTGCCTACCACCACAGCTACCTCCTCGTCTCAATCAATGCCTCTCGTAGCGATCATCTTCCCCCGCATCTCCTCTCTTCCCACCATCTTCACCTACATGAGAGCTTTGCAGACAACTTCTCGTAATCCCTAGATCACGATCTCCACTCCAGACCGCGATCACTACTATAGCAACAAGTATCGCAACATCTTCTCACGTCTAGACCACGATCTTTACCGCTACCTCAACGTTGCAGAAGACTTGAGGTCCTCTCGTAGCGACCACTGCTTTCAGCAAAATTGCAGCCTGCTACATCCTCCACCACTGCGACGAGATGCAGCCAGAAGACCGCGACCATGCCGGCCCTCGCCCGTGATATTTATCGTGACCTCCTCAGAACTGCGGACACCTATCTGCGATCCTCACCGCGACCTGCTCCCCCCTCACGCAGGACTGTGACCTCCCCCATCCACGTGATCGCTCAACCCTAGTGGGTATAAAACGACCACCGCTCGCCCCACAAGGAGGAATCTCACCCAAGAGCATCTCGCCCTATTGCCGCCGAGCGACTGAAGGAGAGATCCGTCCATCTACCACACACAGATCAGGTTCAGCTACCACCACCCTCTCCTCTAAGGTCGATGACTCTATGGCTCCAGCCAGGGCAGGTTGCAGACTTGAAGGCCTGACCTAGAAGAGAACTGGACCGATCCACATCCATCCAATAGCTCCATTCTCCACATCCATCCATCCACCCTCCACTTGCTTAGTATCTACGGTGGAAATTGAGATCCGACAGCCACATTCCACTACCATCCATCCATCCATCCGTCCTTGTAACCGGATCTGAGGTGGAAGCCGTAGACCTGGTTCATCCATCCGTTCATTCACATCCACCAACGCATCCACGTTGTTGTTTGGGCCAAATCTAGAGAGAGAGAGAGAGAGAGAGAGAACCAAGGAGTCCAGATTTGATCAAGGTAGAGGCCCAAAAGACGAGATCCAGTCTATACAGAGGCAAAGGAGTGAGAGACACCTCTCCTCCATGGGCTACTTCTCTTCTTCTTCTCCTTTCTTCTGCTATGTCCCTTGGTTTCTTGTACAATTATGTTCTTCCATCTTTGTTCGGTGCCGACTATGCTTGTCCATGTCTAGTTGAGCTCCTTCTTGGCTATGTAGCCCGTGTTGGGCATGTTTATGTACTTTTGCCTTAAGCAAGTAGATTCATTTCAGATCTAGTATGTTGCATGTTCTATTTTCTCTTTCTATTTATGATTGCTAGTTTGGTTGATCTCTTACTAGTTTGAACTGCTATTTCTGCTTGTATCGAGAGATCCGTTGTAGAAATAGCTAAGAGACGATAGTTTGGATCTAAACCTGAGAGGAGAATGATCCGAGGTACTCTGTTCCTAATATCTCTGGATGTCCTAAGACCCGAGAGGGAACTTAGCATATTCTGAGATATTGATTTGTCATCCTCGCACTACGAAAAATATGGTCTTTAACTACAAAAAAAAATTGTAGCGAAAACCCCAAAATTTGTAGCTAAAAGCTTTGGCTACATTTATCCTTACATTTATAATATATAGCTAATACCCGTGTAGATAATTGTTTAGGCTACATTTTTTAAAGTTGTAGTTAGTTATTCCTCTCACTACAAATTCATATGTAACCCTAATTGTAGGTAAAAATGTCCGTACACATAAACATATAGTTTCAATTGTAGCCAAATTTATGACTACAATTCCATTTGTACCTATGATACGTAGGGAGAGATGGCATTGGTTACAATTTGTATTTGTAGTTCATGTATAGAAAAAATTAGCACTTGCTACACATGTAATTATAGCTAGTGTGTAGTGAAAGACACCATGTACTATACATACATATGTAGTGAGAGACATTATGTATCCAGTCATTCGCTTGCCAATATAGAGTGGTTTTCAATAAGAAAATAGATGAATGTTATCAAGATCGAGTTGTGCTTACAATGTCACCAATGATACTTTTATTTATATTTGAAAAATGAGTAAACATGGGGAGGACATTAACCTGGCCCCTGTTTTACAATATGCATGGAAAAAAGACACATGTATACAATATCTTCTTCTGACTACATCTATCCACTGTAGACTACAAAGCACAATATAAAGAGGGCTCATCTCCCTTAGTTCCTTCACCTAATTCACAATGAGTTCAACAACTCTATGAATCTAAACTTTAGTGGTGAATCTTCCAATCCCAAACAAGGTATGTGACATGTCCTCATCAATTCCCAGAGCTCTCAATACATAGGACTAAGCACAATAGTTGCAACCTTTCCAGTTGGCAACGTCATGTAGAGGTTCATGTATGTAGTTTTGGTTGGCGAATCCCCTGGATCAAAACATATTGGCATTTATTCTCATAATCCATACGTTCTATACTTTTGTATGTTGTGGATGTTGGTATATGTATGCCCATAGAGCCATCCCAAGCGATTTCATGGAGTCGGATATTAATTAATCAATTAATGCGATTGTTTGGTTAATTAATGAATTCTGGAATATTCTAATTAATCCACGAGCGTTTTAATTAACGCAATGTTTTTATTTACCGATGGGTTTAGGAAACCCTACTTCCCTTCGTATCCTATTTAAAGGAGGATAGACGGCCGATATCTATATAAGATATAGAGAGACGCTTTTAGTTTACGCTCATGCACATAAACCCTAGCCGTCACCGTCCTTAGGAGAGGAAGGAGAGCAACGCGCCTCTAGCACGCCGCCGTAGAGACACACTCCTTCCCGTCAGCTTAGGAAGCGCAACGTGGAGTTCCATCCATCCGCGTGGATGACGTAGAGATGCAGACACCTAGACGCCTGCGTTCAGTGGACACGACGACCATCCGTGCGCGTTACGAGCGGCGCACATCATCGCACAGGAGCGTCGCCGGATCAACCTGCGACAGCGCACAGGAGAGAAGTTCCGTCCGTGTAGGTCAGCAGTGTTGCACCGTCGTGCAACAAGACATCGCCGAACTTGCTCCGCGATAAGGTATATCCCGCAAACCCTATTTCTGAATATGTTGTTGTTGACGAGATCCTGTCGGGTTGCGTGGATTTTATTGCTTCCGCCGCGCATGTTTTCTCCACAAAACCCAACAGTGGTATCAGAGCAACGTCGATCTACGACGTATTTGGATTAGTTTCGATATGATCGAATCGCTGTATATTATTTTCTATATTGCATACGATGCAAATTAAACCTGCTAATGTGCAAATCTAAACGTAATTCCACATACGCCGCAAACTACTATTTTTTACATTTTGGATGGGGTCAACTATGGAAAATATTGATTTTCCTAAGTGCACGGAAGTAAAATTCCATAGACCTTTTAGGGGCTCTGCCCCTGAGACCCCACGAGGGGCGGCCTCCCCGCACAGGGGCGCTGCCCCTGTGTACCCCGCATAGTCTGCGTGGGAGTCAAAAAAATTATTTAATGGGGAATGTCCCACATTAAAAGGACTGCTTTTTAATATGTATATACGTATATGTAGATATACCTATGATAGCATACATGTCGCCTTTAAAATCTGTTTTATGTGGTGAGTGCATGCACGGTTATGGCCTAATATCCCCTTTTGTGAATGTTGTGAATGGATGTGGATGTTGATCTTGTGGATATGTTTGTTTGTGAATGTTATGGATGTATAATTGTTGCATATGGATCCTTTGTATAATGTATTCGGCTTGCATGCCGAGCCTCATCTCTTATTTCAAAGTGTAATTAATTCTTTCTCTTTATATTTGTAATCATATGATGTAATAAAGATAGGATTACTTTTAGTCTTTGTAATCTTGATGTAAGGAGGCCACTTGAAGATCCAACTCCAAGGAGTGTCCATGGAGAAGCACCATGAAGATCTAATTCCAAGAAGCAACCTAAAGATCCCACTCCAAGGAGCGTCCATGGAGAAGCAATAAGAAGATCCCATTCCAAGAAGCAACTTGACATTCCAACCTCACGAAGCATCCATGAAGTTGTTCATTGTAATGTTGATCATTACAGGCTTATAGGTTGTTTCACAGGTGTTGCATGAGATGCATAAGACCATAGGTGGACTGTAATCCTTTGTTGCTCCAAAGGATTACAATAGTATGGCCATAACCAATGTATTTGTGTTTGTGATTGCATGTCTATCGTTTGTGGTTGTGGATATAGTAGTATATGATACATACTATAAGTATGTGGTGTTTGGATATGTATATGTATTAATAAAACCCCTCAATTAATAATATTAAGTTTTAATTTCCTTCCATAAAGCAACACACATGAAAAGTTTGACCGACTATGTGTGGGCACACCTCCGCGTGGTACACTGTCTATCTCGTGGAAGTGTGATGGTGGGTGTGTGGGTCTGCCTCCGCAGGGTGCACACTCATTGTGTTGGCTTATGGGTTGGACTTAACTAGGGAACCTTAACAGGATCAAGTACCTAGAGGCACATAGATGCATCATGGAAAGGAGTTGTGCATGATCATCTATCCAAGAGTTGCATATGATGCAATTGGCAAAAGTTTCCTATCTTAGTATTTGGTCTTTGACGCCGGTGTTGGCTGGGCATTGATCCAATTATTTTGGATCTTGGCTCACTAGAAGGTTGTGCGTTGTAATCTTCTGAGTTGATAGTGAGGGCTATCAATTTGAATAAAATAGTGGGAGAGTAATTAATTAAAGGCCTAATTAATCTCGTTTATCAAATATTTACAAGTCAAAATGTTTTGGACTAAATGCAAATTTTTCTTTTGTAGCAATCACATGGCAAACAACACTCACATGTTCTCATTGCGATCGGTCCTTGAGAAGGACAAACTTACCGGAACCAACTTTCAAAACTGGTTTAGGACGCTGAGAATTGTTCTCACACATGAGCGTAAGCTCTATGTCCTTGAAACACTAGAGCCAGAGGAGCCCGCCGTAAATACGCCCAAGGCTGAAAAGGATGCTTACAAGAAGCACCTTGATGATGCCGTGGATGTCAAGTGTCTGATGTTGTGCTCAATGAACTATGAGTTGCAAGAGCAACATGAGAACATGAATTTCATGGAGATGGTAACACTGAAAACTACTAGAGGGGGGTGAATAGAGTTTTATAAAGATTTTAATAATAATTTAAACTCAAACAACCACAATGAAGATATTGGACAAGGAGACACAGGGTTTAGAGTGGTTCCAACTATAGCAAATACTATAGCCGTCAGTCCACTACCCGGTTGCTTACCCAACCGAGATTTGAAAAGAAATTTATTTTATTACCTCGCAAGGACTTTACATAAAATACAATTTCTTTTCCCAAACCCTTCAAGCAGCCTTCACCTAGAAGTAATCTCCCAACCTTGAAGCAGCCTTCCCTTGAAGTAGATGCACCAACTCCCGTTGCACCAGCCTTCTGAAGTAGCTTCCCTTGCGATAGCCTTCTTGAAGTAGCTTGAAGTCCCCTTCTCCACCTGAGAAGTCAACCCTCTCCGATCCGCAGCCTCCAACCCTAGGAGTAGCAAGGAGAGTACAAATAATAAAAAGGAACAAGAAAGAAAAAGGAAATTACCACTTATCCTTTAAGCCCAAGGCTTGATATGCCTAGATCAAGCATATAGATCTCCTAACCAAGTGTGTGAACTTGTGATTGCTGTGGGTAGGAGATTCTAGCCTATAGGACACGAAATTGAGCTAAGGAGAAAGTAGGCCAATGATCACAGTGCTCAAATTGCTCGCAACAGATTGCTCAAGTATGCTCAAGTATTTCTCAAGTGTAACAAGTGAGTTTTGAGTGTCCTATGGCTTGTCCTATTGATAGGAATGGCCTAAGGATGCTTAAGGACGTTCTAGACAACTTTTAGGGGTTTCTAAGTGCTTAACTAGCCGTTAGGTACAAAGTTGTTGCTTTAACAACGGCTAATTAATTTATTCTACAGTTGCTGTCAGAGACCATCTCGGTCGACAAATGGTCGACCGAGATACCTACTCGGTCGAACTTTTGTCGACCGACAGGCTCTCTGGAACAAGTGATTTGCAACGTCTTTCTTCAACTGCCAACTAACTTGTCTGTTGTGTCTAACGGCTACTTTGGATCTTTCTCGGTCGAGAAGATTGTCGACCGAGAGTGTCTCGGTCGAGGAGTTTGTCCACCGAGATTGATCCTGTTTCAAGGTTTCAATTTAGGCACTAATTATGTGTGTGAGTATGCATAAGTAATCCTATTTGAATGGGATGACTTGTCTAACTGTGGTGTTTAGCTAGGGAGAATCTAACACTTGATTTACATGCAATTCTAAGTACTTGTACATTATATTTTTGTACAAGTTTTTACAACAGTGATTACATTGCATGAAAAATATAAATATGTAAGCTTGTAGATTTTCCCTTGTTGCTTTGTCATCCTGCACACTCAAGTAGCTCGTTAGATTAATAAGAATGAAATGTTTTTCATAATCAAAACAAAGGGATTTATAGATGTCCATTTAGCCAACAAACACATCTCAAGAATATGTATCAACATCAAGAAAGATAGGAGAGATATGATGTCTCAAAGGCTTTGTTCAAAAGCAAGATGAAAGAGGGAGACTCAGTTGGCACCCATATACTCACCTTGATTGGGTACATGGAAAGCCTATCCAAGCTAGGATTTCCCCTAGGTCAAGAGTTGGCCACTGATGTGATTCTACAATCGTTGCCTAAATCATATAATCATTTTGTCATGAACTACAACATGAATAATTTTGACAAATCGTTGTCAGAATTATTGGGCATGTTGAGGTCAGCTGAAGCACAGATGAAGAAAGACAAGCCCAAGTCTGTGATGATGATCAGCAAGACAAAGGGAAAGTCAAAAGGCAAAGGCAAGGCTAAGAAAAGTTCTAAAGCTGGGCAGAAGCCAAAGTCATCCGCGCTCAAAGTTAAAGGTGGGATTTCCAAAGAAGGCAGTTGTCACCATTGTCACCAGCCTGGACATTGGAAAAGAAATTGTCCTCTCTACCTGGAGGAATTGAGGAAGAAGAAGCAGGGGATAGAGATCTCCACTTAAGGTATATACTTTATTGAGATAAACTTAAATACTTCTTCATCATGGGTACTGGATACCGGATGTGGATCTCACATATGTTCTAATATGCAGGATCTGATAAATAGTAAGCCTTTACGAAAGGGCCAAGTCGAGCTGCGGGTCGCTAATGGAGCAAGAGTTGTTGCCACCGCAGTTGGAGTTATTAGTTTATCTTTGCCTACGGGCCTTGTAATATAATTCGAGAATTGCTATTATGTACCTTCCATTAATAGAAATATTATTTCTATATCTTATATGGACAAGAGTGGATTTGAATTTCACATTAAGAATGGAATTATTTCTATTTCTAAAGATGAGATCTTTTATGGCAATGCCCCTATGTCTTATGGCATCTACTTGTTAGAACTTGAGACTAGCATATATAACGTAAATACTAAAAGGCTTAAACTTGATAACTCAAACAAAACATTCTTATGGCATTGTCATCTTGGGCACATAAACGAGAAGCACATATCTAGACTCCATAAGGATGGTTATCTAGACTCTTTTGATTTTGAATCATTAGAGACATGCGAGGCATGTTTATTAGGGAAGATGACCAAGACTCCTTTCACTGGACACAGTGAGAGAGCCAGTGATCTGCTAGGGCTCATACATACTGATGTATGTGGACCTTTTAGATCAAATGCTAGAGGAGGCTATCAATACTTCATTACCTTCACTGATGACCTCAGTAGGTATGGCTATGTATATCTTATGAAACACAAGTCAGAAACTCTTAAAATGTTCAAGACTTTCATGAATGAAGTGGAGAAGCAACTTGGTAAGAGTATTAAAGCTCCGTTCAGATCGAGGTGGCGAATACTTAAGCCAAGAGTTTGAGGACCTTCTGAGAGACTGTGGTATTGTATCACAATGGACTCCACCTGGTACACCACAACATAATGGTGTGTCAGAAAGAAGGAATCATACATTATTAGACATGGTACGATCAATGATGAGTTCAGTCAAACTTCCAATATCGTTCTGGGGATATGCTCTTGAAACTGCAGCGTTTACACTTAACCGTGTACCTTCCAAATCGGTTCAAAAGACACCATATGAGATATGAAATGGGAATCGTCCTAATTTGTCTATGTTAAAGATTTGGGGATGTGAAGCTTATGTTAGGAAACAATTTCCTGAAAAGCTTGGACCCAAATCAGAAAAATGCTATTTTGTTGGATACCCCAAGGAAACTCGGGGATACTACTTCTACACACAAACTGACAACAAAGTGTTTGTTGCTAGGACTGCTGTATTTCTTGAAAAGGAATTTATTTCCAATGGAATTAGTGGGAGGAATGTAGAGCTTGAAGAAGTTCGAGACCAACAAGAAAGCAGAGAACCTGAGGAGGTACATAAGGAACATGAAGACTCACAAGTTGTTGTGGAATTTCAAGTTCTAAATGTAACATAGGAACCTCGTAGGTCTAGTAGGATACGAATTGAGCCTGAGAGATTTGGATTTCTCGTGACTCAAGACAGTGACGAATTGGGCATAGCATATGAGCCAACTTCCTATCTAGAAGCTACTAAGGGACCAGAATATGAGAAATAGCTCGAAGCCATGAGATCTGAGATGGAATCCATGTACACCAACAAGGTATGGACCTTGGTGGATCCACCCGAAGGGGTAAGAACCATAGGGTGCAAGTGGGTCTTAGAGAAGAAGAATGACATGGATGGAAATGTTCAAACCTATAAAGGTAGCTTGGTTGCGAAAGGATTCCGTCAAATTCAAGGTGTTGATTATGACGGGACCTTCTCACCAGTTGCCATGGTTAAATCCATCAGGATCATGCTTGCCATTGCAGCTTATCATGACTATGAGATTTGGCAGATGGATGTTAAACTGGCATTCCTTAATGGGAATTTACTCGAGGATGTGTACATGACACAACCTGAGGGTTTTATCGATCCAAAGGAAGCCAATAAAGTCTGTAAGCTACAAAGGTCAATATATGGATTGAAGCAAGCATCTCGGAGATGGAATCTACGTTTTGATGAAGTAGTCAAAAAGTTTGGCTTTAGTCAAAATGAAGATGAACCTTGTGTTTACAAAAGGGTTAGTGGGAGCACAGTCGTATTTCTCATATTGTATGTGGATGGCATACTATTGATGGGAAATGACATCCCTACTCTTCAGACAGTAAAAGGTTGGCTAGGGAAGACTTTCTCTATGAAGGATTTAGGTGAAGCATCCTATATACTAGGGATCAAGATCTATAGAGATAGATCTAGAAGGCTTCTAGGCCTAAGCCAGAGCACATACATTGACAAGGTGCTAAAGAGGTTTAGCATGGAGGGTTCTAAGAGAGGTAACTTGCCCATGTTCCATGGGGTTATGATCTCTAAATCCCAATGTCCTAGTTCATGTGATGAACGGGCACGCATGAGTAAGATTCCATATGCATCAGCAATTGGATCTATCATGTACGTGATGTTATGTACTCATCCTAATGTATCGTATGCTTTGAGCATGACGAGCTGGTATCAGTCAGATCCAGGTGAATGTCACTGGACAACCCTAAAGAACATCCTAAAGTACTTGAGAAGGACTATGGATCAATTCTTGGTATACGGTGGTGAGGAAGAGCTCGTGGTAAAGGGTTACACTGATGCTAGCTTCCAAACTAACAAAGATGACTACAAATCGTAATTTAGATTTGTGTTTTTCCTGAATAACGGAGCTGTGAGCTGGAAGAGTTCCAAGCAAGAGACGGTTGCGGATTCTACAATAGAGGTTGAATATATTGCCGCATCTAATGCTGTAAAGGAAGCTGTGTGGATCAAGAAGTTCATTTCTAAACTTGGAGTGGTTCCAAGCGCTGGTGATGAAATTGAGTTGTTTTGCGACAACAACGGAGCAATTGCACAGGCTAAAGAACCAAGATTGCACCAACGTTCCAAACATATTCTACGGTGGTTCCATCTCATACGAGAGATCGTACAACGAGGAGATGTGAAGATTTGTAGAGTACCTACAGAAAGCAATGTGGCTGACCCGCTCACAAAAGCACTTTCACAGCAGAAACATGACAGGCATGTTTGATCACTTGGATTGAGATTCATGGGTGATTGGGTATAAGTGCAAGTGGGAATCTGTTGGTATGTATGCCCATAGAGACTATCATTCGATGATTGTAATGGGATACTATGTAAATGATTTGTAATACTATATTGATCATATCAATAAAGGCAAGTTTCCAATCTATATGTTTGTGTTTTGTATTGTGAGATGACCATAAAACTTATAGATGTCTATAGAATAATATACTCAATGACATATGTCTTTGGGTTGATGACCTGAACAGTGAGATCATATGTATGCTAAGAGTATGTATTCTTGTTTTGTCCCTAATCGATTGTTATTGTGGAAATATCCATAGACATCAATAACACATAAGATTAGAATGTATGTTGGTTGATGGAAGAATCTCATTATCCATGATATGGAGATATCAAACCAAATACATAGATACTTGTTAGAGAACAGTGTATTGGATAGACCCACCTTGAGAGTGACACATGGATACCATGATTGGTAGTTAGAGTCACATCTCATAATGATGGTGGTGATTGTGGTTCTTAGACCTGAAGTCACTACACTTATCACATGTCGTTCGGTGTACTTTGACATCATCCACCGTGGTCCTGAATAAGGATTGCCATAAAGATGGTGCTTGGGTGCACTGTGACACATGGGGATGACTGTGAGTGATGTAGATGGAATTTGTCCTTCCTACGGGAGTTTGATATTCCGACCACTTGATAAGTGAGACTGAGAAATGCATGGCCATGCTGATGTGAGTCAATATGTGATATTGAACTTACATATATCTTAGACAGTCTGCTCTAGTTCAAGGAACATGCATTGAACATTGAAGAGGATAACAATTCCATGACTCGAGTTCAATCCGGATATCAGCGACAAAGGAACTATACAATCACTGTAACATCAATCATGAATGATAGGTCAAGTTGTTCTCCAACTTCTCCAATTACTTGGGTGGCAATGAAGTCTTGCTAGATACCAATCATTGCTTGTAAAATCATAATATGATTATGGATATCACTGCCAACGTAATTTGGAGCCTACCGGGTCACACGCACATGATGTGTTGGAATAGGAGTATAATTGTGGATTTGATTGGAATTGCTCCGAATTACATTGATTACTAAAATGTTTATGTAATGGATTAGAATAATATTGGAGTGACTGGCTCTAAGTGCAGGTGGGAGTCTGTTGGTATATGTATGCTCGTAGAGCCATCCCAAGCGATTGCATGGAGTCGGATATTAATTAATCAATTAATGTGATTATTTGGTTAATTAATGAATTCTAGAATATTCTAATTAATCCACGAGTGTTTTAATTAATGCAACGTTTCTGTTTAACAATGGGTTTAGGAAACCCTATTTCCCTTCGTATCCTATTTAAAGGAGGATAGACGGCCGATATCTATATAAGATATAGAGAGATGCTTTTAGTTTACGCTCACGCACGTAAACCCTAGCCATCACCATCCTTAGGAGAGGAAGGAGAGAAACGCACTGCTAGCATGCCGCCACAGAGATACACTCCATCCCGCCAGCTTAGGAAGCGCTATGTGGAGTTCCATCCATCCGCATGGACGAAGTAGAGACGCAGACACCTAGACGCCTGCGTTCGGTGGACACGGCGACCATCCGTGCGTGTTACGAGCGACGCACATCATCGCACAGGAGCGCCACCGGATCAACCTACAACAGTGCATGGGAGAGAAGTTTCGTCCATGTAGGTCAGCAGTGTTGCACCATCGTGCAACAGGACATCATCGGACTTGCTCCGTGATAAGGTATATCCCGCAAACCCTATTTTTGAATACGTTGTTGTCGATGAGATCCTGTCAGGTTGTGTGGATTTTATTGCTTCCGCCGCGCATGTTTTCTCCACAAAACCCAACAGTGGATCTCAAGTGCCATCAAGTTGATAGTAGCATCCACTTTGTGCAAACCACCATGGATACCTACAAAGAAACATACAAGTTTTGAGATATAGCTCACATTAGAAACAAGCAAACATAGTTTCTCCTACTCATAACTTACCTATTACATAACCCATCTTCTCCCAGTGAATGACAAGTATGAAGTGAATGAAAAGTATCTATGGGCTTCATGCCTTCAGTTTTCTACAATTCAATATATAATCTAGTTGCCCTGACGACAATTTGTGAACTGCAAATATTTAAATGGATACTAATGACCAGTAAAAGAAGATATGAATCGAATCAAGTAAATCCTTCAAATCGAATGATAAGAGTCTTCAAACTGCTTCTATACAGATGGAGGACGGTATTTGTAGTGCTTTGCAGAATCATAATCATACTAAATTACAATAATTAGCATAATATAAACAAATAACTAACAATAACTTCAGAAAATGACCCAGAATACCGGCAGGCCCGTGCTAGCCTGAGCCCAGCACACCCGTGGTAGCCAGAGCCCAGCACGGCCGTGGTAGCCAGCACAACAGATGGTTGATAGGAGTCTTCATGACACTGTGATACAACATGAATTCAGAAATTGATACCCCCTTTCTATTAAATACAACGAGGAACCTGGAGAAGACAGGAAAGTTGACTCATGTTTGTAAAGGCAATTGCTTAATATAATTGATGACAGTCGTACTTCACCTTTCAGACATATCTTGAGGATCAGGTTTCCCTTATAATGTGAGCTTAAGCCCCCCTAAAGATGCGATTGCATTTTGAGATCTTTGGAACATGATGCCTACATATTTCTTGCTTTGAGGCATCTAGATTCAGCACACTAGGGAAATATATCAGCTACAGGTTAAAAAACTATTCAACTACGTACATAGTAGTTGTTACTTGAATAAAAAAATAAAGTAGAACACAATGAATATATACCTTCATCTTTTGACTTTTCATAGAAGAAACTACTGCAACAGCTTCATTTTAACACTTAGACATGCAATATAAGTCCTGTTCAGACCTTTCAAGATTTTCTAAAGACTATCAACGGTTCCCCCATTCTTCTGTTGGAAGATAGCTAAATCATGAGTGCTAATTCCAGTTCCTTACATTGGTTTCCAATGTTGCTGATCTATATAGGAGGGGAGGCACGATCACTTGGTTCTGCATAGAAATGAACACAAGAATCCAATAACCAAATGAATAAATTGTTTCACTTGGTTACTTTAATCTAGAGTTTCCAAATCCTTGTACATTGCCACTTAATTTTATACCTAACCAACAAAAAAAAGCATTGCCATGAAATTAGCATGTAGTTAGAATGTCATCACAAAGTTATGCAACATAATGACAGTACATAGAAACTATAGGAGGCACACATGAAAAATGCTCGATTTGGCATGGTGTTTATACTCTTGCATATACCTTGGATCCTTCTGCTCGAGTTGTAGATGATCTTATAATTTAAATGATATGAAGGATGATTTGTTGTTCTATAGGAATCTACAAGACCATGTTTCCATGAATAAGATCATTGGCAGTGATGGTAGTTAACACCTGCAAAATAGACTGAGATTCATCCTCAAGTAGCAATTATATTGCAATATTTCTGATGTATTAAAACCAACTAGATCATCAACATGAGTGGCTCATATGTTACCTCCAAACTTGTAATCCTCTTCTTGCAACAACCGGACAATAGAATCATAGCCATTATTGAGCATAAGCTCCATGTAAAATGTCAGAGCTTTGATGGTGCTTTCATCTTCCATATTGAGTCCTAAAATTTAAGATGCTTTGAGCATTGGCCCAACCAGTCAAGCTGCTCAGAATTCATGCCCAGTAGACAGGTCATTTTCACACTAAAGATACCCTACTTTGTAGGGAACCAATACTGCATATTTGTGGCCCCTAAGCATACGAATCCATTGTGGTCTCATGTTTAAACATTCCTAACTGCAGTCCTACTAGCAGCATTTGGAAAAAGTAAAAATTTGAAACCACAACCATGGTGAAGACATACAGAGATGTTTCAGTCCCTAGCAGCAACATATAGAGATGATTCAATCACTAGTAACAACATATAGAGTTGATTCAATCCCTAGTAGCAGCATATAAAGTTGATTCAGTCCGTAGTAGAAGCATATAGAGATTTCTATTCTAAAATGACTTCACAAATACTTAAAAGGATATGAACACCAAATGTGAAGAAGGATTAAAAGCAAGCGACTTTTACATGTGTTATGTGATAAAGAAAATTGTGTATGTGCTCTTCCTACTAGATACAACCCAAAGTGGCAACAAGGAAGGAGAAAACTATGCAAGTACATTACCCCTACTGCCTCATCAACACAATTTCTTGTGCAACCATCACTTGCTCATCAACAGCCTGTGCTACTAATTACATAGAACCTAGTAATAGAAACTGTAGATCAATAAAGAGCTTATGAATCAGAATAGAGCATGCTAGAAGGAGCAGGGTTTGTGTCCCTTATTATTCAGCTGTCAATGGAAGCTTCAAAGAAAGCCATATAACACCACACTATAGATGACATCCCATAAGAACATCACTAGGGAGAAAGAATGGCATACCCGTGAGCTGATACAAGCATAATGGGCAGGATCAAATAGCAATTCCTTGACCAATAAGATCACTTGGAAATCCAAAAACTGCTTACATTGCTCCCTAAGCAGTTGCATGTTGAGAGCTTACCAGACCAGTTATCATCACACTGTAGTGTTGGTTCAGCTGTAAGTTCACACTTTTATCATCACAAATCCCCTGCAGATGCTACTAAAATATGAAGAAGCAACATGCCATAAGATACATGATCCTTCAAATCAACAAATATCATGTATATCATCCCAGAACACCCATTGTTGGCCTACTTGGTTCATATGCCATACACAATGGCATGCATCTTGGGGGGGATTTGTAGCCATAATCTCCACAAAGCTTCCATTACTATTCTGTATTCTTAGAAACTTCAATGCTCTATTAACTATTTTCTTTTAATGGACATTCCATAAATACTTAAGTAGAAACGAATTTGTAGGTAGATGCTTGAAGAAGACTCAAGAAATTAATCTTACAGTCACTTGTAGGTCAATGACATGGTCTGCGTTTACTGCAGATCATGCTAATCACAAGACATTTCTCAGTAGTAGAAGACAATGACATCTAAAAGAAGACAATCAGAAAAAAATGAATTTACAAAGGAAGAATAGAAATTTCATTCATGAAAACTTCAACAAGTCAGATTATTAAGCAGTATGTATCTTAATTGAGACCTCACATCACGGACTAGCTAGATCCTAGTTTAGAGCTAATTAACCTAATTGAAAGCAATCCAATAATAAAGCATATATAAACAAACATTAAAATTACTAATGTTGAGTTGTCCCAGTGCCAACTATGATGTGTGTCAATTGGAAACCTCATCTTTATCAGTGGCAATTGATAATAAACCATATCACTCCATCTGAAATTCAACCTATCTGTAAGGAAGGAAAAAGAACTCCACTTTATGTAGCTTTACATTCGTAAGATAGAATAAAATCCAAGATTCCAGAATGGAGAACAAGATGTCTTGTGTTGAACGGAGAACAAGATTCTAGTCCTGAAGCCAAGCTCCTTTTCATCATCAAGATCAGGGGTATCAATGCCATGGATCCTAAGAGAAAGAGTATTCTCCGTCTGCTCCATTTGATTCAGATATTTAATGGAGTTTTCCTTAATGTCAACAAGGCTACCATGAACATGTTACACATGGTGGAGCTGTATGTGACCTATGGTATCCTAACCTCAAGAGTGTTAGAGAGTTGATTTATAAGAGAGATTTCAGGAAGCTCAACAAGAAGAGGATTCCCCTCACAGATAATTCCATAATTGAGCAGGGTCTGGGAAAGTACAACATCATCTATATTGAAGATCTCATTCATGAAATCATGACCGTTGGTCCCCACTTCTAAGAGGCCAACAACTTCCTGTGGCCTTTCCAGCTCAAGGCTCCACTTGGTGGTCTCAAAAAGAAGAGGAACCACTATGTTGAGGGAGGTGATGCTGGAAACCATGAGAACTACATAAATGAGTTGATTAGGAGAATGAACTAGGTGTTGTCAGCGTTGTGTTCAAATTTACTCTAGAACCCCAAGTTCTCTAAAAAATTTGTTTGTTAGAGATGTTCAAATTTTGTGTATCTTCATTCGGAATGCAGAACTCCTCTCCCTAGTGAAAAAAGCATCATTAGAAGAAGCCTCCAAGAGAAGGTGATTGTATTGCTTAAAATGCAGCATCGACTACAAGCAAGGAGGATTTGCAAAATCAGCAAGCAGCTTAATTTTGATTCAAAAAAATTGTAAATGCTGGATAAATAATTGACCAATTATGTTATTTTGGTCAAATCACCCTAACTCAAGTAGATAAATGGAGGAGCTTGCTTACAAAATAAGAATAGGTCAGTGCATCCTAGTATGCAGGGAACAAGGAAGCCTAGTGCTTCTCATCTTTACAATTAAAACTCTACCAAGCGTATCATGTTCCCAAGACATTGTCCATTCAACTTTGAACCTCATCAAACCCACTAGGACCATTTACAATGTTATTATTTAAAACCTTCCTTACTGTTATAGGGACGGTTAGGTATTTGTCTCATAATGCTTGTTATAAGTAATAACAATATGTTGATATTAGATCTAAGAAGAAACAGACTGTCAGTGCCTTTATGCATTAAACTTGCAGTACCTTTATGCATTAAACTTGTAGTACCTTTATTCATATTCTTATTCCACATACAAACATGACAATCCTGTAGAAACCTTGGATTTGGTGTAGGTAATTGGGTGTGGATTCAAGCTCAGAGATACTTGTCCTCGTCCTGATAACTATACATATACATGTGGTGTTCACAACATCCAATAGTTTGTTTGGATTTGCCTCGTTGGATGAAACCATGGAATGGTATATGAAGTGAATAGCTTAAAGAGGCTCATAGCAATCATTCTTTGTGGAGTGTGCCTGTAAATATATATATAAGTTTTGGTCTTTCCAGATTTCAGAAAAGGAACTTTTTCGGCTGATAATCATCTATAATAGTGAACTTTGGCTTGCTAGTGATTTGTTAAAAAGTATATGGAAGAACCATGAACATGTGAAGAAAAACTACATCTAGTTCGAAGCAAATGTTTTGCAATAGAGATCTGCTACAATATTGAGATTCTATGGGATATGTTGGACATAACCCATAGCATCAGGACCACACACAACTTTGAATCTCCTTTAGTAGAGTCTAAACAGCCATGCGTCAAAATACTCCTTTGTAGTAGAGAGATCGCCTATTTGGAGTTTGAGAAGAGAAGTCGTGTAGCTAGTCTGACAGTATAAGTAGCCCATAATTTGGTTTGACCTCATAATGTATTTTGACATTGATAAAGCAGGCCAGTAGATTTGCTACATATGCTTGCCAATTTTTAGTATAATGCTTAATACATTTATATTTATGTGATGTTATGGATCTTTAATGTATGTTGGTGGAACATTTTGTTTTGATTTTCTGTTCAAGTTTTAATTCATTTTGTATATTTTATATATGAGAAATTGTACTTTTGTATTAAGATCCATGTGTATGCAGATGTTTTGTTTTGTTCTAGGCCTAGACATAGAAGTTATCTCTACATGCGTCTTTCTCATGAACTTATTGGTCACTCTTATCTCATTTACGCACTGTAAAGCTAGTAATAATACCAAATTTAGCTTTAGTTCACCTAATTGTATGCTCGAAGTTTAAATCCTGCTAGAGGAGGGCATGCTGAATCGATCACCCCCTGGATTTTCCCAGAATGAAGTCTAGTAGTATTTCAATACATAGATAGAATACAACTAGTTATGATTAAATGTATAGTAAAACTAGAGCACAATATATTGATTTTAAAATCATGCCTCATTGTATTTGTAATGAGATAAACTAAGTGAAGACTTATGCATGGGATATAAACGAGAGAAAAAAGTCACTACAACCAGTTCCAAGGATACGAAGAAACTGCTAATCATAGAATGGTTTTAAAATATTTGTTGGGCACCCACAATACCATCATCATCATTAGGGTTCCAAAGCCCTAAAAGTTAACGATCGTTAGTTACATACTCAGACACAATCAAAGCTGAAGACGATTAGAGCTAAAGACAATCAGAGGTAGGTTAAAGACAAAGACTACAAAGACTATCACAAATGAATCAGAGTCAAAGACCTTTAGGAGGTGGAGTTACCTCTCCAAGAGGATTGTCCGTAGCCATCAGCTTCAGGGCTTGCAGTGCCCTTATGTTGCATGCGCAACTGGTGAGAATAGAAGCAGTACATGGTGCCCTCATGCTACTAGATAAGCCGTTAAAAGAAGATGGTAGTGCCATTAAACTGTTAGACAGAGACGGAGAGAAGAGCAATGCGTGAGGAGAAGAGGGTTTCATGTGGTTTGTCTCCAGGGAAGGGATGCGGGAATTTTGGGGGAGTAGAGTACTCGGGAGATAGACGATTCGTGCAAGAGAAGTCATTTTCATTTTAGTGTCATGCATGAAAGGGAGAGAAGTGAGCGGAAGTTTGAAATTTTAAAGCATTTAATTATTTGGGAAAGTGCTCGTAAGGGAGGGAGATGAGTTGTGGAACGGTATTTTTCGTGGCCAAGAAAAATTTGTAGTTAACTTTGTAGTTATTTCCATTAACTATGTTTGATTTACTGATATTTTATAGTTTGTAAGGAAAGGTAGTTTTAACTTCATATATAATACATGTAGTTAGAGAAGTTGTAGCTAAATCATATTTTTCTTGTAGTGTCGAGAGAGGTTAGATGACATATCGTTGATGGTTTTAGTCACGCATCACGAAAGCAAGTGGGATGACCCCACATGACAGATGCCACTGTGCGTACTAAATGCTTTCTTAGGTATTCGAGGGTTGTCTATGCCTGAGAACGAGTGCATAGACTGCCCCGTTTGTGGTTACATAGCCAGGAACTCTCCTTCTCTGATTAGTAGAACCACGAGCTCTGTTTTGTTTTGTTTTTAAATCGTGACAACCCACTAGACTAGTTCTAGCACCTACTTTTATCGACTATCATTTTGGCTTATCTGACTAAAGAACGAGGTCTGTGGCATCCTAAACATCACCTCATCCCTGTGTTCGACCCCATATATCTACTTCGGCCTCGTAATAAAGTTGTGGGAGCCTAGAAAGTTTCGGGTTATAAATTTAAAGCTTGATTCCTTCCTTTGTCCAACATTTGTATTCGGACACGAGAAAAAAGGCCGATCAAGCCCATCACTAAAGAACTCCATAGTTAAGCATGCTCAGCTTGGAGTAGTACTAAGATGGGTGACCAATCGAGAAGTTGACCCCGACTTACGCATGAGTGTGGACAAAGCGCACAGTTGAGGCTAGTGGTGGTATGTGGCGCTAGTCATCATTCTTGAAACTCTACTAGAGCCTTGGGCAGTGGTCATGGGTTTTACAATTATAGTGTTAAGAATCTTGTGATGTTAAGCAAGAAAGATCAAGTATCAGGCTAGGTCAGGGGTCTTCCATGGATGTTGCATTGATACTTTGACCCAAGATAGTTTCACAACTTGGTCCACATAGCCCATGACAACTTTTTAGCTCAAGCCCATGTAGTGAAACCTGATCAATGTGCCCATAGGGGCTAAGGTCAGGAAGTGTGCCCACCTAGTATGCCTCCCTCCCTTCTCACCCTTTTCAGCCCCTCCTGATACCTTGTTTCCACACTTGTAATCCTATAGAGGAGAGGCAACATTCACTTACCCCATGCTCCCATCCTTCCCACTTTGACTAAGTCAACCAAACCATGTTTACAACATGTATGGAAGGCTCTAAAGAGGGGGGAGGTCAACACGCATTGTGTTATCTACTTGTTTATTGAGTCAATCCACTAGTACAAAAACTATCTCTAGCACCAGTTAAAACAATCCTATAATGCCGGTTATAGAACGACACTTAAGTGGGAAACCCTACAACCACATGTCTAAGACGTCAGTTCCTTGGGGACAACAAAACTGAAGCCAGAGATCCAGCCTCAGTTGTGTGCATAAAATAAATCAACGTAGATAGGAGACTTAGACGCCAATTGCTAGAAGAAAAAAAATGATGTCGAAATAGCCATACCAGGTCACAATTGTAACTGGGAAAGACCCTACATCGTCAGTTGCATTCAAAAAATTGATGTAGAAAAGTCCATACCATGTCACATTTGTAATTGGTAAAGGACCCTACATTCTCAGTTTGGTAAAAACTGACACCTATCATTATGTATAGTGTCAGTTGCATCCCAAAAACTAACGATATTGATGTACAGTGATGATTATGTCTCTAAACTGATGACTATGACATGCTACCCAGTGAGGTCGTGTTGTCCAGCACAACCATTTTGGTATTGTCCTTTAATGTCGGTTATTAAAACTGATGGCCCAGGCCTATAGTGTCGAGTTTTTGAAACAACCGATGACTATGTTTTGATCTTTTTTAAATAGTAGTCCTAAAGACCTATTGTCTGATTGGTCAGTAGGATGTGGAACCTACCATTTAGTTTTGAACTACATGTAAATAACATCCTATGAGTTCAGTTGAACAACATGCCACCAAACCTGCAATAACAAACATAATATGCACATAATTTCATTCATTCTCTAATTCAATTTCATCATATGTGAAATCATAATTCATTCATATTCACATCCATTCACAAACATGTTACTTCATTTATATATATTCCAATTCCATTCTCATGACATATAGGAACATTCATTCATTCATGTTCACATTCACACACATGTATATAGATCATCATGCACATATGCATGCATCAAATTTAGATTTGCAAGAAGTCATAAGTACCACATGTATAATAGAATTTATGACATTAAACTTTAGAAAAATCATTCTTCTTCATCTCAATCAAAATTAAAGTTGATATCCCTTTTAAAAGCTTCTACCCATCATTCTCATGTCTCATATAGTTGTTCTCTCATATGCATGTGTACGTCTACTAGCTTTTCACATGTATCAAAGTATTTTGTTTTAAACACATGCAAAGAGAATGACACATATAATTAATAGGTTTGATATGTCCATATTATGTAATGAGACTATATACTTATGATGATCAAGACTATATATATATATATGGATTATTTTATGTATCTTGTCGATGTCTCATGCCACATATTTGACAATAATGTCCACATACTACGTCATGTAGTATGTGCATGCCCAATCATTGTCTTGTATAGAACACTACAAATTTCAACACACAAAACATTAATAAATAAAAGTAAGTACAGTTGGCATAAATATGCATTGGAGTCAGATAACCACCTCAATATTCTCCTAACCTATTTCTTTCCTTTTTGTGTCCACCTTTCCTCCATCTTTTTTGAATACTTTTAGTGCCCTATATGTTAATGTAACATATTGAATTGACATTAGTAAATAGTCATGTAACATATATGTTAACATGTATAAATATATAATTTACTCATGTCAAGAATGCCCTTTTCTAATCGTGTCCCCCATCGTCCACTTTGTCACCCTTAGGATATAGATAATAAATAGTTAGTGTCGTAGGGATGACAACTAAGACCCAATGCTTATTCAAGAGTGGTAAGAAGGCAACAAAAATATAACTCAAATTCCACAATGAAATGTAATTTCTTAAGTCAAAATTATAAGCAAAGTAAACTTACCCAACATTGTAGGAGCTAATATCACATTTCTTTTTACCAAAATATATAAATGAGGTAGAGCAGTATAGGGTAACAGATGCATGGTCTTTAAGTACATGGCTAATCAAGGATGGAACAAGAATCCCACATGGTTCATTGAAAACTACGTACAAACCCTATGTAAGTGGCTACAAAACATATATCATGCATGCATTAATATATAAGAAAACATATCACCATTTATAAAATGAGCTATATATCTATATAAAATCTCACCATATCCAAAGTTCTATCATAGATGTATTCAACCTAGCATAATAAAAAAACTCTCACACATCTTGCAGAAATATACTAGTATTATAATGTTGACCTACAACGTCCTCCTTAATAGAAATCACCATAGGTGAATCTTCTTCTTGTTCACCTAAAAATAGTTCCATACCCATGCATTGAGGACATATCGAGTTGAATAGGTCATGTGCAAGCCAACCATGTAATTGAGGAGGAGGTGGAGGAGGACGAGTTGTATTTTTAGGCCCTATGTCTTGCACACACACACACACAAATATATATATATATATATATATATATATATATATAATTTCATATCAATTGTCATATATATACAGATACAAATGTAATGTAAATTTATCATACGTCATGATCAATATAGATAACTCTCGCTTTGGGACATGCAACCATGCCACCTTGTACTTGACCTATTGTCTCAACATCAGGGTGGTCATATGGCAGTGGATACCATTTCCAAGCTTTAATGACAAGCCTCAGGCACATGCAAACCACATCGGCGAATGATGGAGCACCATGAAGCATGACACCTGCAAGGGGTGGGTAGCCTCACCCACAACAACGATATATTCTTGTAATTTTAGACAACCTGGCCTCAACTCCTACAAATTTGCATAGAGTGTTATATATATACCTAAACATATCATCTTGAAAAGACTACTATGTCATAAAAATACTTAGAGAAGATGTGCTAGGCGTTGGAGCCACATGATTACTCCCAACAAACTATGTTGTAGGGGGATCCACCTTGTATGAGGAGAGGGGCAACACAACTGGTACTATATGAACTTCTAACTAAGATGGTATCCACTGGCTCATTTCTTCCTTAATTCCCTTTGTAATTAACTCTTTTACCTTCACTTTTGAGAATCCCCCTTTCTGGACAGATTTGTGTTCCGATGGCCCAAAGAACACTATTATATCCACACCAGTGCCTGCAGCCCTAACACATCTAGGATGCTCTAGGTTACCTAGAGCAACTGTCAATTCATCCCTTGTGCCCTCCGGGATGAACTTGCCTTGTTTCCTTTGCTCGCATAGCTCCCGTAATCATCATCAATGGTAATTGGTAAGTAAAACATAAAAATCATCAATAGTAATTGCTCTGAGAGTTAAATTTTACCATTTTTGCAGTCACCTCAACAGTTGTGGGGTTGTTATCTCTAGATTTGGATTTCCTCCCAGCTATCCATATATCATGGTGAAGTAGAGGTTCAGTAGTAGTAGTAGAGGAAGAGCAGTCCCAGGAGTAGGCTGTTGAGAGGAAGACACTTGTAGTAGATTTTGGTGAAGATTTGGATAGCCACCTGAACCCATTGTGTGGTTGTGCACATGCTTTGCATATCTTTCTCTTTGATCATCACTTGTATCTTAGTTAGTAACAATCATCAGTAGTAATTGGTAAGTAAAACATAACAATCAAGGTCAAGGTAAATTGTATTCAAAATGGGGAGTGAGTCTTAATACCTTGAATTCATTGGTATTTTCATTGCAACATACACCCCCATGTCTCAGGGTCAAGATAACCCCATTGCTCAGTGGATGACTTCTTCCTCTTATCAGGTTCCCGTATGTATTGTCTTGTCAGATTTGTCCTATAATTTCTCAACACCCTCCCACAGTGTTGCATCACCTTTTTGCAATGCAAATTTTTATATAGGTCATATATGATCTGCAAAATTTTGTATACTCAATGGAATATTCTTAAAAAGATTTGTAAATAGTTTAAAAAAAATTACAAATGATAATATCTCACACATAGTTCTTTCCATATGAATTCTTTCTTGCTTTTATCAATTTTATGCCAAGATTCTACTTCTATACTATAATGGCTATGAGTAAGAACCCCTAGATATGTAACAAAAGAGTTGTGGTTCTTTCTAAAAGGATTTCCTGCACCATCAAAGTCAACGACCAACTTCAGTCTATTACCCCTTTGTTGTATTAACTTGTTCATCATGGTGATGGCCCTTTTTTTATGCTACTCATCAAGTATAACAAGATCCTCAAGACGTACATCCTCAACCTAAAGCTGACAAAAAAACACATATAGTTCTTAAAAGATATAACTTATAAATGTAATAAAACACTACAAAAAGATAAACATATTGTAAAATGCAAAACTTACACCAGTGTAAAGGTACACATCGTGATGCTGCTCATCCTCCTGGTAATCATTATCATAGTCATCATATTCATGGTCACACACCATCTAAAAAGATTTCATATAAAACTAGTCAAACAATGAAATATAAGGTTGTAAAATGCACATCTAACGTATAAAAAAAATCATGCCTTTAATATTGACATCTTTTATCAATTAACATTCCCTCAATGTGATCTCCACACACATATAAGTCAATGTCAGTTTCAACATTTGGTGTTAGAAACTGGAGTCATTATACTTTTCATAGTACTCTTCTTCATTTATAGGATCTTCAATGAACTATCTTTTACCATGAAGAACAGCTGACAATATTTCATTTGCAGGTTCATCAATATAAAGTACTTGCTTCGCCTATGATGCCATTATGAATAATTCACTCTTCTCACCAATCTTTTCAAAATTCACTAATGTGAAACCCAATTCATCCACTACAAGTCCTTTGGTGTTATCAACCCAATTATACTTAAAGATTGGGATTCTGAAATCTACATAGTCAAACTCCCATATGTCTTCAATGACACCTTAATATGACATTTTATCTTGACATGGAATCTTAATCTTCACACTAGAAAAAACAATGAAGAAGGGTGACGCCACAATTTTGGATGAAGCTCTTATCATCTTGACGCTTTGTGTAATATGAGAACTCATTTATGTCAAACCCTTCATAAGACATAACACTCATTTTAGGTTTAAAAGCAAGGCATTTGATATTTTCACTCACATTATTTGGTGTTTGAGATAGTTGACGTAAGTCTTTATCTACAAACCACCTAATAAATGTCTTGTTATGCTCTCTAGCAAGCCACATTGAATTGGCTTTTGGATATTTTGTCTTGATGAAATTGGTATGTTCGGTGATATAAACACTCACTTTGTCGATGTTGCATAAAACATACATGTGAGTCTATCCCCACAACTCATGACTGATTACTTTCCCTCATGCTCCTAAAGTCCCTTCGCCAGAATAGTCCTGATCAATATTCTTGTCATTTATAGGAGCTTCATTATCAATAAGAAAGTCATTACAAAATTCCATAACCTCCCTCGCCACATAACCTTCTATAATACTCCCTTCAGGACGATAACAATTTCGAACATCACCTTTAAAAACACTCATGTACCATTCAAAAAGATACATCCCATGCAAGAAAACTGGTCCCAACATTTTCACTTCCCTAGTCAAATGGACAACAAGATGTACCATGATATCAAAGAATAAAGGAGGAAAATACATCTCAAGATGGAATAGGGTAACAACCACTTCTCTTTGCAACTTATCGAGATTCTTAGGATCAATAACTTTGCTGTATAGAGTGTTGAAGAAGAAACAAAGTCTGGTGATTGCAAGCCTTACATGCTTCAATAGTATAGATCGAATTTCCATGGGCAATATTTGTTGCATTAGAGTGTGACAATCATGAGATTTAAGACCTATCAACTTTAGATCTTTAATTTATACTAGTCTACGGGTATTGTAAGAGTACCCCTATGGCACCTTAACATTAAGCAAGCAGTCACAAAAGTATTCTTCTCCTTTCTAGATGATGTGTAACAAGCAAGAGGTAAATATGTTTTCCGATCACTGCTAACTAATTTTGTTAATTTTTTCCTTATTCCCATTTCACGTAGGTCCATTCTGGATTTGATTCCATCATTAGTCTTACCTGATATATTCAAAAAAGTACCAGTGACGCTATCACACACATTTTTCTCAACATGCATGACATAGATACAATGCCTAACTGCAAAAGAACTCAAATAATGAAGATCCCAGAATATTGACCTGTTCTTGAATAAAGATTTGTCACTTTGTGTGGTAATGGTACATTGTGATCTCTTACTGAACTAATTAATAACATATTTTAATCATTCATAATACTCATTCTATCCATTGGACGCTTTGTGCAACCTTCGATAAGGACAAACTTTTAGAAGAAACCCTCCATGACCAAGATATACAGTCTTGCCGCCATGTTTTAGTCCTATTAAATCAATGTTCTCTTCACATAGAGGGCATGATTTGGATCCTTTTACACTATATCCAGACAAATTCCCATATGCGGGGAAGTCATTAATAGTGCAAAACAACACAACATGCAAACAAAATGTTTCTCTAAATGAAGCATCATAGGTCATCACACCTTCACCCAAGAGTTTTTTAAGTCATCAATCAAAGGTTTGAGATAACTGTGGATATCATTTGCAAGTTGTTTAGGGCCCAATATCAATAACAACAATGTAACATACTTATTTTTCATACACAACCAGGGAGGAAGATTGTATATAACAATCATAACATGACAAATGCTATGTTGGCTACTCAATGTGCCGTATGGATTCATCCCTTCTGTACAAAGCCCAAGTCTTAGATTCCTGACTTCTTCACCAGATTTAGGGTACTTCTTCCACTATGGGGAATCAAATGCATGTCGTAGGATCCCATCATTATTTTCCATGCCACCTTAAATTATTTGTAGCCATGGGATTGGAAAACAAGCGTTGAAATCGTGGTATTGTAGGTAGATACTATTAGAGAGTTTGCTTATTTACATTATTAAGTGTCTTTGTAATATGGGCCCAAGTATGTTTTGGCCCATTAGGGTTTAGTTTGAGTCTATATGCTTCCCTGTCTTCCTATAGTGAGATCAAGTATTCAAGAATAGTCCCAAACCGGGGATTATCCAAGATTATTCCTAATGAGTAGATCGCAGGCAGGTTTCCAGGCCAACAAAATACATGTATGTTGTCATACCTATACCTTTGATCCTAGTTTCATCGTTCATATCCAAGGTTTTATGTAACATCATTTAATTCAATTCATTCTTGATTCTTAATCATACCCTAGTCTAGGTACCATATTCTATAACATTAATTTCAACATCTCCAATGTACATGCATGTTCATCATCAAGATAATCATTACACAATTTATTCATGACCTAGGGAGGGAGATATAACCTAAGGTAAACTAGAAATTAAGGTTAACAAACTAAGGAAAGAAGGAAAATTACACTAACTAAGATATAGGAATCCTAATTAACACTAATCAATGCAAGAGCAATAGGTTGTTGGTAAAGTATGCCCATAGAGCAAATCATTTGATGATTGGCATGACATATACTATAAAGGATTTGATTAATATTTATAAAGGCAAGATTCCAATTCATCTATTTAACTCAGCTATGAGATAAATAGGAGACAGAGTGAATGTCTACAGAATGAAAATACTCAATGACGTATGTCTTCAAGTATTATACTTGGATGAAATAAGATCACACACATGTTAAGAGTATGTACATTATTAAAATGTCCTTAGTTGGTCGTTAATGTGGAAGGTAGATAGACACCAATAACACACATGACTGGAGTGTGGGTTGGTTGATGAAAAGATCTCATTTGTCATGATATAGAAATATCAAACCAAGCACACAGATACATGTTAGTGAACAATGTATCAGACAGACCCACCTTGAGAGTGACAGATGGTTTTGATGGTCATAGTCATCTCTCATAGTGAAGGTGGTGATTGTGATTCTTAGACCTAAAACCACTACACTCATCACATGTCGTTGGGTACACTTTGGCATCATCAAATACAGTCCTGAAACATGGGTTGGTATAACAGTGATGATTGGGTGACTTTGACACATGGGATAGACTTTGAGTGATATACATGGGATTTGTCCCTCCTACCGGAGTACTATATCCTGGACACTTGATAAGAGAGACTGAGAAACACATGCACATGAACGTGTGAATCAATACATGATATTAAGGTCACATTATCTAGACAGTCTGCTCTTGGTTCAAGAAACATGGATTTAACATTGAGAGGATGACCAACCATGCCTCAAGTTCATCTAGGATATCAGTAACAAAGGAATTATACAATCACTAAAACACCTTACACAGATTGTAGGTTGAAGTTGTTCTCCAACTTCCATTCATTTGGGTAGCACTGATGTGCGACTAGGCACCACTCTCTGCTTATGATGTCATAAGTCAATTATGGACATTCAGTTCCAATGTGATATGGGACCTATAGGGTCACACACATAGGAACTCATCTAGAATAGGAGGTTGATCTTAAATGGCAATTGGATTAATTACTAAAGTATTTAGGTATTTAATACATGCAACATATCAACTAATTGGATGACTAAGCTACCAAACAACCATCTCAATAAATGAGACAGTCGTTTGGGCAGCCATACGGGTATCTCAAGTGCTGAGAGGACTGTTTGGATTGTCAAGCTAATTAGAGTTCAAATTGGCTAAGTTCTACCCTTGAACCGATTGGTTCAATGTAATTGAACTAACCTGCTCATATTAGACTCATCATACAGCCGTCTTAATGAGTGAGACAGGTGTCTCTCCTGGGTGAGACGGCTTGGTTGGGCCAAACTAGGGTTGGCAATTTTTGACCCGACAACGCCAAAAATGTGCAATTTATTCCAAACCTATTTTTGTTCATTTGTGAACATTTTTGGTTGTATGAGACCCGAACAAACCCGACCCGACCCAAAATGAACCAAAATTTAATTTTTTGACGATTTGATTTTAACATTTAATTTCAAGACATCTGAACATATGACCCAAAATTGATCCGAAATCGACCTGATTGCCAGCCTTAGGCCAAACGAAGGTTCATGATGTTTCCCAAATAGTTTTGATTGTACATACTTGGAGTGCAAGTAAATTAATATGGGATATTAATTGTAATTGAAATTGGCAAATTCATGTGCGATTGGGTTGTTTGGCAGTGTGAGACGACTATCTCGCACACCAGACGACCGTTTCGATGTGCCAGACGATCATTTGGTGTCTCACAAGTAGCAAAATTCAAGATCTTTAGGTCGCTTCCACTTCCACACAATATCATCTCAAATGGGAACCCTAGCCTAAACCCTACGTATAAAAGGAGGGGTACCGAGGGCTTCCCAAGACACAACACAGACAACTGAGAATTAGTTTCTCTGACAACTTTTGTCCTCTCTGGTTATGGTAACCAAGAGAGACCAGGCAAGTCCTACCCAATAAGGGATAGCCAATGGGAGAGAACAACTGAGAGTTGTCATTGTGGGAGAGCAGTTTGGTGACTAGTACACCAACGAGAGGGACAAATCCTTCATGATTGTTCTAATTGAACGAAATGAGTTCTACTTAGTCTGTGTAGACTACTCTAGAGGCAGGACTCCTTTGGCTGCTACTAGGAGGACAACTACAACCTGCAGTCCCTGGTAAGACCACATGATTCAATGTAGAAGTTGTCTTGTTCATTATTCATGGTGAAGACCAGGAGATACACAACCGCTGTCCAAGAGTGACTCGTTAATAGTTGCAAAGAAGTGAGTTTTTTCACTGGACTTGCTCCAAGACCAGGTATAACTCACTAAAACCATCTTTCCTATTTCATAGTAGTTGATGCGATCTTTCTATTATGGGAACAGAAATAGATAATATTCTTGTTTCCGCTGCTATACTCTGTGCCCATATTTGCAAACAATGTATCACAATAAGGTCAATTTACTATGTTTTAGGATTATCAATATGATTGGTTTGGTTTAATCATTTATTTATTGCATATGATGCAAATATTTAAACTCCTCTCATATGTGTGCCCGATCAAAGACCACATAATCCCAAACTAATATATATATATACATATACATATATATACATATATATATATACACACATATATATATACATATATATATATACATATATATATACATATATATATATATATATATATATATATACATATATATATATGCAATTTACACACGTCACCCTATAAGCTATTTTGATGGTGAATGTATAGAGTGGTTATGGCCAATACCCTATATCTGTGCATGGTTTGATGGTTTGGTTCCTTCTATCTTGGTCTGCATACCGAGCTTCTATCTCCCTCTTCTCAATGTAAGTTAGTGCTTTCCTACCTTTGCTCCCCTTGAATGTAACTCAATGTTTCTCTTATTCAATGTAATAAAGTAATAATAGGAGAGTTTCTTTTTTTGAAATGACATTGAAGATGTTCACTGCCAGTTGAGACAACCAGTTTATGAGATGAGCCAACCGTCTGGAAGACCATGGAGGATAGAGCGATGGAACTAGGAAACTATCTGGTGGACCCAACCAACCATTTGGAATGAGTCCAAACATCAACGGTGAGAAACTCTGTGAAAATACACGGGGAATACGGCGGTGTCGTCGAAGGTGGTGGCAGAGAGAGTAGGCATTACGAGTTGTGCGGGAGCGAGAAACGGAAGGGATGAAAAAGTGCTTGCACGAGGGTTTAGGGAGTTCGAGATTTTAGAAGAGGAAAAAGGGAGGGGTTGGGGTTGTATTTATAGGATTTGGGGGGGGGGCATTACAAATTCCCAAGGGCAAACGGTCTTGAGACCGTTTGGGGACCTAAACAGTTTCGAGACCGTTTGGGGTCCAAACGGTTTCGAGACCGTTTGGGTCCAAGCGGTTTCGAAACCGTTAGAATTTTTTATGGATATTATATTTTTATGTTTGTTTTGATTATTTATGTGAATTTTTATATTTTCAGATTTAAATAGGATAAGCCTAAATCAAACGAAGAGATTAGAAAATTAGTAAAACTAGACAAAATAAAATGGTGGTACTCAGATCTTGGGTTGCCTCCCAAGTAGCGCCTGGGTTTTACGTCGCTGGCCCAACGGAAAATTTAGTTATGTCGATGTTGAGGGATCGTGGATCTCGATAGTTTGTCTTGGTATTTTATCTGCTGGTGTGTAACATCTCTTCAATCTGTGGCCATTAACTGTCCGTTCTTCCCCATTATTATCAAAGATGATGACTGCTCTGGTGGGGTAGATGTGTTTAATTGTGAAGGGTCCAGACCATTTCGTGCGGAGTTTTCTAGGAAACATCTTAAGTCTGGAATTGAAAAGGAGGACCTTATCACCGACAACAATGTATTTTCGTTTGAGGTGGCCGTCGTGCCACATCTTTGTTTGTTCTTTATAGATTCTGGCACATTGGTAAGCTGTCATTCTAAGCTCTTCAAGTTCTCGTAGTTGAAGTTGTCTATATTCACCAGCACTTTTGAGATTAAAGTTCATCTGTTTGATGGCCCACCAGGCCTTATTTCCAGTTCAATTGGAAGATGGCATGTTTTCCCGTATACTAGTCGGAATGGGGTTGTTCCAATCGGTGTTTTATAAGCTGTGTGGTAAGCCCAAATGGCATCGGGAAGCTTGGTGGACCATTCAGTACGATGTCTATTGAATGTTTTCTTTAAAATTGCTTTCAGTTGTCTATTCGAAACTTCGACTTGCCCACTAGTTTGTGTTTGATATGGTGTGGCGACCTTGTGGTTGACCCCATATTTTCTCAGGAGGGCTTCAAATCTTCTTTCCAAAAAATGGGTTCCTCCGTCTGATATGATAGTGCGGGGGACTCTGAATCTGGGGAAGATGATGTCTTTGAACAGCTTGATGACTGGCTTGGAATCGTAGGATACGGTGGGTATAGCTTCTACCCATTTCGAAACATAATCCACAACGACCAATATGTAAGAGAATCCATAAGATGAGGGGAAGGGGCTCATGTAGTCTATTCCCCATACATCAAAAAGTTCAATTTCCTGCCACAAAGTGAGAGGCATTTCATTCCTTTTAGTTATACCGCCGGAGAGCTGACACTTATTACAGGATTTTACAAAATCATAGGAATCCCTTGCTATTGTTGGCCAAAAGAAACCTGATTGTAAAACTTTTAGAGCGGTCTTCTTTGAACTCATGTGCCCCCCAGTGGGGCCAGAATGACAGTGCTCTAAGACAAGGGTAATTTCCTCTTCTGGTAGACATCGACGAAAAAGTCCGTCTACACATAGACGAAAAAGATAGGGCTCGTCCCAGAAGTTTTCCTTAACATCATGGAGGAATTTCTTTTTATCATGGTGAGAGGCAGAAGGGTGGATGATTCCTGTAGCCAGATAGTTTACTATGTCAGCGTACTAGGGAAATCCGGTGGTAATTTTCATAAGTTGGTCGTCAAGGAGGGAGTCTCAGATAGGTATATTGTCGTCGTCTTGATATTTGATGTGACTTAGGTGGTCAGCGACGACATTTTCCACTCCACTCTTGTCTTTTATTTCAAGATCAAATTCTTGCAGCATTAATACCCATCGGATGAGTCTGGGTTTTGCATCCTATTTCTGAATAAGATATTTGATGGCGGAGTGGTCTGTATATACTACGAACTTTTGATCCAATTAGGTAGGAATGAAATTTTTTGAAAGCATAGATGACGGCTAAGAATTCCTTTTCAGTAGTAGTATAATTCTTTTGTGCCTCATCTAACGTCTTGGATGCGTAGTATATTACATACGGCTTTTTATCTATTCTCTGCCCCAACACAACCCCTATGGCATAGTCACTAGCGTCACACATTATTTCGAAAGGTTGTGACCAGTCAGGAACTCTTAGAATGGGTGCAGAGATTAGAGCATTCTTCAAGGTTGTAAAGATATGCAGGCATTCCTGGTCAAAATTGAAATTAACATCCTTGGTCAATAGGTATGTCATAGGTTTTGCTATTTTTGAGAAGTCTTTAATGAATCTTCAGTAGAACCCAGCATGAACCAAGAAGGCTCGCACTCCCCTTATATTCTTGGGCGGTGACAACTTTGAGATGACATCAATTTTTTCCTTGTCTACTTCGATTCCTCTTTCGCTCACTCGATGTCCGAGGACAACACCTTCAGTCACCATAAAGTGACATTTTTCCCAGTTTAGGATAAGGTTTGTTTCCTCGCATCTATGTAAGACTTTACTTAGGTTGAGTAAATAGTTATCAAAAGAGTCTCTGTATACTAAAAAATCGTCCATGAACACCACCATAATGGTTTCGGTTAGTCCCGCGAAGATAGCAGCCATGCACCTTTGGAAGGTTGCGGGTGCGTTGCATAGCCCGAAGGGCATCCTTCTGAAAGCGTATGTTATGAAAGGACAAGTAAATGTCATTTTTTCTTGGTCTTTGGGGTGAATTGGGATTTGGTAAAAACCTGAATATCCGTCGAGGTAGCAAAATTTTTTTTGGTGGGCTAGCCGCTCAAGGACTTCGTCAAGGAAGGGTAAGGGAAAATGGTCTTTCCTTGTTGATTTGTTCAGTTTTCTATAATCTATGCACATTATCCAACCAGTAACGGTCCTTGTAGGTACTAGTTCATTCTTATTATTTATGACAATAGTGGTTCCCCCATTTTTAGGGACCACTTGGACAGGACTAACCCACTGAGAGTCAGAAATTGGATAGATAATACCCACTTTTAAGAGTTTAAGAACTTCGAGGCGAACTACCTCTTTTCGATTTGGGTTCAATTTTCTCTGGTGCTCCCTCGAGGGCTTGAACTCTTATATCATAGGTAGTTTATGCATGCACAAAGCTGGGTTAATGCATGTTAGGTCAGTCATCTTGTACCCAATTGCTTTCTTGTTCTACCTTAATTCAGTGAGAAGCCTTTCTTCCTGGTTGTCAACCAGAGAGGAGCTAATGATAACTGGACATAATTTCTCTTCATCTAGGAAGACATGTTTGAGCCCGGTTGGTAGAGTTTTCATTTTTGGGGCCTTGGGTACTTCTGTTGTCTCTAATATGGTGAAAGATTTTAGTTCTTCAAAAGTAGCTTCAGGGCCTTTTTCAGCCTGCTCCAAGTATTGTAGGCATTACTGAACTAACTCGTTGGTTGAAAATTCAAACTCCAGATTTATTAAAGCATCCTCGAGGGCATCTGCTGGTTCTAGATTTGCTTGCTTGAGTTGAGACATTTTATCAATAGCTTCAAGCAGAAAAACTTCTTCATGAATACTAGGGTTCTTCAGGCTGTTGAAAACCCTAGATTGAACAGTTTCTTTACCCACCCAACCTCAAGGTAATTGTGCCACCCTCAACATCAATTAATGCTTTGGCTATGGCGAGGAAGGGTCTACCGAATATTATCGGGTACCTTAGGTCTTCTTTTATATCCATAATGATGAAATCACAAGGGACATAAGAGTCCCTCCCCACTCTTACTGGAATATCTTCGATGATTCCCATGGGTGTAATAATGGTGGAATTGGCGAGCTGGATGGTCATTGCTGTAGGCAACAAGTTAGTAAACCCCAATCTTTTGCACATGGAAAATGGCATAATTGATATGATGGCTCCCAAGTCGGCCAATCCCTTTTTACAAGAAGTGTTTCCAATAGAGCATTGTATGCCAAAGGAGCCAGGGTCCTTCTATTTTTTTGGCATTTTATTCAAAATGATATCAGAAGTGGTTTAGGCTAGCTTGACAGTTTCATGCTCCTCTATCATATATTTCTTTGACAACAAGGTCTTCATGTATTTGGACCAGGCTGGGATTTCAGATAAGGCGTCGAGAAAGGGAATATCAACATAAAGTTTCTTCATTGCCTCTTTGAATTTTTGGAATCTAGAGTCTAGTATGGTTTCCTTTAGCCTTCCAGGATAGGGTATCCTCGGCTTATATTGTGGAACCTCTAGTTCTTTGGGATCTTGTTCCTTTTCTTTCCTTTCTTTAGCTTCTTGGCCTGATTCTTCTATTGGGATGATTTCAGTTACATCATTGTCTTCTTGATTAACCGAGATGACTTCCGTAAGAGCACGACCAGACCTTGTTGTAACAACATTTAATTGTTCTGGTCTATGTTGTTCGTGTCTTGGATTTGCTTCTGGTTGGCCATCAAAAGTGCCCACTGGGGGTTTTAGCTGAGCTACTATCTGTGCTAACTGAGTTTCCACCACTTTTTGCTGAGCTTGCTGGTTAGCCAACATGGTTTGCTGTGATTGCAACATTTGCCTTATCAAGGACAGTTCATCGGTCTGCTATGGTGGGGAATTCTTCTGTTGAAATTGAGTGAGTTGTTGTTGCCCTTGAGGTGGTTGTTGTTGAGGTGCTGGTAACTAAGGTTGCTGTGGCTGTTGCAACTGAGTTTGTTGTAATTGCGGGTGTAGAGGAGGGTGAGTGTCACATCCCAAATTTCATATAAGATATAATGGGACTTTTCCCAAATAATAAATAGTAGAGGGGTTTGATACAAAAGGCCATGAAAATATCCCTTTAGAGAAATAAAGTGAGAAAAACGAAAATAAGACTATAAATATATTTTCTCTCATATGCATGCTATAAATGAATTTCTATTAACCCAAATGTTGAATATATGTTTTCCTTTTCACCTTTTCTCTCTCCTCCAAGTGAGTTGTTCAAAAAGATGTGAAACTAATAATAAATGACGTTTCAATGGTTAGTAATTACATATCACTACTTGTAGACTCAAAGAAACAAGTATAGAAAGACATTACATATTATTTAACCAAATATATTCATAAATCAAGGAAAGTTTCTTTTAATAAATTAATGGACATTATGTGGTCAAAACGAAAATCTAAGTATATAGAAAGAGTCTAGACACCGTTATGGCTGTGTGGTCCAAATTTGGTATCTTTTTGGCCTCATTTGACCCCCCAAAATTAATTGGACATATTGTCATATGGTTTAATATGCAAATCAATCTAATATGCATTCAATGCTATTATTAAGCCTAAATTCGGTTATTTCTCTCCTGTCACGTGCCCCTTTTTCTTTCTTTCCTTCTACGCGTGCATTGTCAGCCGTCCATCGCAAATCCAACGGCTGATCCGTTTTCTTCTACCTCCACCCTTCACGCGATCAGCAACCGTTTTACAGTGCCTTGAATGCGCGCCTATGATCTCCTTCAATTCTCGATCGTTTTGCTTCATTTCTTTGCCAACGTCTTCGCCTCACTCTCCCGAACCCAGCGAGCCCTAACTCGCCCCCTCTCACTTGCTGTAGGAGAAACGCCCATTTAGGGCTTGAACACCCTCTCCACCATTTAAGCGCAGCCGCCGCCCCTGCCTTCCGCACTGACCAACTAAGACCCCAAGAGCATCGTCAGTCCCCTAGCTACACTTCTCCACTGCCAATTTTTCTCCGAGTGCCCCTGAACATCCCACCCTACTCGACCTGTAAATCCAGCGAATCCGACTTTGTCCGGCCTCCTTGGTTAAGCCCGGCTCAATCACAAGCGTGGTAAGCATCCTCGTAGCCTCCCCTTTGTTTTGGCTTTCCCGGTTTGCCCTGAAGTCGCCCCAATCGGCGGGTCCTATAGAGCCGCTACCTGTGCTTGCCGGCGCTAGTCACCATGGCATCACAGTGGATCCTTGGCCACGGAGACAGCACCTCCGACCTCGCTTGGCCTCAAGGGTGGATCTCCGACCTTCAGTTCATATTTTCCGGCTCCTCTCTATGGTTTTGCCCCTCCGACTTTTTCCCCTGTTCTACCTCACGATTCTCTGTTTCTCGCCATCGCGCTCTGTCCTTTGGCCACGATGGTCCTCGTTTGATGGTAGCAGCCTTTTCAACTCTCTCGAACTTCCCCGATCGCCCTCCGATGATTCCGCCCTCATCGCGGCATTTTCTCGGCACCAGTTCATGGCTTTGCCATGCTGCCATGACCAAGGAGCTTCTCGAGCTCCAGTTCACGCATGAGCCCATGGAAGGGCTAGGTGTTGCCGCCATGGGTTGGCGAGCTCACTGGCAGCTTTGAGTCCTTGAGAGGAACCCAGATCCTCAACCTGGATCGTGGGTGAACCTCCACTTCTTGCTCCTGGAACTAGGATCGAGCCATGGCTCGCGTGGTATAGGCGAGGAGCAATCCAGGTCTTGAAATGACCTAAGTGCCCCTGTCAATTGTTCATTCGACGATTTCCACCGCGAGGGTGTTTCAAGGATTTCGCCTATCCACCCCGGTTTAGTCACAAGTCCTCAGAGGCGATCTTCGTTGCTGAGTTGGCTGAGCCCGGTTGGTCCAACTCAGACCTGGCCCACTGTCTTGGGTCGAAGTTTTATCCACATGGCTTTTTCCTAATTTCCCATTGGCTAGAATTTCGAAAATTCATAGTAATTCAACCGTTTGTCGGAAAATTATGAATAAATAGTCATTGGATTTGTTTTTTTGAGAAGAATACGATTTTAAGGTTTCTAGACCATGTTTTGATCTCTTATTCTGATGTTTTGTTGGAAACGATATTTTGGACTCATGAAACCCTAATCATGCATCAATATGATTTATGTGACCTTGGTCAACTTAGGTTTTCTTAATATAATAATGTTGATTCATGAGACTGATCTGAATACACTCAAGCCCTAAATCACCTAAGATCAATACTATGTATTGATTCTTTATGTTTAAATGATTATGAACAGGTTTGTAGAGCTAAGTCAAGGGAACGTTTGACCTAGATCTGACTCAAGGATCACCCTTGTTCCAAGGTAAACGGGCCATGCTGCTGAGCACAAATATTTATGATTGATTGCATGTTAGATATAAAATAGACATTATTGTTTCAAGTTTAATGTTATAATCATGTTCCATATATCATTGCTTGTTGATTGCCACATGCTATGTCTTATTTTATAATGCTCATCATGATTATTGTTATCATTAAAGAATCATGGAAATCATGTTAATAATCGAGTGGGAGAAATCCCTTCATGTTATGATTAGAGAATCATGATTTATGTTAATGTCAACATCATGTTAATAGTCAAGTAATTGGAATTGAAATAGTCTTGTTATGCTCCCGATCATGGACCTCAAAAGGGTCATTAAGGGCTTTCCTAGCATCAAGGGATTTCCTAGCAATCATGTGCTCCTAAGGGGGCATCATAGAGGGATGCATAAGATTTCTTTTCAATTCTTTATGTTAATAATGATGATTCAAGAATGCTTAAAGTTAATTCATGTCAATTTCCTTACATGTCAAGTATATTTACTTTGTTTATTTTATAAAGTGCCAGTACCGTTTACTGATGTGTTGTTTTTCCCTTTGCATGGCTGGGGACGTGATGTCCCCAGGATTTGGAGCAAGTAAGGACTCAAAAAGAGCAAGCCAAGACTAGAAGACATCCAAGAGCTATCTGGTGGGGTGCCATCCATTCAAGGTGATCCAATCATATAGAGTTTCTTATTCTTATGCTTAGTTTCCCATGTTGAGGGATGAATAGAATTCTAGACTTGTTGTTGTAGTTTCCTATTCATATATTAATGTATGAATCTCAATGGTGAATTATTTGTTTACTTGCAATGATTACTCTTTTGTGACAACCCTCCCTAAAATGCCAAGTACCCCACATTATGGATAATGTTGGGGATTAGGCTGTGCTTCCGCTGGTTATATATGAAACCCTAGGGAGGGGTGTTACATTAATGGTATCTGAGCAAATAAATGGATGGCCACCAAAGCTACAATTTGATTCATATGTTCTAACCCTAGGTTTATGTGACCCTTTTTCCAGATGGCCCCTAAGAGAGCAGACAAGGGAAAGGGTAACGATGATGGTGCTAGCTCTGCTAGTGGGGAAGGTGGATCAAGAGAGAACAATAGGTCAACAATAGAAGATCTTGTCCAAGCACTCACCAATGTCCTAGCACAAGGTCAACATCAGCCCATGCATCATGAGCCCACTCTAGTAGACTTCTTAAAGATAAGGCCCAACTCTTTCTCAGGTGAAGGAGAAATTGATGTAGTCACCAAAGCTGAGGACTGGATGAGAGGCATGGAGCATTGCTTCCGAGACATGGACTGCCCTCAACACTCTAGGGTTCGTTTTGCAACCCACATGCTCAAGGGGGCAGCCCGCACATGTTGGGAAAACCTCCTCAACTCAAGGGTAGCCGATGCACCCCCATTCACATGGGAAGGGTTCGTTGAAGCCTTCCAGGGGCACTATGTATCTGAAGCAATGATTGAGAAGAAGGAGCTAGAGTTTGCCAATCTGGCTCAAGTGGGTGACATGACCGTAACCCAATAAGCCATGAAGTTCAGGGTCCACCAAAAGTATGGCCATGATCATGATGAGACACGTAGAACAAAGAAATTCATCCGAGGATTCAAGCCCGACTTGAGTTTTGCCTTGTCAGGAAGAGGCCATAGAACCCTCCAAGCAGCCCTAGATGCAGCCCTAGAGCTTGAAGATCACCCTGGACGGTCCTACAAGAAAGAAGTCCCCCAAAAGAACAACCAATACCAGCCTCCCAACAACCCTAAGAGAAAGGTACCTGAACCTACAGTTGAAGTTGAGAAGCCCCAATGTTCGACGTGCAAGAAAAATCATGCAGGCCCATGCAGGTATGGTACGGGTGCATGTTACTATTGTGGAGAAATCGGACACCTCAAGTCAAACTGCCCCAAGCTCACAAAGAAGGACCATGACCAGAAAAGGGCCACCCTCCACCTACCAAAAGACAAGCTAGAATCTTCACTATGGAAGTAGAGAAGGAAGATGAAAAGTGATGTAATAATTAGCTTACGTTCATATGAACCTTTTTATGGAATAAATTCACTTTCGATGCAAATTTCATTGATGTGTTAATTATATGAAGAAGTAACAAAATCCTAAGGTGGGTAGTACCCTAGGAAATTTCGAGGACGAAATTTATTTTAAGGTGGGTAGAATTGTCACATCCCAAATTTCATATAAGATATAATGGGACTTTTCCCAAATAATAAATAGTAGAGGGGTTTGATACAAAAGGCCATGAAAATATCCCTTTAGAGAAATAAAGTGAGAAAAATGAAAATAAGACTATAAATATATTTTCTCTCATATGCATGCTATAAATGAATTTCTATTAACCCAAATGTTGAATATATGTTTTCCTTTTCACCTTTTCTCTCTCCTCCAAGTGAGTTGTTCAAAAAGATGTGAAACTAATAAGAAATGACGTTTCAATGGTTAGTAATTACATATCACTATTTGTAGACTCAAAGAAACAAGTATAGAAATACATTACATATTATTTAACCAAATATATTCATAAATCAAGGAAAGTTTATTTTAATAAATTAATGGACATTATGTGGTCAAAACGAAAATCTAAGTATATAGAAAGAGTCTAGACACCGTTATGGCTGTGTGGTCCAAATTTGGTATCTTTTTGGCCTCATTTGACCCCCCAAAATTAATTGGACATATTGTCATATGGTTTAATATGCAAATCAATCTAATATGCATTCAATGCTATTATTAAGCCTAAATTTGGTTATTTCTCTCCTGTCACGCGTCCCTTTTTCTTTCTTTCCTTCTACGCGCGCATTGTCAGCCGTCCATCGCAAAACCAACGGCTGATCCGTTTTCTTCTACCTCCGCCCTTCACGCAATCAGCAGCCGTTTTACAGTGCCTTGAATGCGCGCCTATGATCTCCTTCAATTCTCGATCGTTTTACTTCATTTCTTCGCCAACGTCTTCGCCTCACTCTCCCGAACCCAGCGAGCCCTAACTCGCCCCCTCTCACTTGCTGTAGGAGAAACGCCCATTTAGGGCTTGAACACCCTCTCCACCATTTAAGCGCAGCCGCCGCCCCTGCCTTCCGCACTGACCAACTAAGACCCCAAGAGCATCGTCGGTCCCCTAGCTACACTTCTCCACTGCCAATTTTGCTCCGAGTGCCCCTGAACATCCCGCCCTACTCGACCTGTAAATCCAGCAAATCCGGCTTCGTCCGGCCTCCTTGGTTAAGCCCGGCTCAATCACAAGCGTGGTAAGCATCCTCATAGCCTCCCCTTTGTTTTGGCTTTCCCGGTTTGCCCTGAAGTCGCCCCAATCGGCGGGTCCTGTAGAGCGGCTACCTGTGCTTGCCGGCGCTAGTCGCCATGGCATCACAGTGGATCCTTGGCCACAGAGACAACACCTCCGACCTCACTTGGCCTCAAGGGTGGATCTCCGACCTTCAGTTCATATTTTCCGGCTCCTCTCTATGGTTTTGCCCCTCTGACTTTTGCCCCTGTTCTACCTCACGATTCTCTGTTTCTCGCCATCGCGTTCTGTCCTTTGGCCACGATGGTCCTCGTTTGATGGTAGCAGCCTTTTCAACTCTCTCGAACTTCCCCGATCGCCCTCTGATGATTCCGCCCTCATCGCGGCATTTTCTCGGCACCAGTTCATGGCTTTGCCGTGCTGCCATGACCAAGGAGCTTCTCGAGCTCCAGTTCACGCATGAGCCCATGGAAGGGCTAGGTGTTGCCGCCATGGGTTGGCGAGCTCACTGGCAGCTTTGAGTCCTTGAGAGGAACCCAGATCCTCAACCTGGATCGTGGGTGAACCTCCACTTCTTGCTCCTGGAACTAGGATCGAGCCATGGCTCGCGTGGTATAGGCGAGGAGCAATCCAGGTCTTGAAATGACCTAAGTGCCCCTGTCAATTGTTCATTCGACGATTTCCACCGCGAGGGTGTTTCAGGGATTTCGCCTATCCACCCCGGTTTAGTCGCGAGTCCTCAGAGGCGATCTTCGTTGCTGAGTTGGCTGAGCCCGGTTGGTCCAACTCATACCTGGCCCACTGTCTTGGGTCGAAGTTTTATCCACATGGCTTTTTCCTAATTTCCCATTGGCTAGAATTTCGAAAATTCATAGTAATTCAACCGTTTGTCGGAAAATTATGAATAAATAGTCATTGGATTTGGTTTTTTGAGAAGAATACGATTTTAAGGTTTCTAGACCATGTTTTGATCTCTTATTCTGATGTTTTGTTAGAAACGATATTTTGGACTCATGAAACCCTAATCATGCATCAACATGATTTATGTGACCTTGGTCAACTTAGGTTTTCTTAATATAATAATGTTGATTCATGAGACTGATCTAAATACACTCAAGCCCTAAATCACCTAAGATCAATACTATGTATTGATTCTTTATGTTTAAATGATTATGAACAGGTTTGTAGAGCTAAGTCAAGGGAAGGTTTGACCTAGATCTGACTCAAGGATCACCCTTGTTCCAAGGTAAACGGGCCATGCTGCTGAGCACAAATATTTATGATTGATTGCATGCTAGATATAAAATAGACATTATTGTTTCAAGTTTAATGTTATAATCATGTTCAATATATCATTGCTTTTTGATTGCCACATGCTATGTCTTATTTTATAATGCTCATCAAGATTATTGTTATCATTAAAGAATCATGGAAATCATGTTAATAATCGAGTGGGAGAAATCCCTTCATGTTATGATTAGAGAATCATGATTTATGTTAATGTCAACATCATGTTAATAGTCAAGTAATTGGAATTGAAATAGTCTTGTTATGCTCCCGATCATGGACCTCAAAAGGGTCATTAAGGGCTTTCCTAGCATCAAGGGATTTCCTAGCAATCATGTGCTCCTAAGGGGGCATCATAGAGGGATGCATAAGATTTCTTTTCAATTCTTTATGTTAATAATGATGATTCAAGAATGCTTAAAGTTAATTCATGTCAATTTCCTTACATGTCAAGTATATTTACTTTGTTTATTTTATAAAGTGCCAATACCATTTACTGATGTGTTGTTTTTCCCTTTGCATGGCTGGGGACGTGATGTCCCCAGGATTTGGAGCAAGTAAGGACTCAAAGAGAGCAAGCCAAGACTAGAAGACATCCAAGAGCTATCTGGTGGGGTGCCATCCATTCTAGGCGATCCAATCATATAGAGTTTCTTATTCTTATGCTTAGTTTCCCATGTTGAGGGATGAATAGAATTCTAGACTTGTTGTTGTAGTTTCCTATTCATATATTAATGTATGAATCTCAATGGTGAATTATTTGTTTACTTGCAATGATTACTCTTTTGTGACAACCCTCCCTAAAATGCCAAGTACCCCACATTATGGATAATGTTGGGGATTAGGCTGTGCTTCCGCTAGTTATATATGAAACCCTAGGGAGGGGTGTTACATTAATGGTATCTGAGCAAATAAATGGATGGCCACCAAAGCTACAATTTGATTCATATGTTCTAACCCTAGGTTTATGTGACCCTTTTTCCAGATGGCCCCTAAGAGAGCAGACAAGGGAAAGGGTAACGATGATGGTGCTAGCTCTGCTAGTGGGGAAGGTGGATCCAGAGAGAACAATAGGTCAACAATAGAAGATCTTGTCCAAGCACTCACCAATGTCCTAGCACAAGGTCAACATCAGCCCAGGCATCATGAGCCCACTCTAGTAGACTTCTTAAAGATAAGGCCCAACTCTTTCTCGGGTGAAGGAGAAATTGATGTAGTCACCAAAGCTGAGGACTAGATGAGAGGCATGGAGCATTGCTTCCGAGACATGGACTGCCCTCAACACTCTAGGGTTCGTTTTGCAACCCACATGCTCAAGGGGGCAGCCCGCACATGGTGGGAAAACCTCCTCAACTCAAGGGAAGCCGATGCACCCCCATTCACATGGGAAGGGTTCGTTGAAGCCTTCCAGGGGCACTATGTATCTGAAGCAATGATTGAGAAGAAGGAGCTAGAGTTTGCCAATCTGGCTCAAGTGGGTGACATGACCGTAGCCCAATAAGCCATGAAGTTCAGGGTCCTCCAAAAGTATGGCCATGATCATGATGAGACACGTAGAACAAAGAAATTCATGGTGTTTGTGATGTAAAGACATGAGTTGCACGTTTCAACTTAGATTTTAAGGTGTACTGGCAAGGTGGGATGTACCATCTCTACTCTTGGAATGGGAAGAACTCTGTATTTGGACGGCCGCCAAATGCTTATTTCTTCTTGTTATGGGAGTGAGAGATAGGACAGTACACATGCCTTACACTAAGGATAAAGATGATGTAAGTTGGAACGTTGCTACAAGGTATGAGGATAGAGATGATAACATACCTTTGTGGAAGGAATAATACATAGATGGTTTCCAAACACTAAGAGAAGTAGTGTAGTCAGCTTATGAGGATGCTTTATCAGAAGCTATGTGGAATTTGCAAGTTAACCAAGGTTGAGTGTGATCACCATGAGGATGAGCTCAGAGCTTCTTGATGAAGACCAACTTAGAGTCTGAGATGAGATGATAAGTGTAATACATGGAGGTGCATGTCTTCGGCATACCTAACACCTAAGGATAAGAAGTGGTAATGAATGCTCTGGTTGAAATATAGCTGCCTAGTTTAGCTGGAAGCTAGAAGAAGTTGAGATTGTTAGGCTAACCTTAAGTTGAGGAAAAGAGATGAGTCTGGCTAACCCTCAGATATAATGAGATATGTTGAACAAGATTAGTGGTTGTTTGGTTAGCCGGCCTAGGCCTTGATGCGATAAAAGGATGGTTGTAGAACCTCAGATACACTTCTTTGGAAAAGGAGGTGATGAGACCCGACTAAAGAGGTTTCGAGTTTTTGAGGAATCAATCTTGAGGAATCATGACGTACAAGAAATCATGGTTTTAAGATCACCATACACCGTGATACTATAAGGATAGTAAGTGATAGTAGCATTTTGAATGCTTAATATGAAGTTGCATGTAGCATGTGGCCATGCAAGCCGGGGGTGAAGGATGAACACCAGTAACCCAGTGCTTTGACATAGAGGATAAAGAGTCCCCGAGAGGGAATGAGAGTTCACAACTATGGGTGTTGTGGTAAGTCTCCCCTCGAACAAGAAATATTAAGATGTATTATGGGTTATGGTAGATCGCCTTTCCTAAATGACATGAGAAAGAAAGGAAGAGCACTGTCACTGGACAGAATCGGTTGAACTACTTAAGAGAGAAAGATGGTTCAACTAGGTTTGATGATGAAGCCACAAACTCATTTATCCGTGGGAGTAGATGGGGGAATTCGGTTTGAGAATCACATTTGGGTGCCTGCGGATTCACCAATAAAGGAGCGTATCCTGCAAGAGGCCCATGGATCCAAATACACAGTGCACCCCGGAGCTACTAAGATGTACAAGGACCTACATCGATTTTTCTGGTGGCTAGGAATGGAGAAAGACATTGCATCATGGGTGGCCAGTTGTCTTACGTGACAGATGGTGAAGGCTGAACACCAGCGACCCGACAGACTTTTACAGTCAGTAGAGATTCTAGAGTGGAAATGGGAACAGATCACCATGGATTTTGGGGTGGGTCTACCCTGGACCAAGAGAGGTCATGATGCAATATGGGTCGTGGTAGATCGTCTTACCAAGTCAGCACACTTCCATGCCTTGAAGACCACAGCTAAGGTGTCAGGCCTAGTTGAGCTGTACATCAAAAAGATAGTGTGTTTGCATGGTGTACCAGGATCAATCTTTTCCGATAGAGATCCCAAGTTTACTTCCAAGTTGTGGAAGTAGGTTCAAGAGGAACTTGGTACAAGGTTAAAGTTTAGTACCGCTTATCACCCCCAAATAGATGGACAGTCAGAAAGGACGATCCAGACATTAGAAGATCTGTTGAGAGCTTGTGTGCTCGATTGGGGTGGCTCATGGGAGCAGTACTTACCATTAGTAGAGTTCGCCTACAACAACAACTACCAAGCCAGTATCAGGATGCCTCTGTATGAAGCTTTGTATGGGAGACCGTGTCGGTCACCACTTCACTGGGATGATGTGGGTGAGAGGACCTTGTTGAGGTCAGATGAGCTCCAAGTGTATGCTGATAGAGTGGCTTTGATCAAGCAAAGGCTAAAGAGAGCCCAGGATCGACAGAAGTCGTATGCTGATGCAAAGCAGACTGATGTGCATTTCACTGTGGGAGATCATGTGTTTTTGAAAATCCGACCGCTCCGAGCTATAGCCAAGAACAGAGGAAAGTTGAGTCCCCGATACGTGGGTCCGTTTGAGGTATTAAAACGGATTGGTGAAGCTGCATACCGTTTGGCGTTACCCCCTCTGTATAACATGATGCATGATGTGTTTCACGTGTCTAACCTGAAGCGATATGTGCAAGATCTGAGCCATGTGCTGAGCATTGAACCTATTGAGCTTCAAGGGAAGCTGACCTATCCTGAGTCACCTTTGCGAATTCTAGATACCAAGGTGAAAGAACTCAGATGCAAGAATATAGAGATGGTAAAGGTTCTTTGGAAGCACCATGGAGAGGATGAGGCCACATGGGAGCTAAAGGCAGACATGGAGAAAACATACCCTTAATTGTTTGTTTGATTGTTTGAATTTTGAGGGCAAAATTACTATAAGGAGGGGAGGATGTTATAACCTCAAATTCTGGAAAATATAATGTAAAATGCATTTCTCTTTTAATGACTAAATGAGATCTTTTCTTTAAATTTTGATAAATTTCGTGTGAAATAGCTTTGATTGATTGATTATGGGCCTTGTAGGCCATTGAGGCCAATTGAAAAGAAAAAGAATTAATAAGGGAAAGGAATTGATTTATAAAAGGAGAAATACGAGAAATTGATAATTAAAAGAAGATATAGGTAAACTAATATTCCCCAATATGTGAATCCGTGCCTTGGGTTTCCTTGAGGTCCAAGGGACCCAAAATAATGAGATAAAGGCAAAAGGAATAAGGATATATTTTAATTGGGAGTAATTAATAAGGAAACTTGGGAGAGAACAAATCCTTTTCATACATTGCTTTTCGCTTCCCAATTTTTGTACAGAGCTAGGAAATATTAAAAAGAATATTCCTTTAAAATTTGAGATAAATCAGAGTTATGATTTGGGAGATATTAATTTTACAAGATATACTCAATTTGGGAATTTATTCTGAATTAAAAGAAAAAGGTTTTTCCTTTGCTTTGAACGCGAGTAATCTGGTCCGTTGGATTCTGATCCAACGTTGGATGCCCCTTCGCCTGAGTCCCACTGGGACTATGTTTCTGCGAAACACCAGGGGGACTTTCCCTCTGGATTTTCTCACGATCCTTTGGGTGTGCACGCTGGCTGGGGTTTCCTTTGGGTTTAGGAGATGAAACCGTGGGGAAACATCCCCGATTTGAGTGGCTTTGGCCCTAGTTTTGGGAAACGCCCAAACCAGTAGGGACCTTGCCTCGACCCTATAATAGGGGAGGACGATCCAAGGCACCAACACCTCTTTCATCTAGCCCAACTTATGCGGAAGATCACGAGCATTGTTTCCGTGCCCCCAATTGGACGGTTCGTTCAGATCTGCACCCCCACCATCGCGGAGACCCTCGCCAGAGTTCGGCGAGTAGGAGCAGCTTCGGCGCACCCTTGGAAAGCAATTGAGCCCCTGATCGAGTTCGTCGACGGAAGACGAAGCTCCCCGATCTGTTGGCGCGGTCACAGGTAGCTAAGGTCACGAAGTCAACCCTGAGGTTGACCATCGGCACCCACAAAATTACCGCAAAAAAGTCAACAGAGAAGCGACGCAAGGTTGAAGAAGGCCCCCGCAAAATTACCACTTTTCCCTTCATCGTCTTCAGTCACGCCAATGTTAGATCTGACTTTTGGCTCTTCTGTTTGCTAAAGGAAGGCGCGCTTGATCCTGGACGTTGGATCCTATCAGGTCCAGCGGACCACGGATCAAACGATCCGGATTTTTCCTAGTTTCTTTTGGAAATAGCAAATAAGTTATAAAAGGATTTTTTTCATGCAAAAATCATATCTGGAGCTAGGAAGCTCAGATGGAAAAACTTAATCATGAAAAATGACCATAAAAATATGAGGAATTTAATAAAAATGGTTTGAGATCCTGAATCTAACTCTTTTTGTAAAAGTATATTTCTAGAATAGAAAAAGGGTTAATTTGTGAATAAAAACCCTAATTGTTGATAAATGATATAATTAGTCTTGCAATAAGTTAATTCGAGTATGGTTAACTTATTTTCTATTTTAGATGGTTATTAACCTGTTTTGATGATAGAATTGCAAGTTTAGGGTTTGTAACTCCATATGTGGATTTAAAATGTTTGGAAACCTTAATTTAGAAAAGAAATGATAAAGTAATTCAAAATTAGGGTTTAATGGACTAAGTCTGATCTTAGGAATCTTGATGGATGATAAAGTAAGAAAAATTAGGGTTTGATGTATAATTTGATAAAAGTAAGGTAAAAGCAATAAAAAGGAAATAAAACCCTAATTATGGTTAAAATCCTAAAAAGGGCCTATAACCTAGGAAACCCTTAGAATTATTGAATCATAACGACATGATTAATAATGAAGAAATTAAATGCCTTTTTCAGGAGCTTGTGTGTGTGCTTGCTTGATTTCCTGATTGATTACTTCTGCATTCAAGTCTTCTTAAACAGGTATGTGGTTAACTATGAGTAACCGCTTTTGTTTCCCGAAAGATTCCTGAATGATTAATCACATTGAATGCAACTAAACAGTTTGAATGTTCATATTGCAATTATAATGTGACTACAATTATCACAATTAAATATGAATGTGTATTCCCGCACCTACATGCCACCCTGATGGATGATGCCAAGAGAGTCAGGCCCAGGAGGGTAGACCAATGGGCACCATAAGAGGTGACCCACAAACACCAAGCTCGGGATTGAGATGGTGGTCTATGATGCATGACTAATGGGCACCCTATGTGGTGACTCACAGGCACCAAGCTCGGGATTGAGAAGGTGGCCTTAAGTCAATGGCAAAAGAGAAACCCTAAAGGGGGTAATTCCAAGGTTAGGGCAAAAGCGGTGGGGAATGTCACATGGAAAATATAAATTGCCTTATTAAATATCTTGGTTGCAATATTTAAATTGTTAAACTTATTTGTGAAATTTTGAGTGCTTCCACATACCAGCAATTGCTGATCGATGTTTTGTTTGTCGGCATTTTAGGTATAACCCTGAAAGCAAAAATAGTAAAGTGACACATCTGGAAAGTAAGAAATAAAGTGCAAGGAGGATTAGATAGAGAATTCCAGTAAGGGATAGATAGTTTCCCAAAATTTTCAAAAAGGTAAATAAAGTTTTAATTTTTCTGCCAATATTCAGTCTAGTAGTAGAATTTCATAATTATCATTGATTATTTGCTGAACCTTTGATCCTGTAAATTGAATAACGGTTCCGACCTTTAGGTCTCCCTTAATTGGGGGTTACCGGGAGGCGGGGCGTTACAGAAATGAAAGGGGAAAAGTTAGTCTGATGGTATATTTACAATAAAGTGGAAAATTAGAGATTGTGTCTAATTTATTTAAGAAAGAGTATGGAAAACTGAGGAAAACTAGTAAGATAACATCACAAAATGGGAGGTTATCACCCGAAAATTTGAATGTTTGGAAGGAGTTCAAACATTGGTTGGATAGGAGGACCAACAAACCAACCAAGAGATAAGACGACCAGTGCAAGGGTTGAACTGATCTACCCAGATTGGAAAGCACAAGTCTACACCAACAGTAGGTTCATGCATGTGATGTGATGATTAACCTAGGTGGTAGTAATACCTTGTGGCTCCAAGGAATTACAATTAGTTGTGATCGTAACCATCGCTTGTTGTTTTATATTGCATGTTTAAGTTGTGGGATATAGCATGTATATGATACGTACTATATATATTGTGATTGGATACAAAATATGTATATATATATATTTATATATGATATAGTAAAATCCCTTAATCAAACATATTAAGTCTAAGATGTTGTTCAATAGCAATGCACATGAAAAACTTATTTGAAGAAGTGTAGGTTATTCCAAAGCGTGGTGCGCCGTCTACCTCGTAGAAGTTTCATGGTAGTAATGTAGGATCTGCAATAGCGAGATGCATTATTATTGTATTGGATATTGTATCAAGATTAACTGGTGATTCTTAGGGAGTTTAAGCCAAGAGGCATGCAGATGATCATGGAAAATAGTTGCACATATCATATATCCAAGAGTTGCATGTGATGCAATTAGCATGATGGCCTACCTAAATAATCAAGTTGTGGGTGATCAGCAAAATCCGACTCATGCTTTAACGAAATATTGATCTTGGCTCATTAGAAAATTGTTCACTGCAATTTTCCAAATTGATACTTGAGGGTTATCAATTTGAACAAAATAATGAGAATGATAATGAATTAAAGACCTAATAATTATAGCCCCAAATTTCAATAAAATCAAATCAAATCAAAATGGGTTTTTGACAAAATTGAAAATTCTTTTGTACAATTAAATGGCAATGAACAACAATCACTTTTCTCAACGATCAGTCCTAGAGAAGGAAAAACTTAATGGGAACAACTTCAAAGATTGATTCAAGTCACTGAGAATTGTTCTCACACAGGAGCAAAAGTTGTATGTCTTGGAAATGCCAGAACCAGAGGAACCACCTCATAATGCTCCAAGGGCTAACATGGATGCTTACAAGAAGCATACTGAAGACACCATGGATGTCAAATGTCTGATTCTATGCTCCATGAACTATGAGTTGTAGAGGCTGCATGAGAACATGGGTGTGATTAAGATGATCACACATCTCAAGAACATGTACCAAGATCAGGCAAGACAAGAGAGATATGATGTCTCCAAGGCATTGTTCAAGTGCAGTATGGCAGAAGGAGATCCAGTAGGTCCTCATGTGCTCAAGCTAATTGGGTATGTGGAGAAGCTTGCTAGATTGGGATTCCCCTTGGGTTAAGAGTTGGCCATTGACGTGATTCTATGGTCTCTGCTATAGTGATATAGTTAGTTTGTCATGAACTACAACATGAATGACTTTAACAAGCCATTGACAGAGTTGTTGTGCATGTTGAGAACAACTGAGACGCAATTAAAGAAAGACAAGCCCAAGTATATGATGATGATTATCATGAAAAAGGGGAAGTCTAAAGGAAAAGGAAAAGCTAAGAGGAGTTCTAAATCTAGCCCAAAGCCCAAGTCTTTAGATCTCAAGGCAAAGGGTAGTGTAAAGAAAGTAAGAGGCAATTGTCACCATTGTCACCATCTTAGACATTGGAAGAGAAATTGTCACTCTGGTTAGAGGAATTAAAGAAGAAGAAGGAAGGCACTAAGGCCTCCACTTCAGATATAAACTTTATAAGATAAATTGGATTACTTCTTTATTTGGTATGTGATACCAAACAAAGATCTGACATACTGATGTGTAGGATCTGAGAAGAAGTAAAGCCTTCATGGAAGGACAAAAATGGACAAGGCGGAGCAAGCATTTTGGAAGCCTTAGTCTAGATTTAAATTTATCTTAGCCCAATGGGCATGTAATAGAGTTAGCAGAACTGCTATTTCATTATGCGAAGATAATAGAAACATTTGCTTTAAAGCATCTTATATGACAAGGATGATATATCAATAAAATAAGAGATTAATGTTTTTGTTTCAAAAGATATGATCTTGCATGGCAATGCCCAACTATTTAATGATCTTTGCATGAAAAACTTTTAGATGAATGGTTATAATGTTAATACCAAATTCTTATAATTGATAACTCAAGACTATAATTAGCAATAGTCACCTTGGATATATAAGAAATGCACACCTAGAATACATATTGATGTTTATCTAGTCTCCTTTGGTTATTGATCCATAGGAAATGTGCAATTCTTGTTTATACATAATATGAAACAACATCCTTCACTAGATGTAGTGGGAGGATAAGTTTTCCGTCAGGACGAATGCATATTTTTCTTCCACCCCAACGTATTGGTTACATGCCCCAAGAGTCATCATATGATGATTATAAAAGGGATATTTTGTATTTGATTTGCTTATTAATAAAAGGCAATTACACTTGTTATGTTTGTTTCATTATTGAGATAATGAACCAATCAAATAAAGCCCTGAGAATGTTTTGACTTGACAAAATATGGTTTGGGTTGAGGACCTATATATTAGATCATATGTATATTTGAGCGTATACATTCTTGTTAAGTTCATGGTCAGATCTTATTGTGGATATTTTTAGACAATAATGATACATAAGACTAGTATGTATGCTAATTGATGACGAGGTCTCTTTAGTCATGATATTAGATATCAAATCGGATACATAAGTACTTGTTAGAGAAAAAATGTAGGTGGATATACCTACCTTGAGTTTGACACATGGAAGTCATATAATGACGTCTCAGAGTCATATCTCAAAGTGACAATGATGATTGTGATCCTTAGACTTGAATTCATTGCAATAATCACATTTTGTTCTATGTACTTTGACATTAGCCTAACATGATCCTAAAATATGGGTTACTAGAAAGGTGGTAACTGGATGCACTATAACACTTGTGAATTACTGTGAGTGATGTAGATGAAATTTGTCCCTCTAGTTGGAGTGATATATCAATCACTTGATAAGCAAGCCTATGAAGTGCATAGTCATGTTCATGTTAGTCAAAATATAATATTGTGCTCACAATATCTCAAATAGTCTTCTCTAATTAATGAACACATACTGAATGTTAAGAGGATGACATTTTATGCCTCAGTTGCAATTTGGATATTTGTGACAAAGGATATATAGTCACTACAACATTATTGATGATACTAGGTCAAACTTGTTCTCCAACTTCTCCAATTACTTGGTTGACAATGAAGTCTTACTACCAATCATTATCTATGAAATCATAATATTATTATAGATATCACTACCAACATAATTTTGACCCTATAGGGGCACATGCAAAAGGATGCATAAGGAAGAGGAGTATAATCATATGGATATGATTAATTGGTTGCTAAAAGGTTTAGGAAATTAATTAACTAATCATGAGCTAAGTGGATCAGGATGATTTGCCAAATAGACTAAGTCTGTTCATTCAACCAAATTGGGTTCAATTGCACAACTAGACCAGGTCGATCGGTAGACTAGACTTAGTCTGGTTGACCAACTAGGTTGGTTCCAATAGATCTACTGGACCGCCTGATCGACTGATTAGACTAAGTTAATCAATGAGACTGAGTCTGGTCACCCAACTAGACTATTCAGTGGCGACTTCTGAAAAGCAACCTTCATGTCTTTTTGTTTCCTAAGGTTTATTTGAAACCATACTTCCCTACTTTTCCTATATACATGGATATGACAACTAGAGTTTCACAAACAAGTGTATGACACCATTTTGGCAACTCTTGTGAGAAAAATGAAGCATTTTTATAGGCCTTCCACTAGCTGTCATTACCACCCAAGAAAGAAGGGGAGAGAAGAGGTTCTGCAAATGCTAGCACATTGCCAGTAGAAAGGCAACTCCTTCCACATCGGCTCAAGGAGCGCAACGTCAAGTTCCCTATAATCCACGTGGATGACATAGAGACATGGACACTTTTAGTCCCAAATTAACCATTTGAAGGCTAAATTAGCATAAATTGCGTATGGTTTTGGTCAAATTAGATTGCCTTGTGTCATATTATGGTTAAAATAGGTGCGACTTAGGCAAAACCAGGTCAAGTTTTGGTAAATTATGCCTAATTTAAGGGAAAACAAGTATAGTTTTAGTTATTAGATCTGATTTGGACAAATTAGGTCTCATTTAAATTAATATACGGTAAATTAGGCAAAGTAAGGCTTGATTAGGTCATTTTTGTAAAATTCAGTCTGATTTAGGTTGAATCACATCAAATTTGGGGAAGTTAGGTCTTATTTGGGGAAAATGAGTCTAATTTTGGGGAAATACATTTGATTTGGAGAAATCATGTAAGATTTGGCCAAATCTGGGTCTCATAGGCTAATATAGGATAAATTAGGGGTAGTAAGATCTGTTAGTTATGTGATGCAAATTTGGTATGGTTTAAGCCAAATTTGAGCAAATTGGGTCCGCTCTGGGGAAAACACGATTGCTTTGAGGAAATAGGTCTTCTTTGGGGAAATTTGGTTTTATTTGGCCAAACTATGTCTCATTTAGGTATATATAGGGTAAAGTAGGGAAGGTTCGGGTCTAAGAAGTTTATTATATACAAAATTAGGTTAGATTTAGGTCACATTAGGTCCACTTTAGATCAAGATAGGTCAAATTAGGGCCACTCAGTTCTAGTTTAGGTGATCTGAGGTGTGATTTAGGTCAAATATAATTGTTACAACTTAGATATAATTATAGTAATGTATCTATTTGAATATATATATATATATATATATATGTGTGTGTGTGTGTTTGTGTTTGTGTGTGTGTGTGAGTGAGTGAGAGCATGAATCTGTGTTACTATATATATTTAAAAAGTAAAAGGTAGCTAAAACACCTAGGTTGGCTTCCCTTGGAAAAAAGGCACCACCTAGCCATCTAGAAAACTATGGTAAAATTTATAATTTAATTGTTTGTGTGCCTACATGGGACTACTTAATAAATAATAGCTACATCACACACATGTTCTTTCGCACATATACTACACGAAGACCATTACTACCTAAAATGTAGCTACATGTGTAATATACTATGAATCTAGCTTGTCAAATGTATCTGGAAACAACATTTCATTAGGCTACATAAACAATTTTAATGAATCCAACATATAATATGTTTCCTAAACTTGACTATGACATTCATGGAACGGACCAATGGTGTAACTTATGATTCATCACAACATTGATAAAATCACAACACATATAAATAGAGAAAATCATACTAGCTATACAGAAGTTGATCACTTGTGTCTTGTATTTGAAGTATTAACAATCCATAACAATAGACTAAATAGTAGTTGCACATTGAAAGAAGGATACCACACAAAATCCTCAAGATTGCTTTGGGTAAAAGAAAGTTCTAGTAATCGCCATAATATTGTTAATATTAGGAATTACTTCTATGCTTCAAAATCAAAATGCAATTCTCCTACATGTTATATTGAAGAGGGCACATATTTAATTGGCTCTAAAAAACGTGACTCAATGATAATCTATATGTTTACTGAGAGTTGTAGTCAATCCCCTCCATAAGAACCAAACTCTCTATTGAAAATAAAAATAGATTATACCTAATAGTGGAAGGAGGAGGTACATTGACACACATAGAAAACATAGATATTACCAAGACAGATTCTTTGGTTGAATTCATTCTATTTTCAATTTGCATATGAGTAGACACAAAATCTCCATGGAGTAGTAGAAATGTGGTCGACCAAAGGGGTAATGAGCGCCGCCAAACCAAAGAAATCACTGTATACTTGGAATATTTTGAATTATATTTATATGATTACGACTATTTATTCAACAAATTTGATTGATTGATACAAGTTGATTTTCTGTTACGATGAATTCCATTCTTTGATATTTGACTATAGTAATAGCACAAAAAGAAACAATTGGCTTTGAAACTATATTACCTAGATAGGAATAATGACATCTATTGGACGTGGCACTCCTCCAACTTCAATGCGATTGAGATGCAACCCACCAAGAGGTGCTACTGACTGTGCAAGAATTAAAAGGAGGCATTATCAATGTTGTAGGGATGATGAGTAGAAAGAGAGATTCTCTCTCGAGAGTAGCAACACTGCCAACTACACAATCAAAACTTCCAGCCAAGAGCAGGGGATCAACATCACCACATAGTTGGATATCAAGATCCTTAGCCACTGAGAAAGCGACCAGTAGCGCATCAGGGAAGAAATAACAAGATTTCGTCAAGCGGACACTGGCAGATGGAGCTTGGAGCGGGGGGTGTTTTAGGGCAAGGTCGATGTGGATGCATGCACGGTCTCTGACGATGAGGTCGTAAAGAAGAAGAGAAAGGGAGGGCAATCACACATGAAATGAAACAAAATTAGATGGAGTAGGAAGGAAGAAGAGGGTCTGATTGGATTGATTATTTGGAAATGGACGGGTTGCGAGTATTGGGGGAGGGAAATGGGAGTCATGGGGCATCGCACACGGGTCATGGTCAATGGAAAAAGTTTAGCACTAGAGTTTCAAAATGTCATGATTAGATTCCAGATAAAGGAGAGTTTGTTGTAGTGACTTCCATCCTTACACCCCTCCCATAAATTCATTTGCTACATCCTCCTCTCCTCCTTTGTCTTTGCTCCTCACTTCCTTTTACTTCCCTCCTCATTTCACTCTTCTATTCTCCTTACTTCCCTCATCTTCCCACATCACTTCTCTCATCCTATCATCACTTCTCTTCTCACTTCTCTAATGTCCTCTCACGACTTCCACCCTCACTTCCCTCCTCTCCTTCCTTTACTTTTACTCACTCCCCTCATCTCCTCCTTTAATGCTCTCATTTCCCTCCTTTTTCCCCATCACTTCTCTCCACACTTCTCTAATTTTTCCTCATCATCACTTTCCTCCTCACTTCCATTTTCTCCTCATTTTGCTTCCCTCCTCTCCTCTCTGTACTTCCCTCCTCATTGGTACTTTCCTTCTCCTAGAAAATGAAAGGCTTGCTTATTATATCCCCTATTTTTGTCCCTTTCTGACTCATTTTTCTTGTCACCGATAGAAAGGGTATCTAGTTGTTAGACAACTAGTGTGCGTAAAGTTATAATCTTTATTATTTCAGTGTATTTTATTCACTGACATTTTATAGCTACGACAAATCTAACGACTAGGATAATACTAGAAGATAATTTGTTGTTATTTTTGTTGCACCACATTCCATAAAACCCTACAACACATCTACCCCAGTTTTTATGGAGGATTGAGTTTCCAACCAAAAGTCAGTAAAACTTGTTTGGAAAACTCTTCTTTCTTTGTCTCGAGGATGCCAACTTGACAATATATTCATTCTCCATAAAAGAAAATCAAGACATGATGTTAGCAACCTATAAGTTTCTCTTATTGTGTTTGAGGTCATGCTTGTCCTAGAAAAAGGAATGCAGAGACCGAGAAGGTTTAAAGACTTCTCAAAAATAGAAACGTCTACAAATAAATAAGTAATCATTAAATAAAATTTCTTCGATTAGGAGAGAGAAGAACATAATAGTTGTAAAGATAATGAAAAAAAGAATTATGTTTTAACAATACTCATGCAATAAAACAAAAGTCATAAATAAATAGAAATGTAATAGGCATAGAAATAATGAAAATAATCAAAATAATTACAAGAAATGTAATAGACATTCATAAATAAATTAATAATTACAATAAACATAAAATAAGAAAAGTATTCAAAAAGATTAAAATTGCACTCATAAACAAATAAAGAATACAAGAATACAATTTTTATAAATACCAAAAAATACTTCTAAATAAACAAAAATACAATACACGTAAATAATACAAAGTATTAAAAATAAGTATTATTTATCATGAGTATAAATACTTGATCAAAATAATATAAAATGAATAAAAATATTATCGTCTGTACATTCAACAAATTTTCATTTATCATCTCCAATCATTTATCTTTTTCACCTTCTTAGTTAAAAGATAGTAGTAATAACTATTTTCTTCCTCTCCCTCCCACCTCCCTTATTCTTTTCTTATTTCCGTTAATAGTGGGGGTAGCAAACATTGTGTCCGTATACATGGGGAGGGTTGTCATATGTGTTTTCAAATCTCTGACATAAAAAATATACCGGAAATGCTTCTAAATTTAATGCATCCGTTTTGCTGAAAAGTATCTTATTTGAACGATCAGGGTTCCTAACAAAACAAATGAACTCATCGACAGTGCATCTTTTTGCCTTCCAATATACTCTGGCTTTAGGCATTGGTGTCTTGTCAGAAGTCCCAATTCCCGAACCCAGGGTTTCTACGATCTGTTCAGCTTTTTTTTTTCTTCTTTTGCCTGCCACTTTTGCTTGGCTTGTTCACTTCCGACCTTGGCTTCTTTTGAAGAGTAATTCTAGCCGTAACCGGCTGCCCACCCGAACACCCACCCGGTTGGGGCTGCTGCAAAGTCCAATGTGGATCAGCTTTATTTATTTTTAAATAGGAGGGAAGTAGAAACAAAGTTTTTTCTTTTTTTGAAAAAGGTAATGTTATATATTAAAAACACATAAGCAAGCAAAACCTGCTTATGTGAAAGCACCTACAAAAGTTTGAAACAGTAACGGAATGAAAAAAGAAAGGGAAATAAAGCTGATGCGAGTAGTGTTTTGCTAACGAGGGGGAGGCACCCCTTAAACAAGCCCCTTGGAGTTTAAAATTTTTTCATCTAGAGAGAATGCAGATGAAGCTGAAGCTTCCCTTGATCCCGAAAGACAAGTCACAATTGTTGCTGTACTAAGCTGACACCTGTCTCATCATCCACCATAGCTTTTAGGTCACAAAGAAAAACAGCTTCTGAATCACCTTCCTCCGAGTCATCCTGCCTCTCATCTGCTAGTTTACCTGCAGTTTTGTAAGGATGTGAAGATCGACATCTATTTGAGTTATAATATTTTTTGTCAAATTTTTCTTGTTGTTGAAAATTCTATTATTTCTTTCTATCCAAAGATTCCAGTAGATTGTGGTGAAAAGATCGCTGCTCTTGTATTTCTTATAAAGTCTTAATGGTGTTGTTTGGATGGGGAAAGTGGCTTCCTGGAGATCAGGAAGGCAGTTTCTCATGAAGTGTGAAAAGATAGTTTGAGAAAAAGAGCATTTAAAGAAGATGTGGCTGACTGAGTCACTATTTTTTTCACAAAGAGCACATCTAAACGGGCCTATGAAGCCTTTTTTTGTGATGTTTTCACCTGAAAGAAGTTTGTTATGTAAAAGAAGCCATAGGAAAGTTTTGTATTTTTGTGGCCATTTTTGCTTCCAAATATTTGATGTTGAAGGGGTGATACCTCTGTAAGAGAGAAAATTGTAAGCAAGTTTAACCGAATAATCTTTCCCCCATTTCCAGGTGATGGTATTTGAGGTGTTGTTTTCCATAGAACATGATAGATGTCTGAATTCATTTTGACTTACCTGGGATAGGATACATATTTTGAAGGAATTTGATCTATGACTGGTGATTAGCGAGAGAGCTTTATCAATCCTTAGGTTGAGGAGATTATTTGGAATAGACCAGGAAGGTTTGAGATTTGAGACAGAGTTGTTTTCATACCATGGATCAAACCAGAAGGATATAATTTTGTGTGAATGAGGAGGAGTGTTTAAGATTTGTGAAATCGTCTGGATATTTTTATTGATGAATTTCCAAAGCGGGGAGGCTGATTTCAGATGGATTTGGTGCCATGGAGGTGAGTTTTGATAATATTTGTGATTGATGAGATTTGTCCAGATTTTCTTTTTGTTTTGAATTAGGCTGTCAATAATTTTGGCAATAAGGCAGAGCGAGTGCGTTTCAATATTGATAATGCCCCAACCTCCTTGATCTAGAGGAGCAGAACTTATTTTCCAATTAACTAGATGGTAATGTTTCCCTGGTTTGTCATGTTTGTGGAAGTTTTTCCAAAGGAAATTTCTCCGTATTTTATCTAGAATGGACTTTGTTTTAGAGGGTAAGGGAATGCAGCTCAAGTAGTGGGTAGTTATTGGTGTGATGACACTGTTAAGTAGGGTGAGCCTACTTGAGAGGCTGAGGAAGTTGTTTGCCCAGTTTGTGAGTTTAGAGTTTATTTTTGAAATTATGGGATTCCAAATAGCATTTGTGATGTTCAAAGGGGTGATGGGGAGACCCAGATATTTGATTGGGAATTCTTCAGTCTTGCATTTTAGGAAGTTTTTGAGGTGCTCCAAAGAAGGTTGATTAATGTTTACCCCAAAAATGGAAGATTTTTGAATATTTACTTTAAGCCCAGAGATATATGAGAAGATACCTATGATCCTAAAGATGTTTAGAACTGAGGAATCTTCTGGGGAGGAGAATATGATGGTGTCATCAGCAAATTGAATGATGTTTTCCTTGCAGGCTTCGGGAGTGGAGATAAGTCCATTATGTTTTCCCATATGAATCATGCGAGAGAGAATAGTGGTTAAGATGATGAAGAGGTAAGGTGAGAGAGGGTCCCCTTGCCTAAGTCCATTAGAATTATGGAAATAACCAAAAGGAACACCATTGATGATAGTGGAGAAGTGATTTGTTGATATACAAGCGTGGATCCAAGAAATCCATCTGTCAGGAAAATCGAAGCCCTTAAGGGTTTTTAACAAGCATTGCCAGTTTACAAAGTCAAAGACTTTTTCAAAGTCCAGCTTGATGGCTAGAAGAGGGGATTTATTTTTGTGGCAAAGGTGAATCATTTCATTAACCATTAAAAAGGCATCTTGTATGCTTCTGTTTTTTAGGAAGGCAGATTGGTTAAGAGGGATGATATCATCCATGAGAGGTTTGATCCTGTTAGCTAACATTTTTGCGATGATTTTGTATGAGGTATTTATGAGGCTGATAGGTCGGAATTGAGAGATGATTTCGAGTTGACTATTTTTTTTGATCAAGGTGATGAAAGTTTTATTAATGTATTTGATGATGTTTTGTGGGTTTGAGCTGGCGTGGAAGGCAGATAAAAAGGCAAGGAAATCGTGTTTATAATGGTTCCAGTTTGCCAAATAGAATTCCACATTTAGACCATCAGGTCCAGGGGATTTATTTTTCCGAGGTCAGAGATAGCAGATTGTAATTCTTCAAGGGAGAAGGGATTGATGAGATCTTGAGGGTTTTTTATTTTCTTTTGACAAATGGTGTTCCATTGAAGGTTGTTGAGACAAATAGGGTTGTGGTTATTATTAAAGATTTTTTTGAAATGATTTTTATATGTGTTATGATGGATTGTTTATGCGATGTGAGTCTGCCATTTATCATTAGATGGGTTATGGCATTATTTCTAAAGTTTTGGTTACAAATTTTGTGGAAAAATTTTGTATTTTTGTCTCCTTCTTTAGCCTAAGAGATCTTAGCTCTTTGTCTCCATCTTATGTCAATGCAGTTGTTTATGTGGTCAAGATCAGCTTTTATTAAAAGGACAAGAGCAGGATCGGCAGACGGGTCTTTATCAACAAAGAGTAGCTGGTCTTCAAGATTTTTTTGAAGTTCAGATAAGGTCGAAGGGTTTTGAAGTTTCCATTGTTTTATGTGAGTTTTGATATGTTTTGTGTTGTTTAGGATATGAAGTCCAATGTTTGTTGTTTGTGGGTTAGCAAGCGTCTAAGATTCAAGGCAGGATCTGGAGAAGTTATCCATGGAGAGCTAGCTGTTTTCAAATTTGAAGGGGCGAGAGCCCCAAGAGCTAGAAGCAGATTCAAGAATTAAAGGGAAGTGGTCAGAAATGGTTCTATGGGAGATATAGACAGATGAGAGAGGGTGCTTGTCTTCCCAAAGATTTGAACAAATGAAATGATCAAGTCTAGCAAAAGACTGGTTTCTTGACCATGTGTATAGGGCATTTGAGGGTAAAATGTCAATTAGAGAGTGGTTTGTTAGCATCTGACAGAATTTTTTATCAGCCGCTGACATCGATAAGGAAGAGGGATTTGAATTGTGCCTATCTGAGATCTGGGTGATAAGATTAAAATCACCACCAAGAACCCAGGGAGACAAGTGATAATTTGTAATAAGGTAGTTTAGTTCCTCAAGGAAAAGGGATTTATTGTACCCTGGTTCCCCATAGATACCAGTGAAAGACCATAGATAACCATCAGAGAGATTTTTAAAATCAATTGTTATGGAGAAGTTTAGGATGGAGGAGTTTTGTGAGATTAGAGCCTGGTTATTAAAGCCAACAATGATACCACCTTTGAAGCCCTTAGGAGGTAGTTGAATCTAATTTGTGATTCTATTTCCACCGATAGTTTTGAGGGCAAAAGGTGTAAGAAAGGTTTTATTTTCTTGGATGGTAATGATATCTATATTATTTTTATAGATGTGAGAGCGTATTTTTTTTCTTCTTTGAAGATTTGCAGCACCACAAATATTCCAAGATGAAATTTTCATGGCGGAGGAAAAAGAAAAGGCAAAAACAGATAAACACAGAAAAAAGTGCTAGCCGGTTAACACCTTTTTTTCGTCCATCCCATGAAAGATTCAAGATTGTTAAGAACATTTTGTGCATCATCGTCATCTTCAAGATGAAATCCTATCTTGTTTGCAAAAGATATGAAACTTTTTATATTTGACCAAGAAGCTAGATCTTCTATTGTATCAAAATCTTTGTTTTTTTTTTTTTTTTATGAGAAGGAGTTATAGATAATGAAGATGCAGAGGAAACATTACTGAAAGAGCAAGGAGAGGAGTTACCTTTCTTTGATCTATTGATGATGCTGGAGCCTTTGGAGTCAATTTGATTTGGTTGCAAGATCTTTTGAAGGAAGTAGAAACAAAGTAAAAATTTGTATTGATCATAACTTTCAAGCCACAATGAATTTTTTAATGAAACAAAAAGCACCAGATTCGTAATAAAAAATAATTTTCAATAAGACCAATGTTGACATATTTTGAAAAAAATAATAATATGAGAAAATAAGGATGAGAGAAGTAGAAGAGAGAGAAAATGTTTTTGTCTATAACTTTCACTCTGGAGCATATTTTTTAATGAAATAAATTGTATTAGAATCCTTGTAAAAAATACTTTCCAACAAGACTAGTGTTGACATACTTTAAAATAATGATAATATGAGAAAAATATAGTATCCGTATTTTAGGATACCATACACATGCTTTGGGTATAGACGTACAATACTTGTGAGTATAGTACATCACATTCGTGTTTCTCCCAAATCATATACAATATTTACTTGTTCATATATGGATTCGATTGAACTAACATTAGCAATGAGTTTAGTACTGTACTTTTGAATGAATAAGAACAAGGATTAGTTGTTCTTAAACATAGGTGAAAGTATTGCAGTTTAGTAAAATGTGTATGTTTTTAATGAAATGTGAATTAGTTTATATAGGAACGGTAAGTGATTATTGACAATCTTTTATACATGATATGTCTCGTACTGTACCAACAAGATCATCAAATCATGTATTGTTGTTATGTCTCGTACGGTACCTCTAATACTGTACGTCTAATACAATACTGTGTATTATAAAATGTGGTTGTTAGTACAGTACTTCTTGTACTAACAAGATCATCAAATCATGTATTGTTCTTGTGTCTCGTATGGTACCTCTAGTACTGTACGTCTAATATTATACTTTGTATTACAAAATGTGGTTGTTAGTACTGTACTTCTAGTAACAACAAGATCATCAAATCATGTATTGTTGGTATGTCTCGTACAATACCTCTAGTACTGTACGTCTAGTACTATACTTTGTATTACAAAATGTGGCTGTTAGTACTATACTTCTTGTACCAACAAGATCATCAAATCATTACTGTATGTCTCGTACTGTACATCTAGTGCTGTACGTCTAGTACTATACTTTGTATTATAAAATGTGGCTGTTAGTACTGTACTTCTTGTACCAACAAGATCATCAAATCATGCACTATATGTCTCATAAAGTACCTCTAGTACTGTACGTCTAGTACTATACTTTGTATTACAAAATGTGGCTGTTAGTACTGTACTTCTTGTACCAATAAGATCATCAAATCATGTATTGTTATTTTATCTCGTACAATACCTCTAGTATTGTACGTCTAATACTATACTTTGTATTACAAAATGTGGCCGTTAGTACTATACTTCTAGTAACAATAAGATCATCAAATTATATATTGTTGTTGTGTCTCGTACGGTACCTTGAGTATCCTTGTATATGATTATTGTCAAACGTTACATTTGAATGTATGCAAAAATTATTATAAATGATAACATGTACGGTACTTATGGATTTATGACATAATATGGAATATGAAGAAATAAAGAGGCAATAAGTATTGTACCTGAATGGTCAATCTGAGTACAGTATATAAAAACGTATTGTACTTTTGTATACTTCTCTCCTCTCTTAATATACTTCTAATATTATTTTTTCCAAAGTATGTCAACATTGGTCTTGATATAAAGTATTTTTCATTAGGAATCTGATGTATTTTATTTCGAAAATAAATTCATTTAGAATTGATAGTTATGAGCAAAGCAAAATCGGTTTCTCTCTGTTCTTTTTATTTTCTTTTTAACTTTCCAACAACACTTAGATGTTTGGAAAAGATCCTAGTAGTTGGGTTATAATTCTGGAGCTTTTGATTATGTTGTACATAGGATGATGCCTACATGTGGATGAAGGTAAGATAAGGTTTTCCCTAGAAGTATGAGTACAGTTTACTTTCGAGGACGAAAGTTCTTTTAAGATGTATATGATGTGATAGACTCGATTTTCTAGCTTAATTCTGAGGACAAAATATCTTTTAAGGTGTGTAGGATGTGATGGAGTGGATTTTTAAAATTTATAAATCTCCAATAACATATTAGAATCCATATCTTGAGTTATAATGAGAGTTCCAAGTGTTTTAGTAAAGTGGAAATGTTGAATGAGATTTATATAATGATTAAGATCTCTCTTTATATGCCTTCTTGAGGAAATTAATTGGATGGTATAATAGTTGAGTTTTGTCACCAAAATTGAATAGAAGGTAGATCGATAGGTAGGGAAGCTATGGTTAAAATTTGGTGGCATTTGGATGCTCCTAGAGGGAGTTATTTAGGTTTGGAATTTGAGAAATAAGGTGCTTGATAGATGGTTAATAGAGCTAAGTTCAATAATCCAAGCCTAAGTTAGGATATGTCACGCGCCCCTTATTGGTGGGTGGACTGCGTGGAGGTTTTGTAGCCTTAGATCGGAAATCCAGTGGTTGGAACCTTTGTTTTGAGTCAGCCACGGATCTGCCTTGATGGGCGTTGATACTGACCTTTAGATGTGAAATCAAGGGCTCCTACTTCATCCCTAACCTTACGGTCAAAGCAAGGTGGGAGAACCGTTCTTCTCGTGACCTTCCCTCCCACTACTCTTCGTGATCGTGGAATGGGGGAAGTGGACGTCCGAGTGGTTCTCTTTATCGCATCGTGAGCTATCATATGAGCCACTACTTGTAGTGTGGGAGTGAGGAACGAGCGTGACCGGACACCCACTTCTTCCCCCATTCTCCATTAGGATATACAGACTAGAAGAGGGAGAAGATGGGAGGGAAAGGGTGGTCGGAATAGGTATCTAGATAGAGGAGAAGCAAATACGGGGCCATAGGTGAAGGAAGCAAGCTTTTGCAAGGGACTTTGTAATCTCCTTCATAGCTGACGACCTCAGTTAGCCGGCGATGATGTTGGGGATCGGTGGTGGTTACAGGGAGTCTTCCATCGCGATTGGGCCTCTCAGGAGAATTCCTTCTAGCCTTGCGATGCTTCTCAATGCAGCTTCTTGTCCCGAACATGAGATGAGGCGATATGCCTCTTTTGCTCCGCCTTGCCAGGAGCAGGCGCCGGCGAGCTCTAGGGCACCGGGGTTTGGAGCTGTGGACGTGAAGCCATGAAACCGTGGAGGTCTGGGAGGGGATCTCGGAGCTGTGCAAACTGTGGGGAGCTCGCGAAGAAGACCTGGAGTCAACAGATCACTCGTCGGAGCTGAGCATCACGGCGGAGCCCGCGCGAAACAGAGTTTTGCTGGGACTCAACGAGCGCGTGAGAAGAGAAGGGAGGAAAAGAGAGCCCGACCGGTTGAAAGAGACGTGAACCGGGTCTAAGCCGAGAAGGCCGGACCGACTCAGGCGATGAGAAACACCCGCACTGGGCCACGTGGCGGTGGCCGATTGGCCCAAAAAGGTATTTTCCACAATTATGTGTAGTTCTTCATTAAATCACAGAAATTAGCTCAAACATCAGAAAAATACAAACAAGGTACCGTTTTTCTCAGAAAAATGCGTAGAACAAGATGGAAGCATAATATCATGCTTTTGAAGCTTAAATATTAGTGATATCTTGATAGTAGTGAAATGCTTAATTGATGAATAATAAATGTCAAATGATGTTCTAAAATTGTGGAAAAATGCCAATAAGTCTATAATAATGCTTATAGTGCACCTGATGTCAGGGATGATGTTGATGTAGGAAATAATGTAATTTGCTTAATATGGCTAATTAGGGCTAATAACCCAAAATTAAATGTAGAAAATACATTAATGATTAATAAATGATGAAATTTACAGTGTAAGCTCATATCGGTATATGAAACCTCAGTTCTAATTATGAGATCATAATGATGAACAAAATCCATGTTATATGAAGATGAATCTTAATACATGTTATAAAACCCTAATGTCGGTTAATGATGTAACCTAAGGTTAATATGTGCATAAAAAGGATGTGGAACATAATGTTCAGGTAATGAACCATAATCTGGAATATGGCATCAGTAAAGATAATCCTAAGATAAGAATAGAGGTAAAAGTGGGTATATACTTAAGAGATAAGCTAAACCCTAATGAACACGACTAGGGTAAGATGAGATGTCGATGATGTGAACCTAATGATGGTACATATGGTCTTGTTTTGATCAGGTTTGACCAAGCTTATAGTTGACATCAGTGATATGTGTTTAGTATGATCTATCTCTTTGGAAGGTACGCAATTACCTCTTACTTGGCTTATTATACAATATGCTTGTACTATATGCATAATAAAATACTTGGCATATGATATTGGATGAAATGATTGTTCATGTATGATATCTTGCTTGATTTTCCATACTTATGGCTATGAACACTTGAAACATAATATATCTGTTCCATTATATGAAAGCACTATATCTCTTTGGTAAGCGTAGTGCTTAAGGGTGATCTATCTCTTTGGTAAGCGGATCACCATATGAAATGATCTATCTCTTTGGTAAGCGGATCATGAGGCCATAAAGCATCTATCCCATTGGTAGGCGGATGCATGAGTATATAATGGAAAATGTGCTTAAAATATGTGTTCTCTTTTGTTAATGAATATTCATGTGCAAGTATATGTTTTTCTTATATTCTTCTGTTACTGCCAAGTATATTAGTTTTATCTTATTGCCAAGATATGATGAGAGGTAAATAAAAGACACGTAGGCGTACTCAGTACAATATTCATGAAATATTGTGCTGACGTGTACCGCATGTAATCTTTTGTTTAGGTTGTGGTTATGCTCTTGAAGATCCAGGATAGTCGAGAGTTGTATAGCGAGCTTATGTGCAGGTGGACCTGTTGTCTTAAGATCCTATATGTCAACATTGGTCTTGATATAAAGTATTTTTCATTAGGAATCTGATGTATTTTATTTCGAAAATAAATTCATTTGGAATTGATAGTTATGAGCAAAGCAAAATCGGTTTTGTCTCTGTTCTTTTTATTTTCTTTTTAACTTTCCAACAACTTTTTACCACATCAGCGGTGCCCCATTCCTAATTACCGGGTAGGCTCTCGGAGATGTAGACATGTGCATATAGCCTTACTCTCTTTTGAATGCATCCTGCCACCTTCAAATTCGAAATTCAATCGAACCCTCTAAGCGTGCAGGTCTGGGCCTCATAAATCCTACTCATCCAACGTTCGACCTAGAAATGGCCCCTCGGGTCGCGCGTTCCTTCTTCAACTCCACTCCACATATCAAGTCAGCCGTGCGCAGAACACCAAACCCACACGGCAACTCCAACTGCATTGCGAGGTGCCGGTAAATAAACGCCTCCGGCATGGTTGGACGCCCGCACCCTCTAGTGGAGAAGCCAAATGTTCAAACGCGCAAGGCAGTCTCGACCAGGCAGCACCAATATCCTGTCCGCTGCAGTCAAGCAGGTAAGCTTCTTCTCCCAGACGTCGGACTTCAACATTTTCCTTAGTTCAGGTACATCAGTCTTCCTCCCTTAACTACAACCTCCGTTTCTACCAAGATCCGCAGTATCCGCAGTGGCCAGTCACTCTGTTTCTCCTTCAGACAGTGGCATTCCGGTCCCTCTGTCGTCTCATCAGCTCTGTTCCAGTTGGCCAGAGATGGATCTCAGGTTAGCCATGGATAAAAAAAACGGTAGCTATTTTAGCTGCTTCAAATATGGCAAAATGGAAGCTTTATATAATGCCTTTTGCTGAAACTTTATTTATTGCTTTTTTGCCTGAACATTTATTAATCAGCCTTTTGCCGCCACAGCAGATTCATGAAGCTTTCGACAAAGCATGTCGATTTCGTTTGTGCCGCTTTGGTGGTTTCAAAGTGGGGGATGGAAAGCAAGGAGGTGGTGCGACGGTGCTTCCTCAACTGCTGCCGTGTCTATAGGTTGGCTACATGCTGGTTTGACTGGTTCAAGGGGGTGTATATAAAGGTTCCGCTTCTAATTTCCAGATTAGCCCATGTGTATTATCTGGGATCTTCAAGACATCGATGATCAACTAACTGCACTTTACTACGTAATTGTAGGACAAAGGCTTCAGAATGATCATATTTGCTAATTAGCATCTATTATTCAGATCATTGCGTAGAATCTCTGTCTGGAAGCTGCCAAGTAACATAGCCGCCTTCCATTGACATCGTCTCTCTATCTTGAAAAGACAGCACCCCCTAAGAGGTTTAGTTGCTTATATTTTTTTCCTTTTCTTCTTACCATAGAGACCTCTATGCTTATATGCCTCATGCTGTTCCTATTTTCATTTTTCTTAAGTGGCAAAGGCAATGATCTATTTAGCTTGTCAATTTTGTTACATCTACACCTAGTAAGAATTTCAATAACGCCTATCGTCCAGAATACGTTACAGTTAGACTCTAATTGGTTAGTTGTAAGTGAAGTTATTACAGAATTCATTTTTTATAAATTGAAGTTAAGTTTCTAAAAATGAGTACCAATGATTGGTTTACAATTTACTTTTCTTTTTAGGTAAATGACATTCAAGCGAAATTGGTTTGTTTTAAATTACAACAAAAAGATCAAATAATAAATTATAAATAAAATAACAAACAAAACAGCCTTATATAAAAAATATACAGAAATAAATAAAACATAATAAGTTCACAATCATATAAATTGTCCTTTTACCTTTGTGTATGAAACAATGATGTCGTATGCTAATTTGAATGATAAATATAATTAAACTATTGTATGAAATAGTTTCTCTTCCTTTGTCACATAAAATTTGAAAACGAAATAAATAACTAAAACATAGAGAAGCCATGTCCGTAGTTATAGAGTAACGCTACACTCATCCGTTCCTATCGGGAATTGCTTCTCCTATGCAAAACAACAGCCTACTATCTCCACAATGAATGAGAATAGTTAAGAGGAGAGAGAAAAAAGAAAAAAAAGAGAGGAAAAAAAGGAACGTAAGTCTGTGTGGGCTATCACTGTAGTAAACGTGGAGGACTCTCTCCTATTGTCTCCACTAATTTTTAAAAAAAGAGAAATACAACTCGTTAAATTTGAAGTAAGAGAAAATTATCTTATTGATAATTTTCTCTCTTCAATAAATTTTCTAATAAAGTAACATATTTTTTTTAATAAAAAATACTTCCAAACAAGATTAATGTTAATGTACTTTGGAAAAAAAATATCAGACAGAGAGGAAATAAATATACATTAGTATTGTATGAGAAAATAGATACGTACACATGTACTGTATGAGAGAAGAAATGAAGCAAAAGTACACATTTATACTGTACGAGAAACAAACACGTACAATATGAGACATATATTACAAGAGAGGAAAAGAAATATGACATAGAAAAGAAAGAAAACACATGTTAGTACCGTACAAGAACAAATACATAAAGTACGAGACGTACGGTACGATAGAAAAAAAGTAGGACATTGAGAAGAGAAGTGCACATTAGTAATGTATGAAAACAAATAAGTATAATTTTGTAAGGCGTACATTATGAAGACTAAAAGAAGTAGGACATAGTGAAGAGAGAAGTACACGCTAGTGTTATATCGGAAATAAATATATACAATATGAGACATAAAGTATGAGATAGGAAAATAAATAGGACATATAGAAGAGTTCTCTCTACGAGAAATACGGTATGAGAGAGAAAAAGAAGTAAGACGTAGAGAAGAGAAAAATATACATAAGTACTGTACAATAAACAAATATGTACAGGTTTTATGAGACATACGATACGAGAGAGGAAAAGAAATAGGACATATAGATAAAAGATATACACATTTTTTTAAAGAAGTCAGGAAGCTATTTATTCATCTTGCCTTCCCCTTATAAGCAAACTCAGAAAAGAGAAATACACATTACTACTATACGAGAAACAAATACATACAACTTTTACGTCACGTCAGAGGAAAAGAAGTAGGACATAGAGAAGAGAAATAAATATGTACACATTAATATTATATCAGAAACAAATATGTATAGTACAAGAGGTACATTATGTGTGTATAGCACGAAAGATGAGAAATGTATATAAATATATTTCTTATATTATGATTTCTCTAAAGTATGTCAATATTAGTCTTGTTAGAAAGTATTTTCTATAAGAAGTCTATTGGTTTTTATTTTGGACAAAAATTTATTGTGGATTGAGAGTTATGAGTAAAATAATTTTCTCTCTTCTTTTTTCCAATCCTTCTCATAGTATTATTTTTCCAAAATATATAAATATTAATTTTGTCTTAAGATATTTTTTGTAAGGAATGTAATGCTTTTTATTTTGTCCAAAAATTCTTTGTAAATTAAAAGTTATGAATAAAAGAATATTGTTTTTTTCTTCTTTATCTTGTTTACTTGCCTGCTCATTATTGGACAAGTGTACAACAATACCTAGTCATGAGACCCGGGTTGGCAGGGGGTGGGTTGTATACGTTGTCAACAATTATTCTAATTATATGACAATATAATAATAAATTTGACACAAAAAGCATCGCACAACACACAAAGACACCAGTATTGTATTTTACAAACATTATTGGCTGTGTGCGGTCCAAATTCCCAACCATCAGGTTACCCAAATTCCTGACAGTTGCACTTTTTTCTCCTGCGGTCCCCAACGAGTGTATGTTTTGACTGTTTGCTCCTTTTTCCTTCTTCAATCTAGCTTGCCGATGTTTCGTCTAATCTGGGAAAAGGATATGTGGACGACAATCCAGGCAATAAACCGGACGACCGGTTGTCCGTTAGTGTCCACATGCTCAAAGCGCAACGTTAAATTGATGTGCACTCTGCCTGAGTTATCACGTGTTGGTTGTTGTGAGTGAGAAAGAATGACGGGGAGAGCGGGTGGAGAGAGGGTGTCAGGAGAGAAAACAAAAGGAAAGAAATGAATGACTGGAAAAATAAAAAAGAGAAGGGAGAGAAATTTAATTTGCTCATAACTTTCAATTGATAATGATTTTTTTGACAAAATAAAAATATTAGATTCATCATCATCATCATCATCATCATCATCATCATCAACAACAACAACAATAATAACTAAGCCTCAATCCCAATTATGTTGGGGTCGGCTACATGGATCCTTCTTTTCCATTCAGCTCTATCATGGGTCATATTCTGATTTAGATGCAGAGATTCAAAATCTATCTCTATAAACTATTCCCATGTTAATTTATGCCTTCCTCTTCTTCTATTAATTGTGTTTGCCTCAATAGTATTGTTTCGTATAGGCACATTAGTCGGTCTGCGTTGCGCATGTCCATACCAGCTGAGTCGACTCTCGCACAACTTGTCCCCAATGCTCGCCACCCCATTTTATTCATGATATAGTCATTTCTCAAGTGATCTTTTCTTGTCTTCTCACACATCCATCTCAACATACGCATTTCAGCCACGTTCATCTTGTTGAGTCATAGTTTCTTCACCGCCCAACACTCACTCCCGTAGAGCATGGCTGGCCATATAAAATTTTTATAAAAACTTTTTTTTAGTCTGAGAGGGATCTTCCGATCACATAATACTCTAGTTGCACTCCATTTCAACCATCCTACAATGATTCTATGAAAAATGTCATTTTGGACATTGCCCTATGTTTGAATGATAGAACCCAAGTAACAAAATTTATCACATTTTGGTATATCTACTCCGTCCAACTTGGCTCCACCATTCACACTACGAAATTGGCTAAAATTATAATGCATATACTCAGTTTTGCTACTACTAATCATCAATCTATTTGATTCCAGTGCTTTTCTCCAAAGTTCAACTTTATCATTCAAACCATCTTTAGTTTCATCAATCAATACAATATCATCAGCAAAAAACAACCAAGGAACATCATCCTGAATATTCTTTGTCAACTCATCCATAATAAGAACGAACAGATATGAGATGAGTGTAGATCCTTGGTGTACCCCAACTGTGATGGGAAATGTTAGTGTCTCATATCGAGGAGTCTTCACGCTTGCAGTAGAGCTACCATTCATGTCTTTAATCAAGTCCAATTGTACAAAAATACTTTAAAATAAAATCAATGTTCAGATACTTTTGAAAAATGAATAAATAATACTAGTCTCTCCTATTTCTCATATTTTTACTTAAAAAAAGAAAAGAGAGACAAATTTATACATTATCTCCGGTCTGACTATATGTTATTTGTAGTCCAATTGTACGATATCTCAGATCCAAATTATATGTTACCTCAAGTCTAATTGTATATTAATTCCAGTCCAACCATATGTTATCTTCAGTTTAAATATACGATATCCTTGGCCCAACTATATGTTATCTCCAGTTCAATTGTATGTTATCTTTGGTCAAATTACACGTTTATCTCTGGTCTAACTATATGTTACATGGTCTAAACATGGTATTCATGGGCTAACATGTTATAACATAGGATAACATTGGCTACAAAAATTATAAATTCCTAAGAAAAATACTTTATAATAAGATCAACGTTAGAGGGAATAGTTGCAGGAGAGAGAAAAAAGAACAACTTATTATTACTAATATCTTTCATACCAAAATTAAATTTTTGACGAAATAAAAATCACTGGGCTCGTTGCAAAAATACTTTAAAACATAGTTTTGATGTTATCTTATGTCAAAATTTTTGTTAATCATGCTATTCACGTTATACAAATATTTTTTACATTACAAATATTATTCAATATTATTTATACTATACATGTTATCCATGTGTTTTTGCTAATATTTTTCAAACTGTATAATTTTTTTTGAAGAAATAAAACCATTACATTTTTTTATAAATAATACTTTTTCAATAAGACCAATATTAACATACTTTTGATAAAAAAATCACACTACTTCTCTCCTATTCTAGGAAAGAAAAAAAATATGTTAATTTTGCTAATATCATTCAAATTGTAACCAATTTTTAGATGAAATAAATACTATACATTTCTTATAAAAATGTTTTAAAACATGACCAACGATAGAGAGAGTGGTTGTAGGAAAGAAAAATAATAATTTATTACTGTTTAATATCTTTCATATTGAAATAATTTTTTTGACAAAATACAAATAATTGTCTTCACTATAAATATACTTTATAACATAGTTTTGATGTTATCCCATGTCAAATTTCATATTAATCATGTTGTCCACGTTATAAAAATAAATTTTACGTCACAAATATTATACAATGTTATTTATTTTATCCATGTTATCAATGTTATCATGTCCATGTTATTCATGTTATCTATGCTATTCTATGTTATTCATGTTATTTGATGTTATACATGTTACCCATGTTATTCATATTATCTATGTTATTCCATATTATTCATGTTATTTCATGTTATACATGTTAGCCATGTTATTTATGTTATTCCATGCTATCCATGTTACCCATGTTATTCCATGCTATCCATATTATCTATGTTATCTCATGCTAATCTATTTAAACCATGTGCTATAACATGAATAACATGTCACAACATGTCATTTCATTTATTATACTTATTTCATAAACAACAATTCATTATTAAAATAATCAACATTAGTCTTATTTTAAAGTACTTTTTATTATAACTCGATACTTTTTATTTCATTAAAAAATTCATTACGATTTGAGAGTCATACACAATATAAATTTCTTTCTCCTCCTTTTTGATTTTTTTATAATCACATTATCTCTTATTTTTTAGATTGTACTTTTTATTTTTTCAAAATTTATCGAACATGATCTTGTTGGAAAATATTTTTATAAGGAGTACATCGATGTTTGTTTTATCAAAAAATTCATAATCGTTTAAGAGTTATTGATAAAAATGTATTCTCCTTTTTTCTCTCTCCTATAACCACTTTCTCTCTCCGGTCCCCTCTCTCCACTCCCCATCCCTCCCTCTCTCCCTCTCTTCCTCTCACCTTACAAAAGTAGCACACGTTTTCTACCAGCCGATACTCTTGGATAGTGTGCAACGTGAGTTGGACAATGTGCGTTGTGTAGTGTTAGCCTGCATTTGGCATAGGACTGGGATTCGGGAATCTGGACTGGGTTAGTCGGGGTTAGTCTGGATTTCGATGCTGGGGTAATCAGGATGCAGTCTGATTTTGTTTGGCAACGCAGTCTGATTCTGGTCAGCTGGTCTGATTTGAGTCTGTATGCAGTCTGAATCTGTTTGGCTACCAGTCTGATTCCGTTTGGCAACCTAGTTAGGATCTGCTTATTCTGTCCTGTTCTTGCAGAATGGTTTGAATAAGTACGCAGAATGTGTATTTGTGATGGCACTTCAACCTAAGTTCAAAATATATTAAAAACTTATTTTATTTGTATTGTATGGGTGTTATTTTTGTATATTTAGAAAAGTGCAAATAAGATAAAATTATGCTAATTTTGACGTGGTGATTAAAAAATAATTAAATGCTACTGTTGTCTTGAATGACATTTGCATGTGGTATATATGTAATGTTGAACATACTCGACACAGTAATTATCAGGCAACATGAAATATTTAATTGGCCTAATATATTTTGTTCATAACATAAACAAATAACATTATTGTTACTAACAACAAATGATAATACTGATACTGTCGTCATTAGTTAAACTTAAACTGTCACTAATAAAAAAATATTTGTTTACGGGAAAATTACGTCATGAACATACATGGGAGACAGACAAAAAAGGAGACGCATGCCCTGGACGTAGACATAGACAACCAAACACATGCTAAGATTTTGACTAGCCACTGTGGTGGACATTGTTTGATGTGGATGTTGATTTATATTGCTCGCAGGTAGGCCTGTCCCAGTCGGCCGACATTAGGGCCTCATCGTACTCGTCCCATGACACTGAGCATGGTTCCTGCACCGACTGCTTGGGTTGTTGTTTGATGTCATCTTTTGGCCAATCAAACAACAACGGCAAATGAGGAACATGCTGACTGACCCGACCCTTGACTTTTTCATCGGTCCCTATTATGCCCTCCTCCTTTGTGTGATTGCATCATGGTTTTTTGCATACAAGGTTATCTTCAACATATTTTCGAATTTTTGCCAGAGACATCAACATTTTTTCAAATTTTGCCCTTGCCCTTGCCTTTTCACGTGATGTCGACATCTAAATTTAATAAAAACAAAGGTATGAACAAATAACAGAAATCGTAAAGTAACTGTGCCAACAAGTTTTACAAATAAATAATGCAACCTAACTTAGCTGATACTAAGTTTGAAGGGGATGCAATTTTTGTAAACATAATAATGAAGTAGGAAATTTGATCACATAAGGTAGCAACATAATATTGTAACACATAAGTACAACATGTAAAATGGTCTGACGCAACGATAAACAACTACAGCATTTAGCACATATGTTACAAGTTCATTTGTTTAGTTCAATCGTCAGTGCCAAAAAAAATCCCTGGTGGGTAAGTGCGATGCGTCGTCAAAAAGTTGCGTTCAATGCCTTGTTGCGCGGTCAATGTGGGGGGAGGCAATAAATCTCCCAATATGAACATATTGTCTCTTACAAACTCTCTCTTGATGTATTGCCATCGCATTTGCAACTCAGGCAATGAAATGTAAGGGCCTCCTGTTATGTATAGGAACTGGTGCCATGCCTCCATCCAAGCCTGTATAGAGTATACTCCATTTACACATCTACCCACGTGATATTGGGTTCTCATCAAACCCCTGAGAACCATATCAAGCTCGGTAGAGCAGATAAAAGACGGTGTCGGCGGTTGGGTAGCCATATAACAAATTCTCTAAGTAATATATTTGACCAAAAGTAAGGGTGTATATCACAATTAATTGTATTATTTGGTTTGAGCTAACGTTAAGCTAAATTTCAATTAATAACATACATCATTAATAAAACATTCATCAACATGAAGAAAAATTTAATAACACTTAAAATGTAATACGACGTTTTTAAAAGTGCCTAAATTAAACAAGTGTATGATGTTCATAACATCCATTGATAGTCATTCTACATAGAGAAGACAAAATGTATTTGCCATTCAGCGTTATGGACTCATTTGAGGTGAAGGGATGTCCAGAAGCAGATGACAATCTTCCTCCAGATTGGCAACGTTGCGTTCTAAAACCTCATGCTCATACTTTTTGTTAGTGTACAATTCATCGTAGTTGTGATGAATTTCAACGAAGTCCTACATGTTCATCGCCTGACCCCACACTGACTTGCACTCAACGGTTAGTAACATAATCTCCGCTTTCAATGAATCAATTGTTGGGGGAAGATCAACTGCCCAATGGAAGTATCTACATCGGTCTTTTCCCTAAAATGTAGTACGAAGTTCAAGTTAATGGCAAAGAATGCTGAGCCTCGACAAGGGCAGTCTATTATTTATTGATGTACTATCACACCTAACGAGTAGGGCATATGTAATACATTTCTCTCGGCCTTTGACTCAGAATGACAAAGTTATTTAGCCCTACATCCTCTGTGTTAAGCCGTAAGGCTGCATTTAGCCCACAATCACACCTCGGAACCTCAGATGGAGTCATCGACATCTAATAAAACAAAAATGACAATTAATAGAAAAATGTTGGGTTCATGAATGTCGGGTTCATGACATAGTTTTCAAAGATAATATGAAGGCCATTTGTTTAGGAGTAGCTAATTGTTGCAACAGATAAGTGCAGTTCATTTGGACATATCATAATACAGTATATCTATGACGTATTGTATCCATCTTCTGTTGAAGAGTCATTATCGCTCGTTATTTGAAGTCGGTGGCGAAGATATCAGCACCTCTCCCGCATACTTGAAATTTCTTATTGTAACCTATCCGTGTCTGCTCTTGTTGGACAGACAAAGGCACAATGTTCTGACCAGAACTTGCATTCACTACGTGCATATGCGAGCTGTGATACCATTGCATCCCTAATTGCAGTCAGTGTAGCCACTGTAGGTGGTACTTGCTGCGCCGACAACCTCATATGGCATCTGGTTGGTACAAGACCCCTACCACATGTAAAATATGGCCTGTGGGGATTGTTGTCTTCAAACCGTCCATTTGTCGCATCTGTGGCATCCATGTACACTCGTACGGTGCACTGCAGACCACATGGGCTCGACGGCATGTCATTGTCCATTTCTAGACAGAAAACCTAATGAGACATAATTTCACATTGTTTATAAGTAGGCAAAATTGTAGTGAACAATACAGTTTGAGAACAAAAGTTGGCCGTTAAGTTACAAAAAAAGGGAGTAAGTGAAACATGTTGTAGAACATGTTTCAATGTCTGCAAGTTAGAAAACAAATGTATAAATCACTGATTTGCCCACATAGAATTGGCAACAGTTTTGCGCAAAACATCTCCCTATCTAGCATCGGCCTGGCTTGTTTGTTGGAGAGAACTCAATTCGTTCAAGATTTCAGTGGTAGTATGAGGCTCATCCAAGTTTTCGTCCATCATAGGATCACCATCATTTTGGCGTCGGATAAAATTGTGAACGATACAACAAGCCATTACAATATGAGACTGAGACTGCACGGGAAAAGTTGCTCTTTTACGAAAGTAGGAAAACCTCTTCTTCAACACACCAAAGGCTCACTCGACAACGTTACGTAGTTGAGCATGTCGATGGTTGAACATTTCCTTTTTGCTTGTGTATGAGCCTCTGTTACCCCGATACTCTGCTATATGGTAAGCAACGTTTCGATATGGTGCAAGAAATTGGTTGGTGTTGGCGTACCTTGCATCAGCAAGATAGTACTTCCCAGCGGGTACTTTGAACCCACATGTGGTTGTAGCTGCGTGAAGTACCCTTTGGTCAGCAGCAGATCCCTCCCAACCAGTCATGATATATGTAAACTCCATTGAGAAGTCTACTACATCCATGGCATTCATGGAAACATTCCCTTTCCTATTCCTATATTGGTTCTACTTTTCGCACTTAACCAAAATGGGGATGTGTGTCCCGTCAATTTCCCCAATGGCATCCTAAGACAAGTATATAAGAAATACACAAGTAAATACCAAACTCAACGATGACGATAGTGGTTATATTAACAATGGAATGGACAATGGTCAACTAAGTGATGGTCATATCTTGAAGTAAGGGTAAAATCTTGAACTCTCAGCGATGCGGCGGTGCAAAGTTGTGGATGCAATTGGCATGACAATATATTCGTTGCACAAATCACACATTGCATCCAACACCTCGTTAAACTTTCTACTTATGGTCTCACCACTGTGAATGTAGTCCTCAGTAAGAACACGGTTGGTATTGCCATGGCCAACCATTTGAAGGAAGTAGAAAATTGCCTCCACTGATGACACACCTCTGGTACTTTTCAACAAACCTCGGTGCTCAAGTTTGTCAACAAAGGCTAAAACCGTGTTGGGTAGCATACGGTACAGATCGTACACCCTCCTTTCATGGCCGATTATTATTTCTAAAACCTTTTGATGGCCGCTCCTAATACTAACCGATCTCGGTATTGGTTGGTGTGTGGTTGCGACGTTTGAATTTTGCATGATATTGTGGGAAATTTGGTCAGCTATTTGGTAGGATATTGCGTTAGCAATGTCATTATCCAGACCAGACATAAGATCCAGTAGTTGTAGAATCTCATCAGTTGTTTCATATGGATGAATACCGACCATCACGTCTATAATTAAAATCGATTATCCACACCAGGGAAATATTGAGATATTGCCGAAATGAAATTAGGGATATAGCGACAAAATAGCAAATACTGACCAAATAGCAAATAACAAGATAAACCATTACATAGTACCATAGTTCAGAGATTGTTCCCAACAGAATAAAATAGTACAACAACAACTTCTGATAAAGTTCATCAAATAAAAGGCATGATACTGATATACTTATTAAATTAGGCAACCTCAAACAGTACGGTGGAGATTGTGGCGTGAAGGGTGATTGTGATGCAGAAGTTGCAGAAGTTGTGTTCTTTATTTCCCACAAGTCTTGCAACCAAATGGTATTTTTTTGTGGGGTGTCCATAAGGCTTAGGTAAATGTTACGGTTAGCTGGATCTTTTATGGCGTGCACAAGAGTGGTAAAAACTGGGACAGGGCGTCAGGGTAGGTTGCATGAAAGTGGTGCAAAATGGTTTGGTATTCGTCTTTATCATTACACCTAGCAGCAATTCTGCTGCCCATCTCATGTACCTTGGAAAACACCTTTGTGAATTCGGACACAACATCATTAGAGATGACACAACTGTCCTGTGAGCTTGACACTCGCTTCCTACGTCTGATCGTGGTGGGAGTCCTTGCACCAACACCTTGGTTGTGTGATCTGCCATTGGTGTCCTCACTTTGCATCCCAGAATTAACCACATCTTCAGTGAAACCGGCTGGACCGGTTGGTTCTGGGATGACAAATGAATCAGATGCATCTAGGTCAACAACAACATCATCTTCAGATGCAACATCAGAAGGAGGTTGTCTATCGGTTGAAAAACATTGCATGATGGCCCCTAGCTATGTTCCTCCCCCCCATCAGCTCGACGTCATGGTAGTGGTAGAATGGTCTGTTGATCAATCTCGCTAGTTCCCTGTTTACCTAAAATAGGGGACAACTACTGATTAGGACAATAGTAACAAGTTTAATTTAATATATAATAGTCAGGGGAGTATATATTATTATACATACCGCAAGTGCCTCCCTCCACTCCGGGGTGTCAGACAATATTGGCTTGTGCCTGCTGTCATCCCATCCAACACCACTTTTATTGGTTACCAGTTTTATCTTTTCATAGTCTCTCCTGAGGTTCTTCCATCGAGTTTTTAACTGATCCAATGTACCCTCATTCCTCCCCATCCTGATATGCCAATCACGTAGCGTCTCCCTCCACACGTCCCTAGTAAATATTCCATCGACGCACCTACCCATGTCATATTGTCTCCTCAATGCCGCAACCAGAGCCTCATCCAACTCTTTCGACCATACAATACGGAACCTCAGGTCGGGTGCAGCCATAGTAGCAATGACACTGCGATATATCAATTTAGTGTGGGTGTTTAAACGAAATCGTTATACGAACCTAGTATGAGACTACGCAGTTGAAAGCAATAACTTGTATTGAAGCAGGCTAAGACAAGAACCATTACCCGGACCAGTCATAAGATCCAAAATGTGTACAACAAATTTTAAATTGTTGTTAAATTTGAAATAGTTGTAGCAAACGCATCATCAAATATGTTCATGATAGGAAAACTACATAAACAGCAAGCATTCAGCATGGCATTCACATTAAATGTGTTCGTATTGCTAATGAGATATACCTGGTAAGCCCAAGTGAAGGTTGAAGAGAGTTGCACGGCCAGCGACAGGGTCAGGGACGGTACATACAAGAAATTCAGAGGGAACACAGATTAGCCGAAATAGTGGTATTATTTGCAATATAATCAACAGAATACTAATGGGTGTACATTTTGGTCTACATGAAAAATAAAATCATTCATTCAAGCTAACATTAAAATCATTCATTCAAGCTAACATATATCACAAAGCATAATTGTTTCACAACAGAACTGGCATTTGAAGTATATATCCCTATATATCACAAAATTCCTATACTAACTGGTTAAAAATTACTAACCTCACAACACAACTGAATTTAAAGTATATATTCGTATACTAACTATATATCCCTATACTAACATATATCCCTACACTAACATATATCACAAAATTACCCATACTAACTATAATTTCAGGTGTATATATATTTTTATTATAAAGATGATCATGATTTTTTCTTAGAAATAGAGATGATACGATTCATGACACAACATCATAAATTTGACCCAAACTGCATGAATGAAGTCTGTGCAATTGACCACAAGTCCATCTTTCACAAAGTAAAATATTTACAGGTACAATTACAGCTAAGAATTATAAAATATTGATATATGTCTGCTATATCAATAGTGTGTACAATAGTAACATTGTAAAAATATTGACAAATGTCTGCTATATCAATAGTGTGTACAATAGTAACATTGTAAAAATATTGATATATGTCTGCTATATCAATAGTGTGTACAATAGTAACATTGTAAAAATATTGATATATGTCTGCTATATCAATCACATAAAAAAATTTGAGCTTAAGATGATGTGTGTACAATAGTAACATTGTATAGTAACATTATTCATAGTTAGAAAAGGGCTATAATATGTGGGTAAGCTGAACAGAAAGTAAATAACAAAAACCACCTCATAAAGTCCATCTTGCACAAAGTAAACATTTTTTCTTTTGTCTCTTTTTTGGACTGGATATGAACATTATCATCATATATCTTCAGAAACATCACCTCATAAACAGGGAAAAAATCCTTGAGTCAAACATCATATTTGTGTTACAAATATTGTTGTTGAAAACACAATAGGACATGTTGATGTCATTTGTTTCTCGTAATCAAAACTGACTTCACTGAACAATTTGTATAGGAGGGAGGGTAAGGATTTATGTGGAGTGCCGTTTTAGAATAAATCAACCAAGTTTTCTTACCAGCGTTTCCTTATGTACAACTACATTGAATGTTGCAAAAAAATATTTGCTTAAATGTGAGCCACATGTATGAGTTGTGGCAGATGACGTTCACAAGAATTTTTACAATTCAGGAATGATATGAATTAAATCTACTAAATATGTGACATGGATAAGACAAAATATTTTCTACTTAACACAGTGAATGATTATTTTCAAATACAACACTGCAGACCTTGTAGTGGATAATTGCAAATACTACACTGCAGACCTTAATCATGTAGACGGGTTAATAGTGACACACATGGATCAGATTGGAATGCACACATCATTTTGCAGACTCCAAACCCAGTTCTTATTCTTCTTTGATTGAAACTAAAAAGATGTGTACTCCCTTAACTCCCTAACTAATAAAACATGTGACAAGGCCACCTTTGAAATTATGTTATGTTGGTTGTGAATACTTGAGCTTTGAGGAAGATATGCTGAAGTGCATATGGAATGAAGAAGATCATTATAAATATAGTATATGATAAAATTAACAAGACTATGCCATACTCATTGGAATGGACTTTATGATTGAAATAAGTGAAAATAGCACATCCACCGTTGTAGTGTTTGAGGTATCTTCAAACACAAATATAATGAGGTCATTATCTCTATCAGTTTAGATCCAAATTTAGTGTGACTCTTGGGGGGTTGATGGAAATGAAAGAAACCACATCAAGGATAGCCTAAGTAGATGACTACAAGAACCATCTTTCCATCTCAGAACCAAAACATGCATCATTGAGAATACATGAAATAAATGTGTTATGAATCATCAACCTTGCAAGTGTAGTATATGTAGACTACATATTGATGATTTTGTTAAAAGTAACCATTCATCTCATGACATGCAGTGATATTGTGACAAGGTCAACAACAATAGGAACAACATGCTAGAATAAGCACAAAAAGATCTGGCCTAGTGTGTTACAATGTGCTAGAATAAGCACACAAAAAAACTCTCTTACAAAATTAGACCTAGACAATGCATATCAATGGTTGGAGTAAATTTTTTAATTACAGTTGTTCTGTAGTATGTTATCAATAATATTTAACATTAGGTAATATTTAACATTAGGCCAACAGAAGAAAAGAAAATGATGGTCTCCTGTGCAGTACTTGGAGTGTCGACAATGTTACAAGAATACAAAGTTGAAATACAAGGGGCATACAGACAATAATTCGTGTTTTCCTGGTAATTGACCAACAAAACTAAGCCCTACTTGTTACTCGTGTACAATACAACAACAATATCATGGCGATAATACAATAGCCATAGACCATGTCATTATACAACATCCCAATAACCCCTGTTACCTGTGGACATATTACAGCAACAACATTGTCCGAATCAAGCAAGTAGGCAACCACAATAGGAGAAAACGTGTGTTGGTGTTTGCTAAGAATAATTACCTGCTCAGCTGAGAAGACGAAAACAGGATCACAACCAGACATTGCCAGAGACGAAACATGTGATAAGAAATTGAGAGAGAAATACACATTAGTTTACTGTTTAAATCATCTATCGTTACAAGAGTACAGATAGGGGGCTAGCAAACAGAAAGAAAGAAAAGGGGCGGCGAAGACAAACCTTGCAAGCAGGTCAGAGACTTCCCACAAAAGGGGCTCGACAGCGGTGGCGGAACAGAAGACTGTGTGGAGGGTTCGAAGGTGAAAAGCTAGGAGATCGCTGATGAAGTACAGAACTATATAGCAGACGCGACAGTGGTTGCCCTTCCTAGGGTTTACAACACGGCTTGTACACGGTGAAATGGGGCGCTTTGATGCGAGTTGACAACTCAGGAGGGTTCCTTGTTTGCGTGTAGACTACCGGAGTAGCTCGGCGCTTGCAGACGAGCCACCACACCCATACATCCGCTTGATTGACCTGGTATTCCGCCTACTCCACTGGGCACATTTTGGCATACGCCAGTCGCCTGGCATGGCTTTGCCACTGGAAATGACCACTGGAAATGATGGGTCAGCTTTATTAATGGCAATAATAGTAATGGCGAGGTCGTCTCGAGGTCTCGGGAGAGGAGGTATCGGGAGAGAAGAGAGCATAGACCACAGAGCAGAAGATAGAGCAGGTAGAGGGGAAAGGCGAAGAATGTCGAGATGGGTGTGGGGCGGGGAGAGGATCAGATCGCCAAAACCAGTTTGTGAACCGGAATCCCGCCCCTCGTGGGACTGGGAGAACCCGGGTTGGGGGGTTCTGTTATCCCATAACGGAGGATTTTTAGGGTTGCGAACCAAACACGAATCAGCCTCAAACCGGCAGTTGTTTGGCAGGGTTGGCACTAAAAGACAACACGAAACCGGGTTTCGGTCCCATGCCAAATGCAGGCTTAGAGAAAAAGACGAAGGGTGTGGAATCTCAACACGAATCAGCCTCAAACCGGCAGTTGTTTGGCAGGGTTGGCACTAAAAGACAACACGAAACCGGGTTTCGGTCCTGTGCCAAACGCAGGCTTAGAGAAAAAGACGAAGGGGTCTGGAATCTCATCTAGAATAATCGTTTATATAGCAAATCTCTCTAATAAGCTTGTGTTTGGCACGGGACCGAAATCAGGTTTCGTGTTGTCTTTTAGTGCCAACCCTGCCAAACAACTGCCGGTTTGAGGCTAATTCGTGTTTGGTTCGCACCCCTAAAAATCATCCGTTATGGGATAACGAAACCCCCCATCCCGGGTTCTCCTAGTCCCACGAGGGGCGGGATTCCGGTTCACAAACCGATTTTGGCGATCTGATCCTCTCCTCGCCCCACACCCATCCCGACATTTTCGCCTTTCCCCTCTACCTGCTCTATCTTCTGCTCTGTGGTCTATGCTCTCTTCTCTCCTGATACCTCCTCTCCTGAGACCTTGAGACGACCTCACTATTACTATTATCACCATTAATAAAGATGACCCATCATTTCCAGCGGTCGTTTCCAGTGGCAAAGCCATGCCAGGCGACTGGCGTACGCCAAACTGTGCCCAGTGGAGTAGGCGGAATACCAGGTCAATCAAGCGGATGTATGGGTGTGATGGCTCGTCTACAAGCGCCGATCTACTCCGACAGTCTACACGCGGACAAGGAACCCTCCCGAGTTGTCAACTCGCATCAAAGTGCCCCATTTCACCATGTATAAGCCGTGCAGTAAACCCTAGGAAGGGCAACCACTGTCGTGCCTGCTATATAGTTCTGCACTTCATCAGCGATCTCCTCGCTTTTCACCTTCGAACCCTCCACACAGTCTTCTGTTCCGCCGCCGCTGCCGAGCCCCTTTTGTGGGAAGTCGCCGACCTGCTAGCAAAGTTTGTCTCCGCGTCCCCTTTTCTTTCTTTCTGTTTGCTAGCCTCCTATCTTTACTCTTGTAACGATAGATGATTTAAATAGTAAACTAATGTGTATTTCTCTCTCAATTTCTTGTCACATGTTTCTTCCCTGGCAATGTCTGGCCGTGATCCTGTTTTCTTCTTCTCGGCTGAGCAGGTAATTGTTCTTAGCAAACACCAACACACGTTTTCTCCTATTGTGGTTGCCTGCTTGCTTGATTCGGACAATGTTGTTGTTGTAATATGTCCACAGGTAACAGGGGTTATTGGGATGTTGTATAATGACATGGTCTGTGGCTATTGTATTATCGCCATGATATTGTTGTTGTATTGTACATGAGTAACAAGTAGGGCTTAGTTTTTTGGTCAATTACCAAGGAAACACAAATTATTGTGTATATGCCCCTTGTATTTCAACTCTGTATCCTTGTAACATTATCGACACTCCAAGTACTGCACAGGAGACCATCATTTTCTTTTCTTCTGTTGGCCTAATATTAAATATTACCTAATGTTAAATATTATTGATAACATACTATAGAGCAACTGTAATTAAAAAATTTACTCCAACCATTGATATGCATTGTCTAGGTCTAATTTTGTAAGGGAGTTTTTTTGTGTGCTTATTCTAGCATGTTGTTCCTATTGTTGTTGACCTTGTCACAATATCACTGCATGTCATGAGTTGAATGGTTACTTTTAACAAATTCATTAAAATGTAGTCTACATATACTACACTTGCAAGGTTGATGATTCATAACACATTTATTTCATGTATTCTCAATGATGCCTGTTTTGGTTCTGAGATGGAAAGATGGTTCTTGTAGTCATCTACTTAGGCTATCCTTGATGTGGTTTCTTTCATTTCCATCAACCCCCCAAGAGTCACACTAAATTTAGATCTAGACTGATAGACATAATGACCCCATTATATTTGTGTTTGAAGATACCTCAAACACTACAATGGTGGATGCGCTATTTTCACTTATTTCAATCATAAAGTCCATTCCAATGAGTATGGCATAGTCTCGTTAATTTTATCATATACTATATTTATAATGATCTTCTTCATTCCATATGCACTTCAGCATATCTTCCTCAAAGCTCAAGTATTCAAAGCTCAAGTATTCACAACCAACAGAACATAATTTCAAAGGTGGCCTTGTCACATGTTTTATTAGTTAGGGAGTTAAGGGAGTACCCATCTTTTTAGTTTCAATCAAAGAAGAATAAGAACTGGGGTTGGAGTCTGCAAAATGATGCATGCATTCCAATCTGATCCATGTGTGTGCCACTATTAATCCGTCTACATGATTAAGGTCTGCAGTGTAGTATTTGCAATTATCCACTACAAGGTCTGCAGTGTTGTATTTGAAAATAATCATTCATTGTGTTAAGTAGAAAATATTTTGTCTTATCCATGTCACATATTCAGTAGATTTAATTCATATCATTCCTGAATTATAAAAATTCTTGTGAACATCATCTGCCACAACTCATACATGTGGCTCACATGTAAGCAAATATTTTTTTGCAACATTCAATGTAGATGTGCATAAGGAAACGCTGGTAAGAAAACTTGGTTGATTTATTCTAAAACGGCACTCCACATAAATCCTTACCCTCCCTCCTATACAAATTATTCAGTGAAGTCAGTTTTGATCACGAGAAACAAATGACATCAACATGTCCTGTTGTGTTTTCAGCAATAATATTTGTAATACAAATATGATGTTTGTCTCAAGGATTTTTCCCCTGTTTATGAGGTGATGTTTCTGAAGATATCTGATGATAATGTTCATATCCAATCCAAAAAAGAGATAAAAGAAAAAATGTTTACTTTGTGCAAGATGGACTTTATGAGGTGGTTTTTGTTATTTACTTTCTGTTCAGCTTACCCACATATTATAGCCCTTTTCTAACTATGAACAATGTTACTATACAATGTTACTATCGTACACACATCCTCTTACGCTCAAATTTTTTTACGTGATTGATATAGCAGACATATATCAATATTTTTACAATGTTACTAATGTACACACTATTGATATAGCAGACATATATCAATATTTTTATAATGTTACTATTGTACACACTATTGATATAGCAGACATTTGTCAATATTTTTACAATGTTACTATTGTACACACTATTGATATAGCAGACATATATCAATATTTTATAATTCTTAGCTGTAATTGTACCTATAAATATTTTACTTTGTGAAAGATGGACTTGTGGTCAATTGCACAGACTTCATTCATGCAGTTTGGGTCAAATTTATGAGGTTGTGTCATGAATCGTATCATCTCTATTTCCAAGAAAAAATCATGATCATCTTTATAATAAAAATATATATACACCTGAAATTATATTTAGTATGGGTAATTTTGTGATATATGTTAGTGTAGGGATATATGTTAGTATAGGGATATATAGTTAGTATATGAATATATACTTTAAATTCAGTTGTGTTGTGAGGTTAGTAATTTTTAACCAGTTAGTATAGGAATTTTGTGATATATAGGGATATATACTTCAAATGCCAGTTCTGTTGTGAAACAATTATGCTTTGTGATATATGTTAGCTTGAATGAATGATTTTAATGTTAGCTTGAATGAATGATTTTATTTTTCATGTAGACCAAAATGTACACCCATTAGTATTCTGCTGATTATATTGCAAATAATACCACTATTTTGGCTAATCTGTGTTCCCTATGAATTTCTTGTATGTACCATCCCTGACCCTGTCGCTGGCCGTGCAACTCTCTTCAACCTTCACTTGGGCTTACCAAGTATATCTCATTAGCAATACGAACATGTTTAATGTGAATGCCATGCTGAATGCTTGATATTTATGTAGTTTTCCTATAATGAACATATTTGATGATGCGTTTATTACAACCATTTTAAATTTAACAACAATTTAAAATTTGTTGTACACATTTTCGATCTTATGACTGGTCCGGGTAATGGATCTTGTCTTAGCCTACTTCAATACAAGTTATTGCTTTCAACTGCGTAGTCTCATACTAGGTTCGTATAACGGTTTCGTTTAAACACCCACACTAAATTGATATATCGCAGTGTCATTGCTACTATGGCTGCACCCGACCCGAGTTTTTGTATTGTATGGTCGAAAGAGTCGGATGAGGCTCTGGTTGCGGCATTGAGGAGACAATATGACATGGGCAGGTGCGTCGATGGAATATTTACTAGGGACGCGTGGAGGGAGACGCTACACGATTGGCATATCAGGATGGGGAGGAACGAGGGTACATTGGATCAGTTAAAAACTCAGTGGAAGAACCTCAAGAGAGACTATGCAAAGATAAAACTAGTAACCAACAAAAGTGGTGTTGGATGGGATGACAGCAGGCACAAGCCAATATTGCCTGACACCCCAGAGTGGAGGGAGGCACGTGGAGGGAGGCACTTGTGGTATGTCTAATAATATATACTCCCCTGACTATTATATATTAAATTAAACTTGTTACTATTGTCCTAATCAGTAGTTGTCCCCTATTTTAGGCAAACAGGGAACTAGCGAGATTGATCAACAGACCATTCTACCACTACCACGACGTCGAGCTGATGGGGGGGGAGGAACATAGCTAGGGGCCATCATGCAATGTTTTTCAACCGATAGACAACCTCCTTCTGATGTTGCATCTGAAGATGATGTTGCCGTTGACCTAGATGCATCTGATTCATTTGTCAGCCCAGAACCAACCGGTCCAGCTGGTTTCACTGAAGACGTGGTTAATTCTGGGATGCAAAGTGAGGACACCAATGGCGGATCACACAACCAAGGTGTTGGTGCAAGGACTCCCACCACGATCAGACGTAGGAAGCGAGCGTCAAGCTCACAGGACAGTTGTGTCATGTCTAATGATTTTGTGTCCGAATTCACAAAGGTGTTTTCATAGGTACATGAGATGGGCAGCGGAATTGCTGCTAGGTGTAATGATAAAGACGAATACCAAACCATTTTGCACCACTTTCATGCAACCTACCCTGACGCCCTTGTCCCAGTTTTTACCACTCTTGTGCACGCCATAAAAGATCCAGCTAACCGTAACATTTACCTAAGCCTTATGGACACCCCACAAAAAATTACCATTTAGTTGCAAGACTTGTGGGAAATGAAGAACACAACTTCTGTAGCTTCTGCATCACAATCACCCTTCACACCACAATCTCCACCGTACTTTTGAGGTTGCCTAATTTAATAAGTATATCAGTATCATGCCTTTTATTTGATGAACTTTATCAGAAGTTGTTGTTGTACTATTTTATTCTGTTGGGAACAATCTTTGAACTATGGTACTATGTAATGCTTTATCTTGTTATTTGCTATTTGGTCAGTATTTGCTATTTTGTCGCTATAGCCCTAATTTCATTTCTGCAATATCTCGATATTTCCCTGATGCGGATAATCACTTTTAATTATAGACGTGATGGCCGATATTCATCCATATGAAACAACTGATGAGATTCTACAACTACTGGATCTTATGTCTGGTCCGGCTAATGACATTGCTAACGTAATATCCTACCAAATAGCTGACCAAATTTCCCACAATATCATGCAAAATTCAGACTCTGCAACCACACACCAACCAATACCGAGATCGGTTAGTATTAGGAGCGGCCATCAAAAGGTTTTAGAAATAATAACCGGCAATGAAAGGAGGGCGTACGATCTATACCGTATGCTACCCAACACGATTTTAGCCTTTGTTGACAAACTTAAGGACCGAGGTTTGTTGAAAAGTACTAGAGGTGTGTCATCAGTGGAGGCAGTTTGCTACTTCCTTCAAATGGTTGGACGTGGCCATACCAACCGTGTTCTTACTGAGGACTACATTCACAGTGGTGAGACCATAAGTAGAAAGTTTAACGAGGTGTTAGATGCAGTGTGTGCTTTGTGCAACGAATATATTGTCATGCCAACTGCATCCACAACTCCGCACCACCGCATCGTTGAGAGTTCAAGATTTTACCCTTACTTCAAGGTATGACCACTTAGTTGACCATTGTCCATTCCATTGTTAATATAACCACTATCGTCATCGTTGAGTTTGGTATTTACTTGCGTATTTCTAATATACTTGTCTTAGGATGCCATTGGGGCAATTGACGGGACACACATCCCCATTTTGGTTAAGCGCGAAAAGCAAAACTGATATAGGAATAGAAAAGGGAATGTTTCCATGAATGTCATGGCTGTAGTAGACTTCTCAATGGAGTTTACATATATCATGACTGGTTGGGAGGGATCTGCTGCTGACCAAAGGGTACTTCACGCAGCTACAACCACAGGCGGGTTCAAAGTACCCGCTGGGAAGTACTATCTTGTTGATGCAAGGTACGCCAACACCAGCCGATTTCTTGCACCATATCGAAACGTTGCTTACCATATAGCAGAGTATCAGGGTAATAGAGGTTCATACACAAGCAAAAAGGAAATGTTCAACCACTGACATGCTCAACTACGTAACGTTGTCGAGCGAGCCTTTGGTGTATTGAAGAAGAGGTTTTCCTACTTTCATAAAGGAGCGACTTTTCCCGTGCAGTCTCAGTCTCAGATTGTAATGGCTTGTTGTATCGTTCACAATTTTATCCGACGCCAAAATGATGGCAATCCTATGATGGACGAAAACTTGGATGAGCCTCATACTACCACTGACATCTTGAACGAATTGAGTTCTCTCCAACAAACAAGCCAGGCCGATGCTAGAGAGGGAGATGTTTTGTGCGAAACTGTTGCCAATTCTATGTTGGCAAATCAATGATTTATACATTTGTTTTCTAACTTGCAGACATTGAAACATGTTCTACAACATGTTTCACTTACTCCCTTTTTTTTGTAACTTAACGACCAACTTTTGTTCTCAAACTGTATTGTTCACTACAATTTTGCCTACTTATAAATAATGTGAAATTATGTCTCATTAGGTTTTCTATCTAGAAATGGACAATGACATGCCGTCGTGCCCATGTGGTCTACAGTGCACCGTAAGAGTGTACATGGATGCCACAGATGCGACAAATGGACGGTTTGAAGATAACAATCCCCACAGGCCATATTTTACATGTGGTAGGGGTCTTGTACCAACCAGATGCCATATGAGGTTGCCCGCGCAGCAAGTACCACCTACAGTGGCTACACTGACTGCAATTAGGGATGCAATGGTATCACAACTCGCATATGCACGTAGCAAACGCAAGTTCTGGTCAGAACATTGTGCCTTTGTCTGTTCAACAAGAGCAGACATGGATAGGTTACGAGAAGAAATTTCAAGTATGCGGGAGAGGTGCCGATATCTTCGCCGCCGACTTCAAATAACGAGCGATAATGACTCTTCAACAGAAGATGGATACAATACGTCATATATATACTAAATTATGATATGTCCAAATGAACTGCACTTGTCTGTTACAACAATTAGCTACTCCTAAACAAATGGTCTTCATATTATCTTTGAAAACTATGTCATGAACCCGACATTTTTCTATTAATCGTCATTTTTGTTTTATTAGATGTCGATGACTCCATCTGAGGTTCCGAGGTGTGATTGTGGGCTAAATGCAGCCTTACAGCTTAACACAGAGGATGCATGGTTAAATGACTTTGCCATTCTGAGTCAAAGTCCGGGAGAAATGTATTACATATGCCCTACTCGTGAGGTGTGATAGTACATCAATAAATAATGGACTGCCTTTGTCGAGGCTCAGCATTCTTTGCCATTAACTTGAACTTCATATGACATTTTAGGGAAAAGACCGATGCAGATACTTCCATTGGGCAGTCGATCTTCCCCCAACAATTGATTCATTGAAAGCGGAGATTATGTTACTAACCATTGAGTGCAAGTCAGTGTGGGGTCAGGCGATGAACATGAAGGACTTCGTTGAAATTCATCACAACTACGATGAATTGTACACTAACAAAAAGTATGAGCATGAGGTTTTAGAACGCAATGTTGCCAGTCTGGAGGAAGATTGTCGTCTGCTTCTGGACATCCCTTCACCTCAAATGACTCCATAAAGTTGAATGGAAAATACATTTACATTGTCTTCTCTGTGTAGAATGACTATTAATGGATGTTATGAACATCATACACTTGTTTAATTTAGGCACTTTTAAAAACGTCGTATTACATTTTAAGTGTTATTAAATTTTTCTTCATGTTGATGAATGTTTATTAATGATGTATGTTATGTTATTAATCAAAATTTAGCTTAACATTAGCTCAAATCAAATAATACAATTAATTGTGATATACACCCTTACTTTTGGTCAAATATATTACTTACAGAATCTGTTATATGGCTTCCCAACCGCCGACACCGTCTTTTATCTGGTCTACCGAGCTTCATATGGTTCTTAGGGGTTTGATGAGAACCCAATATCACGTGGATAGATGTGTAAATGGAGTATACTCTACACATGCTTGGATGGAGGCATGACACCAATTCCTATACATAACAGGAGGCCCTTACATTTCATTGCCTGAGTTGCAAATGCGATGGCAATACATCAAGAGAGAGTTTGTAAGAGACAATATGTTCATATTGGGAGATTTATTGCCTCCCCCCACATTGGCCGCGCAACTAGGCATTGAACGCAACTTTTTGACGACGCGTCGCACTTACCCACCAGGGATTTTTTTTGGCACTGACGATTGAACTAAACAAATGAACTTGAAACATATGTGCTAAATGTTGTAGTTGTTTGTCTTTGCGTCAGACCATTTTACATGTTGTACTTATGTGTTACAATATTATGTTGCTACCTAATGTGATCAAATTTCCTACTTCATTATTATGTTTACAAAAATTGCATCCCCTTCAAACTTAGTATCAGCTAAGTTTGGTTGCATTATTTATTTGTAAAACTTGTTGGCACAGTTACTTTACGATTTCTATTATTTGTTCATACCTTTGTTTTTATTAATTTTAGATGTCGACATCGCGTGAAAAGGCAAGGGCAAAGGCAAAATTCGAAAAAATGTTGATGTCTCCAGCAAAAATTCGAAAATATGTTGAAGATAACCTTGTATGCAAAAAAACATGTTGCAATCACACAAAGGAGGAGGGCATAATTGGGACCGATGAAAAAATCAAGGGTCGGGTCAGTCAGCATGTTCCTCATTTGCCGTTGTTGTTTGATTGGCCAAAATATGACATCAAATAACAACCCAAGCAGTCGGTGCAGGAACCATGCCCAGTGTCATGGGACGAGTACGATGAGGCCCTAATGTCGGCCGACTGGGACGGGCCTACCTGCGAGCAATATAAATCAACATCCACATCGAACAATGTCCACCACAGTGGCTGGTCAAAATCTTAGTATGTGTTTGGTTGTCTATGTCTACATCCAGGGCATGCGTCTCCTTTTTTGTCTGTCTCCCATGTATGTTCGTGACGTAGTTTTCCCGTAAACAAATATTTTTTTATTAGTGACAATTTATGTTTAACTAATGACGACAATATTAGTATTATCATTTGCTGTTAGTGACGATAATGTTATTTGTTTATGTTATGAACAAAATATATTAGGCCAATTAAATATTTCATGTTTCCTGGTATTAAATATTTCATGTTGCCTGGTAATTACTGTGTCGAATATGTTCAACATTACATATATACCACATGCAAATGTCATTAAAGACAACAATAGCGTTTAATTATTTTTTAATCACCACGTCAAAATTAGCATAATTGTATCTTATTTGTACTTTTCTAAATATACAAAAATAACATTCATTCAATACAAATAAAATAATTTTTTAAATATATTCTGAACTTAGGTTGAAGTGCCATCACAAATACACATTCTACGTACTTGTTCAAACCGTTTTGCAAGAACATGACAGAATAAGCAGATCCTGACTAGGTTGCCAAACAGAATCAGACTGGTAGCCAAACAGATTCAGACTGCATACAGACTCAAATCAAACCAGCTGACCAGAATCAGACTGCGTTGCCAAACAAAATCAGACTGCATCCTGACTACCCCAGCACCAGAATCCAGACTAACCCCGACTAACCCAGTCTAGATTCCTGAATCCCAGTCCTATGCCAAACGCAGGCTAAGTCTCTCCTTGCTGTCGTCACTTATGTCCTCTGCCATTGATTTCGTCGCTCACGCCTACCCTCTGCCGTCAATCAATCTCTCATCATAAGGTGCATGTGAATAAACACGTTGCACACAATTGACATCCTCCCTCAATCCTTATTGGTTTTGACTACTTTGTCGCAGTCCAAAAGAAAATAAAGTGACCATTTACGTACACTAGTACGTAAATGGTCACTTTATTTTAATAATCCTTTTAATGTCGGTTTCTAAGCGACACTCAAGTGGGTGCCGCTAAAAGTAGACACCTTCAAGCAAAAACTGACACCATATTCCATCCCGAATAAAAAAACTTGGATCTAGGCATCGGTTAAAAATAGAAACCGACGCCATATCCTTTCCTGAATAAAAAAAATTGGCCCCAGGAAAGGATAAAGATGTCAGTTTTCGCCATATCCCTTCCCAAACAAAAAAATTTGGCCCAGGAAGCGATAAAGACATCAGTTTCCTATTAATAACTGATGTGTTAAGTTTTTATTATCGGTTTCTATAAGTAACGTACCGATGCCTATGTTCTAATTTTTTTTTCTTATCAGCTTGCAGGCCTGCTGTCCGGCTTGTCAGCAGGATGCAGAATATGTAGTTCAGTTCTGAACTGTAGGTTTACAACATCCATTGATTTCAGCCAACAACAAGCCACAAACCTACAAAATTAACAAAGATGAACAACAATTTATGATCATGTGATTCACACACATGTATAAGCATATTTAATTTATATTATTTTTCATCACACACATGTAGAAACATGTAGTTTCATTTCAATATTCCTCCATTTTCACACACATTTAGCAACCTTGAGAACCATTCAATTTTAACTCTTTTCACATTCTAACACATGTAGAAACATTCATGTATTCATCTTCACATTCATACACATATAGAAACATTCATCTTCACATTCACACATATGACAATTCAAACATGTACACGTGTGCCTTTCAAAGTTTTACATGTCATCAAATACAAAAATAATTATGAGAATAAAGTTTAGAAATATCATTCTTTATTATTATCATCATCGTCATTATTGCCATCAATATTCCAATCATAAGAAAAAATTCCCACTACTTGTAAGACTTTTGCCCATTGTTCTCTTACATCATCTAATTCTTCTATCGTATAGGGAGCATGTACATCTGATAACTTTTGACCTGTCATCACTTCAGTTTGAAACACCTGCAAAGAGAATGATGTATATATATAATTAATAATATATAATAAGATTGATATATTTCATATTATCTAATGAGACTACTATATATAATACCTATTGTATGGTATCAATTTCCGTTGCAGTATTTTTGACAATTAGGTCCATGTATCGCATCACATAGTATGCACATGCCCAGTCGTTATCTTGTGTAGCACACTATAAATTGAAACATACAAAATGTTCATAAATACAAACAAGCACAGTTCACATAAATAATATATACTGGAGTCAGGAAATTATTTCACATTCACCCAAAGTAACTGTTTCTTTATCTTGGAGATGTTTCTTCCAGCTTTTTTGAACTCAGATAAAGCCCTACATGTTAATGTAACACATTAAATTACATAATTAAATAGTAATGTAATAATAGATGTTAACAGATATAAAAATATGAAAGATTTCTCATGTGAATAATGACCTTTTCATTGGGTGTCCATATAATTTGTTTAATTCCTTCTGCATAAGATCTATATAATAAATAGTGAACAACTTGGGGATAATAACCAGTAACTCCAAGTGCTTACCACTAGAGATAAGAAAGTTAAAAATATATAACTCAAAATTCACAGTAAAATGTAATTATCTAAAGTCCAAATTATAAGCAAAGTAAACTTACTCAACATTGAATGAAGCTATTATCACTGCCTTCTTTTGTTCACCAAAATATCTAAAAGTGATTGAGCAGTACAAGATAACTGATGAAGGATCGTCATCTACATGAATGATCAAAGATGGAATTTGAAATCCCACATGGGGAAATGCAAAATCCATACAGACCATGTGTAAGTGGCTACAAAACATATATTATGTATGCATTAATATATAAGAAATCATATCACCGTATATAAAACAAGGTATATGGATATATAAACAAGATCTCACCATGTCCATAGCTCTATCATAGATGTATTCAACCAATAATAACGAAACAACTCCAAAATATCTTGTATAAATATATTGTTATCATATAATTCACCTGTCTCCGGAATAGAAATATTTATAGGACAATTTGGATTATGTTCGCCTATTCATACTACCATACCCTTACAACTAGGACCTAACAAGGTGTATAGGTCCCTTGGAAGCCAACTAGGTACTTCAGGAGGTGGAGGTAGAGGCCGATATGTAGCAGGTTTCTTCCTTTTGACCTGTATATATAATTTCAAATCAATTGACTCATATATACACACTAACAAATTAACGTAATGTAAATTTATTATACAATATTAGTATAGATGACATCCATTTTGGGCCACAATATCATTCCGCCTTCTGCTTCACCAAGCATTTCAGAATTTGGGTGGGCATATGGCAATGGATGATCTCTCCAATTAGGGAGTACATGTATCAGGCTCAAATGAACTGCACCATCTGATACTGGAGTCCCATGAAACGTGTCCCCTGGAAGGGGTGGGTAAGCCTCGACATCTGCAATAATAAATTCTTACCTTTTTAGACGACATGACTTCAACCCCTACAAATTTATGTAAAGAATGTTATATACATATATACATAAACACATCATCTTGAAAAGACTAGCTACTATATCATAAAAATACTTACAGCGGACGTGCTACTTGGGTCTATATGATTACTCCCAAACCTCTACAGTAGGAGAAGAGCGACACGTCATCGGTACTGTCTAGTGGCAATGTGAGACACCTGCCACTTCACCATTGCTTCTTGGATTCTCTTATTAATTAACTCATCTACCTATGCATCGACAAAAAAAATGCTAGCTTTTGATTATTGAATTCCCTTTCGCAATAATATTCTTAAAAAAGGACAGGTTACCTCAACATTTGATAATCCCACTTTTGGGACAAGTTTGCACTGTGACGGCCCAAAGAACGTTTTAATGCCCACACCAGTGCCTGCACCCCTAACACGTCCAGGAAGCTCTGGGTTACCAAGAGCAACTGTCAATTCATCCCTTGTGCCCTCAGGGATGAACTTACCTTACTTCCTCTTCTCGTAAAGCTCCCGCTAATCGCCATAAATAGAAATTGGTAAATAAACATAACAATAATCAATATTGATTGCTCTAAGAGTTGAATTTTACCATTTTTGCAGCTGCCTCAGCAGTTGTGGGATTGGTTGTATCTCCTTTCTTGTTTTGCCTCCCAGCTATCCACATAGCATGGCGAGGCAGAGGTGCGAGAGAAATAGTAGAGGACTCTGCAGTCTCCTGAGTACCCAACCCGATACGAGTTTTAAGGTATCGACGTTCCGATACCAGACATTCACATATCACGCACCAATTTTTCCTTAAGTACCCAACCCGATACGGGTTTTAAGGTATCACCCAACCATATCAGGCGACACTCCTTGCCCGATATCGTGTAAACACAAGTTTCAACAAGTAACTCTTTTTGACTTAACTTGCTTGTTTAATCATACCATTTGCACCATCATTTATATCTATCATGTATGCCTTATAATGTAATCATCCAACATATCTTGTATGTACTGGATATGACAAGATGTGTTAGATTCTGATAAGTGTCATTGGAAAATATCCATTAGTGCTTGTGAAGTACTTAAGGATAAGTTGCTAGTTAATAACAACAAGGAAGAGTTGAGTATAAAGGGTTACACTGATGCAAGCTTCCAAAATGAGATGAAATGATCGCAATATAAAATATGTTTAAAGAGAAAAGAGTTGTGAGTTGGAAAGAGTTTTGAACTATAAAGCCACTAATTTAAAAGAAGTCATATGTCTTGGTGTTGTGAACATATGAGTGATGTATGGATCTAAAGGTTCATATGATGAACTTATAGATGTTCCAAACATTGATGACACAATATAAATACTAAGAAAACAATGGAGATATTGGTCATGCTAGGAATATTTGAGATCATACTACAATAGTTTCATCTCATATGAAATGTCTTATAAAAAAGATAATTGAAACATGCAATATACTAACTATAGCAAAGTGTTACTAACCCGCTGGATTAGCACTTGCGTAGCAAAAACATGGTGGGCATGTTTAATCACTGAGAATGAGATTTGTTAGTGATTGGATCTAAGTAAAAGAGGGAGTCTTTTGGTAAAGTATGCACTTAGAGGCAATCATATGATGATTGATATGACATATAAAGGATTTGATTAATGATAAATAATAAAGACAAGCTTCCAATTCATTCTGCTTCATTTAGTTATGAGATAATGAGCATACAAAGTGAATGTCTAAAGAATAACACTACTCAATGATGTATGTCTTCAAGTATGTGATTTGGAACAATGAAATCATACAGATGTTAATAGTATGTACATTCTTGTTGATGTCCCTAGTCAGTTGTTACCATGAAAGGTAGATAGACACCAGTAACACTAAAGACTAGAGTATGGGTTGGTTGATGACATAATCTCATTAGTCATGATATGTCATATCAAACCAGAGACACAAATACTTGCTAGAGAATAGAGTATCAGATAGACTCACCTTGAGAGTGATACATGGAAATCATCATTGGTGGTCATAGTCATCTCTCATAGTGAAGGTGTTCATTGTGATTCATAGACCTGAAATCACTGCACTCATCACATGTCATTTGGTACGCTTTGACATCATTAAATGCAGTCCTAAAACATGGGTTGTCATAAAGGTGATGATTGAGTGACTGTGACATATGGGGACTAACTATGAGTGATAGAGATGGGATTTGTCCCTCCTACTGGGGATTGATATCTTGGCCACTTGATAAGCAAGACTGAGAATGCCATGCGCATGCACATGCGAATAAATATATGATATTGATGTCATATATATCTCTAAAAGTTTGCTCTTGGTTCAAGGAACACAGATTGAACATTCAAAAGGGTGGCAATTCCATGCCTTGAGTTCATTCCAGATATTAGAGATAAAGGAATCATACAATCACTATAACACCTTATCACATATTGTAGGTTGAAGTTGTTCTCTAACTTTCTGTTCACTTGGGTAGCACTAATGTAAGAGTAGGCACCGCTCATTGCTTGTGATTTCATAAGCTACCTATGGACATTCACTACCAACGTGAGATAGGACCTATAGGGTTACACACAAAGAAACTCATCTAGAAGAGGAGTTTCATCTTGAATGATAGTTGGATTGATTACTAAAGTGTTTTAGGTATTCAATTCGAGCAACAAATCAACTAACTGTACTGCCAACCAATCTACACATAGGGTGAGATGGTCGTTTGCATTGCCAAATGATCAGCTCAAATGTTGAGACGGTCATTTGGATCATGAGTTAGAACTGAATTGGCTAAAGTTCTGCACAAATAAGGTACCAACTAATTGGCTCACTAAGAAAACCAATCGGCTCGGGTTGAGTGAGATGACTGGCTCACTTAGTGAACTGATCAGCTTGGTTGGGCTGAACAAAGGTTCTAGTAGCTTTCTCAAATTTTTCAGAAAGATTGTTCATTTCACTTATTCAATTTGATTGGGACAATGAATTGATGTTTGTATAAATTGGAAATGATTTTGCCAAATTCATGAGTGATTAGGAAACACACGAAACAAGTGCTTCGGGCTTTGAACCAATCGACTTACATGTGAGATGACCGTCTCACTTTCCAGACGACCGTTACGGTCATAGGTTGCGAAAATTCAAGGTGTTCCAGTCCCTTACACTCCCACTTCAATAGGGAACCCTGACCCTAACCCCTCGTATAAATAGAGGGGTTATGGGGGCCTCCCAACACACACAATTAAGAATCAATTGCTCTAAAATTTTTTATCCTCTCTAGTTGTGGTAACCAGGAGAGCCCAAACAAGTCCTACCCGACTAGGGAGGGATAGCGAGGGAGAGAACAACTGAGGATCATTGTTGTGGGAGAGCAAGTTGGTGACTAGTACACTAACGACAAGGAAAACTCCTATATGTATGTTCTAGTTGAATGACATGAGTTCTAGTTGGTCCATTTGGACTACTTAGAGGAAGGAGTCCTTTGGCTGCTTCTCGGAGGGCAATTTCAGCCTGTAGTACGTGGTGAGACAATAGGAGCTGCAGAAAATCATCCCATCTAATGTCTGTGGTGAAGACCAGGAGTTGCACATACATCGTCCAAGAGAAACTAGAATATAGTTGCATTACAATGAGTTGTTTTCATTGGACTTGCTCCAACATCAGGTATAAACTTGTTAAACTATCTTTCCTATTTCGTAGTAGTTGACGCGATCTTGTTGTTACGGGAATACAAATAGATAACTATTTTTGTTTCCAATTTCATACTTTGTTCCCATATTTCCCTAAAGTTATGTACTATTTTTTATCCATAAAATGAATAATATCCACTAAAAATCATTTCACATACTAGATCTACTCATAGCTATGCTTTTGTGCCTAAAATTGACTAGTTTAAGTGTATTTAAAATAAATAATACCATTTTGTGCTCAAACATGATCAATAATGTTATATATATTATGTTTGCCTAAGATAAATATGTTTTGACATATAGTGATCCAAGACCCATTCTTGATCCCTCATATGTTTTTAAAGGTGACTTTATATCATGAATATGACATCATCTTAGACTTTTAATGATGGATCTCTATCATTATGAAAAGTTTGACCTAATGATGACTCAATACTATGTGGGAATCATACATAATTAACTTTTTCTACTATCTGAACTAAGATCCTAAGTTGATCGCTCTAGTACACTATATAAGGTCTTGTGCTAAATATGATCTTTTAACATGAAATGAAGCTTTTTATGGAATTTTTATGATAGACCCTTGACCTTGTCAAAATAATGATCTATTATGTTCAAAAACCATATTTGTGACAAAAAATAAGTAAAATTGTTGATATGTAACATGAAATTGAAACATGATCACCGTCATCACCTATCAATGACAATATTGCAGTGAATATGACATAACCAACTATATTGATATTTAAGTCATTGTATAGTATGTAAATCTTATATTTTCCCTATTAAAATTTATGAACCCTAAACTTGAAACATCTAATTTAGTGATATGTTTCACACTAAGGCCTAATTGATCTATGATGTAACATATAACTTGACGATGAACTAGAACACACTATTTGAGATGTTGAAACCAATATTAGGGAAAATGGAGCATAGACTTAGGTGAAACATCTAACCTTGATGAAAATAATTAGTATATCTAAGTATTACTGATGTTAATCAAATCATACATTCTTGTAAAATAAAGATCACTATGTGACTTAAATTACCAAGCTCCAGTCGAGGGATATTTTATCAAAATTCTTGATCTTATACTCTAATCCCAAGGTACACATTATCCTCATGTAGTCCAAACTAGTGATATTGAAATTATATGTGTGTATGTGATAACCTGACTTTTTGGGTTTCTATAACCAATATAATATTTGTGGTCCAAAGACTTTCTTGGTTGGTTAATCCTAAGGAAGGTTGACTTTTATTAAAAGATGGTTTCTTTCGACCCACCAATATGACTATAAGGCCATTAGAGGGTCAATATTTGTTATCCATAGCCATTTATGTACATGGACATTAATAATACTAACTATTAATCCATGTGGGTATCAGTGAGGCCATGAGGTCCATTTAGTGGTCATAGCAAACTCATGTGACCAATTGATGTGCCTTGAGGTATCTCAAGATCATAGTGGTTTTGGAATTGTTGGATCCATATTTGACTATTATTGAATTGTATTCAAGGTTTATACTCTGATTTATAACATTGTTAGAATATTTTATTTGCATGAACAAACAATAGATTTTGAGTCCCAAACTTTAGAAGAAGATGCCTTAGGATATTATGAGCCTATGCCTAAAATTTCAAACGATTTGGAGATTGCTACAAATAGATATAACTGTTTGAAGATGAGGACATTAATGATATACTTGTGATTCGACTTTGGTCATTTTGGTATCTCATAGTTAGGTATATGGCATATTAATGTCACATGCCTTTTACATTGTTGGGAGTCACTCATCGGGAACATGTCATCCCTAACCTCTAAAAATGGAGGAACAGAAACCAGTCGAGGTTTCCTTTAGATCCGAGGAAGATGGGGGCAATCAATGGAAATATCATTTGAAAACCCATGATTTACATAATAGTCTGAACAGATCGACCCCTCAAACATGATGTGGAATAGCCTACATCTCCAATTCAACCTCCCCCATTTCTTCACCTCACCACCGAGAAACACTGAAGGGGGGAATAGGGGAAAAAGACTCTAGGGTCGGTCTCATCTCTACTAAAACCTTCCCTGGACTCATCATAACCTCTTGGATAGGTCAAATGGTGGCGACGACCTATAGAGGTGACCTTCATATCCCACTTTGTCTGAAGAAGAGAACCTTCTAGGGAGGAGATGATCGACCCATTGTGCCTTGTTTTGATGACTGGAACAAGTTCTTACCTTCCATGTAGATCTTTGTGCATCTTCAAACAATAGTGGAAGTCTTGTGGATGAATGCCCCAATCCACGCCGCCCATTTTGTATCACTCCATGGCGGAATGGAGGCTAATGGGAGCCGAACCACCATGGTTAGGCACTCTGACCCAACGTTTAGGCACCACTTTTTCCCACCAACCTTCCCTCCTCGGTGTAGAAGAACACCATGAAGGAATCAGAGATGATAGTTCCTACTGTGAAACCCTCTTTTTAAGAGAGGTTTCGTTGTTCCTTCTCCTTGTGGCACCGATCAGAACCCCGACAGAAGAATAGGTTGCACAGAGCGTGCAAGAGAGGGAGAAGGGCAGTACGATCCAACTTGCATCTAGCTTGAGTCCTCACTAGTGTTCCTACTCTCACAATATTGCTTCCTCAACTGAGTGGGAGGAGGATATCGGGCTATGGGAATTCTCATGATCGCAAGAGTGAAAGGGAGGGTGAAAAGGCCTAGAATGCGATGGTTTGGAAAGAAGGAAGGAGAGAGCGGACTGATCGAGCTAGATCCCAGTCGAATGAATCCAAGAATCTACCAGTTATGGAGTAGAATAAGCCACTAAACCAAGCCCCACTCTAATTTTCAAGTGGTGAGCATCCACGTGATCCCAAAGATCAAATCAACGACTTTAATAAATCACTAGAGGTAAATGCAAGTTTACGAATTTAATATTACATGAAAACTTAGAAAATGCTTAAGAAATAGCCTCCTTGTCCTAAAAATGTCTAAAAATTCCCTTAGAATCACAAAAATGTACACTTTATTACCAGACCCCTAGATCAGAGTCTTGAACCACTTTCAATGATGATATTTAATTTAGAGTAGAAAGCTCCTTTTGGGGATTCATTAAATAAAATAAATAGTATCCAGGTGATATTAATTCTCATAAATTTGGGTAGAACCCTAATAACACTGGAAACCCACTTCTAAACTTTGATTTGGGTTTTATTGATATATGTTAGTCCTTTTCTCATTAATGCCTAAATTACACGTTTTAACCTCATTTTAATTCAGAATATAGACCAGTCATCAGAAAAATATGAAATTCCAACCAGACCTCTAGAATGACCTCCTAATTAGTATAAAAATATCAGACATAAGTTCCAAGATGTTTGAACCTAGATTTGACCAAAACCTAATTTTGACTGAAATACTAGTAATAAGGGTAAACTTTGTATTGATGATGATTAATTGCTATTAATCAAGTGATGAACAGAGATATAGTTGATCCAAAATATAAATAGGAATCTGTGAACTCAGGTATGTGGGTTTTATTAAGTATAAGATTACTTTTCATGAATGCATAATGATATGATGTACTTTGGATGCTTGTATTTCCATATAAATTATTGGATGCATATCAATAGTATATGGTTCGCCAAACTTAAAGGAACATAAAAGAACTTATGATGAGTTGTATCTACTAAGGTAAGAACAAATTGGAAATGGCCCAGTATGGATGTATGACATATTGCCTAGAATGGATGTATGATGAATTGCCCATGCTAGATGTATGATAAAGTAATTTTCCCATACTGGATGCATGATAAAGTGTTGATAGATATAGTAGTATAACTGCATCTAAATAAATGACCAAAAATACGTGTTTACCTTTTTATCGCATTAAATAATGCTTTCTTTTACCTTTTCTTCTTCCTCCAAATTTTCAAGTATGCAAGAACTATATATATATATATATATATATATCTTTCACCATGTAGACAACACATTATGTTAATTTGTTGTTTCACATATGTTTTAGGTTCAAAGCTAGCATGGGATTAAAGAACAGGAAGTGAGAAAGTTGTAAAGGTTGTACCTATTGTGTAGATCTTGATTAGAATACATGTTCATAGACTTTTCATATCATATTTCAATATGTAATTGTAATTCATGTTGTAATAAGTCATTTTTGTAATATACATGTTAAATGTTGAGTCTATTTATGGTGTATGCATTACGTTTATACGTTCATGTATGAACAAATTGCTTCCACAACACACTCTGAAAACAATTAGTTAACATTTTTGGATTTGTCCTCTTGGGCCTTCTAAGTCTCGAGATGGCAGAATTGGGGGACATTACAGTGTATTATTATGAATACTTTGATTCATATATTTATGTGATCTACATTTTTACTATGATTATTACATTTATCTTTCTTGTAGTATGTTGAATAAACTTAGAAAATATAAGCTTAGATGTCCATAATATAACCCTTGTTGACATGCTTGTATTCTCAAGGTAAGGTAACACTTAACACACCGATGGGTTCACCTACTTGATTTACCAAGAAAGGGAAGGCCATGTTGATAAAAGGGATATTTTTTTGGCTTTGTCCTAGAAGTTCCTTACAAATAGCAACAAACTCTTAAATTCTATTCTTGTAGTCCCTCATGAATAGGCATAACACTTAAAACATGTGTCATTCTTAACTTTGGATTTAATGACTCACAGACCCCTTCTTTTTTGAAGTTGATCAAAGGCCTTCCAATTTGGTATGGTATGATGAAAATGAACTTAAAAATGATTTATTTCTTAATCCTTGAACTACTTCTTGCAAATATCATAATATTTCTATCCAAGCTATATATTTTTTGTTCATAAATATATGAAATTATATATCATAGAGTACTCAACAGTGTTATGCTGATTTGTACCCTTTCATGATTTTAGGAAACAAATGCACAATGACACTATCACCATGATTGTGCTAATCCTATTATATGTTTTGCTGCCATATCTTTGTAAAAAATATCATGAAATGTCGGTGTAATATCCATATGCTTATATCCCTTTTTTTTATCCTATGGTTTATAATGTTGTTTTTATCACTTTATTCATACGTATTTTGTGTGATGTGTGTTCTATTTTAGTGATAAACACTTGAGTCCTTTAGACATTGAGTTTATCATTATTTGGAGTTAAGATTCAAGTAATGAACAATTCCATGATAGTACCACTATAGTAGGAAAGCATTCATGTGTCTAAACACATTAATCTATCTAATAATGCAATTCATGAAACAATAAAAGAACAAAATAGTAGTTTACCAATATTCAATAGTATCTGAGGTAAACGATCCTCACAACCATATCCACATGGATTCTAAACAATATATAGAGCATTTTGAATATTTTTTTATCCGTCAATGCTTTTCTAGCATTATGGTGCCCAAAAATGATAAGAAAGTGCACTCATACCACATAAGAGAGGGGTGGGGAGAGGGCCCTAACATTGATACTGATGCTTTAAGAAAAGAAACATCAAAGAGATATAGACTCTAATCTCTTTCATAGAATTGGATGTAACATTATTTGGACAATGTTTTTATGATTAATGGCTAAATGTATGGTAGTAGTACCATATATATATATCATCCTAATTAGTGATGTATGCCAAGATTTATGTATGAGTTGAAGCATACTAATAACATACGTCGATATATATCTCACCTTATAAAGGATGACAAATTTCATGCATATGCTAGACTACCATATAATATTATCTTGTTTATGATATTTCCTCATCTTGGTTTTTCTTAGCCAAAATTTGATATGCTTAATAGACATTTGCACCAAGATTTATGTATGAGCTGAAGCATACTAATAACATACGTTGATATATATCTCACCTTATAAAGGATGACAAATTTCATGCATATGCTAGACTACCATATAATATTATCTTGTTTAAGATATTTCCTCATCTTGGTTTTCTTAGCCAAAATTTGATATGCTTAATAGACATTTGCACCATTCACTCATTTTATCCTCCCTCCTTAGATCAACCTCATTAATTTTATACTATATGAGTCCCCATAATCTCTTATATATTCTACTCAATGAACATGATAACCATGATTACAATTATACCAGTGAGGATCATGGAACGAAAACCAACAATTGAATATATGTTACTAGGCAACACTACTAAAAAAAAAGGTCTTTAACTATAAAAAAAATTTGTAGCGAAAACCCCATATTTTGTAGCGAAAGGCTTTGACTACATATTTTTTTACACATACAAATTGTAGTATATGCTCGTATAGCTAAAGCCTTTCACTATATTTTTCAAATATGTAGTTAGATAATCCATTCACTACAAATTCATATGTATCCAGAAGCATAGCTAGATATTGTCCTTGCATATTTAAATATAGGTATAATTATAGCTAAATGTATGCCAACAATTGTATATATAGTCAGTATGTAGCAAAAACATAAAGTTAATACAAATTATATGTAGTTAATGTGTAGGGAAAGGCAACATCTACTGCACACATATATATGTAGTTGGATTATGCACTAGCTACATATGTAGTGCCACATATACATATATGTATAGTTTAATTATTTATATATTGTGTAATTAATCCAGAAGCTCTTCTAGTAAAAATTTGTAGTAGTTAGACCAAGTTATGCTCTTTATGCCATCAAACTTACTTTCATTTATACTGAAACATCAAATGTACGTGGGGAGGATGTATACCTTGCCCCTATTACATAATGTGTACAAAGAAAAGGAAATACATATACTAATAAATTCGATGAGGTCTACATGCATCTTGGAAAAAGAGTATGTATCTTTCTGAACCAGTTTTAGAATCGTTGTTGTCTTCTCCTTTTGTTCAGTGAGTTGGCGATAGCATGGGTTCTTGCGTTGTACAAAGTTGTACACGTTGGCCCTATATCCGATTTCCTTGATGAGTGGGTCAATTTTGTTGAATGGAAGAAGTCTTGATTTGAATATTGTAGCATCGCCCCTCATAGTGACATCTTTCTATTACAACTTGGACCATCCGTAGATGTTCTAGGAATATTCTTTGTACTCTATTTTGTTGGACTTGATCTAGACCCAAAGAGGGATTCTTGTTTAGCAATAAGTTGACATTGAGGCCTTTTTTTTATCCTGCATCATATATGTATCAAAATTGCATCCATTGAATAGAATAATTATTTCATTCATTTTTAAGCCGCACCTTACTCACAATCTCCGTCATTCTTACTCTTCCCTCAAAGTAATATAATCTTTAAGCATGGATAGAATTTGAACCTGTAATAGTTAATCACATAAAGAAAGGTAGATGACAAGAGATGATTTGTTTCATGTAGATTTTTTACCATTTTAGGACTTGGTATGGTCCACCATCACTATCTGATTCTAATTGCATATGAGGACTACATCTCACTTCTAAAATTGTAGTAGGCCTCTGTAACACTCGGGCCCACTACCCAAGGCTCTAGAAGGGTTTCAGGAATGACGACTGGCCCCACAAACCACCACTAGCCTTAACTGCGCACTTTGTCCACACTGACGTGCAAGCCAGGATCAACTTCCCGACTGGTCACCCATCCTAGTACTACTCCAAGCTAAGCACGCTTAACTATGGAGTTCTTTAGTGATGGGCTTCCTAAAAAGGAGGTGCACCTTGGTGATATGGGTAGTCCAATCATTCCTTTTAAGATCATGTTATCCGAGGCCTCAAATCCTAGGATGTTACAATCTCCCCCACTTAGACTCTTGACGTCCTCGTCAAGGCTCGACTATAAGGCCTCATAATCTCTTCCCCATTTTAGTGTAGGCCCACAATGGCCCAAGGACACCCAGCTCCCGATCACGAAATACCAGCGTATGGGTGGCTACATCAACCATGGACAACCCTTTCCTACATGCCTGGACTGCACGGCTCAAGACTGGCATGCCATGCCCATGTAGGCCCCACCTAATGGAGGGGTTATGGCTTTGATACCATTTGTAACACCTGGGCCCACTACCCAAGGCTCTAGAAGGGTTTTAGGAATGACGACTGGCCCCACAAACCACCACTAGCCTTAACTGCGCACTTTATCCACACTGACGCGCAAGCCAGTATCAACTTCCTGACTGGTCACCCATCCTAGTACTACTCCAAGCTGAGCACGCTTAACTATGGAGTTCTTTAGTGATGGGCTTCCTGAAAAGGAGGTGCACCTTGGTGATATGGGTAGTCCAATCATTCCTTTTAAGATCATGTTATCTGAGGCCGCAAATCCTGGGATGTTACAGCCTCCTAGTCCAAAAGTTGAGGACAACTCTGTGACCACACAACAATCCTAGCAGATGGCGATGAAAGTGAACTGCAGATGGAAACTTTGCTCAACATGATTGCAGTAGTAGAGAGCTTGATATTAAAAAGCTTACAACTATTTAGATAGACAAACACATACTGGATTCAAAGTTGCATGATTGCAACAGTAGAGGAGAAATCCCTTGGATAGATAAACACATTTCAAGTATCTACAACCATGGTTTGTATCAGTTGCAATCAACTACAAGTCTCTGTCTCGAATAAGAATCAAGAATCTATAAAATATATTTATGTCTTGATATAAAAGCCAAGGAAGCATGGATATTTCATGAGCGCTTACATATTCCTTCCAACTATTAGCAGGATCTTCAACATGCATTAAGGTGAGATCAGTGGAATAATCTTCAGTAGAAGATTTATAATCAAGAAACACCTACTAAAAGGCAACGGATTTGCAAAAATTCACTAAGTTAAATCATGCAGCAGAAACAAAAGAAGAAAACTTGTAAGAAAATGACTACTGCAACTAGAGTACTTGGTCATCAGCAATAAGAGAAACCACCAAGACATCCAAGCAACATAATTGTATGACTTTAATCTGCAAAAGCCAACATCATCGTCACAAATAATGAATCTACCAAAATTTCTATGTCATTGAACAATAAGCATGATTCCCAATGATAAAATGATGTTAGTAGCAAAAGAAAGTCAAAATTCCTTCAAATCTTCAAAATAGGGATTGACAAAACTAGCATATGGAACCATATAGAAAAAGTAGGGTTTAGATCATGTGGTTTTTCCCATGGAAATCTATAAACAAAGTTTTTGACTAGTGCTATAGTGGAAAAATATATACAAGGATCATGGGATGTGTATAAGACCTTGACAAAAATATGTCCTCTAGCAAAGTAATAATAAAATAACATGTTATTACCTAATCATGCATGAAGACTTAATACTGATCATACAACTACTGTTTGCTGATATAAGAAATTCAAGATTGCTTCCTGAGGGGCAATGTGATTTTCATAGACCTATGGTTTCTACTAATAATTCTTATTTAAATGTATAGGATGTACCTTATGGTATGATCCCCTGAGGTTCTCCTGTTTGTGTGCATATATGATGGTGCCACTTTTCAGCTATAGGATGTACCTTTTGGTAGATTAGTTTATGAGAATTTAGACATACTGACAACATTGCTACATGAGAAAGAATCTAATAAAGAACTAAAAGATTTCAAAAAGAAGCATAAATATATGCAATTGCATTCTCTAAATATATTTTATTAGCATAAATATATGATGCACATAAAGTAACAGAATAGAATTAGTTGTAATCAATTTAGGAAGCCCAAAATAGAGTGCATAACTAGGAAATGTAACAATGCATACTTGACATATGTGAAACAAAAGAGGAAGAACTATTTCACAACTAGTGATGACAAAGAACAGTTAGTAATATTAGTATATAGAGTAATGGCTTTATTAATGACAATAATAGTAATGGCGAGGTCGTCTCGAGGTCTCGGGAGAGGAGGTATCGGGAGAGAAGAGAGCATAGACCACAGAGCAGAAGATAGAGCAGGTAGAGGGGAAAGGCGAAGAATGTCGGGATGGGTGTGGGGCGAGGAGAGGATCAGATCACCAAAACCAGTTTGTGAACCGGAATCCCGCCCCTCGTGGGACTGGGAGAACCCGGGTTGGGGGGTTCTGTTATCCCATAACGGAGGATTTTTAGGGTTGCGAACCAAACACGAATCAGCCTCAAACCGGCAGTTGTTTGGCAGGGTTGGCACTAAAAGACAACACGAAATCGGGTTTCGGTCCCGTGCCAAACGCAGGCTTAGAGAAAAAGACGAAGGGGTCTGGAATCTCAACACGAATCAGCCTCAAACCGGTAGTTGTTTGGCAGGGTTGGCACTAAAAGACAACACGAAACTGAGTTTCGGTCCCGTGCCAAACGCAGGCTTAGAGAAAAAGACGAAGGGGTCTGGAATCTCATCTAGAATAATCGTTTATATAGCAAATCTCTCTAATAAGCGTGTGTTTGGCACGGGACCGAAACCAGGTTTCGTGTTGTCTTTTAGTGCCAACCCTGCCAAACAGCTGCCGGTTTGAGGCTAATTCGTGTTTGGTTCACAACCCAAAAAATCTTCCGTTATGGGATAACGGAACCCCCCAGCCCGGGTTCTCCCAGTCCCACGAGGGGCGGGATTCCGGTTCACAAATCGATTTTGGCGATCTGATCCTTTCCTCACCCCACACCCATCCCGACATTCTTCACCTTTCCCCTCTACCTGCTCTATCTTTTGCTCTGTGGTCTATGCTCTCTTCTCTCCCGATACCTCCTCTCCTGAGACCTTGAGACGACCTCGCCATTACTATTATCACCATTAATAAAGCTGACCCATCATTTCCAGCTGTCGTTTCCACTGGCAAAGCCATGCCAGGCGACTGGCGTACGCCAAACTGTGCCCAATGGAGTAGGCGGAATACCAGGTCAATCAAGCGGATGTATGGGTGTGGTGGCTCGTCTGCAAGCGCCGAGCTACTCTGACAGTCTACACGCAGACAAGGAACCCTCCCGAGTTGTCAACTCGCATCAAAGTGCCCCATTTCACCGTGTATAATCCGTGCAGTACATCCTAGGAAGGGCAACCACTGTCGTGCCTGCTATATAGTTCTGCACTTCATCAGCGATCTCCTCGCTTTTCACCTTCGAATCCTCCACACAGTCTTCTATTCCGCCGCCGCTGCCGAGCCCCTTTTGTGGGAAGTCGCCGACCTGCTAGCAAGGTTTGTCTCCGCCGCCCCTTTTCTTTCTTTCTATTTGCTAGCCTCCTATCTTTACTCTTGTAATGATAGATGATTTAAACAGTAAACTAATGTGTATTTCTCTCTCAATTTCTTGTAACATGTTTCTTCCCTAGCAATGTCTGGCCGTGATCCTATTTTCTTCTTCTCGGCTGAGCAGGTAATTGTTCTTAGCAAACAACAACACACGTTTTCTCCTATTGTGGTTGCCTGCTTGCTTGATTCAGACAATGTTGTTGCTGTAATATGTCCACAGGTAACATGGGTTATTGGGATGTTGTATAATGACATGGTCTGTGGCTATTGTATTATCGCCATGATATTGTTGTTGTATTGTACACGAGTAACAAGTAGGGCTTAGTTTTGTTGGTCAATTACCAGGAAAACACGAATTATTGTCTATATGCCCCTTGTATTTCAACTCAATATCCTTGTAACATTATCGACACTCCAAGTACTGCACAGGAGACCATCATTTTCTTTTCTTCTGTTGGCCTAATGTTAAATATTACCTAATGTTAAATATTATTGATAACATACTACAGAACAACTATAATTAAAAAATTTACTCCAACCATTGATATGCATTGTCTAGGTCTAATTTTGTAAGGGAGTTTTTTTGTGTGCTTATTCTAGTACATTGTAACACACTAGGCCAGATCTTTTTGTGCTTATTCTAGCATGTTGTTCCTATTGTTGTTGACCTTGTCACAATATCGCTGCATGTCATGAGATGAATGGTTACTTTTAACAAATTCATCAATATGTAGTCTACATATACTACACTTGGAAGGTTGATGATTCATAACACATTTATTTCATGTATTCTCAATGATGCCCATTTTGGTTCTGAGATGGAAAGATGGTTCTTGTAGTCATCTACTTAGGCTATCCTTGATGTGGTTTCTTTCATTTCCATCAACCCCCCAAGAGTCACATTAAATTTAGATCTAGACTGATTGACATAATGACCTCATTATATTTGTGTTTGAAGATACCTCAAACACTACAATGGTGGATGCGCTATTTTCACTTATTTCAATCATAAAGTCCATTCCAATGAGTGTGGGATAGTCTCGTTAATTTTATCATATACTATATTTATAATGATCTTCTTCATTCCATATGCACTTCAACATATCTTCCTCAAAGCTCAAGTATTCAAAGCTCAAGTATTCACAACCAACATAACATAATTTCAAAGGTGTCCTTGTCACATGTTTTATTAGTTAGGGAGTTAAGGGAGTACCCATCTTTTAGTCTCAATCAAAGAAGAATAAGAACTGGGGTTGGAGTCTACAAAATGATGCGTGCATTCCAATCTGATCCATGTGTGTGCCACTATTAATCCGTCTACATGATTAAGGTCTGTAGTGTAGTATTTGCAATTATCCACTACAAGGTCTGCAGTGTTGTATTTGAAAATAATCAGTCACTGTGTTAAGTAGAAAATATTTTGTCTTATCCATGTCACATATTCAGTAGATTTAATTCATATCATTCCTAAATTATAAAAATTCTTGTGAACGTCATCTTCCACAACTCATACATGTGGCTCACATGTAAGCAAATATTTTTTTGCAACATTCAATGTAGTTGTGCATAAGGAAACGCTGGAAAGAAAACTTGGTTGATTTATTCTAAAACGGCACTCCACATAAATCCTTACCCTCCATCCTATACAAATTATTCAGTGAAGTCAGTTTTGATCACGAGAAACAAATGACATCAACATGTCCTGTTGTGTTTTCAGCAACAATATTTGTAATACAAATATGATGTTTGTCTCAAGGATTTTTCCCCTGTTTATGAGGTGATGTTTCTGAAGATATCTGATGATAATGTTCATATCCAATCCAAAAAAGAGATAAAAGAAAAAATGTTTACTATGTGCAAGATGGACTTTATGAGGTGATTTTTGTTATTTACTTTCTGTTCAATTTACCCACATATTATAGCCCTTTTCTAACTATGAACAATGTTACTATACAATGTTACTATTATACACACATCCTCTTAAGCTCAAATTTTTTTACGTGATTGATATAGCAGACATATATCAATATTTTTACAATGTTACTAATGTACACACTATTGATATAGCAGACATATATCAATATTTTTACAATGTTACTATTGTACACACTATTGATATAGCAGACATTTGTCAATATTTTTACAATGTTACTATTGTACACACTATTGATATAGCAGACATATATCAATATTTTTATAATTCTTAGCTGTAATTGTACCTGTAAATATTTTACTTTGTGAAAGATGGACTTGTGGTCAATTGCACAGACTTCATTCATGCAGTTTGGGTCAAATTTATGAGGTTGTGTGATGAATCGTATCATCTTTATTTCCAAGAAAATATCATGATCATCTTTATAATAAAAATATATATACACCTGAAATTATAGTTAGTATGGATAATTTTGTGATATATGTTAGTGTAGGGATATATGTTAGTATAGGGATATATAGTTAGTATACGAATATATACTTCAAATTCAGTTGTGTTGTGAGGTTAGTAATTTTTAACCAGTTAGTATAGGAATTTTGTGATATATAGGGATATATACTTCAAATGCCAGTTCTATTGTGAAACAATTATGCTTTGTAATATATGTTAGCTTGAATGAATGATTTTAATGTTAGCTTGAATGAATGATTTTAATGTTAGCTTGAATGAATGATTTTATTTTTCATGTAGACCAAAATGTACACCCATTAGTATTTTGCTGATTATATTGCAAATAATACCACTATTTCGGCTAATCTGTGTTCCCTATGAATTTCTTGTATGTACCGTCCCTGACCCTGTCGCTGGCCGTGAAACTCTCTTCAACCTTCACTTGGGCTTACCAAGTATATCTCATTAGCAATACGAACACGTTTAATGCGAATGCCATGCTGAATGCTTGATATTTATGTAGTTTTCCTGTAATGAACATATTTGATGACGCGTTTATTACAACCATTTCAAATTTAACAACAATTTAAAATTTGTTGTACACATTTTGGATCTTATGACTGGTCCGGGTAATGGATCTTGTCTTAGCCTACTTCAATACAAGTTATTGCTTTCAACTGCGTAGTCTCATACTAGGTTCGTATAACGGTTTCGTTTAAACACCCACACTAAATTGATATATCGTAGTGTCATTGCTACTATGGCTGCACCCGACCTGAGGTTCTGTATTGTATGGTCGAAATAGTTGGATGAGGCTCTGGTTGCGGCATTGAGGAGACAATATGACATGGGTAGGAGCGTCGATGGAATATTTACTAGGGACGCGTGGAGGGAGACGCTACACGATTGGCATATCAGGATGGGGAGCAACGAGGGTACATTGGATCAGTTAAAAACTCGGTGGAAGAACCTCAGGAGAGACTATGCAAAGATAAAACTGGTAACCAACAAAAGTGGTGTTGGATGGGATGACAGCAGGCACAAGCCAATATTGCCTGACACCCCAGAGTGGAGGGATGCACTTGCGGTATGTCTAATAATATATACTCCCCTGAATATTATATACTAAATTAAACTTGTTACTATTGACCTAATCAGTAGTTGTCCCCTATTTTAGGCTAACAGGGAACTAGCGAGATTGATCAACAGACCATTCTACCACTACCACGACGTCTAGCTGATGGGGGGGAGGAACATAGCTAGGGGCCATCATGTAATGTTTTTCAACCGATAGACAACCTCCTTCTGATTTTGCATCTGAAGATGATGTTGCTGTTGACCTAGATGCATCTGATTCATTTGTCAGCCCAGAACCAACCTGTCCAGCTGGTTTCACTGAAGACGTGGTTAATTCTGGGATGCAAAGTGAGGACACCAATGGCGGATCACACAACCAAGGTGTTGGTGAAAGGACTCCCACCATGATCAGACGTAGGAAGCGAGCGTCAAGCTCATAGGACAGTTGTGTCCTATCTAATGATGTTGTGTCCGAATTCACAAAGGTGTTTTCTAAGGTACATGAGATGGGAAGCGGAATTGCTTCTAGGTGTAATGATAAAGACGAATACCAAACTATTTTGCACCACTTTCATGCAACCTACCCAGACGCCCTTGTCCCAGGTTTTACCACTCTTGTGCACGCCATAAAAGATCCAGCTAACCGTAACATTTACCTAAGCCTTATGGACACCCCACAAAAAATTACCATTTAGTTGCAAGACTTGTGGGAAATGAAGAACACAACTTCTGCAGCTTCTGCATCACAATCACCCTTCACACCACAATCTCCACCGTACTTTTGAGGTTGCCTAATTTAATAAGTATATTAGTATCATGCCTTTTATTTGATGAACTTTATCAGAAGTTGTTGTTGTACTATTTTATTCTGTTGGGAACAATCTCTGAACTATGGTACTATGTAATGGTTTATCTTGTTATTTGCTATTTGGTCAGTATTTTCTATTTTGTCGCTATAGCCCTAATTTCATTTCTGCAATATCTCGATATTTCCCTGATGCGGATAATCGCTTTTAATTATAGACGTGATGGCCGGTATTCATCCATATGAAACAACTGATGAGATTCTACAACTACTGGATCTTATATCTGGTCTGGCTAATGACATTGCTAACGCAATATCCTACCAAATAGCTGACCAAATTTCCCACAATATCATGCAAAATTCAGACGTCGCAACCACACACCAACCAATACCGAGATCGGTTAGTATTAGGAGCGGCCATCACAAGGTTTTAGAAATAATAATCGGCCATGAAAGGAGGGTGTACGATCTATACCGTATGCTACCCAACACGATTTTAGCCTTTGTTGACAAACTTGAGGACCGAGGTTTGTTGAAAAGTACTAGAGGTGTGTCATCAGTGGAGGCAGTTTGCTACTTCCTTCAAATGGTTGGCCATGGCCATACCAACCGTGTTCTTACTAAGGACTACATTCACAGTGGTGAGACCATAAGTAGAAAGTTTAACGAGGTGTAGGATGCAGTGTGTGCTTTGTGCAACGAATATATTGTCATGCCAACTGCATCCACAACTCCGCACCGCCGCATCGCTGAGAGTTCAAGATTTTACCCTTACTTCAAGGTATGACCACTTAGTTGACCATTGTCCATTCCATTGTTAATATAACCACTATCGTCATCGTTGAGTTTGGTATTTACTTGCGTATTTCTTATATACTTGTCTTAGGATGCCATTGGGGCAATTGACGGGACACACATCCCTGTTTTGGTTAAGCGTGAAAAGCAAAACTGATATAGGAATAGAAAAGGGAATGTTTCCATGAATGTCATGGCTGTAGTAGACTTCTCAATGGAGTTTACATATATCATGACTGGTTGGGAAGGATTTGTTGCTGACCAAAGGGTACTTCACGCAGGTACAACCACAGGCGGGTTCAAAGTACCCGCTGGGAAGTACTATCTTGTTGATGCAGGGTACGCCAACACCAGCCAATTTCTTGCACCATATCAAAACGTTGCTTACCATATAGCAGAGTATCGGGGTAACAGAGGTTCATACACAAGCAAAAAGGAAATGTTCAACCACCGACATGCTCAACTACGTAATGTTGTCGAGCGAGCCTTTGGTGTGTTGAAGAAGTGGTTTTCCTACTTTCGTAAAGGAGTGAATTTTCCCGTGCAGTCTCAGTCTCGGATTGTAATGGCTTGTTGTATCGTTCACAATTTTATCCGATGCCAAAATGATGGCAATCCTATGATGGACGAAAACTTGGATGAGCCTCATACAACCACTGACATCTTGAACGAATTGAGTTCTCTCCAACAAACAAGCCAAGCCGATGCTAGAGAGGGAGATGTTTTGTGCGAAACTGTTGCCAATTCTATGTGGGAAAATCAAAGATTTATACATTTGTTTTCTAACTTGCTCACATTGAAACATGTTCTAGAACATGTTTCACTTACTCCCTTTTTTTTGTAACTTAACGGCCAACTTTTGTTCTCAAACTGTATTGTTCACTACAATTTTGCCTACTTATAAACAATGTGAAATTATGTCTCATTAGGTTTTCTATCTAGAAATGGACAATGACATGCCATCGTGCCCATGTGGTCTACAGTGCACCGTACGAGTGTACATGGATGCCACAGATGCGGAAAATGGACGGTTTGAAGACAACAATCCCCACATGCCATATTTTACATGTGGTAGGGGTCTTGTACCAACCAGATGCCATATGAGGTTGCCCGCGCAGCAAGTACCACCTACAGTGGCTACACTGACTGTAATTAGGGATGCAATGGTATCACAGCTCGCATATGCACGTAGCAAACGCAAGTTCTGGTCAGAACATTGTGCCTTTGTCTGTTCAACAAGAGCAGACACTGATAGGTTACAAGAAGAAATTTCAAGTATGCGGGAGAGGTGCCGATATCTTCGCCACTGACTTCAAATAACGAGCGATAATGACTCTTCAACAGAAGATGGATACAATACGTCATAGATATATTGTATTATGATATGTCCAAATGAACTGCACTTGTCTGTTACAACAATTAGCTACTCCTAAACAAATGGTCTTCATATTATCTTTGAAAACTATGTCATGAACCCGACATTTTTCTATTAATCATCATTTTTGTTTTATTAGATGTCGATGACTCCATCTGAGGTTCCGAGGTGTGATTGTGGGCTAAATGCAGCCTTACGGCTTAACACAGAGGATGCATGGTTAAATGACTTTTCCATTCTGAGTCAAAGTCCGGGAGAAATGTATTACATATGCCCTACTCATGAGGTGTGATAGTACATCAATAAATAATGGACTGCCTTTGTCGAGGCTCAGCATTCTTTGCCATTAACTTGAATTTCGTACCACATTTTAGGGAAAAGACCGATGTAAATACTTCCATTGGGCAGTCGATCTTCCCCCAACAATTGATTCATTGAAAGCGGATATTATGTTACTAACCGTTGAGTGCAAGTCAGTGTGGGGTCAGGCAATGAACATGAAGGACTTCGTTGAAATTCATCACAACTACGATGAATTGTACACTAACAAAAAGTATGAGCATGAGGTTTTAGAACGCAATGTTGCCAGTCTGGAGGAAGATTGTCGTCTGCTTCTGGACATCCCTTCACCTCAAATGACTCCATAAAGTTGAATGGCAAATACATTTACATTGTCTTCTCTGTGTAGAATGACTATTAATGGATGTTATGAACATCATACACTTGTTTAATTTAGGCACTTTTAAAAACGTCGTATTAAATTTTAAGTGTTATTAAATTTTTCTTCATGTTGATGAATGTTTATTAATGATGTATGTTATTAATCAAAATTTAGCTTAACGTTAGCTCAAACCAAATAATACAATTAATTGTGATATACACCCTTACTTTTGGTCAAATATATTACTTACAGAATTTTTTATATGGCTGCCCAACCGCCGACACCGTCTTTTATCTGGTCTACCGAGCTTGATATGGTTCTTAGGGGTTTGATGAGAACCCAATATCACGTGGGTAGATGTGTAAATGGAGTATACTCTACACAGGCTTGGATGGAGGCATGACACCAATTCCTATACATAACAGGAGGCCCTTACATTTCATTTCCTGAGTTGCAAATGCGATGGCAATACATCAAGAGAGAGTTTGTAAGAGACAATATGTTCATATTGGGAGATTTATTGCCTCCCCCCACATTGGCCGCGCAACTAGGCATTGAACACAACTTTTTGACGACGCGTCGCACTTACCCACCAGGGATTTTTTTTGGCACTGACGATTGAACTAAACAAATGAACTTGAAACATATGTGCTAAATGTTGTAGTTGTTTGTCTTTGCGTCAGACCATTTTACATGTTGTACTTATGTGTTACAATATTATGTTGCTACCTAATGTGATCAAATTTCCTACTTCATTATTATGTTTACAAAAATTGCATCCCCTTCAAACTTAGTATCAGCTAAGTTTGGTTGCATTATTTATTTGTAAAACTTGTTGGCACAGTTACTTTACGATTTCTATTATTTGTTCATACCTTTGTTTTTATTAATTTTAGATGTTGACATCGCGTGAAAAGGCAAGGGCAAGGGCAAAATTCGAAAACATGTTGATGTCTCCGGCAAAAATTTGAAAATATGTTGAAGATAACCTTGTATGCAAAAAAACATGTTGCAATCACACAAAGGAGGAGGGCATAATTGGGACCGATGAAAAAGTCAAGGGTCGGGTCAGTCAGCATGTTCCTCATTTGCCGTTGTTGTTTGATTGCACAAAATATGACATCAAACAACAACCCAAGAAGTCGGTGTAGGAACCATGCCCAGTGTCATGGGACGAGTACGATGAGGCCCTAATGTCGGCCGACTGGGACGGGCCTACCTGCGAGCAATATAAATCAACATCCACATCGAACAATGTCCACCACAACGGCTGGTCAAAATCTTAGCATGTGTTTGGTTGTCTATGTCTACGTCCAGAGCATGCGTCTCCTTTTTTGTCCATCTCCCATGTATGTTCGCGACGTAGTTTTCCCGTAAACAAATATTTTTTTATTAGTGACAGTTTATGTTTAACTAATGACGACAATATTAGTATTATCATTTGTTGTTAGTGACGATAATGTTATTTGTTTATGTTATGAACAAAATATATTAGGCCAATTAAATATTTCATGTTGCCTGATAATTACTGTGTCGAATATGTTCAACATTACATATATACCACATGCAAATGTCATTCAAGACAACAATAGCGTTTAATTATTTTTTAATCACCACGTCAAAATTAGCATAATTGTATCTTATTTGCACTTTTCTAAATATACAAAAATAACATTCATTCAATACAAATAAAATAATTTTTTAAATATATTCTGAACTTAGGTTGAAGTGCCATCACAAATACACATTCTGCGTACTTGTTTAAATCGTTCTGCAAGAACAGGACAGAATAAGCAGATCCTGATTAGGTTTCCAAACAGAATCAGACTGGTAGCCAAACAGATTCAGACTGCATACAGACTCAAATCAGACCAGCTGACCAGAATCAGACTGCGTTGCCAAACAAAATCAGACTGCATCCTGACTACCCCAGCACCGGAATCCAGACTAACCCCGACTAACCCAGTCTAGATTTCTGAATCTCAGTCCTATGCCAAACGCATGCTAAGTCTCTCCTTGCTGTCGTCACTTATGTCCTCTGCCATTGATTTCGTCGCTCACGCCTGCCCTCTGCCGTCAATCAGTCTCTCATCATAAGGTGCGTGTGAATAAACACGTTGCACACAATTGACATCCTCCCTCGATCCTTATTGGATTTGACTACTTTGTCACAGTCCAAAAGAAAATAAAGTGGCCATTTACGTACACTAGTACAGAAATGACCTTTAGTGTTGGTTAAATAATCCTTTTTATGTCGGTTTCTAAGCGACACTCAAGTGGGTGCCGCTAAAAGTAGACACCTTCAAGCAAAAACTGACGCCATATTCCATCCCGAATAAAAAAACTTGGATCATAGGCATCGGTTAAAAATCGAAACTGACGCCATATCCTTTCCTGAATAAAAAAAATTGGCCCCAGGAAGGGATAAAGATGTCAGTTTTCTTCTAATAACCGACGCCATATCCCTTCCCAAACAAAAAAATTTGCCCCAGGAAGCGATAAAGACGTCAGTTTCCTATTAATAATCGACGTGTTAAGTTTTTATTATCAGTTTCTATTAATAACTTACCGACGCCTATGTTCTAATTTTTTTTCTTATCAGCTTGCAGGCCTACTGTCCGGCTTGTCAGAAGGATGCAGAATATGTAGTTCAGTTCTGAACTACAGGTTTACAACATCCATTGATTTCAGCCAACAACAAGCCACAAACCTACAAAATTAACAAAGGTGGACAATAATTTGTGATCATGTGATTCACACACATGTATAAGCATATTTAATTTATATTATTTTTCATCACACACATGTAGAAACATGTAGTTTCATTTCAATATTCCTCCATTTTCACACACATTTAGCAACCTTGAGAACCATTCAATTTTTATCTCTTTTCACATTCAAAAACATGTAGAAACATTCATGTATTCATCTTCACATTCATACACATATAGAAACATTCATCTTCACATTCACACATATGACAATTCAAACATGTACAAGTGTGTCTTTCAAAGTTTTACATGTCATCAAATACAAAAATAATTAGTAGAATAAAGTTTAGAAATATCATTCTTTATTATTATCATCATCGTCATTATTTCCATCAATATTCCAATCATAAGCAAAAATTCCCACTACTTGTAAGAATTTTGCCCATTGTTCTCTTACATCATCTAATTCTTCTATCGTATAGGGAGTATGTACATCTGATAACTTTTGACCTGTCATCACTTCAGTTTGAAACACCTGCAAAGAGAATGATGTATATATATAATTAATAATATATAATAAGATTGATATATTTCATATTATCTAATGAGACTACTATATATAATACCTATTGTATGGTATCAATTTCCGTTGCAGTATTTTTGACAATTAGGTCCATGTATCGCATCACATAGTATGCACATGCCCAGTCGTTATCTTGTGTAGCACACTATAAATTGAAACATACAAAATGTTCATAAATGCAAACAAGCACAGTTCACATAAATAATATATACTAGAGTCGGGAAATTATTTCACATTCACCCAAAGTAACTGTTTCTTTATCTTGGAGATGTTTCTTCCAGCTTTTTTGAACTCAGATAAAGCCCTACATGTTAATGTAACGCATTAAATTACATAATTAAATAGTAATGTAATAATAGATGTTAATAGATATAAAAATATGAAAGATTTCTCATGTGAATAATGACCTTTTCATTGGGTGTCCATATAATTTGTTTAATTCCTTCTGCACAAGATCTATATAATAAATAATGAACATCTTGTGGATAATAACCAGTAACTCCAAGTGCTTACCACTAGAGATAAGAAAGTTAAAAGTATATAACTCAAAATTCACAGTAAAATGTAATTATCTAAAGTCCAAATTATAAGCAAAGTAAACTTACTCAACATTGAATGAAGCTATTATCACTGTCTTCTTTTGTTCACCAAAATATCTAAAAGTGATTGAGCAGTACAAGATAACTGATGAAGGATCGTCATCTACATGAATGATCAAAGATGGAATTAGAAATCCCACATGGGGAAATGCAAAATCCATACAGACCATGTGTAAGTGGCTACAAAACATATATTATGTATGCATCAATATATAAGAAATCATATCACCGTATATAAAACAAGGTATATGGATATATAAACAAGATCTCACCATGTCCATAGCTCTATCATAGATGTATTCAACCAATAATAACGAAACAACTCCAAAATATCTTGTATAAATATATTGTTATCATATAATTCACCTGCAACATTCTCCGGAATAGAAATATTTATAGGACAATTTGGATTATGTTCGCCTATTCATACTACCATACCCTTACAACTAGGACCTAACAAGGCGTATAGGTCCCTTGGAAGCCAACTAGGTACTTCAGGAGGTGGAGGTAGAGGCCGATATGTAGCAGGTTTCTTCCTTTTGACCTGTATATATAATTTCAAATCAATTGACTCATATATACACACTAACAAATTAACGTAATGTAAATTTATTATACAATATTAGTATAGATGACATCCATTTTGGGCCACAATATCATTCCGCCTTCTGCTTCACCAAGCATTTCAGAATTTGGGTGGGCATATGGCAATGGATGATCTCTCCAATTGGGGAGTGCATGTATCAGGCTCAAATGAACTGCACCATCTGATACTGGAGTCCCATGAAATGTGTCCCCTGGAAGGGGTGGGTAAGCCTCGACATCTGCAATAATAAATTCTTACCTTTTTAGACGACATGGCTTCAACCCCTACAAATTTATGTAAAGAATGTTATATACAGATATACATAAACACATCATCTTGAAAAGACTAGCTACTATGTCATAAAAATACTTACAGCGGACGTGCTAGTTGGGTCTACATGATTACTCCCAAACCTCTACAGTAGGAGAAGAGCGGCACGTCATCGGTACTGTCTAGTGGCAATGTGAGACACCTGCCACTTCACCATTGCTTCTTGGATTCTCTTATTAATTAACTCATCTACCTATGCATCGACAAAAGAAACGCTAGCTTTTGATTATTGAATTCCCTTTCGCAATAATATTCTTAAAAAAGGACAGGTTACCTCAACATTTGATAATCCCACTTTTGGGACAAGTTTGCACTGTGATGGCCCAAAGAACGTTTTTATGCCCACACCAGTGCCTGCACCCCTAACACGTCCAGGATGCTCTGGGTTACCAAGAGCAACTGTCAATTCATCCCTTGTGCCCTCAGGGATGAACTTACCTTACTTCCTCTTCTCGTAAAGCTCCCGCTAATCGCCATAAATAGAAATTGGTAAATAAACATAACAATAATCAATATCGATTGCTCTAAGAGTTGAATTTTACCATTTTTGCAGCTGCCTCAACAGTTGCGGGATTGGTTGTATCTCCTTTCTTGTTTTTCCTCCCAGCTATCCACATAGCATGGCGAGGCAGAGGTGCGAGAGCAATAGTAGAGGACTCTGCAGTCTCCTGAGTACCCAACCCGATACGAGTTTTAAGGTATCGACGTTCCGATACCAGACATTCACATATCACGTACCAATTTTTCCTTAAGTACCCAACCCGATACGGGTTTTAAGGTATCACCCAACCATATCAGGCGACACTCCTTGCCCGATATCGTGTAAACACAAGTTTCAACGAGTAACTCTTTTTGACTTAACTTGCTTGTTTAATCATACCATTTGCACCATCATTTATATCTATCATGTATGCCTTATAATGTAATCATCCAATATATCTTGTATGTACTGGATATGACAAGATGTGTTAGATTCTGATAAGTGTCATTGGAAAATATCCATTAGTGCTTGTGAAGTACTTAAGGATAAGTTGCTAGTTAATAGCAACAAGGAAGAGTTGAGTATAAAGGGTTACACTGATGCAAGCTTCCAAAATGAGATGAAATGATCGCAATATAAAATATGTTTAAAGAGAAAAGAGTTGTGAGTTGGAAAGAGTTTTGAACTATAAAGCCACTAATTTAAAAGAAGTCATATGTCTTGGTGTTGTGAACATATGAGTGATGTATGGATCTAAAGGTTCATATGATGAACTTATAGATGCTCCAAACATTGATGACACAATATAAATACTAAGACAACAATGGAGATATTGGTCATGCTAGGAATATTTGAGATCATACTACAATAGTTTCATCTCATATGAAATGTCTTATAAAAAAGATAATTGAAACATGCAATATACTAACTATAGCAAAGTGTTACTAACCCGCTGGATTAGCACTTGCATAGCAAAAACATGGTGGGCATGTTTAATCACTGAGAATGAGATTTGTTAGTGATTGGATCTAAGTAAAAGAGGGAGTCTTTTGGTAAAGTATGCACTTAGAGGCAATCATATGATGATTGATATGGCATATAAAGGATTTGATTAATGATAAATAATAAAGACAAGCTTCCAATTCATTCTGCTTCATTTAGTTATGAGATAATGAGCATACAAAGTGAATGTCTATAGAATGACACTACTCAATGATGTATGTCTTCAAGTATGTGATTTGGAACAATGAAATCATACATATGTTAGTAGTATGTACATTCTTGTTGATGTCCCTAGTCAGTTGTTACCATGAAAGGTAGATAGACACCAGTAACACTAAAGACTAGAGTATGGGTTGGTTGATGACATAATCTCATTAGTCATGATATGTCATATCAAACCAGAGACACAAATACTTGCTAGAGAATAGAGTATCAGATAGACTCACCTTGAGAGTGACACATGGAAATCATCATTGGTGGTCATAGTCATCTCTCATAGTGAAGGTGTTCATTGTGATTCATAGACCTGAAATCACTGCACTCATCACATGTCATTTGGTACGCTTTGACATCATTAAATGCATTCCTAAAACATGGGTTGTCATAAAGGTGATGATTGAGTGACTGTGACATATGGGGACTAACTATGAGTGATAGAGATGGGATATGTCCCTCCTACTGGGGATTGATATCTTGGCCACTTGATAAGCAAGACTGAGAATGCCATGCGCATGCACATGCGAATAAATATATGATATTGATGTCATATATATCTCTAAAAGTTTGCTCTTGGTTCAAGGAACACAGATTGAACATTCAAAAGGGTGGTGATTCCATGCCTTGAGTTCATTCCAGATATTAGAGATAAAGGAATCATACAATCACTATAACACCTTATCACATATTGTAGGTTGAAGTTGTTCTCTAACTTTCTGTTCACTTGGGTAGCACTAATGTAAGAGTAGGCACCGCTCATTGCTTGTGATTTGATAAGCTACCTATGGACATTCACTACCAACGTGAGATAGGACCTATAGGGTTACACACAAAGAAAGTCATCTAGAAGAGGAGTTGAATCTTGAATGATAGTTGGATTGATGACTAAAGTGTTTTAGGTATTCAATTCGAGCAACAAATCAACTAATTGTACTGCCAACCGATCTACACATAGGGTGAGATGGTCGTTTGCATTGCTAAATGATCAGCTCAAATGTTGAGACGGTCATTTGGATCATGAGTTAGAACTGAATTGGCTAAAGTTCTGCACGAATAAGGTACCAACTAATTGGCTCACTAGGAAAATCAATCGGCTCGGGTTGAGTGAGATGACTGGCTCACTTAGTGAACTGATCGGCTTGGTTGGGCTGAACAAAGTATCTAGTAGCTTTTTCAAATTTTTCAGAAAGATTGTTCATTTCACTTATTCAATTTGATTGGGACAATGAATTAATGTTTATATAAATTGGAAATGATTTTGCCAAATTCATGAGTGATTAGGAAACACACAAAACAAGTGCTTCAGGCTTTGAACCAATCGACTTACATGTGAGATGACCGTCTCACTTTCCAGACGACCGTTACGGTCATAGGTTGCAAAAATTCAAGGTGTTCCAGTCCCTTACACTCCCACTTCAATAGGGAACCCTAACCCTAACCCCTCGTATAAATAGAGGGGTTATGGGGGCCTCCCAACACACACAATTAAGAATCAACTGCTCTGAAATTTTTTATCCTCTCTAGTTGTGGTAACCAAGAGAGCCCAAACAAGTCCTACCCGACTAGGGAGGGATAGCGAGGGAGAGAACAACTGTGGATCATTGTTGTGGGAGAGCAAGTTGGTGACTAGTACACTAACGACAAGGAAAACTCCTATATGTATGTTCTAGTTGAACGACATGAGTTCTAGTTGGTCCGTTTGGACTACTTAGAGGAAGGAGTCCTTTGGCTGCTTCTCGGAGGGCAATTTCAGCCTGTAGTACGTGGTGAGACAACAGGAGCTGCTGCAGAATCATCCCATCTAATGTCTGTGGTGAAGACCAGGAGTTGCACATACATCGTCCAAGAGAAACTAGAATATAGTTGCATTACAATGAGTTGTTTTCATTGGACTTACTCCAACATCAGGTATAAACTTGTTAAACTATCTTTCCTATTTCGTAGTAGTTGACGCGATCTTGTTGTTACGGGAATACAAATAGATAACTATTTTTGTTTCCAATTTCATACTTTGTTCCCATATTTCCCTAAAGTTATGTACTATTTTTTATCCATAAAATGAATAATATCCACTAAAAATCATTTCACATACTAGATCTACTCATAGCTATGCTTTTGTGCCTAAAATTGACTAGTTTAAGTGTATTTAAAATAAATAATACCATTTTGTTCTCAAACATGATCAATAATGTTATAAATATTATGTTTGCCTAAGATCAATATGTTTTGACATATAGTGATCCAAGACCCATTCTTGATCCCTCATATGTTTTTAATGTTGACTTTATATCATGAATATGACATCATCTTAGACTTTTAATGATGGATCTCTATCATTATGAAAAGTTTGACCTAATGATGACTCAATACTATGTGGGAATCATACATCATTAACTTTTTCTACTATCTGAACTAAGATCCTAAGTTGATCGCTCTAGTACACTATATAAGGTCTTGTGCTAAATATGATCTTTTAACATGAAATGAAGCTTTTTATGAAATTTTTATGATAGACCCTTGACCTTGTCAAAATAATGATCTATTATGTTCAAAAACCATATTTGTGACAAAATATAAGTAAAATTTTTGATATGTAACATGAAATTGAAACATGATCACCGTCATCACCTATCAATGACAATATTGCACTGAATATGACATAACCAACTATATTGATATTTAAGTCATTGTATAGTATGTAAATTTTATATTTTCCCTATTAAAATTTATGAACCCTAAACTTGAAACATCTAATTTAGTGATATGTTTCACACTAAGGCCTAATTGATCTATGATGTAATATATAACTTGACGATGAACTAGAACACACTATTTGAGATGTTGAAACCAATATTAGGGAAAATGGAGCATAGACTTAGGTGAAACATCCAACCTTGATGAAAATAATTAGTATATCTAAGTATTACTGATGTTAATCAAATCATACATTCTTGTAAAATAAAGATCACTATGTGACTTAAATTACCAAGCTCCAGTCGAGGGATATTTTATCAAAATTCTTGATCTTATACTCTAATCCCAAGGTACACATTATCCTCATGTAGTCCAAACTAGTGATATTGAAATTATATGTGTGTATGTGATAACCTGACTTTTTGGGTTTCTATAACCAATATAATATTTGTGGTCCAAAGAATTTCTTGGTTGGTTAATCCTAAGGAAGGTTGACTTTTATTAAAAGATGGTTTCTTTCGACCCACCAATATGACTATAAGGCCATTAGAGGGTCAATATTTGGTATCCATAGCCATTTATGTACATGGACATTAATAATACTAACTATTAATCCATGTGGGTATCAGTGAGGCCATGAGGTCCATTTAGTGGTCATAGCAAACTCATGTGACCAATTGATGTGCCTTGAGGTATCTCAAGATCATAGTGGTTTTGGAATTGTTGGATCCATATTTGACTGTTATTGAATTGTATTCAAGGTTTATACTCTGATTTATAACATTGTTAGAATATTTTATTTGCATGAACAAACAATAGATTTTGAGTCCCAAACTTTAGAAGAAGATGCCTTAGGATATTATGAGCCTATGCCTAAAATTTCAAACGATTTGGAGATTGCTACAAATAGATATAACTGTTTGAAGATGAGGACATTAATGATATAATTGTGATTCGACTTTGGTCATTTTGGTATCTCGTAGTTAGGTCTATGGCATATTAATGTCACATGCCTTTTACATTGTTGGGAGCCACTCATCGGGAACATGCCATCCCTAACCTCCAAAAATGGAGGAACAGAAACCAGTCGAGGTTTCCTTTAGATCCGAGGAAGATGGGGGCAATCAATGGAAATATCATTTGAAAACCCATGATTTACATAATAGTCCGAACAGATTGACCCCTCAAACATGATGTGGAATGGCCTGCATCTCCAATTCAACCTCCCCCATTTCTTCACCTCACCACCGAGAAACACTGAAGGGGGGAATAGGGGAAAAAGACTCTAGGGTCGGTCTCATCTCTACTAAAACCTTCCCTGGACTCATCAGAACCTCTTGGATAGGTCAAATGGTGGCGAAGACCTACAGAGGTGACCTTCATATCCCACTTTGTCTGAAGAAGAGGACCTTCTAGGGAGGAGATGCTCGACCCATTGTGCCTTGTTTTGATGACTGGAACAAGTTCTTACCTTCCATGTAGATCTTTGTGCATCTTCAAACAATAGTGGAAGTCTTGTGGATGAATGCCCCAATCCACGCCGCCCATCTTGTATCACTCCATGGCAGATTGGAGGCTAATGGGAGCCGAACCACCATGGTTAGGCACTCTGACCCAACGTTTAGGCACCACTTTTTCCCACCAACCTTCCCTCCTCAGTGTAGAAGAACACCATGAAGGAATCAGAGATGATAGTTCCTACTGTGAAACCCTCTTTTTAAGAGAGGTTTCGTTGTTCCTTCTCCTTGTGGCACCGATCAGAACCCCGACAGAAGAATAGGTTGCACAGAACGTGGAAGAGAGGGAGAAGGGCAGTACGATCCAACTTGCATCTAGCTTGAGTCCTCACTGGTGTTCCTACTCTCACAATATTGCTTCCTCAACTGAGTGGGAGGAGGATATCGGGCAATGGGAATTCTCATGATCGCAAGAGTGAAAGGGAGGGTGAAAAGGCCTAGAATGCGATGGTTTGGAAAGAAGGAAGGAGAGAGCGGACTGATCGAGCTAGATCCCAGTCGAATGAATCCAAGAATCTACCAGTTATGGAGTAGAATAAGCCACTAAACCAAGCCCCACTCTAATTTTCAAGTGGTGAGCATCCACGTGATCCCAAAGATCAAATCAACGACTTTAATAAATCACTAGAGGTAAATGCAAGTTTACGAATTTAATATTACATGAAAACTTAGAAAATGCTTAAGAAATAGCCCCCTTGTCCTAAAAATGTCTAAAAATTCCCTTAGAATCACAAAAATGTACACTTTATTACCGGACCCCTAGATCAGAGTCTTGAACCACTTTCAATGATGATATTTAATTTAGAGTAGAAAGCTCCTTTTGGGGATTCATTAAATAAAATAAACAGTATCCAGGTGATATTAATTCTCATAAATTTTGGTAGAACCCTAATAACACTGGAAACCCACTTCTAAACTTTGATTTGGGTTTTATTGATATATGTTAGTCCTTTTCTCATTAATGCCTAAATTACACGTTTTAACCTCATTTTAATTCAGAATATACACCAGTCATCAGAAAAATATGAAATTCCAACCAGACCTCTAGAATGACCTCCTAATTAGTATAAAAATATCAGACATAAGTTCCAAGATGTTTGAACCTAGATTTGACCAAAACCTAATTTTGACTAAAATACTAGTAATAAGGGTAAACTTTGTATTGATGATGATTAATTGCTATTAATCAAGTGATGACCAGAGATATAGTTGATCCAAAATATAAATAGGAATATGTGAACTCAGGTATGTGGGTTTTATTAAGTATAAGATTACTTTTCAGGAATGCATAATGATATGATGTACTTTGGATGCTTGTATTTCCATATAAATTATTGGATGCATATCAGTAGTATATGGTTCGCCAAACTTAAAGGAACATAAAAGAACTTATGATGAGTTGTATCTACTAAGGTAAGCACAAATTGGAAATGGCCCAGTATGGATGTATGACATATTGCCTAGAATGGATGTATGATGAATTGCCCATGCTAGATGTATGATAAAGTAATTTGCCCATACTGGATGCATGATAAAGTGTTGATAGATATAGTAGTATAACTGCATCTAAATAAATGACCAAAAATACGTGTTTACCTGATTATCGCATTAAATAATGCTTTCTTTTACCTTTTCTTCTTCCTCCAAATTTTCAAGTATGCAAGAACTATATATATATATATATATATATATATATATATATCTTTCACCATGTAGACAACACATTATGTTAATTTGTTGTTTCACATATGTTTTAGGTTCAAAGCTAGCATGGGATTAAAGAACAGGAAGTGAGAAAGTTGTAAAGGTTGTACCTATTGTGTAGATCTTGATTAGAATACATGTTCATAGACTTGTCAAATCATCTTTCAATATGTAATTGTAATTCATGTTGTAATAAGTCATTTTTGTAATATACATGTTAAATGTTGAGTCTGTTTATGGTGTATGCATTACGTTTATACGTTCGAGTATGAACAAATTGCTTCCACAACACACTCTGAAAACAATTAGTTAACATTTTTGGATTTGTCCTCTTGGGCCTTCTAAGTCTCGAGATGGCAGAATTGGGGGACATTACAGTGTATTATTATGAATACTTTGATTCATATACTTATGTGATCTACATTTTTACTATGATTATTACATTTATCTTTCTTGTAGTATGTTGAATAAACTTAGAAAATATAAGCTTAGATGTCCATAATATAACCCTTGTTCACATGCTTGTATTCTCAAGGTAAGGACACACCGATGGGTTCACCTACTTGATTTACCAAGAAAGGGAAGGCCATGTTGATAAAAGGGATATTTTTTTGGCTTTGTCCTAGAAGTTCCTTACAAATAGCAACAAACTCTTAAATTCTATTCTTGTAGTCCCTCATGAATAGGCATAACACTTAAAACATGTGTCATTCTTAACTTTGGATTTAATGACTCACAGACCCCTTCTTTTGTGAAGCTGATCAAAGGCCTTCCAATTTGGTATGGTATGATGAAAATGAACTTAAAAATGATTTATTTCTTAATCCTTGAACTACTTCTTGCAAATATCATAATATTTCTATCCAAGATATATATTTTTTGTTCATAAATATATGAAATTATATATTATAGAGTACTCAATAGTGTTATGCTGATGTGTACCCTTTCATGATTGTAGGAAACAAATGCACAATGACACTATCACCATGATTGTGCTAATCCTATTATATGTTTTGCTGCCATATCTTTGTAAAAAATATCATGAAATGTCGGTGTAATATCCATATGCTTATACCCCTATTTTTTATCCTATGGTTTATAATGTTGTTTTTATCACTTTATTCATACGTATTTTGTGTGATGTGTGTTCTATTTTAGTGATAAACACTCGAGTCCTTTAGACATTGAGTTTATCATTATTTGGAGTTAAGATTCAGGTAATGAACAATTCCATGATAGTACCACTATGGTAGGAAAGCATTCATGTGTCTAAACACATTAATCTATCTAATAATGCAATTCATGAAACAATAAAAGAACAAAATAGTAGTTTACCAATATTCAATAGTAACTGAGGTAAACGATCCTCACAACCATATCCACATGGATTCTAAACAACATATAGAGCATTTTGAATATTTTTTTTATCCGTCAATGCTTTTCTAGCATTATGGTGCCCAAAAATGATAAGAAAGTGCACTCATACCACATAAGAGAGGGGTGGGGAGAGGGCCCTAACATTGATATTGATGCTTTAACATACGTCGATATATATCTCACCTTATAAAGGATGACAAATTTCATGCATATGCTAGACTACCATATAATATTATCTTGTTTAAGATATTTCCTCATCTTGGTTTTTCTTAGCCAAAATTTGATCTGCTTAATAGACATTTGCACCAAGATTTATGTATGAGTTGAAGCATACTAATAACATACGTCGATATATATCTCACCTTATAAAGGATGACAAATTTCATGCATATGCTAGACTACCATATAATATTATCTTGTTTAAGATATTTCCTCATCTTGGTTTTTCTTAGCCAAAATTTGATATGCTTAATAGACATTTGCACCATTCACTCATTTTATCCTCCCTCCTTAGATCAACCTCATTAATTTTATACTATATGAGTCCCCATAATCTCTTATATATTCTACTCAATGAACACGATAACCATGATTACAATTATACCAGTGAGGATCATGGAATGAAAACCAACAATTGAATATATGTTACTAGGCAACACTACTAAAAAAAAGGTCTTTAACTATAAAAAAAAATTGTAGCGAAAACCCCATATTTTGTAGCGAAAGGCTTTGACTACATATTTTTTTACACATACAAATTGTAGTATATGCTCGTATAGATAAAGACTTTCACTATATTTTTCAAATATGTAGTTAGATAATCCATTTGCTACAAATTCATATGTATCCAGAAGCGTAGCTAGATATTGTCCTTACATATTTAAATATAGGTATAATTATAGCTAAATGTATGCCTACAATTGTATATATAGTCAGTATGTAGCAAAAACATAAAGCTAATACAAATTATATGTAGTTAATGTGTAGGGTAAGGCAACATCTACTGCACACATATATATATGTAGTTGGATTATGCACTAGCTACATATGTAGTGCCACATATACATATATGTATAGTTTAATCATTTATATATTGTGTAATTAGTCCAGAAGCTCTTCTAGTAACAAATTTGTAGTAGTTAGACCAAGTTATGCTCTTTATGCCATAAAAATTACTTTCATTTATACTAAAACATCAAATGTACGTGGGGAGGATGTATACCTTGCCCCTATTACATAATGTGTACAAAGAAAAGGAAATACATATACTAATAAATTCGATGAGGTCTACACGCATCTTGGAAAAAGAGTATGTATCTTTCTGAACCAGTTTTAGAATCATCGTTGTCTTCTCCTTTTGTTCATTGAGTTGGCGATAGCATGGGTTCTTGCGTTCCACAAAGTTGTACACGTTGGCCCTATATCTGATTTCCTTGATGAGTGGGTCAATTTTGTTGAATGGAAGAAGTCTTGATTTGAATATTATAGCATCGCCCCTCATAGTGACATCTTTCTATTACAACTTGGACCATCCGTAGATGTTCTAGGAATATTCTTTGTACTCTATTTTGTTGTACTTGATCTAGACCCAAAGAGGGATTCTTGTTTAGCAATAAGTTGACATTGAGGCCTTTTTTTTTATCCTGCATCATATATGTATCAAAATTGCAGCCATTGAATAGAATAATTATTTCATTCATTTTTAAGCCGCACCTTACTCACAATCTCCGTCATTCTTGCTCTTCCCTCAAAGTAATACAATCTTTAAGCATGGATAGAATTTTAACCTGTAATAGTTAATCACATAAAGAAAGGTAGATGACAAGAGATGATTTGTTTCGTGTAGATTTTTTACCATTTTAGGACTTGGTCTGGTCCACCATCATCATCTGATTCTAATTGCATATGAGGACTACATCTCACTTCTAAAATTGTAGTAGGCCTCTGTAACACTCGGGCCCACTACCCAAGGCTCTAGAAGGGTTTCAGGAATGACGACTGGCCCCACAAACCACCACTAGCCCTAACTGCGCACTTTGTCCACACTGACGTGCAAGCCAGGATCAACTTCCCGACTGGTCACCCATCCTAGTACTACTCCAAGCTGAGCACGCTTAACTATGGAGTTCTTTAGTGATGGGCTTCCTAAAAAGGAGGTGCACCTTGGTGATATGGGTAGTCCAATCATTCCTTTTAAGATCATGTTATCCGAGGCCTCAAATCCTGGGATGTTACAATCTCCCCCATTTAGACTCTTGACGTCCTCGTCAAGGCTTGATTATAAGGCCTCATAATCTCTTCCCCATTTCAGTGTAGGCCCACAATGGCCCATGGACACCCAGCTCCCGATCACGAAATACCAGCGCAAGCGTGGCTACATCAACCATGGACAACCCTTTCCTACATGCCTGGACTGCACGGCTCAAGACTGGCATGCCATGCCCATGTAGGCCCCACCTACTGGAGGGGTTATGGCTCTGATACCATTTGTAACACCCGGGCCCACTACCCAAGGCTCTAGAAGGGTTTCAGGAATGACGACTGGCCCCACAAACCACCACTAGCCTTAACTGCGCACTTTATCCACACTGACGTGCAAGCCAGGATCAACTTCCCGACTGGTCACCCATCCTAGTACTACTCCAAGCTGAGCATGCTTAACTATGGAGTTCTTTAGTGATGGGCTTCCTGAAAAGGAGGTGCACCTTGGTGATATGGGTTGTCCAATCATTCCTTTTAAGATCATGTTATCTGAGGCCTCAAATCCTAGGATGTTACAGCCTCCTAGTCCAAAAGTTGAGGACAACTCTGTGACCACACGACAATCCTAGCAGATGGCGATGAAAGTGAACTGCAGATGGAAACTTTGCTCAACAGGATTGCAGTAGTAGAGAGCTTGATATTAAAAAGCTTACAACTATTTAGATAGACAAACACATACTGGATTCAAAGTTGCATGATTGCAACATTAGAGGAGAAATCCCTTGGATAGATAAACACATTTCAAGTATCTACAACCATGGTTTGTATCAGTTGCAATCAACTACAAGTCTCTGTCTCGAATAAGAATTAAGAATCTATAAAATATATTTATGTCTTGATATAAAAGCCAAGGAAGCATGGATATTTCATGAGTGCTTACATATTCCTTCCAACTATTAGCAGGATCTTCAACATGCATTAAGGTGAGATCAGTAGAATAATCTTCAGTAGAAGATTTATAATCAAGAAACACCTACTAAAAGGCAACGGATTTGCAAAAATTCACTAAGTTAAATCATGCAGCAGAAACAAAAGAAGAAAACTTGTAAGAAAATGACTACTGCAACTAGAGTACTTGGTCATCAGCAATAAGAGAAACCACCAAGACATCCAAGCAACATAATTGTATGACTTTAATCTGCAAAAGCCAACATCATCGTCACAAATAATGAATCTACCAAAATTTCTATGTCATTGAACAATAAGCATGATTCCCAATGATAAAATGATGTTAGTAGCAAAAGAAAGTCAAAATTCCTTCAAATCTTCAAAATAGGGATTGACAAAACTAGCATATGGAACCATATAGAAAAAGTAGGGTTTAGATCATGTGGTTTTTCCCATGGAAATCTATAAACAAAGTTTTTGACTAGTGCTATAGTGGAAAAATATATACAAGGATCATGGGATGTGTATAAGACCTTGACAAAAATATGTCCTCTAGCAAAGTAATAATAAAATAACATTTTATTACCTAATCATGCATGAAGACTTAATACTGATCATACAACTGTTGTTTGCTGATATAAGAAATTCAAGATTGCTTCCTGAGGGGCAATGTGATTTTCATAGACCTATGGTTTCTACTAATAATTCTTATTTAAATGTACAGGATGTACCTTCTGGTATGATCCCCTGAGGTTCTCCTATTTGTGTGCATATATGATGGTGCCACTTTTCAGCTATAGGATGTACCTTTTGGTAGATTAGTTTATGAGAATTTAGACATACTGACAACATTGCTACATGAGAAAGAATCTAATAAAGAACTAAAAGATTTAAAAAAGAAGCATAAATATATGCAATTGCATTCTCTAAATATATTTTATTAGCATAAATATATGATGCACATAAAGTAACAGAATAGAATTAGTTGTAATCAATTTAGGAAGCCCAAAATAGAGTGCATAACTAGGAAATGTAACAATGCATACTCGACATATGTGAAACAAAAGAGGAAGAACTATTTCACAACTAGTGATGACAAAGAACAGTTAGTAATATTAGTATATAGACTTTCCTGGGTTTTTTACTTAGTCTATTTTTCTCTTTACTGTGTCATTCTTGTGTTTAGTTTTATCCCACATCGGTTATCTCTATATCCTATGGTCTTCTCTTGTCTTATAAAAGAGAACCATGTACTCCTTTTTTAATCATCTCAATAAGAGGATTATTAGCCGCAACTTCTAGATGGTATCAGAGCCTCCCGATCCGCCGTAACCCTGCCCCTGCCCCAAGCCGCCGCCCACCCTCTTGTCGCCGCCGCCCACCACCAGCCCCTCCAGCCACCATCACCCCTCCCCTACCTTTCTCCCTTGCCGCCCACCTCCTTCCCTCCCTTCTTCTCCACCGCAGCCCCCTCCCTCTTCTTCCTCTGTCTCCACCGCCGCCCCCCTGCTGCCCGCCGCCACCCCACACCCACCACTAACATCTCCCGCAGCCACCACCACCGTCACCATCCTCTCTTCTCTCTTGTTTCTCTTCCCTAGTTATTCTCTCACCATCTAGTTTGGCTACAGGCTTCTGTTCGTCTCCGTACACTCTTCTGAAAAGCTTACGTACAACCCGTGTCTTTTCCAGTTCTGGCACGTTGAAGGTGTAAACCAGCTTTTCGCTTCTGTCTGCCTACGCCTCATGGTGGAGTAATCTTTTCTCCATGGTGGCATATGTTTCTTACTTCTTTATCTGCCCCGTGAGGGTCTTCTGAGGTCCATGTGGATCTCCTACTTGCTACGACTACTAGTCCATGTGGTGGACTCTTGCTACTGATTACTGCTACTACTGATCCTTGTTGTGCCCGTGCTCCTGTTCTGCTCTGGTCTGATGGCGAATCCAGATCTCCCACACACTCTCTGTGTTACTATGGTGAAGTTGGACAGTTCCAACTATCACTTATGGGCTGCCTCCTTTGAGTTGTATGTCAAATCCCAAGGTCGTCACTCTCATCTGACTACAAAAGGCCCATGGTGGCGTAGGTTTCTTACTTCTTTATCTGCCCCGTGAGGGTCTTCTGAGGTCCATGTGGATCTCCTACTTGCTACGACTACTAGTCCATGTGGTGGACTCCTGCTACTGATTACTGCTACTATTGATCCTTGTTGTGCCCGTGCTCTTGTTTTGCTCCGGTCTGATGGTGACTCTAGATCTCTCGCACACTCTCTGTGTTACTACGGTGAAGTTGGACAGTTCCAACTATCACCTATGGGCTGCCTCCTTTGAGTTGTATGTCAAATCCCAAGGTCGTCACTCTCATCTGACTACAAAAGGCCCGTCTCTTCCTGCCCCTGATGCTGACGAGAAGACGAAACAAGCCTATGATCTCTGGTCCAAAGAGGACTATGGGGTCATGACATGGATGGTCAACAGCGCTGAAGCCAAGATCAGCCAGTCCCTGCTCCGTCTTCTGATTGCCAAAGAAATGTGGGAGCAACTCTCCCATGTTTACTCACACCAACAAAATCCTAAGAAGGTCTTTGAGATCTTCAACAAACTTGCCAAATAGGAGTATTCCGCTACTGACTCCGTCGAGGATTACTACAACTCCTGCTGTGCCCTCTGGGATGAGTTCCAGGTGTATCATCCTCTTTCTACTGACATCGATGAAGTTCATCGACAACGGAACGAACTTATGTTAGTTTAGTTCCTCACAGGCCTACCTACTTCCTTTGCTGGTGTTGTGGACCAAATTCTCTCCAGTGATCCTAACCCACTCTCCGCGATGTGCTCAAAAGGGTTCAACACTTACCTTCTGTGTCCCAGTCCGTGCCTGACTCTTCTGATGGGGCAGCTCTCGCTGTCCGCTCTGGTGATTCTTTTTGTGGTCATGGTCGTGGCCACAGAGGATGTTCTTCTGCTCCTGGACGTGGCTCTGGCGCTGATCCTGTGGAGTCCCGCTATTGCACTCACTGCAAGTGCACCAACCATATTGAAGATCGTTGCTGGATCAAATACGTCAAACCTAACTGGGCCAATAAATTGACTTCTGACCAGACTGAACCTGCTCCACCAACAGCTGACTGGATTAGCTCAGAATTTGAAAAACTACTTCAAGCTCGCCTGGCTTCCTCTACTGATGCTTCAAATGATGGTAGCACTGCCCTTCTAACCAAGACTGGTAAACCTTCATGGGTGATTGACTCTGGTGCGACCTCTCATATTTCTGGCAATCCTACTTTATTCTCTAAATTGCACAAGACATCTTTTATACCGCCTGTTACTTTGGCTGATGGCTCTAAATTACCGGTTACTAGAATTGGTGATATAAGTTCTACTGGTAGTCTGCCACTGCAGTCCACTCTTTATGTCCCTAAGTTTCCCCTTAATTTACTATCTGTCAGTAAAGCTGTAAAGAACCTTCGTTGCTCAATTACGTTTGATCCGGATGGTGTTCTGTTTCAGGATCTGCGCACGAGGATGATGATTGGTTCAGGCCATGAGGGATCGAATGGGCTCTACTACTTGGACGATCTGAAGCCAGCTGCATATTTGACATCATCTGTGGCCGACATTCAGTGGCATTATAGATTGGGACATCCCTCTGCTGTAAAATTAAAAGTTTTATTACTTGATGTAGTTAGTTCTGTTTTTCATTGTGAGACCTGCCAACTTGGCAAGCAAACTCGTGCTACCTTTTCACCAAAATTTTGCATTAGTTCTAAAGCTATCTTCGATATTATACATGCTGATGTTTGGGGTCCATGTGCTGTGACGAGTACTTCTGGTTTTAAATATTTTCTGAGCTTCATTGATGATTTCTCTAGAACAACCTGGCTGTTTTTACTGAAAGATAGATCTACCATTCTTGAGAAAATTACTGACTTCTTTGCTGAAATCCATACCCAGTTTTCTAAGCCCATTAAAATTTTGCGCACTGACAATGCTTTGGTGTTTATGCAAGCCTATGTTAGTAGTTTTTGTCGTCGCTAGGGCACCATCCACCAAACTTTCTGTGCCTATACCCCGCAACAAAATAGTGTCGTTGAACGCAAAAACCGTCATCTCCTTGAAGTTGCGCGTACCCTTCTTTTTCACTACCATGTTCCTCAGTCCTTTTGGCCCGAGGCGATATCTACTGCTTGCTACCTCCTTAATCATATGCCATCCTCTGTGCTCGACAATAAGATTCCAAATGAGGTCTTGTTTTCTGATGCACCTCTTTTCTCTGTGCCTCCTCGTATCTTTGGGAGCACGTGCTTTGTTAAAAATCTCTGGCCTGGCCTTACCAAATTGGATCCTAGAGCAACTAAGTGTATTTTCTTGGGATACTCTCACACTCAAAAAGGGTATGGATGCTACGATCCTGTTTCTAAAAAGTGGTTTGTCTCTGCAGATGTCGTATTCTTTGGGCACATGCCTTTCTATTCTCTGACTGGTTCTGCACTCACATCAGATTTACTGGTTGATACATCTTTACCTATTGTGGATGATCTGACTGATAATTCTGATGATGCCTCCCCACCTGAAATGCCACCTCTGAAAGTGTATCACAGAAGACAGAAGCCTACAGCTCCCTCTATGGCCTCTCCATCGTCATCATCCTATGTGCCAGATCAAACAACTCTGTAGGCATTTTCTGACCTTGATCTCCCTATTAGCCTGAGAAAAGGGACACAGACTTGTACTCAACATCCCATTGGGAATTTTTATTCTACTGATAATCTGGGTGCTAAATTTACTAATTTTACTACGGCCCTTTCTGCTATATCTGTTTCAAAAACTGCTGCTCAGGCCATTAAAAATCCTGCATGGCGTCAGGCTATGGAAACTGAAATGCAGGCGCTTACTGAGCACATTACATGGCAACTTGTTGATCCACCTGCTGATTTCTCTCCTGTTAGTTGTCGCTGGGTCTTCACGGTCAAGTATCAACTAGATGGAACTGTTGAACACCTTAAGGCGAGACTAGTGGCTAAGGGCTATACACAGACCTATGGGGCCGACTACTTTGAGAGTTTCTCTCTGGTGGCACGGTTGAACTCTGTGAGAATTCTTATTTCTGTCGCTATTAATTCTGACTAGCCTCTATATCAGCTTGATGTCAAGAATGCTTTCCTGTATGTTGACCTTCATGAAGAAGTCTACATGTCACAACCCCCTGGTTTTGTTACTCAGGGGGAGTCCTCTAAAGTATGCAGACTGAAAAAGGCGATCTATGGCTTGAAATAGAGTCCCAGAGCTTGGTTCGATAAATTAAGCACTGTTCTTCAGAATTTTTCATTCAAGCGCTCCTAGTCCGATCACTCAGTCTTTGTCAAGAATACTCCTACTGGCATTATTATTCTCATTGTTTATGTTGATGATATTATCCTCTCAGGAAGTGATCCTACTGGTATTCAGTCCACCAAGCACTACCTGGAAAAACATTTCGTTACTAAAGATCTTGGGTCTCTCAGGTATTTTCTTGGGATAGAGGTGTGCCGGTCTTTTTCTGGCCTCTGCATATCTCAGTGCAAGTATGTTCTAGATCTACTATCTGAAACTGGTCTTCTAGGTGCTAATCCTGCTAGCACACCTCTGGATCTGAACACCGACTGGGATGATGAGAATTCTCCTGCCTATCCTGAAAATCATTAATATCGAAGAATGGTCGGTAAACTCGTCTATCTTATTGTTACACGGGCCGATATTACTGCTGCTATTGGATTGGTTAGTCGTTACCTAGATAAGCCTCGACAATGTCATTGGGACGCTGTCTGTCATTTTTTGAAATATCTGAAAAGTTCTCCTGGAAGAGGCCTACTTTACAAGAAACATGGACACTGCAAACTTCTTGGCTATTCTGACTCTAATTACGCTGGCAGCAAGGTTGACCATCGCTCTACTTCTGGCTACTGCACATTTGTGGGAGGCAACCTTGTCACTTGGCGAAGCAAGAAGTAGTCTGTAGTTGCTCGTTCAAGTGCTGAAGCTAAATATCGTGCCATGGCACACACTACCTGTGAACTATTCTGGATTCAGGGCTTACTGAAGGACTTTGGTATCTCTGTCTCGTCTCCTATTCCAATGTATTGTGACAATAAAGCAGCTACATTCATTTCCAGTAACCCTACTTTCCATGAGCGGACCAAGCACATTGAGGTGGATTGTCATTTTGTCCGTGAAGCTGTTCTCTCTGGCCAGGTCTCTACTCCCTATATTCATATGACTGATCAGGTGGCTGACATCTTCACAAAGATTCTACCAAAGACAAGGTTCACTGCTATGACATCTAAGCTGGGGATGATAGACATCTACGCTTCAGCTTGAGGGGGAGTATTAGTATATAGACTTTCTTGTGTTTTTTACTTAGTCTATTTTTCTCTTTACTGTGTTATTCTTGTGTTTAGTTTTATCCCACATGGGTTATCTATAAATCCTGTGGTCTTCTCTTCTTTTATAAAAGAGAACCCTGTACTCCTTTTTTAATCATCTCAATAAGAGGATTATTAGCCGCAACTTCTACAAGTAAAAAACAATATAGGTACCTTTGAGACAGTCACAGTAGAAATCCTTTGAGATAGTCAAACCAATAGGTTGTTCTTTTATCATGTATTCTAAATGCGATTGTGATACATCAATTAACCTTGGATCTTGGAGATTGGGCTGTAGAGTCACTATGGAAGAGAAAAAAACCCTGCCACTAATACATAAACAAAGTTGTAGAATTTTTAACAAAGAACATCAAAATTGAGTGCTTATATTTCAGGGGTGACTAGGCAGCTAAGATGACCTATACAGATCTGATAGTGCATATTGATGACAAGAGGGCCACCTTAAACATTGCAATTTTCAGAGTTCAGAAACCCAAGCACGCGACCCTTCGGCGCCCCCTAAAGAATCCTGCAACCATCTTCAGAAGGAGAAACACAACAAACAAAAGGATTTTCATGAAAGTAAGAAAGTTCATTAGGGACCAGAGTGACAAACTCAAACCTCATTAAGGCATAGCTCTTCAAAAAGAGTATGTATCTTTCTCAACAAAACTAGACATCTGCAAACCCCTTACCAAGGTACCAGAGTGATCAACTCAAAACTGTTTAAGGTATAACTCTTCAGGAGTTTGTATCTTTCTCAACAAAACTAGACATCCGCAAGCCCCTTTCAATCTAATATGAGATGACAAAGATCTGAAACTTCAGATTCAGATTCAGATTCGGGTAAAAACCAGAAAGAGTTTGAAAGCTCTAAGGCTAGTAAAATAGAAAATAATAGAGGAATCAACAACAGATATCAACAAGAATCACAATAGTAATAACCAATATGAGCTCTGAACAAGGTTCACTAACAGAAATCCTCCAAATAGGTTTGAAAGGAAATTAAATGACTAGAATTGCATATAGATACAAACATGCAACAAGTGAGGTAGCTCAGTCACACAACAACAACAAAACAAACACAAAGCTTTAGAAATAGCTTTCAAACCACTATTAAACTGAGGCTTAACAAACCCTTCATGCCATTCACGAGCCAAAGAGAAGGAGCTCATCTACCTAGCAAGACAGACATGATACATAAACAAATAGACATGTCTAGTAGAAAAATTGACATATTTAATCAAATCGACATGTACAACAACATTTGAAGCTGCATGGCACATTTTGCATCAATGGACCGCTTACTTTATTCCAATACAAAGACGTAGTGATCACATATATTCAGGTTGTCATACATTAATTTTCAGAGAAGGTAAATTAATTTGTAGTTCCCCGAGCGCTAAAGTAACAGTCTTTAAGGAGATGAGATGTTGAAGATAGTGACTCAAGAGAACCCATGCCAGGGATTAGGAGCACAAAAGTGCAACAACACTGCATACAATGCTGTAAATTTTGTGACATTCGATGGCTACTAAATCTAACATATAGAAGGTAGCTAGGGAGCTCCAACATTAACCATCTAGAATGGTAAGAAAGAACCATTGAGGCAAGCACACCTGTAGATTTGGATTTGGAATCTGACTGAGCATAGGTTAAGATGAACATGGGTGCACAATCAACTAGGATAAAAAGGTTGTATTAGGAAGATAAGCATTTTATGGAGAAATCAACTCCACAAAAACTTAGTAATGCTCTTTTTAGATGTGAAATGAGAGCCACAAAAGAGTCTTGGGATGGTGAAATCAGACCCAAACACTTACAAGGGAGGTGGCAGTATAAACAATTCATTTTGATACATTAAGTGCCTTTGTGCCAGATCGGTCTGGCTTTTCTTTATCTGCTAGTTTTTGTGTTGATGCAACTAGCTGCTATGTTATTTGGTATAAACAATTCACTCAATTAAAAACATGAATAATTATCATGTTTAGTGCTATAGAAACATGACATGTAAGAGATTCTCACCTTTTGGTGGAAAGGTCATAGAGTTTTCCCTGGATGGAGAAGATGATGAGCCCAATCTCAATACATATTAAATCATAGGCTTGTACAAAACCAAATACACTTATCCAAGAGCACGACCTTGACAAAACCACAAGTGCCTTCATTTTAATCAAATTACGCTTTAGATAAAAAACAAAAATAGTAATCACCTGCAACACATAAACAATTATAGGAAGAGAGTTTTAGGCTAACTCTGACCATCCATGAACGCATAAACCATCCTCAAACCTCTACAAAACAAGACTCACGGTTAGTATCTCCTCTCTTTGCATGATTAGGAGAACCTTAAGAGTAAAGAATAAAGTACAGGATGCTTAGGATAGAAGTTTTGAATGAACTAAAAAATAACCATAGGAAACTACTGCGTGAACTAAAAAAATCAACCAAAGGCATAATGCCTCTGTAGAACTAACAAAACCTTCATTGCAACACTGAATAGAGAAAATAGTCAACAAAAAAAATTATAAAACCATTTAATTCATGTTTTATATATATTCATGGTATCAACAGAATGAGTTCTATTATCATGAATTTTGAATCTTCTTCCCAATTAATAATGATATGCAATCAAAACTTTGATGCTTCTTTCCAATCCACAGGGGCTGAATCAAACTTGTACATTATGGATTTAATAGAAGAGGATAATAATAATCAACAATACCATGCATTTACATACCATGAAACAAATGTTGGTTGGGTTGTCTACAAATAAGAACTATTCCACCCCAAATAATCAGGAGCTCATGTATAATAGAGAATAACATGTACTCTTATCATATGTCATGTTGTCCTCTTCAAGCATGGTGGTAATAATTGTTTCATACCTGGTCACTAATGCCACATTTTTGTCAGTATGCAACTCGTAATGTCTTAATGTGCACTAGATGGATAAAGTTACAATAATAAAAGCAAGATGCAGCAAATCACAAGACCGCTAACAAGGGTAATAGAAATAGATAAACATACAACAGTATGTATTTATAATAAAATAGATTGATTGGATGACAAAATGATAATGATGGATCCACAAGTATGTATTCTCCAAATCTGGAACATAAATAGATAAGCATATCATGTAGCCATCTTATGACATACTGGCATGAAATTTTTCAGCCATGTGCACTTCAAGTCTGTCTATGACAACAACAACAACTTCTTGATCAAATCTAGCAGTAGAATATTTTATTGACAGTTATATGAATACATGACAAACAATGGATTTTACAGTAGTAATATGTTCAGTAGCTTCCAAAATTAGTTGAGAATGTTGGTTCCACATTAGGAAGTCACTCAAAGAAGGCAACCAATTGATATTCCTTCAAGAATGAAACTAAAACGCATGAATGCTAGTTTGTCATGTTAAAAGTTACTATGTGTAGCTAGGAAATCCAAAACCCATTTAGAAATGAATGTGAATTCAGTACATTTGGCACACATGTAATAAGGTTCAAGATTTTGATCATTGAAAGCTCTAATAATGCATTTCTTGGTCTCTTATATTACATATTATTATGTGTGAGACCATGCTGACATCACTAGTTCAATAGGGTCAGTTTGACATTGAACAAAGATCCAAGAGAGTTCAGCTTGACTTTGAGTTAGATGTAATAATTGCATGTGAGATAATGTGGGTAAGTCCTAAGGGCAGTTGCCAATAACTATCTGCAGCCAAGGGCACTTCTACAACAATTTAGTCTATATCCACTACTCGTACCCATGTTCTAATCTTACTATAATATTTCCAGCAACAATACTACGTCAAGACTAGAAAGTAGACTTACTAATTTTGTGTTGCAGTAGATATATACTCAATACAATGAGCACAAAGAGAATGAACCTTGGCCACCCTGCATATGAATTGGATAGCTCAATTCAGTGTGTTAGAAAACATTTCAAAATCTATAAAAGGTTTTCGTTATAACAACAAATGTTATAGTATTACTAGGAGGTTGTACATTTCAGTGCAACCTAAGTAAGATAATCAGAAATATTTAGTCACTATTTAATCAAATAGGAAACTCCTGAGCATTTTAAAAGAAGAGGAGATCTCATAAGCATATGCAACTATAGAGACTGGAAAATCAAATTAGACAACTGAAGAAGTGCTCTTCTTCCTGGAATCCCATACAAAAGAGGATCCATGCATGCTTCACAGGTGTGTAGTGATCATCCATAAGAAAACTAATGTGATGCTTGAGAGATGTGTAGTTATCATCTATATGAAAACTAATGTCAATAACATAACTTTAGTTTAGATAAATTTTCACTTAGAAATTCAAGTTAATTTATAGGCCTAAAAAAGGATGTATGGACCAGACCAACAATAGAAAATGGGACATGGAAAGCCCTTTGTATCATTATATGGTTATGTACACATAACTAGAATCTCCATGAATGAAAACCTAATGTACAATATAGGCCAATTTGTATCCTTATATGGTTTTGTGTACATAACTAAAGAACATAAGTATTAACATACTGTATCAATTATACCTTTGACCTATAATGTAATAAGATAGAAAAATTTAATACTATGAATATTAGGATAAGCCCAAAATAATACAAAGGCAGTATAAGGATATACCTCAACATTGCTTTCAACATTCTTGTGTAGATCTAGGATGAACCCTGCAGATTTTAAAGGTCATCGTTCTTGTCCATTTGGGTGACGGATCTTGGCTTGGGTAGTTCGACCAACACCTTGGCAAACTATGGTAAATGGGATATCCTACTTGTGAGCAATGACATCCTCAAGATACCTTTTGGCCATTGTCAGGGGCCATCCTCTCTCCAGTGCATCCTCCTAGAGTTCTTCCTCACTATTTGATTGAGTCAATTCCCGTCAACGTACACGTCTGCCGCCGCCAAACACTACGTGTATTCTAGGTGACACGGTGTGTTGCCATCGAAGACTTATGATTTGACAACGTTATTTATGGAAGACACGACATCTCTCATCCCTTACATGGCGTGTCCTAGCTGGTGAAAGTTACGCCTCTGAAACTAGATACAGCGTATCCCCTAGCAACACGATGTGTGAAAAATCTATCAGAGGTCTCTGGCAACTCACACGACTTGTGAAAAGAAATCAGACATGGTGTGTTGAGCACCTGGAGTATTTTTTGTCAACTCACATGACGTGCAGAAATACAAACACGTCATGCATGACTCAGACATGGTGTGTTCCACCCTTGACACGACAACTCATTCATTGTCTGCTATTGTCTTATTGATTTTTCACTTTGGCAAATGCCAAACCTGCTGCTTCCACTACAGTCGTCTACAATGACCAATCACAGATCACTTATGTGAAGCTTAACTCATAGAACTGTAATATTTGGATGAATGTTGTCTACATAGTGCTTGAATCTCGTAAGAAGGTGAACATTATTGCGTTGGAGCCTCCTGATGAAAGAAATAAAGACTACCCTACTTGGCAGAAAAAAAGGGGCTAATGAAGTCATGGCTATGGAATAGCATGGAGTCTCATCTAGGATTTCCACAAAAATAATGAACCATAGAGGAGGACATAAGATGAGAAGGTGGGGGAAGTAAAGATAGGGGAGAAGAAAATGACAGAGATTTTTATGTATGAATAGAGGAAGCGATGAGATCTTTGGTTGAGCATGAAGGTTGTTGTGGAGGAGAAGCCGGTGAGGGTGGGAAAGGTAGATAGAGACCAGGCATCTTGGTGGGGGTTATGGGAACAAAATTGGAGGGAGATTTGGGTGTGTAAAGTGGGATGGAAAAATATCGAGTGAGATGAACAACTACATTTTTTATACACTTCTTATAACGTGTAAAGGAGAGTTGTTTCTAATGACATCCAATGGAAATGTAGTTAAGTTATACTTAGAGAGTTCCTATTTTTCTAGTAGTGGTGAACTATGTCATAGAGGATATCTGGTCATATACACCTATTAAACCCCATCGCCCCATACGTTCCAATCATTATTAGTTCATGAATTCAGGAGAGAGTGTAGCCAAGGAGGTATTGGTCATGATATTTTCATCTTATAGTATCAGTTCACATAAGTATACTTAATAGTTTACTGCTAGTGTTTATAGAAAATTAATCAAAATGACTTCCTAAAAATAGAAGGGCCACTATTATTTAAGTTGAAAAAGTAACTAGTCATTATTTGCCAGCTTGCCGATTCTCAAAGTGGCTTAGTTTAGATTATATACTTGCATTTAGATAGACCTACCCTCCTATAGATGTTTTCACCAATCTTCAGTTTCATTTTGGATCTGTTAAGACAACTTCTCCATGTATATATTCATTGATGGGAATAGTAGCATCTACTTGTTAAGTGTTCGCCTGATAAATTTAAGGTAGAGAAGGGCTAGTTTGCACCTCTCTCTCTCTCTCAATTGAATACTCACAATCCTCTCCTAAATCCCAAAGGAGTCCACTCTTTTGACTTGCAGTAGCTGAGGATAGTTCTCACCTTTTTGCCCCAATTTGCCCTAGCCCTATAAGGCTATTGTTGGTCTTTGACAGAGCAGTAGCTCAAAGCTTAAGTAGAAATTCTTTACCAAAGACTAAAACACGGTCAAAATAATTATAGAGAAACTACATATGTTATAACCCCAATTTTTGGGTTCAATTGATGAGAAATGTAATTTCTCATATTAAAGATGTTTGAACAAATAACCATATATTTGGTTGAGAATAATTGGTTTTCGTTTAAAATAGCCTTGTTGTTTGATTTGTGGGCTTTATTGGCTATTGGGCCCAATAACAAGGAAATAACAAAGCTAATTCAATTAGTGAATGAATAATTGAATTTATAAGAAAAGAAATATGTAGAAACCTCTAGAAGGAAAATCCAAAGAGGATTTCGTGCCTCTTGGATTCCTTGGGCTCCAAGGAGTCTAAAGTTGCAAAGAAAATCAATTAGAAAAACAAAAGATTAATTCGGTATTTCTTTATTAAGAAAGAAATTGTAAACAATGAGAAAATGTGGAAATTAAGCGAAAGGATAAATAATTGAGTTACCCTTTATGGAATTTTCGTATCCCAAGAATTTATTATGATAAAAGGGATGCCAATGAGGAAAATAAGAGAGAGATAAAAAGAAATCCTCAAAAAGAGATAATTAAATGAGAAATAAACAAGATAATGTGAAATAATGTATAATAATGCATCTAGAAGGATAATGAGTATTCCAATAAAATGAATTTCGAGATAATGGGTGTCTTGGGATCCAAGGAGTCCCAATAAAGAGGAAAGAAAGAGAAAATATCAAAATAGCAAAATAAGAAGATAAAGTGGATATACAATTGATGTATTACATGGTATTGCTAAAAAGAAAGAAATTACTATTAAAGGAAAATAGGACTTAGTTGCTATGAATTATAAGTCGAGCACAAGAAGATTAAAATGTGTAATATTCGGCTTTTCCCTTTAAAAGAAAAGTTTCCTTAATAATTAAAGGATACTAATAAAGAAGGAATAGATATAAGAAGAGAGTTGCACCTAAACAAGGAAAGTGAACTAAGGGGACTTGTTTTCCCTGTGGTTAAGCGTAATGGGATGTTTCCATCCTTCCCTATATAAGGGTTGGATCCAGGGCCTCGAGCCTGATAGATCTCGTGCTTCTTTCTCTTCGTCTCTCTCTTCTTTCTTTCTTCTTCTTCCTTGGCAAAACCCTAGCATAAGGGTGGTTCGTATCTTAGAACAGAGCAGGGCCGAAGGGGAGTTGCAGTGGATACATGCTGCTCTCACGACGCTAATAGGAAGATCGAAGGGTACTCCTCCACCCTAACCCGAACGCAGCAGCAGCAGCGCGGCTGCTCTTGGCCGCCGCACTCTACAGACCTGCCCGGCCTAAACCAGCCGCGTGGCTGCGGCTTTAAGATGCCCTGAGGGGCGTGGAGGTCCGACGAGGCCAAGGGTGGGTGCTCACGAGGCTGCAGGTCCGGATCCTGGAGGAGAAACTCACGCCAACCGCAGCTAGGGCGACAGCTGGGGGTTGCGTGAGGTTGAAGATGAGCAGAAGCATTGTTGGACACTTCTGCCCCTCCACGGCCTGAAGAAACTGTTAACTTACTGGGGGCATTTCGGTAAATGCGAAATATTTCCAAAACAGGCGCAGCGCATTGCATGGGCAAAGGGTGACGTGGCCTCTTCCAATTGGCCAAGTAAGTTCTTTTAATGCAAAATTCATAGATAAATATTCGTAGCTCAGATGACAAAAGTTTATATATGAATTTTGATCAGAAGAACACAAGGAATTCAATAAAAATGGTTTTATAACCTGAATCTGATCATAGTTCGAAATGAAGTGCAATTTATCATCTTTAATGAATTAAAGGTTAATAAACCCTATTTTGAAGTGAATAAAGTGTTTAATAGGGTTTAATAGATCTTTAGGGTTGATATTAACCTGTTAAATGCAAAAAGGTGTATTGAGTTCAAAAAGGAAGAACTTTGCACATGATTAGTTTAATTTAGGGGTTATATGCTTGAAATTGGAAAAGTACATAAAGTCATCATATTTACTGGTTTAATTAGTGAAAAACCCTTGAAATTGATGATAGTTGAATATAGTGATGTTCTCTGAATGTTTAGAACGAATATTAACATGTTGATGATAAAAGGATGGTAATAACACATAATTGGCTTAAATTAGGGTTTCATATATCTAAGGTTGCATCAATGGGCTTAGAAACCCTAAATTAGGAAGACATTCCTTTTTAATGATTTAATTGTACAAATCCATGAATAAGACAATGTTATGTTGTTATAAATCCAATTTGAGTACCAAATATCTTTAATGTGAATTATTTGTATAATTAGTGTTCCCTAGTGTACAAAGTGGAAATAGTGATAAATAAGGTTCATATATGTGAATTGAACTACAATGAAATACGATTTGTCAATTTGAAAGAAACTGAAGGTGATAATTAGCCTTAATGTTGTGAATATGACCAAAAAGGATAAAGGTAATAATTATAGTATAAAAGAAATATATTAGACTTAATTGACACACAATTGTGCATATGATGTAGAAATTAGGGTTTGTGAACTAAAAGAGCATTAAAAGTGATAAATGCATAATGAAGGCTAAAACCCTAATAACACCCTAAAGTCGTCCTAGAAATCATAAGGAGAAATCAAAGTTGATCTTAAGGATGTTTGAATAAAACAATGACACTTGGATGTTATGCATTATTTTCAGGATTTTGTTGATTGCCTGTTAATTATGTTGAATATTAAATGCATGGACATCAAGTTGCAATGGATCAGGTATGTGGTTACGCTTATGAATAACTGTTCTAGTTTCACGGTGATTTCCGACTGTTTTACCGTATGCTTTAAATAAACTGTTGGATGTTTATTTAGTTCATGCAAACTATAATGTGGCTATGACTATCACAAAGAGTATATGCCTACAAACTCAGATCCTGGTTCTCTCTGTGGCATAATAGCTAACCTAGTACATGGCTACCTATTGGGTAGGTCCATCAGGTTAGAGAACGACCTAGTACATGGCTACCTATTGGGTAGGTCCATCAGGTCTATGGATGACCTAGTACATGGCTACCCATTGGGTAGGTCCATCAGGTCAATGGTTGACTTAGTACATGGCTACCATGGAGGTAGGACCATCAAGTCATAAAGAGTTAGAGATTGGGCTATCCTCGGATAGTGCCATGCGACTCTATACCTAAAAGAGAGGTGATATCCATGTCCACTGCAGGGACAGCCCAGAGTTGTGAATATGTATGGATTGAGTTATATGGTTTAAAATGTAATCTTGTTTGTTAAATCATTAATTGAATGATTATATTGTTAACTTAGTTGAACATTTATCTGCTTCTCTTCCACATACCAGCTTCGGCTGACCGACGTTTTGTTTGTCGGCGTTTTAGGTACAATGAAAAGAACAAACAGTAAAGTGGCACATGTGATACTAAAAGAGAGTTAAAGTATTAAGGAGGATTAGATAGATTAGTATCGGTGTGGATAGAAGTTTAATGATCCAACTTTTCAAAAGGTATGTAAAGAAAAATTTTATTACCATTTTCAATATAGTCTGTTAGAATTTGATAATTGTTTATGGTTATATGCCGAACCTTTGATCCGGGGTTAATGGATGCGGCTCAACCTCTTGGTCTCCCTTAATTGGGGGTTATCAGGAGGTGGGGTCGTAACATTTGGTATCAGAGCTTAGGTTCCTCATTTAACCATTAATAATTATTAAATTTTACAAACTCCATAGAACCCAAGGGAGTTATTAGAGGAGTATCTGAAAGACGGAGGTGTCTAGAAAGGGATCACGACCGGGGGCTGGCAAGATTTTCCTCCGCACCGCTAGTCGGAATACGAGGACTCCCGGACCCGTGTGACCGCCTGGCCAAAGTCTTAGGGTATGAATCGAAATAAGATACCTTTAGGACTTCTCATCTTATTCATCCCTTCTCATCACAAAATTCTAATAAGGAAATAAAGGATTAAGGGTTTCCTTTCTTCTCCTCACCCTCTTGAGGTATGGGTAATGTTAATAAGGTTTAAGGAATCCTCCACTAAATTAATGAAAAACATGTAAATAAGATGTCATGGACATAAGCTTAATAGATTAAGCGCAAAATAAATAATAGATACATGCTTAGGTCGTATGACATAAGATGTCATGTCCTCAGGAGAGACCTGAGGCTAGACCTTCTTGTCAGGAGGATAAGTCAGTCCTAGAGATAGAGATCTCCATTGCTAGTAGAGACCTGGCACATCTTATGAGGATGATGCTAACCCTAACCCTAAGTTATGGTTAGAGAGAGATGAGTTGGACCAGGTGTTTGAAGGGACATGCCTTTGGGATGCCATATGATCCATGGAGGACCTAACACCTTTGGCAACCCAACCCTGGGAAGGATCATGCATGTCAAGGTAAAGGATAACTCCTTAGATGAGGAGGTTAGTGAAGGAACTTAGAAACCCTATGGGCTTGTGCAAGTAGGGTTTAGTTGGCACCTAGGGCACGTCATAGTGCTGACAGTAGGGTGAAACCCTAGATAAGGAAATATGATAGAGCATAAAGGGTTATGGATAATTTTGAGCAACCCTAAGTTCGAACCTAGGCTTCGCCCATGTAGAGAATGCTTTTAAGGATGAACCTTCCTGAAGATAGGAGCTCTAATGGTGAGGTTGAATGTAGGGTTAGCCCTAGAGAAAGTAGGAAACCCTGCAGGAAGGTTGGAAGCTTAAAACCCTAAACTAGGGATGATAGTGGTTGCTTCATGATCGATCCCTGAAGGTTGATGATATCTTGGTTGTCTTTAGAAGGACCAAACCCTAGAGATAGAAGATGAAGCATCTGGTGCCTATGTGGCTACGGTAGGAAGAAGAGTTCCTTAGACCTAGAAAGGTGTGGTAGCAGGCTATGAGGCCTTGTACCCTGTTAGTTGTCCTTAAGGAGGACCCAACCCTAAGTGTTGATCGAGAAGAAGGAGGATAGGAAGTGCACGAGATGCCTTTTTCCAGTTTGATTCATGGTTCAGAGATAGAGCGTGAAGTTGGACACCTAAAAGTGAACCTAGGGTTCCTAGGTATAAGAGGGGAAGTGGTATACCTAATGCTCATAATGAGAATTAAGTTTCGAGCATGGTACGCCTCATGAATAAAGGAAAAGGGAAGTCCCTTAAGTTTAAGGTATGTGTAATGAACTAGGTTGATGATAAAGGAAGGTATGATCTTGATCCAACATCGAGGAAAGAGGACAAGTATGACCTAGTATGGTTCGATAAGTGAACTGCTTGTACCTTAATGGTTTGCTAGGGTTAAGTAGGCTCGGGTGGATGTAAACCCGGGACCTAAGAGCTTTTATTACCTTAGAGATAGTTTTCCTCCCATCCTGGGAGAGGAACCCCTTCGGAAGGGTGTACATCAGTTTTGTTGGTTCAAGGTAACCTAAAGAGGTCTCGTAGGATCTTGAGAAGTTAAGAGAAAAGTACATGGTATGAGAATGAACCCATAGACCCGTAGATATTCATCTCTATTGCATGTATTACCATGGAGGTAACCGGTATAGAGCTTGACCCAGGGTAGGCAAGTCGCCATGATCCCAACGAAAGGATGAAGGCCAGCCCATGAATGCAGAAAGAGAGATGATGAAGACTTGGGTAAGGTTCTAGGTGAACATGTACTATGATGGAGAATCCTAAGTCTATCCTAGGGTCAGGTAGGGATAAGTCCGATGAAGGTAGGAGTTGCCTAATTCCCCAGTTGCACATGACCATAGGGTCGGGAGGTAACAGCTATCATTGTCTTAGGGCCATGGGTTAGGAGATTGATCACCTTCATGAACTCATGGGACCTAAAGGGCAGATGAGTAGGGCACTCTCTGGATGCATGAGGGAAGAGGGATGACCCCAAAAGATTCGGTACCCTATAGACCTAGAGGAAATAACCAAGGATATAACCATCAGTAGGTTCAAGACTTGTTTGACATCATGATGGTTGTAATGAAGAGACATATGTGGCATGTTGCAACTAAGATTTAAAGGTGTACTGGCTAGGTGGGATGTACCATCTCTACTCTTGGAACAGGAAGAACTCTGTATTTGGACTGCAGCCAAATGCTTATTTCCTCTTGTTATGGGGGTGAGAGATAGGACATTATGCATGGCATACACCAAGGATAAGAGATGATGTAGGTTGGAGCGTTGCCACGAGAAATGGGGATAGAGAAATTATCTTACCATGGTAAAGTGAATGAATGATACATAGAAGGTTTGTAAACACTAAGAGAAATGAGGTAGTCCCCTTATGAGGAAGTTTTTATGATGAGCTATACCTAAATGAGTTTGAACACCATGATGATGGAATCAGAGAGTGTTCTTATGAAGATAAACATATAGTTTGAGGTGACAGGATAAGTGAAATACATGAAAGTGTAATACCTAAGGATGTGAAGAGGTAATGGATACTCTGGTTGAGATACATCTGACTTGTTTGACCAGAAGCTAGAAGAGGTTGTTTGGCTAACCCTAAGTTTGAACAGGAGGGGTGTTTGGATAACACTCGGATGTAACAAGATACGTTGAAAGGTTAAGGGTTGTTGGTTAGCCATTCTAATCCTTGATATGATGGAAGGATGATGGTAGAACCTCAAGTGCACTTCTTGGGAAGAGAAGGTGATGAAACCCCGACTAGAGTGGTTTAGGGTTTCGAGGAGTTGATCTTGAAAGAATCATGACATACAGGGAGTCCTGGTTGGAGATCATCATACACCGTGGAAAATGAAAATAACACTTTGGATGCTTAAGATGAAGTTGCATGTGGAGTACGGCCATGCAAGCCAAGAGGTAAAGGGCGAACCCCAGTAACCCAGTGTATCGATATAGAGGACAAAGGAATCCTTGAGAGGGAATGAGAGCTCAACACTATGGATGTTGTGATAGGTCTTCCCTGGATTGAGGAAGGTCGAGATACAATGTGGGTTATGGTAGGTCGCCTTACCTAGATAAGGAAGAGTTCTGCTAAGGGACAGATCTAGTTGAACTACCCATGAGAAAGATGGTTCAATTACACCATGAAGCAAGTTCAAAGGATTCATGAGTTTGACCTAAAAGTTCACTTCCATAAAGTGGAAGTAGGTACGTGAAGCACTCAATGATAGTATAGTTTATCACCCCTAACTATGGATAGTATATTCCAGACTAAAGGGTCTGATGAGGGCATGTGTGCTTATTCAGGGTGATATCTAGAGACAGTTTTTGTCCTATGAAAGATGTGACAATGACCACCATAGCCGTATCGGGTTTTATATGAAGCTCTGTAAGGGAGGTTGTGTCAGTCACCACTTCAGTAAGGTGATGTTGGTGAAAAGGGCCACGTGATGGTTATAAAAGGACCACATGATGGCTAGAAAAGGGACCCCAGTGCGTGTAGGTGAAGTCACTTTGATGGTGCAAAGGCTGAAAGGAGCCTAGAGACGATGGGAGTCGTGAGCAGATGCAAAGTAGACTGACATACAAGTACTGTAGGAGAAAATGTGACATGAAAATCTGACCCCTCTAAGTTATGACTAAGAGAGCTGAGTACCCGATACATTAGTCCATTAAAGATGGATGGGTGGAGAAGGTTAGGTTTGACCCTACCCGCAGGATAGAGTAATGGGAGATGTTTTCCATGTGTCCAATTTAGAGCACTATGTGAGGTACCCCGACCATGTGCTGAGCAATGAACCTAGTGAGCCCAAGGGAGGCTGACATGGCCTGAGTCACCTGTGTAGTTTATAGACGCCAGGATGAAAGAACTCAGAGAAAAGAATATGTGATGATAAAGGTTCTGTGAAAGCGCCATGAGTACGGTAAAGACACATAGGGGCCAATGATGAACATGGAAAAGTCTTATCCTGAATTGTTTGTTTGCTTGTTTGAATTTTGAGGACAAAATTCCTATAAGAGGGGAAGGATGTTATAACCCCAATTTTTGGGTTCAATTGATGAGAAATGTAATTTCTCATATTAAAGATGTTTGAACAAATAACCATATATTTGGTTGAGAATAATTGGTTTTCGTTTAAAATAGCCTTGTTGTTTGATTTGTGGGCTTTATTGGCTATTGGGCCCAATAACAAGGAAATAACAAAGCTAATTCAATTAGTGAATGAATAATTGAATTTATAAGAAAAGAAATATGTATAAACCTCTAGAAGGAAAATCCAAAGAGGATTTCGTGCCTCTTGGATTCCTTGGGCTCCAAGGAGTCTAAAGTTGCAAAGAAAATCAATTAGAAAAAGAAAAGATTAATTCGGTATTTCTTTATTAAGAAAGAAATTGTAAACAATGAGAAAATGTGGAAATTAAGCGAAAGGATAAATAATTGAGTTACCCTTTATGGAATTTTCGTATCCCAAGAATTTATTATGATAAAAGGGATGCCAATGAGGAAAATAAGAGAGAGATAAAAAGAAATCCTCAAAAAGAGATAATTAAATGAGAAATAAACAAGATAATGTGAAATAATGTATAATAATGCATCTAGAAGGATAATGAGTATTCCAATAAAATGAATTTCGAGATAATGGGTGTCTTGGGATCCAAGGAGTCCCAATAAAGAGGAAAGAAAGAGAAAATATCAAAATAGCAAAATAAGAAGATAAAGTGGATATACAATTGATGTATTACATGGTATTGCTAAAAAGAAAGAAATTACTATTAAAGGAAAATAGGACTTAGTTGCTATGAATTATAAGTCGAGCACAAGAAGATTAAAACGTGTAATATTCGGCTTTTCCCTTTAAAAGAAAAGTTTCCTTAATAATTAAAGGATACTAATAAAGAAGGAATAGATATAAGAAGAGAGTTGCACCTAAACAAGGAAAGTGAACTAAGGGGACTTGTTTTCCCTGTGGTTAAGCGTAATGGGATGTTTCCATCCTTCCCTATATAAGGGTTGGATCCAGGGCCTCGAGCCTGATAGATCTCGTGCTTCTTTCTCTTCGTCTCTCTCTTCTTTCTTTCTTCTTCTTCCTTGGCAAAACCCTAGCATAAGGGTGGTTCGTATCTTAGAACAGAGCAGGGCCGAAGGGGAGTTGCAGTGGATACATGCTGCTCTCACGACGCTAATAGGAAGATCGAAGGGTACTCCTCCACCCTAACCCGAACGCAGCAGCAGCAGCGCGGCTGCTCTTGGCCGCCGCACTCTACAGACCTGCCCGGCCTAAACCAGCCGCGTGGCTGCGGCTTTAAGATGCCCTGAGGGGCGTGGAGGTCCGACGAGGCCAAGGGTGGGTGCTCACGAGGCTGCAGGTCCGGATCCTGGAGGAGAAACTCACGCCAACCGCAGCTAGGGCGACAGCTGGGGGTTGCGTGAGGTTGAAGATGAGCAGAAGCATTGTTGGACACTTCTGCCCCTCCACGGCCTGAAGAAACTGTTAACTTACCGGGGGCATTTCGGTAAATGCGAAATATTTCCAAAACAGGCGCAGCGCATTGCATGGGCAAAGGGTGACGTGGCCTCTTCCAATTGGCCAAGTAAGTTCTTTTAATGCAAAATTCATAGATAAATATTCGTAGCTCAGATGACAAAAGTTTATATATGAATTTTGATCAGAAGAACACAAGGAATTCAATAAAAATGGTTTTATAACCTGAATCTGATCATAGTTCGAAATGAAGTGCAATTTATCATCTTTAATGAATTAAAGGTTAATAAACCCTATTTTGAAGTGAATAAAGTGTTTAATAGGGTTTAATAGATATTTAGGGTTGATATTAACCTGTTAAATGCAAAAAGGTGTATTGAGTTCAAAAAGGAAGAACTTTGCACATGATTAGTTTAATTTAGGGGTTATATGCTTGAAATTGGAAAAGTACATAAAGTCATCATATTTACTGGTTTAATTAGTGAAAAACCCTTGAAATTGATGATAGTTGAATATAGTGATGTTCTCTGAATGTTTAGAACGAATATTAACATGTTGATGATAAAAGGATGGTAATAACACATAATTGGCTTAAATTAGGGTTTCATATATCTAAGGTTGCATCAATGGGCTTAGAAACCCTAAATTAGGAAGACATTCCTTTTTAATGATTTAATTGTACAAATCCATGAATAAGACAATGTTATGTTGTTATAAATCCAATTTGAGTACCAAATATCTTTAATGTGAATTATTTGTATAATTAGTGTTCCCTAGTGTACAAAGTGGAAATAGTGATAAATAAGGTTCATATATGTGAATTGAACTACAATGAAATACGATTTGTCAATTTGAAAGAAACTGAAGGTGATAATTAGCCTTAATGTTGTGAATATGACCAAAAAGGATAAAGGTAATAATTATAGTATAAAAGAAATATATTAGACTTAATTGACACACAATTGTGCATATGATGTAGAAATTAGGGTTTGTGAACTAAAAGAGCATTAAAAGTGATAAATGCATAATGAAGGCTAAAACCCTAATAACACCCTAAAGTCGTCCTAGAAATCATAAGGAGAAATCAAAGTTGATCTTAAGGATGTTTGAATAAAACAATGACACTTGGATGTTATGCATTATTTTCAGGATTTTGTTGATTGCCTGTTAATTATGTTGAATATTAAATGCATGGACATCAAGTTGCAATGGATCAGGTATGTGGTTACGCTTATGAATAACTGTTCTAGTTTCACGGTGATTTCCGACTGTTTTACCGTATGCTTTAAATAAACTGTTGGATGTTTATTTAGTTCATGCAAACTATAATGTGGCTATGACTATCACAAAGAGTATATGCCTACAAACTCAGATCCTGGTTCTCTCTGTGGCATAATAGCTAACCTAGTACATGGCTACCTATTGGGTAGGTCCATCAGGTTAGAGAACGACCTAGTACATGGCTACCTATTGGGTAGGTCCATCAGGTCTATGGATGACCTAGTACATGGCTACCCATTGGGTAGGTCCATCAGGTCAATGGTTGACTTAGTACATGGCTACCATGGAGGTAGGACCATCAAGTCATAAAGAGTTAGAGATTGGGCTATCCTCGGATAGTGCCATGCGACTCTATACCTAAAAGAGAGGTGATATCCATGTCCACTGCAGGGACAGCCCAGAGTTGTGAATATGTATGGATTGAGTTATATGGTTTAAAATGTAATCTTGTTTGTTAAATCATTAATTGAATGATTATATTGTTAACTTAGTTGAACATTTATCTGCTTCTCCTCCACATACCAGCTTCGGCTGACCGACGTTTTGTTTGTCGGCGTTTTAGGTACAATGAAAAGAACAAACAGTAAAGTGGCACATGTGATACTAAAAGAGAGTTAAAGTATAAAGGAGGATTAGATAGATTAGTATCGGTGTGGATAGAAGTTTAATGATCCAACTTTTCAAAAGGTATGTAAAGAAAAATTTTATTACCATTTTCAATATAGTCTGTTAGAATTTGATAATTGTTTATGGTTATATGCCGAACCTTTGATCCGGGGTTAATGGATGCGGCTCAACCTCTTGGTCTCCCTTAATTGGGGGTTATCAGGAGGTGGGGTCGTAACAACATATCTCATCAGCTTCAAAGAACACCAAGTATAGATCATTACTAAGGCATAAGCATTTCAGTTAGAAGTTAGTCAAGGATAACCAAATGGTTAGTCAAGCTAAATCTAATATTGGGCATATCAAACTATCTCAAGATAGGGAAATAAGTTGATCATTGCATACAATATGCATATATAAGGTGTGTAAGAACTGTCATATATGTGACATCATGTGCTCATGTTTAATAAGTGTTGTAGAGTTTGAAAAGAGATAGAATGGGGGCTTACTCATGGTGTAAGATTGTCTCTGGTAACTTTCAATCTCCCACCCCAGGCACTCTAGGAAATCTCATTTTCTTGAGTACCTTAACAACATCAAAGTTCCTGTGAAGTTCATCACCCTCTTTTTAGCCAGATGTTAAGTGGCAACAAACAAAGAAAAATGTTGTTTCGTGAAATTGTTGGTATGTATGCCCTGAGAGCCAATCATGAGATGATTGATGGGATACATTAAGATTGATTTGATAAACATCAAAGGCAAGCTTCCAATTCTTTCTGGTTCAGTCATTTGAGATAGTGATAGAACAGATTGAATGTCTAGAGAATGACAATACTCAATGACGTATGCCTTCAGGTTGAGGACCTGAACGATGAGATCATACAGATGTTAAGAGTTTGTACATTCTTGTTATGTCCCTAGTCGGATGTCATTGTGGAAGGTAGATAGACAGCAATGACACACAAGACTATATTGTGGTGTTGGTTGATGACAGAATCTCATTAGTCATGATATCGAGATATCAAACCAAACACATAGGTACTTGTTAGAGAACAAGTGTACCGGACAGACCCACTGTGAGTTTGACACATGGAACCATGACATGGTAGTCACAGTCAGTACTCACAATGATGGTGGTGAATGTGATTCTTTGACCTGAAATCACTACACTCAACACATGTGATTGGGTATACTTTGACATCATCAAACGCAGTCCTGAAACATGGGTTGTTATAAAGGTGATGATTGGGTGGCTTTGACACATGGGGCTTTTGAGGGGTGAGTGATAGATATGGGATTTGTCCCTCCTGAGGGAGCTTGATATCCATGTCCACTTGATGAGTAGGATTGAGAAAGGCATGCACGCATGTGTGAGTCAGTATGTGATATTGATGTCATAACATATCTCTTCCAATCTACTCTGAGATCAAGAAAGTGAATGAACGTTGACAGGATGACTGGTCCATGCCTCGAGTTCATTCAGGATATCAGTGACAAAGGAATTATACATTCGCTGTAACACCATTCACGGATTGTAGGATTGAAAGTTGTTCTCCAACTTTCTATTTCACTTGGGTAGCGATGATGTGTGACTAGGCACCACTCATTTCTTGTGAAGCCATAAGTGTTATGGATTTTCACTGCCAACGTGAAAAAGGACCTGCAGGGTCACACACATAGGATTTAACCTGGAAGAGGAGTTTTGTCCACAAAGCATTGTTTAGATTGATTACTAAAGGAGTTTAGTAGTTCAATTAAACACTCAATCAGTCGATGGCTCAAAATCATATGGTTCAAGGCGTTGGACGCATTGATTGGAGTATCGGATTGATTGAAATCGCAATTGACTGATTTTCCCAACATGTGCTGCCAACCGATCAGCTCATGTGATGAACCGGTCGGTTGGGGCTGCTGAACCGGTCAGCTCAAATGTTGAACTGATCGGCTCATGGCCAGGTTGAACCGACCGGTTCAAGAGTTGAACCGATCGGCTCAACTGGCGCAACCGAGCAATTGGGAAAATCATGTCGGCAAGAATTTTCCTTTGGTTTCAAATTTCCAATTCGATTGGGAATAATATTGGTATTCGATACCAATTGGGAAAGAAACAAGGAAAGTCTTTTTGAGCCGGACTGGAACTATGAACCGATCGGTTCAGGGCACCAACCAATCGGTTGGAGGCCCCAACCGGTCGGCTCAGGCCCAGCCGATCGGCTCAAGGGCCGAACCGATCGGTTCAGGCTGTGAACCGATCGTTTTAGGTTGCGAACAGGTTGCTTTTTGTGGAAAATCCTCGAACCCTTCTACTCCTACTTTAGTCCCGCATTGCCCGGGATAGAGAACCCTGTCCCATGACCCTCCTATATATATTGGGGTATTGGAGGCTTCTCGAAGAACAACTCAGTGCAACCAGTTGCTCTGCAAGTTGTCGTTCTCTCTGGTTTTGGTAACCAAGAGAGAGCTCGAGCAAGTGCTTCCCGCAAAAGGGAGATGCAACAAGGGAAGGACAACTGCAGTTGCAATTGGAAGCAGGAGAGTGTGTGGGCGACTAGTACGCCTGCAGAAGGGTTTGACTCCTTCCACTTCCTTGTGGGACAAGGAGTGTGGAGTTCCAGGTGGTCCGTGTGGACTACTACAGAGGCGGGAGGCCACTGCCGCTCAGGAGGACAACTGTCAACCCGACAGTCTCGGTGCCAGGAGGAGTTGTGAATCCCGGTTCGACCAGGAGCTGCACAGACACCGTCCAAGACCAGAGGTGAAGACCACACTAGCTGCGAGGTATTGTCGCCGAGCAAGCCTCGGGACAAGGTATGATTCCTCAAACCATCCTTCCTATTGTATAGACGTTGACGCGTTTCCTCGGTTCGGGTAAAGGGGAGGAGAAAATTTTTGTTTCCGTTGCCTGCTCTGCCTCCCGTAAAACCCAACAGTGGTATCAGAGCCACGTCAACTGCTCTATACTTTAGGATTATCGATATGATCGATTTTGGTTTGTCGCCTTTATTTATTGCATACGATGCGAATAATAATGGCTTATGCATGTCCAATCTTAAATCCACAAATCTGAAATATTATATATAATATGTAATATCAATGCACTCGATACGCGTCGCCCTTAAACGAGTTTTGTGGTGATTGTTGCGTGGTTATGGCCAATAAACCCTATCTGTGATTGGTTGTGTGTGGTTGCTTGTATCTCGGTCTGCGCACCGATTCCCTCTTCTATTCCTAATGTAACTCGAAATAATTCGAGATTCTTTCCTACCTTTGCTCCCCCCGAATGTAACTCGGGGTTTCCCTTTTAAAGCAATGTAATAATAGGATAGATTTTATTTCCTGTTATGTCAAAGACCGGTGGACCTCCTGACGACAGCTGAGACGATCGGTTCAAGGCGTGAACCGATCGGTTGGCGTTCCAGACGGTCAGTTCAAGGAGTGAACCGATTGGGTAGATGCCCGATTCGAGGAGCGAGACGAGCGGGTGGCGGATATGGAGAGATGCACGACGACCAGGCGAACCGATCAGTTGGAGGAGCCAACCGATCGGCTGGTGGCACCCAGATGACCGGCCAGAGAGTGGAGATCTTTCATATGATGAAGTGATCAACTCGGATGGTTAAAGCACAGAGTTATCTTGTACAGGTTGCATATGATGTAGACCTAGATGACCGTGATTCCTCTTGACTCGAGGAATCACATTAGGATGGCCATAATCATCACTTTTTATCGTTTCACATGTTTTCTATGGGATATAGCATGTATATGATACATACTATGTATTGTGGTGATTGGATATGTATATGTATATAAACCAAATCCCTCATTAAATAATAAGTTTTTGATGCCTTCCAAATGCGACACACGTGAAAAGCTTGATCGACCAAGTGTGGGCACTCCCAAGCGTGGTGCACCATCTATCTCGTGGAAGTGTGAAGGATGAATGTGTGGGTTTGCCCAAGCAGGATGCATATTCATCGTGTTTGCTTTGGGTCGGACTTAACAAGGTGACCTAGATAGGATCTAGCGCCTTGAGGCATGGAGATGATCATTGCAAGGAGTTGTATATGACATCTTATCAAGAGTTGCATATGATGCAATTGGCAAGTGTTGCCTACCTGAGAGATCTAAGTTGTGGGCGATCAGCCAAAGCTGACTCATGACTTAGAGGATTTCAGGATCTTGCCCACTAGAAGGTTGTACACTGCAATCTTCTGAATTGATGGTGAGGGCTATCAATTTGAATTAAAATAGTGGGAGTGATAATTAATTAAAGGCCTAATTTTATCGTCAAACTTTTCAAATCAATCAAATAAGTCAAAATGAGTTTTGGACTAAAATTGCATATTTTCCTTTTGTAGTACAAATGGAAAGAAACAACAACAACTTTTCTTTGCGATCGGTCCTTGACAAGGACAAGTTAAATGGGACAAACTTCCACGACTGGTATCGGACATTGAGAATTGTTCTCACTCAAGAGCGAAAGCTCTATGTCCTGGATACTCCTATTCCAGAGGAACCTGCTCCAAATGCACCAAGGGCAGAAAGGGATGCTTACAAGAAGCATTCTGATGATGCCATTGCTGCAAAGTGCTTGATGCTATGTTCAATGAACCATGAGTTGCAGAGGCAACATGAGAACATGGGTGTCATTGAGATGATTCAGCATCTCAGGAACATGTATGAAGATCAGGCACGGCAAGAGAGGTACAATGTTTCTAGGGAGCTGTTCAAGTGCGTCATGACAGAAGGAGATCCAGTTGGTCCTCACACACTCAAGATGATTGGGTATGTGGAGAACCTACAAAGACTGGGATTTCCACTGAGCCAAGAGTTGGCTACTGGCGTGATTCTTCTATCGTTGCCAGAGTCATACAGTCAGTTTGTGATGAACTAAAACATGAACAACTTTGATAGGCCACTGTCAGAGTTGTTGGGCATGTTGAGGACAGCTGAGTTACTTATGAAGAAGGACAAGCCCAAGTCTGTGATGGTGATCACGGGCAAGAAAGGCAAGTCCAAGCGCAAGGGCAAGGGCAAAGCTAAGAAAGGTTCTGAAGCTAGCCAGGAGTCCAAGCCATCTTCAGCTCTCAAGGCCAAAGGAGGAGTAACCAAGAAAGGAAATTGCCACCATTGTCAGAAGCCTGGACATTGGAAAAGGAATTGTCCTCTCTATCTGGAAGAACAAAAGAAGAAGGAGGCGACTGAAGCCTCTACTTATAGGTGTCATGAAAATAAACTTGTAACACTTTTTGAGGTATATGATACCAAGATGTAAAGTGTAAAGAACTCATAATTAGAGCATGTGTTGCCTTCATAGATAAGAGTAATTTAGTTTATTTTTCAGCCATAAGGCATGTAATACAGTTATGAACTGCTATTTCATATTTGCCAATAGATAGAAACACTTTATTTTTGCATATTGTATGACAATGATAGCAATAAATAAAGTTGATGTTTCATTTTTTAAAAGATATGATCTTTATGGCAATGCCTTGTTTATCTTGTGGTATTTGATACACATAAGATAAGATGATACCTAAAATGTTATTGATAACTCAAACAAATAGATTAGCATCAATCATGAGAAATTCATTTCTAGTTTCCATATGATGGATAGATCTAGACTCTTTTGGTTAGAGAACCAGTAAGAGACATGAATATCTTGGACATGATTAATCAATCTTCACTAATGGGAGTGGGAGAATGATTATCCTATTAGGTATAATACATGTGATGTATTTACATACCTATTGGAATACATGCTAATACTTCAAATGGTATTTAGAGAAATACTAATATGAATATCTTGAAGTGTTCAAGAATATCATAAATGAAGTATGAATTTGGTAAAGTGTTAATTCTTGATGAGATCAATGAATGAAATACTTGGACCAAATGTTTGAGAACCTTATGAGTGATTATGATAGTGTATCATAGTGATCTCATGATTAAGGCATGGTGATGTCTAAATCGAGAAGGAATCATACTCTAAGGAGTTAGAGAATGATTATCAAATAACTGAATTCTTCTTAAATAAAAGAATACCCACACTAATAAAGGACATTAAGAATCACAAGGAGTTGTGAGTTCTTATATCCTTGACAGATACACCTCAATTATCTATGTGATAGTTGGTCATGTGATGAGTCAACTGTCTAGATGAACATGAGGAATTGGATTTTGAGTTATGGTCTATAACCATTACATCCTAAATGAATTCCATGTAAACCATAAGGTATGACCTTGATGGTAGCAACCATTGGATGGAAATCCATAAGTGCAAATAAGTCTTAAGAGTTAAGACACATGGATGACATTTTGAGAAGGATGATGCTTGTTGAATGCAACTTAATGACTAAGACATTTGGCATATGGATACTAAAACTGCATTCCTATGAGGAATAAAACAAGGATGTGTACGTGACACAACCTACAAGGTTTATGAATCCACTAATGCAAATAAAGTCTATAAGTTACAATGAACTAATCAATGTGATTGATTGAGTACAAGCAACTCAGAATTGGATCTTTACTTTGATGATATAGTCAAAGGGTTTGACTGATATGTCAAAGATAAAGAAGGGATCTGTGATTTAGTGGGAGCGTATTCACATTCCACATGTTGATGTGAAATGGAAATGTTCTAGAATGGAAATCCAAAGTGGAAATTATCTTTAGGGAAGATAGAGACGTTTCCTATGTGATAGGAATAGAGATCTATGCGATAGTTCTCGAAAATCTCTTGACCTGGAAAAGAGAGAGCATACATTGGCAATCTGTACTGAAGAGTTCAGTATGCACAGATTCAGTGGGAGAAAACTTGTCCATGCTTTGTGGAGAGTTAGTATCCGAAGGCCAAGTGTCCAATTCTTATGAAGAATGTGAACACTAAGAATAGATATGGATCTATCATGTATGTGATCATCCCATTATCTTGCATGTATGACATGGCAAGAATAAAATGCACTCATCATCTTGTATGTACGACATGACAATATGATGTGCTCATCCTAATAACTCGTATGTGGGACATGACGAGTGGATGTCTGTCTTCTTCCAGTAAGAGTTACTAGAATACCATGAGAACTTGATAAGTACTTGTGAAGTACTAGTTCTATGGAAATGAGGAAGAGTTCGATGTAAAGAGTTACATTGATGCGAACTTCCAGAAAAGGGACAGAAAATTAATCGCAATATATATGAGATATATAAAAGTAAAAGTTTGTTTGTAATTGGAAGTGTTCCAATAAAAACCATTTAAAAGGAAATGCAGAGTATCCGTGTGTTAGAGAACAGCAGTGGATACTATATGGATCTAGAAGTTCATGAGATGAACCTATAGATATTCCAGTCATTGATGACAAGTTTGGAATCCGTGATCATACAATGTGGCTAAAAGGTTAGCAAAGGAATACTAGATCACATATTGCGGCAACTCCATCTCATATGTATGACGTACAGCGAAAGAGATGTGAGACATGCAATTTATACTGACTTTGGCAAAGTGTTGCCATTACTCACTATGTTGGCACTTGAGCACAGTAACATGTGGGACATGTTTGAAGATCACTATGAATATGATTCAAAGGTGATTGGCTCGCAGTGCAAGTGGGAGTATGTTGGTATGTATGCCCTGAGAGCCAATCATGAGATGATTGATGGGATACATTAAGATTGATTTGATAAACATCAAAGGCAAGCTTCCAATTCTTTCTGGTTCAGTCATTTGAGATAGTGATAGAACAGATTGAATGTCTAGAGAATGACAATACTCAATGACGTATGCCTTCATGTTGAGGACCTGAATGATGAGATCATACGGATGCTAAGAGTTTGTACATTCTTGTTATGTCCCTAGTCGGATGTCATTGTGGAAGGTAGATAGACAGCAATGACACACAAGACTAGATTGTGGTGTTGGTTGATGACAAAATCTCATTACTCATGATATAGAGATATCAAACCAAACACATAGGTACTTGTTAGAGAACAAGTGTACCGGACAGACCCACCGTGAGTTTGACACATGGAACCATGACATGGTAGTCACAGTCAGTACTCACAATGATGGTGGTGAATGTGATTCTTTGACCTGAAATCACTACACTCAACACATGTGATTGGGTACACTTGGACATCATCAAACGCAGTCCTGAAACATGGGTTGTTATAAAGGTGATGATTGGGTGGCTTTGACACATGGGGCTTTTGAGGGGTGAGTGATAGATATGGGATTTGTCCCTCCTGAGGGAGCTTGATATCTATGGCCACTTAATGAGTAGGATTGAGAAAGGTGTGCACGCATGTGTGAGTCAGTATGTGATACTGATGTCATAACATATCTCTTCCAATCTACTCTGAGATCAAGAAAGTGAATGAACGTTGACAGGATGACTGGTCCATGCCTCGAGTTCATTCAGGATATCAGTGACAAAGGAATTATACATTCGTTGTAACACCATTCATGGATTGTAGGATTGAAAGTTGTTCTCCAACTTTCTATTTCACTTGGGTAGCGATGATGTGTGACTAGGCACCGCTCATTTCTTGTGAAGCCATAAGTGTTATGGATTTTCACTGCCAACGTGAAAAAGGACCTACAGGGTCACACACATAGGATTTAACCTGGAAGAGGAGTTTTGTCCACAAAGCATTGTTTAGATTGATTACTAAAGGAGTTTAGTAGTTCAATTAAACACTCAATCAGTCGATGGCTCAAAATCATATGGTTCAAGGCGTTGGACGCATTGATTGGAGTATCAGATTGATTGAAATCACAATTGACTGATTTTGCCCAACCTGTGCTGCCAACTGATCGGTTCATGTGATGAACCGGTCGGCTGGGGCTGCTGAACCGGTCGGCTCAAATGTTGAACCGATCGGCTCATGGCCAGGTTGAACCGACCGGTTCAAGAGTTGAACCGATCGGCTCAACTGGCGCAACCGAGCAATTGGGAAAATCATGTCGGCAAGAATTTTCCTTTGGTTTCAAATTTCCAATTCGATTGGGAATAATATTGGTATTTGATACCAATTGGGAAAGAAACAAGGAAAGTCTTTTTGAGCCAGACTGGAACTATGAACCGATCGGTTCAGGGCACCAACCGATCGGTTGGAGGCCCCAACCGGTCGGCCCAGGCCCAGCCAATCGGCTCAAGGGCCGAACTGATCGGTTCAGGCTGTGAACTGATCGTTTCAGGTTGCGAACAGGTTGCTTTTTGTGGAAATCCTCGAACCCTTCTACTCCTGCTTTAGTCCCGCATTGCCCAGGATAGAGAACCCTGTCCCATGACCCTCCTATATATAGGGGTATTGGGGGCTTCTCGAAGAACAACTCAGTGCAACCAGTTGCTCTGCAAGTTGTCATTCTCTCTAGTTTTGGTAACCAAGAGAGAGCCCAAGCAAGTGCTTCCCGCAAAAGGGAGGTGCAGCAAGGGAAGGACAACTGCAATTGCAATTGGAAGCAGGAGAATGTGTGGGCGACTAGTATGCCTGCAGAAGGGTTTGACTCCTTCCACTTCCTTGTGGCACAAGGAGTGTGGAGTTCCAGGTGGTCCGTGTGGACTACTACAGAGGCGGGAGGTCACTGCCGCTCAGGAGGACAACTGTCAACCCGACAGTCCCGGTGCCAGGAGGAGTTGTGAGTCCCGATTCGACCAGGAGCTGCACAGACACCGTCCAAGACCGGAGGTGAAGACCGCACTAGCTGCTAGGTATTTTCGCCGAGCAAGCCTCGAGACAAGGTATGATTCCTCAAACCATCCTTCCTATTGTATAGACGTTGACGCGTTTCCTCGGTTCGGGTAAAGGGGAGGAGAAAATTTTTGTTTTCGCTGCCTGCTCTGCCTCCCCAAAAACCCAACAGAAATTCCATACTGATAGAATTAGAGCTTGACACAAAACATAATGTATTTTAGTTTGGTTCTTCACATTAAAGTTCTTTAGTAAATGAAAAGAGGATAATAGAAGTAATTAAGGACTATTATTCATTATATATTGTTAAATAACTTTAAGGTAGATACTAAGCAAGTTAGAAAGAAATGACTCAATTATGCATGCTTGGACATATGACTAATATTATTTACTCATCTACTAATAATTTCAACGATAATCCAAGCAATACTATAAAACAACACTGCCTTTTATCATTAAATGCATGAAATGATTGCAAAAGAAAGAATCTTCAAAGACATACATTGAGTGTTTTTGTGGCTTCCTCATAGGCATGCAATTCCTTTATTGCAGAGATTGTCAAACTCTGAATTGAATAGCCTAGCACCTATATAATACAATCATACCACGAACAAATCCAGAGCTAATAAAAAATAGAGCCAGAGCTGATAAATAATGTGACATTGATGGCCATAACCATAGCCATTGTACTTGGACAATATCAGAAAGTTACTATCTGAGTGTGTGACTATAAATAATGTATATGTCTAGATCATCTTTAGTGCATTACGTGCATAGATCATCTATAGTGCATTTACACACAATTTGGCCTTCAACATGCATCAAGTGGTTACTAGTAGGTGGATCCCTTACATCCTTCTATGGTTCTATCTAAGGTTGTACACCACTGGATCACCAATCAAGGAAGAAAAAAGGGGTCTTGATAACATACATTTGATGAAGAGGGGGTTGTGATATCTTCTAAAAAGGTAAGGGCATGATTGAAGCCTCCTTTTGCAGCCAAGAAATGGTGGAAGTCAGACCGGATGCCAGTAGGTCCTTACTGATGAGAAATAGGAGATCTCAAAAATACTGAGACAAATAGACATTAGTACGTACATTATAAGAAACAAAGATAATAACTATTACAATTTTACCCAAAGAACAATGTGTGTTACTTGGAGTGATAAGTAATTGGAATTACAACAGTAATTTTAGTCCTCTCTATTCACTTTAATGTAGGTGCAACTGCATTAGCTGCTACAAGTCTGCTACCTCTTTCAAAATTAGTTACAAACTGTAAGAACATCAAAATTGTAAGTTCATAACTCAAAAAGACATATAACAAAATTAGTAGATTCAATGTTTGTTTGGCATAATATTTTTTTTTAATTTCCCTTCTGATCATAAATGCCAAAATATGCTGGCAGTAATTACTATAGTTGATTCAATAGATACTAAGGCCGGTTTACTCTCACCCCATATCGCGTCCAAAAGCTAATGGACTTCCAAAATCTCTAATAAGTTCTAAAAGCATGTTGCTCACCTAAGATGAAGACAAACTAGCTAGTAACATAATTCGTCTGGTTCTGCACAATATTATCTAGACAACCACCATGATAAAAACAAGCTTTGTTACCCAAAAAAATAATAAGAGCTGATAATGAGCCGCAAGTAAACATTATTTACACCGAACTAGTGAGTCACCGATATCATGAAAATAGATAACTATCTGAAAATAATTTAGGGTGTGAGTAAAAAATACATGCATGCAAGCAAGAGTTGCAGTTCCAACCTAAAGTTTAGTTAATATATGAGAAATGGCATCATCTCTGGCTAAACTTAGTAAGACACGATAACTAAGAGCTTGAAGTCACTAAAGAAACAAAGGAGGGACTAACCATCCAATGATTTTGAAGACACAACAAACCCTTGATGCCATTATTGGACCTTATTACAATCTGAATAAGAAAAAAGTAGGATTAGTCTACTTACTTGCATGTACGCTGCTCCAGTCTGGGTTTCAAAGTACTATCTTGGCTCTATTGTTTGCTTGCCCGTTGATCAGGGGATGGACATATTTGAACATATGTTCTAAGAAAACTTAGGGTGCTAAGCACACAACACAACACCTGATAAGCTCCTCTACACCAACCTTTTTCAATAAAAGATGAAGGCCTTCATGTGGTAGGAAATACACAATGCTCCTCTGGATAACCTGAAGAGGGTCAAAAGAGGAATGGCCAGCATTGGGGCATGTGGAAGATGAAATAATACAAATGAAGTCATTGCATTTCTTGTAGAACAGTATAAATAAGTTTTAAGTATAGGAGCAATCCAATCTTAATCAGGTCAGAGCATTTATGGATGGACTAAGCATCTTATGAAAGTGGTACACTCTGAGGAAGATAATCGAGGAATAATGTAGATGACATCTTTTATATTCCCTTGTAAGGATTTTTCCTATTGGCACCTCGTCACCAGTAGTCTGTGATGTCAATTGCGAAATGGGGGAAGGGAATTAGAGGTGTGGCGGGAGTGATCGGTAACATGATAAGATTGTATAATCAATACAAACACACCCATCATCTTAAGGAGTGTAATAAGATGCAAATTCATGTACAACGTGAACTCCAGGTTGATAATGCAAAGCAAGCACCTTAGGACCCATTTGGTTGGGTGTAATATTGAAAGGCATGCTATATTTTCTTTGGAATTAGGGATTACATGCCTTTCTAAACATATTAGCTATTACATACATTTTAGGATAAAAGCATGTAGCTTCTTCCTAAGAGATGAACACTGCCCAACTGGTCAAGCAACTAGAGAATTATTTGCAAGAAATAAAGAACCTCAGCACATGAAAACTCACAGGGCAATAGATTTTCTATCAAAGGGCTATCTGAAATGTGGTACACTTCATATCAGACCTCGAACCAATGGAACAAACATTGTCCTTGAACATAATTGTTTCTAATATTGACATATTTCAAGTAGCACATCTAATAATACATAATGAATGTTTCACATTGATTTTTGTTGCCATGCTACATGTTGCATTGGACTTGTTATAGGAAAAATGAAGAGAGTGAAAAGTGAAGAAAGCTGATATTTTGTAGTTGTAATGATTAGAAGAGGCCAGGGCATGAAAAATGAGTTGAACAAACAAATTACCATGTGCATGACTAAGGCATCTAGAGAAATATATAAAAAATATTATGGGTAAATGATCAGTCAAGAACATACAAGATGTTCAACAGAGGACAAATCGAAGATAGCTTATGGCTTTGTTTTGAAGTGTATCTGGCTATTAGCCAAAATCTGTAATTGCAAGGAGGGAGTTCAAGATATGTTAGACCATAAAAATCATAATCTGGAGTTTGTAATTGACACCTAAAGAGCCAAATGTAACTTCTATGATGTTAAAAGCTACTATTAATTAGTATATGTAAAAGAATGGTATAAACCATTGGAAACTAGTATGTTATCTCACTAGTAGTTCCTGATTGTCCTTTTTTTATAGTCATTGGAGTATATGAGCATATTCATTAGATTCCCCAAGCTTGAAAATACGGTAATTTGGTGAAGTTGGTTTTTTACACTAGTGCATAAATTCTCATGTGGTCTATTACTTTATGATATTGCTCCCCACCCTCAGATTCCTTATCTCACACATTCCCAGCTGCCAATCAAACCAATGGAACCTATGATTGGGATCCCTCGTCTTGGTATCATCCAACAACACCATTCTCAGCTAGCCCCACCGTTGATCACCAACTCCCAGTGTGGAAGAGGAATGACACCCAACACATATATATATACCATAAGCCAAAACCTACAACCTTCTACAAACATTGAAGTTCAATTTCTCTCTCCCGACTGATGCCTGCAAAATATGAGCCCCACACTCCAAAAATGACACCACCTCCATTAATAGGAAGGGAGGAAAGACACATGACTATATGAACCATTGGTCTAGTACCCTATAACCTCCAACACCCCAACCAATTCACAACCCACATTCACAGCCATGTCCATCACTCCTTTCACTTAACTCCATATTTACATCCACCTCTCACCACCACCTCTCTCGCCACATTGCCAAGAAACTCTTCCATTCACAACCAAATTTCACATAACTCCATATTCATAGCCCTAACCATCAGCCACACTAACCTAGATTCATATTTTATAGTGTTGTAACTGGTACCTAAACTAAGAGCATCCCATCAGAAGTCCATCTTCTAGTTCCTATGTTGATGAGCAACAAAGGTACCTACACCCATAAGTCCCAACCCAGAAAGAAACACAAAATTATGAACACATCAAATTTGTTGGGACTATGATAGCATAGTTCATAGGACAACAAAAGTGACCCAACAAGACCTAAGCACCTGAGTGGAAGCCCCACAATTATTTCTAAGTGGAGGCCTAACAACTCTCTCATTTCCCTAGGCCATCTTTTGTCTTGTTTTTGCCTAAGTGAAGACCTTGGTGCTCCCTCCTTGGGTTCTTAGTCCCCTACCTTCATAAATCTGACAAGTCATAAGAAACACCATATATAAATATCTCATATTAACTTAGAACTAGACCCAATGACATCATATCATTCCTGACTACCTGTCACAATCTCTTACAAATGAGAAATATCAAAGTGGACATACTGTCAACTTAGTTTTCCATTATGATAACCATTAGTATAATCAAAATATAAATATGTCGGGCATCCATAGTTTACCAGGTAAGCCTTCATATATTGCCAATAGTCACAAACATTTCAATACATATTTTTGTGGCTTATCAAAGTATTATCCAAGGAAAATGCAAATGTCATGTCAGTTCTTAGTCTATCACTATCAAATACATATGATATCCCTAATTGGTAGTCTATTTTACCTCACAGAATGTGAAAAATAATTAGATGAATAGTCATCTAAACACAAAGATAAACTAGTTCTGATTGGTGACACATTCATATATTCCCTAAGTAGTAGTTTGTTCTACCTAACGTAATGGAAAAACAAATTAGATAATAATCATCTAAGGGCTTATGTTATCAAATAAGATTTGAAAATGGATGTTGGGAAGAGGAACTGATGCTTATCAGATAGAAATCTGGAGGAAGTTATAGTGAAATAGGAAAGTGGTCTAAATTTTCACTATCCAAGGAACTTGTCATGAAGAATACCAAATGGGGACTTGGGGGTTCTAATATTATCCCAACCATAATGAAATATTACTCACCCTTGTATGTATGATAGCAAATACCAAGAAATTCTATCCTTAGAAATTGGAGGAATTGATGTGCCAGTCAGCTAATGGTTTCTAGCCCAAGCCAAGCTGTTGGAGTACATATATTGACAACATATATAAATGAATTGCAAGTTTTGGTATAGAAAACTGCCACTGTCATGACATGATTTTCTTACTATGATTTTCCTCTAATTTGGCCCCATCACGTGGCTAGGCTTTGCTAAGCTAACAGACAGTGTCATGGTATTTTGTTAAACAAAGAATGAACTAGGTAGAGAAAGTTGAAAATAAGCCATGTTGGTTGCCTCTTTATTAAAAAAAAGTTGCCAACGAAATTTACATCTTTTGTTTACCAATAAAAAATGGTCCCATATTTATTAGAGATTGGAAGACGTCTTAGGATGTGTTTTATAAGGGGCCTAGTTTAGTTTTTCCCTTTTTCTTTTCTTTTTTTATCTAATTAACCTCCATGCTTGTGACTGAAGTTAGAGCTTCTCATTGCTGCATAAAGTATAATGTGGCGGAATTTAGAGCTTCTCATCACTATAGAAAGTATAATCTCTATAAAACCAACATACTATTCAACTTATTGAAGGTCAAGAGGCATCAAAATAAACATAATGTATCAAAACAATATCCACAAACCTTTTCTTAACAGGATAACATTCAATAATTCCTAACATTGCAAGAAAATCCACTGTGTTTAATCACAGTATAGTGAGAAGAAAAAAAGAAGAGATGAATTTGCATTTTGGTGCGTCCCCGCTAGTGGTGCTTTTACACCCCATGAGGTCGGAGCGCACGGGATATGGGATCTTATGCTTTCGAAATTTGTAAGACCTACACTAACTACCTACGTCTACTAAGACACTATGCCTGCAAGCGCACGGGGTCGTGTCGTAGTATAGGTGAGGCGGCAAGTACATGGTCGATCCACAGAGATAGAGGGGGAACTAGAGTTAGACGGTGCGAACTACGTTCCTTTTGTGGAGATTAGGGTTTTAGGGTTTTAAAAGGTTTGATTGTTGGGTTGATTATACTAAAGAACAAGTATGAAAGACACAACTGAAACTAAGTTATCAAAAACTAAACTAGCAATCTAGGTGACAAACTAGCTAAACTAAGGCAGGGGCAAGATGGACTAGACTAAGCAAGCAATTAGCAACTAAGGAACTGAATTAACCACTAACTAGATCACAAACCTAGATTCACACTAGCTAGCAAAACTAGGCAATTAACTAAGTTAACTAAAGCAATTGAATTACACTAGCATTAACAAGCAAATAGAGCAATTAAGGTTTTAAGCAAGAGTGATTAAGGTGGGTGGGCCGTTTGGGAAATGTCACTTTTATTTTAGTTGGGGGAGTTCATTAAACATGCATGGTGTTCAATTCATATCTAGATTACCAAACCAAACAATAAGGACAATGCCATTAGAATATACCCTATACTACTAGTAGAAGACTAGGGTTAGGTGTAATTCTAATGGGATTAGCCAAATCTAGGTTTCTAGGGTAAGTGATAGTGAGAAATTGAGGGTTGAGGGTAGAGATGGGAGTAGAGATGTGGGTATTTGGCCTCATGCTGCTAGCCACTCTAGCCTTTAGAAGGCCCTAGGAAATTGCATCAATCTCACTTACACTAGCTACTTAAATCTCACACTCACTTGTAGAAGGAGGGATGTGTATGTAGGAACAAATGGAGCTAGCTAGGGATCCACAAATTGGACCTAGGAGCCAATCCTAAGATTGCCACATACACTCCGATTCCTCCTAGAAGCTAAGTGTCATCAAACATCTTAAAACAAGCAATTCATACAAGAAGCACAAACCACATGCAATAAGATAGGAAATGAGACAGAAGCAAGAAGCAATCATCATAGATATGAATTAAGTTCATTACAAGAATTTATCCCCCAACATGGCATCAAAGTAGAATTTTAATCCCAAACAGCCCACCACAAGGGGCTTAGCTAGACATAATCAAGAAAACAAGAAAAGAAAGGGATAGAAGAAGTAGGGACTCCATGAAGCTTGATGTAGAAGCCTCCTTTTTCACCTCCAAGCTTGCTGTAGACATCCTCCCTCCTCCAAAGGTGCAGGGGTGAATGAAATGGTAGGGGTTTAAGGATGGAAACCTAGGAAACTAGGATTCCATGGTGGAAAGTAGGTGGAAATGGTGGATTGAGAGCCAAAATGCAAGGAATTTGCATAAGGAACTCAAGAATGGAGGGTGGAGTAATGTAGCAGCTATGGGGGTGTCTAACCTAGTGCTATGGCCGCCACCTAGGTATATATAGGTGGTGGTGGAAGCACTAGGGTAAGTAGGGGTAGTTTAGGAAAAGCAGTGCAAAGTTGTATAGGGTCGGTGATCACCACGGTCGTGGTGGGTGTGCCACGGCCGTGCTGAGGGTAGTGGGGAACGGCCGTGGGGGGTGAATACGGTCGTGGTGTGAAAGAAGTGGTGAAAAAGCAAAGTATGGTGGTGGCCATGGCCGTGGCGGAGTGCCACAGTCGTGGTGGGTCACATGCACCGCGGCCGTGTGGCTTAACACGACCATTTTGGAGGAGGTGGAGGTGACCGTGGGAGGAACCACGGTCGTCTTGATCATCTTCGGCCACGGTCATGGTGACTTGGCCATGATCGTGGTGGCTTGGAGGAAATGACTTGACCCATCTTCTCCAAAATGAGCTTTATCTGCCGATTTGGCAACTCAACTTGACCACTCGTTTGAGGGTGGTAAGGAGTAGCTACACGATGGTTCACTCCATGTCTCTTTAGTATCCCTTCAAAGGTGCGGTGGATGAAACGACTCCCGCCATCACTAATCATAGCCCTTGGAACACCAAAATAGATAAAGATGTTGGATTTCACAAAATCACACACCACCTTGTGATCATTTGTCCTTGTTGCCACAGCCTCAATCTATTTTGATACATAGTCTACGGAGATCAAGATGTAGACATACCCGAAAGAAGGAGGGAAAGGACCCATAAAGTCAATCCCCCAAACATCAAACACTTCCACCACAAGAATAGGTGATAAAGGCATCATGTCCCTCTTTGAGATAGTGCCCACTTTTTGGCACTTGAAGCAACTCTTGAAAAAGTCATGAGCATCTTTGAACAATGTTGGCCAATAGAATCCACATTGAAGAATTTTGGCGGCCGTGCGTTTCCCTCCAAAATGACCTCCACACACTCCGGAATGGCACATAGATAAGACTTATTGCTGCTCCATCTCCGGAATACACCTCCTAATGAGTTGGTCCGGGCAATACTTGAAGAGGTGAGGGTCATCCCAAATGTAGTTCTTGACCATAGCAAACAATCTCTTACTTTCCTCTCTTGTCCACATGCTAGGTATCCTCCCACTGGCTAGGAAATTCGCTATGTGCTTGCACCATGGCTTTTGGGCAGATGAGATTAAGAGGAGTTGTTCATGTGGCATTGTCTCTTTGATTGGACTTGTCATATCAAAAGGTCCATCAAGGCGGGAGAGATGATCTGCTGCACCATTTTCTACTCCTTTCTTATCTACAATTTCTATGTCAAATTCTTGGAGCAACAAAATCCATCGGATCAACCTTGGTTTTGAGTCTTTCTTGGACATGAGATACTTCAACGCAACATGGTCCGTGTAGATTGTCACTTTGTTTTGCAAGAGATACGGCCGGAACCTGTCAAGAGCGAAGATCACCGCAAGCAACTCCTTCTCGGTAGTTGTATAGTTTCTTTGAGCATCTTCTAAGGTTTTTCTTGCATAGTAGATTGCATGAGGAATTCGGCCAATGCGTTGACCCAGCACAACCCCCACCGCCATATCGAATGCATTAGTCATGATCTCAAATGGCAAAGAGAAATACGGGGGCTGCATGATAGGAGAAGAAATAAGCCTTTCTTTCAAATGATTGAAGGATTCAACACATTTGTCATCAAATTGAAATTCAACATCTTTCTCAAGCAATCGACAGAGAGGTCTTGAGATTTTTCTAAAGTCCTTGATAAAGCGGCGGTAGAAACTTGCATGTCCCAAGAAAGATCGAACATGTCTTATGGTGGAAGGAATGTCGAGTGTAGAAATAAGGCCCACCTTGGCCTTGTCAACTTCAATCCCATCTTTAGAAACTCGGTGTCCCAGAACTATACCCTCAGGTACCATGAAATGGCTCTTCTCCCAAGATAAAACTAAGCAAACTTTCACACATCTTTCCAGAACAGTAGCTAGATGTAGCAGGCACTCATCAAAGGTTTTCCCGAAAACTGAAAAATCATCCATGAAAACTTCAAGTGACGAATCAAGCATGTCAGCGAAGATTGAGGTTACACATCTCTGGAAAGTGGAAGGGGAATTGCACAACCCAAATGGCATTCTATGGTAGGAAAATGTACCACTTGGACAAGTGAATGTCGTCTTTTCCTGATCCGCTGGATGCACAACAATCTGAAAATATCCTGAGTATCCTTCAAGAAAATAGTAGAAGCTCTGCCCAGCCAATCTCTCTAAAATCTGATCAAGAAATGGGAGTGGGTAGTGATCCTTCTTTGTCTTTTCATTGAGCTTCTGGTAATCAACACACATTCTCCACTTGGATTGCTCTCTCACCGGCATAAGCTCACCATCGGGATTTTCTGCAACCGTAATCCCACCCTTCTTGGGCACAACTTGGATGGGACTCACCCACGTACTGTCAGAAATGGGATAAATGATCCCTGCATCAAGCAACTTTACAACCTCTTGAGTTACAACGTCCTTCAACTTTGGATTTAGCCTTTTTTTGCATTTGGTGGGTCGGTCTCACATCTTTTTCTAAGTATATCCAATTCACACAAATAGAGGGGTCAATCCCTCTCAAGTCAACAATTGACCATCCAATGGCTTGGATGTTCTTCCTCAAGACTTCCATCAAGGCATCTTCTTGCTCATGAGAGAGAATGGAGGAAATAATCACTGGGAGGGTGTCATTTGAGCCAAGGAAAGCGTACTTCAATCCTTCAGGAAGTGTCTTCAACTCAAGAACGGGGGGTGCTTCAAGGGAGTTCTTCAATGGTGCAGAAATAGAAGGTAGGTCCTCACTTGCAGCCACTAATGCTAGCTCACCCACTTCACTTTCTTCATCATCATCATCAGGGAACTCAACAATTGGTTCAAGACCTCTACCTTGGGTTGCAGTCTCAATCCACGCAGGTAGGCACTCTTCAACAATCTCTTCTAGGCATTCCATCAAATAACAATCTTCTTCGGTGGCCCCTATCACTTCGGTTGTAGTAGAAGACTTGAAGATGTTCAACCGAATCTTCATGTGCATGAATGTAACATACATGGTCCCAGTCCTCACATGGATCGCTGCATCAGCTGTGGCTAGGAAAGGTCTCCCCAAGATGATTAGCACCTTTCTAGTCTCTTTTTCCATATCAAGAATGATAAAATTGGTTGGGAAGAAGGCAGAAGTATCCTCATCAAGACGGACCATCACATCATCCACACGCCCTCTAAGCATCTTCACAGATTGGTCGGACAACTTTAGAGTGCAATGGGCTGGCCTCAACTCCCCCATTTGGAGCTCAGCAAACAGATCATACGGCATCAAGTTTACGCTAGACCCCAAGTCAACAAGAGCCTGGTCTATGCGATGTGCCCCAATGTAGCATGAGATGATGGGAGCACCAGGGTCTTTTCTTTTTTGGGGAATGGTGTGTTGGAGAATGAAGCTCACTTTCTCAGTGAGCTTGATCTTCTTAGGCATCCTCCCTGTTGTCTTTCTTTTGAAGGTGCACAATTCTTTAAGGAACTTTGCAAAGGACGAAATTTGCTTGACTGCATCTAGAAGAGGTATGTTGATTTTCACTTGCTTGAAGATCTCCAAAATATCTTCCACGTGCTTTTTTTTTCTTTTCAACAGAAGGCTCCTCAAGTGCATTAGGATATGGAGGGAGTTGGGACCCTAATCGGTCCAAATCAACAGTATCATCCATTGGTATCACTGGAATCACAGTATCACGGCTCGATATCACAGTATTAATGCTCGGCGTCACGGTATCAACACTGCCTCTTATCACAATATCATCAATCTGCATCTCAGTATCAACCTGCTCAGCCTCAATATCATCTCTGCCAACAACTGTACCATGGGGACTCTCCAAAGTCCTGCCACTCCTCAATGTAGTCACTACCTTCACATGCTCATGGGTAGTGGAAGAGGAAGCTTGTGGAGGTGGTTGTGTCTGTTGAGGTGGTGGAGGTCTTTGGTGAGAGGAGTTGGGATTTTGAAGAATGAATTGAGGTTGTAGTTGTTGTGGTGGCGGGGGGTGGTATTGTGGAGGTGGTTGTTGGTAGGTGTGAGGTGGAGGTGGAGCATATTGATAGTTGAGTGGCGCTTGAGGAGGTGGAGGAGCATAGGGGTTTGGTGGGGCTTGGTAAGATGGTGGAACATAAGCACTCAAAGTGTTCCCTAGAAAAGTCCCATCATTGTTCATATTTGGCATTGGTTGAGATGGAAGTCTACCTTCTTCTCTTCTAGCCAAAGAGAGAGAAATTTGATCCAACCTCTGCTCAAGACGGTTAATAGACTGCCCATGTGCATTGACATCCTTTTTTACTTCATCTAGGCTTCTTAGCCTTCCAAGTACCTCGTCCTCAAACTTGCAGCTATAGCGTGGCTTTTACTGCCCCTGTCCTTGTCCATCATCATTCTGTTGTTTCCAAGAGAAGTTTGGGTGGTTCCTCCACTCAGGAATGTAGGAGTTGGACATTGGGCCCTAGTTGTTGCGGCCACCAAAGGAATGTAGAGCATTGACTTCCTCGTCTACAGTATCAACAACCATTGCGGGTTGGCTAGAAGAGCCACCCACTTGATTCTTCATCATCCACATCATATCGACCATCATCTTCATCATATCGGGTCGGTGGCATTGCGTGCGGGAGCCACGAAGGAAGGTGGAGGAGTGTAGTTCTGGCTGCAATGCCCCCTTTAGTGGAAGCTCGCTGGTGAGAATTCTCGACGAGATGCTCAAATAACGGCCATGATTCCTCGAGCGGTTTTTCCATGAACGTGCCCCCGCAAGAAGAGTCCACATTGTTTTGGCTATGCTCTTCAAGCCCCGTGTAGAACGCTTGGACAAGCTGCCATAGACGTACCTCATGATGAGGGTAGTCACGAAGCAACTTTTGGAACCTCTCCCACGCCTCGTGGAAGGGCTCGTTGTCTTTCTGGGCAAATGGCGTGATGCAACTCCTCATATAAGACAACTTGGCTATTAAAAAGAACTTCTTCAGAAACTCATTCTTTACTTCATTCCATGTGATGAGTTCTGGCTTCGTCACATACCACTCCTTGGCCTTCTCTTTGAGAGAGAAGGGAAAGAGCGTTCTTTTGATTGAGTCGTCGGTGGCGGCAGGAGTGCGGAAGGTGGAACACGTTTCAAGGAACGCGTTGATGTGGTGGTAAGGATTCTCGTTCTCCATTCTGTAGTATGTGGGGAGAAGTCCCAAGAGTGCTGGCGGGATGGAGAACTGCTGACTGGGCATTTGGTCAACCAGCGTGGTGATGGGGGAGTTGTAGTTCCCCGACGTGAAGTACTCATGAAGCGGGCGATGTGGCAGAGGTGGCTGAGCATCGACATTATGGTTGTTCTCGTCCATCTCAGCCTCTCAGTGTAGGTTGCGGCGAGCTTGATGCCTTCTTCTCCCAATCTCGAGGTCGTAAACCACCAAGTCGGTGCAAGTAGAACGTGTGCTACGCATGCACAACTGTCACCTGTGCAAGTCACAAACAAACAACAAGGAGCCAAGTTAGCGAACCAATATGCAAGAGTAACACAAAGAATAAATAATAGCAATGGTGAGGGCAAAAGGAAAGGCTAATCTACACTATCTAACTAGGCCGAGCTCCTCTATCCCCGACAATGGCGCCAAAAAGCTTGGTGCGTCCCCGCTAGTGGTGCTTTTACACCCCACGAGGTCGGAGTGCACGGGATATGGGATCATATGCTTTCGAAATTTGTAAGACCTACACTAACTACCTACATCTACTAATACACTACGCCCGCAAGTGCACGGGGTCGTGTCATAGTATAGGTGAGGCGGCAAGTATAGGGTCGATCCATGGATATTGAGGGGGCACTAGAGTTAGACGGTGAGAACTATGTTCCTTTTGAAGAGATTAGGGTTTTAGCATTTTAAAAGGTTTGATTGTTGGGTTGATTATACTAAAGAACAAGTATGAAAGACACAAATGAAACTAAGTTATCAAAAACTGAACTAGCAATCTAGGTGACAAACTAGCTAAACTATGGCAGGGGCAAGATGGACTAGACTAAGCAAGCAATTAGCAACTAAGGAACTGAATTAACCACTAACTAGATCACAAACCTAGATTAACACTAGCTAGAAAAACTAGGCAATTAACTAAGTTAACTAAAGCAATTGAACTACACTAGCATTAACAAGCAAACAGAGCAATTAAGGTTTTAAGCAAGAGTGATTAAGGTGGGTGGGCCGTTTGGGAAATGTCACTTTGATTTTAGTTGGGGGAGTTCATTAAACATGCATGGTGTTCAATTCATATCTAGATTACCAAACCAAACAACAAGGACAATGCCATTAGAATATACCCTATACTACTAGTAGAAGACTAGGGTTAGGTGTAATTCTAATGGGATTAGCCAAATCTAGGTTTCTAGGGTAAGTGATAGTGAGCAATTGAGGGTTGAGGGTAGAGATGGGATTAGAGATGAGGGTATTTGACCTCATGCCACTAGCCACTCTAGCCTTTAGAAGGCCCTAGGAAATTGCATCAATCTCACTTACACTAGCTACTTAAATCTCACACTCACTTGTAGAAGGAGAAATGTGTATGTAGGAACAAAGGGGGCTAGCTAGGGATCCACTAATTGGACCTAGGAGCCAATCCTAAGATTGCCACATACACTCCAATTCCTCCTAGAAGATAAGTGTCATCAAACATCTTAAAACAAGCAATTCATACAAGAAGCACAAACCACATGCAATAAGATAGGAAATGAGATAGAAGCAAGAAGCAATCATCATATATATGAATTAAGTTCATTACAAGAATTTATCCCCCAACACGGTATCAAAGTAGCATTTTAATCCCAAACAACCCACCACAAGGGGCTTAGCTATACATAATCAAGAAAACAAGAAAAGAAAGGGATAGAAGAAGTAGGGACTCCATGAAGCTTGATGTAGAAGCCTCCTTCTTCACCTCCAAGCTTGTTGTAGACGTCCTCCCTCCTCCAAAGTTGCATGGGTGCATGAAATGGTAGGGGTTTATGGATGGAAACCTAGGAAATTAGGATTACATGGTGGAAAGTAGGTGGAAATGGTGGATTGAGAGCCAAAATGCAAGGAATTTGCACAAGGAACTCAAGAATGGAGGGTGGAGTAGTGTAGCAGTTGTGCGGGTGTCTAACCTAGTGCTATGGCCGCCACCCAGGTATATATAGGTGGTGGTGGAAATACTAGGGTAAGTAGGGGTAGTTTAGGAAAAGTAGTGCAAAGTTGTATAGGGTCGGTGATCACCACAGTCGTGGTGGGTGTGCCACGGCCGTGGTGAGGGTAGTGGGGAATGGACGTGGGGGGTGAATACGGTCGTGATGTGAAAGAAGTGGTGAAAAAGTGAAGTATGGTGGTGGCCACGGCCGTGGTGGAGTGCCACGGCATTGGTGGGTCACATGCACCACGGCCGTGTGGCTTAACATGACCGTTTTGGAGGAGGTGGAGGTGACCGTGGGAGGAGCCACGGTCGTCTTGATCATCTTTGGCCACGGTCGTGGCGACTTGGCCATGGTCGTGGTGGCTTGGAGGAAATCCCTGTTGGCAACTGAACTTCTGGAAATTAATTCCCACGACCGTGGCAGGGTGCCACGGCCATGTTCTCTTCTACTGACCACGACCGTGCTGATGGCCACGGTCGTGGTGTCTTCAATGGCCACGGTCGTGGCAGGTGGCCACGGCTGTGGGATTCTGTGGAATTTCCCTGTTTGAACGCTCACGTCTTGATCAATAAACGCACGACTGTGGGAGGAGCCCACAGCCGTTTTCTCTTCTCGAGGCCACGACCGTGCTGATGGCCACGGTCGTGGTGTCTTCACCGGCCACGGTCGTGGGAGATCTATACAAATCCCTGTTGAAACTATTGGATCTTGGCAATAAAAGCATGACCGTGGTATTGGGGCCACGGCCGTGGTGAGGCTTGCATGACTTGATTTCACTTCTGACTTTGTCATTTTCGGATGTCTTTGCTTGGGGATGATTCTTGGCCACTAGAGGTAGGTTGAGGGAGACTTTGGGGCCTTCTTTGGGTCCCTCCTTGAGTGGGGGAACCCTAGAACTCCCTCTCTCTCTCTCTTCCATCTAAGCATGGTCCAAGTACCGGAAAAATAGTGCAAAGAACATCCATAAGCTTATTTGCAATGATAATCATATTGGGGAAAAAAACTTGTAATCTAACATGTTTAGATGCAACTTAAGTACAAAATGGCACAGGATGGAGCCCTAAAATAGGGCTGCATCACCACCCCAAACTTAAAACATACTTGTCCTCAAGTATGCTCTAACTCAATCTCTCTACAAATTTTTCACAAACAAGAAATGACAAATGCAATGTAAAAGATGATTATTGCTGAATGGTATCAAAGATGACTGAGTGCATGCATTTCACCTCTCTCCTCTCCTTCTTTCACAATCCAATCATGAAAAGAGCACAAAGCACATAAACTTCACATATAGCGCGTAGAAAACACAAGTTATCCATACTTCTTCCATAAAGTTCTGGGTAAACCGTTTCATGATAGTGTTACTCGAGGATGACTAGGAGTGTTGTTTCACCTTCATGCGTTCAGTCTTATGTTTCAAATCACACCAAATGACCCACGTGGCTATGGAAAAGGGCAAAATGAGCTAGGTTTGATGTTTCCTAACTCAATAGGTATGAAAGTGGAAGAAAAGGTTGTGATAAGATTTTTGCAGTATTTTTACACACTCATCTTTTCTTTTTTTGAATGCTCTTAAACATGAGCATCCTTTTATTTTGTTTTTGCTTTTTGCATTTTTTTCTTTTCTTTCTTGCCCTTGGTGTAGATAGGGCATATGGTGGATAGAGTGAAGTGGGGAGATAAAGATGTGGCCACCCCAAACTTTTGGAGGTGGCCACAGCTAATATGTACACTTTGGCATCTTTTTATTTGGTGGAGGGGTATGAAGATGGTGGAAGAATAATCGGGTCAAAAAGGGGTCATTGGTATGATTTTCCACATAAGACATCCTGCATGAGAATTAATCCAACACTTCATCCAAGATATCACACCACATGAATGAACAAAATAAAATTGATATATCAAACAAGTAATTCCACAAACACTAAGTGTTCAAAGCTTGCTCAATTTCACAATTCAACCAATTCAATCACAGTCCTAAGAGAGGTGATGCACATGTAAAAAGTCAAACATTGATACCACTTAGCAATAAAGCATGACATTTCACTTGCACTAGTCAGAGGTCGTCATTTTTACTCAAAACAGTAGAGATTGGGTCAAATCATACTTTTTAGACAAGAAATCTTAAAATTTGGGCAAAGTTGACCAAAATGGTGCCAATTTGCACTAAATCACATCTAAACCTACTTTAGGGAATTTACAGCATAGAGCAGCAAATCCTACTTAACATGCACAAGAAATTATCAAAAACTACATGAGAATGCAATGCATGATATGGAAAAGCAAAACAAGCAAAATTTTTGAAAAATTACACAAAAATGCAGAAAGCAACTACATGACATGCAAAGGTGCAATGAAAAGAACAAAAACATTAAAACTAAACTAGATGGTATAAGTGATATCAAAATGACAATATGAGAGATAGAGTGGTACATACCGCCCTACCCACCCCAAACTTTAGAATCATGTTGTCCTCAGCATGAAACTATAGCTTAGGGGGGATAGGGGAATTGTCATGGCTGCAGTGGCTAGTCTGGCATCTGCGGAGGATCTGGAGGAGGAGCTGAGTCTAGAGATAAGATTGATGGAGGATGCGGGTAATAGTGCCCCCAGTACTCATCCTGGGGTGGAGGGTAAGTCTGTGGATACCCAGCTAAACCACCCCAAAAATCTGCACCCCATTTGGGGTTTCTTGCTTCCTGGGCGTGGTGATATTGATACAAGTGGTTGATCTGATAGTGCATCTACTGCTGATCATACCACATGTGATGCTGGGAAAGATGCATGTCACTTTGGGTCTTCTGAATATTCTCAAGGTGTGCCTGGATTGTGGCCATGTCATAGGCATTCCCTGAGGGTGGCTAAAGCTGGGATGTCCCCTAATCCCTCATTCTTGTTCTTCGGGGTTGCCTTTGTTATGCATCTTCTTTCTCCTGCCCTTGTACATTAGATTCGGCAACGTCTTCATGTACGGCACCGGATCCCCTTGTATACGTCTCCCTCAGGTGGTCTTGCTACTATGCCATTAGTTTCTCCCTCAACCTATTGCCAGGTCCCAACACGGATATTAGGGGTTTCGCATGATATGGCAGCTCTAGTTCAAAATCCTGCACACTTGTAGTTAAATAAATCATTCTTTTATCCTTCATTTTTATGGTGTGCGAGTGCGTCAGATAGTTGAGGTCAACAAGTTCTGCCTCAATCGCGTCTTGTTCCCCCGAGAGATCGTATCCCAACGCCAGTGCAATTGAAGTGACGAACCCTCCCATAACGAACGACTTCAAGCTCTTGTAGGGTACGCCCTTTAGATGGTCAATCAAAAGAACTCCAAGGTCAATATACCTCTTGTAGTGCATACCGATCAAGACAATCATATCCTTTTGAGAAATGCTGCCTTGGTTGTCGTATCTGCCCACAATCGTGTTTGCCAAGACCTTCTGCACGTAGCGCGTTAGCGGGTTACTTATGGCAGCATTTTTTGATCTACCCGCGTAGTAGTCCTCCTTGCCCGTGAAGCTCTTCCAATAATGGGCATAGTCCAAACTGGCCTCTCTATCTAACAAGTCATCTTCCAATTTCACGGCTTCTTCAGGACTAGAGGCGAAGATAGCATTCAACTCAGTGGAAGTGAGGGTGTGCATGTTGCCCATCATGGAAAATTTGAGTACATCACAACCCCTCACTTTAGTCTTTTCTAGAGTGGCAAAGAACTCTCTGGTCAAAGCGGGATATGTAGGTTGGGGTGTGAAAAGAACATTCCACAACCCAATCCTCTTCAAGCCCATTTCCACTATTTCTTTGATCCCAAGTTCTTCAAAGGTCTTCTCACAACCGTACCTAGAGGCAACGACTCGCCTTGTCATGCACTTGGGGTAGATGAGATCTACTTTCCATTGCCTCTGTCCTCGGCCATAAAATACTCCTATTGGTTCTTTGCCCATGGATTTTTCTCTATCTGCCTCCAAATGTGCTAGAACATCATCTCCTTAATGCTCAAGCTCTACCTCTTCCTCCTCGTTGTCTTCTTCTTCCTCCATCGCGTAGGACTGTGACCCCAAGCTGGTGTCAAGATTGTACCAATGGGTCGACTGCTCCTCTTCTTGTTGTAATTGTCACGAGGGTTACGGTTGCACACCACGCCTTGCAGTCACTTAAGACGTCGAGTGGTGGGCTGGTGTAGGCTTTGGCGGGAGTCGGGATGAGGACGGTGCCGCTTTAGATTTTTGATTTCTTTTTGCGGCCGCCGGCTTGATCTCATCAACGAGGTTGTCCAAGTCGACCCCCATGGACTCCTCTTCTTCGTCCTCTCCCTCGTAGGTGGCATCCGTGATGTGGTGGCTATCGGATGAGCAGGAGTGTGATCCGCTCACCGATTGTGACCGACGGAGGGAATGGTGGGCGGAGGTGGTAGGTGAAGGTGTGTGGGATGGCATGGACACATCGGAGGAAGCGTTCTTGGAATGCCGCTTCCCTCCGGTGATGATGTTCGTCCCCTTGGTTATGGCTCTCCCAATCTTTTTCATGGTGGAGATGGAGGTGAAGGTGGTGATTTTCAGATTTTGGTGGAGAAAGTGGTGTGGATGTGGTTTTGTGGGTGGAAAGGAAGGATAGTGATGTATGGATGGTGGGTATATGATTTGTGGTGGATTTGGGCGAGAATGGAAGGGTTTTCGTGGAGGTTTTGTGTAGGGGAGCTGAAGGGCGGTGTGGAGATGGAAATGGAGATGGAGTAGCGATTGGGCTAGATTGGATGGTGGAAATGGCAAAGGGATGGCTGGGGGTTGATTTGGAATGGATTAGGGATCAAACAGAGGTGTTTTGGGGGGTTGGAGGTGGTGAATGGGGGAGTACGGAGTCATTTTCTGCCGCCACGGTCGTTTAGCAAGAGCTTGAAGATGATAGAATGAAGAGGGGGTCGGGTTTGGATGCTTATGACTTATATTTTTTTTTCTGAACCGGGCTCGGCCACGGTCGTGGAAGATGGCCACGGTCATGGCCAGGGTTGGGTAGCACGGCCGTGGCGGCTGCCACGGTCGTGTTGTCAAATAAGAGAGCCCCAATTTGACCTCACCACGGTCGTGGTACTGTGCCACGGTCGTGGCCGTTCCTTCTCATCACGGCCGTGGTGATGTACCACGATCGTGGCCATTCTTGCAAACAACCTGTAACTTCGGCCAATTTGGTGCTTCAATTCACACAGCCGTGGTGGGAAACCACGGTCGTGGCCTTATCCTCCCGCCACGTTCATGGCTAGTTGCCACGGTCGTGGCTGATCTTGCAAAAACCCTGTAGCTTTGGCCACTTTGATGCATTAATTCCCACGGCCGTGGCCATGAGCCACGGTTGTGTTTGGCCACATGAGCCACGGTCATGGTCGAGCTCCATGGCCGTGGTATTGTTGTTCCTTCAGTTTTCCAAACTTCAAAACTTGAACTTTCGATTTCAATTGTTCTTTGGCCACAAATCTTCTTGAATGACCTTGACTTAACTTCTAGAACCTCTCTCTCTACTGTCTAACACCTGCACATCATCAAAACTCAAACAAAAACATCAAGCACAAATGTGCGTGTGTGTATTGGTGTAAAAGAAAACTAAAGTATAGAAAAGGAAAAGGTTTGAGAATCTCAAACCACGTGGGTTGCCTCCCACTAGTGCTAAATTGATTGTTGGACCTTTTCACTTTTTCGGAACCTTCAATAGATCCTTGTAGTAGATTCCTTTCTCATCCTCATCCAAGCATTCTTCTTCATCAGATTCTTCCTCTACAAGCATAACAATATCAAAATCTTGATTGGCCTTGTCCGGGTCGACTTCAACAACATATTTCAACCTTTGCCCATTGACGGCAAATTCCATAGCTCCTTCTTTTGCACAAATGACCACTGCCCCGGATGGGTACAACTTCTTGACAAGGTAAGGACCTTCCCATCTAGACCGAAGCTTTTCGAGAAAGAACTTCATTCTTGAATTGTATAGCCATACCCATTTGCCGGGCTCAAACTCTTTCTTTTTTATGATCTTGTCATGTAGAAACTTGGTTCTTTCCTTGTAGCTCTTTGACATTTCATACGCTTCATGCCGCATTTCTTCTAGTTCATGCAATTGAAACTTTCTTTTCATTCCGACACTCTCTTCATCAAAGTCCATCTTCTTCAAGGCCCAAATTGCCTTGTGTTGCATCTCCACCGGCAAATGGCAACTCTTACCATAGACAAGCTTGAGCGGTGTAGTGCCAATTGGGGCTTTGTATGCAGTCCTATATGCCCCTAAAACTTCATAGAGGCAAAATGACCAATCCTTACGGTTCGGTCGCACCATCTTCTCCAAAATGAGATTTATCTCCCGATTTGGCAACTCAATTTGACCACTTGTTTGAGGATGGTAAGGAGTAGCTACACGATGGTTCACTCCATGTCTCTTTAGTAGCCCTTCAAAGGTGTGGTGGATGAAATGACTCCTGCCATCACTAATCATAGCCCTTGGAACACCAAAACGGCTAAAGATGTTGGACTTCACAAAATCACACACCACCGTGTGATCATTTGTCCTTGTTGCCATAGCCTCAATCCATTTTGATACATAGTATACAGAGACCAAGATGTAGACATACCCGAAAGGAGGGAAAGGACCCATAAAGTCAATCCCCCAAACATCAAACACTTCCACCACAAGAATAGGTGATAAAGGCATCATGTCCCTCTTTGAGATAGTGCCCACTTTTTGGCACTTGAAGCAACTCTTGCAAAAGTCATGAGCATCTTTGAACAATGTTGGCCAATAGAATCCACATTGAAGAATTTTGGCGGCCGTGCGTTTCCCTCCAAAATGACCTCCACACACTCCGGAATGGCACATAGATAAGACTTCTTGTAACGACCCCACCTCCCGGTAACCCCCAATTAAGGGAGACCCGAAGGTCAGAGCCGTTATTCAATTAACATGATCAAAGGTTCGACAAATAATCAGTAATAATTAATAAACTTTACCAACTAAACTGAAAACAGGTATAAAATAAAACTTTTCTTACCTTGGAAAAACTGGGATTTCTAAACTTCTATCCATGAAGATGTTAATCTAACTAATCCTCCTGTGCACATTATTTCTCATTTAATTCCACATATGTCACTTTACTGTTTGTTCTTTTCATTTGTACCTAAAACGTCGACAAACAAAACGTCGGTCAGCCGAAGCTGGTATGTGGGGGAAACAATAATTGTGCAACTATGTTAACAATGTAATCAACCAAATATCATTTAACAACCAAGATTACATTTTAAGCAATACTACTCAATCCTTGCCTATCCCCTTTCTCCGTAACGTCCCTGCAGTGGACATGGATATCACCTCTCTCATATGGTAGATCCTTACCCCCATGGCCCTACCACACAGGTAGCCAATACCTAGGGTTATGGAGTTGCATGGTCCTACCCATAGGTAGACCAATCCCTGACTCATGATGACTTGATGGACCTACCCCATTGGTAGCCATTTACTAAGTCATTTAATGACCTGATGGACCTACCCATTGGTAGCCATTTACTAGGTCAATCTATAAAGCTACATAGGGGACTAGGATCTGAGCTAGTAGGCACATCTCTTATGTGATAGTCATATTCACATTATAATTTGCATGAATTAAATGCAACCAACAGTTTAATTTAAGTCATCGATAAAACCTCGAAAATCCTCGGGAATCTAATTCAGGATATTCATAGGCGTAACCACATACCTTTGATTGTAGATTTCAAGACAGTATCAAAAATGCAGGGAAACCCAATCAAGCAAGCAATGATGAATAGAAATCCTAAAATAAAAGTACAAATTTCCTTTTATTAATATTTATCCAATGTCATCACACTCTTTAGGATTTTAATTCCAATTTTAGGGTTCTTTTGGAAATTAGGGTTTCACTTCATCTTTTATTATTCTAAACCCTAGTTTTATACCATTACTCATAAACCCTAATCATCTCATCTATTCTTCAATATTAAGGTTATCTTAACAACATATAACCCTATTTTGGATTAAAGGCACCATTAACAATTAATCAAGTTCATTAAGCCTCTTTTACACTAAAGCTACTATTTTTATCCTTTTAATTCCATGACAACATTATTATAAGCATTGATCATCAATTCAAAGTTCATTATGGTCTAATTAACATATGAACTCGATTTTCCATTAATTCTACCTTTTATTAATGAGAAAATCCTGATTACTCAAATTATCCACATTAGTGATCTTTTATACTCAAATTGGATTTATAACAACATAAATCTATCTTATTCATGGATTTGCACAATTAAAATCATTAAGAGACATATTATGATTTCTAAGTGCTTGATTATTCTTATATGAGGTAAAACCCCTAAATCATGCAAGAAACATCTAGATCAAGTTCAAGTTCATCATTAACTATTTAACGGGTTGCAATTACTCAATTTCATCAACTAAGCAACATGAACTTAACCAACATGCTCAATTAGGGTTCTTTACCTAACTTTAATGCACTTTTTATCAACTTAATACACTTTTGAAATTATGAATAGAATTAGGCTTTACTATTATTTTTATTGGATTCCTTGTGTTCTCCTGATCAATTTTCATATATTATACTCCTCAATCTGAGTTATCTACATTTAGTTATGAAATTACAAAATAATCACCTGATACACCAATGGATGAGCGCCACGTCAGCACCGCGGCCTATTCTTCCTTTTCCATGTGAGTAGGCGTCTGTTTGAGCAATGGGTGATTTCCATCTTTGCCCTCCCTCTATAGCGACGGGGCTAGGGTTAAACTCAACCTTTTGTGCTGGGTCTTCTTCTTCCCTGTATCCTTGCGGCTTCTCTACAACGCCATGGAAGCGGTCAACCTCAGCGTTGACTCCTGCCTCCTGGTCTCCGAAGCTCTGGGAAAAGGCCCCATGACCTCTACCATTCTCTACTGGATCCATACCGAAACTCCTCATCATCCTTGACGGCCGGCATCCCTTGCTCCGAAGCACTCTCCATCGCGGCCAGAGCAGGCAGCCATGGTCGACGCACCAGCTTGCTTGGCCCTGGTTTGGATCATCACCACCATCTAGAATCCTCCACCAGTAAGCCCAGGCAAGCCAATTTCTCCTGGGGTTGATGGGTGGTCGAAGCACCAAAATAGGGGTCTTTAAGGGAGGCACCAGGTTGGGGAGGTGCTACAGAGTCACCAACCATAAATTGATCTGCACAGGGTTCTCTCTTCTCCACAAGGAGACTACACAGCCTCTTAAATAAGTTCTCTTGGGCAGGATGTAAGGTCTACAATCCCCCCCCTTAGAGACCAGTCCATGTAGGGGTTTGAGTATTCTTCCTATGGAGGAAGATACCACCTCTATTACGGCTCAACTGGTTTGTTTCCTACTCCTGAATCTTATGGGAGAGGTTTCAACTGAAAATATAGATCCAGGAGGGAGATATACGAAGGGGGAAAAGGATGCACTGTAGAGTCCTTTCCTTTTTGGACTGGAGGAAGGAGATGACTCTCCAACCTTAGATCTTAGATCGGACGGTTAGGGTGCCCAGCAAGAATTCCTTATTTAATGTAAATTTCCTTTTCCTTTCTATTTTAAGAATTCTTACAAAAATTATATCTCTTAAACCGCTCATCCGTTTGATCCCAAATTTTAGAGGAAAGTCCATAATGACTTAATCCACGTGTATACCAAATTTGGGACTCAAAATCGAAAGTATGGGATACGTTTCTTTGTATGCAAGTTATCTCTTAATAAGGCATATTCTATACATACTTTCTCTCTCTTAATCTTTTATTTTCTTTAATTTTGATTCATTTTCCATTATAAACTATGTGGACATGAAATCTCATCCAAGATGAATTCATTATCCTTATTTCCACACATTTCTTGCAAAAGTATCATTATCTCACATTTCTTCTAAATAATTCAATATTTAATTAATCCTTTCTCTTTCTTGTTGCATTATCTTTCCAATTTGGACTCCTTGGAGCCCAAGGAACCCAAAAGGCACAAAATCCACCCTTGGAGGATATTCCTTGGCCTTCAAGAGATGTCTACATCTTTCTTTTCTCCATCTCTTACTTATTCTTTTAATAATTGAATCTCCTTTTCTTTTTCTTGTTATTGGGCCCAATAGCCAATAAAGCCCACAAAACAACCAAAAAGGCTATTATAAATGAAATCCCTTTTATTCAAAACAAATCACATCATTATATGTTCATTAATCTTTATTAAGAGAAATTGCATTTCTCATCAAAAGAACCCAAAAATTGGGGTTGTAACATCCTTCCCCTCTTATAAGAATTTTGTCCTCAAAATTCCATCAAGCCAACAAACAATTCAGGATAAGACTTTTCCGTGTCCATCAATGGCCCCTATGTGGCTTTACCTTACCCATGGCGCTTCCAAAGAACCTTTATCATCACATATTCTTTTCTCTGAGTTCTTTCATCCTGGCGTCTATAAACTGCACAGGTGACTCGGGCTATTTCAGCCTCCTTTGGGGCTCACTAGGTTCATTGCTCAGCACATGGTTGGGGTACCTCACATAGTGCTCTAAATTGGACACATGGAACTCATCACACATTACTTTATCCTAAGGGGCAAGATCAAACCTAACCTTTTCCACCAAACCATGTCAAAAGAACCCATGCATCGGGGACTCAGCTCTCTTAGCTATAACTTAGAGGGGTCGGATTTTCATGTCACATATTCTCCCACAGTGAACTACATGTCAGTCTTCTTTGCATCCGCTCATGACTCCCGTCGTCTCTAGGCTCCTTTCATCCATTACACGATCAAAGCGACTTCATCTACACACACTGTGGTCCTTTTCTAACCATCACATGGTCCTTTCACCAACATCACTTTATTGAAGTGGTGACCGACACTTCCTCCCTTATAGAGCTTCTTTAAATCTCGATATTGGCTATGGTGGTTAACGTCACATCTTAAGAACTGTCTCTTTGTATCACTCTGAATGAGCACACATGCTCTCATCAGACCCTCTAGTCTGGATCATATTAGTATGGGGTGCTAAACTGTACTAACATCGAGTTCTTCAGGTTTCACTTCCACCTCATGGGAGTGAACCTTTAGTTCATACTCAAGAAATTTTGAACTCGCATCATGGTGTGGTTGATCCATCTTTCTCTCTTAAGTATTTCAACTGAATTCGTCCCTTGACAGTATTTTTTTTCTCATGTTATCTAGGTAAGGCGATCTACCATAACCCATATTTCATCTTAACCTTCCTCAATCTAGGGAAGGCTTACCACCAAATCCATAGTGGTGAAATCCTATTCCCTCTCGGGGACTCTCTATCCTCTATATCACTACACTGGGTTACTGGTGTTTGTCCTTCACCTCTCGACGTGCATGGCGACGAGCCACGTGCATCTTTGTACACCTTTCATCTTAGGCATCAAAATATTACTGTAACATACTATCTTAGTAGTAACACGGTGTACCATGATCCCTTGTATGTCTTGATTTCTTAAGATCAATTCCTCAGAAACCCTAAACCTCTTTAGTCATGGTCTCATCACCTTCTTTTCCAAAGAAGTGTATCTGAGGTTCTACAACCATCCTTTTATCGCATCAAGGCCTAGGCTGACTAACCAAACAACCACTAATCTTGTTCAATAGATCTCGTTATATCTGAGTGTTAGCCAAACTTATCTCTCTTTCAAACTTAGGGTTAACTTAACAACTTCTTCTAGCCTCTTACCTAAACTAGGCAGCTAAATCCCATCCAGATCATCCATTACCACTTCACATCCTTAGGTGTTAGGTAAAGTTGAAGACATACACCTCCATGTATTATACTTATCATCTCATCTCAAACTCCAAGTCTATCTTCATCAAGGAAACTTTGAGCTTATCCTCATGGTGATCAAACTCAACCTTGTATTACTTGCAAATTCCACATAGCTCATGATAAAGCATCCTCATAAGGTGACTACACTGTTTCTCTTATGACTACACTGTTTCTCTTAGTGTTGGTTTACCATCCATGTATCGCTCACTCCACCAGGGTATGTTATCATCTCTATCCTCATACCTCGTAGCAATGTTCCAACTCACATCATCTTTTATCCTTAGTGTATGGCATGCGTACTGTCCTATCTCTCACTCCCATAACAAGAGGAAATAAGTATTTGGCTGCAGTCCAAATACAGAGTTCTTCCTATTCCAAGAGTAGAGATGGCACATCCCACCTTGCCAGTACATCTTTAGGTTGAAACGTGCCTCTTATGTCTCAACAGCACAACCATCTTGATATCAAAGTCACTTCCATGGAAAACTGGTTTTGAACCTACTTGGGTCACCACACAATCCTTGGTCATCTCCTCTAGGTCTATAGGGTGCCGACACTTTTGGGGTCATCCCTTTTCCCTCATGCATCCAGAGAGTGCCTTACTCATCTGCCCTTTAGGTCCCATGAGTTCATGAAGGTGATCAATCTCCTAACCCATGGTCCTCGAACAGTGATAGCTGTTACCTCCCGACCCTATGGCATGTGCAACTAGGGAATTAGGAAACTCCTACTTCCATCGGTCTTATCCCTACCTGACCCTAGGATAGACTTGGTACACATTCAACTTAGAACCTTACCGAAGCATTCATCATCTCTCTTTCTGCATTCATGGGCTGACTTTCATCCTTTCACAGGGATCATGGCGACCTGCCTACCTTGGTCAGGCCCCATACCAGTTACCTCCATGGTAACACATCCATATGCACATAGAGATGGTTATCGATGGGTTTACATGTTCATCCTCTTACCATGTACTCTTCACTTAGCTTCACAAGATCCTCTGAAACCTCTTTAGGTTACCTAAAAACCAACAAAACTGGTATACACCCTACAAAAGGATCCCTCTCCCAGGATGGGAGGAAACTTCACCTTAACAACAAAGGTCACAACCTTCCTTATGTCTAGGGTTTACATCCACATGAGCATTTGTAACCCTAGCTAGCTACTAAGGCACAAGCAGGTCACCCTACTAAACCATGCTCGGTCACACTTATTTTCATCCTAAACATTGGATCAAGATCATACCTTCCCATGTCATCAACTTAGTTGTAAGGCGTTCATCATACCTTAAACTTAAGCAGTTTCCCTTTCCTCTAAACATGAGGGGTACCATGCTTGAATTTATTGAAACTTAAATCTTTTCATGAGCATCAGGTACACCACTTCCCCTCTTAGGACTAGTAACCCTGCATGCTCAATCTCTTAACCACGAATCAAGCATGTCCAAAGTATGTCATGTACTTCCATGATCCTTTTATATAAGTAGCGCCTCTGAGTTAAGTCCTCCTCCAGGACAACCAACTAGGTATAAAGCCTCACAACTAGTTACTTAAACCTCCTCAGGGTCTAAGGCACTCTTTGTCTCATCTCAGTAAGTAATCACTTATACCATAGGTACATAGGTACCAGAAACATCATCCTCTCTCTAGGGTTTGGTTCCTCTAAAGGCCACCAAGATATCATCAGCCTCCAAGGGTCAGTATAAGGAAACCACTATCATTTACTTAGGTCGCATCATCCTCAACTCCCCACTGCTCCTCATATCTCGGGTTTTTTTTTGGCTTCCGACCTTCTTACTGAGGTCTTGCTTTCTCTCTCTAGGGCTAACTCCACATCCAGCCATACTACTAGAGGTCCTCTCTCCATGAAGGATCAAGCTCACAGGCATACCTCTATGTGGGTGAAGCCTATGCTCAAGCTTATGTTTGCTCATGATTATCCATCGTGCCCTTCTGGCTAGGGTCTCAACCTACTGTTGTACCACTGACGTATTATGGGTGCATGTTATCCCCTACTTGCATAAGCCCATAGGGTTTCTATAGGTTCTTCACTATCCTCATGAATGAAGGAGCTATCCTTCACTCTATCATGCACGCCCCTTTCCAGGGTTGGGTCGCCAAAGGTACTAGGTCATCTAACCTCTCATGACTCATATGGCATCCCAAAGGCATGTCCATCCAAACATCCCAAATGTAGTTCTTGACCATAGCAAAGAATCTCTTGCTTTCCTCTCTTGTCCACATGCTAGGTATCCTCCCACTGGCTAGGAAATTCGCTATGTGCTTGCACCATGGATTTTGGGCAGATGAGATTAAGAGGAGTTGTTCATGTGGCATTGTCTCTTTGATTGGACTTGTCATATCAAAAGGTCCATCAAGGCAGGAGAGATGATCTGCTGCACCATTCTCTACTCCTTTCTTATCCACAATTTCTATGTCAAATTCTTGAAGCAACAAAATCCATCAGATCAACCTTGGTTTTGAGTCTTTCTTGGACATGAGATACTTCAACGCAGTATGGTCTGTTTATATTGTCACTTTGTTTTGCAAGAGATACGACCGAAACCTGTCAAGAGCGAAGATCACCGCAAGAAACTCCTTCTCGATAGTTGTATAGTTTCTTTGAGCATCTTCAAAGGTTTTGCTTGCATAGTAGATAGCATGAGGAATTCGGCCAACGCGTTGACCCAGCACAACCCCCACCGCCATATTGGATGTATTAGTCATGATCTCAAATGGCAAAGAGAAATTCGAGGCTGCATGATAGGAGCAGAAATAAGCCTTTCTTTCAAATGATTGAAGGCTTCAACACATTTGTCATCAAACTGAAATTCAACATCTTTCTCAAGCAACTGACAGAGAGGTCTTGAGATTTTGCTAAAGTCCTTGATAAAGCGGCGGTAGAAACCTGCATGTCCCAAGAAAGATCGAACATGTCTTATGGTGGAAAGAATGTCGAGTGTAGAAATAAGGCCCACCTTGGCCTTGTCAACTTCAATCCCATCTTTAGAAACTCACTGTCCCAGAACTATACCCTCAAGTACCATGAAATGGCTCTTCTCCCAAGATAAAACTAAGCAAACTTTCACACATCTTTCCAGAACAACAGCTAGATGTAGCAAGCACTCATCAAAGGTTTTCCCAAAAACCGAAAAATCATCCATGAAAACTTCAAGTGACGAATCAAGCATGTCAGCGAAGATTGAGGTTACACATCTCTGGAAAGTGGAAGGGGCATTGCACAACCCAAATGACATTCTCCGGTAGGCAAATGTACCACTTGGAAAAGTGAATGTCATCTTCTCCTGATCCGCTGGATGCACAACAATATGAAAATATCCCGAGTATCCATCAAGAAAACAGTAGAAGCTCTACCTAGCCAATCTCTCTAAAATCTGATCAAGAAATGGGAGTGGGTAGTGATCCTTCTTTGTCTTTTCATTGAGCTTCCGGTAATCAACACATATTCTCCACTTGGATTGCTCACTCACCGGCATAAGCTCACCATCGGCATTTTCAGCAACCATAATCCCACCCTTCTTGGGCACAACTTGGATGGGACTCACCCACGTACTGTCAGAAATGAGATAGATGATCCCTGCATCAAGCAACTTTACAACCTCTTGAGTTAGAACATCCTTCAAATTTGGATTTAGCCTTCTTTGCATTTGGCGGGTCGGTCTCACATCTTCTTCTAAGTATATCTGATGCACACAAATAGAGGGGTCAATCCCTCTCAAGTCAGTAATAGACCATCCAATGGCTTGGATGTTCTTCCTGAAGACTTCCATCAAGGCATCTTCTTGCTCATGAGAGAGAATGGAGGAAATGATCACCGGGAGGGTGTCATTTGGGCCAAGGAAAGCATACTTCAATCCTTCAAGAAGTGTCTTCAACTCAAGAACGGGGGGTGCTTCAAGGGAGTTCTTCAATGGTGCATAAATAGAAGGAAGGTCCTCACTTGCAGCCACTAAGGCTAGCTCACCCACTTCACTTTCTTCATCATCCTCGTCAGAGAACTCAACAATTGGTTCAAGACCTCTACCTTGGGTGGCAGTCTCAATCCACGCAGGTAGGCACTCTTCAACAATCTCTTTTAGGCATTCCACCAAATAACAATCTTCTTTGGTGGCCCCTATCACTTCGACTGTAGTAGAAGACTTGAAGATGTTCAACCGGATCTTCATGTGTATGAATGTAACATACATGGTCCCAGTCCTCACATGGATCACTACATCAGCTGTGGCTAGGAAAGGTCTCCCCAAGATGATTGGCACCTTTCGAGTCTCTTTTTCCATATCAAGAATGATAAAATCGGCTGGGAAGAAGGTAGAAGTATACTCATCAAGACGGACCAACACATCATCCACACGCCCTCTAGGCGTCTTCACAGATCGGTCGACCAACTGTAGAGTGCAATGGGATGGCCTCAACTCCCCTATTTGGATCTCAGCAAACAGATCATACGGCATCAAGTTTACGCTAGACCCCAAGTCAAGAAGATCCTTGTCTATGCGATGTGCCCCAATGTAGCATGAGATGATGGGAGCACCGGGGTCTTTTCTTTTCTGGGGAATGGTGTGTTGGAGAATGAAGCTCACTTGCTCAGTGAGCTTGATCTTCTTAGGTGTCCTCCCTGTTGTCTTTCTTTTGAAGGTGCACAATTCTTTAAGGAACTTTGCATAGGACGGAATTTGCTTGACTGCATCTAGAAGAGGTATGTTGATTTTCACTTGCTTGAAGATCTCCAAAATATCTTCCGCATGCTTCCTTTTTTTCTTTTCAACAGAAGGCTCCTCAAGTGCATCAGGATATGGAGGGAGTTGGGACCCCAATCGGTCCAAATCAACAATATCATCCACTGATATCACTAGAATCATAGTATCACGGCTCGGTATCACAGTATCAATGCTCGGCGTCACGGGATCAACACTGCCTCTTATCACAGTATCATCAATCTGCATCTCAGTATCAACCTGCTCAGCCTCAGTATCATCTCTGCCAACAACTATACCATGGGGACTCTCCAAAATCCTACCACTCCTCAATGTAGTCACTACCTTCACATGCTCATGGGTAGTGGAAGAGGAAGCTTCTGGAGGGGGTTGTGGCTGTTGAGGTGGTGGAGGTCTTTGGTGAGAGGAGTTGGGATTTTGAAGAATGAATTGAGGTTGCAGTTGTTGTGGTGGCGGGGTGGTATTGTGGAGGTGGTTGTTGGTAGGTGTGAGGTGGAGGTGGAGCATATTGATAGTTGAGTGGTGCTTGAGGAGGTGGAGGAGCATAGGGGTTTGGTGGGGCTTGGTAAGATAGTGGAACATAAGCACTCAAAGTGTTCCCTAGAAAAGTCCCATCATTGTTCAGATTTGGCATTGGTTGAGATGGAAGTCTACCTTCTTCTCTTCTAGCCAAAGAGAGAGAAATCTGATCCAACCTCTGCTCAAGACGGTTAATAGACTACCCATGTGTATTGACATCCTTTTTTACTTCATCTAGGATTCTTAGCCTTCCAAGTACCTCGTCCTCAAACTTGGAGCTATTGCGTGGCTTTTGCTGCCCCTGTCCTTTTCCATCCTCATTCTGTTGCTTCCAAGAGAAGTTTGGGTGGTTCCTCCACTCGGGAGTGTAGGAGTTGGACATTGGGCCCTGGTTGTTGTGCCCACCAAAGGAATGTAGAGCATTGACTTCCTCATCTACAGTATCAACAGCCATTGCGGGTTGGCTAGAAGAGCCACCCACTTGATTCTTCATCATCCGCATCATATCGGCCATCATCTTCATCATATCGGGGTCGGTGGCATTGTGTGCGGGAGCCACGGAGGAAGGTGGAGGAGTGTAGTTCCGGCTGCAATGCCCTACTTTAGTGGAAGCTCGGTGGCGAGAATTCTCGGCGAGATGCTCAAATAACGACCATGATTCCTCGGGCGGCTTTGCCATGAACGTTCCCCCGCAAGAAGAGTCCACATTGTTTTGGCTATGCTCTTTCAGCCCTGTGTAGAACGCTTGGACGAGCTGCCATAGAGGTACCTCATGATGAGGGCAGTTGCGAAGCAACTTCTGGAACCTCTCCCATGCCTCGTGGAAGGGCTCGTTGTCTTTCTGGGCAAATGACGTGATGCAACTCCTCATATAAGACAACTTGGCTATTGGAAAGAACTTCTTCAGAAACTCATTCTTTACTTCATTCCATGTCACGAGTTCTGGCTTTGTCACATACCACTCCTTGGCCTTCTGTTTGAGAGAGAAGGGAAAGAGCGTTCTTCTGATTGAGTCATCGGTGGCGGCAGGAGTGCGGAAGGTGGAACACGTTTCAAGGAACGCGTCGATGTGGTGGTAAGGATTCTCGCTCTGCATTTCGTAGTATGTGGGGAGAAGTCCCAAGAGTGCCGACGAGATGGAGAAATGCTGACCGGGCATTTGGTCAACTAGTGTGGCGATGGGGGAGTTGTAGTTCCCCGACGTGAAGTACTCATGAAGCGGGCGATGTGGCGGAGGTGGCTGAGCGTCGGCATTATGGTTGTTCTCGACCATCTCGGCCTCTCGGTGTAGGTTGCGGCGAGCTTGATGCCTTCTTCTCCCAATCTCGGGGTCGTAAACCACCAAGTCGGTGCAAGTAGAACGTGTACTACGCATGCACAACTGTCACCTGCGCAAGTCACAAACAAACAACAAGGAGCCAAGTTAGCGAACCAATATGCAAGAGTAACACAAAGAATAAATAATAGCAATGGTGAGGGCAAAAGGAAATGCTAAGCTACACTATCTAACTAGGCCGAGCGCCTCTATCCCCGGCAATGGCGCCAGAAAGCTTGGTGCGTCCCTGCTAGTGGTGCTTTTACACCCCACGAGGTCAGAGCGCACGTGATATGGGATATTATGCTTTCGAAATTTGTAAGACCTACACTAACTACCTACGTCTACTAAGACACTACGCCCGCAAGTGCACGGGGTCGTGTCATAGTATAGGTGAGGCGGCAAGTACAGGGTCGATCCACGGAGATAGAGGGGGAACTAGAGTTAGACGGTGCGAACTACATTCCTTTTGCGGAGATTAGGGTTTTAAAAGGTTTGATTTTTGGGTTGATTATACTAAAGAACAAGTATGAAAGACACAAATGAAACTAAGTTATCAAAAACTGAACTAACAATCTAGGTGACAAACTAGCTAAACTAAGGCAGGGGCAAGATGGACTAGACTAAGCAAGCAATTAGCAACTAAGGAACTGAATTAACCACTAACTAGATCACAAACCTAGATTAACACTAGCTAGCAAAACTAGGCAATTAACTAAGTTAACTAAAGCAATTGAACTACACTAGCATTAACAAGCAAACATAGCAATTAAGGTTTTAAGCAAGAGTGATTAAGGTGGGTGGAGGGAGACTTTGGTCATTTTCGGATGTCTTTGCTTGGGGATGATTCTTGACCACTGGAGGTAGGTTGAGGGAGACTTTGGGTTCTTCTTTGGGTCCTTCCTTGAGTGGGGGAACCCTAGAACTCCCTCTCTCTCTCGCTTCCATCTAAACATGGTCCAAGTACCTGAAAAATAGTGCAAAGAACATCCATAAGCATATTTGCAATGATAATCATATTGGGGAAAAAGACTTGTAATCTAACATGTTTAGATGCAACTTAAGTACAAAATGGCACAGGATGGAGCCCTAAAATAGGGCTGCATCACATTCCAAGATATGACGATACAAATCTAAGGCCATAAATTGCTCATAATCCTTTGTAGAAAAACAAATCCGAAAAAAACCTCTTCTTGCATGCTGGTACAACCGATAATTCCCTTGGAGAATAGAAAACAAGTCAAAATATAGAACTACTCTAGTACATTAATGAGAAGCCAAGAAATATGATTCTGTATATAGAATTATATCTCACTATCCTCTTAAAGGTACTTATAGAATAATAAAATAGATAAAAAAACTACAAGATAAAGGTATTGTTCTAGCATACTAAACTAAGCCAAAGGAAAAATACAATTATATTGTAGGAGATGAAGCCAATTCAAGCTCAAAACTATGAAGTCCTCATGAATGGTAAATACATAAAATGGAAGTAACTTCACAAAAATAAAAGATTGATGTTAATTTAGAAAGTCTACTACTGACTATTCCACGAAAAGGGACTGCCTCCTCCCAGGAATCATTGATCTGGCAAGTTTCCTTGAATGACAAAAAAGATTCCTAGTAGTGACAGTAGTACAAAAATCAACATTATGGATCTCTTAAACTCACCAATTGTGCTCACAAGAAAAGGATCCCTATGTTCAGCCAACAATTGTCCCCTTCTTTGATGACAATGTGTTATGATACTCTGTAAAATAAGAACCAATCAACTGCTTGAAGCTTCCACATACCTGATGATCAATTAGCATTCTTCTTGGTAGTTACACAAAGGTTCATCAAGGTGTAATAAAAATCAAGAAATTAGAAAATGACCATGTTTACAAATAGAAAACAACTTCTATATGAATGAAACAAAGGAGGTATAAATGTGCACAAAATCTAAGAATTATATTCAATAGAATTTCCCCATGGCATGAAAAAGGAGTACACAACTGATACTAAGTGGAAACGTTCTCCCTTGAATCCAAGTATATTTGGACCTAACGAAAAACACAATACCATGAACTCTAAGATTGCAGCTCAGTGTTTAACTTAAAAAGTAGAGTAGAAAACATGGTATTCTTTGTTCTAAAAATAAATAGGAAGCTTGTACTTCATAGATTGTTATTAGTTCTCGTCCTTTATGGCATGAACATAATTGAGTTGTTATCATTTATGGTAAGGAAAGCCACATCCCACCAAACAAAAAAGAGGCACAAAACACCACAAAAGTAGCAGCAAACCCAAACATATGAGAATTAGCCACAGAGGATCAATAAAAACCAGACCACCTCCAAACTTTTAGAAAATTCTTCAAACAGACCCTAAGATATGAAGTAGAAGGAGCAGCAAACTACATGTCCTAGTAAGCATAGATAAAAAGAAATAGTCATCATAAACATATTGGCAGAGACATGGATCATAGCATACATAAGTTCCCCAACAGTAGAATACTCTATCCTAAGAAATCCAAACTCTTTATGACAAACATATTCAGGCCAGAACTTAAAGGTAGCACTGGGAACATGCCATAAGGCATCACTGTGAGAGACCAACTCCTTACTATTAGACTAACCACAGTAGTCACGTCATGTGAGAACTAGCATGAGAATGTAAGCTAACTCAAAAGTTGTAGCACCATAAACATTTAAGAGACGCCTTTATTACAGAGAAATGCCAATAAAGAAACCACATGAAAATTAGTTGAAGAGGATCAATAGAAAACCAAACTTTCTTCGAGCATTCAGAAGACTCTGCTACAAAAAAACTACCATCTTACATTGAATCCATATAGGAAAAAACATATGCTACTTGCAAGTTAATAACAAATGTGAAAAGTTATCTACCAATATCATTGCCAAACTAACGCTTTAAATTTCAGGGCATCACCGCTACCTGAAAAGATCACTAGAAACTTCCCTCTCAGGGAGTTGGTGGATAGACTTAGATGATAGTTGTTGTTGTAACTTGGAACATACAAATTGCATTCAGTAATATTCCCTATACATCCAAACCACATGTAAGTTCAAAGTTTATACTTGTGCCCATTGCAGTCACTCTCTCCCTAACCCTATAGAGATTTTGAATGCCTCCATTTTTTAAACCAAGTGATCTCAAAGAAGTTGACAAAGATACAATTAACATGTTGCCCAACTCAAAGAGGACAGTTAATGTTCTGCATATAGGTTAGATGGATCTTGCCAACTTGCTTACAACTCAACTTCATTTTTTCCTTCAGTAAAGCAATTCCACAAAGATATTATCAAGAACAGTTTAGTTGTGTCATGGAGGATTTCACCTTACTATAAAATAGGACCTAAAAATAGAGAAATTTTGAGACTGTGTTATCCCTTCATTTTTCTTTCTGGTTTCTTTGACTCACAATTTAGAGTCAGGTTTTATGTTGTGTAGTTATACTATGCTTCATACTAACCTTGAGGCATCACACTTTTTATTTCAAAGAAGTAGGTGAGGCATTGATGAGGATGCAAGTGTGGAGTTGTGCTAGATTCCCAATGGTGAAGACATACTGGTGAAATATCAGAGAGAATAAATGAAAAAATCTATGTAGAAATAAAAAGGGGTCCTGAAAGAGAGATCTATCAAGAGACTTGAAGAAAGACAACTAGCTAATAAAATAGTGAAGTGCAAAACTTGCTCAGTAAAAAGCTCATGTGATGATATCATAAAGGAATATTTAGCAAGCTACATTGTGGATTGCAATTGAGGTGATTCGAGATGTGCGACTAGATATATTACTGAAAAGGACTAGTAAAAAACAAAAAGGAAGGAGGGAACATAGGGAAAGGACAAAGAACATTACAAGTCGGAACAAAAACCAATAATAAGTAAATCTAAGAATCAATGACAGAAGGTGGGGCCAGAACAACACTGATCAGACTTCCAATAGTTTTAATAAGAAAAGAAAATAAATCCAGGGAAATGAACCAGGGTTCATGAACATCAACTTTGATGTGAGTTGATCTGCTTCATTGGGGCAGACCTAGGTGTTGTGATTGGAGATGGAAAAGGGATAGTCATTGATGTGATCCAATCCACAAAGAATGGGGTGTGGCCTGCCGAATTAACTAAAGCTAAATCAGCCCTTATGGTGGTCAATGCAGCTATATAGGTTTAGGTCTCCCCAAAGTATAGCTACAATGTGATGCTCGTAACCTGATGAATGAGATCATATAAGGAAGTTGGCAAAATATTTAACAGAATAGGAAAACATCATCTTTTTTTCTGGTTTAAATAGGTAGAAATAGCATGGCTTATAATCTATTTAGGAAATGAGCAAGGATAAATAAAAAAGTATGATAACTGAAACTAATAAAAATATAAATATAAATATCAATATATATATATATATATATATATATATATCTTATTGTTTCATAATAATACAAAAATAGGGGAGGTAAACACTAGGAGTTGTTCCATTACTAGTGTAAATTCGTCCATGTACGCATTACCTTTGAGTGATGTTAACTTGAAGATGATATATTGCAACCTTTTAGATCCACATGTTTAACCATTAACAAACTTGAGGATTAATTTGAGTTTTGTATGAGAAGAAAAGACATATAGGAATTGTTGTAAAGAAGGGGGGCATGAATTCTAGCAAGATATGTATTATCATGGAGAGAATGCTGGATTTCTAACACTGAACAATATAACGAGATGTGTAAGGTTCCAACTGGACCATTTGCTTGAACTAGAGGAGGTGTCTTACTGCTAGGAAATCAATACAGTAGGTTCAACCTAGATAAAAAAGGGTGATGCTATCACTCGTTGATATAAATTACTTATACATGATTAGAATAACATGTTTTTAAATGAACATCAATTACCTCCATTGTTGATGAAAGCAGGAAAGCACAGACACATAATAGCATTGTCAACCGAACAATAAACGGTAGTCTCCTAGACCCAGGTCTAAATACTTATCGATCCTGCTTAGATGTAAGAATTAGAAATTGTATATTGATCCTTTGTTTTGGAGTTTTTCCTCTCTACAAATCCCCCTTTGATGAAATTCGTAGATGGTCTGTTGTTTTATGCAACTCAAGTGTCATTCATGCGGAAGGCGTGTCTCTTACTAGTTTATACCTTTTGCAGAATCATAATAAACTACGTGGGAGTGAAAGTCTTGACTTACAATTGATGATTTTACTTAGTCTTGACAATTGCTGTAGCAAACAGTCTTGAAATGGCAAGTGTTCACATGGGTTTTAGTCACCATATCATAATTCCCCTTTAAACCTCGTTACATGCCACACACAACATATTTTGTTCTATACAAATTATATTTACGGATGATTCCGGAACTGCATATAACGAATAAGAGTGTCTTCAAAATTCTGGGATTTATCGTATAAGGAAACTTTTGTAAGGTTAATTAGTATCTTGCCCCGAGCCTTGTCGTTGTATATTCTCGCACATGATTCACAATATGGAAATCGAAAAAACATAGACCAACCAACAACCACTCATTTAATTATAAACAAAAGCAAAAAACGTGGCCAAGAAATTGGAACAAACTCACACTACTGATAAATGTGTCCTGCTTAGGGCTAGTTTGGTTGGGTGTAGTAGGGTGCAGTTGTGTGAGTTCGCAATGTAAAAATGTACATTAAACACGTACTTTGTCATCCGGCTACACCCTACCAAACAGGCCCTTAGTCGGGATCCGAAGCACGTTTGGTTGGTGAGATAGGATAAGAGCCGGACGGAAAGGACAGCCCAGGCAAGTATTGGTGGGGGATGGGTTAATAGATTTCTAATCTCATGTTTGGGTAGTCCACGGGATGGATCAAGTGGGGATGTATTGAATGGTTGCCAATCAGAAAACTCACCAATGATACAAGACGATGACGAACGCACCGGCAGACGGCAAAATCACCTAGTTTGCACATGGAATCTCCCCCAACGGGTACAAAAGAAAAACGGAAAACAATAGAAACATACGTATGAAGAAGATCGAAGGAGAAGATTGGCTAGCTGGTGGTTGTAAAGTTTGGTTTCGTCGTCACCACAGAATCCACCTGGAGATATTCGGTCGCCTTCACTAGTGGAAGAGGGTACTGAATTCGACATTTGTTTTTGAAAAAATTCGACACACAATTAAAGTTGGCCGCATTATGGGTCAGTATTTATGGTAAAAAGGGCAAAACCCTTGTGTCCCTAATGAAATCTCTGTGGCCTACATTGAACAACAAAATCGGACGGTCAGTATTTGTGGTCCCTAATGAAAGATTCCGCCCCCTGCCCCAACTCCAGTTGTGCGGCAAAAGACGATTTATAGCTTGGTAGGTTTTCTCATCTTCTGGAAGGATCACAGTTGATCTTGTGCCGCCACCTCTTCCGTTACACTACCACCCTCCTCTCCTGTTCCACCTCAACATCTTCCTCGTCTCCTTCCCAGTGCCTCGCCCTCTTTCTCCATGTGCTTCCGCTCTCTGTCTCAGTGAACTCCTCTTCCCTACCTCTTGTCCGTCAGATGCCACCTCATCCTGTATTTTTGTTCTGCCATCTCATTTTCGTTGCGGAATCCCAGGTGTTTGGATCATCGGGGGAATGATTCTAGGAGCAGAGCATGATTATGGAATGGCGCAACTGTACCGGCGGTTGTGCCTATGGACTGGCACGTCTACACTAGCGGTAAGGTAGACTAGAAATAGAACTAAACCTACAGTCTGATGATATATTCTTCATGCCAGGAGGCAGGAACAATGTGTGCCGCCATTCATTAGTGGGTATCAGTGTTAATGTGTACACTATCTTACAATCGAACTAGATCAGTACTTTCTTTCACTTTTGTAATTCCAATTAAAACCTATGTGTTTGGAAATTAATGGCCATGAAAAATGGGATCTCACCTTCGCTAGATTGACCAATGCATTATTAAAATCGCTGCTACTAGATACAAGATTTTTTATTTTCTATTTCTTTTCTCGTGGATGAAGTAAGTGGTTGTAGGTGCTCAAATTTAAATGAAATGTTATTTGAACAAATATATATATCTCTCATTGCAATGTTTATCACCTTATCTAAATATAAAAACTATATATCTAGGGATGAGATAGTATCTAGATAATTTTATTTGCTCTAGCCGGTTATAAGGATGTACAGACCAGGAACATTGTCATCATGTAAGAGAACATATAGATTAAAGCTAACTAGTTGGAGAGTCGTTCATAAGTTACAAAGTAAATGGCATTGTTTTTTATTATAAGTTTATGATATTAAATGCAATTTTCTTTTGGCCATTACAATAGTGCATGTTTTCATTATTTATCTTAGTTTGTCCATGACGCTCTTGTGTTGTAACTAAAATTTTGTTTTGGTAATATGTATGCTATTTTGTTTTCTGGGATTGGTTGTATGTTTAATATAGAATTGACACCAACGCGATTGATGTTGCATACCATAGAGGGTTAAGTGGCATGCGTTGTAGCATATTCATTTAATTTATAAACTTTTCCCTATTAGCACGAGTAAGTTCTAGACAACAATGTAATACATATATTACTCTAGTATAATCTAGTGACAAAATTATCTAGAAGTTAAGGATACAAACAAAAGTTTGCCTCTTAGTTTCTTGATTGGTTATTTTTCTTCCACATGTTGTTCGATTTAATAGCTTAATAAACAACTATCATAAAATGTATCTATATTTTCTTCTCGTATAACTAAGTGGAGTGCCCATCTAACACTACATAAAAGCAAAAGTAGCCAAAATTAAATAGGTGTACATAGTGATTTATCATTTGGGTTTACATAGTGGTTTGTCATTTGGGAGTTCCTTGGCCAATGTGAATAATTACAAAATAACATTACTTCATTTGTTTATATTGTAAGCATTGTTATAAAATATATATTCCCTAAAACAAAATGTTGTCGCATCTCTTCCTAAATTTATGTTATCATTTCCAAACTACGTTTTGCATCTCACACCATGAAAACTACTTGTGGATCTCTCTATTATAACAAATGAACATGTTAATTCTAAATTTAAATTATAAGTTCATATGTGCTCTAGGTACACCAATTCCCTTCGTAAGATGTAATTATAGTTGTCTAGGTGGCTTCGTGATGACATCTAGTACTGAGAGCCCAATTTCCTAGTCATCTAGGTGCCAAATGCATAAGTGGTCGATCCACTCTGATTTAGATGGTTATATATATATATATATATATATATATATATATATTAGATATGTTTGTACATATATATATATATATACACACACACACATATATATACATACATACATACATACATACATACATATTCCTAGGTATATCTGTATTAGTTTTGTTCCAGCTTAACAAATCCAAATTTTACGTACTTTACACTTAAAATGGTCTAGACTAGAAGTTACTTGACCTTTATTGACTAACTTGGTCCCAAACTAACCTAGTTTGAGCCTAATCAAACATATAATAATTTAAATTTTCCCTAAAATGATCTTAAGCAACCTCGTTGGCTCATTCGACCTATTTCAGATTTGAACTAAGAGTAATTTGGAACACAACACCCCTAGACTAGGCTTAAATTGCCCTAGATGCCTACCCAATCCCCTAGGAACCGATGCGTCCATACTTGGCACCCCTTTTAGGGCCTAGCAAACTTATGCATGCCTAAAAGTTGTCCAGACTGGAGCCTTGATAACTATGTTAGTGATGCTATTATCCTAATATTGTTCATGGTTTGATTTTCTAAGGTCTTTTATTGTCCTTTTCATTGTGTAATGGTGTTATTATAACACGTTCATGTCTTGCAATACACTTTGTATTGCATTGTTGTGTGATATAAAGCCTATCTATTGGTTCATGGTTTTGTTGATTTGGCTTTAGATTTGAAATCCCTTTTTACCTCATTCCTTGGTGAATGACCAGAAACCACAAGGAAATGGTGGCCTATTAATATTAGAGGCAAGTTTAGATAACTAGTCATCTTGCATGCTAAGTTTATTTTCTGCACACTTCATCATCTTAGTTGGTTGATATTAAGAAGAGAAATACTTGTTAGTAACCCAAAAGAAAAAAAAAGTACAAATGCTTTTTATGTGAATGTTGTGATAACAAATTATTATATGCCATGCTTACTTTTCCTCATTGTTTCTTGATCATTGTCCAACTCCATTGTAGGGGAGTGGATCACGAAAGAAAAGATTTTAGCAGGAATAAGGTTCTTTCGACATAGTCTATATTTGCTCAGTTAAGTGTCAACTGAATTGTTAAATTTTTTTATCTCATGATTCCATTCTTATATATATGTGTGTGTTTCTTATCTTTATGTTGTAGGTAACTGATGTTAACATATTACATTAGCAATCTATCTCTTGAATGGCTAAATCGTGAAATAATTTTATGAAATTTCTACCCAAACATATTAAATGAAACAAATTTGTGTTGATTCTGCCCACTTAGGTTTCTTTTCAACAGTCATGCATATGTTATCTAGACTGGACAATTACTATTTTCCCTCACTATATCAACTTATCCTAACTAGGCTTACATTTTTTTGGCGCATGTAGTCCAGTTTCAGTAGTTGAAAACCTTCCTTTCGTATTTACTTTCATAATGTGTACATTTCCATAATGAGCTTTGTTGTTATTACTCAATCATATGAGTGCTTTAGGTGTAACAATCCATTTCTTATTTGGACTCCTTTGCCCATATGTTATAGGAGGCCATATGTAGCACAAGATCAAAGCTAGTAGTGTTGATGGAGCCAAATATTGTGAGGCAGATAAGCAATCCAGACTCCACATGGAAGTGATGGAATTGCAAAGATTAGAAGCTAAAGAGATGAAACACTAGGTAATTACTAATCTTGCAGTTTTGATCTATTCATTAACACTTGGTTATGCTAGTGGCCTTAAAATAAGTTGATATATTAGATGCTAATAACCTCAAAAGTACCAATGTATTAGATTGTTAGAGTAAAATCTAGTTGGATAAGGAGAATGAAAACAAAGAAAAGCTTATGCATGAACCAGGTGAATGTGTAACACTATACACTACTAATTCTTGAAAACATAGTTATAAAATGTGTTTGAAATTTATTCCTCCATATATATTAAAATCTTCTCTATTACTTAAATTCTTTATTTTGCAAAGACAAAGTTCCACTAATCATAATCCTTGCCCTTCCCCAAAACAAATGTGGGGTGACATCCTTATGCTTCTTAACTAGATGTTGGCTCTAGTGTTAGACAATTTACTTGATGTTTGGTCGAACATTTTGTTTTGAGTATTGGCTGAAACAACATACAAAAAATGGCAGGATCAATTAGTAAAAGAAGACTTTATTCGACCTAATCTCACTTAATTTTTCCAAACAAACCTAACTTCAACTAAACAAGGTATGTGATAGTCCTGAAACTGCGCCGCACACAAGCAGAGGCGATCTAGGTTTTCCCGAAGCTGTCGTTGTGCTCGGGGGAGGGGGTATAGTGTTGATCACCGCGGCCTTTGCTCCCCCCGGGCGCTCTCTTTGCCTGGCTCCTCTGCAGGTTCTCGCCTTCCCCGACTGTGTGACTGCCTTCCTCGTCGTCTCCCCTCTTTCTTGTTGTGCTCTTTAGGCGGCGCCTGGACAGGTGGAGGTGCTGGTGGAGTTCTAATCGGCGACCTCACTCCCTTAGAGAGGCTTGCTTCCTGCCGACTCCACGGGTGGGTTTACTGTCGGGTGACAGTGACATTTTCTAGGGTTGGGCTCCTTTCCCCCTTTTCTTCTTCGACAACTTCTGGGTCAGGCAATCAAGGGTATGGGTGTCGTTGTTCCTGGTGACTTTGGCTGGGGTTCCTAGTGCAAAGGGACTGCCGGGTTGTCTTTCTTGGGTGGTGATCACTCCCAGCTGCTTTGCTCGTCTGTTAGGCTGTCAAGCTCATGCTTGACTTGGGGGCGAGCTGAGTTTGGTTGGATGTGGTGGTGGGGTGGGGTTTTTCCCATGTTGTACCCCCTCCATCCCCCATGTTAACTTGCACAGGCCGAGCAGCGGTTTCTATTGGATCCTGACCCCTACCTATTTGTGCCTTTGCCTGTGTCATCTTATCTTTCCTGTTCTTTGGGTGTGTACATTTTCCTTTTCTGTTGTTTCTATTTCTATTTTTCTTTGGGGCGTGGTTTCATCCCAGCCCTCTAGTTACGTTTCTATCTTTTCGGTGAGTGGATATGTCGTGCCTTCTTGTTGTTGGATGGATTACAGTTTCTAAAAATTTGAGTCTGTTCAGTTTCATCTTGAGGAGAAGGATGCTTAGCTGTGTAAGTGCTACCCTTGATTGTGGAAAGATTATGTTTAAAAGCTGCTTTAGCCAACATGATAGGGAGGAATCTGTGTAGAAGTGTCTCATTTGTATCCGATCTTTCTTGCTTAATGTTGTTTCTCCTCCTGCTTTTATGTCACCCTCTATCTATGGATCTCTTGTGCTTATAGATGCCGTATGACCTTTCACTTTTTAATGACAAATGCTTACCTTAAAAAAAACTAAACAAGGTATGGTTTGATTTATTAACCCTAAAATGACTGATTTTGATGTAATTCAAAACTAAATCATTCTAATATGCCCTTGAAAATAGTAAAATTTGACATAAAAGGCCTTCGACATCCATGTAGGCCACTCAAGGCCTAGGAAGAATGGACACAGACACGGACACGGAACACGTCAATTTCCAAAAATATAGGACACGGACACGACACTGGAAACGACAAGTATATATATATATATATATATATATATACATATATATATATATGCATAACATATTATGACATATAATGTGTAATATGCTATGTGTATTAACACAAAATGATGTAGATAGATTATCCACATGGGCAATCACCATGAAATCCAACAAGCAATCAACATATAACATTATATTTACAAGTGACAATATGGATTAGTTCACAAAAAACATTACAATGTTTGATGATATGATATTGTTATAATATGGATTGTAAAAATTAAGAGCAGTCGAATTTTGGGGATAATAGTTCCAATGGAAGTAATGAATAACATGTACTATAAAGAGGAGGTGAATCCAATTGTTTCTCTCATGCTTGATGTGGCAGTCCCCCCATGTTGCAACAACTGGTGGAGATGATAAGAAGGGTGTCAACGACTTGCATGTAGCACCTGAAGCTTAATTAACTAATGGTAGTAGGGCGAGTAGTGGAGGACATGAGGCAAAGATTTAGAGAAGGCTTGGGTTTTTTCATACGCCTAGGCTTAAGTGGGTCGGAGTGGCGTCTCCTGGAGGTGTTCATGGAGTGTCCAAGCCGTGTCCAACACTTCAATAAAAAAAATTCACCACGCGTCCATGCGTGTCCAAAGTGTGTCCATCTTGGACACGCGTTGGACACGGACACAACAACCTTCGAGAAGTGCTTGTGCTTCCTAGCTCAAGGCCTAGGCACATGTAATTAGGACTATCTCTTTATCAAACAAGACTCTTAGATGTGTGCATGTAAACCTATGGTTAAACAACATGGTTGCAACAAAAACAAATCCCATTAATGATTCAATTTGAGAGTAGTTGGGGATTTGGTTTAGACAAGAAATATGCCAAACAATATTCATCACTCTGATATCTAAGAATTACATGATTTATTGGCCTTAGAACCAAATCCTCAAACAACAAAATAGAAAATGATTCCATCATGTTAACACATTGCCTCTTAAATGTTGCAATCAACTTATCAATAACATCTATTTGTGCTGAAGGATTGGCATCTTCATTTTTTTTGCAATTTATCTTGCCTACATAGGATTGGCATCATTTTTGTATGTGGCTTATATATTGTATGTGGAGGACTGGCTGAAACTTATCCTAGAAGAATGTGTTGTTATTTTATTGAATTTATTGCTTACTTGAGACGTTTCATTAACGGTGATCAAAATTCAATCATCTAGAGGTGGCAATTATGCCCCCTATTCCTTAGTGAAGAAAAATAAGACTCACAATCCCAACTTGTTTATCTATTCATAGTACCACCTTGATAACTAATTATCTCATAATGTTGTTAAATTGTACAATGCCTATATTATGCACTTGTGCTTCTAGAAACAAGTTAGGTATAATACATACCATGTTGTATTTAGCATATTTTAGGGAAAGTACCTAAACTCTTTAAAATATCAGTAACTTATATAGAAAGAACCCAAAACTTGTACTAAAAAGTATTTATTTCCTTATATATAGTTGGTTTAGGTGCATACTAATCAAGAATTGTGTTAAAAATTGGATAATGGGTTTTGTTTGGTTTCATCGTATGATTTGAATTTTTACTTGTACCATGGATACAAATATACAAAAAAAGCTTATTAATCATCACAATAAAAGCCATTTGACCTATATGATTTGGCAAGGACCAAGAGACCAAGCATTCCACAATTTTACAATAAAGTATATCAAGAAGCAATACAAATAGATTATAGCTGCAGTAATAACGCTGAAAATAAATATAGGAGACACAACATACCTCTTATACACCATGGTCACAAGTCAAATTGTATACTTGGGATCTTGAGGAACATTGATATCAAAAGGTTAATAAAAAATAAGGATGAGTTGTTTCACCCACTGTTAAGAGGTCAGAGTTGGGAGATTACAAGTTTGCCAAAGTGTCTAGTATGTTAGAACTAAAATAATGTTGGTTGTGCACATCACTTTTTCTGCCTACCATCAACGGTATCACATCACTAATAGTTCCTACCTGTTCATCTTTTCCAACATTTTTGGCGTTGGGCCAGCCTTAATCCCTAACAAGACAAGCAATCATATGTTTAAGAGTGGCCTACAACAATTATGTCTTTAGGCTTAAAGGTGATTGTTTATCCTACAAATTGACGTGCCTTATGCATGTGTCCTTGTCCATTCCCTATCTTGTGTTAGTGTCCATGCTTCCTAGATTTTGTGAAGTAGTTGTTGATATGTGTTGATCCTTGAGCTAACGATCTTGTTGAGGGGGGATGCATCCTTCAACACCTCCTCCCCATGGCCTCACATTTGGTTTCCTCTTCAGGTAGGTGTCTCTCCAAAATATCCTTGTCAAGCTTGGTGTGATGATGTCTTAGCATGACGGGGGGTGTGCCCTTGATGGGCTCTTGATCGAGCCATGGCATGGTATTAGGCAACCGACCCCCTACAGCAATCTGAAGCTTTTAGATGGTGTCTTAAGTTAGTGGGCGTCCTTCCTAACACTGTCTTGGCTATATCACATGTGTCTCAACCTACTTTTCTCTGGTGAGGGATCATGGTGGCTACCTCCCTCATTTTGACCACCCATGCTCCACAATTAGTTGAGTGGTCTTTCTCAATCAAAAGCCCTCTCACTGACAGTTTGTGTAGATACTCTTGGATATAGGCTATTGTTGTCATCCATGTGCTAGATGGTGGCTTGATCTACCATAGGTAGTCTTCTCTTCTCCAATAGACTATTTCTTAATTGATCAACCCCTATTTCACTTTAGGTGGTGGTTTTATAACCGTTAAGGGTGGTGGGAGCTGGTTATGGCATGCATTCAGCCTCGATCTAGCCTTTGGGTGCTTGCTTGGCCTACTACTACTGTGAGCATAGTACTGGTAACAAGATTGGTGGTTTCATCTTCCAGTTTTGTATGCTCGCTGCTTTGTCCCTTTTGTAGATTCCGCCTTCATCTGGTTTTGCCATCGTTCCCATGTTGGTTAAGATGTGATCCATTGGGTGATCGACAACTTGTTTCCTAATGAGTTACTTTGTGGTGATACTTTACCTTTCTTCGGTTTGGGTGGTGGTTGAACCACCTGGTGACAATTTCTTCATGCTTCTTCTATTAAGAGTGTCGGTGTGGTCGCTTGTCTGTCGATTCTCCTTTTGTTGGCACATTCACGTGATTATGACAACATCAGTTCATGACACTGGCTCTCGGCTTTTTGCCGGTGGCGATGGGGGTTGTATGGCAAAATTTTGGTTTCTAAACCTACTTTGGTACAATTGGACCTTGACTAGAGTAAATTCAACTAAACTTGGTTTAATTTGACCAAATTCAAACCTAATCCATGCTAATTCCAACCTTAAGTGTCTTAATTTGAGCCTAAAACGCCTTAGGCGTCCACTTTTTTTCTTCTGAAAGCCTAGGTTCCTAGTTTAAGGCAGATCACCTAAAGCCTAGAGGGGCATAGCATGGATAGACCGGGCCTAGGCGAGAGCATGGATAACCATGCCCAACACCTATGTATGATGAATAAAAAATCCCATCATTGATAAGACATGGTTCTGTTTTCCATTAATATAAACCATGGTAACTTTTTGTATGATTGAATACTTGTGATTTATTTGAGAGTAGGAAATTCATTTTCTTACATGTTTGAAATTATTCTACAGGATATGAGTCATATGACTAATAATCACCTTGTTTCTGAGCTTTTTGGATTCTAAGTACATGCACTACGTGGACATGTTTCAAGAGTTGCAAATAGTTGTCAAGATTCAAGGTAGCAGATACTTAAATGAACAACTTGCTCCGATGGTGCTCTACAGGATTCCTGATATCAATTATCTTCATTATTGGTCTAGGACAGTGGCGGAACTAGAAAATTGCATAAGGGGGGGCTGAGTTAGCTATACATGACACTAGTTGTGGTAAGGGGGCTGAGTTAAAAAAATATGCCTACAATGGGATTTGAACCTGAGTCCCTAGTTTTGAACCAATGTACTTCTACCAACCTAGCTACAACTTTGCCTTGTCATATGTCTAAAGAGCTCGTATAGGTACTATATTTATAATACTAAACATGCATAAATATATATAAATAATCATTTAGGATTTTTTTTTTTGGGGGGGGGGGGGGGCTGAAGCCCCGATAGCCCCCCCCATAGATCCGCCCCTGGTCTAGGGTGTCATTTGTAGTTCGTTATTTATGTGTGTATTGGCAGTTCAAACATGTGAAACACTCATCTCACTGCCTTAGTTGTATCAATCAAAATGATTGTTTGGTACTTGAATAGAGCAATACAATGTATAAGTGTGTTATGTACTAGTAGATATTATGAATAATGATGTAGAAGTAACTCTCTGAAAATCAGAATGTGAACTCGTGTCATTTTGTATCTATACACACATTTACAATGTGTTTGTCCAGCTTCAGTTACTCTAGTCATGAATATGTTTGTCTACATTTAGAAGTCGACTGTACAGATTTCTTTCCTCCAGTTCATGTTGCAAGATCTGGATACGTGTATATATTTGTGATATGATTCTAATTAGCTCTACGTTCAGAAATAGACCATATCCCAATTCTCGTTTGTTAAAAAATTCTATGTCGGTGTGATCATATTGTTTCCGCAACAGTTTGATTGTAATATGTTTGGTTGGGTAGCGTGGGGTCTACATTCTGAAGTGGACCGTGTTTTTTTTTTTTTTGTTGCTGTATCTTCTCAAATACGACACACTCGCATGTGATAACCGGAAACCGCTGATGGACGTTGATTGTTCACGAATTTGACAATTGTGGTGGTTGTATCTTGATATCTGTGTCGGATTTTCTATTTTTTTGTCTGCAGTAAATAAGATGCAGCTAGACTGACGCCAGCTTCTGATCAAACGTCACTCAATGCCTATTTTTCTTGGAAAATCACCCACTGCTGTGTCAAATACGCTGGTGGTTTGTACTAGTGCTTTCCTTCTTTTCGTCCTTGTGTAGCAATCAATTGACGGTTTCTTGTGAACATGAGGAGTATATTGCATGAGGCAGGCTGACTGAATCAAGGTCAAGGTTTCTGGTCGGTGAAGGTGTGGCCATGGAATGATGCCTCTGTGTACGCGATCGGGATAGTATTAACTTGCCAACTGCTTGGTACCGAACTAGCTGTCAGGTGACTTTTCCCCACCGTTGCAAACCGCTGTCAGCGTTGTAGACGCCTTCCTCGCCGTCCGAACTCGAATTGATTTGTTCTTCAGGGCTCCGATCTCCAATTTATAATACAAGTCCGCAGGTCCGACGTCATGGTTACTTCCGGTGTGGCGTCCTCAACACGAGTAGGCAGCGTCGTCTGTTTTACAGTGACTGAAGGCTGCCGGGAATAGCTAATGTCAGATATATATGCGTCAAGAACTTTGGGAATGAGGGAACGCCAGAGTTCATTCCCAAAGGCACAATCAAGGTGGTGAACACCGTGTGTGAGGGGAAGGTTATGCGTCGCAGGAACCAACAGTTGCGAGTTGGAACGGAGGCGCTGCGGGAGTCGGAAACTTGTTAACTTGTAATTTTGGGGAATCCGGGAATCCCAAGCCAATACCTAGTGGGGTTCCAGAACTGAGGAGTCCCGGTTGGTTAGGACTCGTATGCGGTTTGTCTACCATCCGTATGTGAGTTTTGTATAACCAAACACAAGATTGGTTTATCAGGAGGATTTCGAATCCCATCCTTCGTTGGATACTATGAACCAAACGTGCTATATGTCTATGAGAGAAATCCTTGTCTAGTGAGATGGAGTCGCTTGTATCTCCAAGCTGGTCTTCCAGCTCCCGCTGTGCTTCTTTCACCAGAACTCGAGATGCTCATCTAGACCCCCAAATCAGACATCATGAACCTGAACCAAAACAAGAGAGAGATGAAGGCAAGGAGGAGAAGGAATGCAGGAGCATCACAACTTGTTTTTGGGGAGGGGGAAAAGTGAAACAATACGGTGATGCACGATTAAAAGATTGAATCGGGTGGGTGTAGAAATGTTGAGAGTGGCGGAAACATCAATGGAGGAGGGAACATGACAAAAAGTGAAAAGATCAAAGAGGTGGAATGTAGAAAGAGTGAGTGGGATAAAGTCAAAATTTAGCGCCGCACGGAATATTTTTCAATGACATTTAAAATGCGGTCAATTTGTTGTTATTTGAGCAACATGTATTCAACTACATTTTGTTATATACAAATACGTAATTTGTAGGGAAACATGTGGTTCACTACATATAACTCATATGTAAGCATGCTAATTGTAGTAAAATGATGTTTTTCTTGTAGTGCAAGAAAGTCATGATCATTGGGTTCCTTCTTGAAAATAATTCATCATGAATAGGGAATTCAATCACATCATTGTACTAAGAGGTTACATGTAACCATGTGGGAAGTAATAGTGAGGAGGCACATGAATTGTGAACTAAGAAACCAATGAAAAATGAATAGGGAATTCAATCACATCATTGGGTTCCTTCTTGAAAATAATTCATCATGAATAGGGAATTCAATCACATCATTGTACTAAGAGGTTACATGTAACCATGTGGGAAGTAATAGTGAGGAGGCACATGAATTGTGAACTAAGAAACCAATGAAAAATCTGACGTCTTATTTCCCCACATGTGATTCACCGTGTTCATTTTTTCTTTGGCTAAAGCATGTGAAATAAAGTAACAAAGTCTTGTTAGAACTAAAAGTAATGTGTTATGTACATTGGCACGATCCCACTCTATGAATCTCCAAGCCTCAATAATGTCCTTATGCAACACAATGACTACCGTGTAAGAGTATCATGAAATCATAAGCTATTTATGAGAAAACAACACACGTTTCTCCTAATTATGTTCCTTCTTGAAAATAATTCATCATGAATAGGGAATTCAATCACATCATTGTACTAAGAGGTTACATGTAACCATGTGGGAAGTAATAGTGAGGAGGCACATGAATTGTGAACTAAGAAACCAATGAAAAATGAATAGGGAATTCAATCACATCATTGGGTTCCTTCTTGAAAATAATTCATCATGAATAGGGAATTCAATCACATCATTGTACTAAGAGGTTACATGTAACCATGTGGGAAGTAATAGTGAGGAGGCACATGAATTGTGAACTAAGAAACCAATGAAAAATCTGACGTCTTATTTCCCCACATGTGATTCACCGTGTTCATTTTTTCTTTGGCTAAAGCATGTGAAATAAAGTAACAAAGTCTTGTTAGAACTAAAAGTAATGTGTTATGTACATTGGCACGATCCCACTCTATGAATCTCCAAGCCTCAATAATGTCCTTATGCAACACAATGACTACCGTGTAAGAGTATCATGAAATCATAAGCTATTTATGAGAAAACAACACACGTTTCTCCTAATTATGTTATCCATAATTTTCTATCCTTTTCATTTTTTTCTTCTTCTTCTTCTTCTTATTATATTTTATCTTCTTTTTATTCATTTCTTCTTTTTGTCCTCCTTTTTATTCTTCCCTTCTATTTCTTCTTTTTTATAATTTTATAATCATGCTACTCTTTTTAGACCTTCTCTAACTTCTCTATATTTTCCTTAAACTAGCTCCATATCGTGTACTCGGAAACCACATCATCTTTCCCCACATGAAATATTCAATTTCAACTTTATTTCAAATCCCGCTTCTCTCTCCCTCCATAACTAAACCAAGAATCACCTTCCTTGTTTTACTATAGGTCCACCAAGAACATACAATTTTTCATGATTCCCCTAATTAGACACCTCAAAATCAAAAGTTAGATGATATAAACTTAGGTTCCGTTTCTTGCGGCAAGTTTAGGCCATAGAATTAAAACATGGGTGTTATGTGAGACCAATTCCGAAATTGATCGATTGTAAGTCATTTCCCCGACCCAATACACAAAATAGTGAATGATTCACCAATCTAGCATACCAAATATGACGCCCTTCTTTGAATTCTAAGTGTGAAACCACATAAACTTCTTTTGATTATGATAAAAATGGTAAATTAGGAGAAGTGTTTTGTACGTTTTTTTACATCAATACATGTGAACCATTATAGTAATCATTTGGAGGTAATTAAGAATCAGAGAGAGCCGTCATGTGATATGCAACTTGAATATTTCTATCTTATGTTTTCAAAATTACAAAATTTGAATCCGCCGCATTTACCAAAGATAACTCTAAGATTATAGATAACTTTTAGGAAAAAATCATGCATTTAGAAAGAAAAAGTAACTTCATTTTTTTAGTGTGTATGCTGCTGTCGATTCCCAAACATCAGAGGACACATCTTCCTCAAATAATATAATTGATGAAAACATAATATATTGATCGATTAGTTAAACGCACATGCACCTCTCCCCGAGTATCATGCTTTTATGATAGTAATAACACCAAATCCTACTATATTTGTTGTTTTCAAACCAGCAAGTTATCATCGTACAAATTTGACATGGGTAAATCCAGGGGCAGATCTAGGGGGGGGGGGGGCTACTGGGGCTTCAGCCCCCCTCCCAAAATCTTAAATATTTATTTATATGTATTTATGCATGTTTAGTATTATAAATATAGTACACATACAAGCTCTTTAGACATATGACAAGGCAAAGTTGTAGCTTGGCTGGTAGAAGTACATTGGTTCTAAACTAGGGACTTAAGTTCAAATCCCACTGTAGGCATATTTTTTTAACTCAGCCCCCCCCCCCCGACCACAACTAGTGCCATGTATAGCTAACCCAGCCCCCCCATGCAGTTTTCTGGTTCCGCCACTGGGTAAATCTCATATCATGTCTTTTCATTAGATTATCTTAAATACATATCAACATGAAGGTATAGTTTCAAGTAATGACATGAATAGTGTTAATTGTTGAGGCATACAGATTACATGTTATCTTCAGAAACAGTAAAAGAATAGAATGTGTCTCAACATTACATTATAAAATAATCTTTTTCTACAAGTAATGTGCCATCTCATCCCATATTTAAATATATTCTGAGTTCTAAGTAGTGGTAGGAGAAAAAAAAATTGGTGTAGAGAGAGGGCAGTATGAATAAATGTTGGTATCGATCCACTTTAAGTATTATGCTTCAGGCTTTCAGTCTTCACCCATGCAAGCGATTATCCTATTGAAGCAAACTTGAGTTGTAAATCTATATTTCATAGCTGAGCCAACATTGATATGAGCGGAAAACATATCAGCGGCATGATGCGTATAATATGTAATAGTGGAATGCGTATAAAATGTTTGAACATGAATGGTACTTAAAAGTGGAACACACAAATTTCTAGTTGTGGAATGTGAGCTAGCAATATATCTCGTCCCGGTCCTTCGTATTTATACCGCTCCTCCAAGTGCGGGCAGCCGTAGAGTCGCAATTCCCGCAACGATCGAGGAAGGTCCATTTCTTGCAAAGCTTTGATCTCACAACATTCCCACAACTCGAGTGATTTTCTTTTAAATCCTTAAATACAAATAGGACTACTAATTAGGTACCCCCCTTTTTCGCTTAAACTGAAAATGAGTTCAACATTTTCCGCGATTTCCCCTTTCCTATATTAAAGTTTATCATATAATTAAGTTGGTAGAATCATGAAGGTGCTCACTGAACGACAGTAAGAACACCTCACTGTTCATTGTCCTGTGCAACTTTTGTTTGATAGAAAATCATTAGAAGCATTCCAGAATTTATTTTACTGCAGAAGCTATCAGAACTACTGTAGTTTTTCTCTTTGTAAATGAACCTTTATAAATTCATAGATAGCTATGCGAACTTAAACATATGTTTGTGTCTTTATTGAGGTGGTCAGTTAGTGCAGTTAGTGTCATCGACATATGACGATCGATGTATGTCATGAGTACATCATCCCAGCTACATAGTGTGTGCAGTCTTTGATAGATGGAATGGCTGCTAAAGGTAGTTGTTGCCCTATCAAAAAAAACTTACACATCTCAAATCTCACTTGGAGCTAAAAAATTATGAAATTTTCCTTTTCTAGAAGAGAACTAAACAAAACAAACACCAAAAGGTTATTGCAATTCTTATAAGCTAGTACTGGTGATTCACTTTTAGGTCTGATGATGTCTTCAAATTTCAGGTCGACTTCTAAAAGTGGTATGAAGTCATTGATTCACTTTTTATCCACCGATGTGCTCTTCAGACCCAGTACCCTAGGCTTGACCCCCTGCTATGAAGTGGATGACCCTCCCATTCAAACTGGTGATGTCAAGAGTTTTGGAAAGATTCTCAACCACCCACCATTAGTGCATAAGCCAGAAGAACTTGAGGTTAAATCTTATAATTTTGGAAAGATTCTTGGCCACTCGCAACTAATAACTACTTTGTAATACAACACCCTCAAGGGACTTTCTTAGTTGAGGAGAAGGTGTGTCATGGATGAATTTCCACAAAAGGAAATGGGATGGATGTTATACCAGGGTTGCAGGCAAGGCGACTACTAAATGCATTCCAATATTCATCAAACTCAATATAAATTTGACCTTTTTTTGTCACATTCAAAAGAAAATCTATTTAGAGAGGAGATGATGACAACATAATTTAGATCAAAATCCACTTTGTGGCACTAGTTTCTCTTGTATAGTTGATGATTTTGATTCTGTCAAAGGGACAATATGTATGAATTTTTCCAAACTATTGTGTAATACGGGAAAGCATACATCCTACCCATGTACATTTGTTATTATAATATAAATGGAAATATGGTTGTTGGCATAATGAGTGTAACTCGTTCTAGTTTGTCTTGTGTACTAACAAATTACATATATAGTGCATGCAAAATAAATTAACATATATGCTTGTGCAATAAATGGCACCACATATGAATCCAGATGAATTATCTAAATACACATATATAGTAATTGTTGTTTTTCCCTACACATTAGCTACACATAAAATGTGGTAACTTTATCTTTTGTTACATAACAACTACATATGCAATTGTAGTTATACATTTAGCCACAATTACATAGACATTTAAATACGTAAACACAATATATAGCTACCTTTTCAACTATGTATGTATTTGTAGCGAATGGATTATTTAACTACATCTTTGAAAAATGTAGTTAAAACCGTTATTTATAAGACCATATACTACAACATGTATATGTAAAGAAAACTGTACTTAAAGACTTAGCTATAAAATATGGGGTTTTCACTACATTTTTTTATAGTTAAGACCTTTTTGTAGTGGTTGTCCCTCCATGTTGGTGTACTAGCACCAACTTTTTGTCCCAGAATTGTTCTTCCTTGCTATCCCTCCCTTTATCGAATAGGACTTGCTCAGATTCTCTCAGTTACTAAAACTAGAGAAGACAAACAATTGTCAAAAGAAATTGAGTTGTGTCTCTAAGAAGCCCCAATACCCCTATATATATAGGAGGGTCAGGGTTTCCACTATGAGTGGGAATGGAAGGGACTGGAATTTTATGAATTTTCACAACTTGTGAGCAACGAAACGGTCAGTTCACCTATGAATCGATCGGTTCAACACTTGATCTGATATTTTCATCAAGTTTCCCAAATATAATTATGTTGAAAAGTATTATCCAATTTAGTACACATGATGTCACCACAAATCCTTTGAATCAATCAAATTGATCCACTAATCTCCCAATTCATAACATGAATCAGTCGGTCCATGGACCTGAGATGACAGGTTCACTTCCGGAATCGGTCGGTCCACTATTTAGAATTACCAAAGTTGGTTCAATTGACCTGACACACTAAAATGGCCAGTTCAACCCTTGAACCAATCAGTTCACTATTCAATTAGTCAATATTCAACCAATTGTATTTAAATTGAATGCCTAACTCTTTAGTTAATCAAGTTTAAGCCATATTCATGAATGAACTCCTATTCCAAGTGTATCCTATGTGAATGACCCAATTAGTTCCAAGTTACGTTGATTCACATGTACATGGGCATGTTTTCTTAGTCTCTTTTATCAAGTGGATAGGATATCAAACTACTTTAGGGGGAAAAACCCATCTACATGACTCACAGTCATCCCCATGTGTCACAGTGCATCTGATCATCACCTTTATGGAAACCCTTATTCAAGGTCACAGTGGATGATGCCAAAGTACACTGAATGACATGTGATGAGTGTAATGATTTTAGGTCTAAGAACTACAATCACCACCTTCACTATGAGAGATGATTATGACAACCGAGATGGTTTCGTTGTGTCACTCTCAATGTGTGTCTGTCTAATACATTGTTCTCTAACAAGTATCTATGTGCTTAGTTTGATATCACATATCATGATTGATGAGATTCTATCATCAACCAATACACACTCCACTTTTATGTGTTATTGTGGTCTATCATCCTTCCACAATAATATCTGACTAGGGACATATAAACAATATTCATACCCTTAGCATATGTATGATCTCATTATTCAGGTCATCAACCCAAAGACATACATCATTGAGTAATGTCATTCTTTAGACATTCATTATGTTTCCTCATTATCTCATAACTGAGTGAAGTAGAATAAATCAAAAAATTGCCTTTATATTTAATCAAATCCTTTATAAGCTATACCATGACAACCATCACATGATTGGCTCTTTGGGCATATATATCGACAATAACTTGGTGTTAATACCTGATTCATCTATAGAGGCTACAAACTTTTGCTTTGTCAACTATTTTTCAAGTTTGAGCTGGATGGAAAGGAGGGGGACACAACTTCCATTTGGAGGGAGTTTTGACATCTATCTTCACTATAGGACATTCCTTAGACCATACGAACCCCAAGGTATTGTGTCCCAAATGAGAGAAAGGAAAAATGTACTATGAGTTGGAGGGGACTGGACCTCTAGCCTAGTAGGGTGGGTCGAGTGAGACAAGCTCACCCATACCTCAGGTCGAGGTTAGATGAATTTTGCAAGCTGGAATGTGCAAGTCATCTATTTGATGGATGCTACAAATGTGGTGAAGGATTTTACCAAGAGATACAAAATCAATATGTTTATGATTTTGGAACAAAAAACTAGTGGTGCTAATGCAGAGCAAATAATTAGACATCTGGGGTATGAATCCTGACATCGAGGGGAGGTGAATGGTTTTTATAGTGAGGGATATAGGGTGATATGGAAACCCAACATGGGAGATGTGGATACTCTATCTCTTCATAAGAAATTTATCCACCACTTAGTTAATCATAAATTTGTCATCACTTTTATCTGCGAGAGCACCAACCAAATGAAGTGTCGACTCCTATGGTGCCATCTCAACATCGATGCATCCTCCATTTCACTACCTTAGATGGTTCTTAGTGACTTCAATGGGTGGTTAATACCTGAGGGAACACTAATAGTAGCACAATAAACATGAGTAGTTGTAGAGGATTTTCATCCGTGTTAGTAGAGGCATGTCTGAATGACTTGGGAGCATCTGGTCTAATTATGACCTTCAAGAGAGGTATGTTTTAGGAGCGGCTCAATAGAGAGGTTGCTAACCTTAAGTGGTTTCAAGCCCTTCCTCAAACACATGTGAAGGTGTTGGCTAGACAGTCATCAGATCACTTAGATATCCTAGTCATAACAGTGGTTGCAACCCATGATCGCCACCTTCACCTCAAAATGATTGTGTCTTAGAGTGATACAAAATCCTTTGACACGTTTTTAATAGGACATGACATGGAGGAGGATTTCACCTCAATACTGGAAAACTTCATGTCATAGGCCGGGAAATGGGATAGAAACGAGAGGGAAGATAGGAGAAGAAAGAAGGATAAATCACCAACTCTATTGGAAGATTATAGGAGAAACTATCTCTCTTAATGTGGAAGGATTGATGAAGCTATGTACACCTTGCAACGAGAGTTTCTCAACATCTTATAGATTGAAGAGGCATAATGGTTGCTGTTGACAAACTATTTTTCTCACTCATCATGAATTCATGATTAATGCACATTATCTGACCAATGATATAATTTATTCCACATTTCACACATTTATCATTTTTCACACCTTTTTATATATTTCCGTGCAATTAATTCACCCATTCTCACCCACTTTCATCCAAACTATTTTTTTTGTAAAGAAACCCTCCTTTCAGACCACATGTAATTTGTTCTTAACTTCTATTTTTATAAGATCTTTTTCACAATTTGCCCAATTAAATTATTGAAAATATAAATATTCCTTTTCCCCATGCATATTCACTTTTTTTCATGATAAATTGGAGAGATAATCCCCAATTATCTTTCTCCACAATTTTCTTCAATATTCTCTAGAACTTTCTGGAACTCGAAAATAAAGAATCTAGTTTTCAACCAGACACCCTATGGAACTGAGCCATCCTCCACATACCACGTGGTAGATTGCCTCGATTAATGTGCCCCACCAATGTGGCACGTAAGGGTGATCCACAATCTATTCCAGAAGGTTTTGTCTAGAACCCCAAATCCTAACATCCACCTATAGCTACCGCATATCCACTATATTTTAGGTCGCTCTCAAACCTCCTAAAGCTATAAGATCAAACTAGATCTCTCTTAATTTCCACATTACTTATGACCAGAGTATTCTTCCTCTGACATGTCCTCCTCTTTTAGCCTTTGTAGATTGTTAAAATGGTAACTTGCTCTACTAGAATTGCCGCATTTGGCCTAAAACTATTCTAGTTGCCCTGTATAATTGTTCTGATCCACTAATATAATCTATTGCTCTTTATATTGCAATGTTATTCTATTTTTCTAAAAATCAGATCTTATCAGTATCTCACATCTACTAATCATCCTCTAATCTTGCTCATTGATCCTAATCACCCATGAGGGATCTTTTCCGTGGGAGGTCTAGTGGTGATTAGGACCCTAACTTACCTAAAAATAGGACTTTAGGGAAATAATGTTTTCCTCATTTTCCATACAAAATGTGGTGGAAAATACAAACACCTATCTTTTGTTTTCCATGTTCCCTCCAAATGAAGTTTCATTACCAAGAGTATAGGTATTTCTTCGAATCCTTTTTTGGGTAGGGTACGACAAACTGTGACTCTATTGGGACGTCAAGATGATCTGAATAGAGATTCCCTCTATCTTGTTTTAAAAATACACATCTTTTGGACCTTTTCATTTTTTTTTTCAATCTATATTTCCTATTTTTATTCTTTTTGTATTTTCCTTTTTTCCTTTTTGTAGTTGGTTTAGGGGACTGGGTGGAACATCCCTTTGATCCTTTAGTCTCTGGTTCACAAATCAAGGTGATCCACTGACCTCCTATCTCCTATCAGTTCCATAAGTTTTCTTTCGTATGTATTTTCCTCTTTCAATCTAGGGTTCAGATGTGCTTCCCTTTTAGGGTTTCATGCCCTCTTCCCTCACATTTTTATTTTTATTTTATTTTAACAAACATGTATAGCAGAAAATATAATAGAATATAAAAATAAAAAGATAAATAGCACATGTAGGAAACACATATGAGGTTTTTTTTAGAAATATTCATACTATTCCTTTGTCTTCATATAATTGACCTTCATGTTTTACGGGCTTGCTTCTGGGAAATGTTAAAACTCATCAGTTTCACACTACACTCTTACAAACCTGTGTCATGGAATGGATGCCAACATCACGTTGGATCCCTGGAAGTGAAGTAGGGTGTTAGTAATGTACAACTGTAATGATAAGTTGGATGTCTCAAGGCTTTGAACACACCCCAATCTTCAAGCACTCACAAATGATTACAGTCTTCATAGTCACAAGATGTATTTAGAGAATTACCCTTACCTATTGAATTTAGAGGTTACCACCATTGAGTGCCATCTACCTATAGATACGACAAGTACCAGCCCCTCCTATACATGTCATCTTTGAGTGAGGACGTAATGTTGATCTAACTAATACAGCTAAAAGGGAGGATAATTTATTTCTAGTACATGTATCCTTCTTTGGATGATGAGACTAAAATTTTTGCCAACCCCTTTTATGGTAGGTCCAAGAATCTTCTAAGAAGGTTAACAATCTTGCATAAGTCTTATGATATTTATAATATTAACAATCTCGAGTCCAAACACTACTTTTAAAATGTTGAAATCCAACACTCTTGTAATGATTAACAAACCTCCTAATCTAAACATTATTTTTTAATCTTAACAAATGTTTCAAATCTAATAACCTTTTCAAAGATTAACAAACTTCTCAAATCCAAACACACTTTTAAAAGATTAACAAACTTTTCAATTCAAATAATCTTTTCAAATATTAACATACTTTTCAAATCCAAACAATCATTTTCAAGATTAACAACCTTTTAAAAACAAACAAACTTTTTAAAGATTAAAAATATTTCAAAACGCAAACAATATTTTCAAAAATTAACCATCTTTTTACAAATTCAACAATCTTTTTAAGATTAACAATCCTTTCAGAAATCAACAATAATTCTAAAGATTAACAATCGTATCAAAAATTAAATCACTTTATCTAAAGGATTAATTAGATTTTCAAAGTCAACAATCCTTTGAAAGAGTGATAATCTTTCAAAAAATGATTTCTACCTATGAAATAGTCTCTAAAAATAATAAACACCTTTTCCCCTAAAACGGGATCCTTGCCTTTGAAGCCTAGTTGATCGAGGTAGTTCCTACACTAAGTGAGATGTCACTAGTCAATGTTGGGTCTGCCCACAACAAGAGTCATGGACTATGACCCAAAACTGGACTAGTGGTGGAAAAAACCTTGTTCCAACCCAATTCGGCCCGACCCTACCTGATATGACCAGGAAAATTGAGTTTTTCTGGATTTGCTCAGTTTTTGGGTCGGGTCCCGTTTGTACAGGGTCGAGCCCAGTCGGTTATTATCTAGTTCTGGTCGGGTCCGTCCTGTTGGATTTTAGGTTTGCAATTTTTTTGCAGATATTTATAGTAGAGTATATTTTGTGATTTTTGGATATAGTCAGGTCTAGTTGAATTTGAGTCAGGTCTGTGCAGGTCGGGGCTCACTTGGGTCCATTTTGGGTCTGGGCATTTAGGGTTCAGTTCCATTTTGATTTTAGTCTTTTTGGGTAGAGTCTAGGAAAACTTGACCCATTACCAGGATTAAACTAGAACACGCAGCTCCTTTCATACTTATATCTATATTTTCTAGATTATGACCTTAAACTAGACCATCATATTCTCTTCATACCTACATTTATAGTCTTGGACTTGACCTAAAACTAGACCACCACCCATAATGGACCCCATAATCAATATGGAAATGCCAAGCCAAGGCTCCCACCTTTTCAGGAAAACCGGTCTTCGGGTATCTAGGCATGGTTTATGCCATGATCAGTATAGGTGTTCTTGGATTTCTGGTTTGGGCTCATCATATGTTTATTGTGGGCTTAGACGTTGATACACGTGCCTACTTCACCGCAGCTACCATGATCATTGCTCATGTTGACCTATGATCACTTCTGAAGGGAAAAGACCCCCAGGAGAAACCCCTCAAACTAGGAGGAAACTAGGGTGTCATGGATCGATGATGTCAAGGGCTTTAGTTTGGGAACCTCGTTGGAAGAGGATGCCCTAGGATAGGAAAGTAAACAATTGAGAAAAGTTAGTGGACCATCATAGGATACCTAAATCTCGATGCACTACTTTAATCCTCACCTTCCATCCTCTTTTGAATAATTCTTTTAGAACACTTACCTAAGGAATTTTGTAACCACAATATATCCTTTTTTCTTGCCACCATGGTATTGGCAAGTAAATCTCATGTCAAAGGTGAATAAACTCTTGTATCTCGCTTAGGCTTGGCAGGTACCATCAGTTGAAAATTAGAAAAGAGACTATCACATGTGTCTTTTGGTATGAGAAGATTGTATGAATCAAGGAATATATTCTTTATGAACCTCCAAGACAAAAGGGGAAGTATTTTTACTGGGCCCCTACCAGGGTTTGCCATTTGTGAGCGTTGGGGTAATTCATGTAACTCAGGAGGTAGCAAACTTTGTCATGATTCTTGAAGAGTGACCAAAGGAAAAAATAAGAAAGAATAAGACTCATAAAAAATATATCCTAAGGAGGCTGGGAAAGCCAACATTGTGGTGAAGATTCAAGCAAAACACCTTACTGTCAGAGGAATTGTCTCATCCCACACTCTCTTTATCCACTACCCCATTCCTGGAATGATCTATATACAAGAGGAGGGTATGGATTCTCACCCCCCATATACATGGTGCCACCAACAACAATTAGACTACCCCTGATACTAATGGTGGTTGCACACTGCTACAGACACCCTACTACTCAAGATATTATAGAAGATCAAACATCTAATGAGGAAGATAGATAATGGGAATAATTAAACGACCTTTGTCACTTCCCAAACACCAAGCTTCCCGACAACTTCAATTTGCCAAATTCCATGAGTACTCCAGAAAAGGGGACCCTATGGTCCACGTCAAGGTATATAGGTTAAACATGGTGGAGGTCCAAGATGATGAGAAAGTGTTAATTCTGATGCTTTGCACATGCCTTAATAGTTCCTATATTAGTATTGTACAACGAGTATGATATAGCAACCAACAACACCTGGGGAAAGATGGATACGTAGTTCATTGGTCAGTATGTTTGGAATCTAGACTAGGTCCCAATAAAGGAGGACCTAGAAGAACTACAATAGAAGGAAGATGAAAGCTTCTCCAAGTTCATTAGAAAATGGAGGGAGTTTGCTACCCAGATTGAGTTGAAATCCACAAATAAAGAGGTAATGGACATGGTGATCAGAATCTTGACGCCATCTCTCATGGGTCTTTTATCCTTGTAGAGGTATAATACCTTCCCAAAACTCATATAGACAAGAGTCCCGATTGAACATTCCATCAAGAGGGTATCTATATGTTGGGTTTTAGGGGAGGTAGAGATGGCAGTGGAAACATAAATTTTCTCCCCAAACCCAGAACCCAAAGAGATCTCGTCAACATCTATACGGTAGGAAGGATGGTTTGTAGAGGCGTACCTTGTCCCAAGGTTTGCTCAGCGACGCTACCTCACGGTGAGCGTAGTCTTCACCTCCAGTCTTAGATGGTGGCTGTGCAGCTCTTGGTCTCACCCAGACTGACGGATTGACAGCTGTCCTCTGAGCGACAGAAATCTCCCGCCTTTGTAGTAGTCCACATGGACCACTGGGAACTCCAATCATCCTGTCCTACAGGACACTGGAAGGAGTCGTCCCCTTCTATCAGTGTACTAGTCACTGACGTGCTCTCCCACCACCAGTCGTTGTCTTGCAGTTGTCTTTCCCTCGTTATGCCTCCCTAGTCGGGTAGCACTTGCTTGGGCTCTCTCGGTTACCACAACCAGAGAGGACAACTTTGCAGAGCAACTGATGTTCTGAGTTGTGCAATCTGACAAGCCCCCAGTACCCCTCTATATATAGGAGGGGTCAGGGATAGGGTTCTCAACCTCGGGCAATGCAGGACTAAAATGGGAGTAGAAGGGTCCAGAATTTCCACGAATTGATACATTACGGAAAGTGAACCGGTCATTTCACAAATGAACCGATCATTTGGGGACTGAACCGATCGATTCATCTCATGAAACAGTCATTTGGGGAGCTGAAGTGATCGATTCATTCATGAACCGGTCGTTTCACTTCGCAGGGTAGTTCCCAATTGACTTTCCTCTTTCCATTTCCAATTAATCCAAAGATCAATACTTGTCCCAATCGAATTGTACAAGTGAAATGAAAATATTTTCTCACCAACCTAACTTTCCCAAACTGGCTCGTTTGGTCCAGCTAAACCGATCAGTTCAACACTTGAATCGGTCATCTCACTTGACCCTGAGTCGATCAGTTCAACAACTTGAACCGGTCAGTTGGCAGTCCAGGTTGTGTAGAAATCGGTCAATGCAGTTCTCAATCAATCTAACACCCAAATCAGTTAGTCCAACACTTGAACTTGGCGATTCTGAGTCAAGTCAATTGATTGAATGTTTAATTGAACTACTAAACACATATAGTAAACAATCTAAACATCATTTATGGATAAACTCCTCTTCCAGGTTAAATTAATCCTATGTGTTTGACCCTACATGCCCATTTCACATTGGCAGTAAAAGTCCATAACACTTATGACTTCACAAGCAAAGAGCGGTGCCTAATCGCACATCAGTGCTACCTAAGTGAAAGGGAAAGTTGGAGAACAACTTTCAGTCGTACAATCTGTGACTGGTTTTAGAGTGAATGTATAATTCCTTTGTCACTGATATCCCGAATGTACTCAAGGCATGGAACAATCATCCTTTCAATGTTCATTCACTTCCTTGATCTCGGAGTAGAATGGATGAGATATGTGTGACTTCAATATCACATATTAATTCACACATGCATGTGCATGCCTTTCTCAGTCCTACTCATCAAGTGGCCATGGACATCAAACTCCCTCAGGAGGGACAAATCCCATATCTATCACTCACCCCTCAAAAGCCCCATGTGTCAAATTCACCCAATCATCACCTTTATAACAATCTATATTTCAGGACTGCGTTTGATGATGTCAAAGTGTACCCAACGACATGTGTTGAGTGTAGGGATTTCAAGTCAAAGAATCACACTCACCACCATCACTTTGAGAGCTGACTATGACTATCAAGTCATGGTTCCATATGTCACTCTCACTATGGGTCTGTCCGATACACTTGTTCTCTAACAAGTACCTATGTGCTTGGCTTGATATCACTATATCATGACTGATGAGATTATGTCATCAACCAACACACAATCTAGTCTTGTGTGTCATTGTTGTCTATCAACCTTCCACAATGACATCTGACTAGGGACATAACAAGAATTTATACTCTTAACATCCATATGATCTCATCATTTAGGTCCTTAACCTAAAAGCATACGTCATTGAGTAAAATAGTTCTTTAGACATTCAATATGTTATGTCATTTTCTCATAACTGACTGAACTAGAATGAATTGGAAGCTTGCCTTTGATGTTTATCAAATCAATCTTAATGTATCCCACCAATCATCCCATGATTGGCTCTCAGGGCATACATACCAACAGACTCCCACTTGCAATGTGAGCCAATCACCCTTGAATCATATTCTTAGTGATCTCCAAACATGTCCCACATGTTACTGTGCTCTAGTGCTAATGCAATGAGTTATGGCAACACTTTGCCTAAGTCGGTATTATTGCATGTCTCACATCTCTTTGTTGTACGTCTTATGTATGAGATGGAGTTGTCGTAATATGCGATCCAATATTCCTTTGCTAACCTTTACCCTCATTGCATGACCAAGCATTCCTTACTTTTCATTAATGACTGGAATATCTATAAGTTCATCTTTATGAACTCCCAGATCCATATAGTATCCACTGTTGTTCTCTAACACACGGATACTCAGTATTCCCTTTTAAAATGACTTTATTGGAATGTTTCCAATTTTCAACATACATTCACTTTTATATATCCCATATATATTTTGCGATAAATTTTTCTATCTTTTTCGAAAGTTTGCATCAGTGTAACTCTTTACAGTGAACTCTTCCTTATTTCCATAGAACTAGTACTTCTTTAGTACTTATCAAGTTTTCATGGTATTCCAGTAACCCTTACTGGAATTAGACAGACATCCACTCATGATGTCCCACATACGAGTTATCAGGATGAGCATATCATATTGTCATGTACCACATACAAGATGATAAATGCATTTTATTCTTGCTATGTCCATACATGCAAGATAACAGGATGATTACATACATGATAGATCCATATCTTTTCTTTGTGTTCCCATTCTTCATAAGAATTGGGACTCTGGGATACTAACTCCATGTAACATGGACAAGTTTTCTCCCACTAAATCTGTGGATACTGAACCCTTTAGTACGTATTTCCAATGTATGCTCTCTCTTTTCCAGGTCATGAGTTTTTCGAGAACTATCTCTATAGATCTCTATTCCTATCACATAAGAAAAGTCCCAGTCTTCCCTAAAGATAATTTCCACAAAGGATTCCATTCTAGAACATCTCATTCCTCATCAACATGTGGAATGTAAATACACTCCCACTAAATCACAGATCCCTTATTTATCTTTGACATATCAGTCAAACCCTTTGACCATATCATCAAAGTAAAGATTTCCAGTTCTGAGTTGCTTGTACTCAATCAATCACATTGATTAGTCCATTGCAACTTATAAACTTCATTTGCATTAATGGATTCATAAACCTTATAGGTTGTGTCACATACACATCCTTGTTTTATTCCTCACAGGAATGCAGTTTTAGTATCCATATGCCAAATCTCTTAGTCATTAAGTTGAAATCAACAAGCATGATCCTTCTCAAAATGTCATCCATGTGTCTTAACATTTAAGACTTATATGTACTTATGGGTTTCATCCCAATGGGTGCTACCATCAAGGTCATACCTTATGGTTCATATGGAAGTCATTTAGGATCTAATGGTCATAAACCACAACTCAAAATCTGGTTCCACAATATCATCTCGATTGTTGACTCATCATATGACCAACTCATCATATAGATATTTGAGGTGTATCTGTTAAGGAATTTGAGAACTCACAACACTTTGTGATTCTTAATATCCTATATTAGTGTAAGGTATTCTCTATTTAAGAAGAATTTAGTTATTTGATAATCATCCTATAACTCCTTAGAGTATGACTCGTTTTTGATTTAGACATCACTATGTCTTAATCATGAGTTCTCTATGATACACTATCATAATCACTTATAAGGTTCTCAAACATTTGGTTTAAGTATCTCATTCATTGATCACATCAAGAATTATTACTTTTACATTTTTTTTTACTTCATTCATGATCTTCTTGAACACTTCAAGATATTCATATTGGTATTTATCCAAACACTATTTAGCATTTGCTTCAATAGGGATGTAAATACATCATATGTATTATACCTAATAGGATAATCATTCTCCCTCTACCACTAGTAAAGATTGATTTATCATGTCCAAGATATTCATGTCTCTTAATGGTTCACAACCAAAAGAGTCTAGCTTTATCCATCAATATGGAAACTAGAGATGAATTCCCATGATAATGCTAATTATTTGTTTGAGTTATCAATAACTTTTAGGTATCATTTTATCTTATGCATTCCAAGTACCACAAGATAAATAAGGTATTTCCACAAAGATCACATCTTTGAAATTGAAACATCAACTTTATTGATAGCCATCTTGTCACTACAGGATGCAACAATAAAGTGTTTCTATTGGCAAACTGAAATAGCAGTTCTCAATTCTATTTCGTGCCCTTTAGGCTGAAATAAACTGAAAGATACTCCTATCTATGGGCAGTAACACTTGCTTTAATGATGAGTACTCCTTTCTTGGTCCTTTCACAAAGGCCATCACTTTTTTTAGATCTTGCATATCATATATGTCAGATCTTCATCTTGGTATCATATACCTCAGATAAAGAAGTGTTTATTTCATGATACCTACGGTGGAGATCTCTATCCACTCCTTCATCTTCTTTTGTTCTTCCAGATATAGAAGGTAATTTCTCCTCCCTCATTCACCCTTCCCATATGCCTTGAGGCTGAAGATGGCTTGGGTTGCTGGCTAGCATCAGAACCCTTCTTAGATTTTGATTACACCCAAATCTATGCATATTATCTATGTATTTTATCTATAGTTTCGTGTCACTTTAGTCTTAATTTGCCCAATAATGCTCATGTTTTATGCTTTCTATCTATCATTAGATAATGTAGTTAGAATAGCCAATAATGTAGCTAAATGGCCAATGTTGGACTTGTGTGCACCGAATGCAGATGAACTACCTTGTTAGAGCCTCTCTCAACTAAACTGTGGCCCAGTGAATTATATTGCTTGATATTTTGTTTAACAATGACCACAATCTTATCCTTTGCTCTAGGCCCAGTTTGGCTCTCATTAATTGCTTTTATTGCTTTATTCTCTCTGTATATCCATGATCAACCCATTTGATATTAATCTCAATTTTAATGGGGTTTTACCCCATTTTATGTAGGCTATTTGGAGCTAATGGGCCTTATCCCAATGCAAATCCAACCTTTTGGGCCTTTGTTAGCCTTGGTTTAGCTCTGGTCAAAGGGGCAGTCAACGGCTCTCCTTTCCCCTCATGCGTTGCCCCTCCTCTCCTTCTCGCGGCTGTTCTCAACCAGCTACGATAGCTGTGGGCCCCGCATTTAGGTCATGCACCTCTACCCTAAAAATCGACCCCCGCTTCTCTCTGCCTCACACACACTGTGGGCAACGAATCCCCAGACCGCAATCCCAAGCCAACTGCGGGCGCCCAGCCAACACCATGACAGTGACCTCCCTTCCTCCCTTTTCTAACACCGCTACTCCCTACCTCTCTAACCTAAAACCGCGACCAGCCCTCATCCAACAACCACAACCCGCGGTGTTCCTAACCAAGACCACAACCTCCTCTCCATCCCCTTAGACCCGTGGCACCCTGCATCGTAGTCGTGATCCCTCAAACACTGCGATCACGGTGTCTAGGAACCGTGACTCGTTGTCCCTCCTATTGCTCGCGATCTACACTACCCTCCACTCCTTCCACTCACCTCCATCAATAGAAACGCTGCTCGCGACTTCCATGATCACAAACTCACTTCCACCCTCACTCCCCAACACCGCAGTCTCCAATTCTCCTTCACGGACCTAACCGCGACCGCAGTTCTAACAACCGCGACCAGCAGCACAACTCCCTAAGACCGCAGGCTCGATTGAGACTGTGACCACCCATGATCAGCACATCGTGACCACCCACGGTCCTAGACCACGATCCCTCTGGTCATGTACACTTGCAATCCGCCCATCCTTAGCCACTGGAGGCGAGCCACTCTTCATAACCACGACCTCCCTAAGTACCAAACCACAGTCGCGATGCCTAGGACCGCAGTCGCGGTCCTCTCATCCACCTCCACTCGCAAACTACCATCCATCTCCTCCGCTCATTAGCTACTCTAGCAAGTCCTCACGAGTTCTTCCCTCCATCCACAAGCGAGCGCCCGCCATCGCTACCTCCATCACTGACGGCAGCGCCTGCGTGCTCCTTCTCTCCATCACAGGCAATGTCCTTCTCCACCCAGTGGCAACTACATCTCTGCCTTCCAACAAGCCAACAATGACCTCGTTTTCTCCACGCCTTCATCTTCTAGTAACATCAAGGATCCAACAGTAGCTAGGCCCCAACGCCCTAAAATCTACACTGTATCGCCCACAGTAGGAGATCACACCGTGACCAAGTAGGGGGATGGCGCTAGACCGCAACCCAAGAGAGTAGGACCACGACCTGCCCAAAGGGACTATGGCAGCGGTGTCCCTAGACCGCAGTCGCGGTCTCATGTATCCAACCCACGGTGCAATGCAAAAAGGAGAAGAATCCATTCATTTGGCAGCCACATGCAAGGCACATGCCACAGACTCAGCCCAACCTATAAATAGAACAGTACCCCCAACCATTTGGGCAACCAGTCTTGAAGCCAAATGGCTGCTGGATTGGAGCCAGAGCCCCATGGGAGCATCCAAAGGTCCGAGAGGACCAAGGCACTCATCCTACATGCTCTAACAGCCACCAACCTCCACACTCTCTCTCCTCCATATCCATCTCAGATCTACTCTCTCCAAGGGTGAAAGTTGAGGAGAGAGAAGATCAGTCTCATGTTCATCCTCACCACTGAGAAGAGAGAAGATCCACTTCACCACCATCCTCTACCACTGGTCTACGATCTCCAAAGGCAGAAGCTGAGGAGAGAGAAGATCAGTCTCCATCGACATTCTCTCACCTCCACCAGGCTACTGTTTGGAGCAGATCTAGAGAGAGATGACCGAGGAGTCCAGAAGGACGAAGAGGAGGACCAAGGGAGGAGATCCGGCCTGCACGGAGGCCAAGGAGCGAGAGTCACCTCTCCTCTATGGGATAAATCTCATCTTCTTCCCCTTTCTTCTACTATGTTGCTTGGTTTTTTGTGCAATGATGTTCTCCCATCTTTGTTTGGTGCCAACTATGCTTGTCCATGGCTAGTTGAGCTCCTTCTTGGCTATGTTGCCCGTTTTGGGCATGTTTATGTACTTTTTCCTTAAGCAAGTAGATTTATTTCAGATCTAGTATGTTTGCTTATTCTATCTTCTCTCTCTAGTTGTGATTGCCAGTTTGGTTGATCTCTTTCTAGTTTGAACTACTATTTCTGCATGTATCAAGAGATCTGTGTAGGAATAGAAGTGAGAAGATAGTTTGGATCAGAATATGAGAGGAGGACGGTTCAAGGTCATCCGTTCCTAACATCCCCAAAATATTCTAAGACCCAAGAGGGTACCTAGAATATTCTCAAGTGTTGATTTGTCATCCTCGAGAGAGGTTCGATGGCATATCATGATGGGTTTTAGTCAAACCGTGTGAGAGCTAGTGGGATGACCCCACAGGAATAGACATGACAGTACGTACTATGTTCGGATATAGATTTTTTGCTCACGTGTTTGAGGGTTGTCTATGCCCGAGAACAGGTGCATAGACTACCCAACTTGTGGTTACATAGCCAGGAACTCCTTCTCTCTGATTAGTAGAATCTTGCGGACTTGGTTTTGTTTTGTTTTGTTTTCTTTGTTTTGTTTTATTTTATGACAACCCGCTAGACTAGTTCTAGCACATATTTTCATCGAATATCATTTTGGCTTATCTGACTAAAGAACAAGATCTGTGGCATCCTAAACGTCACCACGTCCCTATGTTTGACCCTGTATATCTACTTCAACCCCGTAATAAAGTTGCGGGCATCCTGGAAGGTTTTGGGTTATAAATTTAAAGTTCTGACTCACTTCTGAGCCGATCAACTTTTGGAGTCGTTGCCGGGGATGTGGTTTTTCACATTTACACGCCTAAAAGATTTTGTTCAGTCACTTTTAAGCCCGTATATATATGCATCGTTTTTCTTTTATTTTAAACATACTTGTTCATATATACTGAATACCTTTTTTCTTTTTCTTATACCTTTTTTAGCCATGCATCTTGCTTCGACAAGACAAGTCATCTTGTCCACCTATCCTCCTGAGTTTTTCCACAGTTCTGACTGCTTGCAAATAATTGAAGGTCATGCTCTACAGCTAGTCAAGTTATACTCACCTCCACCGTCGTCGTATAATGAAATTCCAACAATAGAGACTTCCAGCCAGCCCTCGACTTCCGTGCTATCATGGGATCAAGAACTGATTAAGGTAGTGGAGTTGGCTAGGGAAAGTATTCACACACTCACCTCCTTAGCACCTCTTCTACAAGAACACATCGATCCGCTCCAGGAACTATTAGATAAGCAGGAGCGTCAACTCCAAATAACAACGAAGATTACAGACTGCAGTAGAAGTATCCTTCAAAGTGTTGAATAAAGATTCGTCCGAAAACATCTATTTGATACAGTGAATTCCCATCGGATGTGTATGGCAGAATTGACGGGTCTCAAAAGCATTGCTGCTCAAGTACAACAACTTCATGATAAAGATATTGAACAAGGCAGGAGGCTCCAAGAGCTCGTCGATTTGGTTACAATTCGGTTACAAGTGCCATCACAAGATAATGAAGACTCCAGTCATGAAGACCGTTCCATCAGATCTGAAGAGGAGTATTCCTCACCATCCTATTCAGACCGTCAACTGAATTCACCAGGATTTTTCTGTGAAGACCAACCCACTTGGGGAAGCCCTTCATTCTATGTAGATGACCCAGCTGATGAACCAATGGAAGATATGAGTCATAGACATGAATGGTACTATGATGACGAGGAGGAAGACTCTTATCCTCACAATGATAACCAAACAACCTCACATCTAGAAGGTTGGTTTGAGGAACCAGAGTCTGATATTGACCTAGACTATGGTGATATCTCTCATATTGAGACATGTCACTTAGCTTCAAACAGTACCCCAATCATGGTTTGGAACAATTTGTTCGATGAGGACGACGATGACTATTCCTCTCAGTGGAGCGATTATACTAACGACGACAAGTTGGAACAACATGAGCCAACATTTGCCACCATCCCTTTACAAGGCTTGGTGGAACTCAAGGGAACCAGATGGACAATCCACCACAACATGGCATCTGAGCATGAAGACACCCATGACCCCACAGAAGGCAACAAGCTTGGGGTGGAAGAATAGCAAATAGATTCTTCTGGGGACACTTCTTGCTCAGAAAATGATTGGATGACACAGACTGTACATGATAGTTTACCTGAGCATCCAACCTCAATTTCAAAGATGGAGAGAGATGAGATGAATTGTCCAGAAGATATTCAACCTATCTCCTCCGTCTCATCCTATATCGACATCCTAGGGCCTTACCATTCATATCCATACATTGAAAGGTACCTTGCGGATGCTTTGCTGAAGAAGTCATCTCAGTGCAGTTCAAGACAATTCCAACATACGAATGAGTTCACTGAGTCATCATATTTTATTCCTCTTCTTCAAACTCAGAAGGGCCCCCATCTCCACCTATTCTGCTCCTATCGTGAGGTGGATCCCACTGGCAAGACACAGGTGGAATTGGTTCCAAAACTTAGGATTTGAGACCCCAGTGTCGGTATCGTGGGGCAGCCACCCCCTTTCTTTTACCTCTTACTTTTCTCTTTTTGTTAAAATAAAATTTTGTTTTGATAGTTTCTTTCCTCTAACTGCTTTATATTTCCTTGCATACATGGATCATTTTAGGACTTTAATAAGATCCCCACCCTAACTTCCATGCATTCCCACCCTATTATCCTAAGCGTAGATCTTGCTTGAGGACGAGAAAAATTTTAAGCTTGGGGTGGTAGGGCTATTCTCCCTTCTACCTCTTCATCCTTCTAACATGCATGTTTACTTCTTGCATTTAGTTTTAAATTTCAAAAAAAAATCAGCTTTTTAGCCTTGCATGGCTATATGGTGCGAATATAATAGATAAATGCTTGACATTATACATAATGCACAATTTTCATCTTAAAATTGCTTGACCTTTCGCTTGACTTGCTCTTTGACTCTTTCCTTGAGTTTGGTAATAAATCTAAGGTTATGTGCCTTTTTCATAGCTTAAGGCTTTATTCCCTTGATCTATGTTGTGAATGACAAATCCATGGTAAAGGATCGTTAGAATGAGCTAAAACATGATTACAGACTCCTAGTTGCAGTTTCACAAGCTTGCCTCTATTATAAGGATTCTTGAATCACAATTGCAACTTTTCACATAGGTGTCAAGTGGATTATGATGGGCTTTGAGCTATAATCATGATGAAATGTTTTCCTTGATGGTCTACATACCTTCTCGCATTAGATTGAGTCAAAAAGATGAAAATTATAAAAATGTGCAAAAGAGTCTTGGCCGCCCATAAAATCCTAAAAATATTTATATAGTTCTCACCCAAGCCTACAAATAAAATGCAGATGATAAAAGCCTGAGTGTGAACAATAAATGAGTGTTGTTTTCTCTTTTTGGAGAGTTGAGGATGTGCCCAACCAGTGTATGACTGCGCTTATGAACGCGGGTATGTCGTCCCTGGTAGTATCACTCCAGAAGCTGATTAGAGAGTCACTAAGAAACCCTAGGAGACTTATGATATCATCTCAGTAGCAGGGTTGGTTCGAGCACAGTACGAGGAGTTCATCTCACTTCTTTGGGCCAACTGGCTCAGACTGCAGGGATTGTTGCTTATTACATGGACCAATCTAACGTAGATCGAGATCCTCAAAAGTCATTAGAGTCTTTCTCTTTGTTTCTTAAGGACATGAATAAGTGAGAGGTGCGTTGTTCTCGATAGGTATGCATGGAATCATAGTGATGGCTCAATGCTCATCACCCGCGTGTTCATCAATGTGACAACTCTTTCATGTTTAATAACTATGATTCAAACCCGTATGAGTATCGGTGGGCTATAGTGAATTTGCTTAATCTTGCCTGGAAACTCTTTGATCTTGCTTTGGCAAGACTGTGGTTGATTGGTGGGGGTTTACTCTGAAACGACATAGATCAGGAAAATTAATGCTTTAAACTATTTTTCTTAACCTTAGCATCTATTGCCAAGCTTAATTTGGATGTTATCGTTTTGCTCTTTGGGTACAGTCGTGCTTGAGGACAAGCAAGTTTTAAGATTGGGGTAGTTGATAACACCCAAATCTATGCATTTTATCTACAGTTTCGTGTCACTTAAGTCTTAATTTGCCCAATATTCATGTTTTATGCTTTCTATCTCTCATTAGATAATGTAGTTAGAATAGCCAATAATGTAGCTAAATGGCCAATGTTGGACTTGCGTACACCGAACACAGATGAACTACCTTGCTAGAGCCTCTCTGCTAAACTCTGGCCCAGTGAATTATACTACTTGATATTTCGTTTAACAATGACCACTATCTTATCCTTTGCTCGGGGCCCATTTTGGCTCTCATTAACTGCTTTTATTGCTTTATTCTCTCTGTATATCCATGATCAACCCATTTGATATTAATCTCTATTTTAATGGGGTTTTACACTATTTTACGTAGGCTATTTGGAGCTCGTGGGCCTTATCCCAATGCAAATCCAACCTTTTGGGCCTTTGTTAGCCTTGGTTTAGCTCTGGTCAAAAGGGTAGTCAACGACTCTTCTTTCCCCTCACGTGTTGCCCCTCCTTTCCTTCTCACAGCTATTCTCAACTAGCTGCGATAGCTGTGGGCCCTGCATCCAGGTCCTATACCTCTACCCTAAAACCCAACCCCCGCTTCTCTCTGCCTCGCGCACACACTACTGACAATGATTGCCCAAACTGTGATTCCAAGCCAACTGCGGGCGCCCAGCCAACGCCATGACCGCGACCTCCCTTCCTCCCTTTTCCAACACTATGACTCCCTACCTCTCTAACCTAAAATTGCGACCAACCTTCATCCAACAACCGTGATCCACAATGTTCCTAACTAAGACCGCGGCCTCCTCTACATCCCCTCAGACCCACGACACCCTGCATCGCAGTCACAATCCCTCAAACACCACGATCACGGTGTCTAGGAACCGCGACCCGCGGTCCCTCCTCTTGCTCACGATCTACACTACCCTTTGCTCCTTCCACTCACCTCAATCAACAACAACGCTGCTCATCAATTCCATGGTCGAGACCTCACTTCCACCCTCACACCCCAACACTACAACCTCCAACTCTCCTTCACGGACCTAACCACGACCAGCTACACAACTCCCTAAGACTGTGGGCTCAACTGAGACCGCGACCACCCATGCTTAGTGCACCGCAACCACCCATGGTCCCAGACCGCGATCCCTCTGGTCCTCCATACTTGCAGTCCTCCCGTCCTTAGCCACTAGAGGCAAGCCATTCTTCATAACCGCAACCTCCCTAAGTACCAGACCATGGCCGCGGTGCCTAGGACCGCGATCGCGGTCCTCTCATCCACCTCTGCTCAAAAACTGCCATCCATCTCCTCTGCTCAGTAGCTACTCCAACAAGTTCTCGCGAGTTCTTCCCTCCATCCACAAGCAAACACCCGCCATCGCTACCTCCATTACCGATGGTAGCGTCTGTGTGCTCCTTCTCTCAATCACAGGCAACATCCTTCTCCACCCAGCAGCAACTACATCCCCGCCTTCCAGCAAGCCAGCAACGACCTCATTTTCTCCACGCCTTCATCCACCAGTAACAGCAAGGATCCAGCAGCAGCTAGGCCCTGACGCCCTAGAATCTACACTACATCGCCCATAGTAGGAAACACTGCGACCAAGCAGGGGGATGGTTCTAGACCGTGACCCAAGAGAGTAGGACCGCGACCTACCCAAAGGGACCATGGCCGCGGTGTCCCTAGACTGCGGTCACGGTCTCATGTATCTAGCCCACGGTGTAATGCAAAAAGGAGCAAAATCCATTCATTTAGCAACCACGTGAAAGGCACATGCCACAGACTCAGCCCAGCCTATAAATAGAACAGTACCCCTACTGGTATGTATGCCCTGAGAGCCAATCATGGGATGATTGGTGGGATACATTAAGATTGATTTGATAAACATTAAAGGCAAGCTTCTAATTCTTTCTGGTTCAGTCATATGAGGTAATAATAGAACAAATTGAATGTCTAGAGAATGACAGTACTCAATGACATATGCTTTCAGGTTCAAGACCTGAACGATGAGATCATACGGATGCTAAGAGTTTGTACATTCTTGTAATGTCCCTAGTCGGATGTCATTATGGAAGGTAGATAGACAATAATGACACACAAGACTAGATTGTGGTGTGGTTGATGACAGAATCTCATTAGTCATTATATCGAGATATCAAACCAAACACATAGGTACTTGTTAGAGAACAAGCATACCGGACAGACCCACCGTGATTTTGACACATGGAACCATGACATGGTAATCACAGTCAGTTCTCACAGAGATGGTGGTGAGTGTGATTCTTTGACCTGAAATCACTACACTCAACAGATGTCATTTGGTACACTTTGACATCATCAAACGCAGTCCTAAAATATGGGTTGTTATAAAGGTGATGATTGGGTGGCTTTGACACATGGGGCTTTTGAGGGGTAAGTGATAGATATGAGATTTGTCCCTCTTGAGGGAGTTTGATATCCATGGCCACTTGATGAGTAGGATTGAGATAGGCATGCACGCTTGTGTGAATCAGTATGTGATATTGATGTCATACATATCTCCTCCAATCTACTCTGAGATCAAGAAAGTGAGTGAACGTTGACAGGTTGATTGTTCCATGCCTTGAGTTCATTCGGGATATCAGTGACAAAGTAATTATACATTCGTTGTAACACCATTCACGGATTGTAGGATTGAAAGTTGTTCTCCAATTTTCCTTTTCACTTGGGTAGCACTGATGTGTGACTAGGCACTGCTCTTTGCTTGTGAAGTCATAAGTGTTATGGTCTTTCACTGCCAATGTAAAATGGACCTATAGGGTCACACACATAGGATTTAACCTAGAAGAGGAGTTTATCCACAAATGATGTTTAGATTGATTACTAAAGGAGTTTAGTAGTTCAATTAAACACTCAATCAATTGATAGCTTAGTATCATAGTCTTTAGTCAGACCAATTGATTAGAGTATCAGATTGATTGAAACTGCGATTGACTGATTTGTACAAGTCTGCTGCACCAACCGATCGGCTCATGAGATGAACCGATGGGCTCAGGTTGTTGAACCGGTCGGCTCAAGTTTTGAGTCGATCGGCTCATGTGTGATAAAACGATCGGCTCAATTGTTGAACCGGTCGATTCATGTGACCAACCGAGATCGTTTGGAAAGTCAGAAGACTATTTTGCAAATACAATTTGTTTCACTTGTACAAATTCAATTTGGATAAGGATTAATATTTGATTAATCAGAAACAAATTCGAAAGTCAATTTGAGTTGGATCAGGACCACAAATCGATCGGCTCAGAAATGAACCGATCAGCTCAGGTGCCCCAACCGATCAGTTGAGGTGTGAACCGATCGGCTCACCTCCCCAACTGACTGTTTCATTCTTGAAACATTTGGTTCAGGTGGTGCAGATTGGTTGTTTTGTGAAAAATCTCGAGCCCTTCTACTCCTACTTTAATCTCATATTGCCTAGGGTAGAGAACCTTGTCCCATGACCCTCCTATATATATAGGGGTAATGGGGGCTTCTTAGAACAACAACTCAGAGACCAGTTGCTCTGCAAGGTTGTCATTCTCTCTAGTTGTGGTAACCGAGAGAGCCCGAGCAAGTGCTACCCGATAAGGGAGGCACATCAAGGGAAAGACAACTACAGAATGACAAGTGGTTGCAAGGGAGTGTGTCGGTGACTAGTACACTGATAGGAGGGTGTAACTCCTTCTGATTCCTTGTGGGACAAGGAGATCGTAGTTCTAGGTGGTCCGTGTGGACTACTTCTGAGGCGGGAGACTTCTGTCGCTCGGAGGACAACTGTCAATCCTGACAGTCCCGGTGAGGCTAGGAGCTGCACAGACACCATCTAAGACCAGAGGTGAAGACCGTGCAAGCCGTGAGGTATCGTCTCTGAGCAAGCCTCAGGACAAGGTATGACTCTACAAACCATCCTTCCTATTGTATAGACGTTGACGCGATTCCTTTATTATGGGTTTGGGAGAAGAAAGTTTTTGTTTCCGCTACCTTCTCTGTCTCCCATAAAATCCAACAGTGGTATCAGAGCCACGTCAACTGCTCTATACTTTAGGATTATCGATGTGATCGATTTTAGTTTTTTGCCTTTATTTATTGCATACAATGCGAATAAAATTGGCTTTGTGCATGTCCAATCCTAAATCCAAAAATCCCAATATACATATATGATATGTAATATGAGTGCACTCGATACGTTTCGCCCTTAGACGAGTTTTGTGGTGAATATATAGCGTGGTTATGGCCAATAAACCCTATGTATGTGTGCTTGGTTGAATGTGGTTGCTTGCATCTCGGTTTGTGCACCAATTCCCTATCTCCTATTCTTGATGTAACTTGAGATAACTCAAGATATTTTTCCTACCTTTGCTCCCCCCGAATATAACTCGGGGTTTCCCAATTCAAATGTAAAATAGGATAGAGCTTTTATTTCCTATTATGGTAAAGAACGGCAGACAACCTGACGACGACTGAGACGATCAGTTGAAGGAGTGAACTGAACGGTTGGCGATCCAGACGAACGGTTTGAGGAGTGAGATGATCGGGTGGCAGCCATGAGGAGATGCATAATGACCAGGCAAACCAATCAGTTGGAGGAGCCAACCGATCGGCTGGTGGCACCTAGACGACCGACCTGGGCGAGAAGGTCATTCATGTGATGAGTTGATCAACTCGGACAGTTATAGCACTTCATCTTAGACAAGTTGCATGTGATGTAGACCTAGATGACCGTGATTCCTCTGGGCTCGAGGAATCACATTAGGATGGCAATAATCATTGCTTTTATCGTTTCACATGTTTTCTGTGGGATATAGCATGTATATGATACGTACTATATATTGTGGTGATTGGATATGTATATGTACCTATAAAACCAAATCATCATCTAAATATTAAGTCTTTTACGCCTTCCATTATCAGCACACATGAAAAACTTGATTGACCAAGCGTAGGTTACGCCAAAGCATGGTGCGTCGTCTATCTCGTGAAAGTGTGAAGGGTAAACATGTAGGTTCTGCCAAAGTAGGGTGCATGTTTACCGTGTCGGCTTTTGGGTTGGACTTAACTGGTGATTCTTAGAGCGTCTAAGCCCAGAGGCACAAAATGTTCATGGCAAGGTGTTGCACATGTTCATTCATCAAGAGTTGTATATGATGCAATTGGCATGATGGCCTACCTAAATAGTTAAGATTGTGGGCGATCATCCAAAGCTGACTCACGACTTGATGAAATACGGATCTTGACCCACTAGAAGGTTGTACACTGCAATCTTCTGAATTGATGGTGAGGGCTATCAATTTGAACAAAAATAGTGGGAGCGATAATGAATTAAAGTCATAATTATATCATCAACTTTTCAAATCAATCAAACAAGTCAAAATTGAGTTTTGGACTAAATTGCATATATTTCCCTTTATAGTGCAAATGACAACAAACAATAATCACTTTTCATTGCGATCGGTCCTTGAAAAGGACAAGATGAATTGGACAAACTTCCACGACTGGTTTAGGACATTGAGAATTATTCTCACTCAAGAGCAAAAGCTATATGTCCTAGATACTCCAGTTCCAGAGGAACCTGCTCCTACCGCACCAAAGGTAGAAAGGGATGCTTACAAGAAGCATTCTGATGATGCCATTGATGCAAAGTGCTTGATGTTGTGCCCCATGAACCAGAGTTGCAGAGACAACATGAGAACATGGGTGTCATTGAGATGATTCAACAACTCAAGAACATGTATGAAGATCAAGCATGACAAGAAAGATACGATGTCTCCAGGACACTGTTCAAATGCGTCATGACAGAAGGAGATCCAGTTGGTCCTCACACGCTCAAAATGATTGGGTATGTAGAGAGCCTGACAAGATTGGAATTTCCCCTGAGTTAAGAGTTGGCTACTGACGTGATACTGTAATCGTTGCCAGAATCCTACAGTCAGTTTGTGATGAACTACAACATGAACAACTTTGACAAGCCGTTGACAGAGTTGTTGGGCATGTTGAGGACAGTCGAGGCACAGATGAAGAAGGACAAGCCCAAATCTGTGATGATGATCAGCAGTAAGAAAGGCAAGTCCAAGCGTAAGGGCAAGGGCAAGGCTAAGAAAGGTTCTGATGCTAGCCAGCAACCCAAGTTGTCACAACTCTCAAGGCCAAGGGAGGCGTGACCAAGAGAGGCAATTGCCACCATTGTTAAAAGTCAGGACATTAGAAAAGGAATCGTCCACTCTATCTGGAAGAACTAAATAAGAAGGAGGCGACAGATGTCTCCACCTGAAGGTGTCATGAAATAAACTTGTAACACTTTTTGAGGTATATGATACCAAGATATAAAGTGTAAAGTACCCAATAAATGGGGCAAGTGTTTCCGCCATAGATAGGAGTACTTTAGTTTATTTTCAGACTTGAAGGCATGTAATAGAGTTATGAACTGCTATTTCATATTTTCCAATGAATAGAAACACCTTATTTTTGCATATTGTATGACAATGATAGCAATTAATAAAGTTGATGTTTCAATTTCAAAGATATGATCTTTATGGCAATGCCTTGTTTATCTTGTGGTACTTGGTATGCATGAGATAAAATGATACCTAAAGGTTATTGATAACTCAAACAACAAATTAGCATAAATCATGAGAAATTCACTTCTAGTTTCCATATGATGGATGAATCTAGACTCTTTTGATTAGAGAACCAGTAAGAGACATGAATATCTTAGACATGATTACTCAATCTCCACTAGTGGTAGTGGGAGAATGATTATCCTATTAGGTATAGTACATGTGATGTATTTACATACCTATTGGAGTTAATGCTAATTTTTCACATGGTGTTTAGAGAAATACCAATATGAATATCTTGAAATGTTCAAGAATATCATAGATGAAGTACGAATTTGGTAAAGTGTTAATTCTTGATAAGATCAATGAATGAAATACTTGCACCAAATGTTTGAGAACCTTATGAGTGATTATGATAGTGTATCATACTGAGCTCGTGATTAAGGCATGGTGATGTCTAAATCTAAAGGTGTCATACTCTAAGGAGTTAGAGGATGATTATCAAATAATTAGTTTCTTCTTAAATAAAGAATAGCACACACTAATAAAGGATATTAAGAATCACAAAGGAGTTGTGAGTTCTTATACCCTTGACAGATACACCTTGATTATCTATGTGATGAGTTGGTCATGTGATGAATCAACTATCTAGATGAATATGAGGAACTGGACTTTGAGTTATGGTTTATGACCATTACATCCTAAGGCATGACATTGATGGTAGCACCCATTGGGATGAAATCCATAAGTGCGAATGAGTCTTAAGCGTTAAGACACATGGATAACATTTTGAGAAGGATGATGCTTGTTGATTGCAACTTAATGACTAAGAGATTTGGCATACGGATACTAAAACTGCATTTCTATGAGGAATAAAACAAGGATGTGTACGTGACACAACCTATAAGGTTTATGAATCCATCAATGCAAATAAAGTCTATAAGTTACAATGGACTAATCAATGTGATTGATTGAGTACAAGCAACTCAGAGCTGTGATCTTTACTTTGATAATATGGTTAAAGGGTTTGACTGATATGACAAAGATAAAGAGAGATATGTGATTTAGTGAGAGCGTATTCACATTCCACATGTTGATGTGAAATGGAAATGTTCTAGAATGGAAATCCAAAGTGGAAATTATCTTTAAGGAAGATAGTGATGTTTCCTATGTGATAGGAATAGAGATCTATAGAGATAGTTCTCGAAAAACCTCTTTACCTAAAAAGATAAAGCATACATTGGAAATCTATACTGAAAGGTTCAGTATGCACATATTCAGTGGGAGAAAATTTATCCATGTTACATGGAGTTAGTATCCCAGGGCCAAGTGTCCAATTCTTATGAAGAATTGGAACACTAAGAATAGATAAGGATCTATCATGTATGTAATCATCCCATCATCTTGCATGTATGGACATGGCAAGAACAAAATGCATTTATCATCTTGTATGTAGGACATGACAATATGATATGCTCATCTTGATAACTCGTATGTGGGACATGACGAGTGGATGTCTGTCTGGTTCCAGTAAGGATTACTAGAATACCATAAGAACTTGATAAGTGCTTGAGAAGTGCTAGTTCTATGGAGATAAGGAAGGGATCACTATAAAGAGTTACACTGATACGAACTTCCAAAAAGGACAAAAAATTAAGCGCAAAATATATTTATGGGATAGATAAAAGTGAATGGAAACATTCTAATAAAGTTGTTCTAAAAGGAAATGTCGAGTATCCGTGTGTTAGAGAACAATAGTGGATATTATATGGATCTAGGAGTTCATAGAGATCAACTTATAGTTATTCCGGTCATTGATGACAACTTAGGAGTGCTTGATCATGCAATGTGGCTAAAGGTTATCAAAGGAATACTAGATCGCATATTACAGCAACTCCATCTCATACTTGTGACGTACAGCAAAGAGATGAGAGACATGTAGTTAATACCAACTTTGGCAAGGTATTTCCATAACTCACTATGTTAGCTCTAGAGCATAGTAACATGTGGGATATGTTTGAAGATCACTATGGATATGATTCAAGGGTGTTTGGCTTGTAGTGTAAGTGGGAGTTTGTTGGTATGTATGCCCTGAGAGCCAATCATGGGATGATTGGTGGGATACATTAAGATTGATTTGATAAACATTAAAGGCAAGCTTCCAATTCTTTCTAGTTCAGTCATATGAGATAATGATAGAATAGATTGAATGTCTAGAAAATGACAATACTCAATGACGTATGCTTTTAGGTTCAGGACCTGAATGATGAGATCATACGGATGCTAAGAGTTTGTACATTCTTGTAATGTCCCTAGTCAGATGTCATTGTGGAAGGTAGATAGACAACAATGACACACAAGACTAGATTGTGGTGTTGGTTGATGAGAGAATCTCATTAGTCATGATATGGAGATATCAATCCAAACACATTGGTACTTGTTAGAGAACAAGCATACCGGACAGACCCACCATGAGTTTGACACATGGAACCATGACATGGTAGTCACAGTCAGTTCTCACAGAGATGGTGGTGAGTGTGATTCTTTGACTTGAAATCACTACACTCAACACATGTCGTTGGGTAGACTTTGACATCATCAAACGTAGTCTTGAAACATGGGTTGTTATAAAGGTGATGATTGTGTGGGTTTGACACATGGGGCTTTTGAGGGGTAAGTGATAGATATGAGATTTGTCCGTCCTGAGGGAGTTTGATATACATGTCCACTTGAGGAGTAGGATTGAGATAGGCGTGCACGCATGTGTGAATCAGTATGTGATATTCATGTCATACATATCTCCTCCAATCTACTCTGAGATCAAGAAAGTGAGTGAACGTTGACAGGATGACTGTTCCATGCCTTGAGTTCATTCAAGATATCAGTGACAAAGGAATTATACATTCTCTATAACACCATTCACGGATTGTAGGATTGAAAGTTTTTCTCCAACTTTCCTTTTCACTTGGGTAGCACTGATGTGTGACTAGGCACCGCTCTTTGCTTGTGAAGCCATAAGTGTTATGAACTTTCAGTGCCAACGTGATATGGACCTGCAGGGTCACACATATAGGATTTAACCTAGAAGAGGAGTTTATCCAAAAATGATGTTTAGATTGATTACTAAAGGAGTTTAGTAGTTCAATTAAACACTCAATCAATTTATAGCTCAATATCGTAGTGTTCAAGGTGTTGGACCGATTGACTAGAGTATCAGATTGATTGAAACTGCGATTGACTAATTTGCACAAGTCTACTGCACCAACCGATCGACTCATGAGATGAACCGATCAACTCAAGTTGTTGAACCGGTCGGCTCAAGTTGTGAGTCGATCGACTCATGTGTCATGAAATGATCAGCTCAATTGTTGAACCGGTCGATTCATGTGACCAACCGAGATCATTTGGAAAGTCAGAAGACTATTTTGCAAATACAATTTGTTTCACTTGTATAAATTCGATTTGGACAAGGATTAATATTTGATTAATCATAAACAAATTTGAAAGTCAATTTGAGTTGGAACAGGACCACGAACCGATCGGCTCAGAAGTGAACCGATCGGCTCAGGTGCCCCAACCGATCGGTTGAGGTGTGAACTGATCAACTCACCTCAAATTGAATAAGTAAAATGAACAATCTTTCTGAAAATTTTGAGAAAGCTACTAGAACCTTTGTTCAGCCCAACCAAGTCGATCAGTTCACTAAGTGAGCCAGTCATCTCACTCAACCCGAGCCGATTGGTTTTCCTAGTGAGCCAATTAGTTGGTACCTTATTCGTGCAGAACTTTAGGCAATTCAGTTCTAACTCATGATCCAAATGACCGTCTCAACATTTGAGCTGATCATTTGGCAATGCAAACGACCATCTCACCCTATGTGTAGATCGTTTGGCAGTACAGTTAGTTGATTTGTTGCTCGAATTGAATACCTAAAACACTTTAGTAATCAATCCAACTATCATTCAAGATTAAACTCCTCTTCTAGATGAGTTTCTTTGTGTGTAACCCTATAGGTCCTATCTCACGTTGGTAGTGAATGTCCATAGGTAGCTTATGAAATCACAAGCAATGAGCGGTGCCTACTCTTACATTAGTGCTACCCAAGTGAACAGAAAGTTAGATAACAACTTCAACCTACAATATGTGATAAGGTGTTATAGTGATTGTATGATTCCTTTATCTCTAATATCTAGAATGAACTCAAGGCATGGAATTGCCACCCTTTTGAATGTTCAATTTGTGTTCCTTGAACCAAGAGCAAACTTTGAGAGATATATATGACATCAATATCATATATTTATTCGCATGTGCATGCGCATGGCATTCTCAGTCTTGCTTATCAAGTGGCCAAGATATCAATCCCCAGTAGGAGGGACAAATCCCATCTCTATCACTCATAGTTAGTCCCCATATGTCACTGTCACTCAATCATCACCTTTATGACAACCCATGTTTTAGGACTGCATTTAATGATGTCAAAGCGTACCAAATGACATGTGATGAGTGCAGTGATTTCCGGTCTATGAATCACAATGAACACCTTCACTATGAGAGATGACTATGACCACCAATGATGATTTCCATGTGTCACTCTCAAGGTGAGTCTATCTGATACTCTATTCTCTAGCAAGTATTTGTGTCTCTGGTTTGATATGACATATCATGACTAATGAGATTATGTCATCAACCAACCCATACTCTAGTCTTTAGTGTTACTGGTGTCTATCTACCTTTCATGGTAACAACTGACTAGGGGCATCAACAAGAATGTACATACTATTAACATCTGTATGATTTCATTGTTCCAAATCACATACTTGAAGACATACATCATTGAGTAGTGTCATTGTTTAGACATTCACTTTGTATGCTCATTATCTCATAACTAAATAAAGCAGAATGAATTGGAAGCTTGTCTTTATTATTTATCATTAATCAAATCCTTTATATGTCATATCAATCATCATATGATTGCCTCTAAGTGCATACTTTACCAAAAGACTCCCTCTTTTACTTAGATCCAATCAATAACAAATCTCATTCTCCGTGATTAAACATGCCCACCATGTTTTTGCTACGCAAGTGCTAATCCAGCGGGTTAGTAACACTTTGCTATAGTTAGTATATTGCATGTTTCAATTATCTTTTTTATAAGACATTTCATATGAGATGAAACTATTGTAGTATGATCTCAAATATTCCTAGCATGACCAATATCTCCATTGTTGTCTTAGTATTTATATTGTGTCATCAATGTTTGGAACATCTATAAGTTCATCATATGAACCTTTAGATCCATACATCACTCATATGTTCACAACACCAAGACATATGACTTCTTTTAAATTAGTGGCTTTATAGTTCAAAACTCTTTCCAACTCACAACTCTTTTCTCTTTAAACATATTTTATATTGCGATCATTTCATCTCATTTTGGAAGCTTGCATCAGTGTAACCCTTTATACTCAACTCTTCCTTGTTGCTATTAACTAGCAACTTATCCTTAAGTACTTCACAAGCACTAATTGATATTTTCCAATGACACTTATCATAATCTAACACATCTTGTCATATCCAGTACATACAAGATATATTGGATGATTACATTATAAGGCATACATGATAGATATAAATGATGGTGCAAATGGTATGATTAAACAAGCAAGTTAAGTCAAAAAGAGTTACTCGTTGAAACTTGTGTTTCCTGATATGGTTGGGTGATACCTTAAAACCCGTATCGGGTTGGGTACTTAAGGAAAAATTGGTGCGCGATATGTGAATGTCTGGTATCGGAACGTCGATACCTTAAAACTCGTATCGGGTTGGGTACTCAGGAGACTGTAGAGTCCTCTACTATTGCTCTCGCACCTCTACCTCGCCATGCTATGTGGATAGCTGGGAGGCAAAACAAGAAAGGAGATACAACCAATCCCGCAACTGCTGAGGCAGCTGCAAAAATGGTAAAATTCAACTCTTAGAGCAATCGATATTGATTATTGTTATGTTTATTTACCAATTTCTATTTATGGCGATTAGCGGGAGCTTTACGAGAAGAGGAAGTAAGGTAAGTTCATCCCTGAGGGCACAAGGGATGAATTGATAGTTGCTCTTGGTAACCCATAGCATCCTGGACGTGTTAGGGGTGCAGGCACTGGTGTGGGCATAAAAACGTTCTTTGGGCCATCACAGTGCAAACTTGTCCCAAAAGTGGGATTATCAAATGTTGAGGTAACCTGTCCTTTTTTAAGAATATTATTGCGTAAGGGAATTCAATAATCAAAAGCTAGCGTTTCTTTTGTCGATGCATAGGTAGATGAGTTAATTAATAAGAGAATCCAAGAAGCAATGGTGAAGTGGCAGATGTCTCACATTGCCACTAGACAGTACCGATGACGTGCCGCTCTTCTCTTACTGTAGAGGTTTGGGAGTAATCATGCAGACCCAACTATCACGTCCGCTGTAAGTATTTTTATGACATAGTAGCTAGTCTTTTCAAGATGATGTGTTTATGTATATATGTATATAACATTCTTTACATAAATTTGTAGGGGTTGAAGTCATGTCGTCTAAAAAGGTAAGAATTTATTATTGCAGATGTCGAGGCTTACCCACCCCTTCCAGGGGACACGTTTCATGGGACTCCAGTATCAGATGGTGCAGTTCATTTGAGCCTGATACATGTACTCCCCAATTGGAGAGATCATCCATTGCCATATGCCCACCCAAATTCTGAAATGCTTGGTGAAGCAGAAGGCGGAATGATATTGTGGCCCAAAATGGATGTCATCTATACTAATATTGTATAATAAATTTACATTATGTTAATTTGTTAGTGTGTATATATGAGTCAATTGATTTGAAATTATATATGCAGGTCAAAAGGAAGAAACCTGCTACATATCGGCCTCTACCTCCACCTCCTGAAGTACCTAGTTGGCTTCCAAGGGACCTATACGCCTTGTTAGGTCCTAGTTGTAAGGGTATGGTAGTATGAATAGGCGAACATAATCCAAATTGTCCTATAAATATTTCTATTCCGGAGAATGTTGCAGGTGAATTATATGATAACAATATATTTATACAAGATATTTTGGATTTGTTTCGTTATTATTGGTTGTATACATCTATGATAGAGCTATGGACATGGTGAGATCTTGTTTATATATCCATATACCTTGTTTTATATACGGTGATATGATTTCTTATATATTAATGCATACATAATATATATTTTGTAGCCACTGACACATGGTCTGTATGGATTTTGCATTTCCCCATGTGGGATTTCTAATTCCATCTTTGATCATTCATGTAGATGACGATCCTTCATCAGTTATCTTGTACTGCTCAATCACTTTTAGATATTTTGGTGAACAAAAGAAGACAGTGATAATAGCTTCATTCAATGTTGAGTAAGTTTACTTTGCTTATAATTTGGACTTTAGATAATTATATTTTACTGTGCATTTTGAGTTATATATTTTTAACTTTCTTATCTCTTGTGGTAAGCACTTGGAGTTACTGGTTATTATCCCCAAGATGTTCACTATTTATTATATAGATCTTGTGCAGAAGGAATTAAACAAATTATATGGACACCCAATGAAAAGGTCATTATTCACATGAGAAATCTTTCATATTTTTATATCTGTTAACATCTATTATTACATTACTATTTAATTATGTAATTTAATGTGTTACATTAACATGTAGGGCTTTATCTGAGTTCAAAAAAGCTGGAAGAAACATATCCAAGATAAAGAAACGAATACTTTGGGTGAATGTGAAATAATTTCCTGACTCCAGTATATATTATTTATATGAAATGTGCTTGTTTGTATTTATAAACATTTTGTATGTTTCAATTTATAGTGTGCTACACAAGATAACGACTGGGCATGTGCATACTATGTAATGCGATACATGGACTTAATTGTCAAAAATACTGCAACGGAAATTGATACCATATAATAGGTATTATATATAGTAGTCTCATTAGATAATATGAAATATATCAATCTTATTATATATTATTAATTATATATATACATCATTCTCTTTGCATGTGTTTCAAACTGAAGTGATGACAGGTCAAAAGTTATCAGATGTACATACTCCCTATACGATAGAAGAATTAGATGATGTAAGAAAACAATGGGAAAAAGTCTTACAAGTAGTGGGAATTTTTGCTTATGATTGGAATATTGATGGCAATAATGACGATGATGATAATAATAATGAATGATATTTCTAAACTTTATTCTCATAATTATTTTTGTATTTGATGACATGTAAAACTTTCAAAGACACACTTGTACATGTTTGAATTGTCATATGTGTGAATGTGAAGACGAATGTTTCTATATGTGTATGAATGTGAAGATGAATACATGAATGTTTCTACATGTGTTTGAATGTGAAAAGAGATAAAATTGAATGGTTCTCAAGGTTGCTAAATGTGTGTGAAAATGGAGGAATATTGAAATGAAACTACATGTTTCTACATGTGTGTGATGAAAAATAATATAAATTAAATATGCTTATACATGTGTGTGAATCACATGATCATAAATTGTTGTCCATCTTTGTTAATTTTGTAGGTTTGTGGCTTGTTGTTGGCTGAAATCAATGGATGTTGTAAACCTACAGTTCAGAACTGAACTACATATTCTGCATCCTGCTGACAAGCCAGACAGCAGGCCTGCAAGCTGATACGAAACAAAAATTAGAACATAGGCGTCGGTACGTTATTAATACAAACTGATAATAAAAACTTAACACGTCGGTTATTAATAGGAAACTGACGTCTTTATCGCTTCCTGGGCCAAATTTTTTTGTTTGGGAAGGGATATGGCGTCGGTTATTAGAAGAAAACTGACATCTTTATCCCTTCCTGGGGCCAATTTTTTTTATTCAGGAAAGGATATGGCGTCGGTTTATTTTTTTAACCGATGCCTATGATCCAAGTTTTTTTATTCAGGATGGAATATGGCGTCAGTTTTTTCTTGAAGGTGTCTACATTTAGCGGCACCCACTTGAGTGTCGTTTAGAAACCAACATTAAAAGGATTATTTAACCGACACTAAAGGTCATTTCTTACTAGTGTCGTAAATGGCCACTTTATTTTCTTTTGGACTGCGACAAAGTAGTCAAAACCAATAAGGATCGAGGGAGGATGTCAATTGTGTGCAACATGTTTATTCACATGCACCTTATGATGAGAGCCTGATTGACGACAGAGGGCAGGTGTGAGCGACGAAATCAATGGCAGAGGACATAAGTGACGACAGCAAGGAGAGACTTAGCCTGCGTTTGGCATAGGACTGGGATTCAGGAATCTAGACTGGGTTAGTCGGGGTTAGTCTGGATTCTGGTGCTGGGGTAGTCAGGATGCAGTCTGATTTTGTTTGGCAACGCAGTCTGATTCTGGTCAGCTGGTCTGATTTGAGTCTGTATGTAGTCTGAATCTGTTTGGCTACCCGTCTGATTCTGTTTGACAACCTAGTCAGGATCTGCTTATTCTGTCCTGTTCTTGCAGAACGGTTTGAACAAGTACGTAGAATGTGTATTTGTGATGACACTTCAACCTAAGTTCAGAATATATTTAAAAAAGTATTTTATTTGTATTGAATGAATGTTATTTTTGTATATTTAGAAAAGTGCAAATAAGATACAATTATGCTAATTTTGACGTGGTGATTAAAAAATAATTAAACGCTATTGTTGTCTTGAATGACATTTGCATGTGGTATATATGTAATGTTGAACGTATATATGTAATGTTGAACATATTCGACACAGTAATTATCAGGCAACATGAAATATTTAATTGGCCTAATATATTTTGTTCATAACATAAACAAATAACATTATCGTCACTAACAGCAAATGATAATACTAATATTGTCGTCATTAGTTAAACATAAACTGTCACTAATAAAAAAATATTTGTTTATGGGAAAACTACGTCGCGAACATACATGGGAGACGGACAAAAAAGGAGACGCATGCCCTGGACATAGACATAGACAACTAAACACATGCTAAGATTTTGACCAGCCACTGTGGTGGACATTATTCGATGTGGATGTTGATTTATATTGCTCGCAGGTAGGCCCGTCCCAGTCGGCTGACATTAGGGCCTCATCGTACTCGTCCCATGACACTGGGCATGGTTCCTGCACCGACTGCTTGGGTTGTTGTTTGATGTCATATTTTGGCCAATTAAACAACAACGGCAAATGAGGAACATGCTGACTGACCCGACCCTTGACTTTTTCATCGGTCCCAATTATGCCCTCCTCCTTTGTGTGATTGCAACATGTTTTTTTGCATACAAGGTTATCTTCAACATATTTTCGAATTTTTGCCGGAGACATCAACATTTTTTCGAATTTTCCCCTTGCCCTTGCCTTTTCACGCGATGTCGACATCTAAAATTAATAAAAACAAAGGTATGAACAAATAATAGAAATCGTAAAGTAACTGTGCCAACAAGTTTTACAAATAAATAATGCAACCAAACTTAGCTGATACTAAGTTTGAAGGGGATGCGATTTTTGTAAACATAATAATGAAGTAGGAAATTTGATCACATTAGGTAGTAACATAATATTGTAACACATAAGTACAACATGTAAAATGGTCTGACGCAAAGACAAACAACTACAACATTTAGCACATATGTTTCAAGTTCATTTGTTTAGTTCAATCGTCAGTGCCAAAAAAATCCCTGGTGGGTAAGTGCGACGCGTCGTCAAAAAGTTGCGTTCAATGCCTAGTTGCGCGGCCAATGTGGGGGGAGGCAATAAATCTCCCAATATGAACATATTGTCTCTTACAAACTCTCTCCTGATGTATTGCCATCACATTTGCAACTCAGGCAATGAAATGTAAGGGCCTCCTGTTATGTATAGGAATTGGTGTCATGCCTCCATCCAAGCCTGTGTAGAGTATACTCCATTTACACATCTACCCACGTGATATTGGGTTCTCATCAAACCCCTAAGAACCATATCAAGCTCAGTAGACCAGATAAAAGACGGTGTCGGCGGTTGGGCAACCATATAACAGATTCTGTAAGTAATATATTTGACCAAAAGTAAGGGTGTATATCATAATTAATTGTATTATTTGGTTTGAGCTAACGTTAAGCTAAATTTCGATTAATAACATACATCATTAATAAACATTCATCAACATGAAGAAAAATTTAATAACACTTAAAATGTAATACGACGTTTTTAAAAGTGCCTAAATTAAACAAGTGTATGATGTTCATAACATCCATTAATAGTCATTCTACACAGAGAAGACAATGTAAATGTATTTGCCATTCAACTTTATGGAGTCATTTTAGGTGAAGGGATGTCCAGAAGCAGACGACAATCTTCCTCCAGACTGGCAACATTGCGTTCTAAAACCTCATGCTCATACTTTTTGTTAGTGTACAATTCATCGTAGTTGTGATGAATTTCAACGAAGTCCTTCATGTTCATCGCCTGACCCCACACTGACTTGCACTCAACGGTTAGTAACATAATCTCCGCTTTCAATGAATCAATTGTTGGGGGAAGATCGACTGCATCCCTAAAATGTGGTACGAAGTTCAAGTTAATGGCAAAGAATGCTGAGCCTCGACAAAGGCAGTCCATTATTTATTGATGTACTATCACACCTCACGAGTAGGGCATATGTAATATATTTCTCCCGGCCTTTGACTCAGAATGGCAAAGTCATTTAACCATGCATCCTCTGTGTTAAGCCGTAAGGCTGCATTTAGCCCACAATCACACCTCAGAACCTCAGATGGAGTCATCGACATCTAATAAAACAAAAATGATGATTAATAGAAAAATGTCGGGTTCATGACATAGTTTTCAAAGATAATATGAAGACCATTGGTTTAGGAGTAGCTAATTGTTGTAACAGACAAGTGCAGTTCATTTAGACATATCATAATATAGTATATCTATGACGTATTGTATCCATCTTCTGTTGAAGAGTCATTATCGCTCGTTATTTGAAGTCGGTGGCGAAGATATCGGCACCTCTCCCGCATACTTGAAATTTCTTCTTGTAACCTATCCGTGTCTACTCTTGTTGAACAGACAAAGGCACAATGTTCTGACCAGAAGTTGCATTTTCTACGTGCATATGCGAGCTGTGATACCATTGCATCCCTAATTGCAGTCAGTGTAGCCACTATAGGTGGTACTTGCTGCGTGGGCAACCTCATATGGCATCTGGTTGGTACAAGACCCCTACCACATGTAAAATATGGCCTGTGGGGATTGTTGTCTTCAAACCGTCCATTTGCCACATCTGTGGCATCCATGTACACTCGTACGGTGCACTGTAGACCACATGGGCACGACGGCATGTCATTGTCCATTTCTAGACAGAAAACCTAATGAGACATAATTTCACATTGTTTATAAGTAGGCAAAATTGTAGTGAACAATACAGTTTGAGAACAAAAGTTGGCCGTTAAGTTACAAAAAAAAGGGAGTAAGTGAAACATGTTGTAGAACATGTTTCAATGTCTGCAAGTTAGAAAACAAATGTATAAATCATTGATTTGCCGACATAGAATTGGCAACAGTTTTGCACAAAACATCTCCCTCTCTAGCATCGGCCTGACTTGTTTGTTGGAGAGAACTCAATTCGTTCAAGATTTCAGTGGTAGTATGAGGCTCATCCAAGTTTTCGTCCATCATTGGATTGCCATCATTTTGGCGTCGGATAAAATTGTGAACGATACAACAAGCCATTACAATCCGAGACTGAGACTACACGGGAAAAGTCGCTCCTTTACGAAAGTAGGAAAACCTCTTCTTCAACACACCAAAGGCTCGCTCGACAACGTTACGTAGTTGAGCATGTCGGTGGTTGAACATTTCCTTTTTGCTTGTGTATGAACCTCTGTTACCCTGATACTCTGCTATATGGTAAGCAACGTTTCGATATGGTGCAAGAAATTGGCTGGTGTTGGCATACCTTGCATCAACAAGATAGTACTTCCCAGCGGGTACTTTGAACCCGCCTATGGTTCTAGCTGCGTGAAGTACCCTTTGGTCAGCAGAAGATCCCTCCCAACCAGTCATGATATATGTAAACTCCATTGAGAAGTCTACTTTTCAACAAACCTCGGTCCTCAAGTTTGTCAACAAAGGCTAAAATCGTGTTGGGTAGCATACGGTATAGATCGTACGCCCTTCTTTCATGGCCGATTATTATTTCTAAAACCTTTTGATGGCTGCTCCTAATACTAACCGATCTCGGTATTGGTTGGTGTGTGGTTGCGGCGTCTGAATTTTGCATGATATTGTGGGAAATTTGGTCAGCTATTTGGTAGGATATTGTGTTAGCAATGTCATTAGCCAGACCAGACATAAGATCCAGTAGTTGTAGAATCTCATCAGTTGTTTCATATGGATGAATACCGGCCATCACGTCTATAATTAAAAGCGATTATCCGCATCAGGGAAATATCGAGATATTGCAGAAATGAAATTAGGGCTATAGTGACAAAATAGCAAATACTGACCAAATAGCAAATAACAAGATAAACCATTACATAGTACCATAGTTCAGAGATTGTTCCCAACAGAATAAAATAGTACAACAACAACTTCTGATAAAGTTCATCAAATAAAAGGCATGATACTGATATACTTATTAAATTGGGCAACCTCAAAAGTACGGTGGAGATTGTGGTGTGAAGGGTGATTGTGATGCAGAAGCTGCAGAAGTTGTGTTCTTCATTTCCCACAAGTCTTGCAACTAAATGGTAATTTTTTGTGGGGTGTCCATAAGGCTTAGGTAAATGTTACGGTTAGCTGGATCTTTTATGGCGTGCACAAGAGTGGTAAAAACTGGGACAAGGGCGTCAGGGTAGGTTGCATGAAAGTGGTGCAAAATGGTTTGGTATTCGTCTTTATCATTACACCTAGCAGCAATTCCGCTGCCCATCTCATGTACCTTGAAAAACACCTTTGTGAATTCGGACACAACATCATTAGACAGGACACAACTGTCCTGTGAGCTTGACGCTTGCTTCCTACGTCTGATCGTGGTGGGAGTCCTTGCACCAACACCTTGGTTGTGTGATCCGCCATTGGTGTCCTCACTTTGCGTCCCAAAATTAACCACGTCTTCAGTGAAACCAGCTGGACTGGTTGGTTCTGGACTGACAAATGAATCAGATGCATCTAGGTCAACAGCAACATCATCTTCAGATGCAACATCATAAGGAGGTTGTCTATCGGTTGAAAAACATTGCATGATGGCCCCTAGCTATGTTCCTCCCCCCCCATCAGCTCGACGTCGTGGTAGTGGTAGAATGGTCTGTTGATCAATCTCGCTAGTTCCCTATTTGCCTAAAATAGGGGACAACTACTGATTAGGTCAATAGTAACAAGTTTAATTTAATATATAATAGTCAGGGGAGTATATATTATTAGACATACCGCAAGTGCCTCCCTCCACTCTGGGGTGTCAGGCAATATTGGCTTGTGCCTACTGTCATCCCATCCAACACCACTTTTGTTGGTTACCAGTTTTATCTTTGCATAGTCTCTCCTGAGGTTCTTCCACCGAGTTTTTAACTGATCCAATGTACCCTCGTTCCTCCCCATCCTGATATGCCAATCACGTAGCATCTCCCTCCACGCGTCCCTAGTAAATATTCCATCGACGCATCTACCCATGTCATATTGTCTCCTCAATGCCGCAACCAGAGCCTCATCTAACTCTTTCGACCATACAATATAGAACCTCGGGTCGGGTGCAGCCATAGTAGCAATGACACTGCGATATATCAATTTAGTGTGGGTGTTTAAACGAAACTGTTATACGAACCTAGTATGAGACTACGCAGTTGAAAGCAATAACTTGTATTGAAGTAGGCTAAGACAAGATCCATTACCCGGACCAGTCATAAGATCCAAAATGTGTACAACAAATTTTAAATTGTTGTTAAATTTGAAATGGTTGTAATAAATGCATCATCAAATATGTTCATTACAGGAAAACTACATAAATATCAAACATTCAGCATGGCATTCGCATTAAACGTGTTCGTATTGCTAATGAGATATACTTGGTAAGCCCAAGTGAAGGTTGAAGAGAGTTGCACGGCCATCGACAGGGTCAGGGACGGTACATACAAGAAATTCATAGGGAACATAGATTAGCTGAAATAGTGGTATTATTTGCAATATAATCAGCAGAATACTAATGGGTGTACATTTTGGTTTACATGAAAAATAAAATCATTCATTCAAGCTAACATTAAAATCATTCATTCAAGCTAACATTAAAATCATTCATTCAAGCTAACATATATCACAAAGCATAATTATTTCACAACAGAACTGGCATTTGAAGTATATATCCCTATATATCACAAAATTCCTATACTAACTGGTTAAAAATTACTAACCTCACAACACAACTGAATTTGAAGTATATATTCGTATACTAACTATATATCCCTATACTAACATATATCCCTACACTAACATATATCACAAAATTACGTATACTAACTATAATTCCAGGTGTATATATATTTTTATTATAAAGATGATCATGATTTTTTCTTGGAAATAGAGATGATACGATTCATGACACAACCTCATAAATTTGACCCAAACTGCATGAATGAAGTCTGTGCAATTGACCACAAGTCCATCTTTCACAAAGTAAAATATTTACAGGTACAATTACAGCTAAGAATTATAAAATATTGATATATGTCTGCTATATCAATAGTGTGTACAATAGTAACATTGTAAAAATATTGACAAATATCTGCTATATCAATAGTGTGTACAATAGTAACATTGTAAAAATATTGATATATGTCTGCTATATCAATAGTATGTACATTAGTAACATTGTAAACATATTGATATATGTCTGCTATATCAATCACGTAAAAAAATTTGAGCTTAAGAGGATGTGTGTACAATAGTAACATTGTATATTAACATTGTTCATAGTTAGAAAAGGGCTATAATATGTGGGTAAGCTGAACAGAAAGTAAATAACAAAAACCACCTCATAAAGTCCATCTTGCACAAAGTAAACATTTTTTCTTTTATCTCTTTTTTGGATTGGATATGAACATTATCATCAGATATCTTCAGAAACATCACCTCATAAACAGGGGAAAAAACCTTGAGACAAACATCATATTTGTATTACAAATATTGTTGCTGAAAACACAACAGGACATGTTGATGTCATTTGTTTCTCATGATCAAAACTGACTTCACTGAATAATTTGTATAGGAGGGAGGGTAAGGATTTATGTGGAGTGCCATTTTAGAATAAATCAACCAAGTTTTCTTACCAACGTTTCCTTATGCACAACTACATTGAATGTTGCAAAAAAATATTTGCTTACATGTGAGCCATATGTATGAGTTGTGGCAGATGACGTTCACAAGAATTTTTATAATTCAGGAATGATATGAATTAAATCTACTGAATATGTGACATGGATAAAACAAAATATTTTCTACTTAACACAGTGAATGATTATTTTCAAATACAACACTACAGACCTTGTAGTGGATAATTGCAAATACTACACTGCAGACCTTAATCATGTAGACGGATTAATAGTGGCACACACATGGATCAGATTGGAATGTACACATCATTTTGCAGACTCCAACCCCAGTTCTTATTCTTCTTTGATTGAAACTAAAAAGATGGGCACTCCCTTAACTCCCTAACTAATAAAACATGTGACAAGGCCACCTTTGAAATTATGTTCAGTTGGTTGTGAATACTTGAGCTTTGAATACTTGAGCTTTGAGGATCCTCTCCTCGCCCCACACCCATCCCGACATTCTTCGCCTTTCCCCTCTACCTGCTCTATCTTCTGCTCTGTGGTCTATGCTCTCTTCTCTCCCGATACCTCCTCTCCTGAGACCTTGAGACGAACTCGCCATTACTATTATCGCCATTAATAAAGCTGACCCATCATTTCCAGCGGTCGTTTCCAGTGGCAAAGCCATGCCAGGCGACAGGCGTACACCAAACTGTGCCCAGTGGAGTAGGCGGAATACCAGGTCAATCAAGCGGATGTATGGGTGTGGTGGCTCGTCTGCAAGCGCCGAGCTACTCCGACAGTCTACACGCGGATAAGGAACCCTCCCGAGTTGTCAACTCAAGTATTCAAAGCTCAAGTATTCACAACCAACAGAACATAATTTCAAAGGTGGCCTTGTCACGTGTTTTATTAGTTAGGGAGTTAAGGGAGTACACATCTTTTTAGTTTCAATCAAAGAAGAATAAGAACTGGGGTTGGAGTCTGCAAAATGATGTGTGCATTCCAATCTGATCCATGTGTGTGTCACTATTAATCCTAAAACGGCACTCCACATAAATCCTTACCCTCCCTCCTATACAAATTGTTCAGTGAAGTTAGTTTTGATTACGAGAAACAAATGACATCAACATGTCCTATTGTGTTTTCAGCAACAATATTTGTAATACAAATATGATGTTTGTCTCAAGGATTTTTCCCCTGTTTATGAGGTGATGTTTCTGAAGATATCTGATGATAATGTTCATATCCAGTCCAAAAAAGAGACAAAAGAAAAAATGTTTACTTTGTGCAAGATGGACTTTATGAGGTGGTTTTTGTTATTTACTTTCTGTTCAGCTTACCCACATATTATAGCCCTTTTCTAACTATGAACAATGTTACTATACAATGTTACTATTGTACACACATCCTCTTAAGCTCAAATTTTTTTATGTGATTGATATAGCAGACATATATCAATATTTTTACAATGTTACTATTGTACACACTATTGATATAGCAGACATATATCAATATTTTTACAATGTTACTATTGTACACACTATTGATATAGCAGATATTTGTCAATATTTTTACAATGTTACTATTGTACACACTATTGATATAACAGACATATATCAATATTTTATAATTCTTAGCTGTAATTGTACCTGTAAATATTTTACTTTGTGAAAGATGGACTTGTGGTCAATTGCACAGACTTCATTCATGCAGTTTGGGTCAAATTTATGAGGTTGTGTCATTAATCGTATCATCTCTATTTCCAAGAAAAAATCATGATCATCTTTATAATAAAAATATATATACACCTGAAATTATAGTTAGTATGGGTAATTTTGTGATATATGTTAGTGTAGGGATATATGTTAGTATAGGGATATATAGTTAGTATACGAATATATACTTCAAATTCAGTTGTGTTATGAGGTTAGTAATTTTTAACCAGTTAGTATAGGAATTTTGTGATATATAGGGATATACTTCAAATGCCAGTTCTGTTGTGAAACAATTATGCTTTGTGATATATGTTAGCTTGAATGAATGATTTTAATGTTAGCTTGAATGAATGATTTTAATGTTAGCTTGAATGAATGATTTTATTTTTCATGTAGACCAAAATGTACACCCATTAGTATTCTGTTGATTATATTGCAAATAATACCACTATTTCAGCTAATCTATGTTCCCTCTAAATTTCTTGTATGTACCGTCCCTGACCCTGTCGCTGGCCGTGCAACTCTCTTCAACCTTCACTTGGGCTTACCAGGTATATCTCATTAGCAATACGAACACATTTAATGTGAATGCCATGTTGAATGCTTGCTATTTATGTAGTTTTCCTGTAATGAACATATTTGATGATGCGTTTGCTACAACCATTTCAAATTTAACAACAATTTAAAATTTGTTGTACACATTTTGGATCTTATGACTGGTCCGGGTAATGGATCTTGTCTTAGCCTGCTTCAATACAAGTTATTGCTTTCAACTGTGTAGTCTCATACTAGGTTCATATAATGATTTCATTTAAACACCCACACTAAATTGATATATCGCAGTGTCATTGCTACTATGGCTGCACCCGACCTGAGGTTCCGTGTTGTATGGTCGAAAGAGTTGGATGAGGCTCTGGTTGCGGCATTGAGGAGACAATATGACATGGGTAGGTGCGTCGATGGAATATTTACTAGGGACGCGTGGAGGGAGATGCTACGCGATTGGCATATCAGGATGGGGAGGAACGAGGGTACATTGGATCAGTTAAAAACTCGATGGAAGAACCTCAGGAGAGACTACGCAAAGATAAAACTGGTAACTAATAAAAGTGGTGTTGGATGGGATGACAGCAGGCACAAGCCAATATTTCTTGACACCCCGGAGTGGAGGGAGGCACTTGCGGTATGTCTAATAATATATACTCCCCTGACTATTATATATTAAATTAAACTTGTTACTATTGACCTAATCAGTAGTTGTCCCCTATTTTAGGCAAACAGGGAACTAGCAAGATTGATCAACAGACCATTCTACCACTACCACGACGTCGAGCTGATGGGGGGGAGGAACATAGCTAGGGGCCATCATGCAATGTTTTTCAACTGATAGACAACCTCCTTCTGATGTTGCATCTGAAGATGATGTTGTTGTTGACCTAGATGCATCTGATTCATTTGTCAGCCCAGAACCAACCGGTCCAGCCGGTTTCACTGAAGACATGGTTAATTCTAGGATGCAAAGTGAGGACACCAATGGCGGATCACACAACCAAGGTGTTGGTGCAAGGACTCCCACCACGATCAGACGTAGGAAGCGAGCGTCAAGCTCACAGGACAGTTGCGTCATGTCTAATGATGTTGTGTCCGAATTCACAAAGGTGTTTTCCAAGGTACATGAGATGGGCAGCAGAATTGCTGCTAGGTGTAATGATAAAGACGAATACCAAACCATTTTGCACCACTTTCATGAAACCTACCCTGACGCCCATGTCCCAGTGTTTACCACTCTTGTGCACGCCATAAAAGATCCAGCTAACCGTAACATTTACCTAAGCCTTATGGACACCCCACAAAAAATTACCATTTGATTGCAAGACTTGTGGGAAATGAAGAACACAACTTCTGCAACTTCTGCATCACAATCACCCTTCACGCCACAATCTCCACCATACTTTTGAGGTTGCCTAATTTAATAAGTATATCAGTATCCTGCCTTTTATTTGATGAACTTTATCAGAAGTTGTTGTTGTACTATTTTATTCTGTTGGGAACAATCTCTGAACTATGGTACTATGTAATGGTTTATCTTGTTATTTGCTATTTGGTCAGTATTTGCTATTTTGTCGCTATAGCCCTAATTTCATTTCTGCAATATCTCGATATTTCCCTGGTGTGGATAATCGATTTTAATTATAGACGTGATGGTCAGTATTCATCCATATGAAACAACTGATGAGATTCTACAACTACTGGATCTTATGTCTGGTCTGGCTAATGACATTGCTAATGCAATATCCTACCAAATAGCTGACCAAATTTCCCACAATATCATGCAAAATTCAGACGCCGCAACCACACACCAACCCATACCGAGATCGGTTAGTATTAGGAGCGGCCATCAAAAGGTTTTAGAAATAATAATCGGCCATGAAAGGAGGGTGTACGATCTGTACCGTATGCTACCCAACACGGTTTTAGCCTTTGTTGACAAACTTGAGCACCGAGGTTTGTTGAAAAGTACCAGAGGTGTGTCATCAGTGGAGGAAGTTTGCTACTTCCTTCAAATGGTTGGCCATGGCCATACCAACCGTGTTCTTGCTGAGGACTACATTCACAGTGGTGAGACCATAAGTAGAAAGTTTAACGAGGTGTTGGATGCAGTGTGTGCTTTGTGCAACGAATATATTGTCATGCCAACTGCATCCACAACTTCGCACCGCCGCATCGCTGAGAGTTCAAGATTTTACCCTTACTTCAAGGTATGACCATCACTTAGTTGACCATTGTCCATTCCATTGTTAATATAACCACTATCGTCATCGTTGAGTTTGGTATTTACTTGCGTATTTCTTATATACTTGTCTTAGGATGCCATTGGGGCAATTGACGGGACACACATCCCCGTTTTGGTTAAGTGCGAAAAGTAGAACCAATATAGGAATAGAAAAGGGAATGTTTCCATGAATGTCATGGATGTAGTAGACTTCTTAATGGAGTTTACATATATCATGACTGGTTGGGAGGGATCTGCTGCTGACCAAAGGGTACTTCACGCAGCTACAACCACATGCGGGTTCAAAGTACCCACTGGGAAGTACTATTTTGTTGATGCAGGGTATGCCAACACCAGCCAATTTCTTGCACCATATCAAAACGTTGCTTACCATATAGCAGAGTATCGGGGTAACAGAGGCTCATACACAAGCAAAAAGGAAATTTTCAACCACTGACATGCTCAACTACGTAACGTTGTTGAGTGAGCCTTTGGTGTGTTGAAGAAGAGGTTTTCCTACTTTCGTAAAGGAGTGACTTTTCCCGTGCAGTCTCAGTCTCAGATTGTAATGGCTTGTTGTATCGTTCACAATTTTATCCGACGCCAAAATGATGGCGATCCTATGATGGACGAAATCTTGGATGCGCCTCATACTACCACTGACATCTTGAATGAATTGAGTTCTCTCCAACAAACAAGCTAGGCCGATGCTAGATAGGGAGATGTTCTGCGTAAAACTATTGCCAATTCTATGTGGGCAAATCAGTGATTTATACATTTGTTTTCTAACTTGCAGACATTGAAACATGTTCTACAACATGTTTCACTTACTCCCTTTTTTTGTAACTTAACAGCCAACTTTTGTTCTCAAACTGTATTGTTCACTACAATTTTGCCTACTTATAAACAATGTGAAATTATGTCTCATTAGGTTTTCTGTCTAGAAATGGACAATGACATGCCGTCGAGCCCATGTGGTCTGCAGTGCACCGTACGAGTGTACATGGATGCCAAAGATGCGACAAATGGACGGTTTGAAGACAACAATCCCCACAGGCCATATTTTACAGATGCCATATGAGGTTGCCCGCGCAGCAAGTACCACCTACAGTGGCTACACTAACTGCAATTAGGGATGCAATGGTATCACAGCTCGCATATGCACATAGCGAATGCAAGTTCTGGTCAGAACATTGTGCCTTTGTCTGTTCAACAAGAGCAGACACGGATAGGTTACAAGAAGAAATTTCAAGTATGCGGGAGAGGTGCTGATATCTTCACCACCGACTTCAAATAACGAGCGATAATGACTCTTCAACAGAAGATGGATACAATACGTCATAGATATACTATATTATGATATGTCCAAATGAACTGCACTTGTCTGTTGCAACAATTAGCTACTCCTAAACAAATGGTCTTCATATTATCTTTGAAAACTATGTCATGAACCCGACATTCATGAACCCAACATTTTTCTATTAATCGTCATTTTTGTTTTATTAGATGTCGATGACTCCATCTGAGGTTCCGAGGTGTGATTGTGGGCTAAATGCAGCCTTACGACTTAACACAGAGGATGTAGGGCTAAATGACTTTGTCATTCTGAGTCAAAGGCCGAGAGAAATGTATTACATATGCCCTACTCGTTAGGTGTGATAGTACATCAATAAATAATAGACTGCCCTTGTCGAGGCTCATCATTCTTTGCCATTAACTTGAACTTCGTACTACATTTTAGGGAAAAGACCGATGCAGATACTTCCATTGGGCAGTCGATCTTCCCCCAACAATTGATTCATTGAAAGCGGAGATTATGTTACTAACCGTTGAGTGCAAGTCAGTGTGGGTTCAGGCGATGAGCATGAAGGACTTCGTTGAAATTCATCACAACTACGATGAATTGTACACTAACAAAAAGTATGAGCATGAGGTTTTAGAACGCAACGTTGCCAGTCTGGAGGAAGATTGCCGTCTGCTTCTGGACATCCCTTCACCTCAAATGACTCCATAAAGTTGAATGGCAAATACATTTACATTGTCTTCTCTGTGTAGAATGACTATCAATGGATGTTATGAACATCATACACTTGTTTAATTTAGGCACTTTTAAAAACGTCGTATTACATTTTAAGTGTTATTAAATTTTTCTTCATGTTGATGAATGTTTTATTAATGATGTATGTTATTAATCGAAATTTAGCTTAACGTTAGCTCAAACGAAATAATACAATTAATTGTGATATACACCCTTACTTTTGGTCAAATATATTACTTACAGAATCTGTTATATGGTTGCCCAACCGCCGACACCGTCTTTTATCTGGTCTACCGAGCTTGATATGGTTCTCAGGGGTTTGATGAGAACCCAATATCATGTGGGTAGATGTGTAAATAGAGTATACTCTATACAGGCTTGGATGGAGGCATGGCACCAGTTCCTATACATTACAGGAGGCCCTTACATTTCATTGCCTGAGTTGCAAATGTGATGGCAATACATCAAGAGAGAGTTTGTAAGAGACAATATGTTCATATTGGGAGATTTATTGCCTCCCCCCACATTGGCCGCGCAACAAGGCATTGAACGCAACATTTTGACGACGCGTCGCACTTACCCACCAGGGATTTTTTTTGGCATTGACGATTGAACTAAACAAATGAACTTGTAACATATGTGCTAAATGTTGTAGTTGTTTATCGTTGCGTCAGACCATTTTACATGTTGTACTTATGTGTTACAATATTATGTTGCTACCTAATGTGATCAAATTTCCTACTTCATTATTATGTTTACAAAAATTGCATCCCCTTCAAACTTAGTATCAGCTAAGTTAGGTTGCATTATTTATTTGTAAAACTTGTTGGCACAGTTACTTTACGATTTCTATTATTTGTTCATACCTTTGTTTTTATTAAATTTAGATGTCGTCATCGCGTGAAAAGGCAAGGGCAAGGGCAAAATTTGAAAAAATGTTGATGTCTCCGGCAAAAATTTGAAAATATGTTGAAGATAACCTTGTATGCAAAAAACCATGTTGCAATCACACAAAGGAGTAGGGCATAATAGGGACCGATGAAAAAGTCAAGGTCCCGGTCAGTCAGCATGTTCCTCATTTGCCGTTGTTGTTTGATTGGCCAAAAGATGACATCAAATAACAACCCAAGCAGTCGGTGCAGGAACCATGCCCAGTGTCATGGGACGAGTACGATGAGGCCCTAATGTCGGCCGACTGGGACAGGCCTACCTACGAGCAATATAAATCAACATCCACATCGAACAATGTCCACCACAGTGGCTAGTCAAAATCTTAGCATGTGTTTGGTTGTCTATGTCTACGTCCAGGGCATGTGTCTCATTTTTTGTCCGTTTTCCATGTATGTTCACGACGTAGTTTTCCTATAAACAAATATTTTTTTATTAGTGACAGTTTAAGTTTAACTAATGACGACAATACCAGTATTATCATTTGTTGTTAGTGACGATAATGTTATTTGTTTATGTTATGAACAAAATATATTAGGCCAATTAAATATTTCATGTTGGCTGATAATTACTGTGTCGAGTATGTTCAACATTACATATATACCACATGCAAATGTCATTCAAGACAACAGTAGCATTTAATTATTTTTTAATCACCACGTCAAAATTAGCATAATTTTATCTTATTTGCACTTTTCTAAATATACAAAAATAACACCCATACAATACAAATAAAATATTTTTTTAATATATTCTGAACTTAGGTTGAAGTGCCATCACAAATACACATTCTGCGTACTTATTCAAACCGTTCTGCAAGAACATGACAGAATAAGCAGATCCTGACTAGGTTGCCAAACAGAATCAGATTGGTAGCCAAACAGATTCAGACTGCATACAGACTCAAATCAGACCAGCTGACCAAAATCAGACTGCGTTGCCAAACAAAATCAGACTGCATCCTGACTACCCCAGCACCAGAATCCAGACTAACCCCGACTAACCCAGTCCAGATTCCCGAATCCCAGTCCTATGCCAAACACAGGCTAACACTACGCAACGCACATTGTCCAACTCACGTTGCACACTATCCAAGAGTATCGGCTGGTAGAAAACGTGTGCTACTTTTGTAAGGTGAGAGGAAGAGAGGGAGAGAGGGAGGGATGGGGAGTGGAGAGAGGGGACCGGAGAGAGAAAGTGGTTATAGGAGAGAGAAAAAAGGAGAATACATTTTTATCAATAACTCTTAAACGATTATGAATTTTTTGATAAAACAAACATCGATGTACTCCTTATAAAAATATTTTCCAACAAGATCATGTTCGATAAATTTTGAAAAAATAAAAGAAAATAAGAGATAATGTGATTATAAAAAAAATCAAAAAGGAGGAGAAAGAAATTTATATTGTGTATGACTCTCAAATCGTAATGAATTTTTTAATGAAATAAAAAGTATCGAGTTATGATAAAAAAATACTTTAAAATAAGACTAATGTTGATTATTTTAATAATGAATTTTTGTTTATGAAATAAGTATAATAAATGAAATGACATGTTGTGACATGTTATTCATGTTATAGCACATGGTTTAAATAGATTAGCATGAGATAACATAGATAATATGGATAGCATGGAATAACATGGGTAACATGGATAGCATGGAATAACATAAATAACATGGCTAACATGTATAACATGAAATAACATGAATAATATGGAATAACATAGATAATATGAATAACATGGGTAACATGTATAACATCAAATAACATGAATAACATGGAATAACATAGATAACATGAATAACATGGACATGATAACATTGATAACATGGATAAAATAAATAACATTGTATAATATTTGTGACATAAAATTTATTTTTGTAACGTGGACAACATGATTAATATGAAATTTGACATGGGATAACATCAAAACTATGTTATAAAGTATATTTATAGTGAAGACAATTATTTGTATTTTGTCAAAAAAAATATTTCAATATGAAAGATATTAAACAGTAATAAATTATTATTTTTCTCTCCTACAACCACTCTCACTATCGTTGGTCATGTTTTAAAACATTTTTATAGGAAATGTATAGTATTTATTTCATCTAAAAATTGGTTACATTTTGAATGATATTAGCAAAATTAACATATTTTTTTTCTTTCCTAGAATAGGAGAGAAGTAGTGTGATTTTTTTATCAAAAGTATGTTAATATTGGTCTTATTTAAAAAGTATTATTTATAAAAAATGTAATGGTTTTATTTCTTCAAAAAAAATTATACAGTTTGAAAAATATTAGCAAAAACACATGGATAACATGTATAGTATAAATAATATTGAATAATATTTGTAATGTAAAAAATATTTGTATAACATGAATAGCATGATTAACAAAAATTTTGACATAAGATAAACATCAAAACTATGTTTTAAAGTATTTTTGCAACGAGCCCAGTGATTTTTATTTCGTCAAAAATTTAATTTTGGTATGAAAGATATTAGTAATAATAAGTTGTTCTTTTTTCTCTCTCCTACAACCATTCCCTCTAACGTTGATCTTATTATAAAGTATTTTTCTTAGGAATTTATAATTTTTGTAGCCAATGTTATCCTATGTTATAACATGTTAGCCCATGAATACCATGTTTAGACCATGTAACATATAGTTGGACTAGAGATAAACGTGTAATTTGACCAAAGATAACATACAATTGAACTGGAGATAACATATAGTTGGGCCAAGGATATCGTACATTTAAACCGAAGATAACATATGGTTAGACTGGAATTAATATACAATTAGACTTGAGGTAACATATAATTTGGATCTAAGATATCGTACAATTGGACTACAAATAACATATAGTCAGACCGGAGATAATGTATAAATTTGTCTCTCTTTTCTTTTTTTAAGTAAAAATATGAGAAATAGGAGAGACTAGTATTATTTATTTTTTTATCAAAAGTATTTGAACATTGATTTTATTTTAAAGTATTTTTTGTACAATTGGACTTGATTAAAGACATGAATGGTAGCTCTACTACAAGCGTGAAGACTCCTCGATATGAGACACTAACATTTCCCATCACAGTTGGGGTACACCAAGGATCTACACTCATCCCATATCTGCTCGTTCTTATTATGGATGAGTTGACAAAGAATATTCAGGATGATGTTCCTTGGTTGTTATTTGCTGATGATATTGTATTGATTGATGAAACTAAAGATGATTTGAATGATAAAGTTGAACTTTGGAGAAAAGCACTGGAATCATATAGATTGATGATTAGTAGTAGCAAAACTGAGTATATGAATTACAATTTTAGCCAATTTCGTAGTGTGAATGGTGGAGCCAAGTTGGATGGAGTAGATATACCAAAATGTGATAAATTTTGTTACTTGGGTTCTATCATTCAAACATACGGCAATGTCCAAAATGACATTTTTCATATAATCACAGTAGGATGGTTGAAATGGAGGAGTGCAACTGGAGTATTATGTGATCGAAAGATCCCTCTCAGACTAAAAAAAAGTTTTTATAAAAAATTTATATGGCCAGCCATGCTCTATGGGAGTGAGTGTTGGGCGGTGAAGAAACTAGGACTCAACAAGATGAACGTGGCTGAAATGCGTATGTTGAGATGGATGTGTGAGAAGACAAGAAAAGATCACTTGAGAAATGACTATATCAGGAATAAAATGGGGTGGCGAGCATTGGGGACAAGTTGTGCGAGAGTCGACTCAGCTGGTATGGACATGCGCAACGCAGACCGACTAATGTGCCTATACGAAACAATACTATTGAGGCAAACACAATTAATAGAAGAAGATGAAGGCATAAATTAACATGGGAATAGTTTATAGAGATAGATTTTGAATCTCTGCATCTAAATCAGAATATGACCCATGATAGAGCTGAATGGAAAAGAAGGATCCATGTAGCTGACCCCAACATAATTGGGATTGAGGCTTAGTTATTATTGTTGTTGTTGATGATGATGATGATGATGATGATGATGATGATGAATCTAATATTTTTTATTTTGTCAAAAAAATCATTATCAATTGAAAGTTATGAGCAAATTAAATTTCTCTCCCTTCTCTTTTTTATTTTTCCAGTCATTCATTTCTTTCCTTTTGTTTTCTCTCCTGACACCCTCTCTCCACCCTCTCTCCCCGTCATTCTTTCTCACTCACAACAACCAACATGTGATAACTCAGGCAGAGTGCACATCAATTTAACGTTGCGCTTTGAGCATGTGGACACTAACGGACAACCGGTCGTCCGGTTTATTGCCTGGATTGTCGTCCACATATCCTTTTCCCAGATTAGACGAAACATCGGCAAGCTGGATTGAAGAAGGAAAAAGGAGCAAACAGTCAAAACATACACTCGTTGGGGACCGAAGGAGAAAAAAGTGCAACGGTCAGGAATTTGGGTAACCTGATAGTTGGGAATTTGGACCGCACACAGCCAATAATGTTTGTAAAATACAATACTGGTGTCTTTGTGTGTTGTGCGATGCTTTTTGTGTCAAATTTATTATTATATTGTCATATAATTAGAATAATTGTTGACAACGTATACAACCCACCCCCTGCCCACCCGGGTCTCATGACTAGGTATTGTTGTACACTTGTCCAATAATGAGCAGGGAAGTAAACAAGATAAAGAAGAAAAAAACAATATTCTTTTATTCATAACTTTTAATTTACAAAATTTTTGGACAAAATAAAAAGCATTACATTCCTTACAAAAAATATCTTAAGACAAAATTAATATTTATATATTTTGGAAAAATAATAATATGAGAAGGATTGGAAAAAAGAAGAGAGAAAATTATTTTACTCATAACTCTCAATCCACAATAAATTTTTGTCCAAAATAAAAATCAATAGACTTCTTACAGAAAATACTTTCTAACAAGACTAATATTGACATACTTTAGAGAAATCATAATATAAGAAATATATTTATATACATTTCTCATCTTTCGTGCTATACGCACATAATGTACCTCTTGTACTATACATATTTGTTTCTGATATAATATTAATGTGTACATATTTATTTCTCTTCTCTATGTCCTACTTCTTTTCCTCTGGCGTGACGTAAAAGTTGTATGTATTTGTTTCTCATATAGTAGTAATGTGTATTTCTCTTTTCTGAGTTTGCTTATAGGGGGAAGGCAAGATGAATAAATAGCTTCCTGACTTCTTTAAAAAAATGTGTATATCTTTTATCTATATGTCCTATTTCTTTTCCTCTCTCGTACCGTATCTCATAAAACATGTACATATTTGTTTATTGTACAGTACTTATGTATATTTTTCTCTTCTCTACGTCTTACTTCTTTTTCTCTCTCATACCGTATTTCTCGTAGAGAGAACTCTTCTATATGTCCTATTTATTTTCCTATCTCATACTTTATGTCTCATATTGTATGTATTTATTTCCGATACAACACTAGCGTGTACTTCTCTCTTCACTATGTCCTACTTCTTTTAGTCTTCATAATGTACGCCTTACAAAATTATACTTATTTGTTTTCATACATTACTAATGTGCACTTCTCTTCTCAATGTCCTACTTCTTTTTTTCTATGGTACCGTACGTCTCGTACTTTATGTATTTGTTCTTGTACGGTACTAACATGTGTTTTCTTTCTTTTCTATGTCATATTTCTTTTCCTCTCTTGTAATGTATGTCTCATACTGTACGTGTTTGTTTCTCGTACAGTATAAATGTGTACTTTTGCTTCATTTCTTCTCTCGTATCTATTTTCTCATACAATACTAATGTATATTTATTTCCTCTCTGTCAGATATTTTTTTCCAAAGTACATTAACATTAATCTTGTTTGGAAGTATTTTTTATTATAAAAAATATGTTTTTTTTATTAGAAAATTTATTGAAGAGAGAAAATTATCAATAAGATAATTTTCTCTTACTTCAAATTTAACGAGTTGTATTTCTCTTTCTTAAAAAATTAGTAGAGACAATAGGAGAGAGTCCTCCACGTTTACTACAGTGATAGCCCACACGGACTTACGTTCCTTTTTTTCCTCTCTTTTTTTTTTCTTTTTTCTCTCTCCTCTTAACTATTCTCATTCATTGTGGAGATAGTAGGCTGTTGTTTTGCATAGGAGAAGCAATTCCCCATGCCGAGGATAGGAACGGATGAGTGTAGCGTTACTCTATAACTACGGACATGGCTTCTCTATGTTTTAGTTATTTATTTCTTTTTCAAATTTTATGTGACATAGGAAGAGAAACTATTTCATACAATAGTTTAATTATATTTATCATTCAAATTAGCATACGACATCATTGTTATCATATGAAAAATGAAAGAGACTTAATACACAAAGGTAAAAGGACAATTTATATGATTGTGAACTTATTATGTTTTATTTATTTCTGTATATTTTTTATATAAGGCTGTTTTGTTTGTTATTTTATTTATAATTTATTATTTGATCTTTTTGTTGTAATTTAAAACAAACCAATTTCGCTTGAATGTCATTTACCTAAAAAGAAAAGTAAATTGTAAACCAATCATTGGTACTCATTTTTCAGAAGCTTAACTTCAATTTATAAAAAATGAATTCTGTAATAACTTCACTTACAACTAACCAATTAGAGTCTAACTGTAACGTATTCTGGACGATGGGCGTTATTGAAATTCTTACTAGGTGTAGATGTAACAAAATTGACAAGCTAAATAGATCATTGCCTTTGCCACTTAAGAAAAATGAAAATAGGAACAGCATGAGGCATATAAGCATAGAGGTCTCTATGGTAAGAAGAAAAGGAAAAAAATATAAGCAACTAAACCTCTTAGGGGGTGCTGTCTTTTCAAGATAGAGAGACGATGTCAATGGAAGGCGGCTATGTTACTTGGCAGCTTCCAGACAGAGATTCTACGCAATGATCTGAATAATAGATGCTAATTAGCAAATATGATCATTCTGAAGCCTTTGTCCTACAATTACGTAGTAAAGTGCAGTTAGTTGATCATCGATGTCTTGAAGATCCCAGATAATACACATGGGCTAATCTGGAAATTAGAAGCGGAACCTTTATATACACCCCCTTGAACCAGTCAAACCAGCATGTAGCCAACCTATAGACACGGCAGCAGTTGAGGAAGCACCGTCGCACCACCTCCTTGCTTTCCATCCCCCACTTTGAAACCACCAAAGCGGCACAAACGAAATCGACATGCTTTGTCGAAAGCTTCATGAATCTGCTGTGGCGGCAAAAGGCTGATTAATAAATGTTCAGGCAAAAAAGCAATAAATAAAGTTTCAGCAAAAGGCATTATATAAAGCTTCCATTTTGCCATATTTGAAGCAGCTAAAATAGCTACCGTTTTTTTTATCCATGGCTAACCTGAGATCCATCTCTGGCCAACTGGAACAGAGCTGATGAGACGACAGAGGGACCGGAATGCCACTGTCTGAAGGAGAAACAGAGTGACTGGCCACTGCGGATACTGCGGATCTTGGTAGAAACGGAGGTTGTAGTTAAGGGAGGAAGACTGATGTACCTGAACTAAGGAAAATGTTGAAGTCCGACGTCTGGGAGAAGAAGCTTACCTGCTTGACTGCAGCGGACAGGATATTGGTGCTGCCTGGTCGAGACTGCCTTGCGCGTTTGAACATTTGGCTTCTCCACTAGAGGGTGCGGGCGTCCAACCATGCCGGAGGCGTTTATTTACCGGCACCTCGCAATGCAGTTGGAGTTGCCGTGTGGGTTTGGTGTTCTGCGCACGGCTGACTTGATATGTGGAGTGGAGTTGAAGAAGGAACGCGCGACCCGAGGGGCCATTTCTAGGTCGAACGTTGGATGAGTAGGATTTATGAGGCCCAGACCTGCACGCTTAGAGGGTTCGATTGAATTTCGAATTTGAAGGTGGCAGGATGCATTCAAAAGAGAGTAACGCTGTATGCACATGTCTACATCTCCGAGAGCCTACCCGGTAATTAGGAATGGAGCACAGCTGATGTGGTAAAAAGTTGTTGAAAGTTAAAAAGAAAATAAAAAGAACAGAGACAAAAGCGATTTTGCTTTGCTCATAACTATCAATTCCAAATGAATTTATTTTCGAAATAAAATACATCAGATTCCTAATGAAAAATACTTTATATCAAGACCAATGTTGACATATAGGATCTTAAGACAACATGTCCACCTGCACATAAGCTCGCTATACAACTCTCGACTATCCTGGATCTTCAAGAGCATAACCACAACCTAAACAAAAGATTACATGCGGTACACGTCAGCACAATATTTCATGAATATTGTACTGAGTACGCCTACGTGTCTTTTATTTACCTCTCATCATATCTTGGCAATAAGATAAAACTAATATACTTGGCAGTAACAGAAGAATATAAGAAAAACATATACTTGCACATGAATATTCATTAACAAAAGAGAACACATATTTTAAGCACATTTTCCATTATATACTCATGCATCCGCCTACCAATGGGATAGATGCTTTATGGCCTCATGATCCGCTTACCAAAGAGATAGATCATTTCATATGGTGATCCGCTTACCAAAGAGATAGATCACCCTTAAGCACTACGCTTACCAAAGAGATATAGTGCTTTCATATAATGGAACAGATATATTATGTTTCAAGTGTTCATAGCCATAAGTATGGAAAATCAAGCAAGATATCATACATGAACAATCATTTCATCCAATATCATATGCCAAGTATTTTATTATGCATATAGTACAAGCATATTGTATAATAAGCCAAGTAAGAGGTAATGGCGTACCTTCCAAAGAGATAGATCATACTAAACACATATTACTGATGTCAACTATAAGCTTGGTCAAACCTGATCAAAACAAGACCATATGTACCATCATTAGGTTCACATCATCGACATCTCATCTTACCCTAGTCGTGTTCATTAGGGTTTAGCTTATCTCTTAAGTATATACCCACTTTTACCTCTATTCTTATCTTAGGATTATCTTTACTGATGCCATATTCCAGATTATGGTTCATTACCTGAACATTATGTTCCACATCCTTTTTATGCACATATTAACCTTAGGTTACATCATTAACCGACATTAGGGTTTTATAACATGTATTAAGATTCATCTTCATATAACATGGATTTTGTTCATCATTATGATCTCATAATTAGAACTGAGGTTTCATATACCGATATGAGCTTACACTGTAAATTTCATCATTTATTAATCATTAATGTATTTTCTACATTTAATTTTGGGTTATTAGCCCTAATTAGCCATATTAAGCAAATTACATTATTTCCTACATCAACATCATCATCCCTGACATCAGGTGCACTATAAGCATTATTATAGACTTATTGGCATTTTTCCACAATTTTAGAACATCATTTGACATTTATTATTCATCAATTAAGCATTTCACTACTATCAAGATATCACTAATATTTAAGCTTCAAAAGCATTATATTATGCTTCCATCTTGTTCTACGCATTTTTCTGAGAAAAACGGTACCTTGTTTGTATTTTTCTGATGTTTGAGCTAATTTCTGTGATTTAATGAAGAACTACACATAATTGTGGAAAATACCTTTTTGGGCCAATCGGCCACCGCCACGTGGCCCAGTGCGGGTGCTTCTCATCGCCTGAGTCGGTCCGGCCTTCTCGGCTTAGACCCGGTTCACGTCTCTTTCAACCGGTCGGGCTCTCTTTTCCTCCCTTCTCTTCTCACGCGCTCGTTGAGTCCCAGCAGGACTCTGTTTCGCGCGGGCGCCGCCGTGATGCTCAGCTCCGGCGAGTGATCTGTTGACTCCAGGTCTTCTTCGCGAGCTCCCCACAGTTTGCACAGCTCCGAGATCCCCTCCCAGACCTCCACGGTTTCATGGCTTCACGTCCACAGCTCCAAACCCCGGTGCCCTAGAGCTCGCCGGCGCCTGCTCCTGGCAAGGCGGAGCAAAAGAGGCATATCGCCTCATCTCATGTTCGGGACAAGAAGCTGCATTGAGAAGCATCGCAAGGCTAGAAGGAATTCTCCTGAGAGGCCCAATCGCGATGGAAGACTCCCTGTAACCACCACCGATCCCCAACATCATCGCCGGCTAACTGAGGTCGTCAGCTATGAAGGAGATTACAAAGTCCCTTGCAAAAGCTTGCTTCCTTCACCTATGGCCCCGTATTTGCTTCTCCTCTATCTAGATACCTATTCCGACCACCCTTTCCCTCCCATCTTCTCCCTCTTCTAGTCTGTATATCCTAATGGAGAATGGGGGAAGAAGTGGGTGTCCGGTCACGCTCGTTCCTCACTCCCACACTACAAGTAGTGGCTCATATGATAGCTCACGATGCGATAAAGAGAACCACTCGGACGTCCACTTCCCCCATTCCACGATCACAAAGAGTAGTGGGAGGGAAGGTCACGAGAAGAACGGTTCTCCCACCTTGCTTTGACCGTAAGGTTAGGGATGAAGCAGGAGCCCTTGATTTCACATCTAAAGGTCAGTATCAACGCCCATCAAGGCAGATCCGTGGCTGACTCAAAACAAAGGTTCCAACCACTGGATTTTCGATCTAAGGCTACAAAACCTCCACGCAGTCCACCCACCAATAAGGGGCGTGTGACATATCCTAACTTAGGCTTGGATTATTGAACTTAGCTCTATTAACCATCTATCAAGCACCTTATTTCTCAAATTCCAAACCTAAATAACTCCCTCTAGGAGCATCCAAATGCCACCAAATTTTAACCATAGCTTCCCTACCTATCGATCTACCTTCTATTCAATTTTGGTGACAAAACACAACTATTATACCATCCAATTAATTTCCTCAAGAAGGCATATAAAGAGAGATCTTAATCATTATATAAATCTCATTCAACATTTCCACTTTACTAAAACACTTGGAACTCTCATTATAACTCAAGATATGGATTCTAATATGTTATTGGAGATTTATAAATTTTAAAAATCCACTCCATCACATCCTACACACCTTAAAAGATATTTTGTCCTCAGAATTAAGCTAGAAAATCGAGTCTATCACATCATATACATCTTAAAAGAACTTTCGTCCTCGAAAGTAAACTGTACTCATACTTCTAGGGAAAACCTTATCTTACCTTCATCCACATGTAGGCATCATCCTATGTACAACATAATCAAAAGCTCCAGAATTATAACCCAACTACTAGGATCTTTTCCAAACATCTAAGGTGATACAAGGGTGAACCACTCATCATATATCATGGTTTAAGAGCTTAGGTTACATCATGACGTATCTCATCTGTTAGGGTTGCATTTTTATCTTTAGACATGCATTAATATTCAACATCATATTACCATGTTCCCAAGGAGTTAACTAAGATTAACTCATACATCAAGGTGTCATCAACATTATGTTGAGATGACTTGTTGGAACATGTTCAACATTAACATATGCCTTTTTGGTGGATGTTAACTAAAGTTAACCCACATTATCCTTCTAGATCATATTAAGGTGCCATCATCATTATGTTGTGTTAATTGTCAAACTATATTTTTCATCTTTATTAAGCATTATGATTAACACCTCATGTCACATGTTTCATTCATATGATCTTATTTCATTTCTCATAACAAAGTTGCCACACTTACTAGTGATTACATCACAAGATTAGCCATAAATTTTCACATAATGAGCATTATTCATGTATATGGTTAACAATTTATGCATTGATATCTATTAAACCGTCTCTAGGTTTTCATCATATCATGTCTATATATCACATCTCGAGATTAGATCACATCCTTACATATATTATATCATGACTGTGCTAAACAAACTTATGTGAGTGGCTAATCAAACATATATCACAACTTTATCTAGTCCAATTGAGGTTCGCCTAACCCATATCATGAGGGTAGGGCCATGCTCAGTCTCTCTGAGCTCACTCAACTCTATGAGTATCTCATATGCATATACTTTATCTTCCCTCCTTGATTTAGGGTTTCAGGGTCTACCTCATTGGTACTAGCAAATAGCTTCATTAGCTATAGCCACATAAGCACAAACCAAAACATGACATAATGTTCTCATCACAGGTCTTCTACCCATGAGACATGCTTACCCCAAAACTCTCTTATATACACCACTAGATTCCTATGTGGGAAACCACCAACCCGAGCATGAGGCTTCACAAAAACTATCATAGCTACCTCCTCCAGGGTCTTGGGCTCTCTCCCTCACCCAGATGGCAGGCACTCATATTCATGTTCACATATGCACATGTATCCAGCCTCTCTCTGTCTCTAGGGTTTGGTCCTCCCAAGGACATCTAGGGTTCAACTAGACTATAGGAATCATACATAAAGAAACTCAACTCAATCACTCAGGAGTACTCTAGTTTAGGACATATCATATCACATATCTCATAATTTTGATATCTTGGAGTTTAGGTTCTCTAACCTTCTCCCAATGGGTCTTACTCTCTCTGGAGTTAACCCCAAAACTGGTCCTAACACTAGAGGTCCTCCTTCGCAAAAGAGATTGAGACTCATGCTGATTCACAACTTGTCTTAACTTAACATATCTCATCTCATAAAAGAACTCGTACTTGTGTCATCAAAACTTATCTCAAATCCTCAAACAGAACTTAGGTCCTCACAGACAACATAAACCATCATAACCATCTTATATCTTCTATATAAGACTTATATCACATCATCAAACCTTATATCATCTATATAAGACTTAGATCGTATCATCAAACTTATTCTATCTATTCCATCTATCACATATATTCCAACAAGGCTCTAGACATCTAATCTAGAACTACACTCTCTTCTAGACTGATGTCATCACTTTCACTTAGGTTACGTGACCACCTCCTACTCGTACATGTGTGGGGACACATTTTTGTAATACATATACATAATAAAATATTATATAGTTTTTCTCTGATAAAACAAGCGTCAGAGAAAACTATCGGGGTTCGATCTGTTTGGAATCAAAAACAAAATCCAGAAACGAGTGTCCCACACATAGTAGAGAGTACAGTGTCATGAAAACTAGTGAAAAGGGTGAGAACATGGTGTAGACTGGTGTAGCTACTCTAGACAACGTGCGCAATATGTCTAGGGTTTCTCTTCCTTTTATGCACGTCATTTCCAAATAGTGCAACGTCCCATACCACTGCACTACAAGGAAAGAACGACATCTAAGGACTTGCTACTCAACAAGCACTAGTCTAGACCTAGTTTTCAGACATCTAGGTGCTAACCTAGAGGCTAGGTCAAATCTAGTCTCTAAAAGATGACTAATCTAACCCTAAAGATTATTAAGTTCAAGGTTCTTTAGTTTTGAGTTGCATAATGAGCACATGTCAGGCTTTGCTATTGTTCATGCTTTGATACCACCTGTGACGTCCTCGGATTTTCTAAAACTTAATCTGATGTGTGATGTCTAAATTGAAACCTCACCTCAGTGAGAATCGCAATTTAAACATCCCACACTAGGCTAAGAAGAAGAAAATCAGAGGAAGTCATAAGGAAACAATCAGTAGCACATGTACATGAACGATAATAAAACCATACACACATGTTCACCATTCAACATATAATTACAACATGAATTGTTACAACATTTGATATTACATATTGAACAACAAACTTAAACATATACATGTACTACATCTAAACTACAGGATCTTAAGACAACAGGTCCACCTGCACATAAGCTCGCTATACAACTCTCGACTATCCTGGATCTTCAAGAGCATAACCACAACCTAAACAAAAGATTACATGCGGTACATGTCAGCACAATATTTCATGAATATTGTACTGAGTACGCCTACGTGTCTTTTATTTACCTCTCATCATATCTTGGCAATAAGATAAAACTAATATACTTGGCAGTAACAGAAGAATATAAGAAAAACATATACTTGCACATGAATATTCATTAACAAAAGAGAACACATATTTTAAGCACATTTTCCATTATATACTCATGCATCCGCCTACCAATGGGATAGATGCTTTATGGCCTCATGATCCGCTTACCAAAGAGATAGATCATTTCATATGGTGATCCGCTTACCAAAGAGATAGATCACCCTTAAGCACTACGCTTACCAAAGAGATATAGTGCTTTCATATAATGGAACAAATATATTATGTTTCAAGTGTTCATAGCCATAAGTAGGGAAAATCAAGCAAGATATCATACATGAACAATCATTTCATCCAATATCATATGCCAAGTATTTTATTATGCATATAGCACAAGCATATTGTATAATAAGCCAAGTAAGAGGTAATGGCGTACCTTCCAAAGAGATAGATCATACTAAACACATATCACTGATGTCAACTATAAGCTTGGTCAAACCTGATCAAAACAAGACCATATGTACCATCATTAGGTTCACATCATCGACATCTCATCTTACCCTAGTCGTGTTCATTAGGGTTTAGCTTATCTCTTAAGTATATTCCCACTTTTACCTCTATTCTTATCTTAGGATTATCTTTACTGATGCCATATTCCAGATTATGGTTCATTACCTGAACATTATGTTCCACATCCTTTTTATGCACATATTAACCTTAGGTTACATCATTAACCGACATTAGGGTTTTATAACATGTATTAAGATTCATCTTCATATAACATGGATTTTGTTCATCATTATGATCTCATAATTAGAACTGAGGTTTCATATACCGATATGAGCTTACACTGTAAATTTCATCATTTATTAATCATTACTGTATTTTCTACATTTAATTTTGGGTTATTAGCCCTAATTAGACATATTAAGCAAATTACATTATTTCCTACATCAACATCATCATCCCTGACATCAGGTGCACTATAAGCATTATTATAGACTTATTGGCATTTTTCCACAATTTTAGAACATCATTTGACATTTATTATTCATCAATTAAGCATTTCACTACTATCAAGATATCACTAATATTTAAGCTTCAAAAGCATGATATTATGCTTCCATCTTGTTCTACGCATTTTTCTGAGAAAAATGGTACCTTGTTTGTATTTTTCTGATGTTCGAGCTAATTTCTGTGATTTAATGAAGAACTACACATAATTGTGGAAAATACCTTTTTGGGCCAATCGGCCACCGCCACGTGGCCCAGTGCGGGTGTTTCTCATCGCCTGAGCCGGTCCGGCCTTCTCGGCTTAGACCCGGTTCACGTCTCTTTCAACCGGTCGGGCTCTCTTTTCCTCCCTTCTCTTCTCACGCGCTCGTTGAGTCCCAGCAGGACTCTGTTTCGCGCGGGCGCCGCCGTGATGCTCAGCTCCGGCGAGTGATCTGTTGACTCCAGGTCTTCTTCGCGAGCTCCCCACAGTTCGCACAACTCCGAGATCCCCTCCCAAACCTCCACGGTTTCATGGCTTCACGTCCACAGCTCCAAACCCCGGTGCCCTAGAGCTCGCCGGCGCCTGCTCCTGGCAAGGCGGAGCAAAAGAGGCATATCGCCTCATCTCATGTTCGGGACAAGAAGCTGCATTGAGAAGCATCGCAAGGCTAGAAGGAATTCTCCTGAGAGGCCCAATCGCGATGGAAGACTCCCTGTAACCACTGCCGATCCCCAACATCATCGCCGGCTAACTGAGGTCGTCAGCTATGAAGGAGATTACAAAGTCCCTTGCAAAAGCCTGCTTCCTTCACCTATGGCCCCGTATTTGCTTCTCCTCTATCTAGATACCTATTCCGACCACCCTTTCCCTCCCATCTTCTCCCTCTTCTAGTCTGTATATCCTAATGGAGAATGGGGGAAGAAGTGGGTGTCCGGTCACGCTCGTTCCTCACTCCCACACTAAAAGTAGTGGCTCATATGATAGCTCACGATGCGATAAAGAGAACCACTCGGATGTCCACTTCCCCCATTCCACGATCACGAAGAGTAGTGGGAGGGAAGGTCACGAGAAGAACGGTTCTCCCACCTTGCTTTGACCGTAAGGTTAGGGATGAAGCAGGAGCCCTTGATTTCACATCTAAAGGTCAGTATCAACGCCCATCAAGGCAGATCCGTGGCTGACTCAAAACAAAGGTTCCAACCACTGGATTTCCGATCTAAGGCTACAAAACCTCCACACAGTCCACCCACCAATAAGGGGCGCGTGACATATCCTAACTTAGGCTTGGATTATTGAACTTAGCTCTATTAACCATCTATCAAGCACCTTATTTCTCAAATTCCAAACCTAAATAACTCCCTCTAGGAGCATCCAAATGCCACCAAATTTTAACCATAGCTTCCCTACCTATCGATCTACCTTCTATTCAATTTTGGTGACAAAACTCAACTATTATACCATCCAATTAATTTCCTCAAGAAGGCATATAAAGAGAGATCTTAATCATTATATAAATCTCATTCAACATTTCCACTTTACTAAAACACTTGGAACTCTCATTATAACTCAAGATATGGATTCTAATATGTTATTGGAGATTTATGGATTTCAAAAATCCACTCCATCACATCCTACACACCTTAAAAGATATTTTGTCCTCAGAATTAAGCTAGAAAATCAAGTCTATCACATCATATACATCTTAAAAGAACTTTCGTCCTCGAAAGTAAACCGTACTCATACTTCTAGGGAAAACCTTATCTTACCTTCATCCACATGTAGGCATCATCCTATGTACAACATAATCAAAAGCTCCAGAATTATAACCCAACTACTAGGATGTTTTCCAAACATCTAAGGTGATACAAGGGTGAACCACTCATCATATATCATGGTTTAAGAGCTTAGGTTACATCATGACGTATCTCATCTGTTAGGGTTGCATTTTTATCTTTAGACATGCATTAATATTCAACATCATATTACCATGTTCCCAAGGAGTTAACTAAGATTAACTCATACATCAAGGTGTCATCAACATTATGTTGAGATGACTTGTTGGAACATGTTCAACATTAACATATGCCTTTTTGGTGGGTGTTAACTAAAGTTAACCCACGTTATCCTTCTAGATCATATTAAGGTGCCATCATCATTATGTTGTGTTAATTGTCAAACTATATTTTTCATCTTTATTAAGCATTATGATTAACACCTCATGTAACATGTTTCATTCATATGATCTTATTTCATTGCTCATAACAAAGTTGCCACACTTACTAGTGATTACATCACAAGATTAGCCATAAATTTTCACATAATGAGCATTATTCATGTATATGGTTAACCATTTATGCATTGATATCTATTAAACCGTCTCTAGGTTTTCATCATATCATGTCTATATATCACATCTCGAGATTAGATCACATCCTTACATATATTATATCATGACTGTGCTAAACAAACTTATGTGAGTGGCTAATCAAACATATATCACAACTTTATCTAGTCCAATTGAGGTTCGCCTAACCCATATCATGAGGGTAGGGCCATGCTCAGTCTCTCTGAGCTCACTCAACTCTATGAGTATCTCGTATGCATATACTTTATCTTCCCTCCTTGATTTAGGGTTTCTGGGTCTACCTCATTGGTACTAGCAAATAGCTTCATTAGCTATAGCCACATAAGCACAAACCAAAACAAGACATAATGTTCTCATCACAGGTCTTCTACCCATGAGACATGCTTACCCCAAAACTCTCTTATATACACCACTAGATTCCTATGTGGGAAACCACCAACCCGAGCATGAGGCTTCACAAAAACTATCATAGCTACCTCCTCCAGGGTCTTGGGCTCTCTCCCTCACCCAGATGGCAGGCACTCATATTCATGTTCACATATGCACATGTATCCAGCCTCTCTCTGTCTCTAGGGTTTGGTCCTCCCAAGGACATCTAGGGTTCAACTAGACTATAGGAATCATACATAAAGCAACTCAACTCAATCACTCATGAGTACTCTAGTTTAGGACATATCATATCACATATCTCATAATTTTGATATCTTGGAGTTTAGGTTCTCTAACCTTCTCCCAATGGGTCTTACTCTCTCTGGAGTTAACCCCAAAACTGGTCCTAACACTAGAGGTCCTCCTTCGCAAAAGAGATTGAGACTCATGCTGATTCACAACTTGTCTTAACTTAACATATCTCATCTCATAAAAGAACTCGTACTTGTGTCATCAAAACTTATCTCAAATCCTCAAACAGAACTTAGGTCCTCACAGACAACATAAACCATCATAACCATCTTATATCTTCTATATAAGACTTATATCACATCATCAAACCTTATATCATCTATATAATACTTAGATCGTATCATCAAACTTATTCTATCTATTCCATCTATCACATATATTCCAACAAGGCTCTAGACATCTAATCTAGAACTACACTCTCTTCTAGACTGATGTCATCACTTTCACTTAGGTTACGTGACCACCTCCTACTCGTACATGTGTGGGGACACATTTTTGTAATACATATACATAATAAAATATTATATAGTTTTTCTCCGATAAAACAAGCGTCAGAGAAAACTATCGGGGTTCGATCTGTTTGGAATCAAAAACCAAATCCAGAAACGAGTGTCCCACACATAGTAGAGAGTACAGTGTCATGAAAACTAGTGAAAAGGGTGAGAACATGGTGTAGACTGGTGTAGCTACTCTAGACAACGTGCGCAATATGTCTAGGGTTTCTCTTCCTTTTATGCACGTCATTTCCAAACAGTGCAACGTCCCATACCACTGCACTACAAGGAAAGAACGACATCTAAGGACTTGCTACTCAACAAGCACTAGTCTAGACCTAGTTCTCAGACATCTAGGTGCTAACCTAGAGGCTAGGTCAGATCTAGTCTCTAAAAGATGACTAATCTAACCCTAAAGATTATTAGGTTCAAGGTTCTTTAGTTTTGAGTTGCATAATGAGCACATGTCAGGCTTTGCTATTGTTCATGCTCTGATACCACCTGTGACGTCCCCGGATTTTCTAAAACTTAATTTGATGTGTGATGTCTAAATTGAAACCTCACCTCAGTGAGAATCGCAATTTAAACATCCCACACTAGGCTAAGAAGAAGAAAATCAGAGGAAGTCATAAGGAAACAATCAGTAGCACATGTACATGAACGATAATAAAACCATACACACATGTTCACCATTCAACATATAATTACAACATGAATTGTTACAACATTTGATATTACATATTGAACAGCAAACTTAAACATATACATGTACTACATCTAAACTACAGGATCTTAAGACAACAGGTCCACCTGCACATAAGCTCGCTATACAACTCTCGACTATCCTGGATCTTCAAGAGCATAACCACAACCTAAACAAAAGATTACATGCGGTACACGTCAGCACAATATTTCATGAATATTGTACTGAGTACGCCTACGTGTCTTTTATTTACCTCTCATCATATCTTGGTAATAAGATAAAACTAATATACTTGGCAGTAACAGAAGAATATAAGAAAAACATATACTTGCACATGAATATTCATTAACAAAAGAGAACACATATTTTAAGCACATTTTCCATTATATACTCATGCATCCGCCTACCAATGGGATAGATGCTTTATGGCCTCATGATCCACTTACCAAAGAGATAGATCATTTCATATGGTGATCCGCTTACCAAAGAGATAGATCACCCTTAAGCACTACGCTTACCAAAGAGATATAGTGCTTTCATATAATGGAACAGATATATTATGTTTCAAGTGTTCATAGCCATAAGTATGGAAAATCAAGAAAGATATCATACATGAACAATCATTTCATCCAATATCATATGCCAAGTATTTTGTTATGCATATAGCACAAGCATATTGTATAATAAGCCAAGTAAGAGGTAATGGCGTACCTTCCAAAGAGATATATCATACTAAACACGTATCACTGATGTCAACTATAAGCTTGGTCAAACCTGATCAAAACAATACCATATGTACCATCATTAGGTTCACATCATCGACATCTCATCTTACCCTAGTCGTGTTCATTAGGGTTTAGCTTATCTCTTAAGTATATTCCCACTTTTACCTCTATTCTTATCTTAGGATTATCTTTACTGATGCCATATTCCAGATTATGGTTCATTACCTGAACATTATGTTCCACATCCTTTTTATGCACATATTAACCTTAGGTTACATCATTAACCGACATTAGGATTTTATAACATGTATTAAGATACATCTTCATGTAACATGGATTTTGTTCATCATTATGATCTCATAATTAGAACTGAGGTTTCATATACCGATATGAGCTTACACTGTAAATTTCATCATTTATTAATCATTAATGTATTTTCTACATTTAATTTTGGGTTATTAGCCCTAATTAGCCATATTAAGCAAATTACATTATTTCCTACATCAACATCATCATCCCTGACATCAGGTGCACTATAAGCATTATTATAGACTTATTGGCATTTTTCCACAATTTTAGAACATCATTTGACATTTATTATTCATCAATTAAGCATTTCACTACTATCAAGATATCACTAATATTTAAGCTTCAAAAGCATGATATTATGCTTCCATCTTGTTCTACGCATTTTTCTGAGAAAAACGGTACCTTGTTTGTATTTTTCTGATGTTCGAGCTAATTTCTGTGATTTAATGAAGAACTACACATAATTGTGGAAAATACCTTTTTGGGCCAATCGGCCACCGCCACGTGGCCCAGTGCGGGTGTTTCTCATCGCCTGAGACGGTTCGGACTTCTCGGCTTAGACCCGGTTCACGTCTCTTTCAACCGGTCGGGCTCTCTTTTCCTCCCTTCTCTTCTCACGCGCTCGTTGAGTCCCAGCAGGACTCTGTTTCGCGCGGGCGCCGCCGTGATGCTCAGCTCCGGCGAGTGATCTGTTGACTCCAGGTCTTCTTCGCGAGCTCCCCACAGTTCGCACAGCTCCGAGATCCCCTCCCAAACCTCCACGGTTTCATGGCTTCACGTCCACAGCTCCAAACCCTGGTGCCCTAGAGCTCGCCGGCGCCTGCTCCCGGCAAGGCGGAGCAAAAGAGGCATATCACCTCATCTCATGTTCGGGACAAGAAGCTGCATTGAGAAGCATCGCAAGGCTAGAAGGAATTCTCCTGAGAGGCCCAATCGCGATGGAAGACTCCCTGTAACCACTGCCGATCCCCAACATCGTCGCCGGCTAACTGAGGTCGTCAGCTATGAAGGAGATTACAAAGTCCCTTGCAAAAGCCTGCTTCCTTCACCTATGGCCCCGTATTTGCTTCTCCTCTATCTAGATACCTATTCCGACCACCCTTTCCCTCCCATCTTCTCCCTCTTCTAGTCTGTATATCCTAATGGAGAATGGGGGAAGAAGTGGGTGTCCGGTCACGCTCGTTCCTCACTCCCACACTACAAGTAGTGGCTCATATGATAGCTCACGATGCGATAAAGAGAACCACTCGGACGTCCACTTCCCCCATTCCACGATCACAAAGAGTAGTGGGAGGGAAGGTCACGAGAAGAATGGTTCTCCCACCTTGCTTTGACCGTAAGGTTAGGGATGAAGCAGGAGCCCTTGATTTCACATCTAAAGGTCAGTATCAACGCCCATCAAGGCAGATCCGTGGCTGACTCAAAACAAAGGTTCCAACCACTGGATTTCTGATCTAAGGCTACAAAACCTCCACGCAGTCCACCCACCAATAAGGGGCGCGTGACATATCCTAACTTAGGCTTGGATTATTGAACTTAGCTCTATTAACCATCTATCAAGCACCTTATTTCTCAAATTCCAAACCTAAATAACTCCCTCTAGGAGCATCCAAATGCCACCAAATTTAACCATAGCTTCCCTACCTATCGATCTACCTTCTATTCAATTTTGGTGACAAAACTCAACTATTATACCATCCAATTAATTTCCTCAAGAAGGCATATAAAGAGAGATCTTAATCATTATATAAATCTCATTCAACATTTCCACTTTACTAAAACACTTGGAACTCTCATTATAACTCAAGATATGGATTCTAATATGTTATTGGAGATTTATGGATTTCAAAAATCCACTCCATCACATCCTACACACCTTAAAAGATATTTTGTCCTCAGAATTAAGCTAGAAAATCGAGTCTATCATAGCACCTGTCTACATCTCCGAGAGCCTACCCGGTAATTAGGAATGGGGCACCGCTGATGTGGCAAAAAGTTGCTGGAAAGTTAAAAAGAAATAAAAAGAACAGAGAGAAACCGATTTTTCTTTGCTCATAACTATCAATTCCAAATGAATTTATTTTCGAAATAAAATACATCAGATTCCTAATGAAAAATACTTTCTATCAAGACCGATGTTGACATACTTTGGAAAAAATAATATTAGAAGTATATTTAGAGAGGAGAGAAGTATACAAAAGTACAATACGTTTTTATATACTGTACTCAGATTGACCATTCAGGTACGGTACTTATTGTCTCTTTATTTCTTCATATTCCATATTATGTCATAAATCCATAAGTACCGTACATGACATTCAAATGTAACGTTTGACAATAATCATATACAAGGATACTCAAGATACCGTACGAGACACAACAACAATATATAATTTGATGATCTTATTGTTACTAGAAGTACAGTACTAACGGCCACATTTTGTAATACAAAGTATAATATTAGACGTACAATACTAGAGGTACTGTACGAGACAAAATAACAATACATGATTTGATGATCTTATTGGTACAAGAAGTACAGTACTAACAGCCACATTTTGTAATACAAAGTATAGTACTAGACGTACAGTACTAGAGGTACTTTATGAGACATATAGTGCATGATTTGATGATCTTGTTGGTACAAGAAGTACAGTACTAACAGCCACATTTTATAATACAAAGTATAGTACTAGACGTACAACACTAGATGTACAATACGAGACATACAGTAATGATTTGATGATCTTGTTGGTACAAGAAGTATAGTACTAACAGCCACATTTTGTAATACAAAGTATAGTACTAGACGTATAGTACTAGAGGTATTGTACGAGACATACCAACAATACATGATTTGATGATCTTGTTGTTACTAGAAGTACAGTACTAACAACCACATTTTGTAATACAAAGTATAATATTAGACGTACAGTACTAGAGGTACCATACGAGACACAAGAACAATACATGATTTGATGATCTTGTTAGTACAAGAAGTACTGTACTAACAACCACATTTTATAATACACAATATTGTATTAGACGTACAGTATTAGAGGTACCGTACGAGACATAACAACAATACATGATTTGATGATCTTGTTGGTACAGTACGAGACATATCATGTATAAAAGATTGTCAATAATCACTTACCATTCCTATATAAACTAATTCACATTTCATTAAAAACATACACATTTTACTAAACTGCAATACTTTCACCTATGTTTAAGAACAACTAATCCTTGTTCTTATTCATTCAAAAGTACAGTACTAAACTCATTTCTAATGTTAGTTCAATCGAATCCATATATGAACAAGTAAATATTGTATATGATTTGGGAGAAACACGAATGTGATGTACTATACTCACAAGTATTGTACGTCTATACCCAAAGCATGTGTATGGTATCCTAAAATACGGATACTATATTTCTCTCATATTATCATTATTTTAAAGTATGTCAACACTAGTCTTGTTGGAAAGTATTTTTACAAGGATTCTAATACAATTTATTTCATTAAAAAATATGCTCCAGAGTGAAAGTTATAGACAAAAATATTTTCTCTCTCTTCTACTTCTCTCATCCTTATTTTCTCATATTATTATTTTTTTCAAAATATGTCAACATTGGTCTTATTGAAAATTATTTTTTATTACGAATCTGGTGCTTTTTGTTTCATTGAAAAATTCATTGTGGCTTGAAAGTTATGATCAATACAAATTTTTACTTTGTTTCTACTTCCTTCAAAAGATCTTGCAACCAAATCAAATCGACTCCAAAGGCTCCAGCATCATCAATAGATCAAAGAAAGGTAACTCCCCTCCTTGCTCTTTCAGTAATGTTTCCTCTGCATCTTCATTATCTATAACTCCTTCTCATAAAAAAAAGCAAACAAAGATTTTGATACAATAGAAGATCTAGCTTCTTGGTCAAACATAAAAAGTTTCATATCTTTTGCAAACAATATAGGATTTCATCTTGAAGATGACGATGATGCACAAAATGTTCTTAACAATCTTGAATCTTTCATGGGATGGACGAAAAAAAGGTGTTAACCGGCTAGCACTTTTTTCTGTGTTTATCTGTTTTTGCCTTTTCTTTTTCCTCCGCCATGAAAATTTCATCTTGGAATATTTGTGGTGCTGCAAATCTTCAAAGAAGAAAAAAAATACGCTCCCACATCTATAAAAATAATATAGATATCATTACCGTCCAAGAAACTAAAACCTTTCTTACACCTTTTGCCCTCAAAACTATCGGTGGAAATAGAATCACAAATTGGATTCAACTACCTCCTAAGGGCTTCAAAGGTGGTATCATTGTTGGCTTTAATAACCAGGCTCTAATCTCACAAAACTCCTCCATCCTAAACTTCTCCATAACAATTGATTTTAAAAATCTCTCTGATGGTTATCTTTGGTCTTTCACTGGTATCTATGGGGAACCAGGGTATAATAAATCCCTTTTCCTTGAGGAACTAAACTACCTTATTACAAATTATCACTTGTCTCCCTGGGTTCTTGGTGGTGATTTTAATCTTATCACCCAGATCTCAGATAGGCACAATTCAAATCCCTCTTCCTTATCGATGTCAGCGGCTGATAAAAAAATTCTGTCAGATGCTAACAAACCACTCTCTAATTGACATTTTACCCTCAAATGCCCTATACACATGGTCAAGAAACCAGTCTTTTGCTAGACTTGATCATTTCATTTGTTCAAATCTTTGGGAAGACAAGCACCCTCTCTCATCTGTCTATATCTCCCATAGAACCATTTCTGACCACTTCCCTTTAATTCTTGAATCTGCTTCTAGCTCTTGGGGCTCTCGCCCCTTCAAATTTGAAAACAGTTGGCTCTCCATGGATAACTTCTCCAGATCCTGCCTTGAATCTTGGACGCTTGCTAACCCACAAACAACAAACATTGGACTTCATATCCTAAACAACACAAAACATATCAAAACTCACATAAAACAATGGAAACTTCAAAACCCTTCGACCTTATCTGAACTTCAAAAAAATCTTGAAGACCAGCTACTCTTTGTTGATAAAGACCCGTCTGCCGATCCTGCTCTTGTCCTTTCAATAAAAGCTGATCTTGACCACATAAACAACTGCATTGACATAAGATGGAGACAAAGAGCTAAGATCTCTAGGGCTAAAGAAGGAGACAAAAATACAAAAATTTTCCACAAAATTTGTAACCAAAACTTTAGAAATAATGCCATAACCCATCTAATGATAAATGGCAGACTCACATCGCATAAACAATCCATCATAACACATATAAAAAATCATTTCAAAAAAATCTTTAATAATAACCACAACCCTATTTGTCTCAACAACCTTCAATGGAACACCATTTGTCAAAAGAAAATAAAAAACCCTCAAGATCTCATCAATCCCTTCTCCCTTGAAGAATTACAATCTGCTATCTCTGACCTCGGAAAAAATAAATCCTCTGGACCTGATGGTCTAAATGTGGAATTCTATTTGGCAAACTGGAACCATTATAAACACGATTTCCTTGCCTTTTTATCTTCCTTCCACGCCAGCTCAAACCCACAAAACATCATCAAATACATTAATAAAACTTTCATCACCTTGATAAAAAAAAATAGTCAACTCGAAATCATCTCTCACTTCCGACCTATCAGCCTCATAAATACCTCATACAAAATCATCGCAAAAATGTTAGCTAACAGGATCAAACCTCTCATGGATGATATCATCCCTCTTAACCAATCTGCCTTCCTAAAAAATAGAAGCATACAAGATGCCTTTTTAATGGTTAATGAAACGATTCACCTTTTCCACAAAAATAAATCCCCTCTTCTAGCCATCAAGCTGGACTTTGAAAAAGCCTTTGACTTTGTAAACTGGCAATGCTTGTTAAAAACCCTTAAGGGCTTTGATTTTCCTGATAGATGGATTTCTTGGATCCATGCTTGTATATCAACAAATCACTTCTCCACTATCATCAATGGTGTTCCTTTTGGTTATTTCCATAATTCTAATGGACTTAGGCAAGGGGACCCTCTCTCACCTTACCTCTTCATCATCTTAACCACTATTCTCTCTCGCATGATTCAGATGGGAAAACATAATGGACTTATCTCCACTCCCGAAGCCTGCAAGGAAAACATCATTCAATTTGCTGATGACACCATCATATTCTCCTCCCCAGAAGATTCCTTAGTTCTAAACATCTTTAGGATCATAGGTATCTTCTCATATATCTCTGGGCTTAAAGTAAATATTCAAAAATCTTCCATTTTTGGGGTAAACATTAATCAACCTTCTTTGGAGCACCTCAAAAACTTCCTAAAATGCATGACTGAAGAATTCCCAATCAAATATCTGGGTCTCCCCATCACCCCTTTTAACATCACAAATGCTATTTGGAATCCCATAATTTCAAAAATAAACTCTAAACTCACAAACTGGGCAAACAACTTCCTCAGCCTCTCAGGTAGGCTCACCCTACTTAACAGTGTCATCACACCAATAACTACCCACTACTTGAGCTGCATTCCCTTACCCTCTAAAACAAAGTCCATTCTAGATAAAATACGGAGAAATTTCCTTTGGAACAACTTCCACAAACATGACAAACCAGGGAAACATTACCATCTAGTTAATTGGAAAACAATTTTTGCTCCTCTAGATCAAGGAGGTTGGGGCATTATCAATATTGAAACGCACTCGCTCTGCCTTATTGCCAAAATTATTGACAGCCTAATTCAAAACAAAAAGAAAATCTGGACAAATCTCATCAATCACAAATATTATCAAAACTCACCTCCATGGCACCAAATCCATCTGAAATCAGCCTCCCCGCTTTGGAAGTTCATCAATAAAAATATCCAAACGATTTCACAAATCTTAAACACTCCTCCTCATTCACACAAAATTATCTCCTTCTGGTTTGATCCATGGTATGAAAACAACTCTGTCTCAAATCTCAAACCTTCCTGGTCTATTCCAAATAATCTCCTCAACCTAAGGATTGATAAAGCTCTCTAGCTAATCACCAGTCATAGATCAAATTCCTTCAAAAGATGTATCCTATCCCAGGTAAGTCAAAATGAATTCAGACATCTATCATGTTCTATGGAAAACAACACCTCAAATACCATCACCTGGAAATGGGGGAAAGATTATTCGGTTAAACTTGCTTACAATTTTCTCTCTTACAGAGGTATCACCCCTTCAACATCAAAGATTTGGAAGCAAAAATGGCCACAAAAATACAAAACTTTCCTATGGCTTCTTTTACATAACAAACTTCTTTTAGGTAAAAACATCACAAAAAAAAGGCTTCATAGGCCCGTTTAGATGTGCTCTTTGTGAAAAAAATAGTGACTCGGTCAGCCACATCTTCTTTAAATGCTCTTTTTCTCAAACTATCTTTTCACACTTCATGAGAAACTGCCTTCTTGATCTCCAGGAAGCCACTTTCCCCATCCAAACAACACCATTAAGACTTTATAAGAAATACAAGAGCAGCGATCTTTTCACCACAATCTGCTGGAATCTTTGGATAGAAAGAAATAATAGAATTTTCAACAACAAGAAAAATTTGACAAAAAATATTATAACTCAAATAGATGTCGATCTTCACATCCTTACAAAACTACAGGTAAACTAGCAGATGAGAGGCAGGATGACTCGGAGGAAGGTGATTCAGAAGCTATTTTTCTTTGTGACCTAAAAGCTATGGTGGATGATGAGACAGGTGCCAGCTTAGTACAACAACAATTGTGACTTGTCTTTCGGGATCAAGGGAAGCTTCAGCTTCATCTGCATTCTCTCTAGATGAAAAATTTTTAAACTCCAAGGGGCTTGTTTAAGGGGTGCCTCCCCCTCGTTAGCAAAACACTACTCCCATCAGCTTTATTTCCCTTCCTTTTTTCATTCCGTTACTGTTTCAAACTTTTGTAGGTGCTTTCACATAAGTAGGTTTCGCTTGCTTATGTGTTTTTAATATATAACATTACCTTTTTCAAAAAAAGAAAAAACTTTGTTTCTACTTCCCTCCTATTTAAAAATAAATAAAGCTGATCCACATTGGACTTTGCAGCAGCCCCAACCGGGTGGGTGTCCGGGTGGGCAGCCGGTTACGGCTAGAATTACTCTTCAAAAGAAGCCAAGGTCGGAAGTGAACAAGCCAAGCAAAAGTGGCAGGCAAAAGAAGAAAAAAAAAGCTGAACAGATCGTAGAAACCCTGGGTTCGGAAATTGGGACTTCTGACAAGACATCAATGCCTAAAGCCAGAGTATATTGGAAGGCGAAAAGATGCACTGTCGATGAGTTCATTTGTTTTGTTAGGAACCCTGATCGTTCAAATAAGATACTTTTCAGCAAAACGGATGCATTAAATTTAGAAGCATTTCCGGTATATTTTTGATGTCAGAGATTTGAAAACAGATATGACAACCCTACCCATGTATACGGACACAATGTTTGCTACCCCCACTGTTAACGGAAATAAGAAAAGAATAAGGGAGGCGGGAGGGAGAGGAAGAAAATAGTTATTACTACTATCTTTTAACTAAGAAGGTGAAAAAGATAAATGATTGGAGATGATAAATGAAAATTTATTGAATGTACAGACGATAATATTTTTATTCATTTTATATTATTTTGATCAAGTATTTATACTCATGATAAATAATACTTATTTTTAATACTTTGTATTATTTACGTGTATTGTATTTTTTGTTTATTTAGAAGTATTTTTTGGTATTTATAAAAATTGTATTCTTGTATTCTTTATTTGTTTATGAGTGCAATTTTAATCTTTTTGAATACTTTGCTTATTTTATGTTTATTGTAATTATTAATTTATTTATGAATGTCTATTACATTTCTTGTAATTATTTTGATTATTTTCATTATTTCTATGCCTATTACATTTCTATTTATTTATTACTGTTGTTTTATTGCATGAGTATTGTTAAAACATAATTCCTTTTTTCATTATTTCTACAACTATTATGTTCTTCTCTCTCCTAATCGAAGAAATTTTATTTAATTATTACTTGTTTATTTGTAGACGTTTCTATTTTTGAGAAGTCTTTAAACCTTCTCGGTCTCTGCATTCCTTTTTCTAGGACAAGCATGACCTCAAACACAATAAGAAAAACTTATAGGTTGCTAACATCATGTCTTGATTTTCTTTTATGGAGAATGAATATATTTTCAAGTTGGCATCCTCGAGACAAAGAAATAAGAGTTTTCCAAACAAGTTTTACTGACTTTTGGTTGGAAACTCAATCCTCCATAAAAACTGGGGTAGATGTGTTGTAGGGTTTTATGGAATGTGGTGCAACAAAAATAACAACAAATTATCTTCTAGTATTATCCTAGTCGTTAGATTTGTCGTAGCTATAAAATGTCAGTGAATAAAATACACTGAAATAATAAAGATTATAACTTTACACACACTAGTTGTCTAACAACTAGATACACTTGCTATCGGTGACAAGAAAAATGAGTCAGAAAGGGACAAAAATAGAGGATATAATAAGCAAGCCTTTCATTTTCTAGGAGAAGGAAAGTATCAATGAGGAGGGAAGTACAGAGAGGAGAGGAGGGAAGAAAAATGAGGAGAAAATGGAAGTGAGGAGGAAAGTGATGATGAGGAAAAATTAGAGAAGTGTGGAGAGAAGTGATGGGGAAAAAGGAGGGAAATGAGAGCATTAAAGGAGGAGATGAGGGGAGTGAGTAAAAGTAAAGGAAGGAGAGGAGGGAAGTGAGGGTGGAAGTCATGAGAGGACATTAGAGAAGTGAGAAGAGAAGTGATGATAGGATGAGAGAAGTGATGTGGGAAGAGGAGGGAAGTAAGGAGAATAGAAGAGTGAAATGAGGAGGGAAGTAAAAGGAAGTGAGGAGCAAAGACAAAGGAGGAAAGGAGGATGTAGCAAATGAATTTATGGGAGGGGTGTAAGGATGGAAGTCACTACAACAAACTCTCCTTTATCTGGAATCTAATCATGACATTTTGAAACTCTAGTGCTAAACTTTTTCCATTCACCATGACCCGTGTGCAATGCCCCATGACTCCCATTTCCCTCCCCCAATACTCGCAACCCGTCCATTTCCAAATAATCAATCCAATCAAACCCTCTTCTTCCTTCCTACTCCATCTGATTTTGTTTCATTTCATGTGTGATTGCCCTCCCTTTATCTTCTTCTTTACGACCTCATCGTCAGAGACCGTGCATGCATCCACATCGACCTTGCCCTAAAACACCCCCCGCTCCAAGCTCCATCTGCCAGTGTCCGCTTGACGAAATCTTGTTATTTCTTCCCTGATGCGCTACTGGTCGCTTTCTCAGTGGCTAAGGATCTTGATATCCAACTATGTGGTGATGTTGATCCCCTGCTCTTGGCTGGCAGTTTTGATTGTGTAGTTGGCAGTGTTGCTACTCTCGAGAGAGAATCTCTCTGTCTGCTCATCATCCCTACAACATTGATAATACCTCCTTTTGATTCTTGCACAGTCAGTAGAACCTCTTGGTGGGTTGCATCTCAATCGCATTGAAGTTGGAGGAGTGCCACGTCCCATAGATGTCATTATTCCTATCTAGGTAATATAGTTTCAAAGCCAATTGTTTCTTTTTGTGCTATTACTATAGTCAAATATCAAAGAATGGAATTCATCGTAACTGAAAATCAACTTGTATCAATCAATCGAATTTGTTGAATAAATAGTCGTAATCATATAAATATAATTAAAAATATTCCAAGTATACAATGATTTCTTTGGTTTGGCGGCGCTCATTACCCCTTTGGTCGACCACATTTCTACTACTCCATGGAGATTTTGTGTCTACTCATATGCAAATTGAAAATAGAATGAATTCAACCAAAGAATCTGTCTTGGTAATATCTATGTTTTTTATGTGTGTCAATGTACCTCCTCCTTCCACTATTAGGTATAATCTATTTTTATTTTCAATAGAGAGTTTGGTTCTTATGGAGGGGATTGACTACAACTCTCAGTAAACATATAGATTATCATTGAGTCACGTTTTTGAGAGCCAATTAAATATGTGCCCTCTTCAATATAACATGCATGGGAATTGCATTTTGATTTTGAAGCATAGAAGTAATTCCTAATATTAACAATATTATGGCGATTACTAGAACTTTCTTTTACCCAAAGCAATCTTGAGGATTTTGTGTGGTATCCTTCTTTCAATGTGCAACTACTATTTAGTCTATTGTTATGGATTGTTAATACTTCAAATACAAGACACAAGTGATCAACTTCTGTATAGCTAGTATGATTTTCTCTATTTATATGTGTTGTGATTTTATCAATGTTGTGATGAATCATAAGTTACACCATTGGTCCGTTCCATGAATGTCATAGTCAAGTTTAGGAAACATATTATATGTTGGATTCATTAAAATTGTTTATGTAGCCTAATGAAATGTTGTTTCCAGAGACATTTGACAAGCTATATTCATAGTATATTACACATGTAGCTACATTTTAGGTAGTAATGGTCTTCGTGTAGTATATGTGCGAAAGAACATGTGTGTGATGTAGCTATTATTTATTAAGTAGTCCCATGTAGGCACACAAACAATTAAATTATAAATTTTACCATAGTTTTCTAGATGGCTAGGTGGTGCCTTTTTTCCAAGGGAAGCCAACCTAGGTGTTTTAGCTACCTTTTACTTTTTAAATATATATAGTAACACAGATTCACGCTCTCACTCACTCACACACACACACAAACACAAACACACACACACATACACACACACACAAATATATATATATATATATATATATATATATATATATATATATATATTCAAATAGATACATTACTATAATTATATCTAAGTTGTAACAATTATATTTGACCTAAATCACACCTCAGATCACCTAAACTAGAACTGAGTGGCCCTAATTTGACCTATCTTGATCTAAAGTGGACCTAATGTGACCTAAATCTAACCTAATTTTGCATATAATAAACTTCTTAGACCCGAACCTTCCCTACTTTACCCTATATATACCTAAATGAGACATAGTTTGGCCAAATAAAACCAAATTTCCCCAAAGAAGACCTATTTCCTCAAAGCAATCGTGTTTTCCCCAGAGCGGACCCAATTTGCTCAAATTTGGCTTAAACCATACCAAATTTGCATCACATAACTAACAGATCTTACTACCCCTAATTTATCCTATATTAGCCTATGAGACCCAGATTTGGCCAAATCTTACATGATTTCTCCAAATCAAATGTATTTCCCCAAAATTAGACTCATTTTCCCCAAATAAGACCTAACTTCCCCAAATTTGATGTGATTCAACCTAAATCAGACTGAATTTTACAAAAATGACCTAATCAAGCCTTACTTTGCCTAATTTACCGTATATTAATTTAAATGAGACCTAATTTGTCCAAATCAGATCTAATAACTAAAACTATACTTGTTTTCCCTTAAATTAGGCTTAATTTACCAAAACTTGACCTGGTTTTGCCTAAGTCGCACCTATTTTAACCATAATATGACACAAGGCAATCTAATTTGACCAAAACCATATACAATTCATGCTAATTTAGCCTTCAAATGGTTAATTTGGGACTAAAAGTGTCCATGTCTCTATGTCATCCACGTGGATTATAGGGAACTTGACGTTGCGCTCCTTGAGCCGATGTGGAAGGAGTTGCCTTTCTATTGGCAATGTGCTAGCATTTGCAGAACCTCTTCTCTCCCCTTCTTTCTTGGGTGGTAATGACAGCTAGTGGAAGGCCTATAAAAAATGCTTCATTTTTCTCACAAGAGTTGCCAAAATGGTGTCATACACTTGTTTGTGAAACTCTAGTTGTCATATCCATGTATATAGGAAAAGTAGGGAAGTATGGTTTCAAATAAACCTTAGGAAACAAAAAGACATGAAGGTTGCTTTTCAGAAGTCACCACTGAATAGTCTAGTTGGGTGACCAGACTCAGTCTTATTGATTAACTCAGTCTAATCAGTCGATCAGGCGGTCCAGTCGATCTATTGGAACCAACCTAGTTGGTCAACCAGACTAAGTCTAGTCTACCGATCGACCTGGTCTAGTTGTGCAATTGAACCCAATTTGGTTGAATGAACAGACTTAGTCTATTTGGCAAATCATCCTGATCCACTTAGCTCATGATTAGTTAATTAATTTCCTAAACCTTTTAGCAACCAATTAATCATATCCATATGATTATACTCCTCTTCCTTATGCATCCTTTTGCATGTGCCCCTATAGGGTCAAAATTATGTTGGTAGTGATATCTATAATAATATTATGATTTCATAGATAATGATTGGTAGTAAGACTTCATTGTCAACCAAGTAATTGGAGAAGTTGGAGAACAAGTTTGATCTAGTATCATCAATAATGTTGTAGTGACTATATATCCTTTGTCACAAATATCCAAATTGCAATTGAGGCATAAAATGTCATCCTCTTAACATTCAGTATGTGTTCATTAATTGGAGAAGACTATTTGAGATATTGTGAGAACAATATTGTATTTTGACTAACATGAACATGACTATGCACTTCATAGGCTTGCTTATCAAGTGATTGATATATCACTCCAACTAGAGTGACAAATTTCATCTACATCACTCACAGTAATTCACAAGTGTTATAGTGCATCCAGTTACCACCTTTCTAGTAACCCATATTTTAGGATCATGTTAGGCTACTGTCAAAGTACATAGAACAAAATGTGATTATTGCAATGACTTCAAGTCTAAGGATCACAATCATCATTGTCACTTTGAGATATGACTCTGAGACGTCATTATATGACTTCCATGTGTCAAACTCAAGGTAGGTATATCCACCTACATTTTTTCTCTAACAAGTACTTATGTATCCGATTTGATATCTAATATCATGACTAAAGATACCTCGTCATCAATTAGCATACATACTAGTCTTATGTATCATTGTTGTCTAAAAATATCCACAATAAGATCTGACCATGAACTTAACAAGAATGTATACGTTCAAATATACATATGATCTAATATATAGGTCCTCAACCCAAACCATATTTTGTCAAGTCAAAACATTCTCAGGGCTTTATTTGATTGGTTCATTATCTCAATAATGAAACAAACATAACAAGTGTAATTGCCTTTTATTAATAAGCAAATCAAATACAAAATATCCCTTTTATAATCATCATATGATGACTCTTGGGGCATGTAACCAATACGTTGGGGCGGAAGAAAAATATGCATTCGGCCTGACGGAAAACTTATCCTCCCACTACATCTAGTGAAGGATGTTGTTTCATATTATGTATAAACAAGAATTGCACATTTCCTACGGATCAATAACCAAAGGAGACTAGATAAACATCAATATGTATTCTAGGTGTGCATTTCTTATATATCCAAGGTGACTATTGCTAATTATAGTCTTGAGTTATCAATTATAGGAATTTGGTATTAACATTATAACCATTCATCTAAAAGTCTTTCATGCAAAGATCATTAAATAGTTGGGCATTGCCATGTAAGATCATATCTTTTGAAACAAAAACATTAATCTCTTATTTTATTGATATATCATCCTTGTCATATAAGATGCTTTAAAGCAAATGTTTCTATTATCTTCGCATAATGAAATAGCAGTTCTGCTAACTCTATTACATGCCCATTGGGCTAAGATAAATTTAAATCTAGACTAAGACTTCCACAACTCTTGCTCCGCCTTGTCCATTTTTTTCCTTCCATGAAGGCTTTACTTCTTCTCAGATCCTACACATCAGTATGTCAGATCTTTGTTTGGTATCACATACCAAATAAAGAAGTAATCCAATTTATCTTATAAAGTTTATATCTGAAGTGGAGGCCTTAGTGCCTTCTTTCTTCTTCTTTAATTCCTCTAACCAGAGTGGCAATTTCTCTTCCAATGTCTAAGATGGTGACAATGGTGACAATTGCCTCTTACTTTCTTTACACTACCCTTTGCCTTGAGATCTAACGACTTGGGCTTTGGGCTAGATTTAGAACTCCTCTTAGCTTTTCCTTTTCCTTTAGACTTCCCCTTTTTCATGATAATCATCATCATATACTTGGGCTTGTCTTTCTTTAATTGCGTCTCAGTTGTTCTCAACATGCACAACAACTCTGTCAATGGCTTGTTAAAGTCATTCATGTTGTAGTTCATGACAAACTAACTATATCACTGTAGCAGAGACTATAGAATCACGTCAATGGCCAACTCTTAACCCAAGGGGAATCCCAATCTAGCAAGCTTCTCCACATACCCAATTAGCTTGAGCACATGAGGACCTACTGGATCTCCTTCTGCCATACTGCACTTGAACAATGCCTTGGAGACATCATATCTCTCTTGTCTTGCCTGATCATGGTACATGTTCTTGAGATGTGTGATCATCTTAATCACACCCATGTTCTCATGCAGCCTCTACAACTCATAGTTCATGGAGCATAGAATCAGACATTTGACATCCATGGTGTCTTCAGTGTGCTTCTTGTAAGCATCCATGTTAGCCCTTGGAGCATTATGAGGTGGTTCCTCTAGTTCTGGCATTTCCAAGACATACAACTTTTGCTCCTGTGTGAGAACAATTCTCAATGACTTGAATCAATCTTTGAAGTTGTTCCCATTAAGTTTTTCCTTCTCTAGGACTGATCGTTGAGAAAAGTGATTGTTGTTCATTTCCATTTAATTGTACAAAAGAATTTTCAATTTTGTCAAAAACTCATTTTGATTTGATTTTATTTTATTAAAATTTGGGGCTATAATTATTAGGACTTTAATTCATTATCATTCTCATTATTTTGTTCAAATTGATAACCCTCAAGTATAAATTTGGAAAATTGCAATGAACAATTTTCTAATGAGCCAAGATCAATATTTCGTTAAAGCATGAGTCAGATTTTGCTGATCACCCACAACTTGATTATTTAGGTAGGCCATCATGCCAATTGCATCACATGCAACTCTTGGATATATGATATGTGCAACTATTTTCCATGATCATCTGCACGCCTCTTGGCTTAAACTCCCTAAGAATCACCAGTTAAGCTTGATACAATATCCAATACAATAATAATGCATCTCGCTATTGCAGATCCTACATTACTACCATCAAACTTCTACGAGGTAGACGGCGCACCACGCTTTAGAATAACCTACACTTGTTCAAATAAGTTTTTCATGTGAATTGCTATTGAACAACATCTTAGACTTAATATGTTTGATTAAGGGATTTTACTATATATATATATACATATATTGTATCCAATCACAATATATATAGTACGTATCATATACATGCTATATCCCACAACATAAACATGCAATATAAAACAACAAGCGATGGTTACGATCACAACTACTTGTAATTCCTTGGAGCCACAAGGTATTACTACCACCTAGGTTAATCATCACATCACATGCATGAACCTACTATTGGTGTAGACTTGTGCTTTCCAACCTGGGTAGATCAGTTCAACCCTTGCACTGGTCGTCTTATCTCTTGGTTGGTTTGTTGGTCCTCCTATCCAACCAATGTTTGAACTCCTTCCAAACATTCAAATTGTCGGGTGATAACCTCCCATTTTGTGATGTTATCTTACTAGTTTTCCTCAGTTTTCCATACTCTTTCTTAAAAAAATTAGACACAATCTCTAATTTTCCACTTTATTGTAAATATACCATCAGACTAACTTTTCCCCTTTCATTTCTGTAACGCCTCGCCTCCCGGTAACCCCCAATTAAGGGATACCTGAAGGTCGGAACCGTTATTCAATTTACAGAATCAAAGGTTCAGCAAATAATCAATGATAATTATGAAATTCTACTACTAGACTGAATACTGGCAGAAAAATTAAAACTTTATTTACCTTTTTGAAATTTTGGGAAACTATCTATCCCTTACTGGAATTCTCTATCTAATCCTCCTTGCACTTTATTTCTTACTTTCCAGATGTGTCACTTTACTGTTTGTGCTTTCAGGGTTATACCTAAAACGCCGACAAACAAAACATCGATCATCAATTGCTGGTATGTGGAAGCACTCAAAATTTCACAAATAAGTTTAACAATTTAAATATTGCAACCAAGATATTTAATAAGGCAATTTATATTTTCCATGTGACATTCCCCACCGCTTTTGCCCTAACCCTGGAATTACCCCCTTTAGGGTTTCTCTTTTGCCATTGACTTAAGGCCACCTTCTCAATCCCGAGCTTGGTGCCTGTGAGTCACCACATAGGGTGCCCATTAGTCATGCATCATAGACCACCATCTCAATCCCGAGCTTGGTGTTTGTGGGTCACCTCTTATGGTGCCCATTGGTCTACCCTCCTAGGCCTGACTCTCTTGGCATCATCCATCAGGGTGGCATGTAGGTGCAGGAATACACATTCATATTTAATTGTGATAATCATAGTCACATTATAATTGCAATATGAACATTCAAACTGTTTAGTTGCATTCAATGTGATTAATCATTCAGGAATCTTTCGGGAAACTAAAGCGGTTACTCATATTTAACCACATACCTGTTTAAGAAGACTTGAATGCAGAAGTAATCAATCAGGAAATCAAGCAAGCACACACACAAGCTCCTAAAAAAGGCATTTAATTTCTTTATTATTAATCATGTCGTTATGATTCAATAATTCTAAGGGTTTCCTAGGTTATAGGCCCTTTTTAGGATTTTAACCATAATTAGGGTTTTATTTCCTTTTTATTGCTTTTACCTTACTTTTATCAAATTATACATCAAACCCTAATTTTTCTTACTTTATCATCCATCAAGATTCCTAAGATCAGACTTAGTCCATTAAACCCTAATTTTGAATTACTTTATCATTTCTTTTCTAAATTAAGGTTTCCAAACATTTTAAATCCACATATGGAGTTACAAACCCCAAACTTGCAATTCTATCATCAAAACAGGTTAATAACCATCTAAAACAGAAAATAAGTTAACCATACTCGAATTAACTTAATTGCAAGACTAATTATATCTTTTATCAACAATTAGGGTTTTTATTCACAAATTAACCCTTTTTCTATTCTAGAAATATACTTTTACAAAAAGAGTTAGATTCAGGATCTCAAACCATTTTTATTAAATTCCTCATATTTTTCTGGTCATTTTTCATGTATTAAGTTTTTCCATCCGAGCTTCCTAGCTCCAGATATGATTTTTGCATGAAAAAAATCCTTTTATAACTTATTTGCTATTTCCAAAAGAAACTAGGAAAAACCCGGATCGTTTGATCCGTGGTCCGCTGGACCTGATAGGATCCAACGTCCAGGATCAAGCGCGCCTTCCTTTAGCAAATAGAAGAGCCAAAAGTCAGATCTAACATTGGCGTGACTGAAGACGATGAAGGGTAAAGTGGTAATTTTGTGGGGCCCTCTTCAACCTTGCGTCGCTTCTCTGTTGACTTTTTTGCGGTAATTTTGTGGGTGCCGATGGTCAACCTCAGGGTTGACTTCATGACCTTAGCTACCTGCGACCGCGCCAACAGATCGGGGAGCTTCGTCTTCCATCGACGAACTCGATCAGGGGCTCAATTGCTTGCCAAGGGTGCGCCGAAGCTGCTCCTACTCGCCGGACTCTGGCGAGGTCTCCGCGATGGTGGGGGTGCAGATCTGAACGAACCGTCCAATTGGGGGCACAGAAACAATGCTCGTGCTCTTCCGCAGAGGTTGGGCTAGATGAAAGAGGTGTTGGAGCCTTGGATCGTCCTCCCCTATTATAGGGTCGAGGCAAGGTCCCTGCTGGTTTGGGCATTTCCCAAAACTAGGGCCAAAGCCACTCAAATCGGGGATGTTTCCCCACGGTTTCGTCTCCTAAACCCAAAGGAAACCCCAGCCAGCGTGCCCACCCAAAGGATCGTGAGAAAATCTAGAGGGAAAGTCCCCCTAGTGTTTCACATAAACATAGTCCCAGTGGGACTCGGGCGAAGGGGCGTCCAACGTTGGATCAGAATCCAACGGACCAGATTACTCACGTTCAAAGCAAAGGAAAAACCTTTTTCTTTTAATTCAGAATAAATTCCCAAATTGAGTATATCTTGTAAAATTAATATCTCCCAAATCATAACTTTGATTTATCTCAAATTTTTTAGGAATGTTCTTTTTAATATTTCCTAGCTCTGTACGAAAATTGGGAAGCAAAAAGCAATGTATGAAAAGGATTTCTTCTCTCCCAAGTTTCCTTATTAATTACTCCCAATTAAAATATATCCTTATTCCTTTTGCCTTTATCTCATTATTTTGGGTCCCTTGGACCTCAAGGAAACCCAAGACACGGATTCCCATATTGAGGAATATTAGTTTTCCTTTATCTTCTTTTAATTATCAATTTCTCATATTTCTCCTTTTATAAATCAATTCCTTTTCCTTATTAATTCTTTTTCTTTTCAATTGGGCTCAATGGCCTACAAGGCCCACAATCAATCAATCAAAGCTATTTCACACGAAATTTATCACAATTTAAAGAAAAAGATCTCATTTAGTCATTAAAAGAGAAATGCATTTTACATTATATTTTCCAGAATTTGAGGTTATAACATCCTCCCCTCCTTATAGGAATTTTGCCCTCAAAATTCAAACAATCAAACAAACAATTAAGGGTATGTTTTCTCCATGTCTGCCTTTAGCTCCCATGTGGCCTCATCCTCTCCATGGTGCTTCCAAAGAACCTTTATCATCTCTATATTCTTGCATCTGAGTTCTTTCACCTTGGTATCTAGAATTCGCAAAGGTGACTTAGGATAGGTCAGCTTCCCTAGAAGCTCAATAGGTTCAATGCTCAGCACATGGCTCAGATCTTGCACATATCGCTTCAGGTTAGACACGTGAAACACATCATGCATCATGTTATACTGAGGGGGTAATGCCAAACGGTATGCAGCTTCACCAATCCGTTTGAATACCTCAAACGGACCCACGTATTGGGGACTCAACTTTCCTCTATTCTTGGCTATAGCTCGGAGCGGTCGGATTTTCAAAAACACATGATCTCCCACAGTGAAATGCACATCAGTCCGCTTTGCATCAGCATACGACTTCTGTCGATCCTGGGCTCTCTTTAGCCTTTGCTTGATCAAAGCCACTCTATCAGCATACACTTGGAGCTCATCTGACCTCAACAAGGTCCTCTCACCCACATCATCCCAGTGAAGTGGTGACCGACATGGTCTCCCATACAAAGCTTCATACAGAGGCATCCCGATACTGGCTTGGTAGCTGTTGTTGTAGGCGAACTCTGCTAACGATAAGTACTGCTCCCATGAGCCACCCCAATCGAGCACACAAGCTCTCAACAGATCTTCTAATGTCTGGATCGTCCTTTCTGACTGTCCATCTGTTTGGGGGTGATAAGCGGTACTAAACTTTAACCTTGTACCAAGTTCCTCTTGAACCTACTTCCACAACTTGGAAGTAAACTTGGGATCTCTATCGGAAAAGATTGATCCTGGTACACCATGCAAACACACTATCTCTCTGATGTACAACTCAACTAGGCCTGACACCTTAGCTGTGGTCTTCAAGGCATGGAAGTGTGCTGACTTGGTAAAATGATCTACCACGACCCATATCGCATCATGACCTCTCTTGGTCCGGGGTAGACCCACCCCAAAATCCATGGTGATATGTTCCCATTTCCACTCTAGAATCTCTATTGACTATAAAAGTCTATCGGGTCGCTGGTGTTCACCCTTCACCATCTGGCACGTAAGACAACTGGCCACCCATGACGCAATGTCTTTCTCCATTCCTGGCCACCAGAAAAATCGATGTAGGTCCTTATACATCTTAGTAGCTCTGGGGTGCACTGTGTATTTGGATCCATGGGCCTCTTGCAGGATACGCTCCTTTATTGGTGAATCCGCAGGCACCCAAATGTGATTCTCAAACTGGATTCCCCCGTCTACTCCCACGGACAAATGAGTCTGTGGCTTCGTCATCAAACCTAGTTGAACCATCTTTCTCTCTTAAGTAGTTCAACCGATTCTGTCCAGTGACAATGCTCTTCCTTTCTTTCTCATGTCATTTAGGAAAGGCGATCTACCATAACCCATAATACATCTTAATATTACTTGTTTGAGGGGAGACTTACCACAACACCCATAGTGGTGAACTCTCATTCCCTCTCGGGGACTCTTTATCGTCTATGTCAAAGCACTGGGTTACTGGTGTTCGTCCTTCACCCCCGACTTGCATGGCCACATGCTACATGCAACTTCATATTAAGCATTCAAAATGCTACTATCACTTACTATCCTTGTAGTATCACGGTGTATGGTGATCTTAAAACCATGATTTCTTGTACGTCATGATTCCTCAAGATTGATTCCTCAAAAACCCGAAACCTCTTTAGTCGGGTCTCATCACCTCCTTTTCCAAAGAAGTGTATCTGAGGTTCTACAACCATCCTTTTATCGCATCAAGGCCTAGGCCGGCTAACCAAACAACCACTAATCTTGTTCAACATATCTCATTATATCTGAGGGTTAGCCAGACTCATCTCTTTTCCTCAACTTAAGGTTAGCCTAACAATCTCAACTTCTTATAGCTTCCAGCTAAACTAGGCAGCTATATTTCAACCAGAGCATTCATTACCACTTCTTATCCTTAGGTGTTAGGTATGCCGAAGACATGCACCTCCATGTATTACACTTATCATCTCATCTCAGACTCTAATTTGGTCTTCATCAAGAAGCTCTGAGCTCATCCTCATGGTGATCACACTCAACCTTGGTTAACTTGCAAATTCCACATAGCTTCTGATAAAGCATCCTCATAAGATGACTACACTACTTCTCTTAGTGTTTGGAAACCATCCATGTATTATTCCTTCCACAAAGGTATGTTATCATCTCTATCCTCATACCTTGTAGCAACGTTCCAACTTACATCATCTTTATCCTTGGTGTAAGGCATGCGTACTGTCCTATCTCTCACTCCCATAACAAGAAGAAATAAGCATTTGGCGGCCTTCCAAATACAGATTTCTTCCCATTCCAAGAGTAGAGATGGTACATCCCACCTTGACAGTACACCTTCAAATCTAAGTTGAAACGTGCAACTCATGTCTTTACATCACAAACACCATGATATCAAAATTACTTCCATGGACAACTGGTCTTAAACTTACTTGGGTTTACACACAATCCTTGGTCATCTCCTCTAGGTCTATAGGGTGCCAGCACTTCTGGGGTCATCCCTCTTCCCCTATGCATCCAGAGAGTGCCCTACTTATCTGCTGCCCTTTGGGTCCCATGAGATCATGAAGGTGATCAATCTCCTAACCCATGGTCCTCGGACAATGATAGCTGTTACCTCCCGAACCTACGGTCATGTGCAACTAGGGAATTAGGCAACTCCTTCTTCCATCGGTCTTATCCCTACCTGACCCTAGGATAGACTTAGGATTATATCATAGTACATGTTCAACTTAGAACCTTACCCAATCCCTCATCATCTCTCTCTACATTCTTGACTGTCTTTCATCCCTTCATAGGGGTCATGGCAACCTGCCTACCTTGGTCAGGCCCCATATCAGTTACCTCCATGGTAACACATCCACATGCACTTAGAGATGATTATCTATGGGTCTATAGGTTCATTCTCGTACCACGTACTTTTCACTTATCTTCTCAAGATCCTATGAAACCTCTTTAGGTCACCTTTAAACCAATAGAACTGGTATATACCCTACCACAGGGTCCCTCTCCCAGGATGGGAGGAAACTACAACTTGTGACAATAAGGTCACAAACATCCTTAGGGTTTACATCCCTATGAGCATGCTTTGCCCTAGAAAGCTACTAAGGCATAGAAAAACACTTATCAAACCATGCTAGGTCACACCTGTCCTCATCCTCAACATTAGACCAACTTAGTTGTGAGGGGTTCGTCAAACATACCCTTACCTTAAGGGGTTTCCTTTACCTCCACACATTCTCGAGACTATAAAGACTAAAAACTCATCATGATCGTTGGATACACGGCTTCCCCCTTTAGGCCTAAAAAACCCTAGGTTCGCCTCCGGGTGTCCAACTGCATGCTCATTCTCTTAACCACGAATCAAGCATTGTCCAAGATAGGTCATGTACTCCCACGATCTTTCTACTCGATTAACACTTTGGAGTTGATACCTCTTCCAGGACAACTAACTAGGTATAAAACCTCCCAACTGGTGACTTAACCTCCTCAGGGTCTAAAGCACTCTTTATCTCATCCTGTAGGTAATCACTTATACCATAGGTATAGAAGCATCACCCTCTCTCCAGGGCTTGGTTACTCTCAAGCTAACCAAGACATCATCAGCCTTCAGGGGTCAAGCATAAGGCAACCACTATCATTCACCTAGGTCGCATCATCCTCAACTTCCCACTATTACTCATGTTTTGGGATTCTTTTGCTCGACTCCTACTCTCTCTCTCCAGAGTAACTCCACCTCCATCCCTACAACTAGAGGTCATCTCTCCATGAAATTGGATCAAGCTCACGAGCATATCCCTACCTGGGTGAAGCCTTTGCTCAACTCCTATTTGGCTCAAGATCATCATTAGCTCTTTATGTTTATCTCATAAGCCATCCATTATGCCCTTCTGGCCAGGGTTTCATCCTACTGTCAGCACTACTGATGTACTCTGGGTGCAAGCTATATCCTACTTGCAACAGCCCATAGGGTAACTATAGGTTCTTCTCTAACCTTATCGATGAAGGTGCTATCTTCACTCTAACATGCATGACCCTTTCCAGGGTTGGGTTGCCATGGTACTTGATCATTTAACCTCTTATGGCATCCCAAAGACATGTCCAACCAAATTCTCGGTCAACCATGATATCTAACTCATCATGTCATCTTTCTCTCTGACCTTTACTTAGGGTTAGGGTTAACATCATCCTCGAAGGATGTGCTAGGTTTCTACTTTTAATGGAGGTCTCTACCTCCAAGACTAACTCTCTCTACTCATCCTCCTGACAAGGAGGTCCATCCTCAGGTCTCTCCTGAGGGCAATGACATCTCGTGTCATAAGGCCTAAGCATGTATCTATTCCTTTACGCTTACTCTATTAAGCTTAAGTCCATGACATCTTATTTACATGCTTTTTATTAATTTTTGGTGGAGGATTCCTTAATCCTTAATTTTCTTACCCATGTCACATGAGGGTGAGGAAGAGAGAGAAAACCCTAATCCTTAAAATCCTTAAAAGAATTTGAGTTGAGAAGGGACGAACAAGATGAGAGATTCCTAAAGGTATCTTATTTCGAGTCTTATCCTAAGACATCGGCCAGGCAGTCACACGATCTGAAAGTCCTCGTATTCTGACTAGCGGTGTAGAGGAAAATTTTGCCAGCCCCCAGATGTGATCCTTTTCTAGTCACCTCAGTCTTTCGGAAAATCCTCTAATAACTCCCTCAGTTCTATGAAATTTGTAAAATTTAATAATTATTAATGATTAGATGGAGAACCTAGGCTCTGATACCAACTGTAATGCCCCGCCTCCCGATAACCCCCAATTAAGGGAGACATGAAGGTCGGAACCGTTATTCAATTTACAGGATCAAAGGTTCAGCAAATAATCAATGATAATTATGAAATTCTACTACTAGACTGAATATTGGCAGAAAAATTAAAACTTTATTTACCTTTTTGAAATTTTAGGAAACTATCTATCCCTGACTGGAATTCTCTATCTATTCCTCCTTGCACTTTATTTCTTACTTTCCAGATGTGTCACTTTACTATTTGTGCTTTCAGGGTTATACCTAAAATGCCGACAAACAAAACATCGATCAGCAATTGCTGGTATGTGGAAGCACTCAAAATTTCACAAATAAGTTTAACAATTTAAATATTGCAACCAAGATATTCAATAAGGCAATTTATATTTTCCATGTGACATTCCCCACCGCTTTTGCCCTAACCCTGGAATTACCCCCTTTAGGGTTTCTCTTTTGCCATTGACTTAAGGCCACCTTCTCAATCCCGAGCTTGGTGCCTATGAGTCACCACATAGGGTGCCCATTAGTCATGCATCATAGACCACCATCTCAATCCCGAGCTTGGTGTATGTGGGTCACCTCTTATGGTGCCCATTGGTCTACCCTCCTGGGCCTGACTCTCTTGGCATCATCCATCAGGGTGGCATGTAGGTGCGGGAATACACATTCATATTTAATTGTGCTAATCATAGTCACATTATAATTGCAATATGAACATTCAAACTGTTTAGTTGCATTCAATGCGATTAATCATTCAGGAATCTTTCGAGAAATTAAAGCGGTTACTCATATTTAACCACATACCTGTTTAAGAAGACTTGAATGCAGAAGTAACTTAATCAATCAGGAAATCAAGCAAGCACACACACAATCTCCTAAAAAAGGCATTTAATTTCTTTATTATTAATCATGTCGTTATGATTCAATAATTCTAAGGGTTTCCTAGGTTATAGGCCTTTTTTAGGATTTTAACCATAATTAGGGTTTTATTTCCTTTTTATTGCTTTTACCTTACTTTTATCAAATTATACATCAAACCCTAATTTTTCTTGCTTTATCATCCATCAAGATTCCTAAGATCAGACTTAGTCCATTAAACCCTAATTTCGAATTACTTTATCATTTCTTTTCTAAATTAGGGTTTCCAAACATTTTAAATCCACATATGGAGTTACAAACCCTAAACTTGCAATTCTATCATCAAAACAGGTTAATAACCATCTAAAATAGAAAATAAGTTAACCATACTCAAATTAACTTAAGTGCAAGACTAATTATATCTTTCATCAACAATTAGTGTTTTTATTCACAAATTAACCCTTTTTCTATTCTAGAAATATACTTTTACAAAAATAGTTAGATTCAGGGTCTCAAACCATTTTTATTAAATTCCGCATATTTTTCTGGTCATTTTTCATGTATTAAGTTTTTCCATCCGAGCTTCCTAGCTCCAGATATGATTTTTGCATGAAAAAAATCCTTTTATAACTTATTTGCTATTTCCAAAAGAAACTAGGAAAAACCCGGATCGTTTGATCCGTGGTCCGCTGGACCTGATAGGATCCAACGTCCAGGATCAAGCATGCCTTCCTTTAGCAAACAGAAGAGCCAAAAGTTAGATCTAACCTTGGCGTGACTGAAGACGATGAAGGGCAAAGTGGTAATTTTGCGGGGGCCTTCTTCAACCTTGCGTCGCTTCTCTGTTGACTTTTTTGCGGTAATTTTGTGGGTGCCGATGGTCAACCTCAGGGTTGACTTCGTGACCTTAGCTACCTGTGACCGCGCCAACAGATCGGGGAGCTTCGTCTTCCGTCGACGAACTCGATCAGGGGCTCAATTGCTTTCCAAGGGTGCGCCGAAGCTGCTCCTACTCGCCGAACTCTGGCGAGGGTCTCCGCGATGGTGGGGGTGCAGATCTGAACGAACCGTCCAATTGGGGGCACGGAAACAATGCTCGTGCTCTTCCGCATAAGTTGGGCTAGATGAAAGAGGTGTTGGTGCCTTGGATCGTCCTCCCCTATTATAGGGTCGAGGCAAGGTCCCTACTGGTTTGGGCGTTTCCCAAAACTAGGGCCAAAGCCACTCAAATCGGGGATGTTTCCCCACAGTTTCGTCTCCTAAACCCAAAGGAAACCCCAGCCAGCGTGCACACCCAAAGGATCGCGAGAAAATCCAGAGGGAAAGTCCCCCTGGTGTTTCGCAGAAACATAGTCCCAGTGGGACTCAGGCGAAGGGCGTCCAATGTTGGATCAGAATCCAACGGACCAGATTACTCGCATTCAAAGCAAAGGAAAAACCTTTTTCTTTTAATTCAGAATAAATTCCCAAACTGAGTATATCTTGTAAAATTAATATCTCCCAAATCATAACTCTGATTTATCTCAATTTTAAAGGAATGTTCTTTTTAATATTTCCTAGCTCTATACGAAAATTGGGAAGCAAAAAGCAATGTATGAAAAGGATTTCTTCTCTCCCAAGTTTCCTTATTAATTACTCCCAATTAAAATATATCCTTATTCCTTTTGCCTTTATCTCATTATTTTGGGTCCCTTGGACCTCAAGGAAACCCAAGGCATGGATTCCCATATTGGGGAATATTAGTTTACCTTTATCTTCTTTTAATTATCATTTTCTCATATTTCTCCTTTTATAAATCAATTCCTTTCCCTTATTAATTCTTTTTCTTTTCAATTGGGCTCAATGGTCTACAAGGCCCACAATCAATCAATCAAAGCTATTTCACAAGAAATTTATCACAATTTAAAGAAAAAGATCTCATTTAGTCATTAAAAGAGAAATACATTTTACATTATATTTTCCAGAATTTGAGGTTATAACAATTTCTTACAGAAAAGCACAAAAAAAATACAAAAGTTCCAAATGGTTCCAAGACCGAATGCACACCAAACGGTCCCAAGACCGAATGGACACCAAACGGTCCCAAGACCGAATGAACGTCAAACGGTCCCGAGACCAAATGGACACCAAAATGTCCCTAGACCGAATGAAGGCCAAACGGTCCCAAGACCGTGTAAGGTCAAAACGGTCCCAAGACTGAATAAAGGCAAACGGTTCCAAACCATGAGGACTCAAATGGTTTCCAAACCGAGAGAGTCCAAACAGTCTCCAAACCGAGAGAGAGTCCAAACGGTCTCCAAACTGACCGTTTGGGCCCGAATCTCCCAAACCGTTTGAGTCCCACTCAAAGCCTATAAATAAGACCTGAAGTGTCCTCACAAGGGGAGATCATTCAGATGTCCAAAGGCTGCCTCTATTGTTTCAGAGCCATTCCATTACCCACTGCCCCAAGGCTACTGGTTTGAGATCCATACTCCATCTCCAAGATACCTTCTCTCTCGTTGAAAAGAAGGTGGGAAGAGGAGGATTCATCATCAAGCAAGTGTGAAGATCATTGCTCTCTCTCTCCAAGGGGTCGACCTTCCTCCCTCCTTCGTGGAGATGATGCTCTTTCTCTCTCTTCTCGCCTCCTTCTTTGTTCTTGCCATGAGCGAGTAATCTTATACACTAGGGTGCGGGGAGTAGCCCCGCTACCCATGATTTCATCTCATGCAATGCAATTCATAAGTTTGCAATAGAGATATACTTTCTTTTCAATTCAACATCAATCGTTTAATGAATGCTTGTTGCTTGATCACCAACTTGTGTTACCTATTATCTTTTAGTATGAATTGTCTACGTTTGTACTATTAGATTCGAATCTCGATTGAATGTTGGTTCTTGATGCGTGTAGCCACCATGCATCTATTTCGGTATCTAGGAGTGTTTTTTCAAGAAGTGGAGTAAACTCACTTCCGTCGTTGTACTTTCATACTATGAAATGGAATCAGTTGACGTATGAAAGTACAACCTTGATAAGTCGAGGAACACACTTTGCGAAGGGAATGATGCAAAGTAAGTGACCATTTGTTTGGGGATGACTGGAATTACAACAGTCCCACACTTCTCGTAGCTAGTTCTCCGAAAGGAAACTAAATCTACAAAGATACTAACTGTTTAGACTCTTATTGCAGATTATGTTACTATGTTGCATCTTTTGATCCAGGTGTAGTGGTGGTGAAAGCCGATCACATCCTAGTGGTTTCTAAACATTGTTTACAACCCTAATTTTATTTTCTTGCTTTTACTTTACTTGCACTTAGTTTAAACAACCAAACCAACTCTTTGATCTAAATACCAACTGTTAAGGAGTTAAATGAAATTCTAACATTTTCTATCTTGTTGATCTTGACAAGACTGTTGTCCTGTGGATTCGACCCTTAACTATACTACAATAAGACTTCCACATATCCTAGCATACGTGGGTGGAGTTTTTAATATAGTATAAGCAAGGCTAAACCTGAAGACTTACTATCTTTAGGATTTTTAGTGGTGCACGCAATTCCACGCAAGTGGAAGCTCCATAAAAAATTGACACTGTTGCCGGGGACAACAGAACATTTTGATTTCATTTATCACCTTTCTAGTTTGTTAGGGTTTTACACTTTTTCTTTAAACATTACTCCATATTCTCTTGATTTCATCATATCTCCTTCATCATCTGAAAAGTGGGTTTCTTCCTCTACTCAGATAGAAGATGTGTATGCAACCATCACATAATCTCATATTCTCCCCTGATCCAGAGTACGACTCTGAGGTAGAGAGAAGCTTCCACCGCCGCATCAGACTTAATCGTCAAAGAGCCAAACAAATGGCCGAATATTAATGCCAAGCTACACTAGTGATGGAAAGGGTCAACGTTGCCATAGCAACCCAGCGAGCGCAACTCATTGTCGACACGCGCCCAAGTTCAGGCTGAAGTACGGGCTGAAGAGCAAGCCCGCATCCTTGCTGAAAATGAAGCTGCCAAAGTCGCTGCTCAACTATTGGTAAGAAGCAAGAAACTACGGGACTATGTTGTTCCCAAGAACTACTAAGATAACCATCTAGTCCAACCACCTCTCATCGACACTCCTAACTTTGAGATTAGGACACAATGAATCCAAATAATGCAGGGCATCTCATTCTCTGGAAGTGCCGGAGATGACTGCATGGACCGTTTGAAGAGGTTCAAAGCTCTTTGCAAGCTGGTACCACAAGCTGGGATAACTATGGATGTAGTCATGCTCAGACTCTTCAACTTCACCTTGTCTGGAAGAGCTCTAAGCTGGTACAATTCCTTGGACGGGGAGCCAATCACCACCTGGGCTCCCTTAGAAGAAAAGTTTCTGGAGAAATTCTTCCCACCTTCACTAACCTACCAAATCAGAGGGCAAATCAACCAATTCCTTCAACTACCGGGAGAGCCACTGGCCGACTCACGGGAAATGTTCAAAGAACTCTTGAGGAAGTGCCCTCACCATGGAATCTGCAAAATCAACTCATAGAAACTTTTTATAGGGGAGTAAGTGATGAAATCAAAAAGTTCTTAGATTCCTCATCTGGAGGAAACTTTATGAGACAAAACTACGAAGACGCCTAGAGGATCATCACTCTCAGAGCCGAAAATTAATCCAATTTGGGGAGGGCAACCAAAGGAGGAGTTCTAAAGGTTTGTAAAGCTTTAGAATCTACAAAAACGAAGGCCATAGTCGAAGCTTTGAAGACCATAGACAACAAACAACAAGTCCTCGAAGCATCATTTGGGGAGTATGACTGAAAGAAGAACCCCCAACAAGTTAAAGCAACCACAAGAACTTGCGAGGTCTGTCATGCATCTGATCATCCCACATTGTCATGTGGTCTCCTATATAATGTAATGATGGATTTGCAACCACCCCAACCACAGTATGAGCCAATCATTGAACACCCTGAAGATCAGATGCCAGAACAAGTAAATTCCATTCATTCCATACTAGGACAAGCTTACTACTATCCAAATCAACCAAGAAATCATCCTAGTTTTCAATATAGAAATCCTGCGGGGACTGCTAACCCACAACATCAAACACAAGGTGGATCCTCCAACAGACCACCACCTGGATTTCAAAGCAACTACAATCAAAATCAAGGGAATCTTAGAAACAATTTCCAGAGATCCAACTACCCAAGAAACCCCTCTACATACTACCAATATACTCACCCTCCTCTACACCCGCAATTACAACAAACTCAGTTGCAACAGCCACAACAACCTTAGTTACCAGCACCTCAACAACAACCACCTCAAGGGAAACAACAACTCACTTAATTTCAACAGAAGAATGCCCCACCATAGCAGACCGATGAACTGTCCTTGATAAGGCAAATGTTGCAATCACAGCAAACCATGTTGGCTAACCAGCAAGCTCAGCAAAAAGTGGTGGAAACTCAGTTAGCACAGATAATAGCTCATCTAAAACCCCCAGTGGGCACTTTTGATGGCCAACCAGAAGCAAATCCAAGACACGATCAACATAGACCAGAACAATTAAATGTTGTTACAACAAGGTCTGGTCGTGCTCTTACGGAAGTCATCTCGGTTAATCAAGAAGACAGTGATGTAACTGAAATCATCCCAACAGAAGAATCAGGCCAAGAAGCTAAAGAAAGGAAAGAAAAGGAATAAGATCCCAAAGAACCAGAGGTTCCACAATATAAGCCAAGGATACCCTATCCTGGAAGGCTAAAGGAAACCATATTAGACTCTAGATTCCAAAAATTCAAAGAGGCAATGAAGAAACTTTATGTTGATATTCCCTTTCTCGACGCCTTATCTGAAATCCCAGCCTGGTCCAAATACATGAAGACCTTGTTGTCAAAGAAATATATGATAGAGGAGCATGAAACTGTCAAGCTAGCCTAAACCACTTCTGATATCATTTTGAATAAAATGCCAAAAAAATAGAAGGACCCTGGCTCCTTTGGCATACAATGCTCTATTGGAAACACTTCTTGTAAAAAGGGATTGGCCGACTTGGGAGCTAGCATATCAATTATGCCATTTTCCATGTGCAAAAGATTGGGGTTTACTGACTTGTTGCCTACAGCAATGACCATCCAGCTCACCAATTCCACCATTATTACACCCATGGGAATCATCGAAGATATTCCAGTAAGAGTGGGGAGGGACTCTTATGTCCCTTGTGATTTCATCATTATGGATATAAAAGAAGACCTAAGGTACCCGATAATATTCGGTAGACCCTTCCTCACCATAGCCAAAGCATTAATTGATGTTGACGCTGGCACAATTACCTTGAGGTTGGGTGGGTAAAGAAACTATTCAATCTAGGGTTTTCAACAGCCTGAAGAACGCTAGTATTCATGAAGAAGTTTTTCTTCTTGAAGCTATTGATAAAATGTCTCAACTCAAGCAAGCAAATCTAGAACCAGCAGATGCCCTCGAGGATGCTTTAATAAATCTGGAATTTGAATTTTCAACCAACGAGTTAGTTCAGCAATGCCTACAATACTTGGAGCAGGCTGAAAAAGGCCCTGAAGCTACTTTTGAAGAACTAAAATCTTTCACCATATTAGAGACAACAAAAGTACCCAAGGCCCCGAAAATGAAAACTCTACCAACCAGGCTCAAACATGTCTTCCTAGATGAAGAGAAATTATGTCCAGTTATCATTAGCTCCTCTCTGGTTGACAACCAGGAAGAAAGGCTTCTCACTGAATTAAGGAGAACAAGAAAGCAATTGGGTACAAGATGACTAACCTAACATGCATTAACCCAGCTTTGTGCATGCATAAACTACCTATGATATAAGAGTTCAAGCCCTTGAGGGAGCACCAGAGAAAATTGAACCCAAATCTAAAAGAGGTATTTCGCCTCGAAGTTCTTAAACTCTTAAAAGTGGGTATTATCTATCCAATTTCTGACTCTCAGTGGGTTAGTCCTGTCCAAGTGGTCCCTAAAAAGGGGGGAACCACTGTTGTCTTAAATAATAAGAATGAACTAGTACCTACAAGGACCGTTACTGGTTGGATAATGCACATAGATTACAGAAAACTGAACAAATTAACAAGGAAAGACCATTTTCCCTTACCCTTCCTTGACGAAGTCCTTGAGCGGCTAGCCCACCAAAAAAATTTCTGCTACCTCGACGGATATTCAGGTTTTTACCAAATCCCAATTCACCCCAAAGACCAAGAAAAAATGACATTTACTTGTCCTTTCGGAACATACGCTTTCAGAAGGATGCCCTTCGGGCTATGCAACGCACCCGCAACCTTCCAAAGGTGCATGGCTGCTATCTTCGCAGGACTAACCGAAACCATTATGGTGGTGTTCATGGACGATTTTTCAGTATACAGAGACTCTTTTGATGACTATCTACTCAACCTAAGTAAAGTCTTACATAGATGCGAGGAAACAAACCTTATCCTAAACTGGGAAAAATGTCACTTTATGGTGACCGAAGGTGTTGTCCTCGGACATCGAGTGAGCGAAAGAGGAATCGAAGTAGACAAGGAAAAAATCGATGTCATCTCAAAGTTGTCACCGCCCAAGGACATAAGGGGAGTGTGAGCCTTCTTGGTTCATGCTGGGTTCTACTGAAGATTCATCATAGACTTCTCAAAAATAACAAAACCTATGACATACCTATTGACCAAGGATGTTAATTTCAATTTTGACCAAGAATTCCTGCATAGCTTTACAACCTTGAAGAATGCTCTAATCTCTGCACCCATTCTAAGAGTTCCTGACTGGTCACAACCTTTCGAAATAATGTGTGACGCTAGTGACTATGCCATAGGGGTTGTGTTGGGGCAGAGAATAGATAAAAAGCCGTATGTAATATACTACGCATCCAAGACGTTAGATGAGGCACAAAAGAATTATACTACTACTGAAAAGGAATTCTTAGCCATCATCTACGCTTTCAAAAAATTTCATTCCTACCTAATTGGATCAAAAGTTCGTAGTATATACAAACCACTCCGCCATCAAATATCTTATTCAGAAATAGGATGCAAAACCCAGACTCATCCGCTGGGTATTAATTCTGCAAGAATTTGATCTTGAAATAAAAGACAAGAGTGGAGTGGAAAATGTCGTCGCTGACCACCTAAGTCACATCGAATATCAAGACGACGACAATATACCTATCTGAGACTCCCTCCCTGATGACCAACTTATGAAAATTACCACTGGATTTCCCTAGTACGCTGACATAGTAAACTATCTGGTTACATGAATCATCCACCCTTCTGCCTCTCACCATGATAAAAAGAAATTCCTCCATGATGTTAAGCAATACTTTTGGGACGAGCCCTATCTTTTTCGTCTATGTGTAGACAGACTTTTTCGTCGATGTCTACCAGAAGAGGAAATTACCCCTGTCTTAGAGCACTGTCATTCTGGCCCCACTGGAGGGCACATGAGTTCAAAGAAGACCGCTCTAAAAGTTCTACAATCAGGTTTCTTTTGGCCAACAATAGCAAGAGATTCCTATGATTTTGTAAAATCCTGTAATAAGTGTCATCTCTCCGGCGGTATAACTAAAAGGAATGAAATGCCTCTCACTTTGTGGCAGGAAATTGAACTTTTTGATGTATGGGGAATAGACTGCATGGGCCCCTTCCCCTCATCTTATGGATTCTCTTACATATTGGTCGTTGTGGATTATGTTTCGAAATGGGTAGAAGCTATACCCACCGTATCCTATGATTCCAAGCCAGTCATCAAGCTGTTCAAAGACATCATCTTCCCCAGATTCAGAGTCCCCCGCACTATCATATCAGACGGAGGAACCCATTTTTTGGAAAGAAGCTTCGAAGCCCTCCTGATAAAATATGGGATCAACCACAAGGTCGCCACACCATATCAACCAAAAACTAGCAGGCAAGTCGAAGTTTTGAATAGACAACTGAAAGCAATTTTAGAGAAAACATTCAATAGACATCGTACTGAATGGTCCACCAAGCTTCCCGATGCCATTTGGGCTTACCGCACAGCTTATAAAACACCGATTGGAACAACCCCATTCTGACTAGTATACGGGAAAACATGCCATCTTCCAGTTGAACTGGAAATAAGGCCTGGTGGGCCATCAAACAGATGAACTTTGATCTTAAAAGTGCCGGTGAATATAGACAACTTCAACTATGAGAACTTGAAGAACTTAGAATGACAGCTTACCAATGTGCCAGAATCTATAAAGAACAAACAAAGATGTGGCACGACGGCCACCTCAAACGAAAAGACATTGTTGTCGGTGATAAGGTCCTCCTTTTAAATTCCAGACTTAAGATGTTTCCTGGAAAACTCCGCACGAAATGGTCTGGACCCTTCACAATTAAACACATCTACCCCACCAGAGCAGTCATCATCTTTGATAATAATGGGGAAGAACGGACAGTTAATGGCCACAGATTGAAGAGATGTTACACACCAGCAGATAAAATACCAAGACAAACTATCGAGATCCACGATCCCTCAGCATCGACATAACTAAATTTTCTGTTGGGCCAGCGACGTAAAACCCAGGCGCTACTTGGGAGGCAACCCAAGATCTGAGTACCACCGTTTTATTTTGTCTAGTTTTACTAATTTTCTAATCTCTTCGTTTGATTTAGGCTTATCCTCTTTAAATCTGAAAATATAAAATTCACATAAATAAACAAAACAAACATAAAAATATAATATCCAAAAAAAAATCTAACGGTTTCGAAACCGCTTGGACCCAAACGGTCTCGAAACTGTTTGAAACCGAAACGGTCTCGAAACCGTTTGGACCCCAAACGGTCTTGAAACTGTTTAGGTCCCCAAACGGTCTCAAGACCGTTTGCCCTTGGGAATTTGTAACGCCCCCCCCAAATCCTATAAATACAACCCCAACCCCTCCCTTTTTCCTCTTCTAAAATCTCGAACTCCCTAAACCCTCGTGCAAGCACTTTTTCATCCCTTCCGTTTCTCGCTCCCGCACAACTTGTAATGCCTGCTCTCTCTGCCACCACCTCCGACGACACCGCCGTCTTCCCCGTGTATTTTCACAGAGTTTCTCACCGTTGATGTTTGGACTCATTCCAAATGGTTGGTTGGGTCCACCAGATGGTTGCCTAGTTCCATCGCTCTATCCTCCATGGTCTTCCAGACAGTTGGCTCATCTCATAAACTGGTTGTCTCAACTGGAAATGAACATCTTCAACATCATTTCAAAAAAAGAAACTCTCCTATTATTACTTTATTACATTGAATAAGAGAAACATCGAGTTACATTCAAGGGGAGCAAAGGTAGGAAAGCACTAACTTACATTGAGAAGAGGGAGATAGAAGCTCGGTATGCAGACAGAGATAGAAGGAACCAAACCATCAAACCATGCACAGATATAGGGTATTTGCCATAACCACTCTATACATTCACCATCAAAATAGCTTATAGGGTGACGCGTGTAAATTGCATATATATATGTATGTATATATATATATGTATATATATGTATATGTATATATATATGTATATGTATATATATATATTAGTTTGGGATTATGTGGTTTTTGATCGGGAACACATATGAGAGGAGTTTAAATATTTGCATCATATGCAATAAATAAATGAGTAAACAAACCAATCATATTGATTATCCTAAAACATAGTAAATTGACCTTATTCTGATACATTGTTTGCAAATATGGGCACAGAGTATAGCAGCAGAAATAAGAATATTATCTATTTGTGTTCCCATAATAAAAAGATCGCATCAACTACTATGAAATAAGAAAGATGGTTTTAGTGAGTTATACCTGGTCTTGGAGCAAGTCCAGTGAAAAAACTCACTTCTTTGCAACTATTGACGAGTCACTCTTGGACAGCGGTTGTGTATCTCCTGGTCTTCACCATGAATAATGAACAAGACAACTTCTACATCGAATCATGTGGTCTTACCAGGGACTGCAGGTTGCAGTTGTCCTCCTAGTAGCAGCCAAAGGACTCCTGCCTCTAGAGTAGTCTACACAGACTAAGTAGAACTCATTTCGTTCAATTAGAACAAGCATGAAGGATTTGTCCCTCTCGTTGGTGTACTAGTCACCAAACTGCTCTCCCATAATGACAACTCTCAGTTGTTCTCTCCCGTTGGCTATCCCTTATCGGGTAGGACTTGCCTGGTCTCTCTTGGTTACCATAACCAGAGAGGACAAAAGTTGTCAGAGAAACTAATTCTCAGTTGTCTGTGTTGTGTCTTGGGAAGCCCTCGGTACCCCTCCTTTTATACGCAGGGTTTAGGCTAGGGTTCCCATTTGAGATGATATTGTGTGGAAGTGGAAGCGACCTGAAGATCTTGAATTTTGGTACTTGTGAGACAACAAATGATCGTCTGGCACATCGAAACGGTCGTCTGGTGTGCGAGATAGTCGTCTCGCACTGCCAAACAACCCAATCGCACATGAATTTGCCAATTTCAATTTCAATTAATATCCCATATTAATTTACTTGCACTCTAAGTATGTACAATCAAAACTATTTGGGAAACATCATGAACCTTCATTTGGCCTAAGGCTGGCAATCAGGTTGATTTCGGATCAATTTCGCGTCATATGTTCAGATGTCTTGAAATTAAATGTTAAAATGAAATCGTCAAAAAATTAAATTTTGGTTCATTTTGGGTCGGGTCGGGTTTGTTCGGGTCTCATACAACCAAAGATGTTCACAAATGAACAAAAATAGGTTTGGAATAAATTGCACATTTTTGGCGTTGTCGGGTCAAAAATTGCCAACCCTAGTTTGGCCCAACCGAGCCGTCTCACCCAGGAGAGACACCTGTCTCACTCATTAAGATGGCCGTATGATGAGTCTAAGATGAGCAGGTCAGTTCAATTACATTGAACCAATAGGTTCAAGGGTAGAACTTAGCCAATTTGAACTCTAATTAGCTTGACAATCCAAACAGTCATCTCAGCACTTGAGACACCCGTATGGCTGCCCAAACGACTGTCTCACTTATTGAGATGGCTGTTTGGTAGCTTAGTCATCCAATCAGTTGATATGTTGCATGCATTAAATACCTAAATACTTTAGTAATCAATCCAATTGCCATTTAAGATCAACCTCCTATTGTAGATGAGTTCCTATGTGTGTGACCCTATAGGTCCCATATCACATTGGAACTGAATGTCCATAACTGACTTATGACATCATAAGCAGAGAGTGGTGCCTAGTAGCACATCAGTGCTATCCAAATGAATGGAAGTTGGAGAACAACTTCAACCTACAATCTGTGTAAGGTGTTTTAGTGATTGTATAATTCCTTTGTTACTGATATCCTAGATGAACTTGAGGCATGGTTGGTCATCCTCTCAATGTTCAATCCATGTTTCTTGAACCAAGAGCAGACTGTCTAGATAATGTGACGTTAATATCATATATTGATTCACACGTTCATGTGCATGTGTTTCTCAGTCTCTCTTATCAAGTGTCCAGGATATAGTACTCCAGTAGGAGGGACATATCCCATGTCTATCACTCAAAGTCTATCCCATGTGTCAAAGTCACCCAATCATCACTGTTATACCAACCCATGTTTCAGGACTGTATTTGATGATGCCAAAGTGTACCCAACGACATGTGATGAGTGTAGTGGTTTTAGGTCTAAGAATCACAATCACCACCTTCACTATGAGAGATGACTATGACCATCAAAACCATCTGTCACTCTCAAGGTGGGTCTGTCTGATACATTGTTCACTAACATGTATCTGTGTGCTTGGTTTGATATTGCTATATCATGACAAATGAGATTTTGTCATCAACCAACCCACACTCCAGTCTTGTGTGTTATTGGTGTCTATCTACCTTCCACATTAACGACCAACTAAGGACATTTTAATAATGTACATACTCTTAACGTGTGTGTGATCTTATTTCATCCAAGTACAATATTTGAAGACATACATCGTTGAGTATTTTCATTCTGTAGACATTCACTTTGTCTCCTCATTATCTCATAGCTGAGTTAAATAGATGAATTGGAATCTTGCCTTTATAAATATTAATCAAATCCTTTATAGTATATGTCATGCCAATCATCAAATGATTTTCTCTATGGGCATACTTTACCAACAACCTATTGCTCTTGCATCGATTAGTGTTAATTAGGATTCCTATATCTTAGTTAGTGTAATTTTCCTTCTTTCCTTAGTTTGTTAACCTTAATTTCTAGTTTACCTTAGGTTATATCTCCCTCCCTAGGTCATGAATAAATTGTGTAATGATTATCTTGATGATGAACATGCATGTACATTGGAGATGTTGAAATTAATGTTATAGAATATGGTACCTAGACTAGGGTATGATTAAGAATCAAGAATGAATTGAATTAAATGATGTTACATAAAACCTAGGATATGAACGATGAAACTAGGATCATAGGTATAGGTATGACAACATACATGTATTTTGTTGGCCTAGAAACCTGTCTGAGATCTACTCATTAGGAATAATCTTGGATAATCCCTGATTTGGGACTATTCTTGAATACTTGATCTCACTATAGGAAGACAGGGAAGCATATAGACTCAAACTAAACCCTAATGGGACAAAAAATACTTGGGCCCATATTACAAAGACACTTAATAATGTAAATAAGCAAACTCTCTAATAGTATCTACCAACAATACCACGATTTCAACGCTTGTTTTCCAATCCCATGGCTACAAGTAATTTAAGGTGGCATGGAAAATAATGATGGGATCCTACGACATGCATTTGATTCCCCATAGTGGAAGAAGTACCCTAAATCTGGTGAAGAAGTCAGGAATCTAAGACTTGGGCTTTGTACAGAAGGGATGAATCCATACAACACATTGAGTAGCCAACATAGCATTTGTCATGTTATGATTGTTATATACAATCTTCCTCCCTGGTTGTGTATGAAAAATAAGTATGTTACGTTGTCCTTATTGATATTGGGCCCTAAACAACTTGGAAATGATATCCACAGTTATCTCAAACCTTTGATTGATGACTTAAAAAACTCTTGGGTGAAGGTGTGATGACCTATGATGCTTCATTTAGAGAGACATTTTGTTTGCATGTTGTGTTGTTTTGCACTATTAATGACTTCCCCGCATATGGGAATTTGTCTGGATATAGTGTAAAAGGATCCAAATCATGCCCTCTATGTGAAGAGAACATTGATTTAATAGGACTAAAACATGGCGGAAAGACTGTATATCTTGGTCATGGAGGGTTTCTTCTAAAAGTTTGTCCTTATCGAAGGTTGCACAAAGCGTCCAATGGATAGAATGAGTATTATGAATGATTAAAAGATGTTATCAATTAGTTCAGTAAGAGATCACAATGTACCATTACCACACAAAGTGACAAATCTTTATTCAAGAACAGGTCAATATTCTGGGATCTTCATTATTTGAGTTCTTTTGCAGTTAGGCATTGTATCTATGTCACGCATGTTGAGAAAAATGTGTTTGATAGCGTCACTGGTACTTTTTTGAATATATCAGGTAAGACTAATGATGGAATCAAATCCAGAATGGACCTACGTGAAATGAGAATAAGGAAAAAATTAACAAAATTAGTTAGCAGTGATCGGAAAACATATTTACCTCTTGCTTGTTACAAATCATCTAGAAAGGAGAAGAATACTTTTGTGACTGCTTGCTTAATGTTAAGGTGCCATAGGGGTACTCTTACAATATCCGTAGACTAGTATAAATTAAAGATATAAAGTTGATAGGTCTTAAATCTCATGATTGTCACACTCTAATGCAACAAATATTACCCATGGAAATTCGATCTATACTGTTGAAGCATGTAAGGCTTGCAATCACCAGACTTTGTTTCTTCTTCAACACTCTATACAGCAAAGTTATTGATCCTAAGAATCTCGATAAGTTTCAAAGAGAAGTGGTTGTTACCCTATTCCATCTTGAGATGTATTTTCCTCCTTTATTCTTTGATATCATGGTACATCTTGTTGTCCATTTGACTAGGGAAGTGAAAATGTTGGGACCAGTTTTCTTGCATGGGATGTATCTTTTTGAATGGTACATGAGTGTTTTTAAAGGTGATGTTCGAAATTGTTATCGTCCTGAAGGGAGTATTATTGAAGGTTATGTGGCGAGGGAGGTTATGGAATTTTGTAATGACTTTCTTATTGATAATGAAGCTCCTATAAATGACAAGAATATTGATCAGGACTATTCTGGCGAAGGGACTTTAGGAGCATGAGGGAAAGTAATCAGTCGTGAGTTGTGGGGATAGACTCACATGTATGTTTTATGCAACATCGACAAAGTGAGTGTTTATATCACCGAACATACCAATTTCATCAAGACAAAATATCCAAAAGCCAATTCAATGTGGCTTGCTAGAGAGCATAACAAGACATTTATTAGGTGGTTTGTAGATAAAGACTTACGTCAACTATCTCAAACACCAAATAATGTGAGTGAAAATATCAAATGCCTTTCTTTTAAACCAAAAATGAGTGTTATGTCTTATGAAGGGTTTGACATAAATGAGTTCTCATATTACACAAAGCGTCAAGATGATAAGAGCATCGTCCAAAATTGTGGGGTCACCCTTCTTCATTGTTTTTTCTAGTGTGAAGATTAAGATTCCATGTCAAGATAAAATGTCACATTAAGGTGTCATTGAAGACATATGGGAGTTTGACTATGTAGATTTCAGAATCCCGGTCTTTAAGTATAATTGGGTTGATAACACCAAAGGACTTGTAGTGGATGAATTGGGTTTCACATTAGTGAATTTTGAAAAGATTGGTGAGAAGAGTGAATTATTCATAATGGCATCATAGGCGAAGCAAGTATTTTATATTGATGAACCTGCAAATGAAATATTGTCAGCTATTCTTCATGGTAAAATATAGTTCATTAAAGATCCTATAAATGAAGAAGAGTACTATGACAAGTATAATGACTCCAATTTCTAACACCAAATGTTGAAACTGACATTGACTTATATGTGTGTGGAGATCACATTGAGGGAATGTTAATTGATAAAAGATGTCAATATTAAAGGCATGATTTTTTTATACGTTAGATGTGCATTTTACAACCTTATATTTCATTGTTTGACTAGTTTTATATGACATTTTTTTAGATGGTGTGTGACCATGAATATGATGACTATGATAATGATTACCAGGAGGATGAGAAGCATCACGATGTGCACCTTTACACTGGTGTAAGTTCTGCATTTTACAATATGTTTATCTTGTTTTAGTGTTTTATTACGTTTATAAGTTATATCTTTTAAGAACTATATGTGTTTTTTTGTCAGATTTAGGTTGAGGATGTACGTTCTGAGGATCATGTTATACTTGATGAGTAGCATAAAAAAAGGGCCATCACCATGATGAACAAGTTAATACAACAAAGGGGTAATAGACTGAAGTTGGTCGTTGACTTTGATGGTGCAGGAAATCCTTTTAGAAAGAACCACAACTCTTTTGTTACATATCTAGGGGTTCTTACTCATAGCCATTATTGTATAGAAGTAGAATCTTGGCATAAAATTGATAAAAGCAAGAAAGAATTCATATGGAAAGAACTATGTGTGAGATATTATCATTTGTAAATTTTTTTAAACTATTTACAAATCTTTTTAAGAATATTCCATTGAGTATACAAAATTTTGCAGATCATATATGACCTATATAAAAATTTGCATTGCAAAAAGGTGATGCAACACTGTGGGAGGGTGTTGAGAAATTATAGGACAAATCTGACAAGACAATACATACGGGAACCTGATAAGAGGAAGAAGTCAGCCACTGAGCAATGGGGTTATCTTGACCCTGAGACATGGGGGTGTATGTTGCAATGAAAATACCAATGAATTCAAGGTATTAAGACTCACTCCCCATTTTGAATACAATTTACCTTGATCTTGATTGTTATGTTTTACTTACCAATTACTACTGATGATTGTCACTAACTAAGATACAAGCGATGATCAAAGAGAAAGATATGCAAAGCATGTGCACAACCACACAATGGGTTCAGGTGGCTATCCAAATCTTCACCAAAATCTACTACAAGTGTCTTGCTCTCAACAGCCTACTCCTGGGACTGCTCTTCCTCTACTACTACTACTGAACCTCTACTTCACCATGATATATGGATAGCTGGGAGGAAATCCAAATCTAGAGATAACAACCCCACAACTGTTGAGGTGACTGCAAAAATGGTAAAATTTAACTCTCAGAGCAATTAATATTGATGATTTTTATGTTTTACTTACCAATTACCATTGATGATGATTACGGGAGCTATGCGAGCAAAGGAAACAAGGAAAGTTCATCCCGGAGGGCACAAGGGATGAATTGACAGTTGCTCTAGGTAACCTAGAGCATCCTAGATGTGTTAGGGCTGCAGGCACTGGTGTGGATATAATAGTGTTCTTTGGGCCATCGGAACACAAATCTGTCCAGAAAGGGGGAATCTCAAAAGCGAAGGTAAAAGAGTTAATTGCAAAGGGAATTAAGGAAGCAATGAGCCAGTGGATACCATCTTAGTTAGCAGTTCATATAGTACCAGTTGTGTTGCCCCTCTCCTCATACAAGGTGGATCCCCCTACAACATAGTTTGTTGGGAGTAATCATGTGGGTCCAACAACTAGCACATCCGCTCTAAGTATTTTTATGACATAGTAGTCTTTTCAAGATGATATGTTTAGGTATATATATAACACTCTATGCAAATTTGTAGGAGTTGAGGCCAGGTTGTCTAAAATTACAAGAATATGTCATTGTTGTGGGTGAGGCTACCCACCCCTTGCAGGTGCCATGCTTCATGGTGCTCCATCATTCGCCGATGCGGTTTGCATGTGCCTGAGGCTTGTCATTGAAGCTTGGAAATGGTATCCACTGCCATATGACCACCCTGATGTTGAGACAATAGGTCAAGTACAAGGTGGCATGGTTGCATGTCCCAAAGCGAGAGTTATCTATATTGATCATGACATATGATAAATTTACATTACATTTGTATATGTATATACACGACAATTGATATGAAATTATATATATATATATATATATGTGTGTGTGTGTGTGTGTGTGTGTGTGTGCAAGACATAGGGCCTAAAAATACAACTCGTCCTCCTCCACCTCCACCTCCTCCTCAATTACATGGTTGGCTTGCACATGACCTATTCAACTCGATATGTCCTCAATGCATGGGTATGGAACTATTTATAGGTGAACAAGAAGAAGATTCACCTATGGTGATTTCTATTAAGGAGGACGTTGTAGGTCAACATTATAATACTAGTATATTTCTGCAAGATGTGTGAGAGTTGTTTGGTTATGCTAGGTTGAATACATCTATGATAGAACTTTGGATATGGTGAGATTTTATATAGCTATATAGCTCATTTTGTAAATGGTGATATGTTTTCTTATATATTAATGCAAGCATGATATATGTTTTGTAGCCACTTACATAGGGTTTGTACGTAGTTTTCAATGAACCATGTGGGATTCTTGTTCCATCCTTGATTAGCCATGTACTTAAAGACCATGCATCTGTTACCCTATACCGCTCTACCTCATTTAAATATTTTGGTAAAAAGAAATGTGATATTAGCTCCTACAATGTTGGGTAAGTTTACTTTGCTTATAATTTTGACTTAAGAAATTACATTTCATTGTGGAATTTGAGTTATATTTTTGTTGCCTTCTTACCACTCATGAATAAGCATTGGGTCTTAGTTGTCATCCCTACGACACTAACTATTTATTATCTATATCCTAAGGGTGACAAAGTGGACGATGGGGGACATGATTAGAAAAGGGCATTCTTGACATGAGTAAATTATATATTTATACATGTTAACATATATGTTACATGACTATTTACTAATGTCAATTCAATATGTTACATTAACATATAGGGCACTAAAAGTATTCAAAAAAGATGGAGGAAAGGTGGACACAAAAAGGAAAGAAATAGGTTAGGAGAATATTGAGGTAGTTATCTGACTCCAATGCATATTTATGCCAACTGTACTTACTTTTATTTATTAATGTTTTGTGTGTTGAAATTTGTAGTGTTCTGTACAAGACAATGATTGGGCATGCACATACTACATGACGTAGTATGTGGACATGATTGTCAAATATGTGGCAGGAGACATCGACAAGATACATAAAATAATCCATATATATATATATAGTCTTGATCATCATAAGTATATAGTCTCATTACATAATATGGACATATCAAACCTATTAATTATATGTGTCATTCTCTTTGCATGTGTTTAAAACAAAATACTTTGATACATGAGAAAAGCTAGTAGACGTACACATGCATATGAGAGAACAACTATATGAGACATGAGAATGATGGGTAGAATCTTTTAAAAGGGATATGAACTTTAATTTTGATTGAGATGAAGAAGAATGATTTTTCTAAAGTTTAATGTCATAAATTCTATTATACATGTGGTACTTATGACTTCTTGCAACTCTAAATTTGATGCATGCATATGTGCATGATGATCTATATACATGTGTGTGAATGTGAACATGAATGAATGAATGTTCCTATATGTCATGAGAATGGAATTGGAATATATATAAATGAAGTAACATGTTTGTGAATGGATGTGAAGATGAATGAATTATGATTGCACATATGATGAAATGGAATTAGAGAATGAATGAAATTATGTGCATATTATGTTTGTTATTGCAGGTTTGGTGGCATGTTGTTCAACTGAACTCATAGGATGTTGTTTACATGTAGTTCAAAACTAAATGGTAGGTTACACATCCTACTGACCAATCAGACAATAGGTCTTTAGGACTACTATTTAAAAAAGATCAAAACATAGTCATTGGTTGTTTCAAAAACTCGACACTATAAGCCTGGGCCATCAGTTTTAGTAACTGACATTAAAGGACAATACCAAAATGGTTGTGCTGGACAACACGACCTCACTGGGTAGCATGTCATAGTCATCAGTTTAGAGACATAATCGTCATTGTACATCAATATCGTTAGTTTTTGGGATGCAACTAACACTATACATAACGATAGGTGTCGGTTTTTACCAAATGAGAATGTAGGGTCCTTTACCAATTACAAATGTGACATGGTATGGACTTTTCTACATCAGTTTTTTGAATGCAACTGACGATGTAGGGTCTTTGCCAGTTACAATTGTGACCTGGTATGGCTATTTCGACATCATTTTTTTTCTTCTAGCAATTGGCGTCTAAGTCTCCTATCTACGTTGATTTCTTTTATGCACACAACTGAGGCTGGATCTCTGGCTTCAGTTTTGTTGTCCCCAAGGAACTGACGCCTTAGACATGTGGTTGTAGGGTTTCCCACTTAAGTGTCGGTCTATAACCGGCGTTATAGGATTGTTTTAACTGGTGCTAGAGATAGTTTTTGTACTAGTGGATTGACTCAATAAACAAGTAGATAACACAATGCGTGATGACCTCCCCCCCTCTTTAGAGCCTTCCATACATGTTGTAAACATGGTTTGGTTGACTTAGTCAAAGTGGGAAGGATGGGAGCATGGGGTAAGTGAATGTTGCCTCTCCTCTATAGGATTACAAGTGTGGAAACAAGGTATCAGGAGGGGCTAAAAAGGGTGAGAAGGGAGGGAGACATACTAGGTGGGCACACTTCCTGACCTTAGCCCCTATGGGCACATTGATCAGGTTTCACTACATGGGCTTGAGCTAAAAAGTTGTCATGGGCTATGTGGACCAAGTTGTGAAACTATCTTGGGTCAAAGTATCAATGCAACATCCATGGAAGACCCCTGACCTAGCATGATACTTGATCTTTCTTGCTTAACATCACAAGATGCTTAACACTATAATTGTAAAACCCAGGACCACTTCCCAAGGCTCTAGTAGAGTTTCAAGAATGATGACTAGCGCCACAGACCACCACTAGCCTTAACTGTGCGCTTTGTCCACACTCATGCGTAAGTCAGGGTCAACTTCTCGACCGGTCACCCATCTTAGTACTACTCCAAGCTGAGCATGCTTAACTATGGATTTCTTTAGTGATGGGCTTGATCGGCCTTTTTTCTCGTGTCCGAATACAAATGCTGGACAAAGGAAGGAATCAAGCTTTAAATTTATAACCCGAAACTTTCTAGGCCCCCACAACTTTATTATGAGGCCGAAGTAGATATATGGGGTCGAACACAGGGATGAGGTGACGTTTAGGATGCCACAGACCTCGTTCTTTAGTCAGATAAGCCAAAATGATAGTCTATGAAAGTAGGTGCTAGAACTAGTCTAGCGGGTTGTCACGATTTAAAAACAAAACAAAACAGAGCTCGTGGTTCTACTAATCAGAGAAGGAGAGTTCCTGGCTATGTAACCACAAACGGGGAAGTCTATGCACTCGTTCTCGGGCGTAGACAACCCTCGAATACCTAAGCAAGCATCTAGTATGCACAGTGGCATCTGTCATGTGGGGTCATCCCACTTTCTTTCGTGATGCGTGACTAAAACCATCAACGATATGTCATCTAACCTCTCTCGACACTACAAGAAAAATATGATTTAGCTACATTTTCTCTAACTACATGTATTATATATGAAGTGAAAACTACCTTTCCTTACAAACTATAAAAATATCAGTAAATCAAACGTAGTTAATGGAAATAACTACAAAGCTAACTACAAATTTTTCATGACCACAAAAAATACCGTTCCACAACTCATCTCCCTCCCTTACGAGCACTTTCCCAAATAATTAAATGCTTTAAAATTTCAAACTTCCGCGCACTTCTCTCCCTTTCATGCGTGACACTAAAATGAAAATGACTTCTCTTGCACGAATCGTCTGTCTCCCGAGTACTCTACTCCCCCAAAATTCTCGCATCCCTTCCCTGGAGACAAACCACATGAAACCCTCTTCTCCTCACGCATTGCTCTTCTCTCCGTCTCTGTCTAACAGTTTAATGGCACTACCATCTTCTTTTAACGGCTTATCTAGTAGCATGAGGGCACCGTGTACTACTTCTATTCTCACCAGTTGCGCATGCAACATAAGGGCACTGTAAGCCCTGAAGCTGATGGCTACGGACAATCCTCTTGGAGAGGTAACTCCACCTCCTAAAGGTCTTTGACTCTGATTCATTTGTGATAGTCTTTGTAGTCTTCGTCTTTAAACTACCTCTGATTGTCTTTATCTCTAATCGTCTTCAGCTTTGATTGTCTTTGAGTATGTAACTAACCGTCGTTAACTTTTAGGGCTTTGGAACCCTAATGATGATGATGGTATTGTGGGTTCCCAACAAATATTTTAAAACCATTCTATGATTAGCAGTTTCTTCGTATCCTTGGAACTGGTCGTAGTGACTTTTTTCTCTCGTTTATATCCCATGCATAAGTCTTCACTTAGTTTATCTCATTACAAATACAATGAGGCATGATTTTAAAATCAATATATTGTGCTCTAGTTTTACTGTACATTTAATCATAACTAGTTGTATTCTATCTATGTATTGAAATACTACTAGACTTCATTCTGGGAAAATCCAGGGGGTGATCGATTCAGCATGCCCTCCTCTAGCAGGATTTAAACTTCGAGCATACAATTAGGTGAACTAAAGCTAAATTTGGTATTATTACTAGCTTTACAGTGTGTAAATGAGATAAGAGTGACCAATAAGTTCATGAGAAAGACACATGTAGAGATAACTTCTATGTCTAGGCCTAGAACAAAACAAAACATCTGCATACACATGGATCTTAATACAAAAGTACAATTTCTCATATATAAAATATACAAAATGAATTAAAACTTGAACAGAAAATCAAAACAAAATGTTCCACCAACATACATTAAAGATCCATAACATCACATAAATATAAATGTATTAAGCATTATACTAAAAATTGGCAAGCATATGTAGCAAATCTACTGGCCTGATTTATCAATGTCAAAATACATTATGAGGCTATTCACTTCATATACCATTCCATGGTTTCATCCAACGAGGCAAATCCAAACAAACTATTGGATGTTGTGAACACCACATGTATATGTATAGTTATCAGGACGAGGACAAGTATCTCTGAGCTTGAATCCACACCCAATTACCTACACCAAATCCAAGGTTTCTACAGGATTGTCATGTTTGTATGTGGAATAAGAATATGAATAAAGGCACTACAAGTTTAATGCATAAAGGTACTGCAAGTTTAATGCATTAAGGCACTGACAGTCTGTTTCTTCTTAGATCTAATATCAACATATTATTATTACTTATAATAAGCATTATGAGACAAATACCTAACCGTCCCTATAACAGTAAGGAAGGTTTTAAATAATAACATTGTAAATGGTCCTAGTGGGTTTGATGAGGTTCAAAGTTGAATGGACAATGTCTTGGGAACATGATACGCTTGGTAGAGTTTTAATAGTAAAGATGAGAAGCACTAGGCTTCCTTGTTCCCTGCATACTAGGATGCACTGACCTATTCTTGTTTTGTAAGCAAGCTCCTCCATTTATCTACTTGAGTTAGGGTGATTTGACCAAAATAACATAATTGGTCAATTATTTATCCAGCATTTACAATTTTTTTGAATCAAAATTAAGCTGCTTGCTGATTTTGCAAATCCTCCTTGCTTGTAGTCGATGCTGCATTTTAAGCAATACAATCACCTTCTCTTGGAGGCTTCTTCTAATGATGCTTTTTTCACTAGGGAGAGGAGTTCTGCATTCTAAATGATGATACACAAAATTTGAACATCTCTAACAAACAAATTTTTAGAGAACTTGGGGTTCTAGAGTAAATTTGAACACAACACAGACAACGCCTAGTTCATTCTCCTAATCATCTCATTTATGTAGTTCTCACGGTTTCCAGCATCACCTCCCTCAACATAGCGGTTCCTCTTCTTCTTGAGACCACCAAGTGGAGCCTTGAGCTGGAAAGGCCACAGGAAGTTGTTGGCCTCTTAGAAGTGGGGACCAACAGTCATGATTTCATGAATGAGATCTTCAATACAGATGATGTTGTACTTTCCCAGACCCTGCTCAATTATGGAATTATCTGTGAGGGGAATCCTCTTCTTATTGAGCTTCCTGAAACCTATCTTATAAATCAACTCTCTAACACTCTTGAGGTTAGGATACCATAGGTCACATACAGCTCCACCCTGTGTAACATGTTCATGGTAGCCTTGTTGACTTTAAGGGAAACTCCATTAAATATCTAAATCAAATGGAGCAGACGGAGAATACTCTTGCTCTTAGGATCCATGGAATTGATACCCCTGATCCTGATGATGAAAAGGAGCTTAGCTTCAGGACTGGAATCTTGTTCTCTGTTCAACACAAGACATCTTATTCTCCATTCTGGAATCTTGGATTTTATTCTATCTTACGAATGTAAAGCTACATAAAGTGGAGTTCTTTTTCCTTCCTTACAAATAGGTTGAATTTCAGATGGAGTGATATGGTTTATTATCAATTGCCACTGATAAAGATGAGGTTTCCAATTGACACACATCATAGTTGGCACTGGGACAACTCAACATTAGTAATTTTAATGTTTGTTTATATATGCTTTATTATTGGATTGCTTTCAATTAGGTTAATTAGCTCTAAACTAGGATCTAGCTAGTCCGTGATGTGAGGTCTCAATTAAGATACATACTGCTTAATAATCTGACTTGTTGAAGTTTTCATGAATGAAATTTATATTCTTCCTTTGTAAATTCATTTTTTTCTGATTGTCTTCTTTTAGATGTCATTGTCTTCTACTACTGAGAAATGTCTTGTGATTAGCATGATCTGCAGTAAATGCAGACCATGTCATTGACCTACAAGTGACTGTGAGATTAATTTCTTGAGTCTTCTTCAAGCATCTACCTACAAATTCGTTTCTACTTAAGTCTTTATGGAATGTCCATTAAAAGAAAATAGTTAATAGATCATTGAAGTTTCTGAGAATACAGAATAGTAATGGAATCTTTGTGGAGATTATGGCTACAAATCCCCCCCAAGATGCATGCCATTGTGTATGGCATATGAACCAGGTAGGACAACAATGGGTGTTCTGGGATGATATACAGGATATTTATTGATTTGAAGGATCATGTGTCTTATGGCATGTTGTTTCTTCATATTTTAGTAGCATCTACAGGGGATTTGTGATGATAAAAGTGTGAACTTACAGCTGAACCAGCACTACAGTGTGATGATAACTGGCCTAGTAAGCTCTCAACATGCAACTGCTTAGGGAGCCATGTAAGCAGTTTTTGGATTTCCAAGTGATCTTATTGGTCAAGGAATTGCTATTTGATCCTGCCCATTATGCTTGTATCAGCTCACGGGTATGCCATTCTTTCTCCCTAGTGATGTGCTTATGGGATGTCATCTATAGTGTGGTCTTATATGGATTTCTTTGAAGCTTCCATTGACAGATGAATAATAAGGGACACAAACCCTGCTCCTTCTAGCATGCTCTATTCTGATTCATAAGCTCTTTATTGATCTGCAGTTTCTATTACTAGGTTCTATGTAATTAGTAGCACAGGCTGTTGATGAGCAAGTGATGGTTGCACAAGAAATTGTGTTGATGAGGCAGTAGGGGTAATGTTCTTGCATAGTTTTCTCCTTCCTTGTTGCCACTTTGGGTTGTATCTAGTAGGAAGAGCACATACACAATTTTCTTTATCACATAACACATGTAAAAGTCGCTTGCTTTTAATCCTTCTTCACATTTGGTGATCATATCCTTTTAAGTATTTGTGAAGTCATTTTAGAATAGAAATCTCTATATGCTTCTACTACGGACTGAATCAACTTTATATGCTGCTACTAGGGATTGAATCAACTCTATATGTTGTTATTAGTGACTGAATCATCTCTATATGTTGCTGCTAGGGACTGAAACATCTCTGTATCTCTTCACCATGGTTGTGGTTTCAAATTTTTACTTTTTCCAAATGCTGCTAGTAGGACTGCAGTTAGGAATGTTTAAACATGAGACCACAATGGAGTCGTATGCTTAGGGGCCACAAATATGCAGTATTGGTTCCCTACAAAGTAGGGTATCTTTAGTGTGAAAATGACCTGTCTACTGGGAATGAATTCTGAGCAGCTTATAGGGGCCACAATGGAGTCGTATGCTTAGGGGCCAATGCTCAAAGCATCTTAAATTTTAGGACTCAATATGGAAGATGAAAGCGCCATCAAAGCTCTGACATTTTACATGGAGCTTATGCTCAATAATGACTATGATTCTATTGTCCGGTTGTTGCAAGAAGAGGATTACAAGTTTGGAGGTAACATATGAGCCACTCATGTTGATGATCTGGTTGGTTTTAATACATCAGAAATATTGCAATATAATTGCTACTTGAGGATGAATCTCAGTCTATTTTGCAGGTGTTAACTACCATCACTGCCAATGATCTTATTCATGGAAACATGGTCTTGTAGATTCCTATAGAACAACAAATCATCCTTCATATCATTTAAATTATAAGATCATCTACAACTCGAGCAGAAGGATCCAAGGTATATGCAAGAGTATAAACACCATGCCAAATTGAGCATTTTTCATGTGTGCATCCTATAGTTTGTATGTACTGTCATTATGTTGCATAACTTTTTGATGACATTCTAACTACATGCTAATTTCATGGCAATGCTTTTTTTTGTTGGTTAGGTATAAAATTAAGTGGCAATGTACAAGGATTTGGAAACTCTAGATTAAAGGAACCAAGTGAAACAATTTATTCATTTGGTTCTTGGATTCTTGTGTTCATTTCTATGTAGAACCAAGTGATCGTGCCTCCCCTCCTATATAGATCAGCAACATTGGAAACCAATGTAAGGAACTGGAATTAGCACTCATGATTTAGCTATCTTCCAACAGAAGAATGGGGGAACCGTTGATAGTCTTTAGAAAATCTTGAAAGGTCTGAACAGGACTTATATTGCATGTCTAAGTGTTAAAATGAAGCTGTTGCAGTAGTTTCTTCTATGAAAAGCTATGTACCTAGTTGAATAGTTTTTTAACCTGTAGCTGATATATTTCCCTAGTGTGCTGAATCTAGATGCCTCAAAGCAAGAAATATGTAGGCATCATGTTCCAAAGATCTCAAAATGCAATCGCATCTTTAGGGGGGCTTAAGCTCACATTATAAGGGAAACCTGATCCTCAAGATATGTCTGAAAGGTGAAGTACGACTGTCATCAATTATATTAAGCAATTGCCTTTACAAACATGAGTCAACTTTCCTGTCTTCTTCAGGTTCCTCGCTGTATTTAATAGAAAGGGGGTATCAATTTCTGAATTCATGTTGTATCACAGTGTCATGAAGACTCCTATCAACCACCTGTTGTGCTGGCTACCACGGCCGTGCTAGGCTCTGGCTACTACGGGTGTGCTAGGCTCTGGCTAGCATGGCCTGCCGGTATTCTGGGTCATTTTATGAAGTTATTGTTAGTTATTTGTTTATATTATGCTAATTATTGTAATTTAGTATGATTATGATTTCTGCAAAGCACTACAAATACCGTCCTCCATCTGTATAGAAGCAGTTTGAAGACTCTTATCATTCGATTTGAAGGATTTACTTGATTCGATTCATATCTTCTTTTACTGGTCATTAGTATCCATTTAAATATTTGTAGTTCACAAATTGTCGTCAGGGCAACTAGACTATATATTGAATTGTAGAAAACTGAAGGCATGAAGCCCATAGATACTTTTCATTGACTTCATACTTGTCATTCACTGGGAGAAGATGGGTTATGTAATAGGTAAGTTATGAGTAGGAGAAACTATGTTTGCTTGTTTCTAATGTGAGCTATATCTCAAAACTTGTATGTTTCTTTGTAGGTATCCATGGTGGTTCGCACAAAGTGGATGCTACTATCAACTTGATGGCACTTGAGATCCACTATTGGGTTTTAGGAGAAAACATGTGCGGCGGAAGCAATAAAATCCACGCAACCTGATAGGATCTCGTCGACAACAATGTATTAGAAAATAGGGTTTGCGGGATATACCTTATCACGGAGCAAGTCCGATGATGTCCCGTTGCACGACGGTGCAACACTGCTGACCTACACGGACGAAACTTCTCTCCCATGCACTATCGTAGGTTGATCCGGCGGTGCTCCTGTGCGATGATGTGCGTCACTCGTAACACGCACGGATGGTCGTCCTGTCCACAGAACGCAGGCGTCTAGGTGTCTGCGTCTCTACTTCGTCCATGCGGATGGACGGAACTCCACATCGCGCTTCCTAAGTTGGCGGGATGGAGTGTGTCTCTACGGCGGCATGCTAGCGGCGCGTTGCTCTCCTTCCTCTCCTAAGGACGGTGATGGCTAGGGTTTACGTGCGTGAGCGTAAACTAAAAGCATCTCTCTATATCTTATATAGATATCGGCCGTCTATCCTCCTTTAAATAGGATACGAAGGGAAGTAGGGTTTCCTAAACCCATTGGTAAACAAAAACGTTGCAATAATTAAAACGCTCGTGGATTAATTAGAATATTCTGGAATTCATTAATTAACCAAATAATCACATTAATTGATTAATTAATATCCGACTCCATGTAATCACTTGGGATGGCTCTACGAGCATACATATACCAACAGACTCCCACCTGCACTTAGAGCCAGTCACTCCAATATTATTCTAATCCATTACATAAACATTTTAGTAATCAATGTAATTCGGAGCAATTCCAATCAAATCCACAATTATACTCCTATTCCAACACATCCTGTGTGTGTGACCCGATAGTCTCCAAATTACGTTGGCAGTGATATCCATAATCATATTATGATTTTACAAGCAATGATTGGTATCTAGCAAGACTTCATTGCCACCCAAGTAATTGGAGAAGTTGGAGAACAACTTGACCTATCATTCATGATTGATGTTACAGTGATTGTATAGTTCCTTTGTCGCTGATATCCGGATTGAACTCGAGTCATGGAATTGTTATCCTCTTCAATGTTCAATGCATGTTCCTTGAACTAGAGCAGACTGTCTAAGATATATGTAAGTTCAATATCACATATTGACTCACATCAGCATGGCCATGCATTTTTCAGTCTCGCTTATCAAGTGGCCGTAATATCAAACTCCCGTAGGAAGGACAAATTCCATCTACATCACTCACAGTCATCCCCATGTGTCACAGTGCACCCAAGCACCATCTTTATGGCAATCCTTATTCAGGACCACGGTGGATGATGTCAAAGTACACCGAACGACATGTGATAAGTGTAGTGACTTCAGGTCTAAGAACCACAATCACCACCATCATTATGAGATGTGACTCTAACTACCAATCATGGTATCCATGTGTCACTCTCAAGGTGGGTCTATCCAATACACTGTTCTCTAACAAGTATCTATGTATTTGGTTTGATATCTCCATATCATGGATAATGAGATTCTTCCATCAACCAACATACATTCTAATCTTATGTGTTATTGATGTCTATGGATATTTCCACAATAACAATCGATTAGGGACAAAACAAGAATACATACTCTTAGCATACATATGATCTCACTGTTCAGGTCATCAACCCAAAGACATATGTCATTGAGTATATTATTCTATAGACATCTATAAGTTTTATGGTCATCTCACAATACAAAACACAAACATATAGATTGGAAACTTGCCTTTATTGATATGATCAATATAGTATTACAAATCATTTACATAGTATCCCATTACAATCATCGAATGATAGTCTCTATGGGCATACATACCAATAGATTCCCACTTGCACTTATACCCAATCACCCATGAATCTCAATCCAAGTGATAAAACATGCCTGTCATGTTTCTGCTGTGAAAGTGCTTTTGTGAGCGGGTCAGCCACATTGCTTTCTGTAGGTACTCTGCAAATCTTCACATCTCCTCGTTGTACGATCTCTCGTATGAGATGGAACCGCCATAGAATATGTTTGGAATGTTGGTGCGATCTTGGTTCTTTAGCCTGTGCAATTGCTTCATTGTTGTCGCAAAACAACTCAATTTCATCACCAGTGCTTGGAACCACTCCAAGTTTAGAAATGAACTTCTTGATCCACACAGCTTCCTTTACAACATTAGATGTGACAATATATTCGACCTCTATTGTAGAATCTGCACCCGTCTCTTTCTTGGAACTCTTCCAGCTCACAGCTCTGTTATTTAGGCAAAACACAAATCTAGATTACGATCTGTAGTCATCTTTGTTAGTTTGGAAGCTAGCATCAGTGTAACCCTTTACCACGAGCTCTTCCTCACCACCGTATACTAAGAATTGATCCTTAGTCCTTATCAAGTACTTTAGGATGTTCTTTAGGGTTGTCCAGTGACATTCACCTGGATGTAACTGATACCGGCTCGTCATGCTCAAAGCATACGATACATCAGGATGAGTACATAACATCGCGTACATGATAGATCCAATTGCTGATGCATATGGAATCTTACTCATGCATGCCCGTTCATCACATGAACTAGGACATTGGGATTTAGAGATCGTAACCCCATGGGACATGGGCAAGTTACCTCTCTTAGAACCCTCCATGCTAAACCTCTTTAGCACCTTGTCAATGTATGTGCTTTGGCTCAGGCCTAGAAGCCTTCTAGATCTATCTCTATAGATCTTGATCCCTAGTATATAGGATGCTTCACCTAAATCCTTCATAGAGAAAGTTTTCCCTAGCCAACCTTTTACTGTCTGAAGAGTAGGGATGTCATTTCCCATCAATAGTATGCCATCCACATACAATATGAGAAATATGACTGTGCTCCCACTAACCCTTTTGTAAACACAAGGTTCATCTTCATTTTGACTAAAGCCAAACTTTTTGACTACTTCATCAAAATGTAGATTCCAGCTCCGAGATGCTTGCTTCAATCCATATATTGACCTTTGTAGCTTACAGACTTTATTGGCTTCCTTTGGATCGATAAAACCCTCAGGTTGTGTCATGTACACATCCTCGAGTAAATTCCCATTAAGGAATGCTGGTTTAACATCCATCTGCCAAATCTCATAGTCATGATAAGCTGCAATGGCAAGCATGATCCTGATGGATTTAACCATGGCAACTGGTGAGAAGGTCTCATCATAATCAACACCTTGAATTTGACGGAATCCTTTCACAACCAATCTACCTTTATAGGTTTAAACATTTCCATCCATGTCAGTCTTCTTCTCTAAGACCCACTTGCACCCTATGGTTCTTAACCCTTCGGGTGGATCCACCAAGGTCCATACCTTGTTGGTGTACATGGATTCCATCTCAGATCTCATGGCTTCGAGCTATTTCTCAGATTATGGTCCCTTAGTAGCTTCTAGATAGGAAGTTGGCTCATATGCTATGCCCAATTCGTCACTGTCTTGAGTCACGAGAAATCCAAATCTCTCAGGCTCAATTTGTGTCCTACTAGACCTACGAGGTTCCTGTGTTACATTTAGAACTTGAAATTCCACAACAACTTGTGAGTCTTCATGTTCCTTATGTACCTCCTCAGGTTCTCTACTTTCTTATTGGTCTCGAACTTCTTCGAGCTCTACATTCCTCCCACTAATTCCTTTGGAAATAAATTCCTTTTCAAGAAATACAGCAGTCCTAGCAACAAACACTTTGTTGTCAGTTTGTGTGTAGAAGTAGTATCCCCGAGTTTCCTTGGGGTATCCAACAAAATAGCATTTTTCTGATTTGGGTCCAAGCTTTTCAGGAAATTGTTTCCTAACATAAGCTTCACATCCCCAAATCTTTAACATAGACAAATTGGGATGATTCTCATTCCATATCTCATATGGTATCTTTTGAACCGATTTGGAAGGTACACGGTTAAGTGTAAACGCTGCAGTTTCAAGAGCATATCCCTAGAACGATATTGGAAGTTTGGCTGAACTCATCATTGATCGTACCATGTCTAATAATGTACGATTCCTTCTTTCTGACACACCATTATGTTGTGGTGTACCAGGTGGAGTCCATTGTGATACAATACCACAGTCTCTCAGAAGGTCCTCAAACTCTTGGCTTAAGTATTTGCCACCTCGATCTGAACGGAGCTTTAATACTCTTACCAAGTTGCTTCTCCACTTCATTCATGAAAGTTTTGAACATTTTAAGAGTTTCTGACTTGTGTTTCATAAGATATACATAGCCATACCTACTGAGGTCATCAGTGAAGGTAATGAAGTATTGATAGCCTCCTCTAGCATTTGATCTAAAAGGTCCACATACATCAGTATGTATGAGCCCTAGCAGATCACTGGCTCTCTCACTGTGTCCAGTGAAAGGAGTCTTGGTCATCTTCCCTAATAAACATGCCTCGCATGTCTCTAATAATTCAAAATCAAAAGAGTCTAGATAACCATACTTATGGAGTCTAGATATGTGCTTCGTGTTTATGTACCCAAGACGACAATGCCATAAGAATGTTTTGTTTGAGTTATCAAGTTTAAGCCTTTTAGTATTTACGTTATATATGCTAGTCTCAAGTTCTAACAAGTAGATGCCATAAGACATAGGGGCATTGCCATAAAAGATCTCATCTTTAGAAATAGAAATAATTCCATTCTTAATGTGAAATTCAAATCCACTCTTGTCCATACAAGATACAGAAATAATATTTCTATTAATGGAAGGTACATAATAGCAATTCTCTAATTCTATTACAAGGCCCGTAGGCAAAGATAAACTAATAACTCCAACTGTGGTGGCAGCAACTCTTGCTCCATTAACGACCCGCAGCTCGACTTGGCCCTTTCGTAAAGGCTTACTTCTTATCAGATCTTGCATATTAGAACATATGTGAGATCCACATCCGGTATCCAATACCCATGATGAAGAAGTATTTAAGTTTATCTCAATAACGTATATACCTGAAGTGGAGATCTCTATCCCCTGCTTCTTCTTCCTCAATTCCTCCAGGTAGAGAGGACAATTTCTTTTCCAATGTCCAGGCTGGTGACAATGGTGACAACTGCCTTCTTTGGAAATCCCACCTTTAGCTTTGAGTGCGGATGACTTTGGCTTCTGTCCAGCTTTAGAACTTTTCTTAGCCTTGCCTTTGCCTTTTGACTTTCCCTTTGTCTTGTTGATCATCATCACAGACTTGGGCTTGTCTTTCTTCATCTGTGCTTCAGCTGACCTCAACATGCCCAATAATTCTGACAATGGTTTGTCAAAATTATTCATGTTGTAGTTCATGACAAAATGATTATATGATTTAGGCAACGATTGTAGAATCACATCAGTGGCCAAATCTTGACCTAGGGGAAATCCTAGCTTGGATAGGCTTTCCACGTACCCAATCAAGGTGAGTATATAGGTGCCAACTGAGTCTCCCTCTTTCATCTTGCTTTTGAACAAAGCCTTTGAGACATCATATCTCTCCTATCTTTCTTGATGTTGATACATATTCTTGAGATGTGTTACCATCTCCATGACATTCATGTTCTCATGTTGCTCTTGCAACTCATAGTTCATTGAGCACAACATCAGGCACTTGACATCCACAACATCATCAAGGTGCTTCTTGTAAGCATCCTTTTCATCCTTGGGCACATTTACGGCAGGCTCCTCTGGCTCTGGTGTTTCAAGGACATAGAGCTTACGCTCATGTGTGAGAACAATTCTCAGCGTCCTAAACTAGTTTTGAAAGTTGGTTCCGGTAAGTTTGTCCTTCTCAAGGACCGATCGCAATGAGAATGTGTGAGTGTTGTTTGCCATGTGATTGCTACAAAAGAAAAATTTGCATTTAGTCCAAAACATTTTGACTTGTAAATATTTGATAAACGAGATTAATTAGGCCTTTAATTAATTACTCTCCCACTATTTTATTCAAATTGATAGCCCTCACTATCAACTCAGAAGATTGCAACGCACAACCTTCTAGTGAGCCAAGATCCAAAATAATTGGATCAATGCCCAGCCAACGCCGGCGTCAAAGACCAAATTCTAAGATAGGAAACTTTTGCCAATTGCATCATATGAAACTCTTGGATAGATGATCATGCACAACTCCTTTCCATGATGCATCTGTGTGCCTCTAGGTACTTGATCCTGTTAAGGTTCCCTAGTTAAGTCCAACCCATAAGCCAACACGATGAGTGTGCACCCTGCGGAGGCAGACCCACACACCCACCATCACACTTCCATGAGATAGACAGTGTACAACGCGGAGGCGTGCCCACACATAGTCGTTCAAACTTTTCATGTGTGTTGCTTTATGGAAGGCAACTAAAACTTAATATTATTAAATGAGGGGTTTTATTAATACATATACATATCCAAACACCACATACTTATAGTACGTATCATATACTACTATATCCACAACCACAAATGATAGACATGCAATCACAAACACAAATACATTAGTTATGGCCATACTATTGTAATCCTTTGGAGCAGCAAAGGATTACAGTCCACCTATGGTCTTATGCATCTCATGCAACACCTGTGAAACAACCTGTAAGCCTATAATGATCAACATTACAATGAACAACTTCATGGATGCTTCGTGAGGTTGGAATGTCAAGTTGCTTCTTGGAATGGGATCTTCTTGTTGCTTCTCCATGGACGCTCCTTGGAGTGGGATCTTCAGGTTGCTTCTTGGAATTAGATCTTCATGGTGCTTCTCCATGGACACTCCTTGGAGTTGGATCTTCAAGTGGCCTCCTTACATCAAGATTACAAAGACTAAAACTAATCCTATCTTTATTACATCATATGATTACAAATATAAAGAGAAAGAATTAATTACACTTTGAAATAAGAGATGAGGCTCGGCATGCAAGCCGAATACATTATACAAAGGATCCATATGCAACAATTATACATCCATAACATTCACAAACAAACATATCCACAAGATCAACATCGACATCCATTCACAACATTCACAAAAGGGGATATTAGGCCATAACCGTGCATGCACTCACCACATAAAATAGATTTTAAAGGCGACGTGTATGCTATCATAGGTATATCTACATATATGTATATACATATTAAAAAGCAGTCCTTTTTATGCGGGACATTCCCCATTAAATAATTTTTTGACTCCCACGCAGACTATGCAGGGTACACAGGGGCAGCGCCCCTGTGCGGGGAGGCCGCCCCTCGTGGGGTCTCATGGGCAGAGCCCCTAAAAGGTCTACGGAATTTTACTTCCGTGCACTTAGGAAAATCAATATTTTCCATAGTTGACCCCATCCAAAACGTAAAAAATAGTATCCTGCGGTGTATGTGGAATTACGTTTAGATTTGCATATTAGCAGGTTTAATTCGCATCGTATGCAATATAGAAAACAATATACAACGATTCGATCATATCAAAACTAATCCAAATACGTCGTAGATCGACATTGCTCTGATACCACTGTTGGGTTTTGTGGAGAAAACACGCGCGAGGAAGCAATAAAATCCACACAACCCGACAGGATCTCGTCGAAAACAACATATTCAGAAATAGGGTTTGCGGGATATACCTTATCGCGGGGCAAGTTCGGCGATGTCTCGTTGCACGACGGTGCAACACTACTAACCTACACGGACGGAACTTCTCTCATGTGCGCTGTCACAGGTTGATCCGGCTGCACTCCTGTGTGATGATGTGCGCCGCTCGTAATGCGCACGGATGGTCGTCGTGTCCACCGAACGCAGGCGTCTAGGTGTCTGCATCTCTACTTCGTCCACGCGGATGGACGGAACTCCACGTCGCGCTTCCTAAGCTGACAGGAAGGAGTGTGTCTCTACGGCGGCGTGCTAGCGGCGCGTTGTTCTCCTTCCTCTCCTAAGGATGGTGACGGTTAGGGTTTCTGTGCGTGAGCGTAAACTAAAAGCGTCTCTCTATATCTTATATAGATATCGGCCGTCTATCCTCCTTTAAATAGGATACGAAGGAAAGTAGGGTTTCCTAAACCCATCGGTAAATAGAAACTTTGCATTAATTAAAACGCTCGTGGATTAATTAGAATATTCTAGAATTCATTAATTAACCAAATAATCACATTAATTGATTAATTAATATCCGACTCCATGCAATCGCTTGGGATGGCTCTACGGGCATACATATACCAACATCCACAACATACAAAAGTATAGAACATATGGATTATGAGAAGAAATGTCAATATGTTCTGATCCAGGGGATTCACCAACCAAAACTACATACATGAACCTCTACATGACGTTGCCAACTAGAAAGGTTGCAACTATTGTGCTTAGTCCTATGTATTGAGAGCTCTGGGAATTGATGAGGACATGTCACATACCTTGTTTGGGATTGGAAGATTCACCACTAAACCTGAGATTCATAGAGTTGTTGAACTCATTGTGAATTAGGTGAAGGAACTAAGGGAGATGAGCCCTCTTTATATTGTGCTTTGTAGTCTATAGTGGATAGATGTAGTCAGAAGAAGATATTGTATACATGTGTCTTTTTTCCATGCATATTGTAAAACAGGGGCCAGGTTAATGTCCTCCCCATGTTTACTCATTTTTCAAATATAAATAAAAGTATCGTTGGTGACATTGTAAGCACAACTCAATCTTGATAACATTCATCTATTTTCTTATTGAAAACCACTCTATATTGGCAAGCGAATGACTGGATACATAATGTCTCTCACTACATATGTATGTATAGTACATGGTGTCTTTCACTACACACTAGCTATAATTACATGTGTAGCAAGTGCTAATTTTTGCTATACATGAAATACAAATACAAATTGTAACCAATGCCATCTCTCCCTTCGTATCATAGGTACAAATGGAATTGTAGTCATAAATTTGGCTACAATTGAAACTATATGTTTATGTGTAAGGACATTTTTACCTACAATTAGGGTTACATATGAATTTGTAGTGAGAGGAATAACTAACTACAACTTTAAAAAATGTAGCCTAAACAATTAGCTACACATGTATTAGCTATATATTATAAATGTAAGGATAAATGTAGCCAAAGCTTTTAGCTACAAATTTTGGGGTTTTCGCTACAATTTTTTTTTGTAGTTAAAGACCATATTTTTCGTAGTGCGAGGATGACAAATCAATATCTCAGAATATGCTAAGTTCCCTCTTGGGTCTTAGGACATCCAGAGATATTAGGAACAGAGTACCTCGGATCATTCTCCTCTCGGGTTTAGATCCAAACTATCGTCTCTTATCTATTCCTACAACGGATCTCTCGATACAAGCAGACATAGCAGTTCAAACTAGTAAGTGATCAACCAAACTAGCAATCATAAATAGAAAGAGAAAATAGAACATGCAACATACTAGATCTGAAATGAATCTACTTGCTTAAGGCAAAAGTACATAAACATGCCCAACACGGGCTACATAGCCAAGAAGGAGCCCAACTAGACATGGACAAGCACAGTCGGCACCGAACAAAGATGGAAGAACATCATTGTACAAGAAACCAAGGAACATAGTAGAAGAAAGGAGAAGAAGAAGAGAAGTATCCCATGGAGGAGAGGTGGCTCTCACTCCTTTGCCTCCGTATAGACTGGATCTCATCTTTTGGGCCTCTACCTTGATCAAATCTGGACTCCTTGGTTCTCTCTCTCTCTAGATTTGGCCCAAACAGCAACGTAGATGCGTTGGTGGATGTGAATGAATGGATGGATGAACCAGGTCTACGGCTTCCACCTCAATCTGGTTACAAGGACGGATGGATGGATGGATGGTAGTGGAATGTGGCTGTCGGATCTCAATTTCCACCGAAGATCCTAAGCAAGTGGAGGGTGGATGGATGGATGTGGAGAATGGAGCTGTTGGATGGCTGTGGATCGGTCCATTTCTCTTCTAGGTCAGGCCTTCAAGTCTGCAACCTGCCCTGGCTGGAGCCATAGAGTCATCGACCTTAGAGGAGAGGGTGGTGGCAGCTGAACCTGATCTGTGTGTGGTCGATGGACGGATCTCTCCTTCAGTCGCTCGGCGGCACTAGGGCGAGATGCTCTTGGGTGAGATTCCTCCTTGTGGGGTGAGCGGTGGTTGTTTTATACCCACTAGGGTTGAGCGATCACGTGGATGGGGGGAGGTCACAGTCCTGCATGAGGGGGGAGCAGGTCGCGGTGAGGATCGCAGACATGTGTCTGCAGTTCTGAGGAGGTCACGATAAAGATCACGGGCGAGGGCCGACATGGTCGCGGTCTTCTGGCTGCATCTCGTCACAGTGGTGGAGGATGTAGCAGGCTGCAATTTTGCTGAAAGCAGTGGTCGCTACGAGAGGACCTCGAGTCTTCTGCAACGTTGAGGTAGCGGTAAAGATCGCTGTCTAGACGTGAGAAGAGGTTGCAATACTTGTTGCTATAGTAGTGATCGCGGTCTGGAGTGGAGATCGTGATCCAGGGATTATGAGAAGTTGTCTGCAAAGCTCTCATGTAGGTGAAGATGGTGGGAAGAGAGGAGATGCGGGGGAAGGTGATCGCTACGAGAGGCATTGATTGAGACGAGGAGGTAGCTGTGGTGGTAGGCAGGGTGAAGCTTGATCGCGGGTAGGTGGCGGCTGTTGAGGTCATAACCTTGGAATATCATGGTCAGGTGTCTGTGAAGAGCGGGAAGTGGAGGCCGTGATAACAACCGTGGTCATGAAAAAGATCATGGGCAGCACAAAGCCACGATCGCGGAAAAGATCGTGGGCAGAACAAAGCCACAATTGCGGCAAAGATCGCGGGCAGAATGAAGCCACGATCGTGATAAACATTGTAGGGTTGTCTGGGGGAAGAGAAAGGGTTGGGCACTGTAGTTGCGCATTGATATAAAAGGGTCGGCCCCACTAGCTTTGGGCCCAAATAGACATGTATATCAAGAATAAAACCAATAAAAATAGAGATAAAGTCAATTAAGCTAGGTCATGATGTATGATGTGAATTAGGAAATATAAGCAAGTGATTAGAGCTAAATTGGGCCCATGAATATGTGTTCATCATTAGACGAAATATCAAATAATACAATTCACTGGTCCTCAGTTTAGTAGAGAGAGCAAGGATAAGAGGTTGATCATCTATGTTCGGTGCATGGAAGTCCAACACTGGCTATTTAGCTACATTATTGACTATTCTAACTACATTATCTATGAAGAGATAGAAAGCATAAACATGAGAATTATTGGGCAAATTAAGACCAAAGTGACACAAAACTATAGATAAAATGCATAGATTTGGGTGTTATCAACTACCCCAAGCTTAAAACTTGCTTGTCCTCAAGCAAGACTGTGCTCAAAGAATCAAAATGATAACATCCAAATTAAGCTTGGAAATAGATGCTAAGGTTAAGAAAAATAGTTTAAAGCATCTATTCTCCTGATCCATGTCGTTTCAGAACAAACCCCCACCAATCAACCACAGTCGTACTAAAGCAAGATCAAAGAGTTTCCAGGCAAGATTAAGCAAATTCACTACAGCTTGTCAATACTCATGAGGGTTTGAATCGTAATAATTTAAATATGCAAGAACTATCACACAGATTATCATGTGGGTGATGAGCATTTATCCATCACCATGATTCCATGCATACCAATCAGGAATACCATGCCTCTCACTTATTCATGTCCTAAGAAAAAAAGCAAAAAGACTCTAATGACTTTTGAGGATCTCGATCTGTGTCAAATTGGTCCATATAACAAGCAACAACCCCTGCAGTCCGAGCCAGTTGCCCCAAAGCAGTGACATGAACTCCTCATACTGCACTCGAACCAACCCTACTACTGAGATGATCTCATAAGTCTCGTAGGGTTTCCTAGTGACTCTCTAATGAGCTTTTGGAGTGATACTACCATGCACGACATATCTGTGTTCATGAGAACAGTCATACACCGACTGGGCACCATCCTCAACTCTCCTAAAAGAGGAAACAAGCACTCATTTATTGTTGACACTCATGCTTTTATCATCTGCATTCTATTTGTAGGCTTGGGTGAGAACTATATTGATATTTTTAGGATTTTATGGGCGGCCAAGCCTCTTTTGCACATTTTTATATATTTTTTTCATCTTTTTGACCTAATCTTATGTGAGAAGGAACTTAGTCCATCAAGGAATGCAATTCATCTTGATCATAGCTCAAAACCCATCATTGATCTGTTGATACCTGTGTGAGAAGTTGCAATTATGATTCAAGAATCCTTAGAATAGAGGCAAGGTTGTGAATCCATAGCTAGGATTCTTTGATCGTGTTTTAGCTCATTCCAACGGTCCTTTACTATGGATTTTCCATTCACAACATAGATCAAGGGAATTTAGCTTTAAGATGTGAAAAAGGGACATAACCTTAGATTTATTACCAAACTCAAGGAAAGAGTCAAAGAGCAAGTCAAGCAAAAGGTCAAGCAATTTTTAAGATAAAAACTATGCATTTAGGCATAAAGTCAAGCATTTATTTATTAGGTTCGCACCATATAGCCATAATTGTAGAGCTAAAAAGCTAAATTTTTTTGAAAATTTAAAACTAAATGCTGGAAGTAAACATGCATGCAAGAAGGGTGAAGAGAAAGAAGGGTGAAGCCTACCACCCCAAGCTTAAAATTGTGCTCGTCCTCGAGCAAGACTTAAACTTGAAATAGTGAGGCAGGAGTGCATGATTTTAATGACAGTTATTGAAGTTATAAATATGATGCATGGGTGCAAGGATATAAAAATAGTTAGAGGAAATAAAACTATCTAAGCAAGGTTTTGAAAAAACAAAATTTATTGTAATAAAAAGGGAGGTAGGGTGGGTAATAGAAAAGGGGGTGGCTGCCCCACGATACCGACACTGGGATCCCAAATCCTAAGTTTTGGGATTAGTGTCACCTGTGTCTTGCCGACGGGTTCTGCCACATAATAGGAGTAGAATAGGTGGATGTGTTGGCCCTACCGAGTCTGAAGAAGCGAAGTGAAATTTGGCGACTCGGTGAAGTCATCATTGTGCTAAAATTGGCTTGAACTGCACTGGGATGAATTCTTCGGCATATCATCCTCAGGGTACCTTTCATCATATGAATCTAAAAATGAAGGTTCTGGGATGTCGACACAGGATGAGATGGATGAGAGAGGTTGGACGTCATCTTGAGGACTCATATCTTCTCTCTCCATCTCTACACTTGAGGTTGGATGCTCAGATAAATCTTCATATACAGTCTGAGTCATCCAATCATCTTCTGAGCAAGAAGTACTCCCTGAAGAATCAATTTGTGGTTCTACCACCCCAAGCTTATCACCTGGCGTGGAGTCAGGGGTATTTTCATGATCAACATCCATGTTGTAGTGAACTATCCATCCTACACCTTTGATGTCCACCAAGCCTTGTAAGGGGATGGTGGCGAATGATGGCTCATGCTGCTCCAACTTGTCGTCGTTAGTATACTCACTACTCCATATCGAGCAGTTGTCATTTTCATCATCATTAAACAAATTGTTTCAAACCATGGTTGGCGTGCTGCTCAAAACGAAGTGACAAGTCTCAATGTGAGAGATATCACTCTGGTCTGGTTCAATATCTGACTCTGGTTCCTCAAACCAACCTTCTCGCTGTGAAGTTGATTGTCTTTTGGAGTCTTCTTCATCATCATCATAGACCCATTCATGTCTATGGCTCATATCTTCAATAGGTTCATCAACTGGGTCATGTGGATAGAATGAAGGGCTTCCCCAAGTGGGTTGGTCTTCACTGAAAAATTCCGCTTCAGATCCAATGGAATGGTCTTGATGACTAGAGTCTTTATTATCTTGTGATGGCATTTGTAATTGGATTGTAACAAATTCGATGAGCTCCTGGAGCCTCCTACCTTGTTCAACATCTTTATCATGAAGCTGTTGTACTTGAGTAGTAATGCTTTCGAGACTTGTCGATTCTGCCATGCACATATGAGGGGAATCCACTGTATCAAACTGCTACTTTAGGATGAATCCTTGTTCAACAGTTTGAAGCAAACTACTACTACGGTCTGCAGCCTCGGTGGCTACTTTGAGATGATGATCATGCTCTTCTAAAAGTTGTTGCATTGGATCGACATCTTCTTGGAGATGAGGGGCTAAGAAGGTGAGTGTGTGAATACTTTCCCTAGCCAATTCCACTGCCTTAATCAGTTCTTGATCCCATGATAGTGCGGGAGTCGAAGGCTGACTTGCTATCTCCATTGTTGGAATCTTGACATATGAAGACAGTGGAGGTAAGTATAACTCGACTAGCTGTAGAGCACGACCTTCAATTATTTGCCAGTAGTCAGAACTGTGGAAAAACTCGGGAGGATAGGTGGACAAGATGACTTGTTTCGCTGAAGTAAGATCCATGGCTGAAAAAAGGTATAAGAAAAAAGAAAAGATATTCAGTATATATGAACAAGTATGTTTAAAACAAAAGAAAAACTATGCATATATATACAGGCTTATAATGACAGAACAAAATCCTTTAGGCGTGTAAATGTGGAAAACCATGTCCCCGACAATGGTGCCAAAAATTTGATCAGCCTTTTTCTCGCGTCCGAATATGAACACGAGACAAAGGAAGGAATCAAGCTTTAAATTTATAACCTGAAACCTTCTAGGCCCCCACAACTTTATAATGGGGTCGAAGTAGATATACGGGGTCGAACACAGGGACGTGGTGACGTTTAGGATGCCACATACCTTGTTCTTTAGTTAGATAAGACAAAATGATAGTCAATAAAAGGAAGTGCTAGAACTAGTCTAGTGGGTTGTCACGATTTAAAACTAAGGAAAGAAAAGAAAAGAAAACAAAATAGAGCTCGTGGTTCTACTAATCAGAGAAGGAGAGTTCCTAGCTATGTAACCACAAATGGGGAAGTCTATGCACTCATTCTCGGGCATAGACAACCCTCAAACACCTAAGCAAGCATCTAGGGGTCATCCCACTCGCTTTCGCGATGCCTGACTAAAACCATCAATGATATGTCATCTAACCTCTCTCAAGGATTACAAATCAATATCTCAGAATATGCTAAGTTCCCTCTCAGGTCTTAGGACATCTGAAGATATTAAGAACAGTCTACATCAGATCATCCTCCTCTTGGGTTTAGATCCAAACTATCATCTCTTAGCTATTCCTACAACGGATCTCTCGATACAGGCAGAAATAGCAGTTCAAACTAGTAAGAGATCAACCAAACTAGCAATCATAACTAGAAAGAGAAAATAGAACATGCAACATACTAGATCTGAAATGAATCTACTTGCTTAAGGCAAAAGTACATAAACATGACCACATCGGGCTACATAGCCAAGAAAGAACTTAACTAGCCATGGACAAGCATAGTTAGCACCGAACAAAGATGGATGAGCATCATTGTACAAGAAACCAAGGAATACAATAGAATGAAAGAGAAGAAGAAAGAGATATATCCCATGGAGGAGAGGTGGCTCTCGCTCCTTTGCCTCCATATAGACTGGATCTCGTCCTTTGGTCCTTCTCCTTGATCAAATCTGGACTCCTTGGTTCTCTCTCTCTAGATCTACTCCAAACAGCAGCCCGATGGAGGTGATGCGGATGTCGGTGGAGATTGATCTTCTCTCTCCTCAACTTCTACCTATGGAGATCGTAGACCAGTAGTAGAGGAGGGCGGTGATGTGGATCTTCTCTCTCCTTGGTGGTGAAGGTGAACGTAGCACAGATCTGCTCTCTCCTTGGTTTCCACCCTTGGAGAGAATAGATCTAAGATGGAGAAGGAGGAGAGAGAGAGTGTAGGTTGGTGGCTGCTGGAGCACGTAGACTGGATGCCTTGGTCCTCTCAGACCTTGGAATGCTCCCCTGAGGCTCTGGCTCCAACCCGACAGCCTTCCAATGTCTGAACTGGATCCAACCGCCTTTTGGCCTCTAGGCTGGATGCCTTTGAATGAAGGGGGTTAGGTCCTATTTATAGGCCCAGTTCATTGGGTTTCCTTTGCCTCAGTCGAGGTTTTTTTTTTCTATTGCTACCAACAGGTCACGATTTCCTTTTGATGTGACCGCGGGCAGGTGGCGGGATGGTCACAGTTTACTGACTGCACCCGGTCGAGGTTGTTTGAATCGTGGGCGTGATGAATGTGGGACAAGGCGAGCCACAGTCATGGCAAAGATCGCGGTCATGATCATTTGCAGCACGGGTCACAACATGGATTTTGATGGCAGGTGGGATCATGGTCAGAAGGGGGTGATGCCGTTGTGGTGTGCATGCAAGGGGAGGGGAAACTACGGGCAGGAGGAGACTACCATAATTGTGGATGCCAAGCGGTCGCTAGGGTTGTAGGTGGAGGGCAGACCATGAAGGTGATGATGGCTATGCGGAGGTCATGGTCCTACGATGGTTGAGGACAGATGATAAGGCCTCAGGCGGGTGGATGAGGGTGCGCTCACAGCTGGCAGAGGCTGTTGACAATTGTGGTGAAGACGATGGAAGTGTTAAAGAAGGCTTTTGCGGGTCTATTGATGGAGAGGTCACGATCTTGCAGGCAGAGAGTCACGAATAGGTGGTTGGGTGTGGAGACTGCGGGCAGACATTGAGGTCGCGATCAAGATCGCAGTCGCGATCAAGATCGTGGCATGTCCTTAGTCACGGGGTGTAGGGCGTCGTGAAGGGTAGATTGTGATTCTCTAACGACGCGGTCACGATCTGATGGCGATGAAGGAAGGTGGGTCGCAATTGTGAGGGGGTGTTGATCACGAGCTCAATGAGTGGAAGGGAGCCACAGTTATGTAGATGGGTCACGATTCTATGAATCGTGGGCACAGTAGTAGGGTTAGAAGGAGCCTGCGATCAAGGAGAAGAAGCGGGAGTCAGTAAGGGAAAACAAGGGGGCACAATCAAGAAAAGTGGGCTGAGAAGGTTGGGCCCATGTGCCCAATTTTTGCACATGCACATTGAGAATAAATCTAATTAAAATTGATGTAAGATCACTTAGGCTTAGTAGGGGTGTATAACGTGAGTTACACAGTGAAAGCAAGTAATTAGAGCCAAATTGGGCCCAAGATAGTAAAGGATGAGACAGTAGTCATTGTTAACAAAGTATCAAACAATAGTAGATCGTTGGGCCACAGTTTGGTAGAGAGAGAGTAGAGCAAGGTAGTTCTTCTGTGTTTGGTGCATGCAAGCCCAATAATGGCTATTTAGCTACATCATTGATTATTCTAACTACACTATCTAATGAGAGATAGAAAGTATAAAACATGAGCATTATGGGCAAATTAAGACCAAAGTGACACAAAACTATAGATAAAATGCATAGTTGTTATGCATATATTTGGGTGTTATCAACTACCCCAAGCTTAAAACTTGATCAGCAATGGCGCCAAAAAGTTAATCGGCCTTTTTTCTCACGTCCAAATACAAACGCAAGACAAAGAAAGGAATCAAGCTTTAAATTTATAACCCGAAACCATCTAGGCCCCTGCAACTTTATTACGGGGTCGAACACAGGCACGTGGTGACGTTTAGGATGCCACATACCTCATTCTTTAGTCAGATAAGACAAAACGATAGTCGATAAAAGTAAGTGTTAGGACTAGTCTAGCGGGTTGTTATGATTTAAAAACAAAAGAAAAGAAAACAAAACAAAACAGAGCTTGTGGTTCTACACTACAAAAAATAGATGATTTAACTACAATTTCTCTAACTACATACATTGTGTGTGTAGTTAAAGACTACCTTTTCCTACAAATTATAAAAATATAAGTAAAAAGAATGTAGTCAATTATATTAGCTATAAAGTTGGTTACATAGCATGGTGACTACAAAATTATACTCTTCCCAAATCATCTCCGTCTCACTTCCCGCCCCTCCCAAACAACCAAAATGCCTAAAATATTCAAAATTTCTGCGAACTACCATTATTGGCGCGATTTAACGTAGGACACCCCCATTTGCTCCAGATCTGATCATGTTGTCCCCATCTCTATCTCTTCTCCTCTCCATTACCCACCCATCTCCTCCCTAATGCTAGCACCCAATCTCATAGACTATCGTGAAGAGGGGATGTAAGAGCCGATTGAGGAAACATATACGGTGGAGAGGAAATGATTGAGGTGGAAGAAATAAGCTCAGGTATGCCCCTTTCCTAATTCCTCTCTTTATGTTTCTCACACCTTTCAAATCACATCCTGGGTTTCATTTGGGGTAAATTGTGTGAACATTTTGCGGCACCCCTTTGTTGGTTAGCTTGGGGTAAACTGTGTGACCATTCTGCATTGGCGTACGACCGCAGCCCAGCAACAGGGGAACTCTGGAATCGGTTGTAATCGTACCCGGAAGCCATATCCTGCTATAGTGTTTCCCATAGGGTGTGAGTCTCCTCTTCCCAATTGACACTAGCCATGAGCCCCACCATCTCCTTGACGAATCTGGTGAATCCTTGAGGTCCTCTTCGTCCCTGGCCCCATCGGTGGTGTCGTAAATCCCCAAGTCGTATATTTGTCTCTTCACCTGGTCCGAGAGGATCTGCTTCCTGAATGGCCTGAAACTGGCACTTGGCTTCCTCCCCTGCAACAGGCAGTGTTCCTACCTTCCTGTAACGCTTATCGGGATGCTATTTAATTTCATGAGAGCATTCAGTAAGATGAGTGTATCTTGCTGGTGTTGGACACCAGTAAGCTCCCTTCTCTACTAACTGATCTATTGATTTCTTTTGAGGACCTCAAAAAATTTTATTTGGATTCACCATATCCTTTTACAAAGATGTAATTGTCTTTTTATTTGGATGTCAATGTTGATTTCACACCAGATTGTCCTTTCACTGTCCACCAAGTGGAACACACTAAAAAAAAGCGGAAGACACTCTTAGAAATAGGAGATAACAAGCAAGCCACAATAATAGAAATCTGAAAGCATATATAGAAAAGCTCCAATAGGAATACGATAAATTAGAACTTTTAGATGTCACGAAAAACACCAGAGTAATAGTTTAATGTCTGAAAATTGTATTGCAAATATTCAAATTTCTTTCCCTGTAAGTGGAATGAGGAGGAGCTGGGGAAACAGAAAGTCTACGCAGTTTGACTTCATCAGCATATGGGTTATCTTCATTTGATGAAGGAGACATATCCAAGACAAACTACTATGAATATCAATATTATTTCACGAGTCAACATTTTCTATGCTCTCATTGATGCAAAACTAGAATGATATCCAGTTCTTGACATTCATAGATTTATCGTCGAAGTCATGTAGCAAACTGCGACCATGATCTAAGGGTTAATTTGAATTATTATTCAGTAGTTGTGCACCTGAAATGGGCTTAATCTAAATAAATTTGATGGATGTTTTGAGGGGTTTTTAATAGGCAAAACAACCCCTCCGGGGTGTGAAGGAACTTTCACTTACACAAGGGCAACTTGGTAATTTCGTTATGTTTTCAAAGTGAGCCGCATGCATGGAAACTTGGCGACGTGGCAATCTCTGATTGGACGGAAGGTAATTTTCTTGCAAAAATAATATCTTGATATTCGTAACTCCGATCAAGACAAATTATATATGTATTTTGATCAGATAAATGCAAGGAACCCACTAAAAATAGTTTTGTAGCCTGAATCTGATCATAGTTCGAAATTTAGTGTAAATTATCATCTTTAATGAATTAAATATTAAGAAACCCTACGTTGAAATGAAAAATGTGTTTAATAGGGTTTAAATGGATCATTAGAGTAGATGTTAACCTGTTGAATGTAAAAAGGTACATTATGTTCAAAAAGGAAGAACTTGGCATATGATTAGTCTAATTTAGAGTTTAAGTGCTTAAATATACTTGAAATTTAAAAGGGCATAAAGTTATCATCTTTAATGATTTAATTAAGGAAAAACCCTTAGATTTGATGATAGATGGACGTAATGATGTTATTTGGATAATTCAAGCTGATATTAACCTATTGTTAATAAAAGTGAAAATAGGACATAAAAAGATGATATTTTTATATAATTGGCTTAACTTAGGGTTTCGTGCATGATTATGCATTAATGAGCTTGAAAACCCTAATTTAGATGAATATGTCTTTTAATTGTTTTAATTGATCAAATCCATGAATAAATCGGGATATGATGATCCTAAGTCAATTTGGGTATAAAAGACTATTGAAATGGATAGTTGAGCAATTACGGTCTATCTTAGTAGAAAAGAGTGTTTTCGGGTTTGTTGACCTAAAAGGGATAAAATTTGAGGAATTGATCTAAGAAACCCTAATGAATATTAATGAAACCTTAATGTGGATTAGAAACCCTAGAAAGAGAGTCCAAGTCATTAAAGTAGATTCTTGATAAATTGTGTAATAAATAGAGTACATATTCTTTTCAGGAATTATGTGATGATTGAATTACTTGCTTGGATCTGTTGATTGGCTTGATTGTATATACATGAAGTATATGTTGAATAGTAGTGAAGTAAGCACTTTCCTAATTAGAAGAGGGCGTGGTTGCTTGAGGGCAAGCCTACTAGGGTGTGGATATTCACTCTATAAAAGAGGGTAGAGCCCTAGTCGAGATCTAGAGAAGTTCCACGCAATACCACCCCTTCTCCTCCTTCTTTTGTCCGAAACCCTAACGATGGAGGTATAACCGTATCCCAGGAGATTAAGGGCCGTGGAGGAGCTACTTTGGGGCCGTGCTATTTCCACAACCTCAAGCGAGATACTTGGTAGTCGTCCCTCCTCCGAAGCCGTGTGCAGCAGTAGCAGCACGGCTACAAGAGCAGCCGCGCTTTGCTGCCTTTGCGCGCGGATAGGCGGCCAGCTGGGCCACGGTTCAGAGGCACCTTGAGTGCGCATGGGCACGACGGAGGTCGGCGCGACATTTCCGATGAAGATGGGGCCCAGATCTAGGCGCAAGAGTCACGTCGAGGCTGCAATACGGCAACTAGGGCAGCCGTAGACTAGCTGCTCGAGGAAGAAGAAGAGCAAAGGGTGCGCTGGACTGTTTTGCCCCTCCGGGGTGTGAAGGAACTTTCACTTGTGCAAGGGCAACTTGGTAATTTCGTTATGTTTTCAAAGTGAGCCACATGCATGGAAACTTGGCGACTTGGCAATCTCTGATTGGCCGTAAGGTAATTTTCTTGCAAAAATCATATCTTGCTATTCGTAACTCCGATCATGACAAATTATACATGTATTTTGATCAGAAAAATGCAAGGAACCCACTAAAAATTGTTTTGTAGCCTGAATCTGATCATAGTTCGAAATGTAGTGTAAATTATCATCTTTAATGAATTAAATATTAAGAAACCCTACGTTGAAATGAATAATGTGTTTAATAGGGTTGAAATGGATCATTAGAGTTGATGTTAACCTGTTGAATGTAAAAAGGTACATTATGTTCAAAAAGGAAGAACTTTGCACGTGATTAGTCTAATTTAGAGTTTATGTGCTTAAATATGCTTGAAATTTAAAAGGGCATAAAGTTATCATCTTTAATGATTTAATTAAGGAAAAACCCTTAGATTTGATGATAGATGGACTTAATGACGTTATTTGGATAATTCAAGCTGATATTAACCTATTGTTAATAAAAGTGAAAATAGGATCTAAAAAGATAATATTTTTATATAATTGGCTTAACTTAGGGTTTCGTGCATGATTATGCATTAATGAGCTTGAAAACCCTAATTTAGATGAATATGCCTTTTAATTGTTTTAATAGATCAAATCCATGAATAAATCGAGATATGATGATCCTAAGTCAATTTGGGTATAAAAGACTATTAAAATGGATAGTTGAGCAATTAAGGTCTATATGAGTAGAAAAGAGTGTTTTAGGGTTTGTTGACCTAAAAGGGATAAAGTTTGAGGAATTGATCTAAGAAACCCTAATGAATATTAATGAAACCTTAATGTGGATTAGAAACCCTAGAAAGAGAGTCCAAGTCATTAACGTAGATTCTTGATAAAGTGTGTAATAAATAGAGGACATATTCTTTTCAGGAATTATGTGATGATTGAATTACTTGCTTGGATCTGTTGATTGGCTTGATTGTTTATACATGAAGTATATGTTGAATAGTAGTGAAGTAAGCACTTTCCTAATTAGAAGAGGGTGTGGTTGCTGAGGGCAAGCCTACTAGGGTGTGGATATTCACTCTATAAAAGAGGGTAGAGCCCTAGTCGAGATCCAGAGAAGTTCCACGCAATACCACCCCTTCTCCTCCTTCTTTTGTCCGAAACCCTAATGATGGAGGTATAACTATATCCCAGGAGCTTAAGGGCCGTGGAGGAGCTACTTTGGGGCCGTGCTATTTCCACAACCTCAAGCGAGATACTCGGTAGTCGTCCCTCCTCCCAAGCCGTGTGCAGCAGTAGCAGCACGGCTGCAAGAGCAGCCGCGCTTTGCTGCCTTTGCGCGCGGATAGGTGGCCAGCTGGGCCACAGTTCAGAGGCACCTTGAGTGCGCATGGGAACGACAGAGGTAGGTGCGGCATTTCCGGTGAAGATGGGGCCTAGATCTAGGCGCAAGAGTCATGCTGAGGCTGCAAGACGGCAGCTAGGGCAGCCGCAAACCAGCTGCTCGAGGAAGAAGAAGAGCAAAGGGTGCGCTGGACTATTTTGCCCTTCCGGGGTGTGAAGGAACTTTCACTTATGCAAGGGCAACTTGGTAATTTCGTTATGTTTTGAAAGTGAGCCGCATGCATGGAAACTTGGCGACGTGGCAATCTGTGATTGGCCGGAAGGTAGTTTTCTTGCAAAAATCATATCTTGATATTCGTAACTCCGATCAAGACAAATTATATATGTATTTTGATTAGAAAAATGCAAGGAACCCACTAAAAATAGTTTTGTAGCCTGAGTCTGATCATAGTTCTAAATGTAGTGTAAATTATCATCTTTAATGAATTAAATATTAAGAAACCCTACGTTGAAATGAATAATGTGTTTAATAGGGTTTAAATGGATCATTAGAGTTGATGTTAACCTGTTGAATGTAAAAAGGTACATTATGTTAAAAAAGGAAGAACTTTGCACGTGATTAGTCTAATTTAGAGTTTATGTGCTTAAATATGCTTGAAATTTAAAAGGGCATAAAGTTATCATCTTTAATGATTTAATTAAGGAAAAACCCTTAGATTTGATGGTAGATGGACTAAATGACGTTATTTGGATAATTCAAGATGATATTAACCTGTCGTTAATAAAAGTGAAAATAGGATCTAAAAAGATGATATTTTTATATAATTGGCTTAACTTGGGGTTTCGTGCATGATTATGCATTAATGAGCTTGAAAACCCTAATTTAGATGAATATGACTTTTAATTGTTTTAATTGATCAAATCCATGAATAAATCGGGATATGATGATCCTAATTCAATTTGGGTATAAAAGACTATTAAAATGGATAGTTGAGCAATTAAGGTCTATATGAGTAGAAAAGAGTGTTTTAGGGTTTGTTGACCTAAAAGGGATAAAGTTTGAGGAATTGATCTAAGAAATCCTAATGAATATTAATGAAACCTTAATGTAGATTAGAAACCCTAGAAAGAGAGTCCAAGTCATTAAAGTAGATTCTTGATAAAGTGTGTAATAAATAGAGTACATATTCTTTTCAGGAATTATGTGATGATTGAATTACTTGCTTGGATCTGTTGATTGGCTTGATTGTATATACATGAAGTATATGTTGAATAACCTGCATGACTCATCAAATTAGGTATGTGGTTGCGCTTATGAATAATCTCTCTAGTTTCACGGCGATTCCCGAAGTTTTAATTGGTTGCTTGAAAATAACTGTTGGATGTTTACTTATTTCATGCCACTATAAAGTGACTATGATTATCACTATAAATGTGCTTATATAACTGAATAGATCCGGGTCCACCTCTATTGCTTGAAAAGGCTAAGAAAAAGAGGGTAATCCTAGAGCAAGGTTTAGGTTACCGAGAGTTAGAAACTGGGCTACCTACGTGTAGTGCCATGAGACTCATTAGCCTGCCATGAGTTAAGGAGTGGGCTACTTACGAGTAGTTCCATGTGTTTCAACCCTAGAAATTGGTTCACTTATATGTGGATCATGAGGGGTTTAATGGGGACAACATAGAGGATAGGGTACTCTTGGATCGTGGAGTTATATCTAAAATGTAATCTTGGTTGTTAAATGATTAATTGAATGATTATATTGTTAGCGTATTGTTTCCCCCACATACCAGCTTCGGCTGACCGCCGTTTTGTTTGTCGACGTTTTAGGTACAAGCCAAAAGGACAAACAGTAAATCCTCATATTGTGAAATACATGAAGTTAAATACAAGGAGGATTAGTTATAGTAGAATCCTTAAGTGGATAGAAGTTTAGAGATCCAAGTTTTCAAAAAGGTATGTAGAAATTTATTTTCTTACAACTTTTCAGTATAGTAGGTTAAAATTTGACAATTATTCTTGGTTAATTGCCGAACCTGTGATCCGGAAGTTACGGGTGCGGCTTCGACCTCTCAGTCTCCCTTAATTGGGGGTTATCGGGAGGTGGGGTCATAACATTTGGTATCAGAGCGTAGGTTCCTCACTTAACCATTAATAATTATTAAATTTTACAAACACCATAGAACCCAAGGGAGTTATTAGAGGATTATCCAAAAGACAGAGGTGTCTAGAAAAGGATCACGATTGGGGGCTGGCAATAGTTTCCTCCACACCGCTAGTCAGAATATGAGGACTCCCGGATCCATGTGACTGCCTGGCCAAAGTCTTAGGGTATGAATCTAAATAAGATACCTTTAGGACTTTCTCATCTTATTCATCCCTTCTCATCACAAGATTCTGTTCAGGACCTAAAGGATTAGGGTTTTCTTTCTTCTCCTCACCCTCTTGAGGTATGGGTAAGGTTAATAAGGTTTAAGGAATCCTCCACCAAATTAATGAAAAGCATGTAAATAAGATGTCATGGACATAAGCTTAATAGATTAAGCGCAAAGTAAAGAATAGACACATGCTTAGGGCATATGACATAAGTTGTCATGTCCTCAGAAGAGACCTGAGGCTAGACCTTCTTGTTAGGAGGATAAGTTAGTCTTGGAGATAGAGATCTCCATTGCAAGTAGAGACCTAGTACATCCTCTGAGGATGATGCTACCCTAACCCTAAGTGAAGGTTAGAGAGAGAGATGGCATGATGAGTTAGACCAGGTGTTTGAAAGGACATGACTTTGGGATGCCATATGATCCATGGGTGACCTAGCACCTTTAGCAACCCAACCCTGGGAAGGGTCGTGTATGTTAGGGTAAAGGATAGCTCTTTAGATGATGTTGTTAGTGAAGGACCTTAGAAACCCTATGGGCTTTCGTGAGTAGGGCATAACACGCACCCAGAGTACGTTAGTAATGCGAGCAAAGGGTGGAAACCCTGACCAGAGAGTATGAAGGATGGCTTATGAAATACGCATAAAGAACCATGGATAACCTTGAGCGAACAAGAGTTGAACATAGGCTTCATCCAAGTAGGGGCATGCTTTTGAGGTTGACCCTTCACAAAGATATGACCTCTAATGGTGAGGTTAGTTGTAGGGTTAGCTCTAGAAAGAGAGAGCAGGAACCAAGCAAGAAGGTTGGAATCCTAAACTTTGAGATATGTAGAAAGTTGAGGATGATGCGACCTAAGTGGATGATAGTGGTCGCCACATGCTTGATCCCTAGAGGTTGATGATGCCTTGGTTGCCATGAGAGGAACCAAACCCTAGAGAGAGGATGAGTCTGCTGGTACCTCTGTACCTATGGTATAGATGAGAAGAATAGCTCCTTAGACCTGGAGAGGTATAGTAACGGGTTATGAGGCTTTGTACCTTGTTGGTTGTCCTTAAGAAGGACCCAACTCTAAGTGTTTCTCTAGTAGAAGGATGACAGGGAGTGCATGTCATGCCTTTTGCATATTTGGTTCGTATTTAAGAGGCAGGGCATGCGGTTGGACACCTAAAGGTGAACCTAGGGATTCTTAGGCCTAAGAGGGGAAATGGTATACCTAATGCTCATGACAAGAATTAAGTTGCCATAGTTTCGAGCATGGTACTCATCATGTATAGAGGAAAAGGAAAGTCCCTTAAGTTATGTGTGGTGAACCACTCACAACTAGGTTGATGATACAGGAAAGTATGATGCTGATCAAACATCGAGGAAAGAGGATAAGTTTGACCTAGCATGGTACAGTAGATGATCTGCTTGTGCCTTAATAGCTTGCTAGGGTTAAGTAGGCTCATGTGGATGTAAATCCTAGACCTAAGAGCTTTTGTGACCATGGTGTCAGGAGATAGTTTTCCTCCCATCCTAGGAGAGGGACCCCTTTGGTAGGGTGTATATCAGTTTAGTTAGTTTAAGTTAACCTAAAGAGGTCTCATAGGATCTTGAGAAGCTAAGTGAAAAGTACATGGTATGAGAATGAACCTGTAGACCCATAGATATCCATCTCTAAGTGCATGTGGATGTGTTACCATGGAGGTAACCGGTAAGGGGCCTGACCAAGGTAGGCAGGTCACCATGACCCCTATGAAAGGATGAAAGTCAGCCCATGAATGCAGAAAGAGAGATGTTGAAGGCTTGGGTAAGGTTCTAAGTTGAACATGTACTATGAGAGAATCCTAAGTCTATCCTAGGGTCTGATAGGGATAAGACCTATGGAAGTAGGAGTTGCCTAATTCCCTAGTTGCACATGACCATAGGGTCGGGGGGTAACAACTATCTTTGTCTGAGGGTCATGGGTTAGGAGATTGATCACCTTCACGAACTCATGGGAACCAAAGGGCAGATGAGTAGGGCATTCTCTAGATGCATAAGGGAAGAGGGATGACCCTAAAAGTGTCGGCACCCTATAGACCTAGAGGTGATGACCAAAGAGTGTGTAGTGACCCAAGTAGGTTCGAGACCAGTTTTCCATGGAAGTAACCTTGATATCGAGATGATTGTGATGTAGAGACATGAAAAACACGTTTCAACTTAGTAAAGGTGTACTGGAAAGGTGGGATGTACCATCCCTACCCTTGGAATAGGAAGAACTCTGTATTTGGACTGCAGCCAAATGCTTATTTCCTCTGGTTATGGGGGTGAGAGATAGGACAATACGCATGCCATACACCAAGGATAAAGGATGATGCGAGTTGGAACGTTGCTACGAGGTATAAGAACAGAGATGATAACCTACCCTGGTAAAGTGAATGATACATAGATGGTTTGCAAACACTAAGAGGAATGAGGTAGTCACCTTATGAGGATGTTTGTATCATGAGCTAAGTGGAACTTAAAAGCTATACCAGGTTGAGTTTGATCACCATGATGATGAAATCAGAGAGTGTTCTTAATGGAGATAGACATAGAGTTTGAGGTGAGATGATAAGTGAAATACATGGAGGTGTATGTCTTCAATGTTACCTAATACCTAAGGATGTGAAGTGGTAATGGATGCTCTGGTTGAGATACGTCTGACTTGTTGGACTAGAAGCTAGAAGAGGTTGTTTGGCTAACCCTAAGTTTGGAAAGGAGAGGTGTTTGGATAACACTCAGATTTAACAAGATACGTTGAAAAGTTAAGGGTTGTTTGGTTAGCCAGTCTAGTCCTTGATACGATGAAAGGATGGTGGTAGAAACCTCAAGTGTACTTCTTTGGAAAAGAAGGTGATGAAACCCCGATAGAATGGTTTTGGGTTTTTGAGGTATTGATCTTTGAGAATAATGACATACTGGAGATCATGATTTTAAGATCACCATACACTGTACTACGAAGATAATAAGTGACAGTGGTACTTTAGATAAAGTTGCATATGGCCATGCAAGCTGAGGGTGAAGGACGAACACCAGTAACCCAGTGCATTGATATAAAGGATAAAGAGTCCCCGAAAGAGAAAGAGAGTTCATCACTATGGATGTTGTAAGTCTCCCCTGGACCAAGGAAGGTCGAGATGCAATATGGGTTATGATAGATCACCTTACCTAAATGACATGAGAAAGAAAGAGATCTGTCAAGGGACCGATCTGGTTGAACTACCCATGAGAGAGATGGTTCAACTACACCAGGATGTAAGTTCAAAGGTTCTTGAGTTTGACCTAAAGGTTCACTTCCATAAAGTGGAAGTAGGTACACGAAAAACTCGATGTTAGTATAGTTCATCACCCATAATTAATGGTTAGTATGATCCAGACTAAAGGGTCTGATGAGAGCATATGTGCTTGTTCAGGGTGATATCTAGAGACAGTTCTTTTCCTATGAAAGATGTGATGATAACCACCATCACCAGTGTCGGGAGTTAAAGAAGCTCTTAAGGGAGGTTGTGTCAGTCACCACTTCAGTAAGGTGATGTTGGTGAAAGGACCACGTGATGGTTAGAAAAGGGCCACAGTGCGTGTAGATGAAGTCACTTTGATCGTGCAATGGCTGAAAGGAGCCTAGAGACGACGAGAGTCATGAGCAGATACAAAGTAGACTGACATGCAGTTCACTGTGGAAGAATATGTGACATGAAAATCCGACCCCTCTAAGTTATAACTAAGAGAGCTGAGTCCCCGATGCAGGGGATCTTTTGACATGGTTTGGTGGAGAAGGTTAAGTATGATCTTACCCCTCAGGATAAAGTAATGTGTGATGAGTTTCATGTGTCCAATTTAGAGTTCTATGTGAGGTACCCGACCATGTGCTGAGCAATGAACCTAGTGAGCCCCAAGGGAGGCTGAGATAGCCTGAGTCCACTTGTCCAGCTTATAGACGCCAGCATGAAAGAACTCAGAGAAAAGAATATGTGATGATAAAGGTTCTTTCGAGACGCCATAAGTATGGTAAAGCCACATAGGGACCAATGATGGACATGGAAAAATCTTATCCTGAATTTATTTGTTTGCTTGATAGAATTTTGAGGACAAAATTTCTATAAGAGGGGAAGGATGTTACAACCCCAATTTTTGGGTTTATTTGGTGAGAAATGTAATTTCTCATAATAAGGATATTTGAACAAATAATGATATGATGTATTTGGATTTTGGTTTACAATAGCCTTGATGTATTGTGTTGTGGGCTTTATTGGCTATTGGGCCCAAATAATAAGAAAATTCAATTAGTAAATGAATAATTGAATATTTGAGAAAAGAAAAATGTGGAAACCTATAGAAGGCAAATCCAAAGAGGATTTCGTGCCTCTTGAATTCCTTGGGTTCCAAGAAGTCCAAAGTTGCATAAAAAGTGCAATTAGAAAAGAAAAGATCAATTAAATATTTCTTTATTAAGAAAGAAATTGAAAACAATGGTAAAATGTGGAAAATAAGTAAAAAGAGGTACAATTGAGTTATTCTTAGTGGAATTTCGTATCCCAAGGATTTCTAATGATAAAAGGAATACCAATGAGGAAAATAAAAGAGAAATAAAGAGGAATCCTCAAAAGGAAATATTTTAATAAGAAATAAACAAGATAATGAGGAATAATGAAGAATAATGCATTTAGATGCATCTAGAAGGATAATGAATATCCAATAAAAAGGATTTCAAAATAATAGAGTTTCTTGGGATCTAAGGAGTCCCAATAAAGAGGAAAGAAAGAGAAAATATCAAATTTACAAAATAAAAGGATAAAATGATACATTATTAATAAATTATGAGGTATTGTTAAAAAGAAAGTAATTTCTATTAAAGGAAATAGAATTTTGTGGTGAGTGGTTTAAAAAGCAAGTCAAAAGAGAATAAGGGAGAATATTTTCATATTCCAAAATATTCAAGAAATAAGGTATATCAAAGAGATGTTTAGGAGAGAGAGAAAGAGGAAACTTGCTTAGTAGTGAAGTAAGCACTTTCCTAATTAGAAGAGGGCGTGGTTGCTTGAGGGCAAGCCTACTAGGGCGTGGATATTCACTCTATAAAAGAGGGTAGAGCCCTGGTTGAGATCCAGAGAAGTTCCATGCAATACCACCCCTTCTCCTCCTTATTTTATCCGAAACCCTAATGATGGAGGTATAACCGTATCCCAGGAGCTTAAGGGCCGTGAAGGAGCTACTTTGGGGCCGTGCTGTTTCCACAACCTCAAGCAAGATACTCGGTAGTCGTCCCTCCTCCCAAGCCGTGTGCAGCAGTAGCAGCACGGCTGCAAGAGCAGTTGCGCTTGGCTGCCTTTGCGCGCGGATAGGCGGCCAGCTGGGCCACGGTTCAGAGGCACCTTGAGTGCTCATGGGCGCGGAATTTCTGGTGAAGATGGGGCCCAGAGCTAGGCGCAAGAGTCGCGCCAAGTCTGCAAGACGGCAGCTAGGGCAGTCGCAGACCAGCTGCTCGAGGAAGAAGAAGAGCAAAGGGTGCGCTGGACTATTTTGCCCTTCCGGGGTGTGAAGGAACTTTCACTTACGCAAGGGCAACTTGGTAATTTCGTTATGTTTTGAAAGTGAGCCGCATGCATGGAAACTTGGCGACGTGGCAATCTCTGATTGGCCGAAAGGTAATTTTCTTACAAAAATCATATCTTGCTATTCGTAACTCTGATCAAGACAAATTATATATGTATTTTGATCAGAAAAATGCAAGGAGCCCACTGAAAATAGTTTTGTAACCTGAATCTGATCATAGTTCGAAATGTAGAGTAAATGATCATCTTTAATGAATTAAATATTAAGAAACTCTATGTTGAAATGATTAATGTGTTTAATAGGGTTTAAATGGATCATTAGAGTTGATGTTAACCTGTTGAATGTAAAAAGGTACATTATGTTAAAAAAGGAAGAACTTTGCACGTGATTAGTCAAATTTAGAGTTTATGTGCTTAAATATGCTTGAAATTTAAAAGGGCATAAAGTTATCATCTTTAATGATTTAATTAAGGAAAAACCCTTAGATTTGATGATAGATGGACTTAATGACGTTATTTGGATAATTCAAGCTGATATTGACCTGTTGTTAATAAAAGTGAAAATAGTATCTAAAAAGATGATATTTTTATATAATTGGCTTAACTTAGGGTTTCGTGCATGATTATGCATTAATGAGCTTGAAAACCCTAATTTAGATGAATATGTCTTTTAATTGTTTTAATTGATCAAATCCATGAATAAATCGGGATATGATGATCCTAAGTCAATTTGGGTATAAAAGACTATTAAAATGGATAGTTGAGCAATTAAGGTCTATATGAGTAGAAAAGAGTGTTTTAGGGTTTGTTGACCTAAAAGGGATAAAGTTTGAGGAATTGATCTAAGAAACCCTAATGAATATTAATGAAAACTTAATGCGGATTAGAAACCATAGAAAGAGAGTCCAAGTCATTAAAGTAGATTCTTGATAAAGTGTGTAATAAATAGAGTACATATTCTTTTCAGGAATTATGTGATGATTGAATTACTTGCTTGGATCTGTTGATTGGCTGGATTGTATATACATGAAGTATATGTTAAATAATCTGCATGACTCATCAAATCAGGTATGCGGTTATGCTTATGAATAATCGCTCTAGTTTCACGGCGATTCCTGAAGTTTTAATCGGTTTCTTGAAAATAACTGTTGGATGTTTACTTATTTCATGCCACTATAAAGTGACTATGATTATCACTATAAATGTGCTTATTTAACTGACTAGATCCGGGTCCACCTCTATTGCTTGAAAAGGCTAAGAAAAAGAGGGTAATCCTAGAGCAAGGTCTAGGTTACCGAGAGTTAGAAATTGGGCTACCTACGTGTAGTGCCATGAGACTCATTATCCTGCCATGAGTTAAGGAGTGGGATACTTACGAGTAGTGCCATGTGTTTCAACCCTAGAAATTGGTTCACTTATAGGTGGATCATGAGGGGTTTAATGGGGACAACATAGAGGATAGGGTACTCTTAGATCGCGGAGTTATATCTAAAATGTAATCTTGGTTGTTAAATGATTAATTGAATGATTACATTGTTAACATATTGTTTCCCCCACATACCAGCTTCGGCTGACCGACGTTTTGTTTGTCGGCGTTTTAGGTACAAGCCAAAAGGACAAACAATAAATCCTCATATTGTGAAATACATGAAGTTAAATACAAGGAGGATTAGTTAGAGTAGAATCCTTAAGTGGATAGAAGTTTAGAGATCCAAGTTTTCAAAAAGGTATGCAAAAATTTATTTTCTTACAACTTTTCAGTATAGTAGGTTAAAATTTGATAATTATTCTTGGTTAATTGTCGAACCTATGATCCGGAAGTTATGGGTGCGGCTTCGACCTCTCGGTCTCCCTTAATTGGGGGTTATCGGGAGGTGGTGTCTTAACACAAACGGTCTTCACGACCTCAGCATCAACCTGTCTTCCATTCGGTCTCGATTGCTTGCTAATCCAAACGGTTTTGAGCAAAGTTGGGCAAACGGTCTTGGACAGACGCAAATGGTTTGTAAACCGTTTGATATCAAATGGTCTTTGCTTCGGTCAACGCTCCAGCCAAACTCAAACGGTCTTGGCAATTGCTGATCAAACGATCTAAAACCTGAAAGGGGCCAAACGGTCTCGTGACACAAAGGGCAAATGGTCTGGGATAGACCGTTTGCTTTTCTTCAATTGATTCGAACAGAAAACGTGCAGTAGACAGTCTACTGGGTCAATCAATCTAGTAGCCCTCCAATCTATTAAACGATCTTCGACCTTCATTCTACAGATGCAACGGCCTCGGGGCGACCTCATTTGGCATGCGAACCACCTCCATTCGATCTTGCTTTGGGGATACAAATGTGTGTTGGTCAGAGGTTGAAGACGACGCGCCACGGCCGTGGTGAGGCACCACGGTTGTGGTAATGCTGATGTCCCATGGCCGTGCCACCTTGCACAGGCATGGTGGGTGAGTAATTGGGCTCTAATGGCATTGTGCCACGGCCGTGGCGTGACACCACAGTCGTGGTGAGGCTACTGCCCCACAGCCGTGCTGCCTCACATGGGCATGGCGGGTGAGAGAGGGTCGATGCAGGAGGGGTTCCATAGTCGTGGCTCGGTGATCACGGTCGTGGAGAGTGAGAGCTCAGGTGTTGGGGATGATCTACCATGGCCGTGGCCTAACCACAAGGTCGTGGGGATGTCAGTAGACCACAGTCATTTTGAACCACCATGGCCATGGTTAAGACTCAGCTTTGAGGTCTTGAATTCATGTACTTCTCGATCCCTCGTGGCTGGGTCATGCCTCCTTTCGATATCTGCTGGTCAAATGTTCTTGAGACTGAATGGGCTCAAATGGTCTTGAGACCGAATGGGCTCAAACAGTCTTGAGACCGAATGGGCTCAAACGGTCTTGAGACCGAATTGGCTCAATCGGCTTGGTTAGATCGATTGGTCAGAACCAAGGGCGAGGGAAGGTAGATCCTAGCTGATTGTTCAGCTTTATCAAGACCTGCATCAAATCAACATAATTTTCAGTTAAAATCATGATAATTGGATCAATGAAGTAGTTTTGTATATTATGATGTGTTTTGATATCTAATGAGTGAAATTAAATGTGTTGAGTTGAATTTGTCCAAAAATGATAATTGAATTCCCTAGTGAATATGCATTCATAAAAACACCCCGAACTTAAACGTTGCTCATCCTCGAGTAACACAAAATCTGAAACAGTCGCCAGATGAATACTTTCGACTCATGTGATTGCTTTATCTTTACATCATGATTGTTTTCTTTCTACTCAGAATGACTCAACATCTCAACTTCCTGAGATCACTGAACACGTCTTACTATATCTTCGTTCCTGAGTTCATTTTCCAATATCACTTCCTCCTCACTTTTTACAACAACAAGCATGTCAAAGAGTTTTGTAAGAGTCCAGAGACGCCCGTGGAACAACAAGTGAGCATTTGATCTGACACTGATGTTTTTCAGAATAGGGTAGGCAATCATTGTGCCATTAGGTAGAAAAGGGAGTGAAAGGTGGTATGAAAGGAAGAAGTAAATCTCTCCTCTATTCGACTCGAGATTTTTATTTTATGAAATGCAATTTCATTTATTGCATTTTTTGTGTGAATCTCTCCTCTATTCGACTCGAGATTGCATTTCTTTTTGTGTGCGCTTTGGCATCTTTTTGTTTGCAAATGTCTCCTCAATTCGGCTCGAGATTGCATTTTTGGTGGTACGCCCCTGCTTATCTATTAGGGGTATGGAAGAAGCGGATATAGAGGGAAGTGGTGTGCCACCCCGAACTTAGGGTTTGGCACAAATTTGGCTATTTTTGTTTCTTTTTGATGGATGGAGAGGTACGAAGATGATAGAAGAAGTGTAGAAGAGAGTTCAGATCAGAATGCAACTTGATTTACAATTCAGTGCACTGGGTTGTTCTCTTTATGAGGATATGGTGGAGATTCCATGTTATTGTTCCACTAGTTAGTTAGGAAGCACGACGTGTTTGATCCCTATCAGTTCGACAGACACTTATTAATTTTGCAAAAGTATCATGACGTTAGGAATCATAAGCTTCACAAGATGATTTCAATCAAGAGGCTTTGTTTCAAAAAGTGGTCCTTTTGAGGATTCACTTCGAATAAGGAGGATATAATGATTTAAAATGCATAGCAGTTTAGAGAGTGGCTTTTAATGAAAAAGGAAGTGTCAAAAATTGATTAAGTATCTGTTCAAATTCTTTGAAAGCTTTAAAACTTAAAAATTTTAAAACTCTATTTGAAATTTTTGAAAATTTTGGTCAAAAATGCGACGATGAAAATCTAAGACTGATTTAGATGGGTGAAGGTGGAAAGTAAGATACGTACCACCCACCCCCACACCAAACATAGAGATTTTCTCATCCCGAGCAAACCCTAAATCCAAGATGGAGGGGAAAATTCGTGCCAGATTTGACCACCAGATGTGGTAGCGTTCCAGTCAGCGTGCATCCTCTTATCTGAAAATCTAAAGAAAGATCAATCAGAACTCGAGGTAGCATCTCGTGATGTGAATTTTATTTAATGAAAAATTAACTAGAAGGTAAAAGCAAAATCGAAAAAACATTCTAATTTGAAAAGAAAAGTAAAACAGATTTATTGATTGGGTTGCCTCCCGACAAGTGCCTTTGTTTTATGTCGATGGCTGGACTGGATCCTTCAGCTTTATGGTGGATCCTTTGGGTTGATGAGTTCTAGCATTGCTGTAGTGCCTATGTCAGTAGAGGTGAAATATTTCTTTAAACGGTGACCATTTGCCATAAATTCACGTGATTTTTCACTCCATAAAGAGAAAGCAACATGTGGAGAGATGCTCTTGACAATGTAAGGTCCAGACCAGCGAGAATAGAGTTTTCCTGGGAATAAATTTAGTCTTGAGTTGAATAGAAGAACTTGATCTCCCGCTTGTATGTCTTTTCTTTTTAGATGTCCATCATGCCAAAGTTTTGTGCGTTGTTTGTAGATTCGTGCATTCTCATAGGCGGTCATCCTGAGTTCAGCCAGCTCTTGGAGTTGCAGAATCCTGTCTTGGCCTTCTTCTTTCATATCAAAGTTTAGTTGTTTACTTGCCCACCATGCCTTGTGTTCCAGTTCGACTGGAAGGTGGCAAGTCTTTCCATATATTAGTCGAAAAGGTGTAGTCTCGAGGGGAGTTTTATAAGCAGTTCAATAGGCCCATAATGCCTCGTTGTTATCACCGACCAATCTTTCCGATTGCGGCCTACTGGCTTTTCTAAGATACGCTTGAGTTGATGATTAGAAACCTCCATCTGTCCACTTGTCTTTGGGTGGTAAGGTGAGGCTACCTTGTGAGTAACACCATACTTTCTTAGCAATGCTTCAAAGCTTCTTTCAAGAAAATGGGAGCCTCCATCGGATATCACTGTGCGTGGGACACCAAAATGGGGAAAAACAATATCATTGAATAATTTGATGACAAGTTTGGAATCACTAGTGACGGTTGGTATGGCTTCAACCCATTTTGAGTCGTAGTCCACCGCCACTAGGATGTATGAAAATCCACGAGAAGATGGGAATGGACCCATGTAGTCCACCCCCACACATCGAATATCTCTACTTCTTGCCATAGATTCAGCGGCATCTCATCTCTCTTTTTTATATCGCCTGATCTTTGACATTTGTCACATGATAGGACAAGGTCGTAGGAATCCTTGGATATGGTTGTCCAAAAGAATCCACATTGCAAAACTTTCAAAGCAGTCTTTTTAGAGCTCATATGTCCTCCCACTGGTCCTGAGTGACATTGTTCCAAAATAAGTTGAGCTTCTTCTTCGGCGATACATCGTCTATACAGACCATCATCACATAATTTGAAAAGGTACGGCTCATCCCAGTAGTACCGTTTTACATCATGCATGAATTTCTTCAGTGCATTCCCGGTGTATTGAGGATGGATAACCCCAACAACGAGGTAGTTCACAAAATTCGAGTACCACGGTATAACATCTGAGGCCTTCATTAGTTGATCATCTAACAAGGAATCATTGATCATAATCTTCTCAGTATCCAGAGTGTGGATGCCACTGAGGTGATCTGCTACAACATTCTCTGTACCCTTTTTATCTCTTATATCTAAATCAAATTCTTGTAATAGGAGGATCCATCTAATCAACCTGGGTTTTGCATCTTTCTTTGCCAGAAGGTAACGAATGGCGGCATGGTCTGTGTAGACAATGACCTTTGAACCAATTAGGTAGGATCTGAACTTGTCAAAGGCATACACGACAGCTAGAAGTTCTTTCTCGGTAGTTGCACAATTCCTCTGGGCTTCATCGATAGTTTTCGATGCATAATAGATCACATCATGTTTCTTCTCTATACATTGCCCCAAAACTGCGCCACAACATAGTCACTGGCATCACACATAATTTCAAAAGGATGGTCCCAGTCGGGAGCTCTAATGATGGGGGTGGTTGTAAGGGCCTACTTCAGTGTGTTGAAGATTTTGACACATTCTACATTGAAATTGAAATCAGTATCCTTTAGTAATAGGTTCGTCATTGGCTTCGTTATCTTGGAAATGTCCTTTATGAATCTTCTGTAAAATCCTGCATGACCTAGGAAAGCACGAACTTCTTTTACATTTGTTGGGATAGAGAGTTTAGAAATCACTTTAGTTTTGGATTTATCTACTTCAATTCCTCTATTGCTGACCCTATGGCCGAGGACGATGACTTCCTTTACCATAAAATGACACTTTTCCCAATTCAACAAAAGATGTGCTTCTTCACAACGTTTGAGGACCAGGGATAGGTGCTTTAGACATGAATCGAATGAATCTCCGTATACAGAAAAATGATCCATGAAAACCTCCATAATTGTTTCAGTAAGACCAGCGAATATGGAAGCCATGCAACGTTGGAAAGTTGTGGGTGCATTACAGAGACCAAACGACATTCTTTTAAATGTGTATGTTCTGAATGGGCAAGTAAAAGTTGTTTTCTCTTGGTCATTTGGATGTATGGTATTTGATAGAATCCAGAGTAACCGTCAATATAACAGAAATATTCTTGGTGAGCCAACCTTTCTTGGACTTGATCAAGGAAAGGCATGGGAAAATGATCTTTTCGAGTTGCCTTGTTTAATTTTCTATAATCTATACACATCCTCCACCCTGTGACTATTCGAGTGGGGATGAGTTCATTGTTTTCATTTCGTATAATAGTTGTTCCACCTTTCTTTGGGACTACATGCACTGAGCTCACCCATGGCAAATCTGATATCAGATAGATTATTCCAGCTGTGAGCAGTTTAATGACCTCGCGACGGACCACTTCCTTCATATTTGGATTCAACTTCCGTTGATGCTCAATAGTAGGCTTGTGATCTTCCATCATAGGGATCTTGTGCATACACAATGCTTGAATGACCCCAGTGAGGTCACTCATTTTATAACCGATGGCTTTCTTTCTTTCCCTTAATTCCTTCAGGAGTTTCTCTTCTTGTTCAGCTGTTAGATCAGAATTTATAATAACTGGGCAAACTTTGAGATCGTCTAAAAACACGTACTTCAGTCCTTCGGGTAGGGGCTTCATTTCGGGAGTCTCTGGTTTTTTGCATGTTTCTTCTGTAGTTTCCATATCCTTGAGTTCTTCACTAGTGGCTTCAACATCTTCTGTAGCAAAGTCGAGGGATTCGATGCAATCCTTTACTTGTTTGTCAATCGGTTCATCAACAGATGGGTTTGTTAGAGCAACTTCTAAAGGATCATCTGATTCATGATGCTCTTGAGTCATAAGCGACATTTGCTCAATGCAGTCAATCAGATAGACTTCTTCTTGCATACTTGGTCTTCTCATACTTTCAAAAACTTTAAACTCGAGAGTTTCTTTGCGTAATCTGAGTAATAAGGTGCCAACTTCAACATCAATTAGGGATCTTGCAGTGGCGAGGAATGGACGACCAAAGATGAGAAGATATCTGGCATCTTCTTTGATGTCCATAATGACAAAGTCACATGGAACATATGTGTCCTTGCCTACCTTGACTGGGACATCTTCGAGGATTCCTATCGGTCGTTTTATTGAATTGTCTGCAAGCTGTATTGTCATGCCAGTAGGAAGCAATTTTGCAAACCCTAGTCTTTTGCACAGGCTAAGTGGCATAATAGAGATGCTTGCATCAAGATCTGCCAATCCTTTCTTGCATGATGAGTCGCCAATGTGACATGAAATTCTAAAGGATCCCGGGTCTTTTTGTTTCTTGGGCATCTTGCTCAATATGATATCAGATGTAGTTGTCACCAATTTTACTGTCTCATACTCTTCAGTTATATACTTCTGGGCGAGGATTGACTTTAAGTACTTCGTCCAGGATGGTATCTCAGCTAGAGCATCGAGAAAGGGGATATCAACATGAAGCTTCTTCATAGCTTATTTAAATTTATTGAATCTGGTATCAAGTTTTGTTTGTCTTAGACGAGCTGGAAAAGGTATATGAGGTTTGTACACATGGATATTAGGTTCTGGAGTCTCAATTTCTTCGTCTTCTTGAGCAGGCTTCTCAAAATTTCCTTTTTCTGACTTATCATCTTTTGATTGAGTCTCTTGAGTTGTTGAGTCTTGGGAAATCACAGGTTCATCCTCGTCTGTAATAACCACATGTGTATTTTTAGGGAGATCCAAATAGTCTTTCCCTGACCTAGTGGTGACTGCCTTCAACTGTTCAGGATGCTTAGGATTGTTCTTGGGTTGGCCAGCAAAGACTCCAGCAGGTGGTTTTATGCTAGCTGTGAGTTGAGCTAATTGAGATTCAATAGCCTTCTACTGAGCTTGTTGGTTAGGTATCATGGTTTGCTGAGTTTGCAACATCTTTTCAATGGTTGATAGCTTGTCATCAGGAGAAATTGGACCTGCTTGCTGTCCTTGCTGTTGATTAAGATTCTGGTATTGAGAGTTATTTTGGTAATTATTGTAGTTCCTATTCTAAAAGTTCCCCTTGAAATTTCCTTGATTTCTAAAATTCTATTGTTGATTATATTGGAATCATGGTGGGCCTCTTGATTGGTTGTTTGAATCAAATTGATGTGAGTTTACTGCTCCAGAGGGGTTTCCATATTGAAATCCTGGATGATTCCTATTTTGATTCGGATTGTAATAACTTTGACCAGGAATGGTGTTGATAGAATTAAGATTTTCCATTTGACCATTATCTCCTTGTCCACATACATTGCTTAGAACAACATCATAGAGAACATTGCATGATAAGGTGGAATGATCAGTACTTTTACATGCTTCGCAGAACAAAGAAGCCGATTTGATCTGTTCTTGTTGTCGAGTGGGCGAACGTCCTCTTCCAATAGCAGCAAGAGATGATTCAATATGGTCTTGCTTGGCAACTAAGAGTTTTAAGGTTTCAGCGATAGACTTGTACTCAGGAGTAGCTTCGGCCATAGCTACTTTCAAAACTCCTTTACTTACAGATCTACCCCAATTGGCTTGATTTTCTGCTCCCAAGGTGAAGACTCTCTGTGCGCTGTCATAACTTTGACGCATGAAGTTTCCTCCAGACGAGGAATCTAGGAATCTCTTAATATCATCATCCACACCCCTATAGAAAATCTCAATGAGTCGGTTCTTAGGAATACCATGGTGTGACACTCTTTGTATCTATCCCAAGCTTCAGTGAGGGTTTCTCCAGGTACTTGAGTGAAATTTGTTATCCACCCTCTAATTTCATATGTAAGAGATGGAGGGTAGAATTTTTCTAGAAACACATTTTGGAGTTGTTCCCAGGTGGTGAAGGGGATTTCACTTTGCAACGAATTGTACCAACTTATGGCTCTATCAGCAAGGGAGTACTTGAAGAGACGGAGTCGAATGCATCATTTGTGACTCCATTTTGTTTCATCATGGCACATAGATAATTAAGTATCAGAAGTTGTTCTTGGCTATCTTCTCCTTGTTTGCCATAGAAAGGGTTATTCTGAAGAAGGGTGATCCAATGTGCTCTTATCTCAAAACTAGTAGCATTGATAGGAGGAGGTTGTACTGGATGATGAACATTTGCAGCTTTCAGGATTGAGAACTCTCTAAGATCTTTTTGTTGTTCAACTGCTTGCGCTGCTACTTGTGCTGCTAGGATTTCCTGTTGAACCGCAACCCTGGCTTTTTACATGAGCCTCTCTCTTTGTGCATTGATGGATTGAGCCACTCTTCGAGCTACTTCCTCTTCCTGAGCCATCCTTGCTTGATTTTCTCAGATTTGACGATGAAAGGTTCTGTCTATCTCAGGATCAAAGCTCGCTATGAGTCTAGGGTTGTCCGAACGGTGCATACACTACGCCTTGGATTGTACCTAAAAATAGAAAGGATTTCAAGAGTGAGAACCACATAGTAGAGTCAAATTTCAAGTAGATGATCGATTGTGTCAAAAGAAAAAGCAAAATTCTAAATTAGTCTTAAAAGAACTAGATTTGACTAACTGACTCTGTTGTCCCCGGCAACGGTGCCAGAATTTGACGTGATATTTTGAATACACTAACAAACTCACTCGAGGTTGAAATCCTTGAGCTTTTATCAAAACCAAAGTGCAATAATACCACCCGCAAGCGGACGAGTCTTATCGCAGTATAGTTAAGGATCGAACCCAAAGGACAACGTTTTTGAGAATCCTTGTCAGTCGAATCTAACTCAAGTAAAACTAATATTTAGAACGATTGGTTGATTTGAGGTTACTTAAACTAATTGCAAGAAAGTAGAAGTTGAATTAAAGTTAGATTTAGATCAATGATATGGAATTGCTGGGATGGTATCGGGTTTCACCACCACTACACATACAAACACATTCGATCGCAAATAATCTAGGCAAGATATAACAATTCAAATAGAGCTATTGCAAAACCCCCCATACGGGTGTTAGGTTTGTGTAAGCATCCCCTTAGGCATCAGATGTCTCGTCACCATCCAGATCACTTACTTACAGCTCTGAAGATATAGAAATCCAACAAAGGTTGTGGGCCCCCTATACAGGCGTTAGGCACACAGAAGCGTCACCGAAGGCTAGATAGATCGTCCCCTCACGGATCATACACTTACGACCTCAAAGAAATCCCATTCTATTTCTAGTTTGGGAGTAAACCACATTAATTGATAAGCAAGCAGGCGATTAATATACAAGCAAACATCGACGATTAACAAGAAGATACAAAATCCAACTAAGGCTGTGACCCCCCTATACAAGCGTTAGGCACACAAAAGCGTCACCGAAGGCTAGATGGCTCGTCCCCTCATGGATCACACACTTACAACCTCAAGGAATCCCATTCTATTTCTAGTTCGGGAGTCAACTTGTTAAATGACATTCAATCCTACATATAGAGGTTCTCACAACATAGGAAGAACAAAGATGAAAGCAAGTAAAAAAAATCAAACTATGAATATAACGGTTAACATGAAATGAAAAGTTATATACATTGCCATGGAAAGTTAAAAAAAAACATGATTGCATGGGCAGCGGGGCTAGTCCTTGCACCCCTGTAAAAAGGTACTACTCGCTCATGATGCGAGAAACAAGAAGAGTAAGAAAGAGAGAGGAATCTGCCATGAACTCAGTGCAGAAGGTAGTCGCAGCTCGGTGAAGAAGATACAACCTTCTACGTCGTGTCAGAGTAGATCTGGACGCGAATGGGAGATGCCAAAACAGACTGGACAGTCTCCCTCCCTCTGTCTTCCTTCTCTCTTCAGCCTCCTTGGTTGCAACACAGGAAGTAGGTGGAATGAAACTGGCACGGACTGGACTGGATTTGGATCGGACCTGTGTACAGGCAGCCTGTCGGTGTTCCGGAACCGATGCTCAAAAGGGGACCCTTCTGGTCCAATTTATAGCACATGAGTGGCCTTCATGTTTTTGGTGTGTTTCCAGTCCAGATATTTTTGCTCAAACGGTCATGCACAGCTTGGGAAAACTGTCTTTAAACTGTTAGAAACCATATGGTTTTGGCTCCTTTCAGTTTGGAAACTAAATGAATAGCTCATACGATCTTCAGTATTTTTGCTCTCACAGTTTGGAAACCGAATGAGGCTAAATGGTCTCACAGACCGTTTTCCGATGAATCGGTCTGCAAACCGTTTTCTTGTCAAACGGTCTTCGCAACCTCAGCATCAACCGGTCTTCCATTCGGTCTTGATTGCTTGCTATTCCAAATAGTTTTGAGCAAAGTTGGGAAAACGATCTTGGACAATGGCAAACACTTTGTAAACCGTTTGATATGAAACGGTCGTTGCTTCGGTCAATGCTCCAGCCAAACTCAAACGGTCTTGGCAAATGCTGATCAAACGATCTGAAACCTGAAAGAGGCCAAACGGTCTCGTGACACAAGGGTAAATAGTCTGGGGCAGACCGTTTGCTTTTCTTCAATAGATTAAAACAACAAACGAGCAGCAGACAGTCTGCTGGGTCAATCGATCTAGTATCCCTCCGATCTATCAAACGATCTTCGGCTTTCATTATGCATATGCAACGGCCTCGGCGCGACCTCATTTGGCATGCGAACCACCTCCATTCGGTCTTGCTTTGGGGCTGCAAATCAATGCTGGTCGGAGGTTGAAGACGACACGCCACGGCCGTAGTGAGGCACCACGGTTGTGGTAATGTTGCTATCCCACGGTCGTGCCGCCTTGCATGGGCGTGGTGGGTGAGTAATTGGGCTCTGATGGCGTTGTGCCACAGCTGTGGCATGACACCACAGTCGTGGTGAGGCTACTGCCCCACGGCCGTGTTGCCTCACACGGGCGTATCGGGTGAGAGAGGGTCGATGCAGGAGGGGTGCCACGGTCATGGCTCGGTGATCACGGTCATGGCGAGTGAGAGCTCAGGCGTTGGGGATGATCTACCACGGCCGTGGCCTCACCACACGGTCGTGGTGATGTCAGTAGACCACGGTCATTTTGAACCACCAAGGTCGTGGTTAAGACTCAGCTTCGAGGTCTTGAATTCATGTACTTCTCGATCCCTCGCGGCTGGGTCATGCCTCCTTTCAATATCTGCTGGTCAAACGGTCTTGAGACCGAATGGGCTCAAACAGTCTTGAGACCGAATGGGCTCAATCGGCTTGGTTAGATCGATTGGTCAGAACCAAGGATGAGGGAAGGTAGATCCTAGCTGATTGTTGAGCTTTATCAAAACCTGCATCAAATCAACATAATTTTCAGTTAAAATCATGATAATCAGATCTATTAAGTAATTTTGTATATTATGATGTGTTTTGATATTTAATGAGTGAAATTAAATGTGTTGAGTTGAATTTGTCCAAAAATGATAATTGAATTCCCTGGTGAATATGCATTCATCAAAACACCCCAAACTTAAACGTTGCTCGTCCTCGAGTAACACAAAATCTGAAATAGTCGCCAGATGAATACTTTCGACTCATGTGATTGCTTCATCTTTACATCATGATTGTTTTCTTTCTGCTCAGAATGACTCAACATCTCAACTTCCTGAGATCATTGAACACGTCTTACTATATCTTCATTCCTGAGTTCATTTTCTAATATCACTTCCTCCTCACTTTGTCCAACAACAAGCATGTCAAAGAGTTTTGTAAGAGTCCAGAGACGCCCGTGGAACAACAAGTATGCATTTGATCTGACACTGGTGTTTTTCAGGATAGGGTAGGCAATCATTGTGCCATTAGGTAGAAAAGGGAGTGAAAGGTGGTATGAAAGGAAGAAGTAAATCTCTCCTCTATTTGACTCAAGATTTTTATTTTATGAAGTGAAATTTCATTTATTGCTTTTTTTGTGTGAATCTCTCCTCTATTCGACTCGAGATTGCATTTCTTTTTGTGTGCGCTTTGGCATCTTTTTGTTTGCAAATCTCTCCTCTATTCGACTCAAGATTGTATTTTTGGTGGTACGCCCCTGTTTATCTATTAGGGGTATGGAAGAAGCGGATATAGAGGGAAGTGGCGTGCCACCCCGAACTTAGGGTTTGGCACAAATTTGGCTATTTTTGTTTCTTTTTTATGGATGGAGAGGTACAAAGATGATAGAAGAAGTGTAGAAGAGAGTTCATATCAGAATGCAACTTGATTTACAATTCAGTGCACTGGGTTGTTCTCTTTATCATACTCTACTCAAATAATGACTTGATGAGGATCTGGTGGAGATTCCATGTTATTGTTCCACTAGTCAGTTAGGAAGTACGACGTGTTTGATCCCTATCAGTTCGATAGACACTTATCAATTTTGCAAAAGTATCATGATGTTAGGAATCATAAGCTTCACAAGATGATTTCAATCAAGAGGCTTTGTTTCAAAAAGTGGTCCTTTTGAGGATTCACTTTGAATAGGTAGGATATAATGATTTAAAATGCATAGCAGGTTATTGAGTGGCTTTTAATGAAAAAGGAAGTGTCAAAAATTCATTAAGTATCTGTTCAAATTCTTTGAAAGCTTTAAAACTTTAAAATTTTAAAAATCTATTTGAAAATTTTGAAAATTTTGGTCAAAAATGCGGCGATGAAAATCTAAGACTGATTTAGATGGGTGAAGGTGAAAAGTAAGATACATACCACCCACCCTCCACCCCAAACTTAGAGATTTGCTCGTCCCAAGCAAACCCTAAATCCAAGATGGAGAGGAAAATTCGTGCCAGATTTGACCACCAGATGTGGTAGCGTTCTAGTCAACGTGCATCCTCTTATATGAAAATCTAAAGAAAGATCAATCAGAACTCAAGTTAGCATCTCGCGATGTCAATTTTATTTAATGAAAAATTAACTAGAAGGTAAAAGCAAAATCGAAAAAACATTCTAATTTGAAAAGAAAAGTAGAACAAATTTATTGATCGGGTTGCCTCCCGACAAGCGCCTTTGTTTTATGTCGATGGCTCGACTGGATCCTTCAGATTTATGATGGATCCTTTGGTTGATGAGTTCTAGCATTGCTTTAGTGCCTATGTCAGTAGAGGTGAAATATTTCTTTAAACGGTGACCATTTGCCATAAATTCGCCTGACTTTTCACTCCATAAAGAGAAAACACCATGTGGAGAGATGCTTTTGACAATGTAAGGTCCAGACCAGTGAGAACGGAGTTTTCCTGGGAATAACTTTAGTCTTGAGTTGAATAGAAGAACTTGATCTCCTACTTGTATGTCTTTTCTTTTCAGATGTCCATCATGCCAAAGTGTTGTGCGTTCTTTGTAGATTTGTGCATTCTCAAAGGCTGTCATCCTGAGTTCATCCAACTCTTAGAGTTGTAGAATCATGGCTTGGCCTGCTTCTTTCATATCAAAGTTCAGTTATTTAATTGCCCACCATGCCTTGTGTTCCAGTTTGACTGGCAGGTGGCAAGCCTTTCCATATATTAGTCGAAAAGGTGTAGTCCCGAGGGGAGTTTTATAAGCAGTTTGATAGGCCCATAATGCGTCGTTGATTTTCACCGACCAATATTTCCGATTGCGGCCTACTGTCTTTTCTAAGATACTCTTGAGTTGACGATTAGAAACATCCACCTGTCCACTTGTCTGTGGGTGGTAAGGTGAGGCTACCTTGTGAGTAACACTATACTTTCTTAGCAATGCTTCAAAGCTTCTTTCAAGAAAATGGGAGCCTCCGTCGGATATCACCGTGCGTGGCACACCAAAATGGGGAAAAATAATATCCTTGAATAATTTGATGACAGGTTTGGAATCACTAGTGACAGTTGGTATGGCTTCAACCCATTTTGAGACATAGTCTGCCGCTACTAGGATGTATGAAAATCCCTGAGAAGATGGGAATGGACCCATGTAGTCCACCCCTATACATCGAATATCTCTACTTGCCATAGATTCAGTGGCATCTCATCTCTCTTTGTTATATTGCCTGATCTTTGACATTTGTCACATGATAGGACAAGGTCATAGGAATCCTTGGATATGGTTGGCCAGAAGAATCCACATTGCAAAACTTTCAAAGCAGTCATTTTATAGCTCATATGTCCTTCCACTGGTCCTGAGTGACATTGTTCCAAAATAAGTTGAGCTTCTTCTTCGGCGACACATCATCTATACAGACCATCAGCACATATTTTGAAAAGGTACGGCTCATCCCAATAGTACCTTTTTACATCATGCATGAATTTCTTCAGTGCATTCCCAATGTATTGAGGATGGATAACCCCAGCAACGAGGTAAATCACAAAATCTGAGTACCACAGTATAACTTCTGAGGCCTTCATTAGTTGATCATCTAGTAGAGAATCATTGATCAAAATCTTCTCAATATCCAGAGTGTGGATGCCACTGAGGTGATCTGCTACAACATTCTCTGTACCCTTTTTATCTCTTATCTCTAAATCAAATTCTTGTAATAGGAGGATCCATCTAATCAACCTGGGTTTTGCATCTTTCTTTGCCAGAAGGTAACGAATAGCGGCGTGGTATGTGTAGACAATGACCTTCGAACCAATTAGGTAGGATCTGAACTTGTCAAAGGCATACACGATAGTTAGAAGTTCTTTCTCGATAGTTGCATAATTCCTCTGGGATTCATCGAGAGTTTTCGATGCATAATAGATCACATAATGTTTCTTCTCTATACATTGCCCCAAAATTGTGCCCACAACATAGTCACTAGCATCACACATAATTTCAAAAGGATGGTCCCAGTCGGGAGCTCTAATGATGGGGGTGGTTGTAAGGGCCTGCTTCAGTGTGTTGAAGATTTTGACACATTCTTCATTGTTGAAATCAGTATCCTTTAGTAATAGGTTCATCATTGGCTTCGTTATCTCGGAAAAGTCCTTTATGAATCTTCAGTAAAATCCTACATGACCTAGGAAAGCATGAACTTCTTTTACATTTGTTGGGATATCCAGTTTAGAAATCACTTCAATTTTGGCTTTATCTACTTCAATTCCTCTTTTGCTGACCCTATGGCCGAGGACGATGCCTTCCTTTACCATAAAATGGCACTTTTTCCAATTCAACACAAGATGTGCTTCTTCACAACATTTGAGGACCAGGGAGAGGTGCTTTAGACATGAATCGAATGAATCTCTGTATACAAAAAAATCATCCATGAAAACCTCCATAATTGTTTCAGTAAGACCAGCGAATATGGCAACCATGCAACGTTGGAAAGTTATGGGTGCATTACAGAGACCAAACGACATTCTTTTAAATGCATATGTTCCGAATGGGCAGGTAAAAGTTGTTTTCTCTTGGTCATCTGGATGTATGGGTATTTGATAGAATGCAAAGTAACCATCAAGATAACAGAAATATTCTTGGTGAGCCAACCTTTCTAGGACTTGATCAAGGAAAGGCATGGGAAAATGATCTTTTCGAGTTGCCTTGTTTAATTTTCTATAATCTATACACATCCTCCACCATGTGATTGTTCGAGTGGGGATGAGTTCATTGTTTTCATTCCGTAGAACAATTGTTCCACCTTTCTTCGGAACTACATGCACTGGGCTCACGCATGGCAAATCTGATATCAGATAGATTATTCCAGCTGTGAGAAGTTTAATGACCTCGCGACGGACCAGTTCCTTCATATTTGGATTCAACTTCCATTGATGCTCAATAGTAGGCTTGTGATCTTCCATCATAGGGATCTTGTGCATACACAACGCTTGACTGACCCAAGTGAGGTCACTCATTTTATAACTGATGGCTTTCTTTCTTTCCCTTAATTCCTTCAGGAGTTTCTCTTCTTGTTCAGGTGTTAGATCGGAATTTATAATACTGGACAAACTTTGAGATCGTCTAAAAACACGTACTTCAGTCCTTCGGGCAGGGGCTTCATTTCGGGAGCCTCAGGTTTTTTGCATTTTCTTCCGTAGTTTCCATAGCCTTGAGTTCTTTACTAGTGGCTTCAACATCTTCTGTAGCAGAGTCGAGGGATTCGATGCAATCCTTTACTTGTTCATTAATCGGTTCATCAACGAATGGGTACGTTAGAGCAACTTCTAAAGGATCATCTGATTCATGATGCTCTTGAATCAGAAGTGACATTTTCTCAATGCAGTAAATCAAATAGACTTCTTGCATACTTGGTCTTCTCATACTTTCAAAAACAATAAATTCGAGAGTTTCTTTTCCTAATGTGAGTAATAAGGTGCCAGCTTCAACATCAATTAGGGCTCTTACAGTGGCGAGGAATGGATGACCAAAGATGAGAGGATATCTGGCATCTTCTTTTATGTCCATAATGACAAAGTCACATGGAACATATGTGTCCTTGCCTACCTTGACCGGGACATCTTCGAGGATAGCAACTTTCGATTTGGAAACTGAATGAATAGCTCATACGGTCTTCAATATTTTTGCTCTCACGGTTTGGAAACTGAATGAGGCTAAACGGTCTCACACACCATTTGCCGATGGAACGGTATGCAAACCATTTGCTTGTCAAATGGTCTTCGTGACCTCGGCATCAACCGATGTTCCATTCGGTCTCGATTGCTTGCTAATCCAAACAGTTTTGAGAAAAGTTGGGCAAATGGTCTTGGACAGAGGCAAACGGTTTGTAAACCATTTGATATCAAACGGTCGTTGCTTCGTCAACGCTCCAACCAAACTCAAACGGTCTTGGAAATTGCTGATCAAATGATCTGAAACCCGAAAGGGGCCAAACGGTCTCGTGACACAAGGGAAAATGGTCTGGGACATACCGTTTTATTTTCATCAATAGATTTGAACAACAAATGAACATCAGACAGTCTGCTGGGTCAATCGATCTAGTAGCCCTCCAATCTATCAAACGATCTTCGGCCTTCATTCTGCAGATGCAACGGCCTCGGGGCGACCTCATTTGGCATGCGAACCACCTCCATTTGGTCTTGCTTTGGGGCTGCAAATGAGTGCTGGTCGGAGGTTGAAGACGACGTGCCACGGCCGTGGTGAGGCACCACGGTCGTGGTAATGCTACTGTCCCACGGCCGTGCTGCCTTGCACAGGCATGGTGGGTGAGTAATTGGGCTCTGATGGCATTGTGCCATGGCCGTGGCGTGACACCACGGTCATGGTGAGGCTACTGCCCCACGACCGTGCTACCTCGCATGGGCGTGGCGAGTGAGAGAGGGTCGATGCAGGAGGGGTGCCACGGTCGTGGCTCGGAGATCACGGTCGTGGCGAGTGACAGCTCAGGCGTTGGGGATGATCTACCACGACCGTGGCCTCACCACACAGTCGTGGTGATGTCAGTAGACCACGATCATTTTAAACCACCATGGCCGTGGCTAAGACTCAGTTTCTAGGTCTTGAATTCATGTACTTCTCGATCCCTCGTGGCTGGGTCGTGCCTCCTTTCGATATCTGCTGGTCAAATAGTCTTGAGACCAAATGGGCTCAAACAGTCTTGATACTGAATGAGCTCAAATGGTCTGGAGACCGAATGAGCTCAAACGGTCTTGAGACCGAATGGGCTCAATCGACTTAGTTAGATCGATTAGTCAGAACCAAGGGTGAGGGAAGGTAGATAATTGGATTAATTAAGACCTACATCAAATCAACATAATTTTTATTTAAAATCATGATAATTGGATTAATTAAGTAATTTTTTATATTATGAGGTGTTTTGATATTTAATGAGTGAAATTAAATGTGTTGAGTTGAATTTGTCCAAAAATGATAATTGAATTCCCTGGTGAATATGCATTCATCACATATATATTTTTTCATTTTAGACATAAGAAACTCAGGCAGCCCATGCTCTAGCACACTAGAAATATTTGGCCTACATGGTGCCACCCAACTATCAACCTCAGTACATGCCTCCACAATATTCGTAGCCAATAAGCAACTACTATGGGTACACACCACCACCTTTTCGATCTCCTATTCAACAATAGATAGAAAACACTCCTCCAACATTGATTAACCTGATACGTTAAGTAGAGCTGACAACCACATCTCCATCATCAGAAGAACCTTCCATGTAAGAATGGAAGTCCACTCCCTTGGGAGCTTCCCTCAGAAAAATATTTTCGAACATCAAGCACCTACTAAAGTTTTTGAGCAATAAGTGAACCACCAAATTCCCTTTAAAAAATCTACAACATTAATGTCTTTTTTATTTTCACAGGGCTAAAGGGAGCACTACTAATTCATATATCACGCTCAAGCATGCATTGCAAGATTTGATAGAATTCAATGAGGTCGGCGTAGTCAAATCATAAGAAATTCTTTTGGATTCTAACATTATGGTTGTCACCTCATCATGAGATGATCCCTAACGCACAGACTCATCTCTTTTTTTATCATACACATGCTCATATTTCCTCTGGAACAAGCTATCATGAACTAGTCTCAGAGTACTCAGATTGTCTCTTTGGTCCAAGAAAAGAAACTAGTAATCCTAGTCGGCACCACGAGGCTAGTCAGCATACTTGGAGCTAACTAGGGATAAAAAGTATAGCCATTCAGCATACTAAGAGCCCTCCAAGGGGTGAACCTACAAAAGAACTGGGTCCCTAAGGCACTAGTTATAGGAAAAGCCCAACAGAGGACATCTTCCAGCCCCACGGTAGTGGCTCAAGCAACTGCATCCAAATCAACTACTACAGAGATGGATCAATGCCCCATTCCACCAAAAGTAGCCTTGTCTTTGACAAGGGTAAGGAGAAGATAAATACCTAGTAATCCCTACTCAAATGATAGAGAAGGTGACAAACAAGTCTCCATCTAGCTATCTACACCAAGAAGGTACCACCAATGCCTAAGCTTTGAAAGGAAACTATTTAGAAAGTCTCATATATAATGTAGTTCCTAGATGACCATGAAGGGGAAGTGTCACCAGATAAAGTGATGTAACGTTCCCCCACACACCACAAAGCAGTCATAAAGACTCTAAAAGGGGCCTACATTCTAAATATCTGAGTCTAGAATCTATTGTAGCCACTTTCGAGTTAATCACAACCCCACACTTGATCTTATTTTATGAATGTGAGATACCCACCGGATGAAGTCACAACATACCATTATTAATCACAAAAATATAAAAACAACTCAAAATACCTTCATGCTTTGTCAACATTGGTGCTTGCCTTATTGTGTATCCCCTAAGGGCACTCAACAACATGAGGAAGGACCGCTCTAACTTACATGTACATAACAAAGGAAGAGACTTCTTTCAATGAAATAATCAAAGATGCCCTGGGAGAAATCACTCTTTAGCCACAAATCAGGCCACAGACTTGTGCAATCCCATTTCTAGTCATGGATTTGAATTCCTTTCTTCAACCTACTTGGAAGGTCATGGATTCATCATAGTTGGGAGGTTCCCTTATTACTACATCATAAACTAAAGTATCAGATATGATATGCCATCATAATTGTTTAGGATGATAACCCCTGCACCATAGGATGCATTGAAGAAGATGATCTAAAAATGCAGTTTGAGATGATGCATATTACCAACTTTGAATGTGTGTCTGGCACAAAGGAGAATTTGCTATCTCCCATATAATCCCACATTCTTTTCCCAACGGATACAGGAGATGCATATTCACCCAAATCAAGGTCTGGGAGCCAACCAAAAAGGCTATACAGATATCATCCTTATTCCTCTAGGACAAAAGGATTTCGGTCTAGTATAATATGGTACATCCTAGACATGACCTCGAGTCACCATGTGGACATTGAATTGGAAGCATGTAGTGTTGTGGCTCACCACAATAAACTTGACCAGAAGGGGTTACCTCAACAGTGTACCGCTGACCCAAGATCTTAATTGTGAGGTTCAACACATTTTTCTAGAGGAAGAACATTGACTTAGGATGATGTATCGATGGGACCTTAGGCCTGATCAAAAAGTCCCCATCCATACTTTTTGTTGTATTGCAGTGAAGATGCTAGCAATGCCAAGAACACAATAAATGTGGTGATACCTTACCTTGTGCAAGAGATCCACATTGATGACTACCCCAGGATCCCAGCCATCATCAAAGATATCACCCATAACACTAAAGAAAGTTAGGGTGTATGGGCCTCATTGAACTACCAATAGTCCAAAGACAAGACCATCCCTCCAAACAAGGAAGCAATCAAGCATTTCCTATCCCTGCAGTCTACAAGTTGCACCCTAACTTCGGAGAAAGAATCAAACATCACCAAGATGATCCAATGGTGAGGTGAAAACCACAGACTCAACACCTGAAGGGATGGAGATGCTATCTTATGTAGCTAGATTTGATCCTCTTTAGATTTGCCCTAGATGGCCCATCCAAGATGACTCAAAGAGTATAGGTCCTAAAGACAAGGAGGAAAACTATGGAATTAGGTGGGACAACTACGATGACGCCTATGACATTATCATGGAATGGGGTGTCAACGCATGTCCCTGTGTAGCACGAATGTGCTATCAACATCGGAACCATCACACATTATGAATATCCAAACCCCAACCATGTCCCTGTGTAGCGCAATGACTACCATGTAAGTTTATCATGTGAACATAAGCTATGTCTGAGCACACAACACATGTTTCTTTGATATATATCATTCATAATTTTTGTATGCTTCTTTTATTTTTCTTCTTGTTAATATATTTTATCTTCTTTTTATTCATTCAGTTCCTCCTCTTCCTTATTCTTCCCTTTTATTTGTTCTTCCTTTATTCTTATAATCATGCCACTCTTTTAGACCTCCTCCAACTTTTCCGTGTTTTCTTACACTAGCTCCATATCATGCACTAGGAAACCACATCATCTTTTCCGACATGAAATGTTCAATTTCATACTCTTTCAAGTCCCTCTTGTCTCTCCCTTGTACCTAAACCCAGAATCACCTCCCTTATTTTCTTATAGATCCTCCAAGATTATAAATTTGTTCATGATTCCCCTAATTAGACACCTCAAACTCAAAATGCAGAAGATATAAACATAGGTTCCTTTCTTGAATGCAATTTAGGTTGAATAAATGACACATGGGTGTTATGGGATACCAATTCCAGAATTGATCAATTGTAGGTCATTTCCCCATACTCAATAAACCAAATAATGAATGATTCACCAATCTAGAATATCGAATATGATGTCCTTCTTTGAATTTTGAGTGTGAAACCACATAAATTTCTATTGATTATGATAAAAGTAGTAGATATATATATACATACATATATATATATATATATTTATTTTACTTACATTAACACATATAATGCACTGTAGTAGTCTTGTAGGTAATTAAGAACTAGAGAGAGTTTTCATGTGACATCCAACTTAAATATTTCTATCATGAATTATAAGGATTCACATGTTCTCACAATTAAAAAATTTGAATTCCAACACATTTAACTTATTTGACTATATGATTATAGACGGGACTTCAGGAAAAATTATACATCTATAAATAAGTGATGCCACTTTTTTTGGTGTATGCTTATGTCAATTCCCATACATTAGAGCATACATCTTCAACAAATATTATGATTAATGAAAAAATAATATATTGTGATTGATTAGTTAAACACATAATTTTTGAGGCCTTTTGCCTCTCACCAAGTATCATGCTTTTAAGATAGCAATAACATCAAATCCCACTATACTTGACATTTCAAACAAACATGTTATCATTGTAAAAATTTGACATGGGTAAATTTCATACTAACAACATAAAAAACAAGCTTGTCATATCTTTCCCCAGATTATCTTAATTCATATCTACATGAAGGTATAATTTCTAGTACTAACATGAATAACATTATTTATTGAGGCAAAAGGAATAGATGTTATCTTCAGAAATAGTATAATGAAGAAAAAATGCTTATATACAAACCTTCAGCTTTACATTATAAAATATTTTTTGCTACAAGCAATGTGCCCCATGAGTATGGCCTCATCTCATTGAATATTTGAATCTATCCCTAATTTTTAGTAGCGGGAGAAAAAATGTTGCTTTTGGTGTAGAGAGAGGGTATGATGCATAAACGTTGGCATAGATCCACTTAAAATATCTTGTAAATATCATGCATCAACCTTTCTTCTTCACCCATGCAAGTGATTATCATGTACAAGCATGCTTGAATTCTGAAATCATTTTGGACTATTCATAGATAGTTGAACCAACATTGATGAAATTAATATACAATAGATTATCTTTGATGTAAGAGATGTATACATTTGTTTTTATAGGTAAATATGAGATGTACAATTTTGTAGGTCGAGTCTCTCTTGAAAATATAACTCAAGGAAAACAAAATAGGACCAAACTTCTAACAGTTTTAGAAGTGAGCTGAAAAATAACAGTTTGAGAAAAAAGAGTTTTGTTAAGTTTTAGAGTAAATATTGATCAACTAGATAGATTCAGTGTGCTTTTTCCTTCAAAAATGATTGCCAAGAGTCACTGTGCAATGTTATATAGATGTTATACCTAGATTAAGAAACATTTCACCTTGCCATTGGGTGTCCCTATTTTGCTCCAACCGAGTTTAACCACTAGTCCACAATAAAATTTGGGTTGAGCACAATTGAGATGCAGACAAAAACTTCATATTTTAGCAATACTGAAAGCAGAATACAAATTTGTGAAAATAACAAACTATGTTGGCACTGAAAACATAATACAACTTTTGTGAAAATAACAAACTATGTTATGTGAATAACTCAAATTAAGAGTGAATTTCTCACCAAAAGCCAATACTCTAGACTGTTTCCATTCTAGTACCTTATAATGAAGGAGCCCCTCTCCATGCAGTAGATACACCCTTTTAAGTAAACTTGAATGCCAATCTTGTAGAAAATTTTATTTAATAACTTCAGATATTACAATAAATCATATTTACTTACCCTTCTTGCAAAGTTCAGCTTCAAGTTGGACACATGACCAACATTTCTTTGATGACGATTGCCAAAACTTTTCCATATCATTGTGAAAATAAATATCAGCTTGATCATGTCTGTAAGAAGGTTGTTAAAGAGAATTATCCCTTTAAAAAATATATCAAACTTGCAATTCATGTAACAAAAACTGCCTTCCATCCTCTCAAGTGCACGCTACAGTATGATATTGCAAAATGGAATTCCATTTTCTTTTCTTTTTGATGGTCGAAAGAGAAGACTCCCCCCCAAAACCCATGTAAGAGGTCGAATGCCCGCAAGGGTAGTAAATTTGAGGCGGCACTGGGTTTTGAATTTGAATCTCTTTGTTAAGGGATGTTGTCTCGATCACTTAAACCACTCATCACCGAAGGAACTCCTTCTTCAGGATAAGGATGTGATGTTAAATATTTCAGATTGGGTATTGAGTGAAGTTGCATATAAATGGCACCAAAGAGCACCAAGCTCTAGACCATTGTGGAAAATTAGCCGAAAGGAAGAGTTTAGAGAAAATAAAATTTATAGAAGTTTAGATTATACATTGATCAACAAGCCAGTGTGCGTGTTTCCTTAAAAAAGATTATCAAGAATCACAATCCAATGTCATATAGTTGTTATAGCCAAATTAGAAATCATCACATTGCATTCAGTGTCATTATTTACTCTCCCTGTTACTTAAGCCAATTTTTAACCAACAAACTTTGGGTTGAACAACTTCATTTTTGAGTGTATTACACAACTTTATCTCTTAGTGACACTGAGTCTGATAGCATAATGGAACTATTTGAAAACAAATGACTAGCATATTACTTGTGTGAATAACACTTCCTGAGAGTGAATTTCTTACCTGAAAACCAATTAGGAGTTCGTTTTCTATAGAATCACAACTACATACCATTGTTGCAAAGCACAATTTCATGTTGACCAAAGATCCAACATTACTTTCTTGACACAACAGTCAAAGATGTTGAAAATAAATATCAACTGGAATAATGTATATTCAACAACCTGTTACAAAGTAGATGGCACTTTGAAACATGTTGCAGACTATCAGAATAATGTAAAATAGAATTACCATCTGCCTCCCATGCATATCCTAGAGTCTGGCAATGAGTTATGTCTTGGCCAATGTCATGTAATAACCAAAAACCATTGTAACTTCCGAAGACAGCTAACTACATGGTATCAACCACCACCACAACTGATTCCAAAATATGATAGGGTTGTCGGTAGGGAATGCCCTATAGTAGTCTGATTGTGTTTCTACTCTAACGAAGTGCAACTTTGGAATGGCATGCATTCACACTTAGCTTAGTTTCCTAACATAAATGATACACAACAGTGATGTTCCTGGTATCAACCAATATATCTTGTTGATCGTCCTATAGAACCTCCATCACAATATTATCCTAGATGTTATGTTGAATGAGAATCTATAAGTAATGCATATTCTTTCAAAATTTCGTTATACATTATGTTTACTTATTTTGAAGTTGTTGATTTGACTAGATCTAGACACATCTAAGGATCAAAGAGGTCATATTGCAGCAAAGAGATCATGATAGCTGGGAAAGGACACGTGATTGCATCATGGATATACATATGTCATATATTCAACAACTTCCTCCTCATCAACAAGAATTTTTTTTAATACACATTCATCCCCACATATGGACACCACAACGACTGTAGTTGCACCATCAACTTATCTTCCTCCTTCAACTTCACAAGCTAACATTGATCTTCCATCTATACTTTCAACTAATATTTATATTTCTAAATAATATTTATGAGTTCATATAGCTAATGGAGATTTAATGTACTTATTCAGGTTTCACTCAGCCAGGGATTAGCCAACCATGATTCACTTTGTCAGGGATCAGTGAACAGTTCACCCAACATGGATTCACTCATCCAGGAATTAGTGAACAATTCACCCAGCATGGATACACTCAGCCAGGGATCAGTTAATAGTTCATCCAACATGGATTCACTTAGTCAGAGATCAGTGAACAGTTCACCCAACATAGATTCACTCAGCCAGGGATCAATTAATAGTTTGTTCAACATGGATTTACTCAGCCAGGGATCAGTGCACTAGAGTTCATCCATCATGGATTCAGTCAACCAAGGGTCACTCAAGAGGGGTCTATCCAGGAAGAGTACAACCAGTCATACTATTTGAGCCAGTATGCCCTGTTGCTCTCTAGCACTACATCAAGTGATACTTTCATTACAGTCCTATTTTCATATCTACTTCAAAGTACCACTCAAGCTCTGTCGGGCTACCAAGGATAGTTCATTGATGATACACATAATCACTACGTATCCACTTGTTCACACTCTCATGTAATTTTCTTTTAATTATAATTGTACGACATATGAGTTTGTCAATATAAGTATGTTAAATAGTCTAAAAGGGGAAAGCGAGACAGATTAGATTTTCTCACTCTTTTTCTTTCCCTAAAAAAATTCCATGAGATCAACATTCTTTACTAGATAAGAACAACATAATTAAAAAACATTAGCTACCAAACAATATTAAAGTTACAACATGAACCACTACAAGGGAAATATTACAATATGTTGGTTACTGCAATTGATTCAATATCTCAACTAGAGGCTCATAAAATGGCCACATTTGAAGTACAAAATGACGTATACCTAGATGTGATACAGCTAACTGATTTTTAACTTATGCATTGATTGCCATTGCATTCTATTTAGTGTGATCCCAATACTAACAAGGTAGCTCAAGAAGTTCTTTATATATATGAAATATTTGCTTTAAAACTGCCATTGAAATTTGGATTTTTCTTTTGTCACCATAAAGCCGATCTCGGTGCACAAACAATTCTGTTACATCATTCCAGTCATCATGCAATAGAGTTTTATGAGCCATTTTTCCTTCTAGACACTTTGTAGCTATTATTTGAATTAACTCTATTAACATGTGAAATGTCCATGTCCTTTGATGAGCCATCTGCAGAGAGATAAAAAGATAATAAATTAGAATGAATAGATAACATATTAAAGTGTCACTTAAAGTCATGCAAAATTATAGACACACTAAAACTATAAATAGTTTGAATTCTATATTCATTTTTATCAATAATGTAATACATAATTGCATTCATGAGCAATTGTGTGAATTAATAAATTTATTTCAATCTACTAATCACATTTTTTTTTCATTGGACAATATATCTAATAATGTTCATAATAATGTGTAAAAATAATCCAATAATAATAAAGAAAGACAACTTACTTAGTTGAAGTGATATATCTACTTAATGAGAGAAATATGAGAAAAGATAATACCAAGTAAGATTCACTCCTAAGGCCTTGTAACTCTTTATGCAAATTGTAAGGCCTTGTAACTCTTTCCGAGTATCATGCTTTTATGATAGCAATAACACCAACTTTACATTATAGAATACTCTTTAGATGTTATCTTCAGAAACAATAAAAGAAGAGAATGTGTCTCAACTTTACATTATAGAATACTCTTTTGCTGCAAGTAATGTGTCATCTCATCCCATATTTAAATTTATTTTGAGTTCTAAGTAGTGGCAGGATATTTGTTTTGGTGTAGAGAGAGGGTAGTATGAATAAATGTTGGTATCGATCCACTTTAAGTATTATGCTTCATCCTTTCAGTCTTCACCCATGCAAACGATTATCCTGTTGAAGCAAACTTGAATTGTAAATATATTTCGTAGCTGAGCCAACATTGATATAATTAATATACAGTAAATTACCTTTGATGTAAGAGATGTATACGTTTGTTTCTCTGGGCAAGAAGAGATGTAAAATTTTACGTGCAAATATAAACTGAAGACACCAAAGTAGGACCAAACTCCTAACAATTCTGGAAATGAGCTGGAAAATAACAATATTAGAAGAAGAAAGAAAAAAAGACTTTGGTTAAGATTGATAGTAATCAGTTATCAACTAGATAAAGTCAGTGTGCTTGTCCTTGAAAAATGATTACCATGTGATGTTATACAAATGTTATGCCCGGATTAAACAAATAAATAGAATTTCAGTTGGCTAAACGTACCGTGAGGTGAGGCAAATCTAATTAAACAAATAAATGAAACATCCGTCGTATGAGCGGTACCTCTGGCCTCCAGCTGCCGATGCGGCGAGTAAGCGTGCAATTGCATTCACTGGTTGTATTAATCACTCTGTATACCAATCCGTCTCGCACCGAAAAACATATGAGCGGCATGATACATTTAATATGTAATAGTGGAATGCGTAAAATGTTTGAACAGTGAATGGTACCTTTCTCCAGTATGTAATTTTTTAATTGCGGAATGTCCGTATGCAAAATTTTAATTGCAGAATGTCCGTATGAAAATTTCTCCCGTATGTAAATTTTTAATTGCGGGATGTGAGTCAGCAAATTTCTAATTGCGGGATGTGAGCCAACAGAATGTCCCGCCCCGGTCCTCCTTCTTTGTACCGTTGCCCTAAGTGCGGGCATGTGTCGAGTCGCAATGTCCGCAACGATCTAGGAAGGTTCATTTCTCGCAGAGCTTTGATCTCACGGCAGTAATACAGCTGGAGTGTCTCAAGAAAAGGTATGCGTTGGAGGTTTTCCCAAAACCAAGCGCTGCCAAGTAAATCGTCAACTGCATTTAGTCTTAGAGTCTTAAGAGAAGTGAGGCTCTGCCACCACTGCTTTGCTTCGTAGCTATACGCCGCGTTTGTAGGTACACTTAAAGTGAAATCTCTTAGCCTCCTGGGGCTTTTGCGGGTGTACGCCCACTTTCTGTAGTTGTACGTGCCCAGTAATTTGAAACATCTTAACTTATTGGGGCACACGAATTTTAAAACATCCCAAATATCTGTCTCCAGTGTTTCCACATTGCGTAGTGGATATTCCATCACGCCGCTGGAATCGGACCCCGATAACTGCCGCAACATATCTGGAGCCACGTGTATTGCGTCGGACGACTGCCACGAATCAGCGGTTAAATCCGTGAGGCAAGGCGGTGCATGTCGATGTACGGTTTCGGAGGCCACAGATGTTACATCCAAACTCGCACGGCATGATAAAGCAAGACTTCCCAGTGAAATGTCAGACAGAACATCACAACCGCCAATGAGTAGGTGTGTCACATTTCCTGCTCCCGGCAGATTCAACGTTTTCAGATTTTCGCAGCCACGTACATCCATGCGCCCCACTAGGGAAAAGTGTTTGGAAGCTGAAATTTCAGTAAGGTTATGACAACATTCGATTTCAAGAGATTCCACGGACGCAGGGTGCTCCAGCAGGCATTCCCCAGTTGATTTAAGTGACGGACATTCGGTTACGAGCAAATCTCGGAGCAACAACGTTTGATGCTGCTGGTCGTGGATCCCACCTTTGCATCCCCAAAAATTTGGTATTGTGGTCAATCCCACGAAATCTAGCTTCAAACTTTCAATGCTACTAGGTAGATGCGGTATTCCCCTTAGTTTAAGGCAACACTTGATATATAACTTTTGTAGTGAAGGGAAGTATTTCATATTGTTGTTGTCCTTGTCCTCAAGCCCGTCCCATTCTGTCCATTCCCTCATATTTTCAAACTCCAACACTTCTAGTGATGGAAACACAACGACAGCGTCGTGCCCCAAACTGCCGCCATAAAATTGTCTAGTTACTTTTTCCAGCTTATCTAACCGGCTAATTGTCAAATACTTGAGTCCGGACATTTGCCCGAGCGGTGGTAGCTCCACTACATTTTGACACTCATACAAATGTATTGAGACTATACTGGCGTAATTATCCAAAGCCAATCCAAAATGTCTGCCTGCAAATCCCTCGACACGGAGTCTCTTCAAATTTTGATGGGGGCACAGTCCTTCCAATACCTCCTCATGATTTGTTACATTGTCGTCATCATAAGAGCGAAGTGACCATACTAACTCTAGATTTGTAAGGTGCTCCTTTTCATGTAACATGGCTTCCTTAGCCTCCATCATTCCACCTTTTACATTTTCTAGATTTTTTATTGTTAACCGACCATGAAGTTGCAATCCCTTGAGCTCTTTTATTCTATATCCATCTTCGTCACGAACACAATATTCCCGTAAATGTTGAAGAGATGTTAGCTTGCCAATGCCTTTAATCCCTGTGACATCACTATTCTGATCAAGAACTCGCAACTTGGTGAGCTTCGACACATGTCCACGGAGATCTTTTGCCAGGCAACGCAGGACTCGAAGATGTACCGCATTTATGATCGTGTTCTTAAAGTCTTTTATATTCATCCATGCAACTAGAACTCTGACCGAACGTAGCCGAGAGGAGACCGATTTAGGAATACTTTTGCTGTCACCACGTACAATAAGAGTCCGAAGCCTTTTCCAATCTATAAACTTAAATAAAATATCCCAGTCGAACGCATCGGATTCTTTTACATAAACTGTAAGGTGGCGTATATTTTTTGCTTGGTCTGTAAGAGTTCCCGAGGCTTGCTGTTGTATCTGGATGGTATTTCCTGCCGAACTTATCCTAGAGGCTTCACCCCTAGAAACTAATTGTGCAAGGTCATGGATTAAGTCGTGCATTTGGATTAGGCCATGATCATCGCCAAGATACACGTCATCCTCATCCTTAATACGGGAATAACCACCATAAAATCCACAATCATATCCATGATCATATTGAAAGAGTGAGGCAGAACATAAATCATCCATGTATCTACTACCTACATCCTTTGGTCTTGTGGACTCGCTAACATATCCATGTGCAATCCACATCTCTATCAACATAGTTTTCGGAATCCTTTCACCCTTTTTAAACATGGAGCACAATCTAAAACACTGCTTGAGATGATGGGGAAGGCGACAATAACTCCACAGCAGGGTCGACATAACAGTATTGTGTTTATCTTTAACGTCGTCGCTCCATAAACTGCTACACAGAATTTTCTTCCATTCACTTTCTTTTGTTTCGCCACATAAACTGCTACCTATCACTATTGCTGCCAGAGGATGACCTTGGATTTTGCCAGCTATCTCTCTCCCCATCTTTCTTAGACTGTTATCTTCATCTGGAACACCATTACCAAAAGCATGCTGCTCAAACAGCTCAACACAACGCTCATAATCCAAAGTTCCCAATTTGACGTGGTAAACACGGCTCTTGCATGCATGTTCCGCAACACTTACTTCTCTGGTAGTTATGAGAATCCTACTGCCATCCCCACCGTGTTCTAACGGTGTCAGCAACTTATCCCATTGTCCTTGATCTTTGCTCCAAACATCATCCAAAACAATTAAGAACCTGGTGTCTTTAACTTTTTCGATCACCTTATTATGAAACCGGTCAAGACCACCAGCAAATTTTGGATCTTCAAGAATCTCTACCTTGAGTAACGTCTCGGCGTCAAACTTTTCCCCCACAAATACCCACTTCATAAATTTGAAGTGACTTTTCACTCTCGTATCACCAAAAACACTGCGGGCGATTGTGGTTTTGCCCACGCCTCCCATCCCTATAATCGGGATCACCAATGTCTTGGGCTCGGCACTCAATAATTTGCTCAATATATTATCCATAACCTCTTCCCTGCCTATCATTTTGAAGTCTCGATACCTATTTACCGAGCTTTGAGGCTCCCTCCTTTCATAGGTTCCTTCACCAACACTATTATCTGAAGGACATTCATTTTCAGGAAAGAGAAGCATCAAGGTTTCCTTATCAGTTTTAATATCTTCCAAATTTGCGTAGATATCACTGATCCTAAATGCTATCCGAGTACGAAATGCAACAGAGAACTTGCACCAGCCATCAGATCTGCTACTATCAGAACAATTAAAGCAAGAGGGAACAAAGCAACCACATACCGGCTGACAGGAGATGTTAGGAGTCTTCCGTAGGTAGCGTTGTATAGATACCTCATCCAGAATATCTTCAATATCTATAGCCAAGTCTTTGAAAGTTTGCAACCAGCCATCTTTCGACGACCTCTGCTCTGTTTCGGTGACCACCAGCATTTTCTTCAGTTCAGCATCCTCTATGCGTCTGATATATTCATTCATCGGTGGAAGAAACTTTGATTCCAGGCGGTCGATGTGGCGATCCAAGTCATAGAGAATTTGTAGCTTTTTGCCGGCATAGGAAGCAGCAAGGTTGAAAATTCCCTGGATGGCAGAGACACCGAGACTCTCCATTTGGGAACGGAAGCAAGAGATGTGGCAAATTCAGATGACTGAGGGAAACGATTTGGGAACGGAAGCAAGAGATGTGGCAAATTCAGATGACTGAAACAAGGGCAGAGAACCGATTTGGGAAGAGGCACTGTGTACATCTGGGAAACAGCAAAGTTAAAGGTGATTATTCGATTCTTATCTTAATTAATCGATTCTTATCTTATCAACTCTAGTGCTCTTTTTCTTTATGTGAGGTGATTATTCGTTCGTAAAAGGTCTCCATTTGGTTCTTATGTGGAACCACCAGTTGAAAGAGTTACGAGAAGGGTCGGCCTCGCAAATGCCATAATTGCTTGAGACTTACGCGTCTATCACCCCTCATCCCCATCATCATAACGTGGTCGGACATTGAGCCGGATTAGTATACGCTGCCACGCTGGGTTGTGTTGAACGGATTCTACCAGGATCACCTTAGCATGACACCATCATAACTAACAACCGGAGAAATAATTTGATCCTATAGCATGAGCTACAATTATATCATTGTTTGGACGTTCTTATGTAGGCATTCATGTACATTAGTTTTGATGTATATTTATTGCTAGATACGAAAATACACATATCTTGATGTGGGTATATGTGTATTGTTGAATATATCGTGTATTTAAATATGTATACATTTACAAATAACTAACACAATAAGTATATGTTGGAATAGGATTGTTCCGGCCCATGTCCTAATTAGATTTGGGCTTTAGTAGGAGTTGGTTTGTGTTGTCAATCCTACTATAAATAAAATCCAATAGGAGAGAAGATGACTCTCTATTTGCAACATTGGAATTGGATTAGGAATTGGACTATAAATTGGAGCGGGATTCCTAATTGCTACCATATGTCATGGATGTCTATAAATAGAGACCCTGGGGGAGGCCATTAAGATCATCCCATCAGTTGTTTGTTGTTGGTGCCTTCTGTGGTAGAAGAGCCTGAACACAAGAACAACCGGTTGTGCTGTCTTGTGGTAAGAGAGGGTCAATGAATTTGTCTTGAAACGAAGTAGTGATTGACAGTCAGCGACACATTGGTGGTGCATCAACAGCGGCGGCATATCCGATCAGAGGAGGACGCACATCAGTTGGTCGCACTACGTTGGTGTTGCGACAGCGACAAGGACTACGACAACAGTCCGTCCGTTTAGCGGAGGATGCACATCTTCTCTCTCAGGCGCAGAGAGCTTCTGATTGGTGGCGAAGTAGGCGACCTTGTCAGGAGCAAAGGTCGCCCGGTCATCGGTCACAGTGGCAACAGGCAAGGGTACAACCATGTGTCTGATCCCCTACAACGACAGAAGTGTTATGAGGAGAACAAAATAAGTGAGATATTTTGTAGACGTTGGGTGTAACTTTCTTCTTCCTATCTTTCTTCTTGTGTGGGGGAAGCTATTCAGATTTAAGGGTGACTAAATCTAGACAGTGTTAGTTATAATTTTGATTACATAGTGCTTGTTGGCCGGTATTGCCCCGTGATTTTTCTCATCTCGTCTTGGGGACAGTTTTTCACGTCAAATCTTGTGCTTTCAGTTTGCAGAACACATCACTTTCCCACAATAATTCCTAACAAGTGGTATCAGAACAAGGTTGGAAGGTTGAAGTGGAAGTGATAATGACATCTGAAGACCAGAAAGTGCGCATTTGACAAGTTTGATGGAAAGGATTTCGACTTCTAGAAGATGTAGATTGAAGATTATCTGTACTAGAAGAAATTGCATCAAGCTCTGGTCGGGACTAAGCCTGAACAGATGAAGCAGGAGGATTGGGATCTCCTTGATCATCAGGAACTTGGAGTGCTCAGGTTGACATTGACACGGAATGTTGCATTCAACATTGCTAACGAGATGACGATGGTGGGATTTATGAAGACGTTATTAGATATGTACGAGAAGCCAATTGTTGCAAACAAGGTATATTTGATGTGTCGTTTGTTCAACCTGAAGATGAGCCAAGGAGCCTTAGTAGCAGATCACATCAATGAGTTCAATGTCATAATTACTCAACTAAACTCAGTGGAGATAGTTTTTGATGATGAAGTCAAATCCCTTATCTTTCTTTCCTCTTTGCCTGAGAATTGGTTTGCTACAGTGACAACAGTCAGTAGTTCGTCAGGAAGCATGAAGCTGAAGCTTGACGATTCTGAGTGAAGACATTCACAAAAGGAAATGTGGAAAATATGATTCTTCATGTTCAACTATATACATTGAAGGTAGAGGAAGAAATCAAAGTCGCAATCACGGTTCTAATCACGGGAAGTCAAAGACAAAGAGTAAAGAATGTTACTGTTGTGAAGCAGTTGGACAGTTCAAGAAAGATTGCAAGATCTGGAAGAAGGTGTCACAAGAACTTGCAAAGAACATGAGGATGATGATTAGAACAATACAATTGCCATTGCGGAAGATCTAATATTGACAGTCCAAAAGTTGGGATTGAACACAGAGGATGGTTTTGAGTGGACTTAGAAACAGGAGCGACGTGTCACACTAGTACATAACCGACCTTTAGTGTCGGTTATTTAAGGCCTTTAGTATCGGTTCTTAAGCGACACCTATGTGGGCGCCGCTAAAAGCCCAACCGTTACGCGTCAGTTCTCAAACCGACGCCAAAACCCTTCGTGCGCCACCGAAAATGCACCAGCAGGGGGGTATAGGCGTCGGTTATTAGGTTCGAAATTGACGCCGCATACCTTCACGCCACAGAAAGGGCGCCATCTGGGGCACTATCGGCGTCGGTTTCTTAGTGATATCTGACGCCATATCACCTGCTGCCACGGCCGTGCTGACCAACACGCCCGTGTTGTCTGGACTCTAGGGAAATCGATGTCGGTTACTAGAAGGGAAACCGACACTGTTATCCTATGTCATCAGTTTTATACAAATATCTGACACCTGTTGTATGTCTGGTCCGCTGCCACGGCCGTGCTGGCCAGCACGGCCGTGGTGTCCATTAGGGAAATCGACGTCGGTTACTAGTATGGAAACTGACATTGTAACCGTATATCGTCAGTTTTGTTCAAATAAATGACGCCGATGTTTTTTTTTCTGTCAGGCTGCAGACCTGCTGTGGCTGGTCGCAGGATGAGAAACCTACAGTTCAGTTACGAACTGCAGGTTTTACGACATCCATTGATATCAGCCAACAACAGGCCACAAACCTGCAAAATTAACATGATGGACAATATTATATATGTGTGATTCACACTCATGTATAAGAACATTTAATTCATATTTCTTTTTTTTCATCACACACATGTAGAAACCAGTAGCAACCTGCAGTTCCATTTATTTCATCTCTTTTCACATTCAGACACATGTAGAAACATTCATGTATTGATGATTTTCACACATGTCATCATTGTCATCATTGTCAACAAAATCATATATTCAAAGAGCCATGAAACAGAAAAAGAAGCCACAATGAAGGGAAGCATGATACATATACAATACTTTAAGTACAGCACGCACAAGTGTTTCAGATTCATATAACAACATGACAGATTAACACATATACAGTGCATAATAACAGCAGTGCCGAATTTACATACAACACTATAGCTTAGTACATATATATATAGTGAGACTAAGGTGAAATTTGTTTGTCCTCCTGCTAATGCATACAGTTTCACCTTAGTCCAACTATATATATATGTACTAAGCTATAGTGTTGTATGTAAAATTCGACACTGTTGTTATTATGCACTATATATGTGTTAGTCTGTCATGTTGTTATATATGAATCTGAAACACTTGTGCGTGCTGCACTTTATGTATTGTATCTGTATCATGCTTCCCTTCATTGTGGCTTGCTATATATCTATATAACCTTAGTGTGGGATGCTTGCTTTCTCTCCGACTGTTGCGCTTTGGATTTATAAAGCAATGTCGTGGCCTGCATAGCTATGTCATCGCAGTCCTGCATAGCCTGTAGTCTTTGGCGAACCCCTGCAAATTAAATAGAATTGCTATTAACTAGTATCCAAAAAATTTGATAAAAAACACACTTATATAATATAATTATAAATGAACATATAGATAGAAACCTCAGGGATATATTCTTAAAACTTACATTGTCAGGCGGTGCAAGCACGTCCTCACCCTCACGGTGATCATCAACACGGTCATCATGGGAACATAATAAAAATATAAACATCCATGCCTCTAATATTGTGATCTTTTATCAATTAACAATCCTTCATTATGATCCCCGCGAACATACAAGTCATTGTCATCCCCAGCTTCAATGTTTGGTGGTGTTGGCAACCCAACTGAGAATGGATTGGAGTCATCATACTTATCATAGTACTCTTCTTCATCTATAGGATCTTCAATGAACTGTCTTTTACCATGAAGAACAACCGACCATTTATCATTTGCAGGATCATCGATATAAAATACTTATTTTGCCTGTGATGCTAATATGAATGGTTCACCCTTCTCGCCAATCTTTTCAAAGTTCACTAACGTGAAACCCAATTCATCCACTATAACGCCTTTTTTGTTGTCAACCCAATTATATTTAAAGAGCGTAATTCTGAAATCTACATAGTCAAACTCCCATATGTCTTCAATGACACCGTAATATGACATTTTACCTTCACGTGGACTTTTATCCTTTGCACTTGCAAAATACATAGTCGACGCTTGAAGGGTGACCCCGTTGTTTTGGACAACACTCTTATCATCTTGACGCTTTGTGTAATATGAGAAACCATTTATGTCAAACCCTTCATAAGACATAACATTCAATTTTGGTTTAAAGGCGAGGCATTTGATGGTTTCAGTAACATTATCTGGTGTTTGAGATAGTTGATGTAAGACTTTATCTTCAAACCACTTAATAAATGGCTTGTTATGCTCTCTAGCAAGCCACATTGAATTGGATCGAGGATATTGTCTCTTGATGAAATTGGTATGTTCCTCGATATAAACACTCACTTTGTCGATGTTGTGTAAATTATACAAGTGACCTTGCTCCAACTTCTCACGGCTGATTACTTTCACCCGTGCTCCCAAAACTCCTTTGCCAAAATGCTCCTCAATATTCTTGTCATTCACGGGAGCGTCATTACCACTCAGAAAGTCATTGCAAAAATCCATAACCTCTCTCGCCACATAACCCTCAATAATACTCCCTTCAGGCCGATAACGGTTTCGAACATCACCTTTAAAAATGCTCATGTATCGTTCAAAGGGATACATCCAATGCAAGAAAACTGGTTCCAACATTTTCACTTCCCTAGTCAAGTGGACAGCAAGATGTACCATGATATCAAAGAACGACGGAGGAAAATACATCTCAAGCTGACATAGGGTAACAACCACTTCTCTTTGCAAATTATTGAGAGTATCAGGGTCAATAACTTTGCTGCACAGACTGTTGAAAAAGAAACAAAGTCTGGTGATGGCAAACCTTACATGCTTTGGCAATATAGATCTAATTGCCACAGGCAATATTTGTTGCATTAGAATGTGACAATCATGAGATTTAAGACATATCAACTTTAGATCTTTCATTGATACCAATGTACGGATGTTGGATGAGTAACCCTGTGGCACCTTAACATTTACCAAGCATTCACAAAATGCTTTCTTCTCCTTTCTAGACAACGTGTAACAAGCGGGAGGTAAGTATGTTCTTTTATTACCCATTTCACGTAATTATGTTAATTCTGACCTTATTCCCATTTCACGTAGGTCCATTCTGGATTTTATCCCATCTTTAGTCTTACCTGGTATATTCAACAGAGTACTGATGACGCTATCACATACATTTTTCTCAACGTGCATGACATCGATACAATGCCTGACTGTCAAAGAACTCCAATAAGGAAGATCCCAAAATATCGACTTCTTCTTGAATAAAGACTTGTCACTCCTTGTGGCCATCGTACATTGTGATCTCTTACCAAATTCATTGACGATGTCTTTCACTCTTTCATAAACATCCTCCCCTGATATAGGTTTAGGTACACTACGTTCCTCATTCCGTCCATTGAATGCTTTGCGCAACCTACGATACTGATGAAATTTTGGAAGAAACCTTCGATGAGCAAGATATACAGTCTTGCCGCCATGTTTTAGTCATATTGAATCAGTGTTCTCTTCACATATAGGACACGCTTTAGATCCTTTGACACTATGTCCAGACAAATTCCCATATGCTGGAAAGTCATTCACAGTGCAAAACAACATAGCGTGCAAACAAAATGTCTCTCTTCGTGAAGCATCATAGGTCATCACACCTTCACCCCAGAGTTTCTTTAAGTCATCAATCAGAGGTTCAAGATAAACATCGATATCATTTCTAGGTTGTTTAGGGCCCGATATCAACAACGACAGCATAACGTACTTATTTTTCATACACAACCAGGTAGGAAGATTGTATATAACAAGCATGACTGTCCAAGTGCTATGTTGGCTGCTCAATGTCCCGTACGGATTCATCCCATCTGTACAAAGCCCAAGTCTTAGATTCCTGTCCTCTTCACCGAATTCAGGGTACAATAGATCAATCTTCTTCCACTGTGGGGAATCAGACGCATGTCGTAGGATCCCATTATTATTTTTCTTAACATCTGCATGCCACCTCAAATTCTTTGCATCTATAGGATTGGCAAACAAGCGTTGAAATCATGGTATTATAGGTAGATACCACATCACCTTGGTGGGAGAACCAGTTTTGGACTTCTCCGAAGTCGTCAATTTATACCTTGACGCACCACATTTCGGACAATCTTTCAAATTCACATAGTCCTTTTGAAATAATACACAATCATTCGGGCATGCGTGTATCTTCTTGGCCTCCATTCCCATTGGGCACAACAATTTCTTTAACTGGTATGTTGATATCGGAAGCTCGTTTCCTTCAGGAAGAATTTCTTTTAACAAAGACAACAATGACGTGAAGCTTTTGTCGCTCCATTGATTGTTAGCTTTTAGTTTATACAATGTCAACACAACGCTAAGCTTCGTAAACTTACAACCCATGTATAATGGTATCTCATCATCATGCACAATGTTTCCAAACATGGGAGGTGGATCGGTGTGCTCTACCCCACAACTATCCAACATCGCATCAACGATGTCTACTGGAACTAGTTCATTCACATCTGCGTCATCTGAGGCAATTTCTTCTTCCACACAAGCACTGCTATCGACATCCACTGGTTTCAGGTTTGAAATCTCTCCATGCCAGTGCCATTCTGTATAGCCTTGTACAATCCCGTTGCACATGACATGACTTCTTATTTCGTCACCAATACTGACTTTCAAGTTGTTACCGCAATGCCTACATGGACAGTAGAACCTATCTCCAGGTTGTTTCCTATGTTCCTCGGCAAATCTAACAAACTGATCAAGACCAGAAATAAACTCTGGGGTGCAGCGATTACGAATGGACATCCATGATCTATCCATTCTCTGATCAAAGAGAAAATAAGTATATATTACAACAAGATTAGGGTCTAGGGTAAACCGATTAGAGTTTATGGTTAAAACTTTAGGGTTTAAACATGTGATGTCATTCTTAAATGTGTACCACCTATCCCATTCTTGAACACCTAATATCACTAGTAAGTGTATAATGTGTATTGGGTTTTCAAGAAAATTTCGGCAGCATTTCCCCGCTGTTCTCCAAGTACATATGTACTTCGAGAACAAACGAGGAAATGTTGCCGAAATTTTCTTGAAAACCCAATACACATTATACACTTACATCCTAAGTGAGATTAGGTTTTCAAGAACAGTCCCAAACTGGGGACTATCCAAGATTTACTCCTAATGAGTAAATCTTGGACGGGTTTCTAGTCCAACAAATACAACACCAATTCCTTGTTCACAACCCCATTCAACACACAATTTATTATAAAAACATTTGTGGACAGCCATAACAACATATCAATGCTTCCTAAATTAATCAACATTAATAGCTTATGAATGTTTAGATGCATTTAAATATAAAGCCCTAAATTTAAATAATGTGATGAATAAAAAATCATTAGATGAACGAGTGGAGAAGTAAATACAAATCAGTATTTAAGTAAATACAAATTAGAGGGCGAGACAGAGGGTTTTTGGGGATGTTTACCTCTGTTTGAGCCCAGTCGAGCATCTTGCTCTGGAGCAGGGAGAGAGGCGAAACGGATGGGTGCACGTGGAAGCCGAACGGGCAGGCAGAATGCCGACAAGCTCCTAAACCGTAATGGAAGTGATCATTGAAAACATAGTTATAATAAGGATAAAAGAACATTTATAATGAAATTTATCAGTAATTTGTAACATTCAATAACCAAGCTAATCATCAATTCAGTTACAAGCATTCATGTAGCAACTTTCAGTTCCATTCAATTAATCTCTTTTTACATCCACACACAGGGGTTGGTGTACCCCTAAATAGTAACTAAACAAAGGGGTTGGTGTACCCCTAAACATGCGCATAATTAAAATAACTATTAATACAGACAAGTCTAGATAGATAGACAACTAAATACTACACCAACATGGTCCCGCATCAGTAACTTCGAAGACTTATCATTGTGGCGATCTTCTCTTGAAGTTCAGAAAAGAAAGCAGCTATGAGTATTGATTAATTGCTTTCAGACAAAAAGTGTAAACACAATTTTTTTGTCTTGACAATTATAATTGTTAATTGGACCTACCGTGGCCTTTTTGATGATGCTGTGTCATGGAGCTCCTCACTATATTTAGATGAATCTGAACTGACATAGATGATGGTATCCTCCATGGTGGCCTCATAATCAGATTCGTCATATATCTTATCCTCCGCCGTGCGCTCATACCGTAGTAGATGATCGGGGGTCTCACAGTTGATGTTGGTTATCCAAACGTTGATGGTATTATGGCTAACTAGATGGAGGAAAAGCATGTCGCTACAGCCCACATGCATCTTTCCAATCCAATCATGCCAACCGGATTTTGATACAAGATTTCCCGCCAAATCATACTCAACCTCAATAATATGTGAATAATTGCCAAAATTTAGGGTCACTTCACCAGGCCTGTAGTGTCTTCCTTCTAGAAAATGCCAATGTTTGGGTATGGCCAATTGGTTTAAGGAACGATCATCTAGGATGATGTCCAATTGTTCTTCAATAGGGAACGTTAACATTGACATAGAGGCCCAATTCATAGTGACTGTTGTGGGTGGACAGAGACTGCATAATATTAGTATTAACAAAGTGTACGTAAGTACATATAATGATGTTATATATTTTCAGAAAAAGTGTAAGTACATATAATGAATTTATAAATTTTCAGACTAGTATTTTCTATAATTTGATGTATCTTGGTATTTCATAAAATGAGGTGACACTTATTATCTATTTGTTTAATCAACACTCATATTTAGTTTTATGAGTACATGACACTATGTTTGAAATACTTTTTTAAAAGGATAAATCATAGGGATTGGTTAACTCCTATCTGCTAGTAACATAAAAAAAGTCAAACCTAAAACTGGAAATGCACATTACAAATTTTGGCATGATCGTGTATGAATGCAAAACAATACTGAACTGAATTAGGATCAATCATAGGGATTGGTTAACTAATAAATTATCATTGACATCTACCTGTTTAAAAAATAGCTTAAGCCAAGTTCAACACACATCAGCAACACACATTAAAAAAATAGGTTAAGCCAAGGATGAATTGAGGATGCAAACCTAGTTAATTGGAGGCTTTACCTCTAGCAGTGGCAGTGGTGACGATAATGGCAAGCTCTGGTTCCGGCTGCTGCTGTTGGCGCTGGCTACTGGCGTTGGCTACTGCTAGCACTGACGAGAGGAGGACCAGCTGGAGGAGAGGACCAACGACGGTGGCGGCTCCACGAGCAGCGAGCTCTACGGAGGCGGCGAGCTCCACGGAGGCGGCGAGCTCCATGAACACCGGTGAGCTCCACAAATGGCAAGCTCCACAGCGACGCTTCACGGCGGCGGCAAGGAGATCGGCACTTCACGGCGGCGCTTCACGGCGGCGCTTCACGACGTCGGCGAGCAAGGAGATTGGCGGCGGGGAGCAAGGAGAATGCCGGAATTGCCAGACCCTAATAGCCGATTGCAATTACAGAGAGAAAGGGGAAGAGTCGGGCTCGCTCGCGTGATTTAAGTTAACATTCGGTGTCGGTTGCTAACAAAAACTGACAATAAAAACTTCAAGTGTCGGTTTGAACCAAACCACCGACACTAAAGGGAGGTGAGAATTTTCACGGTTATTTGCGCGAAAACACAACGGCGTCAGTTATTGTCACAAAACCGACAATAAATATTGAGCAAATTTCTGTCTCGCATAGAACCTTTAGTTGTCGGTTCCTCTCTTAAAAACCGATGATGTATGTCAATTTTTGGAGGCAATTTTTTTCACTGGAAATTTTGGTTTTGGCGGTTACTTTTAGGTATCGGTTTCTTATTAAGGAACCGACACTGAATAAAAGCGATACCCGTATCTGGTCGCCCTTCACAGATTGATGTCGGCTTATTTTAAACACCGACGCTGTATGGTTTAGGTGTCGGTTTTGTATTACAACCGACACCAACAAAAGTGACGTTATAAGCCATTTCTGTAGTAGTGTCATGCTGCAACTCACATGAAGTTCTTCACAAAATATAGAAGAGGGAACTTTAGAAATGTGAGGATGTGGAATTCTAGCTACTCAAATATCATCGGGATTAGTGACGTCTGCGTAAAAATAGATGTTGGGTGTATTATCATGCTCAAGGATGTTCTTCATGTTCTAGATTTGAGTCTTAGAGTAATTTATGGTTCCTTTTTGGATAGGAGCAGATATGATCTCGGGTTCAGTGGTGGCATGTGTAAGGTAACAAAAGGGGTTTTGGTGATACCTCATGGAAGACTGTGCTGCAATATATATAAAACCACATTGAGAGTACACAAAGGGAAGGTTCAGAAAGTCAAGAAACTAACGCCAATTCAAAGGATATGAGGAGGACTTGGAAGTACTCCTACACGTGTAGTCATAGGTCTGAGCTGCGGGATTCTCTCAATGATGTTAGCAAAGGTAGAAAGGTAAGTTTCTACAAGCATCAAGATGGCTCCCAATTAGAGAAGGTCACTCCAAAGACTTCTTCTAGACAATATGCACATGAGGAAGAAGGACAATGCAATGGACATGTAGTTGATGCATGCAGAATGGAGGATCATGCTCTTGATGTGGGGTTACATCGATAGGGGGAACATCAAAGGAAGGTTTATAAGTCTTACTGCATAAGGTCAGAAACACAATTTTCATCTAGGATGGCTCGACAGACCGGCCAAGGGGAGCAAAGAAAGTTCCAAGTGTGGGCATGGAGAGACGCGGTGCTTCCAGAATACTTCTTCTTAGTTGCTTGGGAACAAAGTGAAGTTAGGGTGGTACTTCAAGAAAAGGGATGAAAATGATAGGATACTAACATCCTTGAGGAGAATGACCACCCATCAGAATCCATCACATGTGGTGATGAAATCCAGAAGTTACTCTGAATGATTGCTGAAGACAACATCTCCCTTATGGGCAGGAGGGGGAGATTGTTGGAATAGGATTGTTGTGGCCCATGTCCTCATTGGATTTGGGCTTCAGTAGTAGTTGGCTTGTGTTGCCAATCTTAGTAGGAGTTGAATCCAATAGGAGAGAAGATGACTCTCTATTTGCAACATTGGAATTGGATTAGGAATTGGACTATGAATTGGAGTGGGATTCCTAATTGCTACCATATGTCATGGAGGCCTATAAATAGAGACCTTGGGGGAGGCCATTGAGATCATCCCATCAGTTGTTTTTTGTTGGTGCCTTATGTGTTTGAAGATCCAGAAAATAAGAACAACTGGTGGTGCTCACTTGTTGTAAGAGAGGACCAGAAACTTTGCCTTGAAGCGAAGTAGCGGCTGACACTCATCGACACATTGGTGGTGCATCGATAGCGGCGACATATCTGATCAATGTAGGATGCACATCAGTTGGTGGCACTATGTTGGTGTTGCGACAATGACTATGAAAATAGTCCGTCCATTTACCATAGGATGTGCATCTACTCTCTCTAGCGGAGAGAGTTTCTGATTGGTGGCAAAGTAGGTGACCTCCTCAGGAGCAGAGGCGGCCCGGTCAGCGATCGCAGTGGTTATAGGCAAGGGCACAACCATATGTCTAATCCCCTACAATGACATATGTGTTGTGAGGAGAACAAGATAAGTGGGATATTTTGTGCATGTTGGGTGTAACTTTCTTCTTCCTATCTTTGTTCTCATGTGGGGGGAGCTATTCACATTTAGGAATAGTTAAATCTAGACGATGTGAGTTGTAATCTTGATTACATAGTGCTTGTTGACCAGTATTGCCCCGTGATTTTTGTCTTGTTGTCTTGGGGAGAGTTTTTCACGTTAAATCTTGCACTTTCAGTTATGCTGAACACGTCACTTTCCCACAACAATTCCTAACAGTATATATGTATACATATATCCATGTTGGTATCTAAAAGATATTACCTTGATAGCCACCTCACTTAATTCAAAATGCACGGTTGTGGTAATTTTTTTAAAAATGGTGGTGGTGGCCCCACTTACCCCCAGAGGATATAAAATTGTGGATCCTAAATTTTCCACCATTATAGAACAAAAAACAATTCTAATCCATCAATCCTACAACATTTTGTTGAAAGTTTTAGATTTACGTCGTTACATGCAACATCGACAAGTGCAATAAATTAACAAGTTCAGTCCAGATCCAGATAAGAAGCAGAAAAATAAATAGTGCAGGAGAAAATAAAAATTGTTTTAGGAACTAGACCAGATCGTTCATTGAAATACAAATGTGTTACATAAAGAAATTAGCAGCCCACAATCTGGAAGGATATGTATCGTTCTTCTAGTTGATCCGGTCATGAACCTAAAGAAGAGACGTCTCATTCATATTGACGATAAATGATGCAGATGAACCAATTGCACTATTAGTGCAGCTCAGAAACCACAGGAACCACAGCCTAACAGGTTGCATCTTTGAAGGAAGAGGATTTACAAATGTGCTACGTCTAGGAGAAGGCCTCCATATAACACCACAGAAGCGACGGCGGCAAACTTTGGCTTTATGGTTCGTAAACACACACTCAAACTGCTGACAACTGTGTGTACGAAAGATGTGCTTAACCCTAATGACCGGAGGCATATTTATAGCCTTACACACCCTAGTAATCCTATTCCTGTTAAGACGCGACCACTCGGTTGCTCTTGTACATGTAACAAAAATTTCTGCAAAAGTGACACATTCCAGTTAGGATTAATAAATCTGATTAGGAAAGAAACAATTAATTAAATCAATAATTAATTACATGGTTGTATCTGTTGGCTAAATTGGATATTATTATACCCTTTGTTTTGATGATGACAAACATTTCATTTTGTGGATCTAACTTGTTATTTGAGTGTTTCAGGGATAAACAAATAAGGAAGTGGATAGTTGAAGATCTAGACAAATTGGAAGATCAACATGCTTAGATTGCTTTTATTTTCATGATTGTACTCAATGTAAAACTTGTACTGTAAACACCCGGGCCCACTGCCCAAGGCTTTAGTAGAGTTTCAGGAATGACGACTGGCCCCACAGACTACCACTAGCCTTAACTGCGTGCTTTAATCTCACTCACGCGCAAGCCAGGATCAACTTCCCGACTAGTCACCCATCCTAGTACTACTCCAAGATGAGCACGCTTAACTATGGAGTTCTTTAGTGATGGGCTCTCGGAAAAGGAGGTGCACCTTGGTGATATGGGTAGTCCAATCATTCCTTTTAAGATCATCTTATCCAAGGCCTCAAATCCTAGGATGTTACAATCTCCCCCACTTAGACTCTTGACGTCCTCGTCAAGGCTCAACTATATGGCCTCACAATCATCCCCATTTTAGTGTTGGCCCAAATGGTCCATGTACACCCAGCTCCTCATCACGGATGCTAATGCAAGGGTGGCTCCATTAACTTGGATATCCCTTTCCAACATGCCTGGACACTACCAGCGCATGGGCGGCTCCATCAACTCGGATAGCCCTTTCCAACATACATGGACCGCACGGCTCAAAGACTGGCATGCCACAGGCCCATGTGGGCCCCACCTACGGGTGAAACCCTAATTGCATAGGAAACCCTAAAAGTAAACTAGAAACCCTAGGAAGCGAGCTAGGTTTAATAGATCTTGATGACATGAGTAATAAAAGGGAATTGCATGATTATTTCAGGATCTTTTTATGTGTGCTTGCTTGCTTGGATTTCTTACTTGCATGGATTATTCCGTCTCAAATCAGCCTAACAGGTATGTGGTTACGCTTATGAATAATCGCTTTAGATTCACGGTGATTTCTGAATGTTTTTATCAGTTTCTTGAAAATAACTGTTGGATGCCTTTTATTTCATGCAACTATAGAGTGACTAATGAATATATAACTGGCTTAGATCCGGGTCCTCCTTTGTGGCTTTGTAAATGCTAAAAAGAGGTAACCTAGAGTAAGGTCAAGGTTATCATGAGTTAGAAATTGGGCTACCCACGTGTAGTGCCATGAGACTCTTAGCATACCATGAGTTAAGGAGTGGGCTACCTATAGGTAGTGCCATGCGACTCAACCCTAGAAAGTGATTCACTTGTTAGGTGGGATCATGAGGGGTTTAATGGGGATATACCAAAAGGAAGGTAGAATCCAAGTCCACTGCAGGGACAACACATAGGATAGGATATGTGTGGATTGAGCAGTTATATTTAAAATGTAAAGTTGGTTGTTAAACTGTAATTGACTGCAATATGTTGTTATTAATTGCACGATTATTGTTTCCCCCACATACCAGCTTTATGTTGACCGACGTTTTGTTTGTCGGTGTTTTAAGTACAAGTGAAATGAAAAAACAGTAAAGTGGCATATGTGGAAGTAAATATGAATTAAAGTTCAATGGAGGATTAGTTAGAATAGACTCCATGTGGATAGAAGTAGATATCCAAGCTTTTGAAAAAGGTATGAAAAGTTAAATTTTATTACAACCTTTCAGTTTAGATTGATAGAATTTGATAATTATTATAGATTATTTGCCGAACCTTTGATCTGGAAATTGGGATAACGACTCTGACTTCTCGGTCTCCCTTCATTGGGGATTACCAGAAGGCGGGGTCGTTACATGTACAAGTATATAATGTACAAGTACATAGACATCATGTAAATCAAGTGTTAGTTCTTCCCTATCCACTCACAACACTTAGATAGATCCTCCCCTAAGATAGAAGCACAATTACACATTGATACACACACTTAGTACATGGCTCAACACATTGAAACATGGACTTTCTTGGTCGAAAAATTCCTCAACTGAGACACCCTCAGTCGACAATATTCTCGACCGAGAATAAACCCTACTAGCCGTTAGACTAAGTTAGCAAAGTAGTTGGGAGTTGGAATCGAACGTTACAACACATTGACCTTAACCTCCCATTCGGTCGACAAAAAGCTCGACCGAGACAAGCTCAGTCGACAAACTTCTCAACCGAGAGAAGTTCTGGACAACACTTTTCAGCACCAAACAACTAGCCATTGCAATGTAATTAGTGGACACCTAACAACTAGTTGAGCACTAAGAACATCCTAGAAAGTGTCTAGAACGTCCCTAAGCATCTGTAATCCATTCCTATAAATAGGAGAGGCCTTAGGACACCCAAAGAATCACTTGTGCATATAATTATACTTGAGATTCATTCTTAGTGAGCAACAAGATGAGCTACACTTGCAATCTATTTCTTTGAGCTCTACATTAGTGTCCTATAGCCTAGTATCTCCTAGCCACTAGACTACCACGTTCATCTACAGTGGATAGGAGATCAATACGCTTGATATAGGATCAAAGTGATGTACTCATTGCTAACATTGTTCCTTTCTTCCGATCTTGTTCTTTGTTATTGTATTTTCTTCTCCTTGACTACTCCTAGGTTGGAGGCTATTGAAAGGAGGTTCTTGGAGCTACTTCTTGGTGGAGAAGGTTGCTTCAAGGGGTGGAGCTACTTCAGGGAGGTGAAGGGTACTCCGTGGACTTAAAGTTACTTCAGATGGTTGCCTCAAGGATTGAAGCTACTTCGGGTGAAGGCTACTTCAAGGGTGAGCTTGGAGTTACTTTAGAAGGCTACTTCTAGGAGGATTGAGGCTACTTCAGGTGAAGGCTACTTCATGGGTGTAGAGGAAGGTGATTATATTTTATGTAACATCCTTGTGAGGTAATAAAATTAATCACTTTCAAAATCTCGGTTGGAAACAATCAGGTAGTGGACTGACTCCCTTAAATTTCTAAGGGTGGAACCACTCTACATCCTTGTGTCTTCCTTTTTTCCTCCTACTTCTTGTTCAAGTTCTCAATTGTTTTAAATTGTTTTTAAAACTCCAAAAATCTCTATTCACCCCCTCTAGATCTTTCAATTGGTATCAGAGTAGGTCTTCAAGGAGCCTTAATAGGTCTTGAAGCATGGGGGATGGTGTGCTCAACAACCTAAAACAGGAGGGAACTTACGTAGCTCATCCACCACCATTTGATGGAAGTAATTTCAACTATTGGAAGAGAAGGATGCAGTTTTACTTTAAAGGCATTAGTTGGGAGCTTTGGAGGATGGTGTCTACTCCATATGAGCTTCCAGAGACCGAATATGCTACATGGGATATCAATATGGTAAAACAAGCTCAATTTAATGCCAAGGCTGTAAGTATCTTATATTGTTCTATATCGGTAAGTGAATTCAATAGAATTTCTTCATGTGAAACTACATATGACATATGGCATAAACTTTCTATTACACATGAAGGAACTGTACAAGTTAAAAATTCTAAGATTAGTATGCTTAAATAAAAGTTTGAACAATTTCGTATGGAACCAAATGAGTCCATTAGTGAAATATATGCAAGATTTTCTATTATCATTAATGGTTTGAGTGCATTAGGAAAATTCATAAGTGAAGAAGATCAAGTATCCAAGATTCTTAGGTGTTTTCCAACAAAGTACAAACCAAAGGTGACGGCTATTGAAGAAGCCAATGATCCCACAAGATTGAGGATGGAACAACTCAGTGGCAACTTAGAGACTCATGAAGTCACCCTTGAAGAAGAAGAAAGATTGGCGACTGAACACAAAAAGGAGAAAAGAAAGGACATTGCACTCAAGGCATCATCCAAAATTAGTCATGACACAAGTGAAGAAGACAGTGAAGAAGAAACTCTCATTGTAAATGGTAAGCAGTATAGAAGATTTAAAACTAACAAAACTTCTAGTGTTTCTTCTTCCTCTAGGTGCTTTGAATGTGGTAAAAGGGGACATTTAAAAAGTGATGATCCCAAACTCAAGAAAGGAAAGAAATCATCTCACAAGAAGAAGGAAAAAGCCTACAAAGATTCATGGGATGACTCAAGTGATGATAGTGAGGATGGAGAAGAAGAAGTGGAGTGCCTTATTGCTACAAAAAATGAAGAAGAAGATGAGGTAAGTCTTTTTGATTTATCTAAAGAAGAGTTAATTGATATCATTGAATAATTACATGATAAATACATCGATTGTAAAAAAAACTAAAAAGAGTTACAAAAACTAATGTAGAATTATGTGATCAATAAAAGGAATTTTCTTCTAAAAAGGAAAGTATTATTTCTGAAAATTCTACCTTGAAATCTTCTCTTAATGATTGCAATACAAAGTTACTTACTCTAGAGACAAACTGTAATCTTCTTTCTCAAGAAAAGGTTGAATTACTTGCTAAGTTGAATAATCTTCAAACTCAACCTATTTTATGCACTCATTTAGATTATGATGCCATTGTAAAAGAATGAGATAGTTTGTCATCTAACTTAGATCAAGCAAACTTAGATATTAAAAGGAGAATGGATGAAATTGCTAAGTTACAAAAGGAAATTATTAGCTTGAAAAATAATGGCATTCTTGATAAGATCTTAAAAGATTCTTCTGGTCAGATTGGAAGGAGAGGACTAGGTTATAAGCCCAAAGGTAAATCCTATCAAAAACCTAGAGTGAGAAGGACAAAAGTACCCAAGACTAAAGTTATCTATGTGTCTAAAGACAATCTAGCTAAGAAGAGAAATGCAATTGATTCTATCTGTAGTCATTATTACTTGTGTCTTGGACATTATTCTTTCTCATGCCCATACAAGAAGAAGTATGTTGATTTAGTTTGGATTCCAAGATCCCAAACATAGGAAACTTGAATATGATTAGTTGAGATCTAACTCAAAACATTATTTTGATATTCATAATGTCTTATCTGAACTAAACTCATCGTTATCTTAGATAATGAAGTAATATAAAATCAAATTGAATAAATTGAATAAAAACAAAAACCATCTCAGTCAACAATAATTCGACCGAGACACTCTTCGGTCAAAAACACTGTCGACCAAAGAAGTTTTTGTATTAAAACTTACATTTTCTGGACAAATATTAACCCTATTGGTCAAGAAAGCTGTCGATCGATAACATTTCAGTCGAGAAAATAGTCGACCGAGACAGTTACTGTCTTAATCTTATAAAACACTTGAAAAACATCCGGCTGATAAATACTTCGACCGAATATCACTCGGTCGAGAACTTTGTCGACCGAGGAAAACTCTGTCAAAATCATTTGATAAGAATGAAATACTTCATTTGACAGTAACTTAAGTGATTCAAATAGGTAATGAATTTTACATATTACATTGCTTTACACATTTGAATGACCCTAATAAAAAGGAAGAATATATGGGCATCAAAAATTTATACTCTGTATGATCAAATTGTCCCAAACAAGTATACAAGAGGAAAATATTGGTTTTATTCATGGAAAAATACTAATAGAAAAACCATTGGCATAAGAGACTTTTCTTAACATTAACATTGAAAACAAAAGAAGTGATCATAAAAGGAACATGGTTACAATACAATCATCATAATTGTGAGAAAATTTATAATTTAAGCATTCTAAGGAATTATGACAAGATAATCTTGCTCACATAAATTAAGATCTAAAAGGCAAATTTAATCTGAAGGCTTTATTTTAAGATCATTCAACATTCACAAGTTCCTATATGAGCAAAATAATAATCATAGAAAACAAGATTAAGTCATATTCTAGAAGTGGTTCATTGGATAACTCATGAAAATGCATATATTGGATATCTACAGAACTACCTCTCAGTCGAAAAAGAGTTTGATCGAGGGGTGCCTAGGTCAAAGTCAAGGTCGACCTAAAATAAGCCTGACAAAATGCTTATTTGTAAATCATTCACCTGCACTCAACCTTAGCACACTGAACTTCAAAAGCTAGTCATGACCTTCGTATCTTTAAAGGAATCTTGGCTAATAAAAATTAGTAAATTTACAACTTTCTTGAATATGATGTATATCTTGATCTTAATTGAATTCTCTAAACAAATTAGGGCTTAACATCCCTTGTATTTGGTTAGAGATACATTCATTGATTTCACTATGAGCTTAAAAGAATCTCATATCATTTCAGGGCTTAACATCCCTTGTAAATGGTTGAGAAAATATTAAAATATATGAGCCTAAAGGATTCTCATGTCATTTCAGGGCTTAACATCCCTTGTAAATGATTGAGAAACTATTAAATATATTCATGAGCCTAAATGATTCTCATGTCATTTCAGGGCTTAACATCCCTTGCAAATGATTGAGAAATAAATCATGATTTCTGAATTGTGGCTAAATTTGACATTTTTTGTTGTAATTAAGGGGGAGTATCCCATTCAGGGGGAGCAAAGTGGTATATGGTTATTTTTTAAAAATGACAAAGGGGGATAAGTAATATAAATAAAAAACAATAAAAATTTCCCCAAAATCTTTTGAGTTTCATAATCTCTTGGCTTTATATAAATTGTTGCTATATTCCCGAAGAGTTGGATATTATGTTCTATAACTCTTTGGGAATAACTATCTCACACTCCTTGAATACATATGAGAACATCTACATAAGGTAAATCTTAGGTATGAAACTCATGTATTTTAAATTCCCTTGATTTATATTTTAGGAATGTTTGTCATCTTCAAAAAGGGGGAGATTGTTGGCTAAATTGGACATTATTATACCCTTTATTTTGATGATGACAAACATTTCATTCTTGTGGATCTAACTTGTTATTTGAGTGTTTTAGGGATAAAAAAACAAGGAAGTGGACAGTTAAATATCTAGACAATTTGGAAGATCAACATGCTTAGATTGCTTTTATTTTCATGATTGTACTCAATGTAAAAACTTGTACAAGTACATAGACATCATATAATTCAAGCGTTAGATCTTCCCTATCCACTCACAACACTTGGATAGACTCTCCCCTAAGATAGAAGCACCATTACACATTGATACACACACTTAGTACATGGCTCAACACATTGAAACAGGGACTTTCTCGCTCGACAAAGTCCTCGACCGAGACACCCTCGGTCGACAATATTCTCGACCGAGAATAAACCCTACTAGCCGTTAGACTAAGTTAGAAAAGTAGTTGGGAGTTGGAATCGAACGTTACAACACATTGACCTTAACCTCCCATTCGGTCGACAAAAAGCTCGACCGAGACAAGCTCGGTCGACAAACTTCTCGACTGAGAGAAGTTCTGGACATCACTTTTCAGCAGGAACAACTAGCCGTTGCAATGTAATTAGTGGACACCTAATGGCTAGTTGAGCTCTAAGAACACCCTAGAAAGTTTCTAGAACATCCCTAAGCATATGTAATCTATTCCTATAAATTGGAGAGGCCTTAGGACACCCAAAGCATCACTTGTGTATACAATTACACTTGAGATTCATTCTTAGTGAGCAACAAGCTGAGTTACACTTGCAATCTATTTCTTTGAGCTCTACATTAGTGTCCTATATCCTAGTATCTCCTAGACACCACACTACCATGTTCATCTATAGTGGATAGGAGATCAATACGCTTGATATAGGATCAAAGCGTTGTACTCATTGGTAACATTGTCCCTTTCTTCCAATCTTGTTCTTTGTTATTGTATTTTTTTCTCCTTGACTACTCCTAGGTTGGAGGCTATTGAAAGTAGGTTCTTGGAGCTACTTCTTGGTGGAGAAGGTTGCTTCAAGGGGTGGAGCTACTTCATGGAGGTGAAGGCTGCTCTGTGGACTTGAAGTTACTTCAGAAGGCTGCCTCAAGGATTGAAGCTACTTCGGGTGAAGGCTACTTCAAGGGTGAGCTTGGAGTTACTTCAGAAGGCTGCTTCTGGGAGGATTTAGGCTACTTCAGGTGAAGGCTACTTCAAGGGCGTTGAGGAAGGCGATTGTATTTTATGTAACATCCTTGTGAGGTATTAAAATTAATCACTTTCAAAATCTTGGTTGGAAACAATCGGGAAGTGGACTGACTCCCTTAGATTTCTAAGAGTGGAACCACTCTACATCCTTGTGTCTTCCTTGTTTCCTCCTACTTCTTATTGAAGTGCTCAATTATTTTAAATTGTTTTTAAAACTCCAAAAAGCTCTATTCACCCCCTCTAGATCTTTCAGTATCCTAGTGCAAAAAAAGATGGAAGATGGAAGACATTCTCCACAATCCACAATCCACAAGCCACAAGCCTGAGCCCATGCCTGGCTCGGCCCAGCCTGGCCAGGCCAGGCATGGCATGGCACGCGCATGCATGCGTGTGTATTGTGGTCACCATAACCAACAAGGAGGCGAGCATACCCTCCTTCTAGGACCCTTGGATACTAGTGTCACATGTGATCCAACATATAATGACCACAAAAGTCCTAAGAGTGAGCAATATGGGATAAAACTTCTTTGCCATTTGTACTAGAGAAAAAATTATCTCTCTCACATGTACTATCTGTACTACATTGGGCTTAACCCATGCTATATACATGGCATTTGTAGACATATATCTAACAATCCCCCACAAACTCTAATGTTTAGTGTTCTCTAACATTGAGTCTTCAATACTGTGCTTTGAACAAATACCTTTCTATTTGAATCTACCTAAATTATCCAACTATGACCCCTTGAACAAAAGTCTTGAACCTGAACCTTGGGTGCAAGAGTATAGGTTGGTAACAACACAATAAAGACATGGTAGAAAAGAAAACAATGCATTAAGGCCATGCATACAAAACATATGTCATGATTGATATAAGAGAATAACCCAATTCTCCTGTTGCTGCCTATACAACATTGATCATTTAGTTGGAGTCTCCAAGGATGTATTGCTAACATCTTGTCCTAATACATGACACCATTCAGAGACTGATCTCTTACTAACTTGCAGTCATGACACTAACATGTTTCCCAAGGGATAGACACACGGATGCATGGAGCATCAAAATAATTATATAGTGTCATCTAATTCACCCGATAGCTTTTTATTACCACATTGAACCCAATTTGTGGGATCTTCACTCTGTTGGGTTGGGTTGCTACTGCCTGCAAATCTAAAGGGGTTTCAGTCCCGTCCCAACTTAGATTTTCCCACTAAAGCCAAGGTAAGCCCGTTAGTGAAAGGATCAACTATATTATCTGTGGTACTGTCATAGTCCACAACCACGAACCCATTAGATACTAACTCCCTTACAGACTTGAGTCTGACTTGGATGTGTCTATGCTATTTTTGATTGTACTTGGAACTCTTTATCTTAGCAATAGTTGTAGTGCTATCACAGTGAATTGAAATTGCAGGAAGCAACTTCTTTACCATAGGTAAACTGGACATAAGTCCATGTAGCCATTCAACTTCCAATCCAATTTCATCTAAAGAACACAACTCTGCCTCAAAAGTAGACCGAGACAATATGGTATGTTTCTTAGACCTCCCGGAAATAGCTCCTCCTCCCAACAGGAATACATATCCTGAGACACCATTGCTCCCAGAGTTCACAAATATCCAGCTTGCATCTCTATATCCTTTGACTACAAAAATATGCTTGCCATAATGCATCCCAAGGGAACAAGTTCCCTTGATATACCTCAAAACTTTTTCAAGAGCTTCCCAATGGGTCTTGTTGGGACAACTGGTGTATATACTTAACTTGCTCACAACAAACACAATGTCTGGACGTGTGCAGTTCATAAAATACATAAAACTTATGATAATCTGATTGAGACAATGGAACTCCAGTCTCATTCTTGAACAAGGCCTTGGATGAATCATATGGAGTCTTGATAGGTTTATGTAATGTGTACTCAAACCTCTCCCATATCTTCTCAACATAGTGAGATTGAGAGAGAGTTATACCATCAGTAGACCTTATGATTTTAAGCCCTAAAATCACATCAGCAACATTCATATCCTTCAACTTGCTACATAAGAATGACTTTGTCTCATTTACTACTTTCATATTGGAACCAAAAAGCAGGATATCATCGACATATAAGCATAACAAAATGAATCCATCATTGAAAATTTTGTAGTAGAGACACTTATCAAATTCATTAGAAACAAAGCCAAATGATGATATCACAAAATCAAACTTCTCATGCCATTTCTTAGGGGCTTGTTTCAAGACATATGACTTAACAAGTTTACACATTTTGGACTCATTCCTACGACCCACAAATCCCTCTGGTTGTTCCATATATATCTCTTCTTGAAGATCACCATGTAAGAATGCGGTCTTCACATCCATTTGATAGATACATAAATTATAAATGGAAGCCAATGCTATAAGCACTCAGATTGTGGTCATACGGGAAATAGGGGAATATGTATCAAAACAATCTATTCCTTCCCTCTCTGTGTAACCCTTAGCAACTAACCTAGCATTATTCTTATTGATTGTCCCATCTGCATTAAGATAAGGAAGATAGAGTTGGGGTGGGCCGATGTGATACTCGACGTATGACCCGGGGAGAAAGATGCGCAACTCAAACTCACCCTTTTCCCCTCCCCTTCCTCCCCGACCCCTCCCGGTAATTACTTGAGAGGAACCATTTGCATCAAACTATAGAATAACCAGGAGGTAAATTCACCAATTCCCAAGTTCCATTCGAGAGAATTGATTGGATTTCATAATTAATGACTTCTTTCCAAAACTTAGCTTCTAGAGATTCCATAGGTTGTTTGAAAGTTACAGGATCATCCTCAACATTGTAAGTGAGAAACTCACTTCCAAAGTCCTTGGATGTCCTAGGTTGTTTACTTCTTCTTCATTCAACTATTTGTTCAGAATCATCAGATTCAGAAATAGCTTGTTCTAAGTTTCCCCCCACATTTGTCATACTTTCCATGTTCTTGGGAATGGAACCTGTGGTGAATGAATCTTCTTGAGATACTTCATTGGGCACACCAGATTTCATGGGAAACACATCCTCAAAGAATGTAGCATCACGTAATTCCACAATTTTATTGACCTCAATGCCTGAGATATCATATTTTACAATCAAGAATCTATAGGTATAACTTGCCTCTACATACCCCAAGAAAATGGCATCAATCGTATTCATTCCCAATTTCTTCTGGTTCCGTTCAGGGACAAGTACCTTAGCAAGGCACCACCACAATCAAAGATATTTGAGTCTCAATTTTCTTCCATCCATAACTCAAACGAACTACTTTCTACATGTTTGTGGGGAACTCTATTCAGAATATGGCAAGCCGTATTCAAAGCTTCCCCCTACATGAAGTTGGGTAGATCTGAGGTTTGGAGTAAAGAGTTTACCATATCTATAAGGGTTCGGCTTTTACATTCAGCTATCCCATTAGACTGTGGGGAATATGGAGCAGTAACCTCATGAACTATATCATGTAATTGGCAAAATTCCAAAAACAAGTTCGAGGTGTATTCTCCTCCCCCATTAGCCCTTAATCTTTTAAGTATTTTGCCAGTTTGAGTTTCAGCTTCTTTCTATAAATTTTAAATTTATCCAATGCCTCATATTTACCTCTAAAGATATAGCAGTATCTACTAGCATCGTCAATAAAAGTTATGAAATAATGCTTTTGATCCCATGTAGCAATATCATTAAATTCAAAGATATAAGTATGCACTAAATCCAATATTTTTGAATTCCTGTTCATAGAATGAAAAGGTTTCCTAGGTAATTTAGCTTGCACACATATTTCACATTTATTATTACTAAAATCAAATTTAAGGATTAAATTAAGATTCATCATATGCTTCATTGAGGCAACATTAACATGTCCCAAACGTGAATGCCAAATATCAGATGATACAAGATTCATGCATACAAAACTATTATCATTCAAATTTAACATGGAATTTGAAACATGTTCAACAAGAATTTTAAATAAGTTATCCACATCACATAGATACCCATTGCCTGAGAATAAAGAATCATGAAAGCATGTAATACTAGACTTATTACATTTGCAATCTACTCTATAACCTTCCCTAACTTAAATTATGCCACAAAGGATATTGCGTAGAATGGTTGGAACATGTCTGACTCTATGAAGCATCATAACCTTCCCCATAGGAAACTTCAAGTCCCACTATCCTTCGCCTTTGACTTCTGTAGAGCTGGAATCGCCCAAAGTCACGAAATGACCTCTTGAGGCCTAGTAAGACACAAACATGGACTTATTAGTACAAACATGTACATTAGCCCCAGTGTCGATTATCCAATAAAGTGGTTCAAAAATAGAAAGGATTTCAAGTTTTATAGAAACATACCCATCATTGAGGTGCAAGGATGTAATCATCATATTGACCATAACCTCCTCAGTTGCAGATGCGACAACTTTCTTTTCCTTCTTTGAAGGACAATCTTTGTTCCAGTGACCAACTTATCCACAAGTACAACAAGGTTTGTTCTTCAGTTTCTTCTGGATCTTGGCCTTAGGTTTATGTACAATCTTTGTTTTCTTATGTTTGGTTTTAGCAGTAGTAAAATTGACACTGACAATATCCTTCTTTAAGTGTTCTTCTTGTATGTTAATATTTCTCATTAGATCATCCATTGACATGTCTCCTTCGCGATGCTTCAGAGACATGCCAAACGATTCCCATGACTTAGGGAGCTTTTCTATGATAGACATAACAACAAACTTCTCAGGCAATTCCATCTTTGCATCTGAGAGTTCATGACACATGAGTTGAAGGTTGTGTGTTTGATCAGAGACAAACTTCAACCATATGAAAATTTTAAAAGTTAGACACACAATACTTTTCAACACCTTAGTTTTCAGTACTAAAATTCTTAACCAACGCTTCCCATAGAACTTTAGAAGTAGTAACATGTGGATTCGAATAAGAATCATACAGTTTGTTATTTAAACCAAATGGAATCAAACCTCGGCACGTCTTATTACCCTTCTTCCAGTTAGCAATTATATTTGCATTATCAGGGGTAGTGTCATCAAATTTAGGTTTAGTCTTGTCTAACAACTAATCATAACCAACAATATTAAGGCAAATTTACATCTGACTCTGCCAATGGGAAAAGTTGGTACTAGTAAATTTCTCAGGCATACTACTCATATCAATCTTATTCCCAGAACCAACATGATCGGCCATTGTTAATTAACAACAGAAAAATTGATTTCTTTAAGACTATTGTAAGTTTTAGATTTATGTCATTACATGAAACAACGACAGGTGCAATAAATTAACAAGTTCAGGCCAAATCCAGATAAGAAGCAGAAGAATAAACAGTGCAGGAGAAAATAAAATTGTGTTAGGAACCAGACCAAATCGTTCATTGAAAAACAAACGTGTTACTTAAAGAAATTAGCGACCCGCAATCCAGAAGGATAGACACTATTCTTCTAGTCAACCTGATCACAAACCTAAAGAAGAGATGTCTCATTCGTGTGGACGAAGAACGATGTAGATGAATAACTTGCACTACCAGTACATCTTAGAAACCGGAGGAACCACCGCCTGATAGGTTGAGTCTTTGAAGGAAAAGGATGAACGAACATACTACATCCAGGAGAAGGCCTCCACGTAACACCACAGAAACGATGGCGGCAGACTCCGTCTTTAGTATTCATAAACACGCACTCGAACGACTGTGTGTATGAAAGAGGTGTTTAACCCTAATGACCAAAGGCATATTTATAGCTTTACACACCCCAGTAATCCTATTCATGTTAAGACGCGACCACTTGATTGCTCTTGTACACATCACGGAAAATTCTGCAAAAGAGACAATTTCCAGTTAGGATTAATAAATCTGATTAGGAAAGAAACAATTAATTAAATCAACAATGAATTGCATAGTTGTATTCTAGTGCAAAAAGAAGACAGAAGATGGAATACATTCTCCACAATCCACAATCCACAAGCCACAAGCTACAAGCCCGAGCCCGTGCTCGGCCCGGCCTGGCCAGGCGAGGCGAGGCTTGGTATGGCACGCACACATGCGTGCGTGTGTGTTGTGGTCACCATACATTGATATAGTGAACATGAATAAAGCTTACAATTAATGACTCATGAAAATAATGTTAATGATCAAGAGGGAGAAATCTCATCATGTTTAAAAGATCATGTTAATAGGGAGAAATACCATCATGTTATGTTCAAGAATCATGATGATGTTAAACTTACTTTCATGTTAATAATTAAGTTAATTGGAATTGAAATAGTCTTTATATGCTTCCGAATCATGGACCTCAAGGGTCGTCAACGTCTTTCATAGCATCAAGGGCTTTTCTAGAAATCTTTACTTCTAACGGGGAGTCATAGAGGGATGCATACATTTACTTTTCAATTTTTCATATAAATAATGATTTAAGAATGCTTATAGTTAATTCATGCCAACTTGTTTTACATGTCAAGTATATATTTATTTTGATTATGTTATAAAGCGCCAGTACCATTTGCTAATGTGTTGATTTTCCCCTTTGCATGGCTTAGGACTTGATGTCCCCAGGAGTTGGAGCAATTAAGGACTCAAGAGGAGCAAGCAAGGGCTAAAATACCTTTAGGAGCTAACTGGTGCGGTGCCATCCATACTAGGCAATCCACTCATTTAGACATATTTACATTTATGAATTGTTTTCCATGTTTACAAATGTTTAGACATGTTATAGAACTCAATTATAGTTTCCTATTCAAAGAACAATGTATGAATTTCAATGGTGATTTATGTATTTATTTGCTATGATTTCATAAATGTGACATTCCTCTTCCAGATGAAAGCTTCCACTCAGTTATGTTGTATATTAAAAAGATGGGGTGTTACATTAATCCGGAGGCATACTTATATCCTTAAATGCCTTAGTAATCCTATTCCTATTAAGAAACAACTACTTGGTTGCTCTTGTACACATTGCAAAAAATTATGCAAAAGAGATACTTTCTAGTTAGGATGCACTAGTAAAGTATTCTAAGTTTGAGAGAGGTTCTTTATACTGGACCGTCATCGAGAAGCAGTAGGAGTGGATCATCCTATGATGGGTAAAAAGACAACTACCTATAAATCTGATGAGGAAAGAAACAATTAATTAAATCAATAATTAATTACATAGTTGTATCCTAGTACAAAAGAAGACGGAAGATGGAAGACATTCTCCACAATCCACAATCTACAAGCCACAAGCTCGAGCCCGTGTCCGACCCAGCCTAACCAGGCCAGGCGAGGTGAGGTGTGGCGTGGCACATGCATGTGTGCGTGTATGTGTGTTGTGGTCACCATACCCACCAAGGAAGTGAGCATACCCTCCTCCTAGGACCCTTGGACACTAGTGTCACATGTGATGCTAAATATAAGGACCATAAAAGTTCTAGGAGTGAGCAATATGGGATAAAAATTCTTTGCCATTTGCACTAGAGACAAAATTACCTCTCTCACATGTATTGATTGCACTACATTGGGCTTAACCCATGCTATATACATGGCATTTGCAGCCATATATCAAACACATTTCATGCACAACTTCCCTGAATTCATTTCCCAGAAGATTGATTCCTCATTTGAGAAATTTTTATGGCACAAACTATAATGCATGGGCCCACTGCCCTAGGATCTAGTAGAGTTTCAGGAATGAAAACTGGCCCCATAGAGTGATGGGCTCCCAGAAAAGGAGGTGCACCTTGGTGATATGGGTAGGCCAATCATTCCTTTTAAGATCATTATATCTGAGGCCTCAAATCCTGGGACGTTAACAATCTCCCTCACTTAGACTCTTGACATCCTCATCAAGGCTCAACAATATGGTCTCCTAATATTTCCCCATTTCAGTGTAGACCCAGAATGGCCCATGGTCACCCAACTCCCAATCATGGAATACCAGTACAAAGGTAGCTACATCACCATGGATATCCCTTTCCAACATGCCTGGACCGCACGACTGAAGGCTGGCATGCCACATGCCCATGTGGGCGCCACCTACTGGAGGGGAATTGGCTCTGATACAATTTGTAATGCCTAGGCCCACTACCCTAGGCTCTAGTAGAGGGCACTCATTACTTCTAAGATCATTATATCTGAGACCTCAAATCTTGGGACGTTAACAATCCCCCCACTTAAACTCTTAACGTCCTCGTCAAGACTCAACTATATGGCCTCCTAATATTTTCCCCATTTCAGTGTAGACCCAAAATGTCCCATGGTCACCCAACTCCCAATCCTGGAATACCAATACAAAGGTAGCTACATCACCATGGATAACCCTTTCCAATATGTCTGGACCACATGACTCAAGACTGGCATGCCACATGCCCATGTGGGCACCACCTACTGGAGGGGAATTGACTCTGATACCAATTGTAATGCCTGGGCCCACTGCCCTAGGCTCTAGTAGAGTTTTAGGAATGATGTATGGCCCCACAGACCACCACTAGCCTTAACTGCACGCTTTATCCTCACCCACGTGTAAGCCAGGGTCAACTTCCCGAATGGTCACCCATCCTAGTGCTACTCCAAGTTGAGCACACTTAACTATAGAGTTCTTTATTAATGGGCTACCGGAAAAGGAGGTGTACCTTGTTGATATGGGTAGTCCAATAATTCCTTATAAGATCATTATATCCGAGGCCTCAAATCCTGGGATGTTACACAAACATTTTTCCAATTAGAAAGAAAAAATGACCTGGAAGAGATTTGGACGTACCGGAGGAGAGATATTTGACGAGAGTCTACACTGTCTAAGATTCCACTTCGAACTTGAGGATACTTTTTCATCACTTCTCTATCTAATGTTGGAATGGAGACTTCAAGTGACTTGTTGCAGTTAAGGAGGAGTGTTATGTTCCTTGAAATGTTTTTGTTTATTCGTTTGTAGATCCGATACAAAATCAAATGATTTTTTCACCGACACGATTAATGAGCATGGTACAGTCAAAATTCCAGATCTGACTAGGAATCTGTTTACAATTCTACATCTATATGTATATGCACCCATGCTAGAGTTTCGTATCATCTTGTATTCTATATTGAGATGGCTGTTTCTGTATTCCGGGGTGTATTTTGCCTCTTACAAGAGCACTCCTCTTGTACTCTCTTCTCTGAAATAGTAGACATCTCGTCTCATCCCATGGAGTAGGTCTCTTTGATTGAACCACATAAATCTAGTGTGAGTGTGTGATTGTTCTCTACTTCTCTTTTTTCTATTCCACACATATTCGACGTATTCTCTTGTTCAAAATGATACAAGGTGACCTAAATTTTTTTATGGTGGGTTTTTAGCCCCCTTCCATAACCATGGGAGAGGAACAACCAATCACAACCGCAAAGGGTCTTTAATTCCTTTTGATAGTGACCCAGTGGGATTTCATCCCACAACCTATAATTTACAAGAGATAGACCTAACCAACTGAGCTAGCTGGCACGTACGACGAGCTACATACTATCACCAGGCATCTAGCCTTTTTCTTCCACTTCACTTCATGTTCAGAGTTTGATTTCATATGTAATTAATAAAAGATTATGTTCTCAACTTTCTCTTCATTGTTTCCATTATTATGGATGAGAAGTTATTCAATCCTGGGTATGAGGAAGTAGTTTTGATCTCTGATCAGTAAAAACAAAACTGAATGTATGCATTGTAACTTTAGCCAATCTAGAATTATGAATGGTGGAGTCAAGTTGGATAGAATGGATGTACACATATCTCAAAAGTTTTGTTACTTGGATTCAATTACTGAAAGGGATAGTACGGTTCAAGGTGATGCTTGTCGCAAGATCATATTAGAATGGTTGAAGTGGAGGAGTGCATTTGGAGTAATATGTGACTACTAGATTCCTTTTCGATTTAAAGGTAAATTTTTTAGAAAAACTATATGACCAACAATGCTATACATGATTGAATGTCAGGTAGTGAATAAACAAGGTCTCAACAAGATAAATGCGGTTGAAACACATATATATCGAGATGGATGGGTCGAGATACAAGAAAAGACTGTTTGAGGAATGACTTTATCAGGAAGAAAGTGAAGATGGTTAGCATCAGTGACAAGTTGGATGAAGGCTATTTAAGATGGTTTAGACATATACAATATAGATCAACAAATGAACATATTCAAAATAAGGTTATTGAGTCAAGCACAATGAAACAAGAAAAGGAAAAATTAAATGAACTTTGGAAGAGCTTGGAAAGTGTGATTTTGAATCTTTAGATCTTGATTAGAGTATGAACCTCTTTAGATCTTGATTAGAGTTTGAACCAATATAGAATATGACCCAATATAGAGATGAAAAGAAGGATCCATATAGCCGAATCCAACATGGTTGGAATTGACGCTCCACACCATAGACACGGGTTATGGACGTTTTAAGATTCTCTTATAACATAAATCATTGCTTGATTAATTATAAACCTTATTTGACAGTGACATGGAATGTGTAGTGAAACCCTTGTACTCAAGATTGTGTATCAACCTTAATTACGTCTAAAGTGATAGATGATTACTTTTAGCAAGTAAAGTTTTATTTCTTTAATTGAATGCAAAGGAAATATTGTTTTACAAATCGACATAGAGTGATGAAAGTGATAGTTCTCATAAATACTTATGAGCGTTGCTGTGGGAGATGAGATTTAATTCATTGGATACATATACTTGTTGGGAAAACTGTCTGTTTGTATGCCCAGAGAGCCTATCATGTGATGATTGTAATGTCATAAATTGTAAATGATTTGATTATCAATAAAAGGCAAGCTTCCAATTTATTATGTTTCATTTAGTTATGAGATAATGATGGAACACTATAAGTGTCTTGAAAATAATAATACTCAATGACGTATGTCTTCAAGTATTAGCCTTGGGGATATGAGATCATACGAATGTTAAGAGTACATATACATATTCTAATTATGTCCCTAATCGGTTGCTATTGTGGAAGGTTGATAGACAACAATAACACATACTATCAGAGTGTTGGTTGGTTGATGACGTAATCTCATGAGTCATGATATGGCTATATCAAACCAAGTACACAGATACATGTTAGAGAACAGGGAAAGACCCACTATGAGATTGGCACATGGAAGCTATCATCATGGAAGTCATAATCAGCTCTCACAGTGATGGTGGTGGTTTTCATTTTTAGACTTGAAGCCACTACACTCATCACATGTCATTGGGTACACTTTGTCATCATCAAATGCAATCCTTAAACATGGGTGGTTATAATGGTGATGATTGGGTGACTTTGACACATGTGAACTGAATGTGAGTGATAGAGATGGGATATGTACCTCCTACAGGAGTATGATATCCAAGGTCTCTTGACTAGCGAGACTGAAAAAAGTATGTCCATACACGTGAGTCAATATATGATATTGAGCTTATATATATCTCATGCACTCTTCTCTAGTTAAAGAAACAAGATTGAATAATAATAAGGATGACCGCTCCATGCCTCTAGTTCAATCTAGATATTAGTGACCAAGGAAATATACAATCACTATAATACCATAAATAGATTGTAGGTTGAAGTTGCCCCCCCCCTCAAAAATTTTTTTTCCATTCACTTGGGCAGCACTGATGTGTGACTAGGCACCACTCTTTGCTTGTGATGTCATAAATTATTTTGGACATTCACTACCTACGTGATATGGGACCTATAAGGTCACACAAATAGGAACTCCTCTAGAAGAGGAGTTTGATCTTGAATGATGTTTGAATTGATTACTAAAGTCTTTATGTATTTCAATTCATGCAATAGATCAACTGACTAGACTAACAAATGATTGATTCAACTATTGAGACAGCCATTTGGATAGTCAGGTTGATTGTATTGTGCATTGGATGGAACTCAACCTAAAATGGCCTACAAGATGCCCGTCTCACCTGTGTGAGATGACCATCTTAGGTGGTGTGAAATACCCATCTCACATGCACCAAACAACCATTTCGGTGGTACAATTCAATTGCATCTGGGATTGGTGCGGATGTAAGGTTGAGTATTAATTGGATTTGAATTGTTGACATATGTGTAAAACTGGAAAGTGCAAAATGACCATCTCACCGAGCGAGACGACCATCTCAGCAGTCGCAGGTTATGAAACTTCCAGAATTTTTGCAAAAATTAGAGATCTTTTAGTGCCTTCCACTCCCGCACAGACTGGGAACCCTGACCCTGGCCTCTACTATCAATCGAGGGATACTAGGGGCTTCTCAGAACACAACACAGACAATTGAGAATTAGTTGATCTGACAATTGTTATCCTCTATGGTTGTGGTAATCATGGGAGCCCGAGCAAGTCCTACCCGACTAGGGAGGGATAGCAAGAGAGAACAATTGAGGGTCATTATTGTTGGAGAGCATGTTGGTGACTAGTACACCAACAAGAGGGACAACTCCTTCTTGTCCATTTTAGAAGGATGACATGAGTTCTAGTTGGTCCATATGGTCTACTCTAGAGGTAGGAGTCCTTTAACTACTACTAGGAGTGCAACATCAAATCACAGTCTATGGTGAGCAGAGGAGCCACTGCAATAGGTTTTTGACTCTGTTGTCCATGGAGGAGCAGTCAGATGAGTCTCAGTGCAACTAGGAGCTGCACAAACACTGTCCAAGGCAGAGTGCACATCTACTTCAATGAGGATTTTTGTTGGAATTGTTCTAGGATAAAGTCTATGTTTGTGAAACCATACTTCTCATCACATAGTTATTGACATGATCTGCTAGTTAATGGGAAATATGTCACTAAAATATTTGTTTTTGGTACCTATCTGATGTTGTATTTCACTATAGTGGTTCATAGAACATCAAATAATTATGTTTTGGGATAATCAAAATGATCAGATTTTGGCTTTATTGAGTTTATTTATTGCATGTGATGTGAATATTTAAACTGGTTGATGTGCACGTCCATCTTAATCACCACATAAGAACCCAAATGAATATATATATATATATATATATATATATATATATATATATATATATATATATATATATATATATATATGCAATTTACATGCATCAACTAAAAGCGACATTTGATGGTGGATTTGTAGCATGGTTATGGCCAATAACCCCTATTATCTGTGCATGGTTGTGTGATTGATTAATCCTATTTATCTTAGTCTGCTTACAATGCCTCTCTCTTGTCTTCCCAATGTAAAGTTAATTCTCTCATACCTTTCATCCTCTCAAATGTAACTCAAGGCTTCTCAATAATCATGTAATAGTAGGATAGTTTACTTTCTTATTTTGACGAAGAATAAGGAGGCCAACCAATCACCTAGAGGAGTTGAGCCGACCGACTGGCGAGATGATGAGGAGCCCATAGGACCAAATGAACCAACCATTTGGAGGAGCCAAATGATCAGCCACAGGATGACCAACCAGCCGTTTGGAGGAGCTAGACGACTGGCTGGAGGTTACCAACCAACCGACCAAGAGGCAAGCCATCCGTTCAAGGGTTGAACTGGTCATCCTGGATTAGAAAGCACTAATATTCATGCACAATAGGTTTCTACATGTGATGTGGACCGAGATTGTAGCAATTCCTTGTGGCTCCAAGGAATTACATTAGGCTGGCCATAATAATCACTTTTGTTTATTGCATATTTTCATTGTGGGATATAACGTGTATATGATACGTACTATATATTTGGTGATTGGATAAAGTATAAATGTACATATATACAAACACCCTCAAATAAAATACCAAAGTCTTAGATGCTTTCCAAAACCAACACACATGAAAATTTTGATCGACCAAGCATAGGTTACGCCTCTGTGTGGTGTGTCATGTATCTTGTGGAAGTGTGATGGTAATAATGTCAGGTTTGACTCTGTGGGTTCATTATTATTGTGTTATTTTTGGGGTCAGACTTAATTGGTGATTCTCAGAGCGTCTGGGCCCAGAAGTTGTAGATGATTATGGAAAGGAGTTGCACATATCATCTATAAAGAATTGCATATGATGCAGTTGGTAAGAGTTTCCTACCTTAATGGTTGACTGTGTTTTGTGGTGTTAATTGGGCCACAATCGAATTATCTTGGATCTAGCCCTCTAGAATATTGTACACTGCAATATTCTAAATTGATATGTGTGAGATATCAATTTGAATAAAATAATGGGAGTGGTAGTTTATTAAAGACCTAATTAATATCGTCAAATTTATCAAATAAAAAATGTTTTGAAAAAGTTGCAATATTTCTTTGTAGAATCAATTGTCAAACAAAGACATGTTTAAATTACGATCAATCCTTAAGAATGACAAAATGGGATAAATCTCCACAACTGGTTTAGGACTTTGAGAAGTGTTCTCAATGAGAGAAAGCCCTATGTCCTTGAATGACCAATGCCAGAGGAACCAAATCCAAATGCAACTAAGGATGAAATGGATGCTTACTTGAAGCATGCCAATGATTCTATAGACATTTGAATACCTAATGCTATGTTGTATGAACTATGAGTTGCATGAAAAACATTAAAACATGGACATTCTTGAGATGGTAACACATTAAAAATCATGTGAAGCAAAGAAAGTATAATTGTGATAAAGTGAATTTCCCCCCTACTTTGTTCAATTCCAATTTTTTTCTCATTATGTTCACTCCTGACCTCAATTTATTTTTCTTGGCTACTTGATCAATGTTGATACTCAAATTCAAAATATGATGACCAATGTGAATTTTATACACATTCTGGAACCACAAATTAGGTTAAGTTATCACTTTATCCAAAGAAGTGAAATTTCCCATTTAACCTTATCTTTTCATTCTCAAACTTTTTCTAAAAGTTTTATATATTTTTATGAACCTATGGTCCAAATTTCATCTCAATGGGACATTTCTACTATTTCCTATGATTTCTTGAAATTAATGTGTTAAAATCCCTTTTAATTGCCCTATTTAGTCGACTTTTCCACCTCAACGATCAACGGCTCGCTTGAGGGGCGAACGCCAAGCCTTAGATCAGTTGTCTGTAGATAGCAACATAATCTAACGACCATTAGGTCATATCACTACTACAAAATTTGTTAAAGCCGAAGGACTAAACCTTGACCAATACTTGTGAATCCCTGACCAATAGGTGATGATCAGGGTCAATCCCTGACTAACGTACCCTCGGCAAAAGCTTGGTGACTAATAGTGATTAGTTAGGTCTTATCCCTGACCAATAAAGATAAAAGCCTTGAGCATCTATAAAAGGAATTCGTATATTTGGTCTAAACATTATATTAAAATTACATTTTGGACCAATAGTAATGAAGTATGTTGCATATCCTAGGCATTCATATATGAATATGTAACACTAAAAATAGTACACGTGATAAGTTCTTCATTCTCCATTGTATGAAAATAATTTGAGTTCAACACATGAGAACAATCATTTATTTGTTTCAAATGTATAATTTACATTTACATTGGAGCATCATTTTTGTCTACAAGATAATTCATATCCACTTACAGTACTTTGACATAATATTCCTTTACATTATTTGTCACATCATAATGAATGTTGTGGCTAAATCTAGTTTACATCATGCATTTCTATAGTATTCCATCACTCCTTTCAATGTCCGTCTTTCTCTCGCAGTTCATCTGTCCTACTTTGTGAAGTATTGTGTAGATCCTGCATTATAAAACGATTATCATTAAGTTATTATATTTTCATTTTATATATTGATAAAATCCGAAAAATAAAATAAAAAAACAACAAAGCGCTCAGTAGAAATCTCAACTTAACAGGGTAAACAGTGATGGCTTTATGCCAATTCAAAACTGACACGTGCTAACTTCCTTCTTGGCAATGTGGAGATTCTTGATAGCAGCTTGACATAGCGTGCTCGCTTCCATAGCCACCAGAAATCTGTAGAAAGGCAAAAATCTTTTAATTAAATTATCAAGACTACGAGATCGAGATATTGGTCATGGCCCCATTGCACAATATTATATTAATACATCAATAAAAGTCTAGATGTGTAGCACCATCGACATGATTTCAAGTTGTATATCGTACCTGTTCAGATGTTCCTATACATCTCGCAGTGAATCTAACCAGAAGGACTAATCACGAGACTAATATACCAACGGTGCTACAACACAAAGCTGAGACATCTCCCATTGGTTGATAAGACGAAATGCATATGAAATACAGAAAAATACAAAATTGTGGATGAGGTCCGTTAAAGTCGCACCACCGACAGACTTTGTATCTAGTTGGAATGCATAAAACAACATTATAGTGCTCATATAGAACACACTTCCTCAATCTGGTGCTACACCCGACCTTTAGTCAATACAAACGTAAAGTACGAAGCGATTCTTAATCGACCATGGATCCAGAGGTCCTAATCGGCGCCGCCGTAGTAACTGGTAAACAGTAACAAACCGTGCCAGTGACAGTCTGACAGATATCGTCGCTTTGCGCCCCGTACGACAAAATGGGGCGCATCCCTGGCAGTGTAGCCCTATCCTATGCTTAATCATAGCTTCTTGCGCGTCCAGGTTTAGTAGTAGGCGGTGGTGGCCTTCAAACCCCGGAGCACGTTGCCGTCGATGATGAAAACGACGATGCCCTCCTAATCAGCCAGATGACTTTGTACCTGCGAGAGTTGCCTGAGTCACAGGATTAGCACACGAGTTAGAGAAACCATGGGCGGCAGAGAAGGAAGGTAGGAAGAGGCAAGAACGCCTACCGCGTAGGAGGCTAGTGGAGAAGCCGGAAGGAGATGGCAAGAACGCCTACCACGTAGGAGCCGAGAAGAAAGCGAGAGCGCCGAGAAGAAAGCGAGTGCGACTGGTGCGAGTATTCCTCGGGGAAGAACGGGAGGAGTGAATAGGGGGCGGCGGGGAGATGTCGCGGGCTGGTAGGGAGAAATATATTAGTGCGGTAAAAATGAATTAGGGCACAGACAGAATACGAAGAGTCTAGTTAGGCTGGGACAAATGTGGTCAGGGATTGAACAATTTAAAGTCAAGACTAAACCTTGGGGAATTACCTAAATCTAGCGAGGGACTTATCCCTGACTATCTAGCCTTAGGCTTTACGAGGTTTTGTTGTAGTGTATCCTACCTCTCACAATCAGTGGGGAGGAGTCTTTGGGATCAAAATGACCAATCAACCATTTACAACCCCGATTTGAAATTCCATTTGAGCAAACCACTCCATCTCGCGATTTCACACCGACCTATACTCACTTTGATCACCATTAAGGTACTAATTTTCCATCAAAACCTTTTCCCCAATTCTCCTTCTCACTCTGATGACCTTAGTTTCCAACCAAGGACCAATCTCGTCCTAACCCTAACATCTACACTATAAAACAACTCCCAATGCTCGCCACCACTGCACCTTGCTAGCAAACTTTCCTTTGCACACTCCCTCGGCCTCGAGAACCCTAATTTTCCTCCCTGATATTCTTGCTATTTGGATGGTGCCACCACTCATCCTTTTTGGCTGTCTTGCCCTCGCAATGCCTGCCTGACAATATAAGTCCCTTTCCTCTTAGCGAGGCTATAGCGGACCAAAGCGACACTTCACCAGCTTCTCCAGCTCCTCCTACTCCTAAACCCCAATTCTTTGGCGATCCCTACATCTTCCTTCATGGCTCATGTGTAAACTAGAACGAAGAAGGATCAGCCTATGAACCCCCGATCCAAGAGGAGTTTTGGCCCGGTCCAAGGGAAATCGACGCAAAGAATTGAATCGAGCGAACCGTGTATGAACCAGGAAAATTAAGGGCTAGACCAGATCATTGAGATGCCACACCCTTGCCTCCTTCGTGGCACAATCATAACCATCCATGAATCATCAGATGGTTGACCTTTTCCAATTTATGGTATTTTACCTCCTCTTTATCGAATAATCAGATTAATTGATCAAATCTTGCAAAAACCCTAACTTTTGATTCATAGCTCCAAAAATCATGAACAAATAGTCCTTTTTGATCAGAAAAATCCGATGAACCGTTTAAAAATACTTGTCAAGCTTGATTATTTATGGACTTTACTAATATCTCTAGATTATGATATCTTTCTTATACAATTTATCTAATGACTAAATAATCATGTTTAATCTCTAGAAACCCTAATATTTGACTCTAATGATTAGATTGAAACACTAATCTAGATATAACCTTGTCAGATTATCTACTATTGAATATGAATCATGTACCCTAAAATAATGGTTAATCATGATGATGACATCTTAATAGTATGAATGTTCTAAATCTTGTGAAATACTTCATCTATTGACCTAATATTTGATCTCTAACTTTACTCATTACATCAACCAAAACTCAATCTAATATTGAATACCAATGGTCCTAATCCATCTTAATGATGATCTAGAGATGATAATGACTTGAATAATGATGATAGTTAGGGTTAGCTTATATGTTCCTAAAATACCTATGTGGTTCATTCATACTTGAAATATTCTTGACACTTGAATAATGTTGGACATCTTGAAAAGTTGTTGATCATAAGTGAATGACCTAACCCCAATGTTAGATAGGAATGAAAACCCCTCATATTGTAATATTGGTACATGGTCTTTGTGTATATCATAATCTTGACCCTCGATCCATATCTTGATTGATCTCGGATCTACTAGAAATTTCTATCTATTTATTCTTGGAATCTATACTCTAATTGTAAAGACCCAAAGTCTCTACTAATAAACATGATAAACAAAGCATCATATAGTGTGGCAGCGGAAGAATTAAATCTTGACATAATTCAAAATGTATAAAGAGTACATTATAAAATTTTCCCAAATGGGAGTACAACTTTATACAAGAAACTACAAGGATCTAGGTAAAGGAAGACTTAACTAAAACAACATTGTCTCCAAACAAACGACTATATAACATCAAAGCAAGCATGATCACTCAAGCTATATATTCCTTTCTTCTTATCCTATCCTTGGGTTCACCAAGCTTCCATGCACACTCTGATCCCTAACGTGGATGGTTGGGGTCATCCAGCAAGAGAAAGATAAAAGGTATGTGTCAATCAAAAGGAATAGGACCAATAATAATAAAAAGCTTTGCAACATAAAAGATTCTCTACCATAAGAGATTTCAAAAGAAATGAGGCAAATATATGAATATGAGAGAGAGAAACTGCCACACTTAAATATCAATAATTATCACATTTGCATGAATATAAATTATGACTCAACATCCTCTCAATGTAGGGTGAGGCACCTACTGGACCTCACCAATGGCAGGCGGACTAAAACCCCAGTGCCTAAAAAGTGGCAGGGGGAATAAAACCCCAGTGCCTAATATATAAAATGGCAGGGGGACTAAAACCCCAGTGCCCGGCAGGGGGACTAAAACCCTAGTGCCCTGTGGGTGGTTTGTACTCATGTACACTACATTGTCAATTGGCCAATAACTATATCATGCATAAACATTCACTTGGCAGCATAGTGAAAAGTAACAAGATTACAACATAGCATTGGGAATAAAACCCAAATAAACAAATAATAAGACCATCATAGGTCACAACCATATCTAAGAGTTCCAAGAAATAAGAGAGTCAACAAGCATCAACATTATTGAATGTTCCAAATATTTCCAAAAGAATGAGCCACATAGTCAATAACAAGATTACAACAATTCCAAGTAAAGGAGGCAACATATGTAGTAGCATGATTCACATGTTCTAGAGAATGAGCCACAATGGCATTAGAAGCATAAAATAAGTAAAGAGCCAAATATGCATTTAGGAGAATAAAAAGGCTAGCACAATAATGATTGTGGGGTTGGAAAAGACCCAACTGAGAGATTAGGATTGTTTGCACAATAATCATTCACAACATAGGGGTCACATACATAGGAATCACATACCTATTTTATTTATTACCATAAACATTCACCAAGTTGATTGTATCCCCATTCCATTAATCCTAGTTATAAACATAGCACATGTATTAATATATATAAAAACATAATTCATAGGAAAAACCCCAATTTTACAAAACCACGATTTAGGGTTCAAAACCAAGTCCAAAAGATTGGTCATATTCTCATGAATAAGAAAACATATTTTATTTTACAAAACAGAGTTAAAATGAATTAATTATGTATTTTAAAACATTTAACATACTAAAAATGCCAATCAAAGAAAACTTCGGAAAACCTTTGAGAATCAGGTCTCAAAAACCACAGAAACAGATTCTACATTAAAAAATACTTTCCATCGACTGTTTATTCATATTTTTCTGACCAACGGTTGATTTACTATGAAATAAGTAAATCCGACCAATCAGAAATCAAGAAAACTATAGTGTGACAGGTATTTAAATTGAAATACAAATCGATGTAAATAATAGGTGAAAGGACCAAAATACCCTTTCTCGTTAAAACAAATCAATTGAAACGATGAGGGCAAATCAGTCATTTGGACAAATCAGTTTCCTGCGAGAAAGAAGAAACTGGGGGGAAGAAAAGACTAAAATGCCCTCAGCCCGAAACAAAGGCTCCATAGCCGGGGCATGGGTGCCTTGGTCATTGCCTGACCAGGCATCTTCCAGCCCAGGCATGGTGCGAGCACGCAGCCTGGAGCTCGGCTCCATGGTGCACTTCGCCATCCAGGGAGCGCAACCGAAAAAGGAAACTGGGATCTAGTTCCCCAGTTCCACCCGAACACAAAGATCGTCTGCCCACGCACTCGCGTGCTCCGGAGTAGAGAAACGAGGCCCAACCTGGCCGGAACAGGGGAAGAGGACATGAAGCCAAAACCATCAAAAACCCGAAAGAAAACTTCGACTAAAGACTCCTACATCATCGCGGAGACAAGGTGCCATGAAAGAACAAGTTTCCAAGGGCTTAGGAAGCCAGAAGTGGGAAAAGGTCAGGCGCCGGCAAAGAGCTTTTGGCTGCCTATAGGGCCCAGAGTTTGGGGCTATCCCAGGACAAAAGGAGAGTAGGGAGGGGAAGAGTGGGTTCCGCAGTTGCTGACCTAGCGCTTAATTGGCCCGAGGTGGTCAGAGAAGGTGGCACTGGCTCGCCATTGTCGGAGGGGTACTCCAAGTAGGTCAGAGCCGTCGGGGTAGGATGTAGTGAAATTAGAGGAAGAGATGGAAGGCTCGGAGCCCGGGGGTTGTTTCTACAGCTTTATATAGGCGTGAGCGTGGCTCTAGATCGCCCAGTGAAACCACGGCGGAGAAGGAGAAGGGGTTGTGGTTAGGAATTTTGCACACAGAGCGAAGGAGGAGATGAGTCGGGGCTAGATAGGACCGCCATCGAAAGATGAAGAGAACGCAAGCAGAATCATGCAAAACAGTCAAGTAGGGAGTGAGAACGACGCGGAGGAGGTCAGGGGCCGGGTCTGCTCGGCTGAACGGAGGTAGAAGGAGATACGGACACTGTTGGATCAGTTGGGAGGCAAATCACAGCCGTTGGATCATGCGCAGGCCAAAAAGGGGGCACGTGACAGGTTAAATAACTCCGAACCTTAGCGTTACTGATGAATAAATGACATCGATTAATGCATTATAGTTATACTATATTGAAAGCTAATAAAAAGGATTTGAAGGGTCAAAACAACTCCAAAAGCCACCAAAATTGAACCACATGCTCATATTAACATATAGAACGATGCTATATAATTAGAATCTCGTTTAATACATAATATGGACATTAAAAAATATATAACTCATAAAAGAGTATAATAATATATTAAAATCAAGGAATTATATGAAAAGGCTATTAATGAGAAACATGTGAGTAATCTCGGGGTATAAAACACATTAGGGTACAAATAATCATTTCTCAACAAAATAACATATTAATATGAATTAAAATCATATTTCGAGGAGAGAGAAACAATAAAGGTTAATTACACATATATGAACTCAAATACATATTAATAATAATATATTTATCCAAAAAGCTCCAAATAAATATAATCTACTATATTATCCCATTAATGACCAAAATACAACATTAACCCTAACTTATCTCCTAATGTGGGTTATTTGTGCAAACACCCCTCAATTTACATCAATGAGGGTAAATAGTGATTTCAACATCAAATTGTGCTCAAATTGCACAAGGAGTCCAAAAATGATTATAAAGGATGGGAAATTTATGGAAAAGGTCCAAATGGACTAAAAGTCAAAGAAAAGCTCAAGAATGGGTAAATTGCAGGGAAGACCCTGAGATTCAGTATGTTACACTAATATTTGGTGAAAGTTATGCTTTTATATTATATTTCCTCCTTGAACAAACTAGTGGTATTGAATGATACTTGTTTGTACCTCTTGAAAATCTTGGCTATGTATTTGTTTGAGCTACTGTTCCCTAATGTTTTGTCTGATGATTTTCTATATTATAGTTTGCAACAAACTTGAAAAGATAAATGATATTTCCCATTATGATTGCTAGTAATACTTGTTGATATTGAGTACAAGTGACCTCCTCATTTGGAGGGTGGAACTTATACATGTCGAATGACCTTGAACTTGTAAGTGTAATTTGACAGCCTGGTGACCTCCCCCATCTTGTTGGGGTGATGGAACCACATACAATAAAAACATGCTTCTTGATATCAGCATAATGGGAAACTTGTAATAAAATTGAATTATTTGAGATAAACTTGATGTTTTGAAAATTGCTTGTTGACTATGTTTTGAATATAAGTCATGCCAAGTACTATATTTTGCTATAAATGTTTTTAATTTTTCAATATATGCTCTTTTCAAAGCATATTGATGCATTTGCATTGATTGCATCTCTAATTACCTAATTTTAGGGAAACTAGATGGATCATTATGAAGAATTGACTAGATCTCTCCTCTCTTGATAAACTCTGATGAGAAGGACAAATCTACAAAATCACATAATTGGGTTGGTTAGTTCATTAAATCTCTTATTTTATGATTTATTATTTCTTATTATATATTCTAGTGCGTGAGACCCTTTTGAGCCACTCAATGACTGACACTTCAATCCCTTTATCACTATGTAGGAAGTGGGATTGGGATTGGGGTAAGAACGTTTTCGTGATAATAATGTCTCCAAAAGTTTGAGTACAAACTGACAAAAGAAGGTCAAGTAGATCCCCATGTGCTCAAAATTGTTGGGCATGTGGAGTGACTAAGATTTCTCTTAGATCAAGATTTGACCATGGATATGACTATGCAACCGTTGCATGAATCATATAGTCAGTGTATCAAGTGCTTGGCATGATGATGCCAAATCAAAGAAGAAGGACAAATCCATAATGGTGATCAACAGAAGTGAGTCCTAGGGAAAAAACAAGACCAAGAAGTGTTCTGAGGCTAAGATAAATTCCAAATCTTCTTCACTCAATATATGGAGAAGGGTAACTATAAAATGAATATGTCCTTTTTCTCTTAAAGGATAAAGAAAAGAAAGTGCCACCATTATCACCTGTCTGGACATTTGAAATAACTATATAGAGGATCTCAGGAAGAAGACAGAGATAGAGATCTCTACTTCAGGACCTGAGAAGAAGTAAGCTAAAATTAGTGCAGAGAAAGGGTTGTTGCCTCAATAGTTGGAAGTTATCATTCATGGGCACATAATAGAATTAGTGAATTGCTATTATGTACTTTCCATTGATGAAAGCATTATATGTTTTGTATGACAGGAATATTATGTTTCATCTTAAAAGATCTGATCTTTTATGGCAATGCCGTATGTCTCATAGACTATACTTGACAGTTGTAAAGACAAATGTGTATGACACATATACTGAATGACTAGATAAATCAAACAAAATGAATACCTATAGCACTATCATCTAGAGTGAACAAAAGAGAAATGCATTTGTAGAATCCATACGATGGCTATCTATACTCTTTTGGTTATTGAACCTATAGAGACATGCATGTATTATTTATTGAGAAATATGACAATAACATCTTCACTAGATGTAGTGAAAGAAGCAACTATTCCATTAGGACTAGTACATACTAATGTACATAGACCTTTTAGAATGAATGCTACAGGTAGTTACAAGTACCTCATTATATTTACTAACACAATCAATAGATATCAAAATATGTATTTAATGAAATACAAGTATGAATCTCTTGAAATGTTCAAAGAGATTATGAATGAAGTACGTAACTCACTTGGTAAAGTATTAAGATACATTATTGTGATATGTTGAAATATTTTAACCAAGAGTTTGAGGACCTTCTGGAGAGACCGTGATAGTGTATCACAATGAAATCCACCTAAAACATACTGATGTGTCAGAAAGAAGGTATCACACCCTATTAAGTCACAGTGAGATTATCAACAAAATCTAGCTGATCTTATAATTTCTTTTGGGCACATGCTTTACACTAAAAACAATGTACCGTCTAAATTATTCAAAATACATCATATCAGATATGGCATGGGAGGAGTCCCGATGTGTATTTTATAGTGATTAGGATTGAAGGCTTATATAAGAAAATTGCTTGTTAAAATCTTTGTCCACAAAATCAAATAAATGTTATTTTGTTAAATACTACTCTTATCCCAATCTGACAACAAAGTGTTTGCTAATCTGGATGATTGTATTCCTAAAAGGAACTTAGTTCCAAAGAAATTAGTGGGAATAAAAATAGAACTCAATTTTTTTGAGATAAACAAGAAAAACAGTGAACCTAAAGCGGTACAATAGGAACAAGGAGAATGACAAGTTGTTGTGGAATCTCCTATTCCTAATGTAACACAAAACCTTACAGTTCTAGTATAGAACACCTTGAGTTTGAAATATTATGATATCTTATAACTCAAGAAGGTAGTGAGTGTTGGGTTTTAGGGGAGACAAAGAAGGCAGCGGAAACAAAAAAAAATTCTCCCCAACCCATACCGAGGAAACGCGTCAACGTCTATATAATAGGAAAAGATGGTTTGTGGAATCATACCTTGTCCCGAGGCTTGCTCGGAGACAATACCTCGTGCAATGCACGGTCTTCAACTCCGGACTTCGATGGTGTCTGTGCAGCTCCTGGTCGCACCAGGACTGACAACTCCTACTCGAACCGGACTGTCGGATGACAGTTGTCCTCCTAAGCGGCAGTGTCCTCCCGCCTCTGTAGTAGTCCACACGGACCACCTGGAACTCCACTCTCCTTGTCCCACAAGGAAGTGGAAGGAGTCGCACCCTCCTGTTGACGTACTAGTCGCCAACACGCTCTCCTGCTTCCTGTTGCAACTGCAGTTGTCCTTCCCTTGCTGCACCTCCCTTTTGCGGGAAGCACTTGCTCGGGCTCTCTCACGGTTACCAAAACCAGAGAGAACGACAACTTGCAGAGCAACTGGTTGCACTGAGCCATACTGTGAGAAGCCCCCAATACCCCCTATATATATAGGAGAGTCATGGGACAGGGTTCTCTATCCCGGGCAATGCGGGACTAATGCAGGAGTAGAAGGGTTCGAGAATTTTCCACAAAAAGCAATCGGTTCGTAACTTCAAATGATCGGTTCACAACTGAACCGATCGGTTCGGCCATTGAGTCGATCGGTTGGACATGAGCCGATCGTTTGGGGCACTCCAACCGATCGGTTGGTGCCCTGAACCGATCGGTTCATGGTCCTAATCCAGCTCAAAAAGACTTTCCTTGTTTCTTTCCCAATTGGTATCGAATACCAATATTATTCCCAATCGAATGGGGCAATTTGAAACCAAAGGAAATTCTTGCCGACATGACTTTTCCAACTGGTCGGTTGCACCAGTTGAGCCGATCGGTTCAACCCTTGAACTGGTCGTTTCAACCTAGGAATGAGTCGATCGGCCTGGACACTCCAGCCGACCGGTTCAGCAACCTCAGCCGACCGGTTCATCACATGAACCGATCGGTTGGGAGCACAGGTTGGGCAAAATCAGTCAATTGCGATTTCAATCAATCCGATACTCCAATCAATGCGTCCAACACCTTGAACCATACGATATTGAGCTATCGACTGATTGAGTGTTTAATTGAACTACTAAACTCCTTTAGTAATCAATCTAAACATTGCTTTGTGGACAAAACTCCTCTTCCAGGTTAAATCCTATGTGTGTGACCCTGCAGGTCCATTTCACGTTGGCAGTGAAAGTCCATAACACTTATGACTTCACAAGCAAAGAGCGGTGCCTAGTCACACATCAGTGCTACCCAAGTGAAAGTAGAAAGTTGGAGAACAACTTTCATCCTACAATCCGTGAATGGTGTTACAATGAATGTATAATTCCTTTGTCACTGATATCCCGAATGAACTCGAGGCATGGAACAGTCATCCTGTCAACGTTCATTCACTTCCTTGATCTCAGAGTAGACTGGAAGAGATATGTATGACATCAGTATCATATACTGATTCACACATGCGTGCACGCCTTCCTCAATCCTACTCATCAAGTGGCCATGGATATCAAACTCCCTCAGGAGGGACAAATCCCATATCTATCACTCACCCCTCAAAAGCCCCATGTGTCAAAGCCACCCAATCATCACCTTTATAACAACCCATGTTTCAGGACTGCGTTTGATGATGTCAAAGTGTGCCCAACGACATGTGTTGAGTGCAGTGATTTCAGGTCTAAGAATCACACTCACCACCATCACTGTGAGTACTGACTGTGACTACCATCTCATGGTTCCATGTGTCAAACTCACGGTGGGTCTGTCCGGTACACTTGTTCTCTAACAAGTACCTATGTGTTTGGTTTGATATCTCTATATCATGACTAATGAGATTCTGTCATCAACCAACACCACAATCTAGTCTTGTGTGTCATTGCTGTCTATCTACCTTCCACAATGACATCCGACTAGGGACATAACAAGAATGTACAAACTCTTAGCATCCGTATGATCTCATCGTTCAGGTCCTCAACCTGAAAGCATACGTCATTGAGTACTGTCATTCTTTAGACATTCAATCTGTTCTATCACTATCTCATATGACTGAACCAGAAAGAATTGGAAGCTCGCCTTTGATGTTTATCAAATCAATCTTAATGTATCCCACCAATCATCACATGATTGGCTCTCAGGGCATACATACCAACAGACTCCCACTTGCACTGCGAGCCAATCACCCTTGAATCATATTCATAGTGATCTTCAAACATGTCCCACATGTTACTGTGCTCTAGTGCCAACATAGTGAGTAATGACAACACCTTGCCAAAGTCTGTACAAATTGCATGTCTCGCATCTCTTCGCTGTACGTCATACGTATGAGATGGAGTTGCCGTAATATGCGATCTTGTATTCCTTTGCTAACCTTTAGCCACATTGCATGATCAAGGATTTCAGACTTATCATCAATGAGTGGAATATAAGCTCATCCTATGAACTTTCAGATCCATATAGTATCCAATGCTGTTCTCTAACACACAGATACTCGACATTTCCCCTTTTTTAAATGGCTTTATTGGAACATTTCCAATTATCAACAAACTTTCACTTTTATACATCTTATGTATATATATTGCGATTAATTTTCTGTCCTTTTGGAAGTTCACATCAATGTAACTCTTTACATCGAACTCTTCCTTATCTCCATAGAACTAGTACTTCACAAGCACTTATCAAGTTCTCATGGTATTCCTGTAACCCTTACTGGAAACAGACAGACATCCACTCGTCATGTCCCACATACGAGTTATCAGGATGAGCACATCATATTGCCATGTCCTACATACAAGATAATGGGATGATTACATACATGATAGATCCATATCTATTCTTCGTGTTCCCATTCTTCATAAGAATTGGACACTTGGCCTTGGGATACTAACTCCATGTAACATGGACAAGTTTTCTCCCACTGAATCTGTGCATACTGAACACTTCAGTACAGATTTCCAATGTATGCTTTCTCTCTCCAGGTCAAGAGATTTTTGAGAACTATCTCTATAGATCTCTATTCCTATCACATAGGAAACATCTCTATCTTCCTTAAAGATAATTTCCACTTTTGGATTTCCATTTTAGAACAATTTCATTTCACATCAATATGTGGAATGTGAATACGCTCCCACTAAATCACAGATCCCTTCTTTATCTTTGACATACCAGTCAAACCCTTTGACTATATCATCAAAGTAAAGATCTAATTTTGAGTTGCTTATACTCAATCAATCACATTGATTAGTCCATTGTAACTTATAGACTTCATTTGCATTAGTGGATTCATAAACCTTATAGGTTGTGTCACGTACACATCCTGGTTTTATTCCTCATAGGAATGCGGTTTTAGTATCCATATGCCAAATGTCTTAATCATTAAGTTGCAATCAACAAGCATCATCCTTCTCAAAATGTTATCCATGTGTCTTAACACTTAAGACTCATTTGCACTTATGGATATAATCCAATGAGTGCTACCATCAAGGTCATACCTTATGGTTCACATGGATGTCATTTAGGATGTAAAGGTCATAAACCATAACTCAAGATTCGGGTTCCTCATATTCATCTTGATAGTTGACTCATCACATGAACAACTCATCACATAGATAATTGAGGTGTATCTGTTAAAGATATAAGAACTCACAACCCTTGTGATTCTTACTTTCTTTTATTAGTATGGGGTATTCTTTTATTAAGAAGAATTCAGTTATTTGATAATCATTCTCTAACTCCTTAGAGTATGATTCCTTCTTGATTCAGACATCATCATGCCTTAATCATGAGTTTACTATGATACACTATCATAATTACTCATAAGGATCTCAAACATTTGGTCCAAGTATTTCATTCATTGATCTCATCAAGAATTAATACTTTACCAAATTTGAACTTCATTTATGATAATCTTGAACACTTCAAGACATTCATATTGGTATTTCTCTAAACACCATTTGAAGTATTAGCATTTATTCCAATAGGTATGTAAATACATCACATGTATTATACCTAATAGGATAATCACTCTCCCACTACATTAGTGAAGATTGATTAATCATGTCCAAGATATTCATGTCTCTTACTGGTTCTATAACCAAAAGAGTCTAGATTTATCCATCATATGGAAACTAGAAATGAATTTCTCATGATTAATGCTAATTAAATTGTTTGAGTTATCTATAACTTTTAGGTATCGTCTTATCTTATGCATATCAAATATCACAAGATAAATAAGGCATTGCCACAAAGATCACATCTTTATAAATTGAAACATTTATTAATTGCTATCATTGTCATACAATATGCAAAAATAAAGTGTTTCTATCTATTGGAAAGTATGAAATAACAGTTCATAACTGTATTACATGCCTTATTGGCTGAAAATAAACTAAAGTATTCCTATCTATAAAGGCAACACTTGACCCAAGTAAGAATGCTTTACACTTTGCATCTTGGTATCATATACCTCAAAAAGTGTTACAAGTTTATTTACATGACACCTTTAAGTAGAGGCTTCAGTTGCCTCCTTCTTCTTTTGTTCTTCCAGGTAGAGAGGACAATTCCTTTTCCAATGTCCTGGCTTTTGACAATGGTGGCAATTTCCTTTCTTGGTCACGCCTCCCTTGGCCTTGAGAGCTGAAGATGGCTTGGACTCCTGGCTAGCTTCAGAACCTTTCTTAGCTTTGCCCTTGCCCTTGCGCTTGGACTTGCCTTTCTTGCTCGTGATCACCATCACGGACTTAGGCTTGTCCTTCTTCATCTGTAACTCGGCTGTCCTCAACATGCCCAACAACTCTGACAGTGGCCTATCAAAGTTGTTCATGTTGTAGTTCATCACAAACTGACTGTAAGATTCTGGCAATGATTGCAGTATCACGTCAGTAGCCAACTCTTGGCTCAGTGGAAATCCCAGTCTCTGTAGGTTCTCCACATACCCTATCATCTTGAGTGTGTGAGGACCAACTGGATCTCCTTCTGTCATGACGCACTTGAAGAGTGCCCTAGAAACATTGTACCTCTCTTTCCGTGCCTGATCTTCATACATGTTCCTGAGATGCAGAATCATCTCAATGACACCCATGTTCTCATGTTGCCTCTGCAACTCATGGTTCATTGAACATAGCATCATGCACTTTGCATCAATGGCATCATCAGAATGCTTCTTGTAAGCATCCCTTTCTGCCTTTGGTGCATTAGGAGCGGGTTCCTCTGGAATTGGAGTATCCAGGACATAGAGCTTACACTCTTGAGTGAGAACAATTCTCAATGTCCGATACCAGTCGTGGAAGTTTGTCCCATTTAGCTTGTCCTTGTCAAGGACCGATCGCAAAGAAAAGTTGTTGTTGTTTGTTGCCATTTGAACTACAAAAAAGAAAATATGCAATTTTAGTCCAAAACTCATTTTTGACTTATTTGATTGATTTGAAAGTTTGATGATATAATTAGGCCTTTAATTAATTATCGCTCCCACTATTTTACTACAAATTGATAGCCCTCACCATCAATTCGGAAGATTGCAGTGTACAACCTTCTAGTGGGCAAGATCCTGAAATCCTCTAAGTCATGGACCAGCTAGGGCTGTCACCCACAACATAGATCTCTTAGGTAGGCAACTTTTGCCAATTACATCATATGCAACTCTTGATAAGATGTCATATACAACTCCTTGCAATGATCATCTCCATACCTCAAGGTACTATATCCCATCTAGATCACCTTGTTAAGTTCGACCCAAAGCAAACACGATGAACATGCACCCTGCTAGGGAAGACCCACACATTCATCCTTCACGCTTCCACGAGGTAGATGGTGCACCACGCTAGGGCGTGCCCATACTTGGTCGAACAAGCTTTTCACGAGTGTCGTATTTGGAAGGCATATAAAACTTAATATTGTATTGAGGGATTTGGTTTTATATACTTATACATATCCAATCACCACAATATATAGTACGTATCATATACATGCTATATCCCACAGAAAACATGCACAAACGATAAAGAGCGATGATTATGGCCATCCTAAAGTGATTCCTCGAGCCAAGAGGAATCACGGTCATCTAGGTCAACATCTCATGCAACCTGTACAAGATGAACATCTGTGCCTTGCCATCCGAGTTGATCAACTCATCACATGAATGATCTGTACTCTCCAGCCGGTCGTTTGGGTGCCACCAGCCGATCGGTTGGCTCCTCCAACCTATCGATTCACTTGGTCGTCGTGCATCTCGTCATGTCCGCCACCCGGTCGGCTCGCTCCTCGAACCGGTCATCAACCGATCGATTCACTTCTTGAACTGACCGTCTGGAAGGTCAACCGATCGGTTCACGCCTTGAACCGACCGTCTGAGCAGTCGTCTTGATGTCCGCCGATTTTTTTTTTGACATAACAGGAAATAAAATCTATCCTATTTATTACATTGCCTTTAAAAAGGGAAACCCCGAGTTACATTCGGGGGGAGCAAAGGTAGGAAAGAATCTCGAATTATTTCGAGTTACATCGGGATTAAGAGAGGGAAGATCGGTGCGCAGACCTAGATGCAAGCAACCACAAACAACCACACACAGATAGGGGTTTATAGGCCATAATCACGCTACACACATCCACCACAAAACTCGTTTAAGGGCGACACGTATCGAGTGCATTAATAATACATATCATATATGTAATTAGGCATTTGTGGATTTAGGATTGCATAAAGCCGATATTATTCGCATCGTATGCAATAAATAAAGGCGAAAAACCAAAATCAATCATATCGATATTCCTAAAATATAGAGCAGTTGATGTGGCTCTGATACCACTGTTGGGTTTTAGGGGAGACAGAGAAGCCAGCGGAAACAAAAAAAAATTTCTCCCCAACCCATACCGAGGAAACGCGTCAACGTCTATATAATAGGAAAGGATGGTTTGTGGAATCATACCTTGTCCCGAGGCCTCGCGCAATGCACGGTCTTCAACTCCGGACTTCGACGGTGTCTGTGCAGCTCCTGGTCGCACCGGGACTGACAACTCCTACTCGAACCGGACTGTCAGATGACAGTTGTCCTCCTAAGCGGCAGTGTCCTCCCGCCTCTGTAGTAGTCCACACGGACCACCTGGAACTCCACTCTCCTTGTCCCACAAGGAAGTGGAAGGAGTCACACCCTCCTGTTGACGTACTAGTCGCCAACACGCTCTCCTGCTTCCTGTTGCAACTGCAGTTGTCCTTCCCTTGCTGCACCTCCCTTTTGCGGGAAGCACTTGCTCGGGCTCTCTCATGGTTACCAAAACCAGAGAGAACGACAACTTGCAGAGCAACTGGTTGCACTGAGCCATACTGTGAGAAGCCCCCAATACCCCCTATATATAGGAGAGTCATGGGACAGGGTTCTCCATCCCAGGCAATACAGGACTAATGCAGGAGTAGAAGGGTTCGAGAATTTTCCACAAAAAGCAATCGGTTCGCAACTTGAAATGATCGGTTCACAACTGAACCAATCGGTTCGGCCATTGAGCCGATCGGTTGGACATGAGCCGATCATTTGGGGCACTCCAACCGATCGGTTGGTGCCCTAAACCGATCGGTTCATGGTCCTAATCCGGCTCAAAAAGACTTTCCTTGTTTCTTTCCCAATTGGTATCGAATACCAATATTATTCCCAATCGAATGGGGCAATTTGAAACCAAAGGAAATTCTTGCCGACATGACTTTTCCAACTGGTCGGTTGCACCAGTTGAGCCGATCGGTTCAACCCTTGAACCGGTCGTTTCAACCTGGGAATGAGTCGATCGGCCTGGACACTCCAGCCGACCGGTTCAGCAACCTCATCCGACCGGTTCATCACATGAACCGATCGGTTGGGAGCACAGGTTGGGCAAAATCAGTCAATTGTGATTTCAATCAATCCGATACTCCAATCAATGCGTCCAACACCTTGAACCATACGATATTGAGCTATCGACTGATTGAGTGTTTAATTGAACTACTAAACTTCTTTAGTAATCAATCTAAACATTGCTTTGTGGACAAAACTCCTCTTCCAGGTTAAATCCTATGTGTGTGACCCTGCAGGTCCATTTCACGTTGGCAGTGAAAGTCCATAACACTTATGACTTCACAAGCAAAGAGCGGTGCCTAGTCACACATCAGTGCTACCCAAGTGAAAGTAGAAAGTTGGAGAACAACTTTCATCCTACAATCCGTGAATGGTGTTACAACGAATGTATAATTCCTTTGTCACTGATATCCCGAATGAACTCGAGGCATGGAACAGTCATCCTGTCAACGTTCATTCACTTCCTTGATCTCAGAGTAGACTGGAAGAGATATGTATGACATCGGTATCATATACTGATTCACACATGCATGCACGCCTTTCTCAATCCTACTCATCAAGTGGCCATGGATATCAAACTCCCTCAGGAGGGACAAATCCCATATCTATCACTCACCCCTCAAAAGCCCCATGTGTCAAAGCCACCCAATCATCACCTTTATAACAACCCATGTTTCAGGACTGCGTTTGATGATGTCAAAGTGTGCCCAACGACATGTGTTGAGTGTAGTGATTTCAGGTCTAAGAATCACACTCACCACCATCACTGTGAGTACTGACTGTGACTACCATCTCATGGTTCCATGTGTTAAACTCACGGTGGGTCTGTCCGGTACACTTGTTCTCTAACAAGTACCTATGTGTTTGGTTTGATATCTCTATATCATGACTAATGAGATTCTGTCATCAACCAACACCACAATCTAGTCTTGTGTGTCATTGCTGTCTATCTACCTTCCACAATGACATCCGACTAGGGACATAACAAGAATGTACAAACTCTTAGCATCTGTATGATCTCATCGTTCAGGTCCTCAACCTGAAAGCATACATCATTGAGTACTGTCATTCTTTAGACATTCAATCTGTTCTATCACTATCTCATATGACTGAACTAGAAAGAATTGGAAGCTCGCCTTTGATGTTTATCAAATCAATCTTAATGTATCCCACCAATCATCACATGATTGGCTCTCAGGGCATACATACCAACAGTGAGTTGGTCATAGAGATGTCTAACATACCAAAACTTGGACACATTTTCTTTTTGGCCCTTTTCCAAGCTTTTCCTATCATTTCTATCCTTTTTGGCCTTGATGTTTAAATTAGTAGAATTTATAGTGGTTTTCTGAACATTTGTTCAATAATTATAGCAATGGAAGGGTTTATGCACAAATACCTCAATGAAAGTTTATTATAGGATCTAAAACCCAAAATCACAATTTAAGTGGAAACATGGTAAATAAAATCGTGCTAGAAGTGCAAAACCCCAAACCTTGATTAATGTATTGAACAAGCTTAATTACCATAATTAGGTGTTCTAAACCTTAATATAACTTTTTAATATTCTTTGAAATTGTAAAATGAGTCTAAGTTTCAAATTTGGTTCAATTTGGATGTTGTTTGTGCAAGTTATGCAATTTTAGGTACATTCTCGAATTTTATGGAATTTACCCAATTGGGAGGTTTTCTTTGCAAATTATCATATGAATTATAATCCTTAGATATTCCCTTACCATTCTAGAGATTTTGAATCATGGGGAACCTAGTTGCACCTTGGTTTGAAGGTGTTTTTCTTCAAGAGAATTTTAGAGATTACCCTCTTTATAAATGAGCTAATCTTTAAAAGCTATCAACCAATTGGGTTATTTCTTTGATTGGAGGTCGGTGGGGATGGCCTAGAAGTCTCCATGGGATTTTAGAATTGACATTTGATATACAAGAAGCATCTATGAGTTATCCTCTTGCATGGCCATGAAGCCCTAGGCTAAGGACACAGGGAAAGTCCATAGACACCTCATGCTTGCCCCCTTCTTTATAAAGCCATATCTACCCCTTCCCACCTCCCATTTCAAAAATTCTTGTTCTCCTTCTCTTTTCTCTAGCTTAGAGCATCATTATGACTCTATTTGTCCATGAAGATGTTGTCCCAAGGTAAAAGAGGGTGCTTACCTTGGTGAAGAAGGCTCCTAGGGTTCCAAATTTGCTCTATTTAGGGTTTCTAAAGCTCCTTCTAGGTGATTTCGACCAAAACTAGTAAGTTTTCTCCTTTCCTTCCCTATTTTCATGCTTTTTGTCTTCCTCCCACCTTCTTCTAGGTCAGAACCATGGACTTACATGGTGAAACCCCACCTAGAGCCCTTAAACACCTCATCTCCATGTTCTTTTACTAAGGTTTTTCACCTCTAAACTAGAGAAGGTGCTTCTTGCTCGCGATAGGAGCTTTGCTGGAGAAACCAACCCCTCTAGCTTGGGAAACTTGCTTCTTAAACTTGTCCACCTTCCCTAGAGGAAAGTTCCATAACCCCCTTCTCATAACCCCCTTCTTCCGCCTCTCTCTCTAGGGTTTGCTCCCGCATCTCTCTACTCTTTCCCGGTGGCTCCCGCTGGGGGGAGGGAGCGCCGCCTCAGTAGCTTCCTCCCCCTGGCTCCCAACAACTTCTGAGGTTGAGCAGGGAGGTTCACAGTGATTCGATGGAGAAGGAAGCAGTCTGGGCGTTGCCTCAGATGTGTTGGATTGGTGGAGGGATGCGATGCGCCACGAGGTCCTGATCTGAGAAAGAGGTCTGGCGTTCGTCTTCGGCGACTCTAGTTCGTTCAAGAGAGACGGGTAGAGAGAGCCTTTCCCAATCAGGCATGGGAATCATGTGCTGCTCCATCTACACATCCCCTTCCCCTCCTCTAAGAGAGACCTGGGTATTCCAGGGCAGTGACGACCCGACCACAAGTCGACTATGATTCCCTTCACTGGGACCCCAATGCTGTGGTGAGACTGCGGCGGCGGGTGGACATGGTCGCTGGGTGGTTATCGACGACACGCTCCATTCACTAGCGAAGGTGGAGCAACGTTGTGGCGTCCATCAAGGATGTGCAGGCGCGGTCTCTACGCTGGCGGTTGGAGCTCTACTATAGCTGTTGTATGCCGACGGTGTGCTTCCTGCTGGTTTCGTGCTCCTCGACATAGTGAAGGTCAGTGCGGTCGGGCTTCGCTCTTATCCGATGCTAGGCTATAGGTTCCCTCCAGGGGGAAAATCCAAGGAACATCCTTAAGATGTTCGATGGAATGCTACTATCATTCAACAGTGTTTGTAAGCTGTGTTTCAGGTGTGGCATGAAGTAAAGCGTTATGCTCTGCGGCTGGCGTTGAAGAATGCATCTGCTGCGACTGATCCCTGAACTGGAGGTATTAGTCTAGGATCCTTGCAGGACAACATAGGATGTTGCTTTCGAGGATTGAAGCTTGAAGGATTCCCTAAACTTGGCATGTCACCACACCTTGTGGGTGGTTTGATTGTTAGTGATGTTGTGCTAAGCAGAAAAGGTTGATCTTAATCTTTCCTTCTTGATCGCTCTTCTATGCAAGAATGCTCGGTTTCTGCTGGTTCTATGGTTCAGCTGCTTCCTAAAGATGCGTGATGCATAGAGATCCTTTTTCAGGTGTTATCCTAACATGGATCATGGTTTCTAGTGACTAGAGCAGATCTGTAACTTGAACAGTTGATTCTGGATCAGATAACGGTTGTATGAGCTATGTTGAACTGTCTTACCATTTGTGGGTGAGCTTTTTGTATGTATGGCAGTTTGAGATAGTTCTTCTTCTGGTAGGAAAGTCTGGAACTAGTTGCTTGGAGTTTTTTAGGTCTCCCTTTTTCCTAGTTTATCTTGAGGATCCAGTACTTCCCCCTGCGTGGGGCACTGGTTTCATTGTTGGGTTTTATTTTGCTATCTTTTGTGATGTAAAGGGGTACCATGTGCCCAAAGTTTTTGGTAATATATAGCAACACGCATTTTAGACCGACCAAAAAAAAAACTCATGCTTCTATGCTTAAAATCGATGATCTCCATCTCTATTTACCACATTCTTCTAGGGTTTTGGTTTCTTGCTATTTTACCTTCTCTAGAAGATCTAGTTTGGTTACCTATGTATCTGCTACCCTGATCTTGGGTCAAATGGTGTTTTTTTCACTCTCTCTCCCTCTCTCTTGAAGATTTTTGACTTGACATTTCCTGATCGGTTTTGAAAAATTCATATATTTGAATTCACTTATCCAAATTCGACAAATAAATATGTTTTGGAATTGGAAAATTAATCTATATCTAATTAAAATATTTTCAAGGTCTTCTTTCGAGGTTTGATGAAGGGTGATTTTTGGAAAATGAATTTAATGCATAAAATCCTTACAAATTACATCTTAATCATCATAACTTCAAAAGTAACATAAAAATATATTTTCTAGATGAGGAGAACCTAATAAGTTCATTGGTGAAGTTTTTAGAGTCTAAATCCTGGTTTCACTAAGTAGGATCTAAAATTAGGGTTTCTATACATTAATGTGCACTATGTACTCTAATATATAATAATACATTGAAAATTGGCAAAGAGGAACTTGGACTCAACTAAAGTGGTGAAAGTTAGTAATTGATATCAGTAAGAGAGGTATGTGCATTCCTTACACCCTATGTTGGGATAATTGCAACCAAACCCAATATTTTCCTAATGAGTCTTTAATGAACCTTATTTCCTCTTTTCATGATTCTTTTGGTTAATTGCCTCAAAATCAATAATGATATTTTTTTTCTTGGGTCTTGTACACCACTGCCATGTTCTAATTAGTATGATGCTTTTACTTGCCATGCTTTCTTTTGTAGCATGATGATTTTATGGACTATTCAACTATAGTAGTGGTACTTATGTACAACCACCCATAGATAGGGCATGTATTAATTCTCCCTAGGGAATGTCTTATTCTCCCCCATAAAAATATGTGTAGGTGACTGGGAATGTATTAATTCTCCCCTCACCTACAGGGTGAGGTCTGGTAGGTTCCTCAACCCTAATTAGTTAATGTAGTCAATATTAATCATGCATGAAAATCTTCTACTATTCTCTTGTTATGGCAAGCATCTATTTGATTATGCCTCATACTCTTGATCTCTTCATCTTATGATGAAATCATAGCCTTTACTTTCATATTATTTCCTTGTCTTTTGTTCCTGTTCATTATTTGACACATACCTTATTTTTCTCTCTCTTACTGGGTGATTTTGCAACCACCTAGGTTTAGATCGAGGTGTTGAACATGACCAAGGAGAACATAGCTTCCAACATGGACTTAGCTCTTGGAGATGTTGCTTGGAGATAGATTTGAAGTAGTTTAGACTTCCCTCTACTTAGATCCTTATGTTGTATCATACATGTAAACCCTTACGGGAGATTATGATGGAATTTTCTAATCTTTTGTGAAAAGTGAATATAGTCATTTGTTTGATTCCACTGCTACACTTTGGTTGTTTTGAATACCATTTATTGAAAATTTGAAAATTTTACACCTATTCCGGCATACCTTTGAGTGTGTTTGGAATGTATGTTTTATTCTTCAAAATTTTTTATTAGGGAGTGGATCCGCTCTAGGGTCCCACTCCTTACAACATGGTATCAGAGCCCATGGTAGTTGGAATCTGACTATTTTAACTTTGTCTCCATAATTTGAACCCTTGCCTCATATAGTTCCTCTTTAAGTGACATGTTTGTCGTATAACTTATCTATGCTACACTTGAGATTATGAAAAACTAATTTAGGATCATAAGAGTTTCACACTAGAAACATGTTTAGTTAACCATATTGTGATGAGACTGTTAGGTAGCTATTAGGACATAAGTTGAAAGAAAAGGTGTCTAGAAAGGATCAGGGTTAGGGGGATGGAAAGATTTTCCTCCGTGCCATTATCCTATCCTACAAGGACTTCCGGATCCATATCATACATGCCTGGACTGAGATGATATTGACTGTCTGAAATTGAATGCCTAGAGACAGTATTAGCCTTAGGCACTAAAGTTGGATACTCCTGAGAACCTAATACGTTGACCTTGTTTTTTGGTGTAATGACTTGTTTGAGGATGCATACCAATATAGTTCCCTTATGTCCCCTAGAACCACGTGTAGGGACACTCTACCCTAGGAACCTAGACTTTGAAGTTTGGTGTTTAGTAAGAAATCAGAGTGCATAGTGGAAGCGTGATGGATCTTGTAATTGGTTTAGTTAGACTCACCATTTTACCTCTAGATTAGTTTGGCTTGGTAGGTCAAACCTTTTAAGTGATGGAGAGTAGTTGTTTTGATGATGTTTGGGTAGTTAGATTTCAAGGACTAAATCCTTTTTTTAAGGGGATGGAGTCCTATAACATATCGAAATCTAGCTACATTGAATCTAGAAACCCTAACTCCATGATTAGGAGGATAGTTTTCTTGCATCCTTAGTTTGACCAAAAGAGTTATAGTTGCAACCCCACATGCTTGTCGTTATCCTAAAGAACATATAATGGTCATCTAATGGATAATTCATATGTTTGGGCCCTAATGAATATCTAATATATATAATATGAGTAACTCACCTTATAGTGGATATATAGGATGTGGACCATGTCATAAGCCAATAAATGCTAATGATATGATGAGAAAGATAATTGTAAGCTCATCTTAGACTTTATGCATACTAAGAATGTATAGGTGAAGAAAAATGATCATATTTACCTAAACCCTAAGTTGTAATCATCTAACTTTAACATATACATCCTTAATGACATTCTTGATACATTAGTGACATTAGGTGTCATAATCTAATAACATACTTTAATACACATAGATGATATATAATAACCTAATCATAGATTAATCAGGCCATTAATATGAAATCATATCACCTTGTTCTCTAATATACACCTAATTAATCACCTAATCATTACTTAGTATGTGAATCAAATCACTAATATGTAATATGTCCCACCTTGATCACTATAATACATATAATAACTTCAATATGGATAAGAAGTAATTGGATTCACATAAATGTGCATAATCAGTAATAAGAAGTGAAAAAATATGAGAAAATGATTAATGATGACATTAATGAAAAACAAGTAATGTAACAATGTTTAATATAGATATAAGTAATTAATGTGACATTATTTGGATTAATTATAACAAACTGGATAAAATGTCTTATTTCTTACAAAACAATATGTTATAATCTAATATGTTAATAATAGAGACTAAATTAATGGAGTCAATATATGATATTGAACTTACATATATCTCATGCAATCTTCTTTGGTTCAAGAAATAATATTTAATAATAATGAGGATGATTTATCCATGCCTCTAGTTCAATCTAGATATTAGTGACAAAGGAACTATACAAACAATATAACAACATACACAGATTGTAGGTTGAAGTTAACCCCCCCCCCCAACTTTTTCATTCACTTGGGTAGCACTCATGTGCGACTAGGCACCACTCTTTTCTTGTGATGTCATAAGTTGTTATGGACATTCACTACCAACGTGATATGAGACATATAGGGTCACATACATAGGAACTCATCTAGAAGAGGAGTTTGATCTTGAATGATGATTGAATTGATTACTAAAGTGTCTAAGTATTTCAATTAATGCAACAGATCAGCTGACTAGACTGCCAAACTATCGGTTCAAGTGTTGAGACTATTGTTTGGTGTGTTAGGTTGATTGTATTGTGCTTTGGATAGAATTCAACACAAAACAACATGCAATATGCCCATCTCACCTATGTGAGACAACCGTCTCAGGTGGTGTGAGACACCTATCTCACATGCATTAAACAACCGATTCAGAGGTGCTATTTGATTGCATCTAGGATTGGTGCTGACAAAAGTTTGAACACTAATTGGAATAGAATTATCGACATATGTGCAAAATAGGAAAGTGTAAAATGACTGTCTCGTTGGGAAAAATGACTATCTCAGCTGTCATAGGTTGCGAAACTTCTAGAATTGTTGTGAAAATTTGAGATCTTTCAGTCCCTTCCACTCCTGTAGAGACTAGGAACTCTGACCGTGGCCTCTACTATGAATAGAGGGATATTGGGGGCTTCATAAAACACAACATAGACAATTGAGAATCAGTTACTCTGACAATTGTTGTCCTATTTGGTTGTGGTAACCACAAGATCCCCAACAATTCCTAACCGACTAGGAAGGGATAGCAAGGGAGAGAACAACTGAGGATAATTGTTGTGGGAGAGCATGTTGGTGACTAGTACACTAACAGGAGGGACAACTCCATCCTATCCATTCTAGCATGACAACATGAGTTCTTAGTTGTCTGTGTGGACTAATCTAGAGGTAGGAGTCCATTGGCTGCTGCTAGGAGGGCAACGTCAACTCGTAGTCCTTAGCAAGATCAGGGGAGATGTTGCAGTAGTTTTCTGAGTCTGTTGTCTGTGGAGGAGCTGCCATATGAGTCTGAATGCAATGAGGAGCTGCAAAAACACCATCCAAGACAGAGTGCACATCTACATCGATGAGGATTATCAGTGGACTTGCTCTAGGACGAGGTATATCTTCTTGAAACCATCCTTCCCATTGCATAGGTATTGATGCGATCTGCTGGTTAATGGAAAATATGTCAGTAAAATTTTTGTTTCTGCTACCTATCTGATGTTATATTTCCCTACACAAACAATGTGAATAAGGATCATATATATATTTATACTTGTTTTCACAATAGTAGTGTAGACCTATTTTTTGAATACAACCAAGAAGATAAGAAAGTAGACTATGGGTGAGCCAGAAGTTGAAGAAAAATAAAAAAGAAGTTTGATTTTCTTCATAAACAAAAAACCCTAGGGAAGATATGGCATAATCTAACTAAGGAGGATGAAGAGGATAATTTCCAAACATATGTAGACAATGAATGATATACTTGTAATCAAGATTTCTACTTTTTAATAAAAATTATCACACTCCAACATATTTTCTACACTATATGTATGATGTCACGATGACAAGACAAATGAAAAAGGACACATTGATCCATAATAATATCTTTAAAGGGATGAAAGAAATTAGATCAAGATAAAGGGATAGTGAAAATTAGAAAAGCATGATTTATACAATAAGATGTATCATGTACCTTTGTGCAAGAAATATAAAAAGTGTAATTTATTTTATTTATTTCCTAATAAGATACTTGATTTAGTAACAAATTGGTATTAGTAATTAATGTAGTTATGGTATTTAAGATAACTAGACTACAAAACCAACATTCAAGGATGCATAATCTAGAAAAATGAATTAGGCTAAACCAATAAAGAGAATGGGGGATCTATTAAGCATAAAACCCAACACAATACTTTTTCACTACATAAGTTTGTTATCACTCTTACAACTTCAAAATCCTATAGTTTATGAAATATGTTTTGTGAATCGATATGTTTCTACAATTAATAAATACATATATAAATGATGATTGGGAAGTAGTGAAAAGGTCATACGAGTCCCATATCATATTGTATGATTAAGTACTTTTAAAGGATTTATGAATGTTATATGAAAGGAAACGATAAAGAGGGAAAATGATTATCAAATACACCCAAGACACATTTGTAAATATTATTGAGTTTCCTAAAAAACCATTGAAGAATAATAATGAAGTTTACAAGATGAAGGTTCTTGAAAAACATACATATTTAGCGGATAGTATAAAAAATTCAGAGAAATAGTTTGTGAGATGGAACAAGAACCACAATGTGTCACATTCCAAATTTTGTAACTACTATATGAATGTTAGTTCTATTAAGAAATACTCCAATTAGGTGAGTTTGAAACAACTGATTTAGGATTCATATGTTTTAGCCCATGTTGGAGTCCTTTTACACATACCCAAAATCTAAGCGGATTTTTGGTAAATTGATCATTTGATAATTAGAGGGCAAGTTATGATTGCAAGGGTACATTGACTTGTTTTCTTGAGTCTCTCAAATGCATGAAGTAGTGAAATTAGGATTAGTATTTTTTTAATTATGACATGTATAATATGTGGTATGATTATAATGAAGATTAGAATTGAATTTTTGATTCAATTTGTTGATCAAATTTGTGGGACAAGTGAAATCACAGACACTATTCTAGAGTAGTTTGGGAGAGAATTAGGTCCTAAGAATTTTCTACAAAAATATAATAGTTGCATGGAGTGTTGGTCAAATTTTGGGACCAATTCATTGCAAGGAGGAGCCAATAGATTTATGTTTAGGAATATAGCATGCTAAAGCATTGAAACAAAGAAATTGAAGGACAAATCATCAGTTCATGGCCAGCCCATTGTCTCATTTGAACAAAGACCGGTTCAGTAGATGTCATACATTTAGCAAATAGAAAATATAGGTCTCACAATTTCTATTATTCTAATATTTGGTCAGAGTCCAACACAGATATAATCTCACTATGACTTAGAGAAGGAGGGAGGTTTTGAAAGCCTCACATGTTGAAATACAGACAAAAGGCAACATTAGTTAGGGTTTTCACCTAAGAGAAAGCTGAGAAGAAGAAGGTAGAGACAAGGAAGAAGAGGTCGATGGCAGCACTCGACATAGCTGTGGGGATTGACACCCTAACAAAATCTAGACCTATGACCAGATCTGAATGATGTGGTAGGGAGAATCAAACTCAAGGGAGTTCAGATCAAGAGTCTTTATTTCTCTCATACCTCATACCAACCTCTAGGTCACCAACAAAGGAGTTAGACTATGGAGCCTGGAACTTGATTTTGGTGGCTTTAGGAGCACCTAACTACCAAGGGAATCTCTTAGAAGCAACATGAAAACCATAAAGGGGGAGAGATGATGCTATAAAGAGGCCAGGAGTCAACTTCAAAGTGACCAGTGGTGTTCAGACAACAAGTCTGATTGCCTATGACCTCTGGGCGGACTGCTTCATTCTTTTCGACAGGAAACATGGGAGCTGCTCCCTCACTTGACCATAGGTGTGAAGAGGGAGATATGTTCCCTAGTTAAGATCCTCTTGGGATCCATCTTACTTGTGGGTCCAAAATCAAGAGAAAAAGGTAAGGAAAACTAAATCAAAATGTTGACGACTGGTATCATCCAATATTAGGTAATGTTTGGAAATTCGTAAGTTTCCACTAGAGTATTGAAATTTAGAAAATAAGTTGTATATGGAAATCTGGTAATGTCTACTATATTCAAAAAATAATTCAAAGGGTGTTTTATATGCCTATTAATTATTATAATTTGTAGCTAGAAGATTTACAATTTTAATGTTTTGTTCTTTAACAATAGAAAACACCTTTGGAGATTAGTTGTTGTTTTACAAAAGGTGTAGTTTGATACATTGGATACCATTGCAAAGCATGCTCTTCTTATGTAATCTTTTACTAAGTTTTTGATGTAACTCCTAATAATGGCATTATGGGTATTTCACCCATTGTTTGATATGAAAATTTATCTAAAACCTAACATATTGTGTTCTTATTATTTTTAAAGTTTTCATTGAGTTTCATATACACTTATATCATTATTTAGTTTTTTGTCCTAAGTGACCATGATGCAAAATGATTAATTATTATTTGTAGGTAAAACTTGATTCATGTGCCTATTTGGTAAGGAAAATTATTTTAATTGTATTTATCTCTGATGATAGAAGTAAGTGCGTAAGATTAACATATGTGTTTATGTTCATGGATTACCCTCAGTATATGATAGTAAATTCTTATATATTAGTACATAACATGAATTTTAGGTTTTATGAGTACAACTATATATATATATATATATATATATATATATATATATATATATATATATATATATATATATATATATACAAGGTTAGGGTGACTAGGATTTGACATTTAGAAATAAAAAAGGAAAATACACATGGACTAATAGAACTTTGATGATGTCCAGGTGATTATATTATATACCAAGGAATGAAGACACCAATAAGGATATCCTTGATTATAGGGGTAATTGGACCATGACTGTTGAATTCATTATATACCTCTTTAGACTGATAGTGTAATTATCTTGTCCATAATTATTCCTTTGAAATATTTTCTAATGTTCTATGTAGATGATTCTTTTCCGATATATATAGTAGAATTACTACGGCATATCACTTATATAAACATTTTAAATCTTTAGATCCAAAATAATATTTTTTCAAGGATGTTAAAAATGTTAGTATATGAATTTCGAATATGACAATTATAATTCATTTATGTACATCAATTTCTTATTCATACTTTAAATTTAGAATTCTTTTTGAGTATTTGATTCAGATACAAAATCCAGAATTCAAATTTATCACAGTGATTTAGTAATTGAAATTTAAAAATTTAGAATAGAGTTACTGGAGCATATAATATAAGTATTAGAAATGTATCTCCAACACTTTTAGTTCTTTATTTTTGTTCAGAATACAATGTCAAAATAGAATACATACTTGCATAATTTATCTCAAATTCAGGAGATACAAAACAAAAAATAGGACCAAAATCAGAAATAGGAATAAAATAGAAAAAGACATCATAACATAACTTATATTTTATAATAAGTCCTCACATATTAAAAGTATTGTCGTACACGAAATAGAAGGCACCTCATGTGATAGAAGGCGTGTAATGCCAGAGAAGGTGTATTGCACCAACAAAAAACGTCATGCTGTAGAAGGTAGTTCATGCCATAAAAGGCCCAGTGTTCCATAAAAAAGGACTTATTCTATAATAGTGGCCAAAAGAAGATAATATACGTAAACAAAAGATGATTATTTGACTGTGGATTTCAAGTTTTCATTGTCTAGGTATATCCTTTCAATAATTAGAATTCAATGTCACTTACGATAATCATAGGGTTTCCTTTGTGCATGGTCGAGGATTAGACATCCATAGATTATAAGCTTTGACAAGAATGTCCAAGTCAAAGTTTACAAGTATAGATTACGAGGATTGCTTGGTGGGGTGCCATCTACATGATCCCATGATGATGTTTAGATTGAAGATTTTATACCCTTGTATTAAGTTTTTTTTCTTAGAATTCATGAGAATGTATTTTTACACTAGTCTGTAATGGTTCCTGTCTATTATTATTGTTGAGTGTCTCATGTTTGTGACACTCCCAAGTTGGAAATAGGTGTCTAGCTTCTATTCATTTGATATGAATTTTTTTTGGGTGTTACATAATGTTTATGAAATAGGTGAATAAAATATAGTTCTCTTTGAGAGTTTAAATAGTTAATAATTATAAATAAGAAGTCTGAAATACATGAAGGAAATGAATATAGAATGGGACAGATCAAATTAAAAGTAAATTTGATACCAACATATGCCAATTAAACAAAGATCAGATCACAAACTTTGAAGAGGAAATTGTTTAATCACATTTGATAACAAATAAAGTACAAGAATAAGTCCTTCAAAGAAGAAGCTTGGGCCATCATACAATCTTGGTTTTGACCTAAAAGGTTTGAAAAATTAAATAAAAGTGGGTATTGACAAAATTAGATTAAATGAAAAGGTAAATATAGATCATATGGATGAGTCCAAGACCATCACCCATGGCTAACTCTAAAGAATTAGATGTTGTGAGGAAGAACATAAAAATGGATAGAACAACCAAGTTTCACATGAACAGAGAAAGAATTTGAGGATGGACAAACTGAAGAATGATTTGAGTATTAATACTTTAACAAAAGTGCATAAAAGATAAGCCTGTAAAAAAAGTTCTTAAATTGCTTGGTGGAGAAAACAAACACAAAGGTTGAATCTGATTGGGATGAAGAGGATGAGAACAAAAGCATTGAGAATCACATTTATTAATTAAAAAACTTTGAATGGTGAAATAAAAAAGAAATATATTCACTAATTTAAAGATAAAATGAAGATGGACCATATGAGCAAAAATTCAACAAAAAACAAGGCTATGGAATTTACAGTAAAGAATGTGGAGAAAACAAAATAGATGATATGTAAGAACTAAAGCGAAACATCCAAACATAGAAATCTAACAAAGAAGTTAAAATTGGCTTTTATAGATATAAAATATAGAAGAAGGTAAAATATGAAGGTTATAGGAAGCATAGGAGACAAAACCAAAATCATATGGCATGCTAAGTTAAGTCTAGAACATAATGGCTTATTCAAACTTTGTATTTTGATAATGACAAAATCTAACTATTGTTCATTACGATATTGTACAAAAATATAGCTTCATAGGATATGATTCATTTAAAATAAAGAAAATATAAACATATGTTATTTTTTGAAAATGTTAGATTTTAATAAAACCTAATGCATATAGATTAGAGGGCATAATTTACAAAGAAAAATATATGACATGAATCATTATATGGTTACTACATGATAACCCTCATTACATGAAACAAATGAACAAACCCAATTGAATGTAAGAAACAATATCATGATAAAATTGAGTGAGAAAGGTATCTAGACTCAATACTTATCATACTTCTTCTTCACTAACTGGACCATCAAGTGAATCATGTTCCAACAAGTCTAAAACAAGCTTCTTGGATTGATCTTTGCTATAGTACATAGAAGACTTTAACTTTAGAATAATGCTGTTACTTCTCTACCCATCTTCCAACTAGTTGATTGTGTAGATTCTGTGTTAGATATCTTTAGGGAATGACCTGATCAAAAATATATTGTGGAGAGTCATATTGAACTAAAATATCAAAAAAATATTCTTCATGGCTATTGGCAATAACTTCTTCACCTTCACGGTCGCCAACTAAGTGATTCTCAGTTGAAATACCAATAATCTATGTAAAAGAGGGCGCTACTAGAGTCTAAAAGATCTGTATAGATTTTTTCGTCAAATATCTATAAGTTCTCAAAGTGGTAATAAATTTCTATTTCCTCTTTGGTAATAGATTTTTGCTTCCAAATCCACACTTTGTGTGGTATAGTAGACATCATTGTTAAGTTGGAATAGTTGGTAAGGTATGCCCATTGAGCCAATCATGTGATGATTGATATGGCATATACCATAAAAGATTTGATTAATACTCATAAAGGCAAGCTTCCAATTCATTATGGTTCATTCGGTTATGAGATAATGAGGAGACATTACGAATGTCTACAGAATGAAAATACTCAATTATGTATGTATTCAAGTATGTGACTTGGAGAATGAGATCATACAAATGCTAAGAGTATGTACATTCTTGTTATGTCCCTAGTTGGTTGTTATTATGGAAGGTAGATAGACACCAGTAACACATAAGACTTGACTGTGAGTTGGTTGATGATTGAATCTCATTAGTCATGATATGGCTATATCAAACTAAGCACATAGATACATGTTAGGGAACACTGTATTAGGCAGACCACCATGAGAGTGACAAATGGAAACCATCTTTGGTGGTCATAGTCATCTCTCATAGTGAAGCTGGTGATTGTGATTCTTATACCTAAAATCACTGCACTCGTCACATGTCATTGGGTATGCTTTGACATCATCAAACACTATCCTGAAACATTGGTTGTTATAACAATGATGATCGGTGTCTTTGACACATGGGGATAGACTGTAAATGATAGAGATGGGATTTGTCCCTCCTACTGGAGTATGATATCCTTGCCACTTGATAAGTGAGAATGATAAATGCATACGCATGCACATGCGAATCAATATATGATATTGAGGTCACATTGTCTCCAAAAATCTACTCTTGTTTCAAGAAACATGGATTGAATGTTGAGAGGATGACATTCCATGTCTCAAGTTCATCCCGGATATCAGAGACAAAGGAATTATACAATCCCTGCAACATTGTACACAGATTGTAGGTTGAAGTTGTTCTCCAACTTTCCATTCACTTAGGTAGCACTGATGTGCAACTAGGCATCACTCTCTTCTTGTGATGCCATAAGTTAATTATAGACATTCACTGCCAATGTAATATGGTACCTATAGGGTCACACAAAAAGGAACTCATCTTGAAGAGGAGTTTAATCTTAAATGATGATTAGATTGATTACTAAAGTGTTTAGGTACTCAATTCATGCAACATATAAGTTGACTGCACCCCAACCGATTGTATCACATGGTGAGACAGTCGTGTGGTGCACCAGACAATCGTATCAAGTGTTGGGATGACCATTTGGGTTGTCAAACTGATCAAAAATTGAATTGGCTAAGTTCTGCTCAAACTGAGGGTGTAAATCGACTGATTCATTTTGTTGAACCAACCAGTTCGACTCAGCTCACCAGACGACCATCTGGGTGAGTGAGACGACCGTCTCACATGTGTGAGATTTCCTAGTTAGGCCAAAGTATGGTTCTAGATACTTTCCTAGAATTGTTTCGCTTGCACAATTCCTGTGGTGCAAGGAATTAATGTTTAGAATTAATGGGAAATGAATTGCCAATTTTTTATGCAATTGGGAAACTACAAAACAACCATCTCATAGTTGGAGATGACCGTCTCATAGTACCAGATGACCGTCTAGACTTCCAGACGGCCATTTTATGTCTCGTAGGTTGTGAAAATTCAAAATCTTCTGGTCTCTTCTACTCCCACATAGATCTCGAATCGACTGGGAACCCTGGCCCTCTTATAAATAGAGTGGTACTGGGGGCTTCCCAGAGAAAAAAATAACAAAAACAATTTAAAATTAGTTGCTATAACAATTTTTATCCTCTTTGGTTGTGGTAACCAACAGAGTCCAAGCAAGTACTACCCGACTAGGGAAGGATAGCTACGGGAGAGAAAAATTGACGATCATTATTATGGGAGAGAAAGTTGGTGACTAGTACACCAACAGGAGGGACAACTTCTTCCTGTCCGTTCTAGTTGAATGACAAGAGTTCTAGTTGGTCCGTGTGGACTACTCTAGAGGCATGAGTCCATTGGTTGCTTCTAGGAGAGAAAAGTTAGTCTGTATCCCATGGTGAGACTACATGAGTCACTACAGAAGTTGTCATGTCTGCTATCTGTTGTGAAGACCAGGAGTTACACAACCACCATCCAAGAGGAACTAGAAAACAGTTGTATTGAAGTGAGTTGTTATTTCTTAACTTTCTCCAGGTCTAGGTATAACTCATTAAACCATCCTTCTTATTTCATAGTGGTTGACGTGATCTTTCTAGTATGGGAATACAAATAGGTAATACACTGTGCCCATATTTCCCAACAGTGTTATCAAAACCACGTCAATTTACTATATTTTAGGATAATTGATATGATCAAATTTTTGGTTTTATCTTTAATTTATTACATACAATGTGAATATTTAAAAGGTCTCATATGTGTATCCAATAAAAGACCACATAATCCCAAACTTTTATATATATATATATATACATACATATATATTATGATATATATGCAATTTACACGTGTCTCCCTAAAAGAAATTTTATGGTGGATGTGTAGTGTTGTTGTGGCCAATACTCAATAATTGTGTGTGGTTGGATGGATTGGTTTTATTCGTGTTTATCTCGATCTGCGTAACAAGCCTCTACCTCCTTGTTCCTAATGTAAACTTAATTCTTTCCTACCTTTTCTCTCCTTGAATGTAACTAGAGGTTTCTCTTTATATAATGTAATAATGTAGCCATAGGATGATTTCTTTCATACACCGGTGAAGAAGATGATCATTTCCGGATGATAGGAACAATTCGTGAGATGAGCTGACCATCTGGAGGACCATGGATGATAGAACAATGGAACCAGATGACCGCATGGTGGATCCGACCGATAATTTGGAAGGAGTTTAAACATTGGTTGGATAGGAGGCCAGACGACTATCCAAGAAGGCCCAACCGACCGTATGGAAGGTGTCCATGCAATAGTTGGATAGGAGGACCAACAAACTGACCATATGGAAGGTGTCCAGGAAATAGTTGGATAGGAGGACTATCCAACTGACCAAGAGGCGAGATGACCAGTTTAAGGTTTGAACCGATATACTTAGATTGGAAAGAACATATCTACACCATCAACAGGTTCATACATATTATGTGATGATTGTCCTAGGTGGTAGTAATTCCTTGTGGCTCTAAGGAATTATAATATATATGGCCATAACCATCACTTTTTGTTTTATATTGCATGTTTACATTGTGGGATGTAGCATGTATATGAAATGTACTATATATGTGGTGATTGGATACAATATATGTATATATATCATATATATAAATACATCAATCAAACTTATTAAGCCTAAGATGCTTTCCAATAGGAATACATATGAAAAACTTATTCAACTAAGCATAGGATACACCTTTGTGTGGTGCACCGTCTACCTCTTGGAAATGTGATGGTAGTAATGTAGGTTCCGCATTTGCAGGGTGCATTATTATCATATTGGCTATTGGGTTAGTCATAACTAGTGATTCTTCGAGTGTCTAAGTCTAGAAGCATGCAAGTGATTATGGCAAGGAGTTGCCCATATAGTCTATCAAGAATTGCATATGATGAAGTTGGCAAAAGTTTCCTACCTTGATAATTAACTGTGTTTTGCTGCATTGGTCGGGCCATAGTTGAATTATCTTAGATCTTGGCCATTAGAAAATTGATTGTCTACAATTTTCTGAATTGATACTTAAGGGTTATAAATTTGAACAAAATAATGAGAATGATAATTAATTAAAGACAATTATTATCACCCATTTTTTTATAAAAAGAAGCCAGGAGGAAATCTTATTCATCCCGCCCTCCTCTTGTGAGCATCATCAAATGAAATCTTACAATCACTAATTAAGCATGAAACAATAAACATGGTAGTACTACTACCGTTACAATCACCAACAATAAAACTAACGCACCCCATAGGGGGTGAAGCATACACAGTGTATGCTAATTGATTTTGAATATTGGACTTGGTCAACTGGTCAACAACCACATTACTATGTCTGACAATATAGTTTATATTCCACCCTGGCTTCTGCATCCGTTTTATGCGAACTACCATTTTGGCATATCTAGGTAGATATCATCGTCTCCAATAATCATCTTGACGGCGAATAGAGAATCCGACTCTATCGTCACCTTGGGCAGGTTGTTATCTAACGCAACCTCCACCGCGTGTAGGATTCCATCCAATTCCGCTTCTACTACATCAGTTGTATGTAGGGGCGTCACTGCCCCTATCATATCGTCCGATGAGTGCACAACAAGCTTGTCTGTTCTTCACTGCCACATCCTTGTTGAGTTTGATCTCCCCCTGCACCGGCAGTGTCCACACGGAAGGTTTGGAGATGACCTCTGCCTGCTATTGCCTACGGAAAGCCTCTATGTGAGTAGTGATCTCCCACCTAATAGATCCGGCCAACACTATCACCGGCCCTGCCGTGTTCTCAAACACTCGCCGATTCCTTGCTTTCCATATGTACCAAAAAATAATGAACATGGTTGTATAGATCTCCCTGCCTAGTTGTAAGGCTGCCTGGACCTAAACCTTCGCATCGCTGATGGTTAACAGAAGGTTGAGAGGACCGTCGTCTCCCTGGATCTTCGCCCAAACCTCCCTAGCCTCCCGGCAATCCCTCACTACATGAAGGATTGACTCGTCCTCCTCCTGGCACCTCGGGCACACGCTGCAATTGGCAAGCCTCCACTTGACTCTTCAACAATTGATCAGTAGAGCATCGTGCATCATAAGCCAGACAAAGAATTTAATCTTGCTTGACATATCAGTCTTCCACAGCTTGGTCCAGTTGCCATCCACTCACAATCCTTTCCCTTCTCTTAGCTTTTAGTAAGTCGATCTTGTTGAGAACTAGCCGCTGTTTGTCAGGGTCCACACCCGAACGTCCACAACATCATCAGGATGGGGGGGCTTCAACCACATAATGGCCTCCACCATCGTCGGTGTCAACCATTCCTTCAAGAAGGCCACATCCCAGTTTCCTTGCAAGTCCACCATGCTAGCCACCGTGAGATCTATCAGCTCGTGGGGTATCTGTCTAATGACACCCTCCTCCAGCCTTGGCATATTTCCTAGCCACCTCTCATACCAAGCCCTGGTGGACTCACCATTCATCGGAATGGTGTAAGAGTTATCCTCTATAAACTCGTCCCCTTCCAACATGGCTGCCCCTAATCTATATATGCTAGAAGGTCTTCCGCTCTGTCGCACTCTTTGCCTCATATGGTAGGTCCAAAGCGTGTCCCGATTACTTCGGGTCTCCCACAGGTGCTTCATGATGAGAGCATGGTTCCAATCTCTCATGCTCCTCAATCCCAACCCTCCTTCCTTCTTGCTACATGTTAGCTTGTCCCAGGAAACCAACGCCATCGGGTGTGCCTTGTGATTACCTCCCCAGATGAACCTCTTTATGGTGCCATCAATCCTATCACAGATCTGCATAGGTAACTTCGCTGTTTGCATGACATATGTGGGGATCTCTTGTAGGATCGACTTAGCAAGCGTAACTCGACCTGTAAGAGATAGGCACCTCGCCAACCAAGATGAGATCCTGTTGTTCACCTTGTCAATCATCTCCCCATATTTGTTCCTATTAACTCTACCATGGATGATAGGCGCCCTCAGATACCTGCCAAGGTCTGAAGTCTATTGGAATCTGCTCATGGTGGGAATCTACTGGCGTAGGATCTGCCCCATGCTCCTGGAAAAGAACACCTTTGTTTTGACGATGGATACAGCCTGACCAGATGCTCGTTCGAATGCACTGAAACAATCCAGTATCATGCTCATTTGGTCCATCCCTGCACATGGGAACAAGATTAGGTCGTCATCAAAGCATACATGAGACACAATTGGACCCCTTGCTCCCAGCTTTATAGGTTTCCACCTCCCCTCTACCACCTTTTGGTTGATCAACTGGCTGAGTCTTTCAAGGCATAACACAAACAGATAGGGTGATAGGGGATCCCCCTGCCTGAGGCCCCTACTTGTCGTGAAGAAGCCTGATATTCTACCATTCCAATTTATGCTTATTTTACCCCTTGTGATCGCAGTCATGATGTAATAAATTATGTTTCTAGGGATACTAGTTCTAGGAATGGTATCCAAGATGAACATACAATCCATCTGGTCATAAGCCTTGGTTAGATCAATTTTAATGGACATTGCCTTGGTCCCTTTCTTCCTCTTCATCGTGTTTATAATCTCCAAGACCAAAGTAATATTGTCCATGATTCACCTACCAGGGACAAAACTACTCTGCGCTTGGGATACCCAGCTGGGGATGAACATCTTCATCCATTGCATGACTAATTTAGATATAACTTTTAGCACGAAATTATTCAGGGAGATCGGTCTAAGATTCTTGCATTTCTTTGGGTTTGTGACCTTTGGAATCAACTCAATCGTGGAGTTGCAAAGCTCATCAGGTTTATGCGTTCTGCGATCGCATCCTGTACTGTGCTGACCACACTAGGTCTGATGGTTCCCCAATTCTTCTGCAAAAAATGGGCACTTACTCCATCAGGGATAGAAACCTTCACCGGGTCGAGGCTCATCACAGTAGAATGGATTTCCTTTACATTCTCTCCACTACCTAAAGTGTGATGTTCCTCTTTTGTGGGCATTCGAAACGAGCCAGGGAACTCCTCGTATCTACAAACGACACCATTGTCGGGCGCCGTGAGGACACCTTTGAAGGGTTGGACCACCAGGCTCATAAGTTCCTCCTTCTCTCTAACCCACTCGCCTGAATTATTTTTGAGCACCGAGATGTTATTTCTTCTCTTTCTCTGGTTGATGAAGCTATGGTAGTAGCGACTATTGTTGTCACCTTCGACAATCCAGTTCAAGTGAGATCGATGCTTGAGATCCTACTCCTCCTCCTTCTGGAGAGCATCGAGATCAACCTGCATGTCATTGCACAAAGATTCATATATGGGATTGTACTGCTCTCCCAAGTCAATCTACAGGCGGTTTATGTTCTTCAGTAGTTGGTCCTTCCTTCGCCTTGTGTCCTTGTGCTCCTTGATACTCCAACTGTTGATCGACCCCTGTGCCTCCTTGAGTGCTTCATCGAAGGTTAGGTCTGATCTCCAAGCTCTCTCAAGCATTCTCATAAACATCAGATTGGCTTGCCAAGACGGGCGAGTATAGAACCTATACTTCCCTCTCTCCTTATCGTTGCATCAAATGAGTAGCGGGCAGTGGTCTGATCCCATCTTAGGTAGATGTTCAATAGTGATGTTTGGGTGATTCACCACGAGCTCCGTGTTGCCCAACGCTCTATCCAATCTCTTATGCAGCAACCCATGCCTATAAGTAAACCTCATACTAGAGAACCCAAGATCTGATAGATCCACCTCCATCATCGTATCTTGGAACAACGTTGCTTCTTGATTATTGAAGTGATTGGTTACGCTCCTTTCACTCGTGATGATAATGGCATTGAAATCACCTAGATAAAGCCATGACCTTTTAATCCGTTATCCTAGGGCCGCAATGTGTTTCCAAACAAGCTTTCTGGTGGTCGCTTGTGGGCTAGGGTACATTGCAATGACAAAGAAGCTCTCGTTTATCCTATAGGTGATGAACTGCCTATGGCAGCAAATGATATCAATAGAGCATTGGTTCTCATTCCAACACAACCAAATGCTTCTAGAGAAGCCTCTAGCCTCTACTCGATAGGAGTTGGAAAAGCCTGGCCTAGCAATGGTGTCCATTGCTCTCTCCGCACTTATACGAGGTTTGAGAATAGCAACCAGGTTAGGCCTGTGAATGGACATCATCTCTTTCAACGCGAGCCTCCTTTTTTCACTACCTATTCCTCTCGAATTCCAGCAGAGGGTGTTGATCATTAGGAAAATGATTAAGAAAGTTGGTCTCCCACAGGTTTTTGCTCCTCTTCACATGTGGTCTCCTTCCTGCTAGATTCTCCATCCTCTACCTTTTGGTCCTCCCTTCTTGAGTTTCTCATTTTCTACTCGTAGGGAAGGGGTTGCCTATGGTTCTTCATTTTTGGCTTGTTGCCCCTCATCTTCCTCCCCGATGGTAGGGGTTCAAAGTTATTCCTTCTAGGTTCTCTGTCTGGGGTTGTTCCCTGGTGTAGTTTTCATCCAAGGTCAGCTTGTTCACCAAAGTTGTACCCTCGACAGCTTCAACATTATCCACTGTTATTGTGATCACAACAGTTTCTTCACTCTCGACATTCATAGCTATTTGGGCCTCTGTGTTTATCTTTTGTTATGGTTGGGTGTCCCTCTCACCTCCTCGCCCATCTCCGTTGACTCCTTGCTCGCGATATCTTCCTCCATGATCTCAATGACCTCATCCACTCTAGGATTTGCCACCCTATGGTTGCTATTCCTACCTTTTACAACACTTCCCATTTTGCTTGCTGTTTGGATGACGTTATTCCCATCACTAGTCCTACTGCAGGTTGCTTTGTTGGTTGAGGAGTTGCCCGCCTTCAGTCACCATACCTTATTGGTTCTCTCCATAGTTTTATTACTAGTCACCTGAGTATGGATTTTTCTTGCTGCAGTGGTGTCTTGTAACTTCGCTTCATCTTCTTCCTCAGTCCCCTCTAGGTTTTCGAACCAGTTTGCGACGTTTGTGTGATTCTGATTCGCCCCTTCTTGCCTGCCCTGCCCTTGCCATTTCTGTCTTGTTCCTCTTCCACACTAGGTCTGCCAACTGTCTTCGTTGTTTCAAGTTCTGCCTGACTGTGTGTGGCCTTTCTCCGCATTATCATGAACTTGGGCATTCGTCTTTCTGGCCCTGTAATATTGCTCCCTGTGCCCCACCTTCCCACACACTTCACATGTGTCAGGGTTCACCTCGTATTCTACCATATATTCTATCTTGTTGATTAGGATAGTCGATCACATCTCCTTGGTTATGTCTAATTCAACCGTTAAGTAGCCAAACTTGCTCCTTGTTCTAAAGGCCGTGTGGCCATCTAACTTGATGAGTCTCCCCAACGCCTTCCCGATATACTTGAACAATGTATATACATAAAGGTGCAGAGGTAGGTTATGAATTCAAACCCATGTGACCAGTTGCTTGGGCATGTCCTCTGACAGCTTGAAAGATGGTTGCCAGTCTCATACGTCCAGACAATAGTCGAACATCCTCCATGGGCCTCCAGTCATAGCCAACTCATAGTCTTCTTTGCACGATAGTTGAATAACATAGTGTCCCAACTCTAGTTCGTACATGTTGAATTGGCCCTTAGGGTTCCATAGGACCTTGATCCTGTCCCTCATGGTCATGAAGCCAAAATGTGCTCCCAAGAGTCTGGCGACCACTGCATACGTCCATGGTTTTGTTAATCTCTCCTCAGCCCTGGGTTCGATGAAAATGGCAGGGGTGCCGTCGATCTCATTCAGTTAAACCGCTTCATCTTCTAAATGGCCGTCGAACAACTTGTCGAGGAAGAATGTCTCCTGCCTTACCCCCTGTTGCCCGTCGTCAACAAGTGGGATGGAGCCACCGACTGCCACATTGTATGTTCTGTTTTGGCCGGCCTGCATGGCGGCGGTTACCGTGCTACCAATCGGTGCGACTGTTGTGTCCGCAACTACCGCACTGTCGACAGTTGGTGTCTCCATGTATGCTTCCTCATCTGTCTCTACTGTATTGTCTTGTTTTATGCACATGCCTGCGTACTGGAATGCGAACCCGACGAGTGGGATAGAAACCCTAATGTCACCACCCGTGGGGACATCGTTAGCCTATTATCCCGTGTTGAGACTCCTCGTCAAGTTTCCATCTATGTTCACCTCTTCCTGGGAACCTTCTCCATTCAGAAAGCCACTATGCTCTCTCTGGCCACTGCAGTTTGCACCACTGTTGCCACCTCCTCTTCCCCCTATCCTTCCTCTTCCCCCTCTTTGCCCAAATTTTAATCAAATCAAATCAAATAAAAATGAATTTTTGACAAAAATTACAAATTGTTTTGTAGAATCAAATGGAAACAAACAATAATCACTTTTATCTATGATCGGTCCTTGAGAAGGACAAACTAAATGGGAACAACGTCCATGACTGGTTCAGGATGCTAAGAATTGTTCCCACGCAAGAGCACAAGCTCAATGTCCTGGAGATGCTAGAACCAAATGCACCCCTTCCAACTACCCCTAGGGATGACATGGATGCTTACAAGAAGCATATTGAAGATTTTGTGGATGTCAAGTGTTTGATGATATGCTCCATGAAGTATGAGTTGCAGAGGAAGCATGAGAACATGGACGTGAATGAGATGGTTACACATCTCAAAAACATGTACCAAGATCAAACAAGACAAGAGAGATATGATGTCTGTACAGCACTATTCAAGTGTAATAGGGTAGAAGGAGACCCTATAGGTCCTCATGTACTCATGATCATTGGGTATGTTGATAACCTAGCTAGACTTGGATTCCCCTTAGGCCAAGAGTTGACCATTGATCTGATTCTATAGTATCTGCCAGAATCTTACAGTCAGTTTGTCATGAACTACAACATGAACGACTTTGAAAAAATATTGAAAGAGTTTTTGGACATGTTGAGAAAGATGAGGAACATATGAAGATAGACAAGCCCGAGTCTGTGATGATGTTCAGCAAGACAAAGGGTAAGTCTAAAGGAAAATGAAAAGCTAAGAAGAGTTCTAAAGCTAGCCTGAAGACCAAGTCTTCAAATCTCAACGCAAATGGAGGAGTGAAGAAAAGAGGCAAATGTCACCATTGTTAATAGTGTGGACATTGGAAAAGAAATTGTCCACTCATCTTAGAGAAGTTAAAGAAGAAGAAGGAAGACATTGAGGCCTCCACTTCAGGTATAAATGTTTTAAGATAAATTTGAGTACTTTTGATATATGATACCAACCAGAATCCTGACATACTTGATGTGCAAGATCTATCAATAAGTAAAATCCCTCATGAAATGCAAAAAGATGGACAAGGCGGAACAAGAGTTGCATAAGCTTTTGTCTACATTTAAATTTATCTTAGCCCAATGGGCATGTAATAGAGTTAATAGAACTTCTATTTCATTATGCCAAGAAAATATAAACATTTACTTTAAGAATCTTGTATGACCAGATTGATGAATCAATAAAGTAAGATATTATTGTTTCTATTTCAAATGATATGATTTTGCATGGCAATGATATTTTCTTTAAAAGAATCTTGGATAAGTTTTTCAACATTATTACCAAAGGATTGTAATTGATAACTCAATACTATGATTAGCAATAGTCACCTTTGATGTACATATACATAACACATGTCTAGAATAAATATTTATGTTAATCTAGATTCCCTTGGTTTTGGCACCTAAGGAAACTTGCAACGACTTATTTATGCACAATGTGACATGAGATGCTTCACTAGATGTAGTGGGAGGATAAGCTTTCCATCAGACTTTATGCATATGATGCATGAAGATCTGATAGAATAAATTCTATAGATAATTTCTTATACTTCATTTCTATTCTAGTACAATGATGATATGTACTCAGTAAAATAGAGACATAAATATCTTGAAGTGTTCAAGGGGAACATAAATGAAGTATGACTCTAATAAAAGAATTATGAAACTTTGATGAGATCATATTCTGAAATACTTTACATCAATACCTTAAGAACCTTGAAAGAAAGATCTATGATAATGTATCACAAGTCAAATCCATATGAGCATGATGATGTGTTAGAATGAAGGAACTATACCATGATAAGTCATGATATAAATATAAATTAGTCTAATCTTCTTATATCCTCATAAATATAAAATCAGAATGGTTTATTAGACATCATAGATGATATGATTTTGGAACGCCCCAATATGTCTAAAGGAGTGATACCTACACTGAGAAAGTAATTTCTTGAAAAGGTTTTTCCACAAACCATAATTTTTTAATATTACTATTAATCCCAATCCAATAACAATAATTGTTTTGTTGGAAGGAAAACTGAGTTCCTAAAGAATCAGTGGGAGTAAAAGTACAACTCAACATTGTTTGAGGTCATCAAAGAGGTATAATGAGAACTAAGAGAATCACAAGATGTCATGGAATCTCAAGTTCATCATGTAAACAGAATGAATATAGTTCTAGTAGAACATGTCTGAAATTGAGGATTGCAAATCCAATGTCTCAGATAGGTTGGTCATAATCGAACTAGCCATGTAATCGAATAGAAGCTATTAAGTATCATAATATGAGTAATGGCTTAAGGTCACTATGGGGTCCATGTAGGCTAACAAGGTAGGACCTTGATAGAGCCACCTAAAGGGGTAATACCTAAAGGGTGCAATAGGGCCTTGTGGTAAAGACCTACATGGATAACATAAAAGGACAAATTGGTTGAATAAGTTTTTCAAATCAATTCAAGTTGTTGAGCATGATAGAAATTCCTTTAACAATTTCCATGCTTGTTGTTGTAGTTAACATAGACTATGAGATTTTGTATATGAACATAAAAACTAGATTCCTTAAAAGGTATACATCATGATGTGAATGTGCTACAACCTAAAAGGTTTTATAACTTCAAGAATTCATACAAAGTCCTACAAAGTTCAATTTGGGATTGAAACAAGCATCTTAGAGAAGGGATATTTTGACTAAACAAGATAGTCAAAGAGTTTGACTTGAATCAAGATAAAAGATAAAATCTATGATTAGAAAAGATTTAGTGGGGGTATATATGAATTTTTCACATTTGATGAGGAATAACATCTCAATATTGTGTTTATTGAGATCTGGCATGGAAAACCCCTTCAACAATGGAGGATTAGATGAAACATCTTATGAGATAAGAATCCAGATTGATAAAGGTAGTTCTTGAATGTTTCTCAATATAAGTTTGAGCACATACAACAACAATGTGTTGAAAGAGTTCAATACAGAAAGGATTTAATGAGAGAGAATCTAGATTAGTCTCTCGTGAGCAATATGTCCCAATTCTTGAAGAATGAAAAACAACATGATTAAGATTCCATTGACTGTAGCAATGGAACTATTATGAATGCTATCGAAGTGTTTATCCCGTATAATCTTGTATGTATTGGACATGACAAGATGATATTAATTTCCAATAAAGGTTATTGGAATGTCATTAAAGATATCCATTAGTATTTGAGAAGTACTAAAGGATAGATTTCTAGTAATTAAAGATAGGAATACAGGAAGAGTTGGATGTAAAGGGTTACATCGATGCAAGCTTCCATAATGAAAAAGGTGATTGTAAATTAAAATATATGTTCAATTTACAAGGGGAAATGTTGTTAGTAGGAAGAGTTCCTAACTAATAGCCATAAATTCTATTTTACAATTTAATTCGAGTATACTTTTGTTACAAACACAGAGTGATACTATATGGATCTATAGTTCATATGATGAACTTATATATGTTCCAACCATTGATGACTCAATAGTAATACTGAGACAACAATGGATCTACTTGTTAGGAAAGGAATATCAGATACTATATTACTCTTAGGACAAAGAGATAATCATGCAATATACTGACTAATGGAAAAATGTTGCTAACCCCTGGATTAGCACTAGCACAATAGAAACATATTGGGCATGTTTCGATCACTAAATATATGATTCATGGGTGATTGGATCTAACTATAAGTGAGAGTATATTGGTAAGGTATGCCCATAGATCCAATCATGTAATGATTGATATGGAATATACCATAAAGGAATTGAATAATACTCTTAAAGGCAAGATTCCAATTCTTCTATTTCATTCCGTTATGAGATAATGAGGAAACATTATGAATGTATAAATAATGACAATATTCAATGACATATGTCTTCAAGTACGTGACTTGGAGTTTTATATCATATGAATGCTAAGAGTATGTACATTCTTGTTATGTACCTAGTTGGTTGTTACTATGGAAGGTAGATAGACACCAATAACATATAAGACTAGAGTGTGAGTTAGTTGATGATTGAATCTCATTAGTCATGATATGGATATATGAAACCAAGCACACAGATAATGTTCGGGAAAACTGTATCAGACAGACCCACCATGAGAGTGACACATGGAAACCATTATTGGTGGTCATAGTCATTTCTCATAGTGAAGCTGGTGATTGTGATTCTTAGACCGGAAATCACTACACTCATCACATGTCATTGGGTATGCTTTGACATCATAAAATACAATCTTGAAACATGGCTCGTTATAACTATGATGATTGGGTGTGTTTGACACATGGGGATAGACTGTGAGTGATAGAGATGGGATTTGTGCCTCCTACTGGAGTATGATATCCTGGGCACTTGATAAGAAAGACTAAGAAACACATGTACATGCACATGTGAAGCAATATATGATATTGAGGTCAGACTATCTGATACAGTTTGCTCTTCATTCAAGAAACATGGATTGAATTTTCATAGGATGAAGTTCCATGCCTTGAGTTCATCTCAGATATCAGAGACAAAGGAATTATACAATCACTACAACACCTTACTATATTGTAGGTTGAAGTTGTTCTCAAACTTCCCATTCACTTGGGTAGCACTGATGTGTGACTAGGCACCACTCTCTTCTTATGATGTCATAAGTTAGTTATGGACATTCATTTCCAATGTGATATGGGACCTATAGGGTCACACATATAGGAACTCATCTAGAAGATGAGTTTAATCTTGAATGGTGAGTGTATTGATTACTAAAGTGTTTAGATACTCAGTTCACACAACAGGCTAACTGCACCCCCATCCAATCATCTCAGAGGGTGGGACAGTCATTTAGTACACAAGACGATCATCTCAAGTATTGGAACAATTGTTTGGGTTGTCAGGATGATCAGAAATTGAATTGGCTAAGTTCTACCGAAACTGAGGTGTGAATTGACCATTTCATTCTATTGAAATAACAAGTTTTTCTTGGCTCACCAGACGGTCATCTGGGTGAGAAAGATGACCATATATGAAAATTCAAGATCTTCCAGTCCTTTCCACTCCTATATAGATCCCAAACCGACTGGGAACCCTGTCCCTAACCTTGCATATATATAGAGGGTACTAACGTGGAATATTATCACACTAACAAACTCACTTAGGGTTGAAATCCCCGAGTTATTACCAAAACCTTGTCCAATAATACCACCCACAAGCGTACGGGTCTTATCGTAGTATAGTTAAGGATCAAATCCCAAGGGATAGCATTTTTAAGAATCTTTGTCAGTCGAATGTCACACAAGTAAGACTAATACTTAGATCGATTGATTGGTTTGTGGTTGATTAACCTAATTGCAAGAAAGTAAAAGAGCAGAATTAAAGTTTGTTCTACATTAATGATATGGAATCACTGGGATGGTACCGGGTTTCACCACCACTGTGCATGCAAACACATCCAAACAAATAACATCTAGGCGAGGAACTAACTATCCAAATGGAGCTACTGTGAACCCTCCGCAAGGTAGGCTCACATAAGCATCACCTTAGGCATTAGATTTCTTGTCACCCTCCAGATCACTCACTTATGGCTCTGAAGATACAACATCCAACTGAGGTTGAGGACCCCCCTTGTGGGTAGGCACACAGAAGCGACACTGTGGGCTAGATGGCTCGTCCCCTCACGGATCACACACTTACGACCTCAAGGAACCCTATCAGATGTCTCCTCAAGGAGTCAACTGTGCTAACCAACAAGTAGGTAGATGATTAGTCTGCAAGCAAACATCGACGATAAACAAAGAAGATACAATATCCAACTAAAGTTGTGGTCCCCCCTTGCGGATAGGCACACAGAAGCGTCACCGAAGGCTAGATGGCTCATCCCCTCACGGATCATACACTTACTACCTCAAGGAATCCCATTCTATTCCTAGTTTGGGAGTCTACCTCATTAATCGACACTCTACCCTACATATAGAAGTTCTCACCAAATAGGGAAGAACAAGATGAAAGCAAGTAGGTAATTAACTACAAACATTATCAATTAACAATGAAATGGAAAGTTATATACATTCCCTTGGAATGTTAAATAGAAAGACATGAAAGCATGGGCAGCGGGGCTAGTCCCCCCACCCCAGTGAAAAGTGACTACTCACTCATGATGTGAGAAACAAGAAGAACAAGAGAGAAGGAAGATTCTGCCATGAGCATGATACAGAAGGTAGTCACAGCTCAGTGAAGATGATGTGGTCTTCTACGTCACGTTGAGGCATATCTGAACGAGGAGGAAGAACCACCAAGGCAGGCTTGGCAAACCTTCTTCTCCACCTTCTTTCTCTTCTCGGCCTCCTTGCTCGTAGCAAGAGGAGGTGTGGGTGGCTTGACACTGGCATGAAGATGGTGGAGTCACGGTGGTGTGGAAGGGAGACTGATCCTTTGCTCAAGTATCCTTTTAGTGTCCTGGAGTCGATGATCAAATCAGGACCCTTGCGGTTCTATTTATAGGCTCAGGTCAGATCCTCACCTTTTTTATGTGAACTCCTTTCAAACGGTTTGGAGCTAACGATCTTATGACATTTGATGACCAAACGGTCTTGGAGCAAACAGTCTTGAGACCATTTGATGACCAAACAGTCTTGGAGATGGATGCCCTTCAAACGGTCTTGAGCACCCCTCTGTCCAAACAGTCTTCATCTTCAAATTGGTTTGGGTATGCAAATGGTCTTGAGGACTGATGGAATCCAATCGGTCTTGAGTCCATATGGTCTTCATCTCCAACCGGTCTTCTCATCCAAATGGTCTTGAGGATCGATGAGACTTGCACGGTCTTGCTGATCCAAACGGTCTTGAGACCATTTGATGACCAAATGGTCTTGGAGCAAATGGTCTTGAGACCGTTTGATGACCAAAGGGTCTTCATCGTCCAAACGGTCTTGAGCATCCAATCGGTCCTTGGTCCAAATGGTTTTGAAACCATTAGGTGTCATACAGTCTGGAGACCGTTTGGGCTCATGCAGTCTTGAGACCGTTTGTGTGAATGTCTAAGACCGAGAGGTCAAAACCGTTAGGGCAAACCGTTTGGTCAAGACTGATTGGTCAAGAACAAAGTTGAGGGGATCTCAAGTGAACTCCATATGATGGTTGAACCTAGTCAAGACCTGCACAAAATCAATATAAACCTAGTTAATAATCTTAATAATTGAATTAGTTAAGAATTCTCACATTTGTGAGATTTAGGAGATGAAATTGATAGTATTGAATCGAATTGGTCCCAAAAAGGCAACTAAAAATCATGATGAATATGCATTCATCAAAACACACCAAACTTAAACATTTCTCATCCTCGACTAACACAAAATTTGAAACAGTCGCCAAATGAATAGTTTCTGATCATGTGATTGCCTCCTCTTCACATCACGATTGTTTCTTTTCGTGCTTAGTATGACTAAGCGTCTCGACTTCCTGAGACCACTGAAAAAATCTTACCATATCTTCGTCCCTGAGTTTACTTTCCAACTTCCCTTCCTCCTCACTTTTTCCAACAACTAACATGTCAACGAGTTTCGTAAGAGTCCAGAGATACTCGTAGAACAACAAGTGTGCATCTGATCTGACACTGGTGTATTTCAGGGTAGTGGGGGCATTTATTGTGCCTTTAGGTAGAAAAGGGAGTGAATGGTGGTATGGAAGGAAGAAATAAACCTCTCCTCTATTCGACTCGAGATTTTTATTATATTATTTGCAGTTTCATTTAATGCATTTTTCTGTGTGCAAATCTCTCCTCTATTCGACTCGAGATTGCATTTTTTGTGTGCGCTTTGGCATCTTTTCATGGTGGTACACCCCTATTAATTTGTGAGGGGTATGGAAGAAGCGGATATAGAGGGAAGTGGCATGCCACCCCGAACTTAGGGTTTGGCACTATTTTCACTATTTTGTTTCTTTTTGATGGATGGAGGGGTACGAAAATGATAGAAGAAGTGTTGAAGAGAGTTCAGATCGGAATGCAACTTGATTTACAATTTCGTGCACCAAGTTGTTCTCTTTATCATACTCTGCTCAAATAATGACTTAATGAGGATCCAGTGGGGATTTCATGTTGTTGTTCCACTAGTTATTTAGGAAGCACGATGTGTTTGATCCCTATCAGTTCGATAGACGCTTGCCATTTTTACATAAATATCATGATGTTAGGATTCATAAGCTTCACAAGTTGATTTCAATCAAAAGGCTAGTTTTCAGAAGAAGGTCCTTTTGAAGATCTGCTTCGAAAAAGGAGGGTATAATGATCCAAAATTCATAGAGATTGAAATGAAAAGTGTCAAAACTTCATCCAGTATCTGTTCAAATTTCTTTGGTAAACTTTAAAAATTTTGAAAAATTTGAAAAATTTGGTAATTTGAAAATTTTGGTCAAAAATGCAACGATGAAATCTTAAGTCTGAAATTAGATGGGTGAAGGTGGAAAGTAAGATACATACCACCCACCCTCCACCCCGAACATAGAAATTTGTTCGTCCCGAGCAAACTCTAAATCTGAGACGGAGGGGGAAGTTCATGCCGTTTGGACCATCAAATGTGGTCGCGTTCCAATCAGCGTGCTTCCTCCATCTGAAAATCTAAAAAAATAATAACCAATCAGAACTCAAGATAACATCTCGCAATGTGATTTTTATTTGGTGCAAAATTATCTAAAAAGTAAAAACAAAATTAAGAAAAAATTCTAATTCAAAATTGAAACTAAATACAAATTTATTGATGGTTGCCTCCCGACAAGTGCCTTTGTTTTATGTCGATGGCTCGACTTGGTTTCTTCAACTTTTATGGTGGATATGTTGGATTGGTGAGTTCGAGTATTGCTTCGGTGCTTGTGTCGGCTGAGGTGAAATATCTCTTCAATCGTTGACCATTTGCTATGAATTCGCCTGACTTTTCACTCGATAAAGAGAAAGCAGCATGTGGGGAGATGCTCTTGACGATGTAAGGTCCTGACCAGCGAGAATGAAGTTTTCCTGGGAATAACCCTAGTCTTGAGTAGAACAGAAGAACTTGGTCTCCCACTTGTATGTCCTTTCTTTATAGATGGCCGTCGTGCCAAAGTTTCGTACGTTCTTTATAGATTCGTGCATTCTCATAAGCTGTCATCTGGAGTTCTTCCAGCTCTTGGAGTTGTAGAATCCTGGCTTGGCCTGCTTCCTTCATATCAAAGTTAAGTTGTTTAATTTCCCACCATGCTTTGTGTTCAAGTTCAACAGGAAGGTGGAAAGCCTTTCCATATATTAATTGAAATGGTGTAGCTCCAAGGGGAGTTTTGAAAGTAGTTCGGTAGGCCCAGAAGGCGTCATTAATTTTTACTAACCAATCTTTCCGATTGCGGCCTACAATCTTTTCCAAAATAGCCTTGAGTTGACGGTTAGAAACCTCTACCTGTCCACCAGTTTGTGGATGGTAGGGTGAGGCTATCTTGTGAGTTACACCATATTTCCTCAGCAATGCTTCAAAGCTTCTTTCCAGGAAATGAGAACCTCCATCGGAAATCACAGTGTGTGCGACTCCGAATCGGGGGAAGATAATATCTTTGAACATCTTGATGATGGGTTTGGAATCACTAGTGACGGTCGATATGGCTTCAACCCATTTTGAGTTGTAATCTACCGCCACTAGGATGTACGAAAATCCATGAGAAGATGGGAATGGACCCATGTAGTCCACACCCCAAACATCAAATATCTCGACTTCTTGCCACAAATGCAGTGGCATCTCATATCTTTTGGTTATGTTACCCATTCTTTGGCACTTGTCACATGATAAAACAAAGTTGTAGGGATCTTTGGATATGGTTGGCCAAAAGAATCCACATGTCAAAACTTTCAAGGTAGTTTTCTTAGAACTCATATGGCCTCCAAATGGGCCTGAGTGACATTGCTCTAAAATAAGTTGAGCTTCTTCCCCGGCGATACAACGTCTGAAGAGACCATCAACACAGAGTTTGAAAAGGTAAGACTCGTCCTAGTAATACTGTTTAACCTCATGCATAAATTTCTTTATTGCATTTCCTGTGTATTCAGGGTGGATGACACCCGCAGCCAGGTAGTTCACATAGTCCGCGTACCAAGGGATAGCCCCTGAGACTTTCATAAGCTGGTCATCTGGAAGAGAATCGTTGATGGGGATCTTCTCGGTTTCTAGGGCGTGGATACAACTGTGGTGGTCTGCCATGACATTCTTAGTACCTTTCTTGTCTCTTATCTCCAAATCAAACTCTTGTAAGAGGAGAATCCATCTAATTAACCTTGGTTTAGCATCCTTCTTTTCCAGGAGGTAACAGATAGAGGCATGATCCTTGTAGACAATGACTTTTGAACCAATTAGGTAGGATCTGAACTTGTCAAAGGCATACACGACCGCAAGAAATTCTTTCTCGGTAGTTGCATAATTCCTCTGAGCTTCATCGAGGGTTTTCGATGCATAGTAGATCACATAATGTTTCTTTTCCATACATTGTCCTAGGACCGCACCCACAACATAATTACTGGCATCACACATAATTTCAAAAGGGTGATCCCAATTAGGGGCTCTGATGATGGGTGTTTTTGTAAGAGCATGCTTTAGATGGTTGAAACGTTTAACACATCCTTCGTCAAAATTGAACTCAGCATCCTTTAGTAGCAAATTTGTCATCGACTTGGTTATCTTTGAGAAATCCTTTATAAACCATCAGTAAAAGACCGCATGACCTAGGAATGCACAAACCTACTTTACATTGATAGGAATGGAGAGCTTGGAAATTACTTCGATCTTGGCCTTGTCTACTTCAATTCCTTGATTACTGACCGTATGGCCGAGGACAATGCCTTCCTTTACCATAAAGTGACACTTCTCCCAGTTTAACACAAGATGTGCTTCTTCACACCATTTGAGGACATGGGAGAGGTGTTTTAGGCAGGAGTCGAATGAATCTCTGTATACAAAAAAATCATCCATAAAAACTTCCATAATTGTTTCAGTGAGACCAGCAAATATGGAAGCCATGCAATGCTGGAAGGTTGCAGGTGCATTACAGAGGCCAAACGACATTCTTCTAAATGCGTATGTTCCGAATGGGCAGGTGAAAGTAGTTTTCTCTTGGTCATCTGGATGTATGGGTATTTGATAGAATTCAGAGTAACCACCGAGATAACATAAATATTCTTGGTGAGCCAATCTTTCTAAAACTTGATCAAGAAAAGGCATTGGGAAATGATCTTTTCGTGTTGCTTTGTTCAACTTCCTAAAATCAATGCACATACTCCACCCTGTGACTATTCAAGTGGGGATGAGGTCATTGTTTTCATTTCATATTATAGTAGTTACACCTTTCTTTGGGACCACATGCACGAGACTCACCCATGGTGAATCCGATATTGGATAGATTATTCCATCAATGAGTAGTTTAATGACTTCACGACGGACCACCTTCTTCATATTTGGGTCCAATTTCCGTTGATGTTCAATAGTTGGCTTGTGATCTTCCATCATGGGGATTTTGTGCATGCACAACACTTGACTAACCCCAGTGAGGTCGCTCATCTTGTAGCCGATTTCTTTTCTTCTTTCCTTCAATCCTTTTAGAAGTTTATCTTCTTGTTCCACCGTTAGATCTGAATTTATGATGACGGGGCAGACCTTGAGTTCATATAGAAACACATATTTCAATCCTTCCAGTAGGGGCTTCATTTCAGGAGCTTGTGGCTTTTCACATGCTTCTTCAGTAACATCCATTGCTTTTAGTTCCTCAACCTTGGCTTTAGTATCTTCTTTAGCAGCATCGAGGTGGAAAACACAACTTTTCACTTGTTCGTCATCTGAACTTTCTTCATTCGGATTAGTAAGGGTCATCCCTAAAGGATCTTCTTGTTCATAATCCTCCTGCGTGAGGAGTGACATCTTCTCTACGCACTCAATCAAGAAGACTTCCTCTTGCATGCTTGGTCTTTGCATGCTTTCAAAAACCTTGAATTTGAGAGTTTCTTTACCTAATCTGAGAAGCAAAGTTCCTACTTCAACGTCAATCAGAGCTCTTATAGTGGCGAGGAATGGACATCCAAATATGAGAGGGTATCTAGTGTCTTCCTTTATGTCCATGATGACAAAGTCACACTGAACATATGAATCTTTTCCTACCTTGACATGGACATCCTCAATGATTCCTAAAGGTAAAGTCACAGTGTTATCTGCAAGTTGTATGGTCATGCCAGTTGGGAGGAGTTCAGAAAATCTTAGCCTCTCGTAAAGGCTAAGTGGCATGATGGAAATGCTAGCACCAAGATCTTCCAATCTCTTTTTACACGAAGAATCACCGATATGGCAGGAGATCCCAAAAGATCCTGGATCTTTCTGCTTCTTGGGCATCTTACTTAGGATGATATCTGAAGTAGTCATCGCCAACTTGACTGTCTCATGCTCTTCAGTTATGTATTTCCTTATCAGAAGTGATTTTGGATATTTTGTCCAGGCTGGTATTTCAGCCAACACATCCAGGAAAGGTATATCAACATGAAGCTTTTTCATAGCTTCCTTGAACTTGTTGAAATGAGTGTCGAGTTTGGTTTTCTTCCAACGAGCTGGGAAAGGTGGACGAGGCTTGTATATTGGTACCTCTAGATCTGGTGTTTCATATTCTTCAGAACTTTTCTCAGCTGTCTTATCAGCAATCACTGGTTCTTTCAGTTGAGACTCAAGTGTTGTTGTGTCTTAGATGATCACAGGTTCATCCGCATCTGTAACAACCACTGGTGTCTTGACAGGAGGATCGGAATAGTCTTTTCCTGACCTGGTGGTGACAGCCTTCAGTTGTTCTGGATGCTTGGGATTGTTTTCTGGTTGGCCAACAAAGGCTCCAGCAGGTGGTTTCATACTAGCTGCCAGTTGTGTTAGTTGAGATTCAATAGCCTTCTGATGGGCTTGCTGGTTAGTTATCATCATCTGTTGGCTAGCTATCAATGTTTGTTGTGATTGTAACATCTTTTCAATGGCCGATAGCTTGTCATCAGGAGAGTTGGGTCTATCTTGTTGCCCTTGTTGTTGGTTTTGGTAAGGGACTTGGTTGGGATTCTAAAATTGAGAGTTGTTCTGATAATTGTTGAAGTTCATATTCTGAAAGTTCCCCTAAAGTTCCCTTGATTTCCAAAGTTTTTTTATTGGTTATACTAAAATCCTGGTGGGCCTCTTTGTTGATTAGTTGAACCAAGTTGTCGCAAGTTTTTCGCTCCTGAAGGATTTCCATATTGAAAACCAAGATGGTTCCTATTTTGATTCAGATTGTAGTATCCTTGACCAGGAATAGTGTTGACATCATTAAGATTTTCCAATTGACTATTATCTCCTTGTCCACATGCGTTTCTTAGAACAACATCGTAAAGAACATTGCGTGCTAAAGTGGAATGATCAATACTTTTACATGCTTCACAGAACAGTGAAGCTATCTTGATCTGTTCTTATTGTTGAGGGGGTGAACGTCCTCTTCCAAAAGAAGCAAGGGATGATTCAATATGGTCTTACTTGGCCAATAGGAGTTTGAGGGTTTCGGTGAAAGACTTGTATTCTGGAATAACTTCATCCATAGCTACCTTGAACACACCTTCACCTACAGATCTTCCCCAATTAGCTTGATTTTCAGCTCCAAGGGTAACAACCCTCCATGCATTGTCATAACTCTGACACATGAAGTTTCCTCCAGATGAGGAATCTATGAATCTCTTGATATCGTCATCCACACCTCTATAGAAGATCTCGATGATTTGATTCTTGGGGATTCCATGGTGTGGACACTTACGAAGAAGCTCTTTATATCTTTCCCATGCTTCAACAAGGGTTTCTCTAGGAGCTTGAGTAAACATCGTTATTCGTCCCCTTATTTCATAAGTGAGAGAAGGAGGGTAGAATTTTTCTAGAAAAACATTTTGAAGTTGTTTCCAGGTAGTGATGGGTTCACATTGGAGGGAGTTGTACCAACTTATGGCTCTATCAGCAAGAAAATACTTGAAGAGTCAAAGTCAAATAGCATCATCAGACACTCCAGTTTGCTTCATCATAGCACATAGATTGATGAATCACAGAAGGTCTTCTTGACTATCTTCTCCTTGTTTACCATAGAATGGGTTGTTTTGAAGTAAGGTGATCCAATGTTCTCATATCACAAAGTTAGGAGCATGGATGGGAGGAGGTTGAACTGGATGATGAACATCGACAACTTCAGGGATTGAAAACTCCCTAAGATCCTTTTACAGTTCTACTGCTTGTGTTGCTACTTGTGCTGCTATGATTTCTTCTTGAACTACATCTCTGGATTCTTGCATGAGCCTCTCTCTCTGTGCATTGATGGCTTGAGCCACCCTTCGGGCTATCTCCTCTGCTTGAGCAATTCTTGCTTGGTTCTCTCTGTTTTGACGATGAAAAGTCCTGTTGATTTCTGGATCAAAGCTGGCAGTAAGTCCAAGACTATTCAAATGGTGCATACACCAATCTTGGGGGTTCCTGAAATGAAAAGATCTGAAGTAAGATTGATGGAGTAGAGTGAAATTCAAGTTGATGATCAATTGTATCAAAAGAAAAACAAAATCCTAGATTAGCCTTAAAAGAACTAGATGTGACTAACTGATTCTGTTGTCCCCGGCAACAACACCAGAATTTGACGTGGAATATTATCGCGCTAACAAACTCACTCGGGGTTGAAATCCCCAAGATATTACCAAAACCTCATGCAATAATACCACCCGCAAGTGGACGGGTCTTATCGCAATATAGTTAAGGATCGAATCCCAAGGGACAACATTTTTAGGAATATTTGTCAGTCAAATCTAGCACAAGTAAGAGTAATATTTAGATCGATTGATTGGTTTGTGGTTGATTAACCTAATTGCAAGAAAGTAAAATAGTAAAATTAAAGTTTGTTCTAGATTAATGATATAGAATCGCTGGGATGGTACAGGGTTTTGCCACCACTGTGCATGCAAACACATCCAAACAAATAACATCCAGGCGAGGATCTAACTATCCAAATGGAGCTGCTGTGAACCCTCCGTGAGGATAAGCTCACGTAAGCGTCACCTTAGGCATCATATTTCTCGCCACCCTCTGGATCACTCACTTACGACTCTAAAGATAAAACATCCAACTGAGACTGAGCCCCCCATTGCAGATAGGCACACAGAAGCATCACCGTGGTCTAGATGGCTCGTCCCCTCACAGATCACACACTTGTGACCTCAAGGAACCCTATCAGATGTCTCGTCAAGGAGTCAACCATGCTAACCAACAAGCAGGTAGATGATTAGTCTGCAAGGAAACATCGATGATAAACAAAGAAGATACAATATCCAACTGAAGTTGCGGTCCTGATGCGATGATTTTGAGTCGCATTTATAGACATATTTTACTTGTGTTTTATGCAGTTATTGGTCATTTTGGTGGTTAATGTTACATGATTCATTTACTTTGGTCTATGATCCTTCTCAGTGTCAAATCTCCCTTATTTTGGTATTTTGAGCATAAATGATTACAATAATATGTTTTATTTCGGCTTATGTGGTTTTGTGTTGTAATTTTAGGAAAAACGAATATTTGCTACTGTCGATACCATCGACAGTGCTCGATACCATCGACACAAGCACATGTTTCCAGCCACAAGGAGCAACACAGAGTTGATACCATCGACGGCGAATTCGATGGTAGCGACGTACCATCAGGTTGTTGGCGAGAAGACAGTCGATACTATCGACACGAGGAGCTTCAGCGACAGGAAAAAGACAAAAACGACGCCTAAGAGAGTCGATACCATCAACCCTCGTCGATGGTATCGAGTTAGCATCAATCATGACAAACAAAAGAAAAGAAGATCAGCCGATACCGCGCAAAGTAAATACTATCGACCCACGTCGATAGTATCGACACCGTTAGATACAAGTTTGCTTTAGATCGATCTAAATCGGATAGTTGTGATATTTTGGCGACCTAACTCGGTGATTATACCTAATGACAGTGGCCAAGAGCAAGGGATCACGTCATTAGCTGCTGCACACGTCCCGCGAAGGTGTGGAGAGAAGAACAGAGCCCAAAAGCACGCCCCAGCCGTTCCGGACGTCGAAGAAGACGTTTTCCACCGCCGAAAGGCCGGAGATCGTGCATTCTATGCCAAGGACCGCTTGGATCTTCTCAGTTCAAGGGTTTCACCACTCAATCAGGTTTTTCTCCATGTTTCCCCTTTTCTCTACCATGTTTTGCTCTGAGATGAACATGCGGGGCTAATCCCCTTTATCTTTAGGATCGAGAGTAGCCCGGGGAAGCATTGTATGACATTTTTACCATAGTAATTCATCATTTATCTCTGAAATCCATGGTATGATTTCATTTTCTCAATTATATTTTTATGCTTGATCACCATAATAATAATCTAATGCCCTTAATTGCTTTGAAAGAAGAATTAACGGTTGAAAAGAGACGAAATTCACATTAATTAACAAACCCCTTGAACAAGGTGGTGTAAGGTTAATGGTGGATACCCAGAGGTCGATTTTAATGCACCTAGTCTAGGGTATAGGTTGCTACGAAGGTGGAACTTACCTAGACATAGGTAGTGAATTGTACCACGATAGTGGGCAATTGTGACTACAGGCCACTACCCGAAATTGAGAGATGAATCTGAATTATTAGATAAGTTTTCATACAATGATAACCCGCGGTGAAACCGCAATCCTAAAGATATCCATTTGAATTGATTAAACTAAACCTTTAATCGATTGTTTTGTTTTGTTTTATTTCATTTTCTTTTAATTTTACAACAACTTCCAACTTTATAATCGGTCTAGCTGATTGCGAGTAGTTAGTAGTAGTCTCCGATAATTCAGTGTCCCTGAGTTCGACTCGGGCCTCACAAAGGCCTATATTACATTGACGCGTACACTTGCATTCTACGCACGTAAAATTTGTGTCAAGTTTTTGGCGCCGTTGCCGGGGACACGAAAATTGTCGGCACTACGAGTGCTGCAAGCGACCACTCTAGGCCACATTTTTATTTTATAATTTTATGTTCACTTTTGAAATTCATAGCTTATCTTTCACATTTTGTAGTTGTCTAGCACGGTACTAAACTCAATTTACCAATTTTTGCAGGTACCTGTGCATGGTGCAGACGCGTAGCACCGACTACACGCAACAGGCACCAGAGGTTCCACTGCCGGGACCTGACGACGAGGAGGATTACAATCAAGACCACTTGGAAGAAATAGATTCAGAATCCGAACAAGAAGGAATGGCAGAGGAACAAACAATATGGGAGAAGATCAAGGCTTCTTCTTCATCTGTGTCAAAGGGGCCAATAAAGAAGCAGGCTATCAACATTCTGACTTACAAGATTGATCCTGCATTAATCAACTTGGTCAAGTCAAATGCGTTCCATGGGCTAAAGAATGAAGACCCAATCACTCATATAAGCCAATTCGTGGAGAATTGTGACATGATTAAAATTGACAGATTTCCACAGGAAACGCTCTACCTGAAGTTGTTCCTGAGTTCTCTAACAGGAAATGCACGGGAATGGTTGCACAATCTTGACGATGAATATGTGGAATCGTGGAACCACATGGTGGAAGTATTCTTTGAAAGGTTCTTCCCGCCCGAGAAGACTAATGATATGATCAGGAAAATCCACAATTTCACCCAGAAGGCAGGAGAGACCTACTCTGAGACCTGGGAAAGGTTTCAGATCATGCTTAGGAGGTGCCCGCATCACAGGCTTGACAAGGAGACACAGGTCAAAATCTTCTATTTTTCTCTCTCCGAGCATGATAGAAGTAACTTAGATTCTGCAGGCTCAGGATTCTTTTTGAACAACACAGACATGAGGTGTTGGGAAATCCTTAAGAACATGGCCAAGAAGCAATCATGGGGCGACAGAGACGCCGTTGAGCACGTACAAGTTGTGGGGGAGCCAAGGGCCATCAAAGAGCTGAATGAGAAGATGGACCTTTTAGCGAAGAAACTACTTGCAAAAGAAGATACTAAATCCGAGGATGAAGCCCAAGTCAAATTCATGTGCCAACAGTAGGGTTACAGAAATAACAATTACTCATTGAGGAAGGACAAGAAGTTTTCTTGAAAGGATCCAGATAACGTTTTGCAGGACCCCGATGCAAAACCCCAGTCGGTGGCGGAGGATAAGAGCACGGAGTTGCTCAACCAAGTGATAAAGCAAAACCAAGAATTAATGACTACTTTTGGCCAGCAGATAAAGCAACAGGGGGAATTTATGAATCAGTTTGGATAGACATTGCAGAGCCATGGGGCTCAGATGAGGACGATAGAGACATCTATGGCACAATTGGCAGCTGAGATAGCCAATCTGAAGAAGCCAGCGCAACAAGGTTTTCTGGGTAACACAAACATTCCAGGAGGAAACCAACAGGTGAAGGCAATCTTGCTAAGGAGTGGCAAGAAGCTTTTAAACCCTAGGGCCGATGAAACAAGCAAACCCCAAGCAGAAACCGAAGGTGAGGCCACTGAGGAATTGCCAAACCCAGTCACAGAGCTAGTTGAGGAAATAGCAGAGGATGTCACTGCGGAGCCCATTGTTGTTGAGGAGGAGACACAGAAAAGGACACCTTTTGTGCCTCCGCATCAAAGGGCACAGGCTGTCCCGGTCCCATATCTGAATAGTGTGAAAGCAAAGAAGGTGGACGCCCAGTTCAAGAAGTTTTTGGATAGTTTCAGAAAGCTCTCTGTCAACATCCCATTATTAGAGGCAATGGATCAAATTCCCTCTTACGACAAGTTTTTGAAAGACATCATTACTAAGAAGAGGAAGATCCCTGACACAGAGGTTGTAGTTCTCAAGGAGCAGGTGAGTGCCTTCATCATGGGCACATTGCCACCTAAGAGGTAGGATCCGGGCTGCTTCAATATTTCATGTTACATTGGTAAGGTGAAATTTGGCGAAGCACTATGTGATTCCGGGGCAAGCATAAACTTGATGCCTCTCTCTACATTAAAGAAATTGGGATTAAAAGAATCAAGGCCGAGCAATATGACAATTTAGCTGGTGGACAATTCAGTGGTGAAGCCTTATGGTATCTGCGAAGATGTGTTGGTGAAAGTAGATCGGTTTGTATTTCCAGCAGACTTTGTTGTAATGGAGATGAAAGATGAACAAGGCAATGAGTTACTGCTTGGACGACCCTTCCAAGCTACAACTGACATGATACTTGAGATGGGGAGAGGTCGTTTGACCTTGGGTATCGCCAAAGATCGTTTCGAGATGGTCATGCTCTCCAACACCACGTCATCAAAAGCTACGGAGTAATGCCGCATGGCAAAGCATTTTGATCACAATATCTCACTTTGTCTGGGGAAGCCATTTTTAGATATGGCTCATGTAATGACTAAGGTGGAGAAAAGGACATTGGCGGTTGACATCATGGAGAAAACTAAGGTTGTGTCCCTTAGAAAAGCTATGGGTTTTCCCAATGATGAAGAGGAGGACATCCCGCCTTCTACTGAAGATGAGGCAATAGCAAGTTCTATTTTTGATGCATATCCTGAATTACCACTTGAAGCCTGCTTGGTCAATATAACACATGATTGGATGAGAAGCAAGTCACTACAGGATTGTGCCAAGATGCTTCAGGTGCTTCCATGTTTTTATGCTAAGTACTATGAAGACCTTGGCGAACTCCCACCACCGCTTCAGTCATCCTTAATCAACCCGCCAGAGTTGGAATTGAAGCGATTGCCACCGCACTTGAAGTACGCATTTCTAGCTGAGGAAGAGAAGCTGCCTATGATTATTTCGGCATATCTGAGTGCCGATGAGGAAGACCAGCTACTAATTGTGTTGAAGAACCACCGAGGTGCATTCGGGTGGTTGGTCGCAGACATCAAGGGGATCTCCCCTACATTTTGCCAGCACAAGATTTGACTCGAGGAGGGAGCCAAGCCGGTGATTCAGCCACAGCGTCGACTAAATCCTAGCATGATGGAAGTCGTCAAGAAGGAGGTGATCAAACTCCTTTCTGTAGGGATCATCTATGCTATATCAGACTCGACGTGGGTGAGTCCCACACAGGTAGTCCCTAAAAAGGGGGGAATTACAGTTACAAATAATATGTTAAATGAACCTGTCACAACCCACTTGGTAACTGGGTGGTGTGTATGTATAGACTACCGTCGATTGAATGCTGCCCCGCTTAAGGATCATTTCCCTCTTCCATTTATTGATCAGATTTTAGAGCGTTTAGCTGGCCGATCGCATTTTTGTTTTCTTGATGGTTATTCGGGGTACAATCAAATTTTGATTGATCCTAAGGACCAAGAGAAGTCCACCTTCACTTGTCCTTGCGGAACATTTTCATACCGTCGTATGCCATTTGGGTTGTGTAATGCACCGACAACCTTTCAGCGTTGCATGCTTGCCATTTTTTCTGATATAGTTGAACGCTGTTTGGAGGTTTTTATGGACGATTTCTCTGTCTATGGTGCATCCTTTGACGAGTGCTTATACAATTTGGACAAGGTTCTGTAACGTTGTGAGGACACACATTTGGTCCTCAATTGGGAGAAATGCCACATGATGGTAAGCGAAGGAATTGTGCTTGGACATAAAGTGTCTAGCAAAGGGCTGGAGGTAGACCCGATTAAGATCAAAGTCATTTCTAAATTTCCCCCACCGAATTCAGTTAAAGGGGTTCAGAGTTTTCTAGGTCACGCCGGTTTTTATCGCCGCTTTATAAAATATTTCTCAAAAATCACCAAACCATTATCTGAGTTGTTGGAAAAGGATGCTGTTTTTTATTTTAATGACAAGTGTTTACATGCGTTCAACGTGCTTAAAGAAAAATTGATTGCTGCACCGGTTGTGCAAACACCGAACTTGACTAAGCCATTTGAATTAATGTGTGACGCGTCTGATTTCACAATTGGGGCTGTTTTGGGACAACGTGTGGACAATAAACCCACTGTGATTTTCTATGCATCTAAAACCTTGAATGACGCTCAACTCAATTACACGACTACCGAAAAAGAACTTCTCGCCGTTGTTTTTGCTTTCGAAAAATTTCGGCAATACCTTGTTGGATCAAAAGTCTTGGTATGGACAGACCACGCCGCCATTAAGTATTTGATGGAGAAAAAGGATGCCAAACCTAGATTGATTAGGTGGATCTTACTTTTATAAGAATTTGATATTGAAATCAAAGATAAGGCGGGCATTGAAAATGTGGTCGCAGACCATTTGTCTAGGTTGGAGAGGGTAGATGAAAAGGATTTGCACATACCCATTACCGAGACATTTCCGGATGAACAACTTTTAAAATTATTTCTGGGATGACCCAATTTTGTTGAAGCAGTGCAGGGATGGCATCTTATGCAGGTATGTACTGGAGGTGTAATACGAAAGTGTTCTTCATCATTGCCATACACTACTGACGGGTGGCCACCATGCTAGTTCTCGCACTGCAGCCAAAGTACTTGAAAGTGGCCTATACTGGCCTACTTTGTTCAGGGATGCTTATGATTTTGTGCGGCAATGTGATTCCTGCCAAAGGGCAGGTAACATCTCAAAAAGACAAGAGATGCCCCTCAATGTATTTCAAGAGGTTGAGGTGTTCGACTTGTGGGGTATAGATTTTATGGGACCCTTTGTGTCCTCAAATTCTAACTTGTATATACTTTTAGCTGTTGATTATGTGTCGAAGTGGGTAGAGGCAATACCCACAAGGACTAATGATGCCTCTGTAGTGTGCAAGTTTGTCAAAGAATATATTTTCTGCAGGTTTGGTGTACTAAGAATGATCATTAGTGATGGTGGTACGCATTTCTGAAATCAAAAGTTCGTGGCACTGTTGAGAAAGTATGGGGTAAAGCACAACATTGGTACCCCGTACCACCCGCAGATACAGGGGCAAGTAGAGGTCTCCATTCGGGAGATTAAGAAGATCTTGGAGCGCACTGTGGCTTCCATGAGAAAAAATTGGAGCACCCTGCTACCAGATGCTTTGTGGGCGTATAGGACGGCCTTTAAGACACCTATAGGCACTACGCCTTTTAGGTTGGCTTATGGCCGGGCCTGCCATTTGTCAGTGGAATTGGAGCATAAAGCACATTGGGCACTGAGGAAGTTAAATTTGAGCTATGATGAAGCGGGAAAGAAAAGGTTGCTTGAGCTCAATGAACTTGACGAGCTGCTGATGAATGCATATGAATGCTCATGGATCTACAAGGTGCGAACAAAGTTGATTCATGATCGCCATATTCAGATGCGCATCTTCAAGAATGGAGATCGTGTACTTTTGTTCAATTCCAGGTTGAAGATGCATCCCGAGAATTTGAAATCCCGATGGAGTGGACCGTTCACCGTGGAAGAGGTCAGGCCACATGGCGCAATCATGGTGCGTGATGGCGAGACAACATTCCTGGTCAATGGACAACAATTGAAATTGTACTTTGGTGAAGATTACACAAGGAAAGTGAATGAGGTCAAACTCATTGCGCTTCCGGATGCATGATGAGCTTCATGTCATCTAGCCTAAGACGTTAAATAAGGGCACTTGTTGGGAGGCAACCCAGCCATCGGTAGTTTAGTTTAGTTTCTTTCACATTCGTACTTTGGTTTGATTTCGTTTTTAGTGTAAAAATGGTACCGTGATCGTTTGCTTTATGTGCAGGACTGAGGCAGAGTCGATACCATCGACACTTGTATCGATGGTATCGAGATGGGTACATGTTGGTGGCTGCAGAAATCGCCCTGCGTCAATACTATCGACGGCCTCGTCGATGGTATCGACACACCAACAGGTTGATCGCAAAGTCGATGTCGATAGTATCGACATGCATGTCGATACCATTGAGATCTCTGAATATTTTCAGACGAAATTGTCTCAGTGAAGTTGATACCATCGACGGGCCTGTCGATGGTATCGACCATGTTACTGGCAGAAGGTGGCGGCCGGGCCTCACGAGGGTGTTGCCCTAACCAGAAGTCGATACTATCGACTCGCGTCGATAGTATCGACGCGAAATGTCACCGATCCGCGAGAGGAGATTAACGGAGATCGCTGCATCAGGAAGGTCGATCCATGGGACGGGTCGATACCATCGACACCTGTCGATAGTATCGACAAGTCATTGATCCGGGCCCCCACATCAAGCCATCGATGACCGTCGATACCAGCGGTAGATGGATTGTGCTAAATGAGTCGATACCATCGACTCGCGTCGATGGTATCGACATGCATATAGCAACGCCGACCATAGTTATATAAGGGATGGATTGTCGTCATATGACATCACAACTTCAGAGCAATCCTCCTCTACTTGTGCCGTGCGTCTTTGTGAGCAAACGGAACCCGGCTACGAGCATCGACGACACATGTTCTTCACCGAGCCTTCATCGAGCGGAGATTGTCTTCTCTGACCTTCTCCGACCTTCTCCGAGCTCCATCTTCTAATCCTTCTTCTTGCTCGACAATGGTGCATGTTGCTGGCACATCCTCTTCCCGGGCAAATCCAATGGAGATCCCGGAGTTCGTTCCTCCACCAACTGCTTCCATTTCGCGTCCGCGGATCGTTCATCCTTCTGCGAAGGTTCGGAAAGTCTATGAGGAAATCATGAAAAGAAAGATCGAGCCGACCTGTTACGTTGACCGCGATATGATACGTAATTTGGGGTTCGACGCTAATCTCGCCTACATCTTGAAAGGGAAGGTAAGGCACACGGGCAGGAGGCCCGATGAGATGGAATTCCATGTCAACGGCCAGCCGTTCTTCGATGAATGGCCGACATACAAGGAGCTAGTCGCAGAATTCATGGCGTCGTTGGACATCTGTGTCGTGCCAAACGACATTATCGCCACGGATCGGGAATGGATTAAGGGTCGTGTTTCTTTCCGGCTGTACAACAATGACTACATTCTTACTCTCAGGCAGTTCAATTCCATTTACAATTGGAACCATGGGCGAACTGAGTACCAGAGGCCAGACAACCAGACCGACTATGATGCGATCTTTGTCGAGCTAGTGACTGTGCCTCTGGGCAAAGCTGTGAGCTACCACAATGCTGAGGTGGCGGATTTCGAGCATCCATTCATGTGGGTTCTTCACCGCATGCTTTGCATCACTTTGTTCACCCGTGGTGACCTGTCTCTTAGAAAGTTTCAAGAGACATACTTGTTTTTCCTGCACAAGCTACTGAAGCGGCAAGAATGTAATTGGGGAGCATTTTTCTTGCAGCACATTTTGGCGGTAAAGAGGAGTATGCGGAAAGCTCCAATTCACCTTGGAGGGCTCATCACACCACTGGCCCACTATCTTGGGTTAAATTTTGCCCAGCTTACTCCTCTCTCCAACCGGAGCAAGGTGAACCTGCAACATCTGCACCGCTCCAACCTCATCCTTCTTCGTGATGGCTTGGCATATGCACACTGTCATGTCAACCAAGCATATCAAGAGTGTTCACTTCCAGACCCGTCTTCCATATTTAGGGTGCTCATCATTTTCGATGGCCAATCATAGCCATTGCTGATTCAGATGAGGACGGAGATAACGATAAAAACGACAATGAAGGCGATGAGAATGAAGAGGAAAAGGAGGCTTTCACTCCTCTTGGCGTACGAGTGGCACCTAGGAAGCGTCCACGCATGCATCTGGGTGCATCTTCTTCTTCACAGCCTCTGCCGCCACCGCCCTCGCAACAAAGCGAGGATGTCTAATCCATGTAAGGAATGTATGCCATGCTGCAGGATATCCAGCAGATGCAGCAACACCACACAACAGCATATACCGGTTTTCAGGAGATGACGAATCGGCTGCTTAACAACCAGAGGGCTATTTTTAAAAATGAGCGCCTCATCCTCGACAACCAACAGTTTATGCATGATAGGTTGAATAGGATGGAGATGCAACAACAACCCTTCTATGATCATTATTGGAGCCAAAACTACTTTGAGGGGTATCCACAACCTCCACCCATGCCCCAGTATGATCCGAGCTTTCAGGGGCAATACCCATCTTGGGACCCCACGGCCCCACAGTACCCGCCTCTGCCAGAAGAGTGATCGGTATCTCTGTTCCAACCTTTAAGATTGTTTTTGACTATGAGGCCATAGTCGAATTCAAGCTTAGGGGGGGGGAGTTGGAACAACTCTATCCTTTAGTTTTCTCACTTTTTAGTTTTTATTGTTTTATTTCTTGTCATTTAGTTCTTGCATTTCTTTAGTTTGTTTGTAGGATCCACACTCTATCTAGTGTAATTGTGGATGTCTTAAGTCATGTGTCATCTCATTTGCTTGTACATGGGAATTAAGGGAAAATTAATTTTTTTTTTGAGTGTTCGCAAGCCTGTGTTGTTCACCTTTGAGCACACAACTTATAAAAATGATTGGGTTTGTCAACTCTAAAATAGAAAATCACAACTGTATATTCCTATGATTCATGAAAGGTGGACGAAATTGATTGTTTGAGCCTAAACTGACCAAATGATAATGAGACCTTAATTTGAAGTAAGAGAGAGAAACCTCTTAACTACCACACAGATCAATAAGGAGGGACACATAATAATTTTCAAAGGTTCAGTCAATTAATCTTGTGATCTAGCCACCTCATTGTTTTTCATTTTCCACCATATGAATTGGAAGTACATTACGGTTTTAATCTCCTTGATTGCATTCCATGTAGATAGGTATTGCATTGCATCTGTTTTCACATAATTTGCATAAAATAAGAAAAAGATTATAAACTAGTATACATGCACTTTCTCCTTCGGTGCATATCATTTAGATGCATCATGTATCATTTTGTAGCTGCATTCATATTTTTATGCATAAAGATCACATCATGTATCTTATTATTTCTGAAACACTAAAGGTGATAAACTTGTTCCATACCTTCTGAATGCCTCAAGTATACAGTTATGCAACAAGAAGTGAGCTCGACAAATAATTCATTGTCAGTATTGGATATAAGGGCTTTAAAAAGAAAAAAAGAGAAGAAAAATATGAAAATGAAAAAAAAGAATTGAGAAGTAAAGAGGAATGAGAGGGAGAAAGGAACATGCTTTTCACTACATATTAAGAAGAATAAGAACATGATGTTGTTCTCTTAGATATTCCATCTCACCTTGAGACGGAATGATAGTGCATGCATCATTTCACCCAAATGTAGGCATTAGGGCATTTACAGTTGCATATGCATCATTTAGGTCATTTTTGCTTTGTGCATGTTGAAACCGTTTAATGCTTCCATTTCTTCCATGAGCCAGCCATTTCATCCACCCATTGCTCGAATTGGTAGGTCACTGTGATTTTCTCCTCACATGTCAATATCAAGAGAGCTGCTTCCATGTAGATGGTAGTTAGGGCGAGCAACGTAGAATAGGAGATCACAAGATGCACCGAGTCTGAACCGGCAAATTTTATTATGCTAACTGCCTTATGATAGTGTTCATCAATCTTGAGGTAGATATCTTTTGATGATTATTGTCGCCTTTAGGGTAATTATCATTCCATGGTTAGTAAGGGACGACATGTGAATGTTTGGTGGGGATCATATGGTGATGTTTGTTGTGATGATTTGTTCTTTAGTTGACCCTCGCAATTCTATTCTAAGGTTTTGTTGCTCGAGGGAGAGCAATGTTCAAGCTTAGGGGAGTTTGATGCGATGATTTTGAGTCGCATTTATAGACATATTTTACTTGTGTTTTATGCAGTTATTGGTCATTTTGGTGGTTAATGTTGCATGATTCATTTACTTTGGTCTATGATCCTTCTCAGTGTCAAATCTCCCTTATTTTGGTATTTTGAGCATAAATGATTACAATAATATGTTTTATTTCGGCTTATGTGGTTTTGTGTTGTAATTTCAGGAAAAACGAATATCTGCTACTGCCGATACCATTGACAGTGGTCGATACCATCGACACAAGCACAGGTTGCCAGCCACAAGGAGCAGCACAGAGTCAATACCATCGACGGCGAAGTTGATGGTAGCGACATACCATCAGGTTGTTGGCGAGAAGACAGTCGATACTATCGACCCTAAAGTCGATACTATCGACACGAGGAGCTTCAGCGACGGGAAAAAGACAAAAGTGACGCCTAAGAGAGTCGATACCATCGAACCTCATCGATGGTATCGAGTTAGCATCAGTCGCGACAAAGAAAAGAAAAGAAGATCAGCCGATACCACGCAAAGTCAATACCATCGACCTGCGTCGATAGTATCGACACCGTTAGATACAAGTTTGCTTTAGATCGATATAAATCGGATGATTGTGATATTTTGGCGACCTAACTCAGTGATTACCTAATGACGGCAGCCAAGAGCAAGGGATAACGTCATTAGCCGCTGCATACGTCCCGAGAAGGTGTGGAGAGAAGAATAGAGCCCAGAAGCACGCCCCAGCCGTTCCAGATGCCGAAGAAGACATTTTCCACCGCCGAAAGGCCGGAGATCGTGCATTCTACGCCAAGGACCGCTTAGATCTTCTCCGTTCAGGGGTTTCACCACTCAATCACATTTTTCTCCATGTTTCCCCTTTTCTCTACCATGTTTTGCTCTGAGATGAACATGCGGGGATAATCCCCTTTATCTTTAGGATCGGGAGTAGCCCGGGGAAGCATTGTATGACATTTTTACCATAGTAATTCATCATTTATCTCTGAAATCCGTGGTATGATTTTGTTTACTCAATTATATTGTTATGCTTGATCACCATAATAATAATCTAATGCCCTTAATTGCTTTGAAAGAAGAATTAACGGTTGAAAAGAGACGAAATTCACATTAGTTAACAAACCCCTTGAACAAGGTGGTGTAAGGTTAATAGTGGATACCCAGAGGTCGATTTTAATGCACCTAGTCTAGGGTATAGGTTACTATGACGGTGGAACTAACCTAGACATAGGTAGTGAATTGTACCACGACAGTGGGCAATTCTGACTACATGCCACTACCCAGAATTGAGAGATGAATCTGAATTATTAGATAAGTTTTCATACAATGATAACCCGCGGTGAAACCGCAATCCTAAAGATATCCACTTGAATTGATTAAACTAAACCTTTAATCGATTGTTTTGTTTTGTTTTATTTCATTTTCTTTTAATTTTACAACAACTTCCAACTTTATAATCGGTCTAGCTGATTGCGAGTAGTTAGTAGTAGTCTCCGATAATTCAATGTCCCTGAGTTCGACTCGGGCCTCACAAAGGCCTATATTACATTGACGCGTACACTTGTGTTCTACGCACAGAAAATTCGTGTCAGGTCCCCCCTTGTGGATAGGCACACAGAAGCGTCACCGAAGGCTAGATGGCTCGTCCCCTCACGGATCATACACTTACTACCTCAAGGAATCCCATTCTATTCCTAGTTTGGGAGTCTACCTCATTAATCAATACTCTACCCTACATATAGAAGTTCTCACCACATAGGGAAGAACAAGATGAAAGCAAGCAGGTAATCAACTACAAACATTATCAATTAACAATGAAATGGAAAGTTATATACATTGCCTTGGAATGTTAAATGGAGAGACATGAAATCATGGGAAGTGGGGCTAGTCCCCGCACCCAGCGAAATGTGACTACTCGCTCATGATGCGAGAAACAAGAAGAACAAGAGAGAAGGAAGATTCTTCCATGAGCATGATGAGAAGGTAGTCGCATCTCGGTGAAGATGATGCGGTCTTCTACATCGCGTTGGGGTAGATCTGGATGAGGAGGAAGAAACACCAAGGCAGGCTGAGCAGACCTTCTTCTCCACCTTCTTTCTCTTCTCGGCCTCCTTGCTCGTAGCAAGAGGAGGTGTGGGTAGCTTGACACTGGCATGAAGATGGTGGAGTGGTGGCGGTGTGGAAGGGAGACCAATCCTTTGCTCAAACTACCTTTTGACATCCTGGAATTGATGATCAAATGAGGACCCTTGTGGTTATATTTATAGGCTCAGGTCGGGTCCTCACGTTTTTGCTGTAAACTCCTTTCAAATGGTTTGGAGCTAACGGTCTTGAGACCGTTTGATGACCAAACGGTCTTGAGACCATTTGATGACCAAATAGTCTTGGAGATGGATGGCTTTCAAAAGGTCTTGAGCGCCCCTCCATCCAAATGGTCTTCATCTTCAAATCAGTTTGGGGATGCAAACAGTCTTGAGGAACGATGGAATCCAATCAGTCTTGAGTCCATACGGTCTTCATCTCCAACCGGTCATCTTGTCCAACCAGTCTTGAGGATCAATGAGACTTGCACGGTCTTGCTGATCCAAACGGTCTTGAGACCGTTTGATGACCAAACAGTCTTGGAGCAAACGGTCTTGAGACCGTTTGATGACCAAATGGTCTTGAGACTGTTTGATGACCAAACGGTCTTCGCCATCCAAATAGTCTTGAGCATCCAATCGGTCCTTGGTCCAATCAGTTTTGAAACTGTTAGGCATCATACGATCTTGAGACCGTTTGGGCTCATGCGGTCTTGAGACCGTTTGTGTGAATGTCTAAGACCGAGAGGTCAAAACTGTTAGGGCAAACCGTTTGGTCAAGACTGATTAGTCAAGACCAAAGTTGAGGGGATCTCGAGTGAACTCCATACGACGGTTGAACCCAATCAAGACCTCCACAAAATCAATATAAACCTAGTTAATAATCTTGATAATTGAATCAGTTAAGAATTCTTGTATTTGTGAGATTTAGGAGATGAAATCGAAAGTATTGAATTGAATTGGTCCGAACAAGGCGACTGAAAATCATGATGAATATGCATTCATCAGGTACTGGGGGCTTCCTAAAGAAAAAAAATAACATAGACAATTGAGAATCAGTTGCTCTGACAATTGTTTTCGCCTTTGGTTGTGGTAACTAAGAGAGCCCAAGAAAGTCCTACCCGACTAGGGAGGGATATATACAGGAGAGAACAACTAAGGATCATTGTTGTGGGATAGCAAGTTGGTGACTAGTGTTGGTATGTATGCCCTAAGAGCCAATCATGGGATGATTGGTGAGATACATTAAGATTGTTTTGATAAATATAAAAGGCAAGCTTCCATTTCTTTCTGGTTCAGTCATATGAGATAATGATAGAACAAATTGAATGTCTAGAGAATGACAGTACTCAATGACGTATGCTTTCAGGTTGAGGACCTGAACGATGAGATCATACAAATGCTAAGAGTTTGTACATTCTTATCATGTCCCTAGTCAGATGTCATTGTGGAAGGTAGATAGACAACAATGACACACAAGACTAGATTGTGGTGTTGGTTGATGACAAAATCTCATTAGTCATGATATGGAGATATCAAACCAAACACATAGGTACTTGTTAGAGAACAAGTGTACTAGACAGACCCACCATGAGTTTGACACATAGAACCATGACATGGTAGTCACAGTCAGTTCTCACAATGATGGTGGTGAGTGTGATTCTTTGACCTAAAATCACTACACTGAACACATGTTGTTGGGTACACTTTGACATCATCAAACACAGTCATCAAACATGGGTTGTTATAAAGGTGATGATTGGGTGGCTTTGGCACATGGGGCTTTTGAGGGGTGAGTGATAGATATGGGATTTGTCCCTCCTGAGGGAGTTTGATATCCATGGCCACTTGATGAGTAGGATTGAGATAGGCGTGCAGGCATGTGTGAATCAGTATGTGATATTGATGTCATACATATCTCCTCCAATCTACTCTGAGATCAAGAAAATGAATGAACGTTGACAGCATGACTGTTCCATCCCTCGAGTTCATTCGGGATATCAGTGAAAAAGGAATTATACATTCACTATAACACCATTCACGGATTGTAGGATTGAAAGTTGTTCTCCAACTTTCCTTTTCACTTGGGTAGTACTGATGTGTGACTAGGAACCGCTCTTTGCTTGTGAAGTCATAAGTATTATGGACTTTCACTGCTAACGTGAACTGGACCTACAGGGTCACACACATAGGATTTAACCTGGAAGAGGAGTTTATCCACAAATGATGTTTAGATTGATTACTAAAGGAGTTTGGTAGTTCAATTAAACACTCAATCAATTGATAGCTTAGTATCATAGTGTTCAAGGTGTTGGACAGATTGATTAGAGCATCAGATTGATTATAACTGCAATTGACTGATTTACACAATCTACTGCCCCAACCAATCGGCTCATAGGGATGAACCAATCGACTCAGGTTGGTGAACCGGTTGGCTCAAGTTATGAGTCGATCGAATCATGTGTCATGAAACTATCGGCTCAATTGTTGAACCGATCGATTCGTGGACCAACCGAGATCGTTTGGAAAGTCAGAAAAATTCTTTTTGGAAATACAATTTGTTTCACTTGTACAAATTTGATTTGGACAAGGACTAATATTTGATTAGTTGGAAACAAACATGAAAGTCAATTTGTGTTGGATCAAGACCACAAACCGATCGGCTCAAGAGTGAACCGATTGGCTCAGAGCCCCAGATGATCGGCTCAGGTCCCAAATGATCGACTCAGGGCACAAAACGATCATTTCAGGGTGTGAAATGATTGGTTCAACCGGCGCAGTTGGTTGTTTTTGTGGAAATCTCAAACCCTTCTACTCGTGCTTTAATCCCGCATTTCCCGGGGTAGAGAACCCTGTCCCATGACCCTCCTATATATATAGGGGTATTGGGGGCTTCTCAGATATAACAAAAACTCAGAATACCAATTGCTCTACAAAGTTGTCATTCTCTTTGGTTGTTGTAACCGAGAGAGCCCGAGCAAGTGCTACCCGATAAGGGAGGCACAACAAGGGAAAGACAACTGTAGAAAAGCGACTGGTTGCAGGAGAGTGTGTCAGTGACTAGTATTCTGACAGGAGGCTACAACTCCTTCTGATTCCTTATGGGACAAGGAGATCAGAGAGCAGGTGGTCTATGTGGACTACTTCAGAGGTGGGAGACTTCTGCTGCTGGAAGGACAACTGTCAATCCCGATAGTCCCAGTGAGACTAGGAGCTGCATTGACACCATCTAAGATTGGAGGTGAAGACCGCGCAAGCCACAAAGTAACGTCGCCAAGCAAGCCTCGGGATAAGGTATGTCTCTACAAACCATCCTTCCTACTGTATAGACGTTGACGTGATTCCTTTATACTGAGTTCGGGAGAAGAAAATTTTTGTTTCCACTGCCTTCTCTATCTCCCCTAAAACCCAACCGTGGTATCAAAGCCATGCCAACTGCTCTATACTTTAGGATTATCGATGTGATCGATTTTGGTTTGTTGCCTTTATTTATTGCATATGATGCGAATAAAATTGGTTTTGTGCATGTCCAATCCTAAATCCACAAATCCCAATATACATATATGATATGCAATATGAATGCACTCGATACGCATCACCCTTAAATGAGTTTTGTGGTGAATGTATAGCGTGATTATGGCCAATAAACCCTATGTATGTGTGCTTGGTTAAATGTGGTTGCTTGCATCTCAGTCTGTACATCGATTCCCTATCTCATATTCCTAATGTAACTAGAGATAACTTGAAATTTCTTTCCTACCTTTGCTCCCCCCAAATGTAACCTGGGGTTTCCCTTTTTCAAATGTAAAATAGGATAGATCTCTTTTCCTATTATGTCAAAGAATGACGGATAACCTGACAACGACTGAGACGATCAGTTCAAGGTGTGAACCGATCGGTTGGCGTTCCAGATGATCGGTTCGAGGAGAAAAATGATCGGGTGGCAACCACGAGGAGATGCACGACGACCAGACGAACCGATCAGTTGGAGGAGCCAACTGATCGGTTGGTGGCACCCAGATGACTGGCCAGGGCGAGCAGGTCATTCATGTGATGAGTTGATCAACTCAGACAGTTATAGCACTTCATCTTGTACATGTTGCATGTGATGTAGACTAGATGACCGTGATTCCTCTTGGTTCGAGGAATCACATTAGGATGGCCATAACCATCGCTTTTATCGTTTCACATGTTTTCTGTGGGATGTAGCATGTATATGATACATACTATATATTATGGTGATTGGATACGTATATGTACATACAAAACCAAATCCCTCATTAAATATTAAAGTTTTAGATGCCTTCCAAATGCAACACACATGAAAAGCTGGATCGGCCAAGTGTGGGTACGTCCTAGCGTGGTGCATTGTCTATCTCGTTGAAGACTAGCACCTTGAGGCATGGAGGTGATCATGGCAAGGAGTTGCATATGACATCTTTCAAGAGTTGCATATGATGCAATTGGAAAAAGTTGCCTACCTGGAAGATCTATGTTGTGGGTGACAGCCCTAGCTGGTCCATGACTCAGAGGTATTCAGGATCTTGACCAACTAGAAGATTGTACGCTGCAATCTTCCGAATTGATGGTGAGGGCTATCAATTTGAACAAAAAATAGTGGGAGCGATAATTAATTAAAGTCCTAATTATATCGTCCACCTTTAAAATCAATCGATTAAGTCAAAATTGAGTTTTGGACTAAATTGCATATATTTCCTTTTATAGTACAAATGATAACAAACGACAATCACTTTTCCTTGCAATCGGTCCTTAAAAAGGACAAGCTAAATGGGACTAACTTCCACGACTGGTTTAGTACATTGCGAATTGTTCTCACTCAAAAGTGAAAGCTCTATGTCCTGGATACTCCAATTCCATAGGACCGTACCCCTACCGCACCAAAGGCAGAAAGGGATGCTTATAAGAAGCATTCTGATGATGCCATTGTTGCAAAGTGCTTGATTTTGTTCTCAATGAACCACGAGTTGCAGAGACAACATGATAACATGGGTTTCATTGAGATGATTCAGCATCTCAAGAACATGTATGAAGATCAAGCACGTCAAGAGAGATATGATGTCTCCAGGGTGCTATTCAAGTGTGTCATGACAGAAGGAGATCCAGTTGGTCCTCACATGCTCAAAATGATTGGGTATGTAGAGAACCTGACAAGACTGGGATTTCCCCTGAGCCAAGAGTTGGCTACTAACGTGATACTACAATCGTTGCCAGAATCCTATAGTCAGTTTGTGATGAACTACAACATGAACAACTTTGAAAAGCCGTTGACAGAGTTGTTGGGCATGTTGAGGACAGCCGATGCACAGATGAAGAAGGACAAGCCTAAGTCTGTGATGATGATCAGCAACAAGAAAGGCAAGTCCAAGCACAAGGGCAAGGGAAAGGCTAAGAAAGGTTTTGATGCTAGCCAGCAACCCAAGTCGTCTTCAACTCTCAAGGCCAAGGGAGGCGTGACCAAGAGAGGCAATTGCCACCATTGTCAAAAGCCAGGACATTGGAAAAGGAATTGTCCACTCTATCTGGAAGAACTAAAGAAGAAGGAGGCGACAGACGTCTCCACCTGAAGGTGTCATGAAATAAACTTGTAATACTTTTTGAGGTATATGATACCGAGATATAAAGTGTAAATCACCCAATAAATGGGGCAAATGTTGCTGCCATAGATAGGAGTACTTTAGTTTATTTTCAGCCTTGAAGGCATGTAATAAAGTTATGAACTGCTATTTTAAATTTTCCAATGGATAGAAACACATTATTTTTGCATATTGTGTGACAATGATAGCAATTAATAAAGTTGATGTTTCAATTTCAAAGATATGATCTTTATGGCAATGCCTTGTTTATCTTGTGGTACTTGGTATGCATAAGATAAAATGATACCTCAAAGTTGTTAATAACTCAAGCAATCAAATTAGCATAAATCATGAGAAATTCATTACTAGTTTCCATATGATGGATAAATCTAGACTCTTTTGGTTAGAAAACCAGTAAGAGACATGAAGGATGGATATGTGAGTCTGCCCTTGCAGGGTGCATATTCATCGTGTTGGCTTTGGTTCGGACTTAACAAGGTGACCTCTTGGACATGATTAATCAATCTTCACTAGGATAGTAGAAGAATGATTATCCTATTAGGTATAATACATGTGATGTATTTACATACCTATTAGAGTTAATGCTAGTACTTCACATGGTGTTTAGAGAAATACCAATATGAATATCTTGAAGTGTTCAAGAATATCATAGATGAAGTACCAATTTGGTAAAAGTATTAGTTCTTGATGTGATCAAGGCATAAGGATACATAAACCAAATGATTGAGATCCTTATGAGTGATTATGACAGTGTATCATAGTGAACTCATGATTAAGGCATGATGATGTCTAAATAAAAAGGAGTCATAGTCTAAGGAGTTAGAGGATGATTATTAAATAACTAAGTTCTTCTTAAATAAAGAATGCCCTACACTAATAAAGGACATTAAGAATCACGAAGAGTTCTTATATCATTGACAGATACACCCCGATTATCTATGTGATGAGTTGGTCATGTGATGAGTCAACTATCTAGATGAATATGAGGAATCAGATTTTGAGTTATGGTTTATGACCATTACATCCTAAATGACTTCCATGTGAACCATAAGGTGTGACCTTGATGGTAGCACCCATTGGGATGAAATCCATAAGTACAAATGAGTCTTAAGCGTTAAGACACATGGATAACATTTTGAGAAGGATGATGCTATTTGCAACTTAATGATTAAAAGATTTGGCATACGGATACTAAAACCACATTCCTATGAGGAATAAAACAAGGATGTGTATGTGACACAACCTATAAGGTTTATGAATCCATTAATGCAAATGAAGTCTATAAGTTACAATGGACTAATCGATGTGATTGATTAAGAACAAGCAACTCAGAGTTGGATCTTTACTTTGATGATATAGTCAAAGGGTTTGACTAATATGTTAAAGATAAAGAAGGGATCTGTGATTTAGTGGGAGCGTATTTGCATTCCACATGTTGATGAGGATCGAGATGTTCTAGAATGGAGATCTAAAGTGGAAATTATCTTTAAGGAAGATAGAGACATTTCCTATGTAATAGGAATAGAGATCTATAGAGATAGTTATCGAAAACCTCTTGACCTGAAAAGAGAAAGCATACATTGGTAATATGTACTAAAGGGTTCATCGTGCACAGATTCAGTGGGAGAAAACTTGTCCATGTTACATGGAGTTAGCATCCCAAGGCCAAGTGTCCAATTCTTATGAAGAATGGGAACACTAAGAACAGATATGGATCTATCATGTATGTAATCATCCCATCATCTTGCATGTATGGACATGGCAAGCACGAAATGCATTTATCATCTTGTATGTAGGACATGACAATATGGTATGCTCATCCATATAACTCATATGTGGGACACAACGAGTGGATGCCTGTCTAGTTCCAGTAAGGGTTACTGGAACACCATAAGAGCTTGATAAGTACTTGAGAAGTACTAGTTCTATGGAAATAAGGAAGGGTTCATTGTAAAGAGTTACACTGATGTGAACTTCCAAAAAGGACCGAAAATTAATCGCAAAATATATATACGAGATATATAAAGGTGAATGTTTGTTGATAAATGGAAATGTTCCAATAAAGCTATTTTAAAAGGAAATGCTGAGTATCTGTGTGTTAGAGAACAACAGTGGATACAATATGGATCTGTGAGTTCATAGAGATGAACTTGTAGATATTCCAGTCATTGATGACAAGTTAGGAGCGCTTGGTCATGCAATGTGGCTAAAGGTTAGCAAAGGAATACTAGATCGCATATTACAACAACTCCATCTCATATGTGTGACGTACAATGAAGAGATGAGAGAAATGCAATTAATACCGACTCTGGCAAGGCGTTTCCATAACTCACTATGTTAGCACTAGAGCACAATAACATGTGTGACATGTTTGAAGATCACTATGAATATGATTCAAGGGTGATTGGCTCGTAGTGCAAGTGGGAGTCTATTGGTATGTATGCCCTGAGAGACAATCATGGGATGATTGGTGAGATACATTACGATTGAATTGAGAAACATAAAAGGCAAGCTTCCATTTCTTTCTAGTTCAGTCATATGAGATAACGATAGAATAGATTGAATGTCTAGAGAATGATAGTACTCAATGACGTATGCTTTAAGGTTGAGCACCTGAACGATGAGATCATACATATGGTAAGAGTTTTTACATTCTTATCATGTCCCTAGTCGGATGTCATTGTAAAAGGTAGATAGATGACAATGACATACAAGACTAGATTGTGGTGTGGGTTGATGACATAATCTCATTAGTCATGACATGGAGATATCAAACCAAACACATAGGTACTTGTTAGAGAACAAGTGTATTAGACAGACCCACCGTGAGTTTGACACATGGAACCATGACATGGTAGTCACAGTCAGTTCTCACAGTGATGGTGGTGAGTGTGATTCTTTGACTTGAAATCACTACACTCAACACATGTTGTTGGGTACACTTTGACATCATCAAACGCAGTCCTGAAACATGGGTTGTTATAAAGGTGATGATTGGGTGGCTTTGACACATGGGGCTTTTGAGGGGTGAGTGATAGATATGGGACTTGTCCCTCCTAAGGGAGTTTGATATCCATGAATACTTGATGAGTATGATTGAGATAGGCGTGCACATATGTGTGAATCAGTATGTGATATTGATGTCATACATATCTCCTCCAATCTACTCTAAGATAAAGAAAATGAATGAACGTTGACAGGATGACTGTTCCATGCCTCGAGTTCATTCGGGATATCAGTGACAAAGGAATTATACATTCACTATAACACCATTCACAGATTGTAGGATTGAAAGTTGTTCTCCAACTTTCCTTTTCACTTGGGTATTATTGATGTGTGACTAGACACCTGATGTGGAAATTTTATCGCACTAACAAACTCACTCGGGGTTGAAATCCCCGAGCTTTTGCCAAAACCAATGTGCAATAATACCACCCGCAAGTGGACGAGTCTTATCACAATATAGTTAAGGATCGAACCCAAAGGACAACATTTTTAAGAATCCTTGTCAGTCTAGTCTAGTTCGAGTTAAGACTAATATTTAAAACGATTGGTTGATTTGTGGTTAATTAAACTAATTGCAAGAAAGTAAAAGCTGAATTAAAGTTGGATTTAGATCAATGGTATGGAATCATTGGGATGGTATCGGGTTTCACCACCACTACACATGCAAAGACATTCAATCGCAAACAATCCAGACAAGATATAACGATCCAAATAGAGCTGCTGCAAAACCCCCCATACGGGCATTAGGTTCGCGTAAGAATCACCTTTGGCATCAAATGTATTTTCACCATCCAGATCACTTACTTACGGCTCTGAAGAAATCTCATTCTATTTCTAGTCTGGGAGTCAACCGCATTAATCGATAAGCAAGCAGGCGATTAATATATGAGCAAACACCGGCGATTAACAAGAAGATACAAAATCCAACTAAGGTTGTGCACCCCCTATACAGGCGTTAGGTTCACAGAAGCATCACCAAAGGCTAGATGGCTCGTCCCCTCACGGATCATACACTTATGACCTCAAGGAATCCCATTCTATTTCTAGTCTGGGAGTCAACCTGTTAAACGACATTAAATCCTACATATAGAAATTCTCATAATACAAGAAGAACCAAGATGAAAGCAAGCAATTAATCTAACTACGAACATAACGATTAATAACAAAATGAAAGTTTATATACATTTCCATGGAAAGTTTAACAAAAGAACATGACTTCATGGGTAGCGGGGCTAGTCCCCGCACCCCAGCGAAAAGGAACTACTAGCTCATGATGCGATAAACAAGAAGAATGAGAAAGAGAGAGAAATCCGCCATGAGCACAGTGCAGAAGGTAGTCGCAGCTCGGTGAAGATGATGCGGTCTTCTACATTGTGTCGGAGTAGATCTGGACATGAAACAGGAGATATCAAGACAAACCAGATAGTCTCTCTCGCTCCGTCTTCCTTCTCTTCTTAGTCTCCTTGATTGCAACATGGGCAGTAGGTGGAGTGAAACTGGCGTGGACGGTACTAGATCTGGATCGGACCTGTGTACAGGTAGCCTGTCGGCGTCCTGGAGCCGATGCCCCAAAAGGGGACCCTACTAGTCAAATTTATAGGCGTAGGACTGGTCTTCACGTTTTTGGTGTGTTTCCAGTCCAAACGGTTTGGGGGATATTTTTGCTCAAACGGTCTTGTAAAGTTTGACCAAATGGTCTTCAGTAGAAAACGTTTTGGAAACCATTTAATTATCAAATGGTCTTCATCAGCGTTCAGTCTTGGAGACAAGGGAAAATGGTTTGCAAACCGTCAATAATCAAATGGTCTTTGATTCGGTCAACGCTTCAGCCAAACGGTCTTTGCAACACTTGCCAAACGGTCTGTAAATCATTAATAACCAAACGGTTTTGGCTCCTTTCGGTTTGGAAACCAAATCAGACCAAACAGTCTCACAGAACGTTTGCCGATGAACAGTCTGCAAATCTTATGAAATGGTTTTGTCAGCTGGCCCTTTGGGTCTTCACACATCTCAACCAAACGGTCTTCACATTTGAGGCCATCTGGTCTTGTGCTCATTCGGTCAGTTCAATGAAACGGTCTTTGTCTGTAGTGACTTTTTGATCGGTTTGTGAAATCAAACGGTCTTTGTGTCCTTCATTCGTTCTTCATCCATAGGTGCAAACGGTCTCGGTCGCCGCCCAACAAATAGTCTTAGTGTAGCTTCATTCGATCTACGAGCCACCCCCATTTGGTCTTGCGGTTGGAGCTGCAGTGAGTGATGTTCGGAGGTAGAAGACGACAAGCCACGGCCGTGTTGAGGCACCACGATCATGGTGATGCTGCTATCCCACGATCGTGCTTCCTTGCACGGGCGTGGTGGGTGAGAACTTGGGCTCTGATGGCGTTGTGCCATGGCCGTGGCGTGACACCATAGTCGTGGTGAGGCTACTGCCCCACGGCCGTGCTGCTGCGCATGGACGTGGCGAGTGAGAGAGGGTAGATGTTGGTGGTGTGCCACGGTTGGTTCACCACGGTCGTGGCCTCACCACACAGTCGTGGCGAGGACGGTGGACCACATCCGTGGTCGTTCAAAACAGTCATGGCCAGGGCTCTGCTTCAAGGTCTTGAATTCGTGCAGGCGTCCAAACGGTCTCGCAGACAGGCTGATGCAAACGGTCTTGAAATGGAACTGTCCATTCGGTCTTGAGATCGAATGGGCTCAAATGGTCTTGAGACTGAATGGGCTCAAACGGTCTTGAGACCGAATGGGCTCAAATGCTTGGTTAGATCGATTGGTCAGAACCAATGAGTGAAGGTGGACCCTAGATGATTGTTCAACTTTATCAGGGCCTGTATCAAATCATCATAATTTCATTTAAAATCATGATAATTGGACCAATTTAGTAATTGTGCAAATTTTGATATTCAGAAAATGAAATTGAATGCATTGAGTCGAATTTGACCAAATGTGGTGACTGAAATTCTTGATGAATATGCATTCATAAAAATACCCCAAACTTAAACGTTGCTCGTCCTCGAGTAACACAAAATCTGAAATAGTTGCCAAATGAATACCTTCAATTCGTGTGATTGCCTCATCTTCACATCACGATTGTTTTCTTTCTGCTTAGTATGACCCAGTATCTCAACCTCCTGAGACCACTAAACACATCTTATCATATCTTCGTATCAGAGTTTGCTTTCCAATATCACTTCCTCCTCACTTTTTCCAACAACAAGCATTTCAAAGAGTTTTGTAAGAGTCCAGAGATACCCGCAGAACAACAAGTGTGCATCTGATCTGACACTGGTGTTTTTCAGGATAGTGGGGGCATGCATTGTGCCATTAGGTAGAAAATGGAGTGAATGGTGGTATGGAAGGAAGAAGTAAATCTCTCCTCTATTCGACTTGAGATTTTCTTTTTATTTGCTTTGCAATTTCATTTATTGCATTTTTTTGTACGAATCTCTCCTCTATTCGACTCAAGATTGCATTTCTTTTTGTGTGCACCTTGGCATCTTTTTGTTTGCAAATCTCTCCTCGATTCGACTCGAGATTGCATTTTTGGTGGTAGCCCCTATATATTTGCAAGGGGTATGGAAGAAGCGGATGGAAGGAAGTGACGTGCCACCCCGAACTTAGGGTTTGACACTATTTTGTCTATTTTGTTTCTTTTTGATGGACGGAGGGGTACGAAGATGATAGAAGAAGTGTAGAAGAGAGTTCAGATCAGAATGCAAATTGATTTACGATTTAGTGCACCAGGTTGTTCTCTTTATCAAACTCTGCTCAAATAATGAGTTGATGAGGGTCCGGTGGGGATTCCATGTTATTGTTCCACTATTCAGGTAGGAAGCACGATGTGTTTGATCCCTATCAGTTTGACAGACGCTTGCAATTTTTGCATAAGTACCATGATACTAGGAGTCATAAGCTTCACAAAATGATTTCAATCAAAAGGCTAGTTTCAAAAAGTGGTCCTTTTGAGGATTTGCTTCGAATAAGGAAGATATAATGATTCAAAATGCATATCAGGTTAGTTAGTGACTTTTAATGAAACCAGGAAGTGTCAAAAATTCATCAAGTATTTGTTCAAGTTCTTTGAAAAACTTTAAAAATTGTTAAAAATATTTAAATTTTTTTATAAAAAATGCGACGATGCAATATTAAGTCTAAATGAGATTGGTGAAGGTGGAAAGTAAGATACATACCACCCAGCCTCCATCGCGAACTTAGAAATTTGCTCGTCCTGAGCAAACCCTAAATCCGAGATGGAGGAGAAAGTTCATGTCGTTTGGACCACTGGATGTGGTTGCGATCCAATCAGTGTGTTTCCTCCATCTAAAAATCTCAAACAAAAAGATCATTCAGAACTCAAAGTAGCATCTTGCGATGCAATTTTTATTCAGTGCAAAATTATCTAAAATTTAAAAACAAAATTGAGAAAAATTTCTAATATAAAGTTAAAAAGAATTTTATTTATCAAATTGCCTACCGACAAGCGCCTTTGTTTTACGTCGATGGCTCGATGTGATATCTTCAACTTCACAGTGGTTCCTTTGGATTGGAGAGATCTATTGTTGCTTCGGTGCATATGTCGGCTGTGGTGAAATATCTTTTCAAACGTTGACCATTTGCTAAGAATTCACCCAACTTTTCGTTCCATAAAGAGAAAGCACAATGTGGGGAGATGTTTTTGACAATGTACGATCCAAATAGCGAGAATAGAGTTTCCCTGGGAATAGCTTCAACCTTGAGTTGAATAGCAAAACTTGGTCTCCCACTTGTATGTTTTTTCTTTTCAAATGACCATCATGCTAGAGTTTGGTGTGTTCTTTGTAGATTCGTGCATTCTCATAAGATGTCATCCTAAGTTCATCCAACTCTTGGAGTTGCAGAATCCTAGCTTGGCCTCCTTCTTTCATATCAAAATTCAGTTATTTTATTGCCCACCATGCCTTGTGTTCCAGTTCAACTGGTAGGTGGCAAGCCTTTCCATATATTAATCGAAAAGGTGTAGTCCCGAGGGGGGTTTTATAAGCAGTTCGATAGGCCCATAATGCGTCGTTGATTTTCTCCGACCAATCTTTTCGATTGCGGCCTACTGTCTTTTCGAAGATACTCTTGAGTTGATGATTAGAAACCTCCACCTGTCCACTTGCCTGTGGATGGTAAGGTGAGGCTACCTTGTGAGTAACACCATACTTTCATAGCAATGCTTCAAGGCTTCTTTCAAGAAAATGGGAACCTCCATCCGATATAACCGTGCGTGGGACACCAAAATGGGGAAAAATAATATCCTTGAATAATTTGATGACTGGTTTGGAATCACTAGTGACGGTTGGTATGGCTTCAACCCATTTGGAGACGTAGTCCACCGCCACTAGGATGTATGAAAATCCATGAGAAGATGGGAATGGACCCATGTAGTCCACCCCCCAAACATCGAATATCTCTACTTCTTGCCATAGATTCAGCGACATCTCATCTCTCTTTGTTATATTTCCAGATCTTTGACATTTGTCACATGATAGGACAAAGTCATAGGAATCTTTCGATATGGTTGTCCAGAAGAATCCACATTGCAAAACCTTCAAGGTAGTCTTTTTAGAGATCATATGTCCTCCCACTGGTCCTGAGTGACATTTTTCTAAAATAAGTTGAGCTTCTTCTTTGAAGATACATCATCTATATAGACCATCAACACATAGTTTAAAAAGGTACATCTCATCCCAGTAGTACTGTTTCACATCATGCATAAATTTCTTCAGTGCATTTCCGGTGCATTGAGGATGAATAACCCCAACAGCGAGGTAGTTCAAAAATTCCGAGTACCACGGTATAGCTTCTGAGACCTTCATTAGTTGATCATTTGGAAGGGAATCATTAATCAGAATCTTCTCGGTATCCAGAGTGTGGATGCGACTGAGGTGATTTGCTACCACATTTTCTGTACCCTTTTTATCTCTTATCTCCAAATCAAATTCTTGCAATAGGAGAATCCATCTAATTAGCTTAGGTATTGCATCTTTCTTTTCCAGAAGGTAACGAATGGCAGCGTGATCTGTGTAGACAATGACCTTTGAACCAATTAGGTAGGATCTGAACTTGTCAAAGGCATACACGACTGCCAGAAGTTCTTTCTCAGTAGTAGCATAATTCCTCTGAGCTTCATCGAGGATCTTTGATGCATAATAGATCACATAATGTTTCTTTTCTATATATTGGCCCAAGACAACACCTACAACATAATCGCTTGCATCACACATGATTTCAAAAGTGTGGTACCAATCAGGAGCTCTAATGATGGGTGTGGTTGTGAGGGCATGCTTTAGTGTGTTGAAGCTTTTAACACATTCTTCGTCAAAATTGAATTCAACATCCTTTAGTAACAAATTTGTCATTGGCTTGGTTATTTTTGAGAATTCCTTTATAAACCGTCTATAGAAACCTGCGTGACAAAGGAATGCTCAAACTTCCTTTACATTGATAGGGACAGAGAGCTTGGAAATCACTTCAATGTTGGCTTTATCTACTTCAATTCCTCTATTGCTGACCCTATGGCCGAGGACGATTCCTTCCTTTACCATAAAATGACACTTCTCCCAGTTGAGCACAAGATGAGCTTCTTCACATCGTTTGAGGACCTGGGAGAGGTGTTTTAGACATGAATCGAATGAATCTCCATATATAGAAAAATCATCCATGAAAACTTCCATAATTGTTTCAGTGAGACAAGCAAATATGGCAGCCATGCAACGTTGGAAAGTTGCAGGTGCATTGCAGAGGCCGAACGACATTCTCCTAAATGCGTATGTTCCGAAGGGGCTGGTGAAAGTGGTTTTCTCTTGGTCATTTGGATGTATAGGTATTTGGTAGAATCCAAAGTAGCCATCGAGATAACAGAAGTATTCTTGATGAGCCAGCCGCTCTAATACTTGATCAAGAAAGGGCATTGGAAAATGATCTTTTCGAGTTGCCTTGTTTAACTTCCTATAATCTATGCACATCCTCCACCCTGTGACTGTTCGAGTGGGGATGAGTTCATTGTTTTCATTTTGTATAACAGTTGTTCCACCTTTCTTCGGGACTACATGCACTGGGCTCACCCATGGTGAGTCTGATATCAGATAGATTATTCTAGCTGTGAGCAGTTTAATGACCTCGCAACAGACTACTTCCTTCATATTTGGATTCAATTTCCATTGATTCTCAATAGTCAGCCTGTGATCTTCCATTATAGGGATCTTGTGCATACACATCACTTGACTAACCCCAGTTAAGTCATTCATTTTGTAGCCAATCACTTTCTTCCTCTCCTTCAATTCTTTTAGGAGTTTGTCTTCTTGTTCAGTTGTAAGATCGGAATTTATTATTACATGACAAACCTTGAGATCATCCAAAAACATATACTTCAGTCCCTCAGGCAGGGGCTTCATTTCAGGGGCCTCTGGTTTTTCATATGTTTCTTCAGTAGCTTCCACAGCCTTGAGTCCTTCAGACATAGCTTCAGGATCTTCTTCGGTAGTATCAAGGTCAAGAACACACTCTTGAACTCGTTCACTGATGGAATTATCAATAAAGGGTTTGTTAGAGTCACTTCTAAAGGATCATTTTGTTCATATCCCTCTTGTGTGAGGAGTGATATTTGTTCGATGCAGTCAATCAGATAAACTTCTGCTTGCATACTTGGTCTTCTCATTCTTTCAAAAACCTTGAATTTGAGAGTTTCTTTGCCAAGTCTGAGAAGCAAAGTTCCTGCTTCAACATCAATTAGAACTCTTGCAGTGGCAAGGAACAAACGTCCAAATATGAGAGGATATCTGACGTCCTCTTTTATGTCCATGATGACAAAGTCACACGGGATATAAGAATCTTTCCCTACCTTGACAGGTACATCCACAATAATTCCTAATGGGCATTTTATCGAATTGTCTGCGAGTTGTATGGTCCTACCAGTTGGAAGAAGTTCAGCAAACCCTAGCCTTTTTGAAAGGATGAGTGGCATGATGGAGATGCTAGCGCCAAGATATTCTAATCCGTTCTTGCATGAATAATCACTGATATGACAGGAAATCCCAAAAGATCCTGGATCTTTCTGTTTCTTTGGCATCTTACTCTGGATGATATTGGAAGTGGTTTTTGCTAACTTTACTGTCTCATATTCTTTAGTTATGTATTTCCTGGTGAGGAGAGACTTTAAGTGTTGTGGAGCGTTTGAACAAAACGTCATTAACTAAGCGGAAGCAAATCATGTGGAGCGAATTAACAAAAATCACTAAAAATTAAAACTTTTTACAAAGAGAACCATACACAGGATAACTCTTTCATAAAGAACCAAAGTAATTCAATTACATTCTAGTTCACTAGTACATCTCTTGCACCATTCCTTCTTGAGGATTACACCCATTAACTACCATGTTAAAACTATACATAGGAAGTATAAAACATTGAGGCTTCAAGCCAAAATCTCAGATCGATTCATTAAACTAACTACTGACTCTGAGGACCTCAGAGTACAGAGACGACACATAGGACTCTATATACAAGACATGACAGCCAGTGTCTTCACCTAAGAATTCACTATTGTCCCAGCTACTGCTGTTCTTCCCTTGCTGTAGGGTTTCTTCCTCTTCCTCCGCGTCTACCTAAAAAGTTGGATCCCACGGGGGTGAGACAATTTGAAATTTCCCCAGCGAGAGATATAAATCTCCGCCAGAAATATTATTTTTGTGGTTTAATAAGATAGATATGAACAGAGGAATCATAATTTTTTAACAACAATTAATTCATTGTCTAACAGATTAGAACATTAATCTTATTTAAAGCATTTCAGCTATAACCTGATAGAGCAGCATGTCACTTATCCAATAAGTAATATGAAGAACATGGATAACATTTATCTACTATACTAAGCAAGATAATATCAACCAGTGATTCTCGTATTTCAACCTTAGGAAAATACACTACACGGCTGATTATATTTTACAATCATACTTAATTAATGCCCTGAAGAGATGAAGTATACCATTCATGCTCCAACCGACCATGATTATGTTAAGCATCTGTACCACACAAGGTCAATGGAAGAGCTGGACTCCATGACCTCAACCTTCTCGGTCAGTACGAGATTATATGGCAGAGACATCACGTGTCAAACTGCAATTAGCTTTCCAGGGTATATTGGCATCTTTGCTATAGAGTTATAGCCGCAACATATACTCTCTTCAGGCTTAGATCACACATCTAATGCCTAGTATTGTTTTGTGGAGTCATGGCATGTAGCCATACTCTTTTCAGGGTTATGGAACACAACCTATCCTATACATAGGTGATAACACACAGTCATCCCTACGGGGCATAAGGATATAATTGCCCATTTACGCCCACATATTCAAAAATATGTGTTTCGAGTTTAACTTGTTTCACCATTCAACAAATTCTGACGCTGATGGATCTGTGGTCAGGGCAACTACATTATATGATATCACTTGACTAATTAAGTGTATTACCATATTCTTTTAGCATCAATCAAGTTTCCAAACATCAATTATTTTTCAAATTTCTATAAAGAATGTGTAATACTTTCATCAAGTACTATTCAAATCTTTAATAAGGCATTGAGATCTCAATCCCTCATCTCATCCGGAGCATACTCATTCTTTCACAACTCATCATCATGATTATAAGAAATGGGTATTCAAACCCTCAGTTCATCAAAGAACATGTGTTACCACTTATCAGGTAACTAAACACCTTCAGGTCATCTGATCAAGGTAAACATGATACTTGTTACACAAGCATCTCACATGGATCTCAAAGCCCATTTCATTTCTTGTTACCTCTCACTAGGCAAAAAAGCATATTATGGCTCACAAGGCCCAATAACAACAATAACTGAAACATCATAGCTCATACCTGGCTATGCTCATCATCTCATGATACCTACATGGTTAGTACTTCATGATAACAGTTATAATGCTTACATATCAGCACCATGCAACACAAAGTAATACCACTATTACCTTTTTAGGGTTAAGGTTTCCATATTAAGTCAAATTGAGTTATACATCTCATTACCCATCATTCGAGTTATGGTTTATCATCTCATAGCCCAAGATTAGGGTTTCATACATTATAACCCAAAAATTAGGGTTTCTCATGTGATTACCCTAAATTAGGGTTAGCATAGGGTATTGAGTCATTGCTTTCATAAACTCCTGAAATTAACCCCTCTAAGGGTACTAATCGCCCTAGTACCTTAAAAGTACAATCATGGTAATCACCTTTGATTTAATTAATTAATCAAATAGTTAATTGACCTTTAATAATCTTAGGCCTTCAAATAGTTTGATCAGTTGAATCCTCAAACGGTTTGATCACTTGGACCCTAAACGGTCTTGATTAAAATAGACCCCAAATGGTCTTGATGAAATAGACCCCAAACGATCTTGATGAAAATTGGATCTCAAACGGTTTGAAACCATTTGGACAACTAGCCCTTGAAACCATTTAAGAAAAAGTATATTGAAACCATATGAACAAATCACTCTTGAAACCACTTGGATCTCCAAACGGTTTGAGACCGTTTGATCCCAAACGGTCTTAAGACTGTTTGGACTCAAACGGTCTTGAGACCGTTTGGTCCAAACCTTCTCAAAACTGAATGGACCAATTAGGGTTCCATGCGCAAATCGATTCAGGGTTTCAATTATTGAACCACCTATCAATTGAAACATTGAATCACCATTTAGCCTTGGTATGACCTGACCTCAAATGGTCTTGAGGTCGTTTTCTCTCAAACGGTCTTGAGACCATTTGGTGTCAAACGGTCTTGAGACCGTTTGACCCATCCCATCATTGAAATTGGTGAAATTCAATTAGGGTTCCTTTAACAACTCGATTTAGGGCTTGATACTCAATGAAACTTCAAGTGTTAAACCCTTTTGGAATTAATTCAATTAAATAGCATTGGATCAGCATCAATATATGACATCATCAACCTCAAACGGTTTTGAAAACCATTTCCATTCAATCAGTTTTGGAACCCTAAACACCAAACAATCCTGAAGATCATTAATCATCAAACGGTTTAGAAACTATTTCTTTCCAAACAATCAACTCAATCCAAACGGTCAACTGTCCCTAATGGTTTTGAACCAAATTCCTCAGATGGTTTGATGAAACTGATTGACCAATTTTATTGGAAACCGATTGGAGTTGAAATTTCGGGAAAAGTGTCCAAGATGATGTCATCATCATCTACCTTCATTTATAAGGTTCACATTACTATTTATTTCATAGAATCATCCATTACAACAAGCAATTAATCAAGAAGAAGGAGAAATCAACATAACTTGTAAAATTGGAATTGAATAATGATGTAATTGGGTTCAAGTTATATAACCCACCTTTAAAGAATTCTTCAAAGATCCAACTACACATCTTTTATGGTGGAAGAAGCTTTCTCAACTCCACAAGGTTCGTTCCTCAAGCTTTTGAGTGAAAAGGATTGGCTAGGATTGAAGATTGCATGGAGAAAAGAAGAAATCCAGCATTGATTTGTGATTTCCACCATGAAATCAAGGTGAAAGGAGATCATTGAGCTTACCTACAGTTTGAAGGTCGTCCTCCTGTAGCTCCTAAGCTCCCTTGGTCGTTTTGCAAACAAAGAGTGAAAGAAAATCTGAAAAAGAGTCCTTGGTTGAGTGGGAAATGAAGTGTATATAAGGATTTTCAAGGAGAGAGAAAGTTGAAAAGCAATCCTTCAACTCCCCAAATTGGTGCCACTTAACCCCCTCTAATCCATTCATACGAAGGAATACTCCTTTTCTATTAATTCTTCTTCATTATACACAATTAAAGGAAAAGCAATTAAGCACCTTAATTCATATAATATGAATATCCCATTTTTAGTGGATATTACTTTTAATTAACTAATGTGAGTGGGCTCTCCACTCACTTAGATATTTTCGTGGCCTTTGCAAGGCATAAGGACGTCCACACTTATCCAAATTCAACCTTCACATATTTGGTTGAAGGGCACATCAATTAATATATTTATTTTTGCATTAATTTGAAGTAAAGTTCCATTCATGCTTAAATCTTGATTGTTTTAATATCAAGATTCTCTCTCTTCCAAAATGATTCAAATGAGGCGCCGCTCTCAAATTATTTTCTCTACATGATGCCAAGAATCATGAGGGACCCTCTTGAAGTGGTATTTTTCATATTGAACCCTAGGTTTTGGGTAAATTGCACATTACACCAAAACTAGGTTTTAATGCACAAAGATTGCTCAACACGCTCTATCTTGGTGCTCAAGCTTGTGGAAGCCATACCACTGCATCATACTCATTCCTATGATGCTTCAACATCTAAGGAACATTTTATCATGTACAATTTGCAAGTTAACCCCTCAACTTGGGTAATTTGCACTTTAGTCCAAAACTAAAAAAACATTGTTTCAACATTATTCAAAAAGGACTAAAATTGAAATATAAGTTCCTCTTGAGCCTTAATTACTTTTCAAAAGATAAGAGCAAGCATATAATCAACCTCATTAAGCAAAACATCTAGGTTTAACACATAACCCAGGTCAGGGATGTTACAATTATCCACCCCTAACAGGTATTTCATCCCTGAAATCATCAACGAAAACATTAAGAGAAAAGAGAAGGGTACTTCCTCCTCATCTCTTCCTCTAGTTCCCACGTAGCTTCTTCAACGCCACGATGATGCTAGAGAAATTTTATATGTCTTTCTTTTTCAACTTTTTAATTCTTTTATCAAGGATCAACACATGTCCTTCAACATACATTTAATTACACCTCCACAGGTTGCAAAACTAACTATGTGTCAGGAAGACACTTTCTCAGCATGGAGATATAGAACACTGGATGCAACTTATGCAACTCAGATGGCAACTCCAGCTTATAGGCTACCTTTCCAATCCGTTCAATGATTGGATAAGGCCCCATAAATCTAGGAGCTAACTTTCCCTTCCTTCCAAATCTAAGAACACCCTTCCAAGGTGAGACTTTGAGATATACTCTGTCTCCAAATTGGAATTCTAAGGGTCTACACCATTTGTCAGCGTATGACTTCTGTCTATCCTGTGTAGCCTTTAACTGTTGTTGGATTACTTTAATCTTCTCAATTGTCTACTGCACTAACTCAGGACCCAAAAGTTGATATTCTCTGGTTTCATACCAACATAAAGGAGACCTACAACGTATTCCATATAAAACTTCATATGGTGCCATGTCAATACTGTGCTGATAGCTATTATTATAAGAAAATTCTATCAAGCTCAGGTGTAGATCCCAACTTCCTACAAATTGAAGGACACATGCCCTAAGCAAATCCTCCAAAATTTGTATGGTTCTTTCAGACTGTCCATCTGTCTGTGGGTGGAAGGCTGTACTAAACCTTAACTACGTACCCAAAGCTTTATGGAGTCACTCCCAAAAATGACTCGTGAACTGGGGATCTCTATCATAAACAATAGTAACTGGAACCCCGTGAAACCGCACTATCTCATCTATATATATCTGTGCAAGCTTCTCAATAGTGGAGGTTGTTTTGATAGGAAGGAAATGTCCTGTCTTAGTCAACCTATCAACTACCACCCATATGGAATCGTGACCTTTGGTTGTTCTGGGCAAACCAACCACAAAGTCCATGGTTACGTGGTCCCATTTCCACTGCGGTATAGGCAAAGGTTGCATTGTTCCTACGAGCTTTTGATGTTCAGCTTTAACTTGCTGACACACCAGACATTGCATAACAAACTCAGCTACATCCTTCATCAATCCTGGCCACCAATACATATCCTTCAAGTTATGATACATTTTGGTGCTCCCTGAATGCATTGCATACATAGAAGAATGAGCTTCCTCCAAGACTAACTTCCTTAAGTCATTGGCATCAGGTACTACCATCCTACCATGGTAATAGACTACCTGATCCTCTGACTCATGGAAGCCATCCTGTTTCTCACAACCATACTCTGACCTAATCTGCTGAATCACAATATCAACCTGTTGTGCCGCTTTAATCTGTTGTCTCAGAGTAGGTTTTATGTGCATCTCAGCTAACAACCCGGCTAACAATGATACTTTAAGTTGTACATTGTTTTGCCTCAAGGAGATAAGCATATCTCTCTTAGAGCACAATAAGGAGTTCAATTATGCTTTATCTAGGGCTGGTGATGATGATTTTCTACTTAATGCATCAGCCACTACATTAGCCTTTCCTAGATGATAATCAATTGTACAATCGTAGTCCTTGATTAACTCAATCCAGTGGCGTTGTCTCATGTTCAACTCATGTTGTGAGAAGATATATTTTAGATTCTTATGGTCTGTGAAAATCTGGAATGTTTCTCCATAGAGATAATGTCTCCAGATCTTCAGAGCATGGACCACAACAGCTAGCTCTAGATCATGTGTTGGATAATTTTCCTCATGTTTCTTAAGTTGTCGAGAAGCAAAAGAAATCACTTGATTATCCTACATCAAAACACATCCTAGGCCATTCATAGATGCATCACAGAAAACTATGTACCCCTTTCCTTGCTCAGGTAACACCAGCACATGTGCACTTGTTAAAGTATCTTTCAACAGATAGAAGGAATGTTGACACTTGTCATTCCAGACAAAAGGAACCTCCTTCCTGGTCAACTTGGTTAGGGGTAAAGCTATAGAACTGAAGTTCTTGATGAACCTCTTGTAATAGCCTGCCAAACCTAGGAAACTACGTATCTCCATTGGTGTCTTTGACTGTTCTCATTGTAGAACAAATGCTACCTTCTTAGGATCAACACGGATACCTGAGGCAGATATTACGTGTCCTAGAAAAGAAACTTCTGGTAGCCAGAACTCACATTTGCTAAACTTAGCATACAACTTATGCTCTCTTAGCAAATCTAAAGCCTGATGGAGGTGCTTCTCATGATGTTGAGCATCTCTACTGTAGATCAAGATGTCATCTATGAAAACTACTATAAACTAGTCAAGAAAAGGTGAAAAGATTCTATTCATGAGTTCCATGAATGCAGCTGGTGCATTAGTTAGTCCAAACGACATAACTATGAACTCATAGTGACCATACCTTGTCCTAAAGGCAGACTTAGGTATGTCACTCTCCTTGATACGCAACTGATGGTATCCTGATCTCAAATCTATCTTAGAAAAGATAGTTGCACCACACAACTGATCAAACAGGTCATATATCATTGGTAGAGGATACTTGTTCTTTATAGTTACTTTATTTAACTGTCTTTAGTCAATGCATAATCACATCGACCCATCCTTCTTTTTAACAAAGAGAACCGGTGCACCCATGGTGAAGTACTCGGTCGGATAAAACCCTTCTCAAGCAACTCCTGCAACTATTTCTTAAGCTCTGCCATTTCAGCAGGTGCCATTCTATACAGTGTTTATGCTATTGGTTGCGTGCCCGAGATTAGATTAATTTCAAAATCAATCTCTCGGGGCAGAGGTACACCTGGAAGTTCCTCCAAAAACACATCTTCAAACTCCCTAACTATCAGATCTTTAGAAAGATTATAACTCTCCACTGTGGTGTCTACCACATGTGCCAAGAATGCAAAGCATGCTTGCCTCATCAGCTTCTCAGCTACCATAGCTGATACAAGACATGTTGGAAGAATCTTTTTGTCTCCCTAAAAGATCCATGTATCACTATCATCTGTGAACACTTCTTGCTTGGACTCACAATCCAAGACAACCTTATACTTTTCTAGGGTGTCCATCCCAAGAATTATATCGAACCCGTGCATCTCAAGTGGTATAAGATCCACATGAATACACTATTCAGAAAAGGAAAGAATGCAAGGAGAACACACCTACCACAGCACTGCAGATCCCAACAAAGGAATTTGCAACATCAAACTCTCTGTCCTATGACCAACTGTCATATTGTAATACAGTATCACTTCTCGAGTGATGAAGGAATGCGTAGCACCCAGATCAATTAAAACAGATACGAAGCATGATGTAGACATATCAGAATAAAACAGTTCCATCTGACCTGTCACAACCTGAGGGTTAACTACTGCATCAGGTTGATTCATCGCATAGAACCTAGCAGTTGCTTATTGTTGACCATGTGCTTGATTATTGGGTGTTGATGAACCAGCTTGGGATGCTTGTCCATGTCCTCTAGTGTTACTAGAAAACTACCTCCTTTGTGAGCCTTGCTGACTCTGCCACTGGGGTTGAGTCACCATTGTATTCCCAACTAGACAATCCTTTGCTAGATGTCCCATTTGTCTGCATAGGTAACAGACCCTGGTCTCAGAACAAGGTCTGTGAGGTCCAGTCATCGATATTGATGTTGTACTGGGGGCTCTATTCGGAACAAAACTACAACCCCTACCCCTACTTGACGTCCATTGCGTCTGGGTATTAAATCTTGATGGTGCTGCCAGTGCAGAAAACATTGGCTTCTTAAAGCTCTTAGACCTTTGTCCTTGGAACTGAGTGTACACCTTCTTACCATTGGTCTATCGCTTCTCGATCACATACCTCTCTATCCTCCTCACGGACTCCACAAAAGTAGAAAACATCTCCCTATTCTCTAAAGTAGACACAGGAGTGGTCAATTCAGCGTTCAACCCCTTCTCAAAATGCTGAATTCTTTCCTCATCATTAGCTGCCATATGCGGAAAAAACTGCAAAAGCTCCATGAACTTAGCTTCATACTTGCTAACGTTCATCTGTCCTTGTCTGATCCTCTCAAATTGAGAGATATTCTCGTCTAGATACGTCTAAGGGAAGTATCTACTAACGAATTCTCGTCAAAATACCTCCCATCCAACTTCTTCACCTGGCCTCTTGCCCTCCTCGATCGTCCACCAATGGCCAACACTTCCCTTTAGAAGGTATACAACATGTCTTACCTTCTCAGCTTCAGGAATATCAAGGATCCTGAAAGCCTTTTCCAGCTCCGTCAGCCACAAATCAGCATCTACTGGATCAGTTGTACCAACATAATCTATGGCTCCAACCCGGCAAAATCTCTCAAAAGTCTTGCTGACTCCATGTCCATCATGGTGGGCTAGTGCCCTAGGTGCAGGTTGTGGCATCCTATCAGCCATGTGTGTCATAGTCACCATAAACTGGCCGAACAGGGTATGGAAGGCTGGATTCTCTGTCATAGCTGGGTCAAACTGGGGATGTTCAGGTACTGTCTCCTCCCTAGCTTGATCCCTTGCACCTCCTCCTGGTGCAACAACGCTGCTCTCAGCAGCATGTTCTTCATGTGATCCAGACATCTTCAAGTTCTTCTTCTCCTATATGAGTAGAAGATACTATCAGATAAACTGGAAGACACTTAGAACAAACTCAACAACCTTAATCCTATGTATCTATAGACTCAGCAAACCTAGAGCTCTGATACCACTAATTGTTGCAGAGCATTTGAACAAAATGTCATTAACTAAGCAGAAGCCAATCATGTGCAACGAATTAACGAAAATCACTAAAAATTAAAACTTTTTAAAAAGAGACCCATACAAAGGATAAGTCTTTCATAAAGAACCAAAGTAATTCAATTACATTCTAGTTCACTAGTACATCTCTTGTACCATTCCTTCTTGAGGATTACAAGCATTAACTTCCCTGTTAAAACTATACATAGGCAGTATAAAACATTGAGGCTTCAAGCCAAAATCTCAGATCGATTCATTAAACTAACTACTGACTCCGAGGACCTGAGAGTAAAGAGACGACACATAGGACTCTATATACAAGACATGACAGACAATGTCTTCACCTAAGAATTCAATGCTGTCCCAGCTACTACTATTCTTCCCTTGCTGTAGGGTTTCTGCCTCTTCCTCCGCGTCTACCTAAAAAGTTAGATCCCACGGGGGTGAGACAATTTGAAATTGCCCCAACGAGAGATATAACTCTCTACCAGAAACATTATTATTGCGGTTTAATAAAATAGATATGAGCAGAGGAATCATAATTGTTTAACAGTAGTTAATTCATTGTCTAACAGATTAGAACATTAATCTTATTTAAAGCATTTCAGCTATAACCTAATAGAGCAGCATGTCACTTATCCAATAAGGAATATGAAGAACATGGATAACATTTATCTGCTATACTAAGCAAGATAATATCAACCAATGATTCTCATATTTCAACCTTAGGAAAATACGCTACACGACTAATTATATTTTACAATCATACTTAATTAATGCCCTGAAGAGATGAAGTATACTGTTCATGCTCCAACCGACCACGATTACGTTAAGCATTGGTACCACACAAGGTCAATGGAAGAGACAGACTCCAAGACCTCAACCTTTTCTGTCAGTACGAGATTGTATGGCAGAGACATCACGTGTCAAATTGCAATTAGCTTGCCAGGGTACATTGGCTTCTTCTCTATAGAGTTATAGCCACAACATATACTCTCTTCAGGCTTAGATCACACATCTAATGCTTGGTATTATTTTGTGGAGTCATGGCCCGTAGCCATACTCTTTTTAGGGTTATGGCACACAGCCTATCTTGTACATAGGTGATAACACACAGTCATCCCTACGGGGCATAAGGATATAATTGCCCATTTATCCCCACATATTCAAAAATATGTGTTCTGAGTTTAACTCATTTCACAATTCAAAAAATTCTGACACTGATGGATCTGTGGTCAGGGCAACTACATTATATGATATCACTTGATTAATTAAGTGTATTACCATATTCTTTTAGCATCAATCAAGTTTCCAAACATCAATTATTTTAAAAATTACTATAAAGAATGTGTAATACTTTCATCAAGTACTGTTTAAATCATTAATAAGGCATTGGGATCTCAATCCCTCATCTCATCAGGAGCATACTCATTCTTTCACAACTCATCATCATGATTATAAGAAATGGGTATTCAAACCCTCACTTCATCAAAGAACAAGTGTTACCACTTATCAGGTAACTAAACACCTTCAGGTCATCTGATCAAGGTAAACATGATACTTGTTACACAAGCATCTCACATGGATCTCAAAGCCCATTTCATTTCTTATTACTTCTCACTAGGCACCAAAGCATATTATCACTTACAAGGCCCAATAACAAAAATAACTGAAACATCATAGCTCATACCTGGCTATGCTCATCATCTCATGATACCTGCATGGTTAGTACTTCATGATAACAGTTATAATGCTTACATATCAGCACCATGCAACACAAAGTAATACAACTATTCACTTTTTAGGGTTAAGGTTTCCATATTAAGTCAAATTGAGTTATACATCTCATTACCCATCATTAGAGTTATGGTTTATCATCTCATAGCCCAAGATTAGGGTTTCATACATTGTAACCCAAAAATTAGGATTTCTCATGTGATTACCCTAAATTAGGGTTATCATAGGGTATTGAGTCATTTCTTTCATAAACTCCCAAAATTAACCCCTCTAAGGGTACTAATCACCCTTGTACCTTAAAAGTACAATCATGGTAATCACCTTTGATTCAATTAATTAATCAAATAGTTAATTGACCTTTAATCATCTTAGGCCTTCAAATAGTTTGATCAGTTGAATCCTCAAACGGTTTGATCAATTATACCCTAAACGTTCTTGATTAAAATAGACCCCAAACGGTCTTGATGAAATAGACCCCAAACGGTCTTGATGAAAATTGGATCTCAAACAGTTTGAAACCGTTTGGACAACTAGCCCTTGAAACCGTTTAAGCAAAAGTATATTGAAACCGTATGAACAAATCACTCTTGAAACCACTTGGGTCTCCAAACAGTTTGGGACCGTTTGATCTCAAACGGTCTTGACACCGTTTGGTCCAAACCTTCTCAAAACCGAATGGACCAATTAGGGTTCCATCAGCCAAATCCATTCATGGTTTCAATTATTGAACCACCTATCAATTGAACCATTGAATCACCATTTAGCCTTGGCATGACCTGACCTCAAATGGTTTCGAGGTCATTTGCTCTCAAACGGTCTTGAGACCGTTTGGTGTCAAACGGTCTTGAGACCGTTTGACCCATCCCATCATTGAAATTGGTAAAATTCAATTAGGGTTCCTTTAACAACTCGATTTAGGGTTTGATACTCAATGAACCTTCAAGTGTTAAACCCTTTTGAAATTAATTCAATTAAATAGCATTGGATCAGCATCAATCTATGACATCATCAACCTCAAATGGTTTTGAAAACCGTTTCCATTCAATCGGTTTTGGAAACCTTGAACACCAAACGATCTTGAAGATCGTTAATCATCAAACGGTTTAGAAACCGTTTCTTTCCAAATGGCAACTCAATCCAAACAGTCAACTCAATCCAAACAGTCAACTATCCCAAACAGTTTTGAACCACATTCCTCAAACAATTTTCAAACCATTTGGTCACCAAACGGTTTGATGAAACCGATTGACCAATTTTATTGGAAACCGATTGGAGTTGCAATTTTGGGAAAAGGATTGGCTAGGATTGAAGATTGCATGGAGAAAAGAAGAAATCAAGCATTGATTTGTGATTTCCACCATGAAATCAAGGTGAAAGGAGATCATGGATCTTACCTACAGGTTGGGGGTCATCCTCCTGTTGCTACTAAGCTGCCTTGGTCGTTTTTCAAACAAAGAGTGAAAGAAAATCCGAAAAAGAGTCCTTGGTTGAGTGGGAAATGAAGTGTATATAAGGATTTTCAAGGAGAGAGAAAGTTGAAAAGCAATCGTTCAACTCCCCAAATTGATGCCACTTAACCCCCTATACTCCTTGCATATGAAGGCATCCTCCTTTGCCTTTAATTCTTCTTCATTATCCACAATTAAAGGAAAATAAATTAAGCATCTTAATTCATATAATATTAATATCCCATTTTTAGTGGATATTACTTTTAATTAACTAATGTGAGTGGGCTCTCCACTCATTTAGATATTTTCGTGGACTTTGCAAGGCATAAGGACTTCCACACTTATCCAAATTCAGCCTTAACATATTTTGTTGAAGGGCACATCAATTAATATATTTATTTTTGCATTAATTTGAAGTAAAGTTCCATTCATGCTTAAATCTTGATTATTTTAATATCAAGATTCTCTCTCTTCCAAAATGATTCAAATGAGGTGCCCCTCTCAATTTATTTTCTATACATGATGCAAAGAATCATGACGGACCCTCTTGAAGTGGTATTTTGCATATTGAACCCTAGGTTTTGGGTAAATTGCACATTACACCAAAACTAGGTTTTAATGCACAAAGATTGCTCAATAAGATCTATCTTGGTGCTCAAGCTTGTGGAAGCCATACCACTACATCATAATCATTCCTATGATGCTTAAACATATGAGGAACATTTTATCTTGTATAGTTTGCAAGTTAACCCCTAAACTTGGATAATTTGCACTTTAGTCCAAAACTAACAAAACATTGTTTCAACATTATTCAAAAAGGACTAAAATTGAAATATAAGTTCCTCTTGAGCCTTAATTACTTTTCAAAAGATAAGAGCAAGCATATAATCAACCTCATTAAGCAAAACATCTAGGTTTAACACATAACCCAGGTCAGGGATGTTACATTAAGTACTTTGTCCAGGCTGGTATTTCAGCCAATGCATCCAAAAAGGGTACATCAACATGAAGTTTTTTCATAGCTTCTTTAAACTTATTGAACCGAGTATCAAGCTTGGTTTGCCTTAAACGAGCAGGGAAAGGAATACGAGGCTTGTATACAGGGATATCGGGTTCTGGTGTTTCAGTTTCTTCATCACTTGGTTTCTCAGTTCTTTCCTTGTCTGTCTTATCAGCAGTTACTAGTTCTTTCAGTTTAGATTCCAGTGTTGTTGAGTCTTGGACAATCACAGGTTCATCATCATCTATAACAACCACAGGTGTCTTGATAGGGGGGATCAGAATAGTCTTTTCCTGACCTGGTGGTGACTGTCTTCAATTGTTCAGGATGCTTAGGATTATTCTTGGGTTGGCCAGCAAAAACTCCAGCAGGTGGCTTGATGCTAGCTGCAAGTTGAGCTAGTTGGGATTTAATAGCCTTCTACTGAGCTTGTTGGTTAGCTATCATAGTTTTCTGAGTTTGCAACATCTTTTCAATGGTTGATAGCTTGCCATCAGGTGACATGGGACTTGCTTGTTGTCCTTGTTGTTGATAAGGAACTTGGTTAAGACTCTGGTATTGTGAATTGTTTTGATAATTATTGAAGTTCCTATTCTGGAAGTTTCCCTTGAAGTTTCCTTGATTTCCAAAATTATGTTGTTGATTATACTGAAATCCTGGTGGGCCTCGTGGTTGGTTGTTCAAACCAAATTGATGTGAGTTCACTGCTCCATAGGGGTTTCCATATTGAAAATCTGGATGATTCTTATTCTGATTTAGATTGTAATAACCTTGACCAGGGATGGTATAACAGCATTTAGGTTCTCCATTTGATTATTATCTCCTTGGCCACATACATTTCTTAGAACAACATCATAGAGAACATTGCATGCCAAAGTGGAATGGTCTATGCCCATGCTTCACAAAACAATGATGCAGACCTGACCTATTCTTGTTGTCGAGTGGGCGAACGTCCTCTTCCAATTGCAGCAAGAGATGATTCAATATGGTCTTGGTTGGCAACTAAGAGTTTTAGGGTTTCAGCGATAGACTTGTACTCAGGAGTAGCTTTAGCCATAGCTACTTTCAAGACTCCTTTACCTACAGATCTACCCCAATTAGCTTGATTTTCAGCTCCAAGGGTTACAACCCTCCATGCGTTGTCATAATTTTGACGCATGAAGTTTCCTCCAAATGAGGAGTCTAAGAATCTCTTGATATCGTCATCCACACCCCTATAGAAAATTTCAATCATTTGATTCTTAGGAATTCCATGGTGTGGACACTTGCGTAGAAGCTCTTTGTATCTTTCCCAGGATTCAGCAAGGGTTTCTCCAGGGACTTGAGTGAAATTTGTTATTCAGCCTCTAATTTCATAGGTGAGAGAGGGAGGGTAGAACTTTTCCAGAAACACATTTTGGAGTTGTTCCCAAGTGGTGATGGGTATTTCACTTTGTAACGAATTGTACCAACTTATAGCTCTATCAGCAAGGGAATACTTGGAGAGACGAAGTCGAATGGCATCATAGGATACTCCATTTTTCTTTGTCATGGCACATAGATCAATAAACCTCAAAAGATGTTCCTGACTATCCTCTCCTTGTTTGCCATAGAATGGGTTGTTTTGAAGCAATGTGATCCAATGTGCCCTAATCTCAAAATTGGTAGCATTGATGGGAGGAGGTTGTACTGGATGATGAACATTTGTAGCTTTCGGGATTGAGAATTCTCTAAGATCTTTTTGTAGTTCAGCTGCTTGTGCTGCTTGAATTTCTTCTTGAACCGCAACTCTAGCTTCTTGCTTGAATCTTTCTCTCTGTGCATTTAGGGCTTGAGCCACCCTTCGAGCTATCTCCTCCTCTTGAGCCATTCTTGCTTGATTCTCTCTGTTTTGTCGGTGGAAGGTTCTGGAAGTCTCTGGATCAAAGCTGGCAGTGAGTCTGGGACTGTTGCAACGATGCATGCACTAATCCTTCTGGGTTGTACCTACAATACAAAGATTTGAAGTAAGAATGATGGAGTAGAGTGAAACTCAAGTAAATGATTGATTGTATCAAAAGAAAAACAAAAATCCTAGATTAGCCTTAAAAGAACCAGATTTGACTAACTGATTCCGTTGTCCCCAGCAACGACGCCATAGTTTGACGTGGAAATTTTATCGCACTAACAAACTCACTCGGGGTTGAAATCCCTAAGCTTTTACCAAAACCAATGTGCAATAATACCACCCGCAAGCAGACGAGTCTTATCACAGTATAGTTAAGGATCAAACCCGAAGGACAACATTTTTAAGAATCCTTGTCAGTCTAGTCTAGTTCGAGTTAAGACTAATATTTAAAACGATTGGTTGATTTGTGGTTAATTAAACTAATTGCAAGAAAGTAAAAGCTGAATTAAAGTTGGATTTAGATCAATGGTATGGAATCGCTGGGATGGTATCGAGTTTCACCACCACTACACACGCAAACACATTCAATCGCAAATAATCCAAGAAAGACATAATGATCCAAATAGAGCTGTTACAAAACCCCCCATACGGGCATTAGGTTTGCGTAAGAATCACCTTTGGCATCAGATGTCTCGTCACCATCCGGATCACTTACTTACGGCTCCAAAGAAATCCCATTCTATTTCTAGTCTGGGAGTCAACCGCATTAATAGATAAGCAAGAAGGCGATTAATATAAGAGCAAACATCAATGATTAACAAGAAGATACAAAATCCAACTAAGGTTGTGAACCCCCTATACATGCATTAGGTTCACAGAAGCATCACCCAAGGCTAGATGGCTCGTCCCCTCGTGGATCATACACTTAAGACCTCAAGGAATCCCATTCTATTTCTAGTCTGGAAGTCAACCTGTTAAACGACATTCAATCCTACATATAGAAATTCTCACAATATAGGAAGAACCAAGATGAAAGCAAGCAATTAATCTAACTACAAACATAATGATTAACAACGAAATGAAAGGTTATATACATTTCCATGGAAAGTTTAACAAAAGAACATGATTGCATGGGTAGTGGGGCTAGTCCCCGCACCCCAGCGAAAAGGAACTACTCACTCATGATGCGAGAAACAAGAAGAATGAGAAAGAGAAAGAAATATGCCATGAGCACGGTGCAGAAGGTAGTCGCAGCTCGGTGAAGATGATGCGGTCTTCTACATTGTGTCGGAGAAGATATGGATGAAAAATGGGATATGTCAAGACAGACCAGACACTCTCTCTTGCTCTGGCTTCCTTCTCTTCTCAGTCTCCTTGATTGCAACACGGGCAGTAGGTGGAGTGAAACTGGTGTGGACAATACTGGATCTGGATCAGACCTGTGTACGGGCAGCCTGTCGGCATCCCAAAGCCGATGCCCCAAAAGGGGACTCTACTGGTCCGATTTATAGGCGCATGAATGGTCTTCACGTTTTTGGTGTGTTTCCAGTCCAAACGGTTTGGGGGATATGTTTGCTCAAACTGTCTTATAAAGTTTGACCAAACGGTCTTCAGCAGCAAACAGTTTGGAAACCATTTAATTATCAAACAATCTTCATCAACATTCAGTCTAGGAGACAAGGGCAAACGGTTTGCAAACCATTAATAATCAAACAGTCTTCGATTCAGTCAATGCTTCAGCCAAACAGTCTTTGCAGTACTTGCCAAACGGTCTATAAACCGTTCATAACCAAACAGTTTTGGCTCCTTTCGGTTTGGAAACCGAATGAGACCAAACGGTCTCACAGTCCATTTTCCGATGAACGGTCTACAAATTGTTTGCTTATCAAATGATTTTTTCAGCTGGTCATTTCGGTCTTCACACATCTCAACCAAACGGTCTTCACATTTGAGGCCATCCGGTCTTGTGCTCATTCGGTCAGTTCAATGAAACGGTCTTCATCTGTAGTGACTTTCTGATCGGTTTGTGAAATCAAACAGTCTTCGTGTCCTTCATTCGGTCTTCATCTACAGGTGCAAATGGTATCGGTCGCTGCCCAGCAAACGGTCTCGGGGTAGCTTTATTCAGTCTGTGAGCCACCCCCATTTGGTCTTACGGTTGGAGCTGCAGCGAGTGCTGTTCGGAGGTAGAAGACGATGCGCCACGACCATGTTGAGGCACCACGGTCATGGTGATGCTGCTGTCCCACAACCGTGCTGCCTTGCATGGGCGTGGCGGGTGAGAATTTGGGCTTTGATGGCATTGTGCCACGGCCGTGGCGTGACATGACAATCGTGGTGAGGCTACTGCCCCATGGCCGTGTTGCCGCGCACGGGCGTGGCGGGTTAGAGAGGGTAGATGCTGGTGGTGTGCCATGGTTGGTTCACCACGGTCGTGGCCTCACCACACGGTCTTGGCGAGGACATTGGACCACGGCCGTGGTCATTCAAAATGGTCGTGGTCGGGGCTCTGCTTCAAGGTATTGAATTTGTGCAGATGTCCAAACGGTCTCGTAGACAGGCCGCTGCAAACAGTCTTGAAATGGAACTGTCCATTCGGTCTTGAGATCGAATGGGCTCAAACGGTCTTGATACCGAATGGGCTCAAATGGTCTTGAGACCGATTGGGCTCAAACTGCTTGGTTAGATCGATTGGTCAGAACCAAGGGTGAGTGAAGGTGGACCTTAGCTGATTGTTCAGCTTTATCAAGACCTGCATCAAATCAACATAATTTTAGTTAAAATCATGATAATTGGGCCAATTTAGTAATTTCACAAATTTTGATATTTAGAAAATGAAATTGAATGCATTGAGTCGAATTTGACCCAATTTGGAGACTGAAATTCCTAATTAATATGCATTCATCAACACCACTCTTTGCTTGTGAAGTCATAAGTGTTATGGACTATCACTGCCAACGTGAAATGGACCTGCAGGGTCACACACATAAGATTTAACCTGGAAGAGGAGTTTATCCACAAGTGATGTTTAGATTGATTACTAAAGGAGTTTGATAGTTCAATTAAACACTCAATCAATTGATAGCTCAGTATCATAGTGTTCAAGGTGTTGGACCGATTGATTAGAGCATCATATTGATTAACACTACAATTGACTGATTTGCACAATCTGCTACCCCAACCAATCGGCTCATAGGGATGAACCGATCGGCTCAAGTTGGTGAACCGGTCGGCTCAAGTTATGAGTGGATCAGCTCATGTGTCATGAAACGATCGGCTCAATTGTTGAACTCGTCGATTCGTGGACCAACCGAGATCGTTTGGAAAGTTAGAAAAATTCTTTTTGCAAATACAATTTGTTTCACTTGTACAAATTTGATTTGGTTAAGGACTACTATTTGAATAGTTGGAAACAAACATGAAAGTCAATTTGAGCTGGATCAGGACCACGAACCGATTGGCTCAAGAGTGAACCGATCGGCTCAGAGCCCCAGACGATCGGCTCAGGTCCCAAACGATCAGCTTAGGGCCCGAAATGATCATTTCAGGGTGTGAAATGATCGGTTCAGCTGGCGCAGTTGGTTGTTTTTGTGAAAAATCTTGAACCCTTCTACTCCTGCTTTAATCCCGCATTGCTCGGGGTAGAGAACCCTGTCCCATGACCCTCCTATATATAGGGGTATTGGGGGCTTCTCAGATACAACAAAAACTCAGAACACCAGTTGCTCTGCAAAGATGTCGTTCTCTCTGGTTGTGGTAACCGAGAGAGCCCAAGCAAGTGCTACTCGATAAGGGAGGCACAATAAAGGAAAGACAACTGCAGAAAAGTTACTGGTTGCAGGAGAGTGTGTCAATGACCAGTACGCTGACAGGAGGGTACGACTCCTTCCAATTCCTTGTGGGACAAGGAGATTAGAGTTCCAGGTGGTCCGTGTGGACTACTTCAGAGGCGGGAGACTTCTGCCGCTCGGAGGATAGCTGTCAATCCCGACAGTCCTGGTGAGACCAGGAGCTATACAAATACCGTCCAAGATTGGAGGTGAAGACTGTGCAAGCCGCGAGGTAACGTCGTCGAGCAATCCTCGGGACAAGGTATGTCTCTACAAACCATCCTTCCTACTATATAGACGTTGACACATATCCTTTATACTGGATTCGGGAGAAGAAAATTTTTGTTTCCACTACTTTCTCTATCTCCCCTAAAATCCAACAACTAGTACACCATTGGGAGGGACAACTCCTTCCTATCTATTCTAGTTGAATAACAAGAGTTCTAGTTGGTCCGTGTGGACTACTCTAGAGGTAGGAGTCCTTTTGCTGCTACTAGGAGAGCAAAGTTAGCCTGAAGGCTGTGGCGAGACCACATGAGTCACTATAGAAGCTTTCATGTCGGATGTCTATAGTGAAGACTAGGAGCCGCATAGCCAACATCCAAGAGCAACTAGAAGATAGTTGTATTAAAGTGAGTTGTTGTCATTGGAATTTCTCTAGGACTAGGTTTAACTCATTAAACCATCCTTCCTATTTCATAATAGTTGACACAATCTTGCTGGTATGGTAATACATATAGATAAAATTTTGTTTCCACTACTATACTCTGTGCCCGTATTTCCCAAATGAATCATGTTTTTCAAGTACATACTCTTCATCCATCATATCTTCTTCTTATTGCAAGGCCACAAACATATTAGGTTTGAGGTGTCTGTATTCTTTTGTTCTTTGAAGTAGATTGTTATGGCCTTTGTCACTGTAGATGGATATTCTTGCTATTGAACACTTTCAAACAATCATCCTTTTCATTTTGCAACACACCATCATGAGGTGGAGTTTCTATAAAGTTTTCATTTTCCCCATATTGATCAACACTAGTACACTATCTTTTATCATGTTCCATAATGCCACACATATGACTTAAAGTAGGTAAGTTATCATGCTCAACTTTATAATTTGTCCCATGAATAATGATTGTTGGCTATACATGTTTTTAGGAATCAATATGTATTGCAAGTTTGGAACAATGACTTCAGTACACTTATGAGTGTGTTCATCAACAAATTAACTTCCCCAAGACATTGTCAATCTTATCAAAAATATGACTTTCTTATACATATGAAGAGGAAGATCGACAATTCTTATCTAGGTGAAGATAGTAGGGGGTAGACGAGTTACAACAAAAAATTATCTAAGGTCCATTGTTCAGTGCATTCACACAGTCCTACTCACAAATGAATTGGACAGTGTAGCGGTTCAGGCGTAATTTTTAAGTCTTTCCATCTTGTAATAGGACTCCACATGGATCTTACTCTGTCACACAAAGTCATATATCTAATTGATTTATCAATTTATTTCACAACAATTGTAAAATGCAAAGGATCCTAAAGGAGAGTATATGCCTCTAGAGCAACGGAGATTTCTTTAACAAAATTTTCTATTATAATGGATATATCATCTAGATCAATTCTAGATTGAGTATCATCATCCAAGAAACCCAAACTACTTGTAATGTATGGCCTTGCAATGATGTCTCTATGAATGATTGTCTGAGGAGTAATCATCGACATCCTTTCATTAATAGTACCATAGCTGACATTTATAGTCAACTCCATATTTGTCTGTGGAAGTTGCAAATGCATCATTACCATCATTAATTTCTTCATCAGTTTTTGTGGAAGTTGTAGGATCATCACTTTACATACCAATGAAAATTAGGTTTTGACCTAACTCTTCTATGGTCAAAGAAGAACATTTTCTCAGGACACAATCAATATCATCTAGAAATCCCCTTCCTTCCTACCATGGACTTTGGCATAAACAAAACCTCCCCTTTCTCCACATCGAGATGCCATATCCCTAACTATCTTCTCCATTGGCTCTCTGATCAACATGTTAGCTTCTTTTTCCTATGATCTATAGTAGTTGTATATATCTCCAACCACAACGGATCCTCGTCAGCCTTATCTTTCCATGTCTATGCAGTTCAACCTTGCACACTCTTCTACATATGAATCACCTTCACTATAGGTAGAATGCTCATGTTAATGTTTGGACATCTCACTTTCTAGAATGTAATTTTTGAATTAACACAATGTACAACTATGATCCTGCCACATTAACCACTTCTGTCGCCTTGTAGAAAGTCTTCTTTACACCCATCAATGGTGCTTTCTGGAGCAATCCCTTGTGAATTGACTTTGTTGGTGTTGATGTCATTGTTACTTACCATCGTAAAGTCCATTGACTTAGAGCACCAACATCATATGTATAATGTCTGGGACCCTTCTCGCCAAGAAATTCATCATCATGAACACCATTATCCAACAGATAGTTGTTACATTCGTCTTCCTCTATAATTCCCAAGATCACCTTTCCACAACCCTAGCCAACATGATCGTCGGAGTCGGTCCCTCGATGGTAATCTCTTCCATCACCTTGTGGAGTGGCACTGACTTTTTCTGTCATTGGTATTTCTTTTTTCCGTCAAGTTGTATTACATGTCAATTTAATAAAAACATAGATGAACTATAAGTGAAAATAAAAATATATGCATAATAGTGAAATATTCTTAATTATAGTTTTATTTCATGTGTGTACTTAATTTTTGTTGTATCATAGTTACAATTTGTGTGGTATAATTACATAAACTGGTATAATTGTATTTTGTTTAATTAAGTCTAAAATATATAAAAAGATCTTGCAGGTTTGGGACAGAGTGCCAATTTGGTTTACAAACATGGTTGATAGGGAAGAACCTCTAGGTTGTATTATTCAAGGAAAACATTATGGAATCACCTGTAAGAAAAGAATATCATAAATTCCTTCAGTCTAGTTGATATATTTTAAAGTGGATTAATAGTGATGAAAAAAAAATCTTTTGGAATATATTGCTTCTTGGATATGATGAGATAAACAATATAAAGAAAAAATGAGATGAATTTTAAATGGCAGTACTTACTTGTCAGTAAGACAACATCAAGCTAGGTTAAACTAGATAACTAGTCAAACAAATAAAACAACCAAAAAATTTAATTTTGATTACTGTGCATTAAAATAATAATATTATGGTAGTACAATGCAAATGAAGGAGATTGACCAACTTTTAAGTCCTTTTCATATTAACAACAAGGATTTAAGAACATATGAATTCCACTTTACAATACTAAAAGCAGTTACTCATCATAATTTATTAAAAACAAGCTTTGGACATGGAAAGGACATCTCATACAACTCAATATCAAGGAACTTAATTTAAAAAAGTGAGACACTTCATGGGTAAGAAAAATAGAAAAGTCTTTTACTTATACATAGACAAGAAATTTTAAATGTACGATATTGAAAACGGGAAATATTTCTAGTAGGTGGTATGGATATTCAAATACTTTAAGGAGATTCCAGATATAGGGAGCCATATCTCACAATTGCCAATGGAGTATGAAAAATCCCCTCAACAAGGTGATACTAAAGTTGGTTGTGGCACATATGTGATGAAATATCTAGAATGCCTTGAGAAAAATAAATAGATGAAACCACAAGTGAAGTTATGCCAAAAATAAGACTAGATACATCTTAAAGAATTATAGATAATGAAAGACTAGAATTAACTAGAGAAGTACACAATTAATGAGAGCCAAAGAAAGGGTGAAGGATGAGAACGATGAAGGCCTACATTTGGTATAAATTAAATGTATACATTCCTAGATGTAACTTTCTACATCAAAAACCATACTTGATTTTTTACCATGTGTGTTTATTCTGAAAAGAAATTGGTATAATTTGTTGAGACACTTTCAACTTTAAACAATATAATTTGAAACGTATAGAAATAAAACTTGTAACCCACTTCTTTGTATTTTATTATGAAAGTGTCATTTCTAAAAGGTTGACGTGATAAATAAACAAAATACTTTCAAATCAGTGCAAAACAATACAAAATAGTGGTTTACTTGTAACAACATCTGTATATTACTCACTTGAAACCAAATAGAATTGCACGGCATAAAAAGTAGTTATATTCCAAAAAATATAACATATGAAAAGTAGGAAGTAGATTAAAGAAGAATGCTCAAATCTCATTAAAGCATCTTGTTGTCCAAAATAAAATCAAGGTTGTTTCTATCCCTGAGCCTTGTATATCAGGTGATCAGGCTCAAGCTGTTATACGAGAGCTTGGTTTTTCAAGCTCTCACTGTGTGGAGGCACCTGGCTTCTCGGGAGGTATTTGGGTTCTATGGAACAAGGCTGACTATAATGTCTAGATTATTCAAAACCATAAGTACTATATTCACTGCTACATAAATGGGGAGGTCTACTACACTTTCATCTATGCTTCACCAGGCCCAGGTGGCCATCCGATCCTCTGGGACCATCTTATACAGATCAGTCAAACCATCGATAAGCCTTGGATTACGATGGGGGACTTCAATTGCATGCTCAATCCTTCAGAGAAGTTTGGAAGTAATAGATTTAGTCTGTCCCAAGCCACCCGTTCCAATAATGCTTTAGTGCAAGCTAGTCTCACTGATATAGGCTGTTCTGGCTTCAAGTTCACATACAAAAAGAAACTTCTTCATGAACATTTGGATAGGGTAGTCTCTAATTCGGAGTGGATGCACCAGTATCCAAATTTCAGTTGTGTTACCCTTCCAAGGGTAGGATCGGGTCACAATCCTATTGCTGTCATCAACAGCTGGACATGGACTCACATGAGTCGCTTCAAGATGAAGGCCTCATGGCAGGCACACACTGACTTCCCAGACTCCTAGAAACTCTATGGGATGTTACATCGGATTTCCCAATCACTTTGGAATGGATGAAGCAACCCATCATCAAGTGGGATGCCTGTTGTAGAAAAAAACATAACAAAGAAAAAGAATCTCTGCTACACTCCGTTGGCACTTTACAAAGAGACTTATAAGTGTTCTATGACATGGACAAAGACTGACAGTGCAATCAGCTGGATCTAGATTTGGAAGCTACACTGACCAAAGAGGAATGTGACTAGAAGAAACTTAGTCACATTAATTGGCTCCGTGAAGGAGACAATAATACGAAGTTCTATCATGCCTTTGTCAGTAACAGAAGGAGGTCTAACAAGATGACTACACTATAAGAGGAGGGGGGTACATGGGAATCCAATCTGACGGTGCTGGAGTCCCTTGTATCTAATCATTTTCAAAATTTGTTCACTACAAGAACCTTACCAAACCCGACATCTATGGAAAAGGTACCAGCAAGACTCAAGGATCTTAGAGCACAATAACTACATGGATTAACTGCTTCTCCCACCGAGTATGAAGTTTGGAGGATCATAAAAAATTCCTCCCCTTTCAAGGTTGCAGGTCCTGATGGTACATACATGTATTTCCTCAAGAATAATTGGAAAGTCATCCGCCCCTCTGTCCTTAAATCTATTAGGAGTATGATCAACGGCGATACCTTTGTTGGGCCATTGGGGGATTCTAATATAGTTATGATCCCTAAGACTAAGCATCCCTTGAGCTGTAACCACTTAAGGCCTATCACCCTTAATAACACATGTATGAAATTGGCATCCAAAGTGGTGGTCGAGCGAGTTAAAAGATATATTCTGCAGTAGGTTTCACCTTTTCAGACGAGCTTTGTGCCGGGCAGATGCATTTCTGATAACATCATCATCATCCAGGAAGTTGTTCATAATATGCAGAGAAGTTCTTGTACCCCACAGATGGCTATAAAAGTTGATCTTTCCAAAGCTTATGATCGCATGTCTTGGGATGTCATTGAAGATACGTTGAAAAAAATGTCCTGGCCGCCTAATATAAAGCTCCACATTATGAATTCTTTGAATGCAGGGGATACAAATATCATCTTTAATGGGGAAGCCCTAACCCCGTTCAAAGCATCCCGAGGGTTCAGACATGGGGACCCTTTGTCTCCTTACCTTTTGTTCTATGTATGGAACGTCTTACTCAAATCATTAATCAGTGTAGATGATAAGGAGTGGAAACCGATTAAAGTGGCCCAACAAGGACCATGGATCACTTACATATCATTTGCGGATGAAATTATTATTTTTGCAAAAGCTTTAGTAAGTCAAATCAAAATTATCAACAATTGTTTTATGTTATTCGAAGCAGCTTCTGGACAGTGGATATCTATAGACAAGTCAAGAATTTTCTTCTCTAAATCTGTTACTCGGCACACCAGGGACAATATCTATTCTATCAGCAAAATTCCAGAGACTGAGGATCTGGGGAAATATTTGGGAGTACCTATCCTACATAAGAAGGTGTCCAAAGATACTTACTCTTTCATTGCTATAAGTATGGAATCCAGGATCAATGGCTGGGCAACTAAAACTTTATCCCTTACTAGCCACATATGTTTAGCTAAGTCAGTCATTATGGCCCTACCAACATATGTGATGCAAACCGCTAGGATTCCTAGTGGTGTCTGCACTAGGCTGGATAAGATTGTACAAAACTTCATATAGGGAGGAGGACGTAAGGCAAAGACGATCTCCCTAGTCTCTTGGAAGAAGGTATACACCAATATGGAGGAGGGAGGACTGGGTTTACGCTCAATGGCCAACTGTAACAGGGCGCTACTGTGGAAAAGCTCGTGGAAATACTTGAATAGTACGACTGATCTTTGGAAGGAGAGCCTGCGGAAGAAGTATAAGGGGTATAACACGTTGAGCAATACTAACGTGATCCCTTTCTGGAGACAGTTACATATGGGCCTATCCTTTGTCAAAATTCACATACAAGACTATTAATACTGGAGAAATGACTCTAGTATGGCATGACCCCTGGGTACTGGGTGTCAAAAGCCTAGAAGGGCATGTTATACGCCCTGTTGAAGAAGATATCATAGACCTTTGGGTCTCCAGTTTAGTGGACTTGGAAGGAAATTGGAACAAGAATTTCCTTAGCACCTACATCAATCTTGTGTGGACAAGATCCTTTTCTTATCTGTTTTGGACCCTCCAAAGGGGAGGACCACTGGTGTTGGAAGTATGATGTCAAAGGTACCTATAATACAAGCTCTGCATATAGCATCATTCATGAGGGTGACGATACACCTGCTGATTTGCTATGGCACATGATCAGGACCCTTACGATACCAAGTAAAGTAAAAGTCTTCTTGTGGCTGGTTGCTCATGATGCTATAATGACAAACGCTCGCAGGAAGATGAGAACATTTATGGATAATGAAATCTGCCCTCGTTGTGATATGGAGGAAGAGACTACCTTGCATGCACTCTGCTACTGCCCCTACGCAATGGACATCTGGCAAAAAGCTCCATATGATATTGATATCAATGTTAGTCAAGACGAAGGTATTTGTAGCTGGCTTCTAAAGAATTTGAAATTCTCACAGGCTACCCAAACCTCTTTTGCCATTATATGTTGGACCATCTGGAAAGCACAAAACTCTTGAGTTTTTAAAAGAACTCCTACTACACCAGAATGACAGCTATTGCATATTACTCACCTCCAAAGCCTCATTGATGAAGGGAGATAGACAAAGGCAAGGATTAAAAACTCTATCAGACTGGACCCACTAGTGATGCAGCCGTTAAAGAGAGAAGTGTTGCCATAGCTGCTATCCACCTCGATGGAAATGGCAGATGGCTCTTTGGAAAGGAGAATACGATCTGGGTGAAGTAAATGGTGGAAGCAGAAGTGCGCTCCATTGCACTAGCTCTCCTTAATATCAATAATGACTACAGTAAGCCTCTCATTGTCCTTACAGATTGCTCGACTGCTGTGGAAGCGATTGAAGATATGGCTGGGAAGTATCCAAGCCTGCACGTCTGGACCAAGCCTATCAAAGAGCTTTATGATACAATGAAGATCTTGTAGACCCCGAGAGAGAACATCAGCCCTATTGATGCTCTCACTAAACACCACCTAAAAACCTACAAGGATGTCCGTCTTTATATGGATAGTCCTCTTAACCCTATGGGTCACCCTCTCCCCCTTCTTCTATGTAATGGTGAAACATCCACCAAGTTTATTTTTTCAGTAGGACAATTATGTAATTTACCTATTTCCTCTGCGAGAGAAGGGAAGAATGAATAAGAAGGCCTTCTGACTTCCCCAAAATAAATAAATAAAGAAAGCAAAAAAGGACTTACAAACAATGTCTCTATTATACATAAAAAATGAGTGCATAGAATAAAAGGATATCATGACAAAAAGGTAAAATATATATGCAAAAATGCATTCATAATACGAAAAATGTAAAATAAGGATCATAAATACAACTCTACAAAGTAGAGAAAAATCAAATACGCCTTAGTATATAAAATCCATTTTTACAAGGAAAAGTAACTGTAAATAAAAAGTTTAATTGTGATACAAAACATGTTTTTCCATAAAAAAGTTTATATACATTAAAATCATCAAATAACAAAATACTAATATAATAACAAAATTTAAAACAATTGCTTAATAATATAATGATAAGGTTTTAGTGGAGTGTAACTATGTAGATGAAAAAAAATCAGAATGTATTCTAGTAAAAAAAATTATAATTGTCATGGCAATGAGTCAATATATGTTCCAACAAGAAACACATAGAAAAGAAAACAATAAACAAGTAGGTGGAAAAAAACCCATATTAACACTAGATATTATTACACCACTCATAAAAAGTACACTTACTAGTAAAAAAATTGTATAAAATATGAGACCCCTCGTATGATATCCAATGACACCAACCAACAACAAAATGTGTGGAATTAATTTATCAAAAAAAGTTAACATCCTCCTTGGTAGGTATCATGGCGCATAACCGACAGTCTAGAAGTCAATTGAGGAACCATATACATTGGGTTGAGAGACATAGGGATCTCCCAGGTACATGTTATACCATGGAGGTGGTGGTTGGTATAACATGTGGCATGTAGCCTATGTTATTGGATTGAATGAAAATTTGGTCAATAAAAGTATCTCCTTGTCACCATGTGTTTTTTGCTTATTATTTTACTTCTTTTAGTCGTGTCTTCATCTTCTTTTTTTTAGTGGTTATGATCAATGTTATTACATTCTAGTGGTTCCTGACCATAAGATGTGTTCTTGATTGAATATGGTGGGTATATATATGGTCAAATCTGGAATGAACCTAGACAATGATGGATTCTAGATATTATATAGCATAAATATAATATTTATTTGTAGTAGGTGACCCTCCATGTGTAAATGTTCCGGGATGATATGTACCTATAAAATACTTTCTTGGGGGTATATAGCAATAATTGAAGGGTTTTTTTAGTTGGACCTTGTATGAAGCCTCCTTACCCCCAATAAGATCTTTTGGTATCTCAAGGCCTTTTTGGCACATTCAAGGCTAGTAGGCTTATCTGTATTACCTTTACAATCAACATGCCATGAGGTATTTTTCTATTTTTCTTAGATAATTTTGAATTATCAACGTGATGGGAGACATTAATTGGTGCTGCACCTTTTTTTGTCCTATTATTCTCATCAAGATGTTCATAGATACATGTTATTCCCTAATAAACCATATCATTCTCAAATGCATTATGTATGGCTTTTTCATGTTTAATATGTAGTTTGGATACTATTTGATGGAAGGAGGATAGCTGATCTCTAGGACTTCAACATGCATTGAGGAGCCCAAGGAGTCACTAAAGTCAAATCCAACCTACCCAAAGTGTCTAAAATGCTTTGTAGCTAATAGATCCATTGATTGATCAAGATGATATTCAAAGTGAAACTCAATTCCCCAAGAATGACTATTTCTATAGCAAAGCAAGCACCAAAAACACCTCAAATCCCTCCAAGAATACCTTTACCCATCTCTTGGCCATAGAATGGTCATTATGTCACTCGAAGGGTGGTTTTATTTTGGACAAAATCCAATATTCCCTTATTGATTTTTATTTTTCATCAAAGTTTCCCAAAATGCCCATTTGACCTTAATGATTATTCCACATTCCATTAAAAATGGATGTTAAGAACCCATATGGACAATGCTAGTTTGATCATGTTCACCATTCCATGCCCATTTTTCCCATAACTATCGTTCAACTTTGGAACGGTCATTCTAACCATCCACTTATACCCCATACCATGACTAGTATGGCTGTGGTGATGGTAGAAAAGTCACTATACCATCCTACCCTAATGCTTTTTACATTTATTTACCTAATCTAACCCCACTAGAATCTAGACATCCTATCCAACATATAAAACCTTTGTAGAAGCTAAGGATGAATGTTAGCATTCATTCCATCCCTTAATCACCACATATCACTCACTTTTTTAACTTCCACTCCCTTTTTTCATGCTATACATCCAAAATTGTTTGTAGGGTTTTGGCTATTTTTGTTCCATTTTCCATGCCATTTCTCCTTGATGAAAGGAAGATATTTTCTTCCTATAGGTGGAGGTGTATAAGGAAGATTCTTAAATTGGCTTCATGGATTTCTACTCTTCTGCTCATTCTTCATTCTCCCCTTTTGAATTTCCTTTGATTATTAGTAGCTAAGCCCCCTTTGTGGGTTGTTTGGGGGAGAAAATGTAACTTTGATACCATGTTGGGGAAAGATTCATGCAAACCACCTTGAGTTCATTTATATATGATATGTTCTTTATTGTTCTCATTTGATATCTCTTTTTTATGGTGATTGATGTATGTAGCACCTAAAGTAGAGAGAAAAGATGGAATAGGAGGCTATGAGAGGAAAATATTCTAGGTCAAACTAGTGAATCTTTACATAGTATCCTTTTTTATGACCTATACATCTATTTTTCTATCCCTAGATGTTAGATCTAGGTATATAGGAATGCCTCTCTTATTGCATTTTGCAAGGAACTTGTTGATAGGTTGGATGGAGGGCAATAAGAGGCAAAACAACCTTCTCCTAAATTCCATACCACCCTTTTCCACCAAGTGAAATAGGAGACTCACTGCTAGAAACCTAGACCAGGGTGATCTTGACTGGATTCTACCTATTCCCAAGTTAATTCAACATATAACACTAGGAAGGAGGTGATAAGAACTAGTTCCCCTAGAAAACCTATGCCATATGTGGCCAACTGCTGAATAGGATTATCCATCCTCATGACCCATAGTTGTCTAGTTTGATAGCATACTTGTTGGATGTGTTTGCATGAATTTGACCCCTAACATGATAGATAGTTACATTACCACCAACCTCACCATCCTAATCAATTGTTAAAAACCTAACTTGTCCTAACTCTAGCCAGTGTTTGTTAATTTAGATTCCCTTCTTGCTTACTTCAAATCCTTGTTCGTGGTAGTCATATCTTTAGTGTTTGTTAATTTATATTCCCTTCTTGCTTACTTCAATTCCTTGTTCATGGTAGTCTTATCTTGCTAGAAAATTAGCATTTGATAGTGCTTTCCTTTGTTAGGTTTTGCTAGTTGATTACTTAGTTAGTGCTAGTTTGCCTCTCTTAGTTACTTGTTCATATTAGTTATCAATTAGGGTTGCCAATATTAATTTAGTGTAGTTTACCTTCAACTTCTTCCTTTTTGTGTAACTTTCATCATCACCTAGATAATTAGACCTAATTATGCAGGGTTAATCTTGATTTCGTTCTTTCCTCTATTTTTCATGGCCCTTAGTATAAAACAAACAAACTTTAAAACCTAAAAACCCTACTCTGTGCAGTGAGAATATAATTGAAACAACCAAGCTCTTGTTCCACGACATTCATTCAGGTTCGACCTCGACTTTCAAATACTCCTATACTAAATATTTATAAAGAATGCTTCTAGATCATTTTATATGAGTGTGTACCAAATAGGGCATTTTTTTAACCTTAATGTGATCAAATACATCAATTATTCCAACAACATTGTCGGCGAGTGTGGTGCTTGACCTAGTTTGTTTTTAGTTAGACTTATTACTACCCTCACCATTACCATTCTTTATTCTTTGTAATTTTTTTGTAATCGAGATTGCTAACTTACTCTCCTTGTCCTATTTGTGCATTTTCATGTCATAATGCATGTTTGATCTATCCTCTCTCTTAATTGAGTCTTTGTTTGAGGATCCCAAAATAAGAATAAGATGGCAAGGACACTGACATTGGCAAGAAAGATAACAAAAAATATATGGAAAATAACCTTGGAGTACCACAACATGATCCAGCTGGAGGCCACCGGGTGGAAATCCAAGGCCGGGTGGAAATCCAAGGCCCACCTACATGCCCATTGCAAGACTAATTCTTTTGAGGAGTTACAAATAATCTACTTCGAGGAGGATTGGTTGTATGCTATGCTAAGCTTTTTCTATCCCACCATAACTTATACAAATGCTCCCAATTTTCTATAGTCTAGGAAATGAGAATGTTTGTGTGTGGATTCCTTTATAGAGACATGTTCAACCTCCTCACACCATACACTACCAACTATAATGTCAGGACTCGATCCTAATAACTAACCAAACACAGAAAATTGAAAATAGATATGGGGTTAAGACACATTAAACCCCAGTAAGAAAACACAATGATATCAATAAAGTAACTTTTTAAATTAGAGAGAAATTTACTAAAACAACTCATCATATATATCATTTCTCATTGATAATAGAAGTACAACTAGCATGACTTCATTTATCTCTTGATAGCTATGTTTGCAATGTTAATAGAAAGATAAACAATTAAGACTATATACAAGGATTTGCTTACTAAATGTCATTCTAAGCTACAAAACACAAGGAAAAACCACATGTTCATCCCAAGACCCTAGTACAGGAACAATGTTGACTTTGCACACCTGATTAGGACTTAAACTAACTGAATATGCTACTCAACTATAGCAGAGGGTTGGCTTTCTGGTGCCTTTCCTTCAAGAACTAAATTTTTTATTGGTTGATTAGCAAATGTCTAAGTGAGAAAATACATAAATGTAATATTTTGCTATAGGTTTATTATTCTTAACAATATTTTAACAAATAAAGAAACAATATGAAAAAAATATCACTTGGCATAATAATAAGCATACAAGAATATATAGGAAATATTAATTTCTTTCACACCAATTCCAGATCCCCCCCTTTGGACAAATAGAAATTAAATTCTCTTGTAGAAAAATTAAATTATTTCACAACAAGTCCAAGATCCCCCCATCTAGATCAAGCAATTCCAGTACCCCCCTAGACAAATAAAAATAGTCCATGATTTCCTTCTCCTCTAAACCAATTAAAACAAGTCCACGATTCCCCACTTCTAGACATTTCTTCCTTCCTTCCTACACATTGCCTTCCTCCATCATCCAATTCATTAGAGGAAGAGCATAACATCATAATAAATGAGTAACAGTTCAATATATTCATTTAAGTAGCAATCAACTATGTTTAAGCCTTAATAGGCCACATGACTATCATATGAATATTAAGCCTTCTTTCAAGGAATCAAGTTCTAATCAAAACTTTATTTCATAAGGCTTTCACAGACTATTGCTTCCAAAATTGTCATATAAGTATAAGAATGAATCAAGTACACTATCAATTTGTTTCAGGCCTTCCATATGCTTTCTTTCAGCCATAACATCTCAAAAACAAGAAACTAATGTCATGAATTTTAAAGATTTACTTATAACAACAAACAAATATTCATCTTTGACATGTTCTTATCAATTTCTTGAGTTGTATATTCTTCTACAACTAATTTTGAAGGTAGATGGAAGATAAATTTATGTTATGATCCCTTTAAAAAAAACCAACAACAATCAAATGTATAAATAGTTAAGTTCTCTTCTTTTATTCATCTTTCATAATTTTAGAACTTATATTTTGCACAGATGAAAAGATACAAACCATAGCATGTTTGATTTCATACTTTCCTTATGATACTTTTCATTTATGTTCCAACAATAAGTTATTTATTAGAAAACAAGAAAGAAGAAAGGTGTAGCACAAGTAGTACAAATACACATCCACTCAACTTGCTTTAGAATAGATAAATTTGCATTCTAGTAAGAAAAGCACGATCAAACTTTCTTCCATCAAGTTTTGTTCCTAAACCAGCCCACTTTTATTCAAAAAAAGGCCATGAACAAGAACATATAAAAGGACAAGAACAAATCAAGGTTTTGCTTCAAAAAAGGAATTTGATAGAGGAAATGTGAAGCGAAATAAGTAGGTATTCAAAGATCTGGGTGGTACCAAACTTAAATTTGAGAAAAGAGAAGAAGATCAAAATTCTACAGCTAAAAATCAACAAAAAGGCTCTATCCAATCTTCTTTAGCAAAGATGTCTCGTATTCACCATTGAAGTTGCCCTACAAACATCTAAATCTTCTATTTTTGATCTTGTTGGATATAGTATGTCCATAGACCTAAATTTCATTAAAATCCATCCAACATTTCAAAATTTATGCCATTTTTGGTAATTGGTCCTGAACAACGTTGCCACTCACCATCTTCTATTTGCATTTGAACTAATAACTATTATGTACATGTATATTGAAAATGCAAGAACACTCTCATTTTAACTTCCTTTTCATCCATATTTTTGCATGGGATTGATAATTCAATTATCTATAAAAATGCAGAACAAGTTTGATGAAATATCAAATATCAATAATTTTGTAGATTAAATAATGAAGTATTTGAGTATAGGATGCTTCTACATTTTGGTTGTTTAGCTTTTTCCTTTATTAAGGTTCCAACTTCCAAGATAGACTTAAGAAAAATAAATTCAAATAAGTTTAAATTGTTTACTTATTTACATCAGCAAAAGATGTTTCCAAATTAACAAGATGAATTGAGATAAACTACTCGTGATGATTGATCTAAGATTTATAAGTAACCTGTTGAGTCATTATAAATTCTCCCCCTTTAAATAATTCATCTAAAAAACTTAGAACATCTCGGAATGAGCTCTCCTCATCTCACTTTCAAGCTCTCATCTTGGTTCTTCGACATTGTGGTGTTTTCAAAGCACTTTAACCACATACATTTCATGGTTCCTAAGTTTATGAACCTTTCTATCCATAATATAAAGTGGTCCATCTTCATAGGTGACACCATCTACTAAGTGTACATCAATAGACTATAGAATTTGTGTTGTATCTTATTGACAATGCCTTAGCATTGAAACATGAAGCACATCATGTAACTGTTGCAACTCTGATGGTCACTGCAGTCTATAGGAAACATTGCCTATCTTATTCAATGATAGGATAAGGACATATATACTAGGTGTCAAATTACCCTTATTTACAAATATAATGACATCTTTATATGGAGAACTTCAGGAAAAATTTATCACCAATGTTAAATTCCAAAAGGCCTATGCCTTTTCTCAGCCTAACTTTTCTGTCTGTCTTATGTATCTTTTAATGACTGCTTGATCACCTCAATCTCTTCTATAGTTTTTTGAATTATCTCAGGCTCCATTATTTGTTTTGCACCCACTTCATACCAAAACATTGGTGATGTACATTTTTCCATATAATTCTCCATAAGGTGTCGTTCATATACTTAATTGGAAATTGTTGTTGTAGGAAAATTATATTAATCTTACATGTACATCCCAACTTCTTAGAAATTGTAAACCGCATGCTCTCAACATATCTGTGATGTCCCTGGATTTTCTAAAACTTAATCTTATGTGAAACGTTCAAATTGAAACCTCACCTCAGCGGGAATCCCAATTTGAACACCCCACACTAGGCTAAGAAGAAGAAAATCAGAGGAAGTCAGAAGGAAACAACTGTAGCACATGCACATGCACATGAACAATAATAAATCCATACAACACATGTTCACTATTCAACATATAATTACAACATGAATTGTTACAACATTTGATATTACATATTGAACAACAAACTATACATATACATTTACTACCACTAAACAACATGATCTTAAGACAACAAGTCCACCAATCCATCAGCTCACTATACAACTCTCAACTATCATGGATCTTCAAGAACATAACCATGACCTAAACAAAACATTACATGTGGTACATGCCAGCACAATATTCAAGAATTTTGTACTAAGCACACCGACATGTCTTTTTATATAACTCTCATGACTAAGTTTAACAATAAGATAAAACTAATACTTGGCAGGTACAAAGAAATATAAGAAAACACATGTACTTGCACAAAGATGTTCATTAACAAAGTGAACACATATTTTAAACTCATTTTCCATTATATGCTCGTGCATCTTCCTACCAATGGGATAGATGCATTCAGGCCTTATGATCTTCTTACCAAAGATATAGATCATTGTACATGTGATCTGCTTACCAAAGAGATAGATCACTCACTAGCACTATGCTTACCAAAGAGATATAATGCTTTCATATAATGGAATAGATATATTATGTTTCATGTGTTCATAGCAATAAGTAAATAAAATCAAGCAAGATAGCATTGAAGAATAATCATCTCATCCAATATCATATGCCAATTATTTACTAGGCATATAACACAAGCATATTGTATAATAAGCCAAGTAAGAGGTAATGGTGTACCTTGATCAAGATATAACCTAGTCATCACACTCCTGATGTCAACTACCACTATTGATCAAACTCTGGTTAAGATAAGATCATATATTCCATGCATTAGATTCCCATCATTTTAACCCTATTTACGTCCATTAGGTTTAGCTTAGTTCATTAGGATATGTGCATCATTACTTGTATTACCATCTTGGGTTTATCTTACTTATGTCATATTCCATATTATGTTACCATCTGAGCATTAGTTTCCATAGTATTTTGTGCACATATCAACCCTAGGTTACATTCATTAGTCAAATTAGGGTTACAAAATATGTGTTAAGGGTCATATTCATATAACATGGATTCTGTGTATAAAACTGATATCTGATTTACATATTACCTTCTAGTTGTTGATATGAGCTTATTCTGTAATTTCCAGGATTTCTTGAGCATATTTGTAATTATTAAAAATTAATGAGGGTTATTAACCATAAATAGCCATATTGAGCAAATTAGAAGATTTCGTGCATCAACATCATAATCACTAATATCAAATGGATTATAAGCATGAATATGGTTTTACTGACATTTTATCATAATTTTAGGCCATTATTTAATATTTATTATCCATGAAATAATCATTTCACAAATTACATGATATTACTAATATTAGTGCATCAAAAGCATAATATCATGGTTCTAAACTATTCTACTCATTTTTCTAAGAATTTTAGTATATTATACGTATTTTTCTAATAAGCGGGCTATTTACTATACATTTTCTAAGATCTGAGCTTTTCTGAGATATTTACCTTAAGTGACCAATTGGATGGCGCCACGTGGCCACTAAGAGGCGCCCTGTACCTTGGTTGAGCCAGCCAGTTCTCAGCGCTTGGACCCAGTTCAAGCGTGATTTGGTTGGTTCGGGACGCCGCCGCAAGAAAAGCTATTTCGGATCCTTGTTTTATCGATGCTGGCTGCTTCCATGGAGGATTGTTTCCCCTAGTTCCTCATCTTCCATTCTTCATCAATCAACGATCTCATTTGGTTCTTCTCCATCCTCTTCCTGCAACTTGCGGGGGAGAAACCAACTAAGGGGAGAACAATCTCTCTCTCTCTAAACTCTGCCAGAGAATTTAGATGAGGTGTCTAAAGATTGATGTCAAGGATAACTGCTCCTTCAGTTTCCTCCACCGATACACAACTAGGACGTGGGGTGGGTTCGGTCCGTCCTCGGTGCTAGCGCACAATCTTCAGTCAGACACAAAGGTAGGGGGTGAAGACCTGACCATCCGATCAAAAACCTGAGGCTTGGATCTTTGCACATAAACTGACGATCTGTGGCTACCATCTAAACTAAAGGTCATGAATACGTATCAAAGTTACGTGTGACATGATCATATGTCACCCAACTTAGGCTAAGAAGGTCACACACTTTGGTCCAAAACACCTAAAAGATGTACGTAATTTCACATGCTTCGAATCTAAATAACATCCTCTACAATCATCAAAACCTAATGAATCTTTAACCATAGCTTGATCACAACTGTAACTTCATTCCGTGCTAATTGGTGCCAAAACTCACTTATTTGGCCATTCAATTATGTACTTCAAAAGAGAATAATCTTATGGATCATAATGATGATGTCAACATCACTCAATGCTCAAATTTTATCAACGCACTTGAAATTCTCAATATAATCTCAACACATGAATTCAAGTATGTAATTAGACATTTGGAGGCTCCAAAAGTTCATTCTATCACATCCTACACACCTTAAAATAAATTTTGTCGTCAAAATTAAACCAAGATCCATTCTTTCACACGATACCACCTGTGACGTCCCTAGATTTTCTAAACTTAATCTGACGTGAGACGTCCAAATTGAAACCTCACCTCAACGAGAACCCCAATTTGAACACCCCACACTAGGCTAAGAAGAAGAAAATTAGAGGAAGTCAGAAGGAAACAACTATAGCACATGCACATGAACAATAATAAATCCATAAAACACATATTCACTATTCAATATATAATTACAACATGAATTGTTACAACATTTGATATTACATATTGAACAAAAAACTATACATATACATGTACTACCACTAAACAACATGATCTTAAGACAATAAGTCCACCTATACATCAACTCTCTATACAACTCTCAACTATCATGGATCTTCAAGAACATAACCATGACCTAAATAAAAGATTACATGTGGTACATGTCAGCACAATATTCAAGAATATTGTACTAAGCACACCTACATGTCTTTTTATATACCTCTCATTACTAAGTTTGACAATAAGATAAAACTAATACTTGGCAGGTATAAAGAAATATAAGAAAATGCATGTACTTGCACAAAGATGTTCATTAACAAAGTGAACACATATTTTAAACTCATTTTGCATTATATGCTCATGCATCTACCTACCAATGGGATAGGTGCATTACGGCCTTACGATCTGCTTACGAAAGAGATAGATCATTGTACATGTGATCTGCTTAGCAAAGAGATAGATCACTCACCAGCACTATGATTACCAAAGAGTTATAGTGCTTTCATATAATGGAATAGATATATTATGTTTCATGTGTTCATAGCTATAAGTAAGGAAAATCAAGAAAGATAGCATACAAGAACAATCATCTCATCCAATATCATATGCCAAGTATTTACTATGCATATAACACAAGCATATTGTATAATAAGCCAAGTAAGAGGTAATGACATACCTTGATCAAGATATAAACCAGTCATCACACTCCTGATGTCAACTACCACTCTTGGTCAAACCCTAGTTAAGATAAGATCATATATTCCATGCATTAGATTCCCATCATTTTAACCCTATTTATGTCCATTAGGGTTTATCTTAGTTCATTTGGATATGTGCATCATTACTTGTCTTATCTTCTTGGGATTATCTTACTGATGTCATTTTCCATATTATGTTACCATCTGAGCATTAGCTTACGTACTATTTGTGCACATATTAACCCTAGGTTACATTCATTAGTCAAATTAGGGTTACAAAACATGTATTAAGGGTCATATAACATGGATTTAGTGTATAAAACTAATATCAGATTTACATATTACCTTCCAGTTGTTGATATGAGTTTACTGAGTAATTTCTAGGATTTCTTGAGCATATTTGTAATTATTACAAATTAATGAGGGTTATTAACCATAAATAGCCATAGAGAAAATTACAAGATTTCGGGCATCAACATCATAATCACTGATATTAAATGGATTATAAGCATGAATATGGATTTACTGACATTTTATCATAATTTTAGCCATCGTTTAATATTTGTTATCCATGAAATTAGCATTTAACAACTTACATGACATTACTAATATTAGTGCATCAAATGCCTAATATCATGGTTCTAAACTATTCTACTCATTTTTCTGAGAATTTCAGTATATTATACGTATTTTTCTTATAAGAAGGCTATTTACTATAAATTTTCTAAGATCTGAGCTTTTTTGAGATATTTACCTTAAGCGACCAATTGGTTGGCGCGATGTGGCCACTAAGAGGTGCCCTGCACCTTGGTTGAGATGGTCAGTTCTTAGTGCTTGGACCCGGTGCAAGCGTGATTTGGCTGCTCGGGACACCGCTGACGTGGCAATTTTATCATACTAACAAACTCACTCGGGGTTGAAATCCCTGAGCTTTTACCAAAACCTCGTGCAATAATACCACCCGCAAGCGGAGGGGTCTTATCGCAGTATAGTTAAGGATCGAATCCCAAATGGCAATATTTTTAAGAATCTTTGTCAATCGAATCTACCTCAAGTAAGACTAATATTTAAATCGATTGATTGGGTTGTGGTTAATTAAACTAATTGCAAGAAAGTAAAGGAGCAGAATTAAGGTTGGATCTAGATTAATGATATGGAATCACTGGGATGGTCTCAGGTTTCACCACCACTGTGCATGTAAACATATTCAAACACATAACATCCAGGCAAGAAGTTAACTATTCAAATGGAACTACTGTGAACCCTCCCAGAGGGATGTTTAGGCCCGCGTAAGCATCCCCTTAGGCATCAGATTTCGCATTGCCATCCAGATCATGCACTTACGGTTCTGAAGATACAACATCCAACTAAGGCTTTGGTCCTCCCTGAGGGATGTTTAGACCACCGAAGCATCACCGTGGGCTAGATGGCTCGTCCCCTCACGGATCATACACTTACCACCTCAAGGAACCCCATTCTATCTCTAGTCCGGGAGTCAACCACGCTAATCGACAAGCAAGCAGGTGATTAATCTACGACCAAACATCGAAGATTAACAAGAAGATACAAAATCCAACTAAGGTTGTGGTCCTCCCTAAGGGACGATGTTTAGACCATAGAAGCATCAGTGTAGGCTAGATGGCTCGTCCCCTCACAGATCATACACTTACTACCTCAAGGAATCCCTTTCTATTTCTAGTCTGGGAGTCTTCCTCATTAATCGACATTCCACCCTACATATAGAAGTTCTCACAACCTAAAGAAGAACAAGATGAAAGCAAGCAGGTAATCAAACCACAAACATGTCAATTAACAATGAAATGAAAGGTTATATACATTGCCTTGGAATGTTAAATGAAAAGACATGAAAGCATGGGCGGCGGGGCTAGTCCCCGCACCCCACTGAAAGTGGACTACTCGCTCATGGTGCTAGAAATAAGAAGAAGAAGAGAGAGGGTAGATTCCACCATGAGCATGATGTAGAAGGTAGTCCCAACTCGATAAAGAAGATGTGATCTTCTACGTCATGTTGGGACAGAACTAGACGTGGAGGAAGAACCACCAAGGCAGGCTAGGTAGAGCTTCTTCTCCACCTTCCTTCTCTTTTCCTCTCCTTGCTCGGTGGTAAGAGGAGCAGGTGGACGGCGCGATGGTGTGGAGGATGAAGCTGATCGTACCTTGTACTTAGGTAGCCTGTCGGCCTCTCTAGAACCGATGCCAAATGAGGACCCTGCTTGTCCTATTTATAGGCTCCTATCGTCTCTTCAAGTTTTCTACATGAACCTGCTCCAAACAGTTTGGAGCAAACGGTCTTGGAGGCCGTGTGACATCCAAACTGTCTTGGCTTCTATCGGTCTTGAGACCGTATGGTGCCAAACGGTCTTGGAACCGTATGGCATCCAAATAGTTTGGTGTTCTGTCTTCATATGGTCTTAATCTTAAACGGTCTTGGGACTGAGATTCAAACGGTCTTGAGACCGTATGTCGCCAAACGATCTTGGAACTGTATGGCGTCCAAATGGTTTGGGGTTCTGTCATCATACTATCTTGATCTTAAAAAGTCTTGGGACCGTATGGCTTCAAATGGTCTTGGGACTGTATGGTTCCAAATGGTCTTGGGACCGAACGATTTTGCTGTGATCGTTCATGATTTGCCAACCGGTCTCGAGTCCAAACTGTCTCGTTGTCTAAATGGTTTCTTAGTTTGAATGGTTTGGCGATGCAAATGGTCTCAAAGACCGATTGGTTTCAAACGGTCTTGGGTAGGCAGCACTCATGCGATCCCGAGACCGTAACATTTGGCCTCATGTGGTTTCGAGACCGTATAAGGGGGAACGATGGAAGGGGGATCGTGTGGGCAAATGGCTAAGACTGAGTGGTCAAAACTGAATGGGTAGACCACTGAGGAAAAATGTTTGGTGAAACTGTTAGGCAAAACTGTTTGGTGAAACCGTTTGGTCAAGACCAAAGTTGAGAGGATCTTTGAATGAATTCCATATGATGGTTGAACCTCATCAAGACCTACACAAATCAACATAAATCCAGTTAATGTTCTTGATAATTGAACCAATTAAGCAATTTTGTATATTGTGATAATAAGTAAATGAAATTGGATGTATTGAGTCAAATTAGTCCCAAAAAGGTGACTGAAAATCCTGATGAATATTCATTCATCAAAACACCCTGAACTTAAAAGTTGCTCATACTTGAGTAACACAAAATCTGAAACAGTCGCCAAATGAATACTTTCTGATCATGTGATTGCCTCGTCTTCACATCACGATTGTTTTCCTTTTTGCTTAGTATGGCTAAGCATCTCAACTTCCTGAGACTACTGAACACATCTTACCATGTATTCATTCCTGAGTTTTCTTTCCAACATCACTTCCTCCTCACTTTCTCCAACAACAAGCATGTCAAAGAGTTTTGTAAGAGTCCAAAGATACCCACAAAACAACAAGTGTGCACCTGATCTGACACTGGTGTATTTCAGGGTAGTGGAGGCATTTATTGTGCCTTTAGGTAGAAATGGGAGTGAAGGGTGGTATGGAAGGAAGAAATAAATCTCTCCTCCATTCGACTCAATATTTTTATTATTATATTTGCAATTTCATTTATTGCATTTTTTTTGTGCGAATCTCTCCTCTATTCGACTTGAGATTGGATTTTTTGTGTGCGCTTTGGCATCTTTTCTTGGTGGTACTCCCTTATTAATTTGTGAGGGGTATGGAAGAAGAGGATATAGAGGGAGGTGGCATGCCACCCCAAACTTAGGTTTTGGCACTATTTTGGCTATTTTTGATTCTTTTTGATGGATGGAGGGGTACGAAGATGATGGAAGAAGTGTAGAAGAGAGTTTATATCAGAATGCAACTTGATTTACAATTCAGTGCACTGGGTCGTTCTCTTTATCGTACTCTGCTCAAATAATGACTTGATGATGATCCGGTGGGGATTCCATGTTATTGTTCTACTAGTCAGTTAGGAAGCACGACATGTTTGATCCCTATCAGTTTGACAGACACTTGCCATTTATGCATAAAGATCATGATGTTGGGATTCATAAGCTTCACAAGATGATTTCAATCAAAAGGCTAGTTTTCAAAAGAAGGTCCTTTTGAGGATCTGCTTCGAATAAGGAGGGTATAATGATTCAAAATGCATAAATATTAAAACAAAAGTGTCAAAACTTCATCCAGTATCTGTTCAAATTTCTTTAGAAAATTTTAGATTTTTGAAAAATTTGAAATTTTTTGTCAAAAATGCAATTATGAAATCTTAAGTCTGAAATAGATGGGTGAAGGTGTAAAGTAAGATATGTACCACCCACACTCCACCCCGAACTTAGAAATTTGCTCATCCTGAGAAAATTCTAAATCCAAGATGGAGGGGAAAGTTCATGCCGTTTGGACCATCAAATGTGGTTGCGTTCCAATCAGTGTGCGTCCTCCATTTGAAAATCTCAAAAAGAAAGACCGATCAAAAATCAAGATAGCATCTTGCGATGCGATTCTTATTTGGTGCGAGATTATCTAAAAAGTAAAAACAAAATTCAGAAAAATTTCTAATTCAAAATTGAAACTATATACAAATTTATTGATCGGGTTGCCTCCCGACAAGCGCCTTTATTTTATGTCGATGGCTCAACTTGGTTTCTTCAATTTTTATAGTGGATATGTTGGATTGGTGAGTTCCAATATCGCTTCAGTGACTGTGTTAGCTGAGGTGAAATATATCTTCAATTGTTGACCATTTGCCACAAATTCGCCTGACTTTTCACTCCATAAAGAGAAAGCACCATGTGGGGAGATGCTCTTGACGATGTAAGGTCCTGACCAGCGAGAATGGAGTTTTCCTTGGAATAACCTTAGTCTTGAGTTAAACAGAAGGACTTGGTCTCCCACTTGTATTTCCTTTCTTTTTAGATGGCCGTCCTGCCAAAGTTTCATATGTTCTTTATAGATTTGTGCATTCTAAGAAGCTGTCATCCGGAGTTCTTCCAGTTCCTAGAGTTGCAGAATCCTATCTTGGCCTGGTTCCTTCATATCAAAATTAAGTTGTTTAATTGCCCACCATGCTTTATGTTCAAGTTCAACAGGCAGGTGGCAAGCCTTTCCATATATCAATCTAAATGGTGTAGTTTGAAGGGGAGTTTTGAAAGCAGTTTGGTAGGCCCATAATGCGTCGTTGATTTTTTCTGACCAATCCTTTCTATTGCGGCCTACTATTTTTTCCAAAATAGCCTCGAGTTGACGGTTAGAAACCTCTACCTATCCACTCATTTGTGGATGATAGGGTGAGGCTACCTTATGCGTTACACCATACTTTCTCAGTAAAGCTTCAAAGCTTCTTTCAAGAAAATGAGAACCTCCGTCAGATATCATAGTTTGTGGGACTCTGAAACGGCAGAAAATAATATCTTTGAACATCTTAATGATGGGTTTGGAATCACTAGTGATAGTTGGGATGGCTTCGACCCATTTTGAGACGTAATCCACCGCCACTAGGATGTAGGAAAATCCAGAAGAAGATGGGAATGGACCCATGTAATCCACACCCCAAACATCAAATATCTCGACTTCTTGCCACAACATCAGTGGCATCTCATCCCTTTTTGTAATTTTACCTATTCTCTGGCACTTGTCACATGATAAAACAAAGTCATAAGAGTCTTTTGATAAGGTAGGACAAAATAATCCACATTGCAAGACTTTTATAGTCATTTTCTTAGAACTCATATGGCCTCCAACAGGGCCTGAGTGACATTGCTCTAAGATACGTTGAGGTTCTTCCTGAGTGATACATCGTATGTATAGACCATCAACACATAGTTTGAAAAGGTATAGCTCATCCCAGTAGTACTGTTTCACATCATGCATAAATTTCTTCAATGCATTTGCGGTGCATTCAGGATGGATAACCCCAGCAGCAAGGTAGTTCACATAATCTGAGTACCACGGTGTAGCTTCTGATACCTTCATTAGTTGGTCATCTGGAAGGGAATTGTTATTCAGAATTTTCTCGGTATCTAGAATGTGGATGCAACTGAGGTGGTCTGCTACAAAATTCTCTATACCCTTTTTATCTCTTATCTCTAGATCAAATTCTTGCAAGAGGAGAATCCATCTAATTAGTCTGGGTTTTGCATCTTTCTTTGCCAGAAGGTAACAGATGGCAACATGATCTGTGTAGACAATGACTTTTGAACCGATTAGGTAGGATATGAACTTGTCAAAGGCATACATGACTGCCAAGAGTTCTTTCTCAGTAGTAGCATAGTTTCTTTGAGCTTCATCGAGGGTCTTAGATGCATAGTAGATTAGATAGTGTTTCTTTTCTATATATTAGCCCAAGAAGCACCCACCGCTTAATTGCTTGCATCACACATAATTTCAAAAGGGTGGTCCCAATCGAGAGCTCTGATGATGGGTGTTGATGTAAGGGATTGTTTTAGATTATTAAAACTTTTGACACATTCTTCGTCAAAATGGAATTCCACATCCTTTAGCAACAGATTCGTCACCGGTTTGGTTATCTTGGAGGTGTCCTTTATAAACTGTCTGTAAAAGCCTGCATGACCTAGGAATGCGCGAACCTCCTTAACATTTGTCAGAATAGAGAGCTTGGAAATCACTTCGATCTTTGCCTTGTCTACCTCAATACCTCGGTTGCTGACTCAATGACCAAGGATAATGCCTTCCTTTACCATAAAGTGACACTTCTCCCAATTTAACACAAGATGTGCTTCTTCACACCGTTTGAGGATGAGGGAGAGGTGTTTTAGGCATGAGTCAAAAGAATCTCCGTACGTCAAAAAATCATCCATAAAAATTTCCATAATTGTTTCAATGAGACCCGCGAATATAGCTGCCATGCAATGTTGTTAAGTTACAGGCACGTTGCAGAGTCCGAATGACATCCTTCTAAAGGCATATGTTCCAAATGGGCAAGTAAAAGTTGTTTTATCTTGGTGATCTGGATGTATAGGGATCTCATAGAATCCAGAATAACCATTGAGATAACAACAATATTCTTGGTAGACCAACCGTTCTAAAATTTGATCGAGGAAAGGCATCAGAAAATGATCTTTTCGTGTTGCATTGTTCAACTTCCTGTAATCAATACACATCCTCCACCCAATTACTGTTCGAGTAGGGATGAGTTCATTATTTTCATTCTGTATCGTAGTGGTTCCACCCTTCTTTGGGACAACATGCACTAGGATGACCCATGGCAAATCGGAGATTGGGTAGATGATTCTAGAAGTGAGCAATTTAACAACTTCAAGGCAGACACCTTCTTTCTTTCATGTTAAGGTTAAGCTTTCTCTGGTTTTCAACAGTCGGTTTGTGGTCTTCCACCATGGGGATTTTGTGCATGCTTAGAGCTTGACTGACCCCAGTGAGATCACTCATCTTGTAGCCAATGGCTTTTCTTCTTTCCTTTAACTCCGTCAAGAGTTTATCTTCTTGTTCTTCCATTAGGTCCAAATTTTGTATGACCAGACAGACTTTAAGGTCATCTATAAATGCATACTTCAATCCTTCGGGTAGGGGCTTCATTTCGGGAGCTTGTGGTTTTTCACATGATTCTTCAGTAACATCCACAACCTTTAGTTTCTCAATTTTGGTCGTAGGATCTTCTTCAGTAGCGTTCAGGTTGAGAACACAACTTTTCACCTATTCTTCGACTGAACTGGCAACATTTGGATTAGATAGAGCCACTTCTAGAGGGTTGTCTTATTCAAAATTCTCTTGCGTAAGTAGTGCCATCTGCTCTATGCACTCAATTAAGTAGACTTCTTCTTGCATGCTCGGTCTTCGCAGACTTTTATAAACTTTGAATTCTAGGGTTTCTTTTCCTAATATGAGTTGTAAGGTTCCTGCTTCAACATCAATCAGAGCTCTTGCAGTGGCGAGGAATGGACGTCCAAATATGAGAGGGTACATGACATCTTCTTTTATATCGATGATGACAAAGTCACATGGAACATAGGAGTCTTTGCCTACCTTGACAGGTACATCCTCAATGATACCTAAGGGGAGAGTTATAGTGTTATCTGCAAGCTGTATGGTCATGCCAGTGGGGGGTAGTTTAGCAGACCCGAGCCTCTTGCAAAGGCTGAGTGCCATAATGGAGATACTTGCACCAACATTTTCCAATCCTTTCTTGCATGAAGAGTCAATGATATGGCAAGAGATCCCAAAAGATGCTGGATCTTTTTGCTTCTTTGGCATCTTACTTTGGATGATGTCTGAAGATTTCATTGCTAACTTGATTGTCTTGTTTTCTTTAGTTATACCTTTTCTAGTGAGAAGAGACTTCAAGTACTTCGTCCAGGCTGGTATCTCATCCAGGGCATCTAAGAAGGGAATATCAACATGAAGCTTTTTCATAGCTTCTTTGAACTTGTTGAAATGGGTATCGAGCTTCGTTTGCCTTAGATGAGTTGGGAAAGGTATTCAAGGCTTGTATATAGGCACCTCTGGCTCTGGTTTTTCTGTTTCTTTGACAACAGATTTTTCAGAACTTTCCTTGTCTGTCTTATCAGTAGTTGCTAGTTCTTTTGGTTGAGACTCAGGAGTTGTAGAGTATTGTACAATCACCGGTTCATCCTCATATATAATAACCACAGGTGTCTTGGTAGGAGGATCAAAATAATATTTGTCAGACCTGGTTGTGACAGCCTTCAATTGTTCTGGGTGCTTAGGATTATTCTTGGGCGGGCTAGCAAAGGCTCCAATAGGTGGCTTTACGCTAGTTGCAAGTTGAGCCAGTTGAGATTCAATAGCTTTCTGATGTGCTTGCTGGTTAGCTATCAAGGTTTGCTGGTTAGCTATCATAATCTTCTATGACTGTAGCATCTTCTCAATGGTCTTCAGTTTGTCATCAGGAGAGATGGGTCCAGGTTGCTGCCCTTATTGTTGATTTTGGTAAGGGACTTGATTGGGACTTTGGAATTGAGAGTTGTTCTAATAATTGTTGAAGTTCTTGTTCTGAAAGTTTCCCCTAAAGTTCCCTTGATTTCCAATGTTTTGTTGTTGGTTATACTGAAATCCTGGTGGTCCTCTTTGTTGATTAGTTGAACCAAGTTTTCGTGAGTTTTCTGCTCCATACGAATTTCCATATTGAAAGCCTGGATGGTTCCTATTCTGATTCAGATTGTAATATCCTTGACCAGGAATGGTGTTAACAACTTTAAGATTTTCCATTTGGCTATTATCTCCTTTCCCACATGTGTTTCTTAGAACCACATCGTAGAGAAGATTGCATGTTAAAGTGGAATGATCAGTACTTTTACATGCTTCATAGAACAATGAAGCAGACTTGATCGGTTCTTGTTGTTGAGGGGGTGGACGTCCTCTTCCAATTGCAGCAAGGGATGTTTCGATATGGTCTTTCTTAGCTACCAAAAGGTTGAGTGTTTCAATGATAGACTTGTATTCCAAGATAGATTCAGCCATAGCTACCTTCAATACTCCTTTGCCGACAGATCTACCCCAATTTTCTTGATTTTTAGCTCCAAGGGTAACAACCCTCCATGCGCTGTCATAGCTCTGACGCATGAAGTTTCCTCCAGATGAGGAATCTAAGAATCTCTTGATATCGTCATCCACACCTCTATAGAAGATCTCGATGAGTTGATTATTGGGGATTCCATGGTGTGGACACTTGCGTAGAAGATCTTTATATCTTTCCCTTGCTTCAGTAAGGGTTTCTCTAGGGGCTTGAGTGAACATTGTTATTCGTCCCCTAATTTCATAAGTGAGAGAAGGAGGATAGAACTTTTCCAAAAAAATGTTTTGCACTTGTTCCCAAGTAGAGATGGGTTCACATTGCATGGAGTTGTACCAATGTATGGCTCTATCAACAAGTGAATACTTGAAGAGTCGGAGTTGAATAACATCATCAGACACTCCATTTTGCTTTGTCATAGCACATAGATCAATGAATCTCAGAAGATGTTCTTCACTATTTTCTCCTTGTTTACCATAGAATGGGTTGTTCTGAAGCAAGGTAATCTAGTGTGCTCATATCTCGAAATTGGGAGCATGGATAGGGGTAGATTGGACCGGGTGATGTACATCAGCAGCTTTAGGGATGGAGAATTCCCTAAGATCCTTTTGCAGTTCTACTGCTTGTGTCGCTGCTTGTGCTGCTAGGATTTCTTCTTGGACTACGGCCCTGGCTTCTTGCATGAGCCTCACTCTCTTTGCATTGATGGCTTGAGCCACCCTTCAGGCTACTTCCTCTTCTTGAGCCATTCTTTCTTGATTTTCTCTATTTTGATGATGGAAGGTTCTGTCAATCTCCAGATCAAAGCTGGTAGTGAGTCTGTGACTATTCAGGCGGTGCATGCACTAATCCTTTTGAAGTACCTGAAATAGAAAGATTTCTGAAGTAAGGGTGATGGAATAGAAATGAGTTCAAGTAGATGATCAATTGTATCAAAAGAAAAAGTAAAATCCTAGATTAGGCTTAAAAGAACTAGATCTGACTAACTGATTCCGTTTTCCCCGACAATGGTACCAGAATTTGACGTGGCAATTTTATCGCACTAACAAACTCACTTGGGGTTGAAATGCCCGAGATTTTACCAAAACCTCATGCAATAATACCACCTGCAAGCGGACGGGTCTTATCGCAGTATAGTTAAGGATCGAATCCCAAAGGACAACATTTTTAAGAATCTTTGTCAGTCGAATCTAGTTCAAGTAAGACTAATATTTAAATCGATTGATTGGGTTGTGGTTAATTAAACTAATTACAAGAAAGTAAAGGAGAGGAATTAAGGTTGGATCTAGATTAGTGATATGGAATCGCTGGTATGGTCTCAGGTTTCACCACCAATGCACATGCAAACATATCCAAACACATAACATCTAGGCAAGAAGCTAACTATTCAAATGGAACTACTGCAAAACCTCCTAGAGGGATGTTTAGGCCCATGTAAGCATCCCCTTATGCATCAGATTTCTCATCACCATCCGGATCATGCACTTACGATTCCTAAGATACAACATCCAAATAAGGTTGTGGTCCTCCCTGAGGGATGTTTAGACCACAAAAGCATCACCGTGGGCTAGATGGCTCATCCCCTCACGGAACATACACTTATCACCTCAAGGAACCCCATTCTATTTCAAGTCCGGGAGTCAACCACACTAATCGACAAGCAAGAAGGTGATTAATCTATGAGCAAACATCGACGATTAACAAGAAGATACAAAATCCAACTAAGGTTGTGGTCCTCCCTAAGGGATGTTTAGACCACAGACATCACCGTAGGCTAGATGGCTCATCCCCTCATGGATCATACACTTACTACCTCAAGGAATCTCTTTGTATTTCTAGTTCGGGAGTCTACCTCATTAATTGACATTCCACCCTACATATAGAAGTTCTCACAGCATAAAGAAGAACAAGATGAAAGCAAGCGGGTAATCAAACCACAAACTTGTCAATTAACAATGAAATGAAAGGTTATATACATTGCCTTGGAATGTTAAATGAAAAGACATGAAAGCATGGGCGGCGCGGCTGGTCCCTGCACCCCAATGAAAGTGGACTACTCGCTCATGGTGTGAGAAATAAGAAGAAGAAGAGAGAGGGAAGATTCTACCATGAGCATGATGCAGAAGGTAGTCACAGGTCGGTGAAGATGATGTGGTCTTCTACGTCGTGTCAGGGTAGAACTGGACATGGAGGAAGAACCACCAAGGTAGGTTGGGCAGAGCTTCTTCTCCACCTTCCTTCTCTTTTCCTCTCCTTTCTCGGCGGCAAGAGGAGTATGTGGACGAAACGGTGGCATGGAGGATGAAGCTGATCGAACCTTATACTTAGGCAACCTGTCAGTGTCCCTAGAACTGATGCCAAATGAGGACCATGTTGGTCCTATTTATAGGCTCCTGTCATCTCTTCACGTTTTCTGCGTGAACCTCATCAAGACCTGCACATCCAAATGGTCTCCAAGACCATTTGGAGTGACCATTTATGTTCGAAGACCGTTTGGATCTTTGAATGAATTCGATATGATGGTTGAACCTCATCAAGACCTGCACAAAATCAACATAAATCTAGTTAATGTTCTTGATAATTGAACCAATTAAGAAATTTTGTATATTGTGATAATAAGTAAATGAAATTGGATGTATTGAGTCAAATTGGTCCCAAAAAGGCGACTAAAAATCATGATGAATATGCATTCATCAGTCGTCACCAGAAAAGCTGTTTCAGATCCTTGTTTTGCCACCTCTGGCTGCTTCCATGGATGATTGTTTCCCTTGGTTCCTTGTCTTCCAATCTTCATCAGTCACTGATCTCGTTTGGTTCTTCTCCATGCTCTTCCTACAACTTGTAGGGGAGAAACCAACCAAGGGGAGAATAGGCTCTCTCTCTCAAAACTCTTCTAGAGAACTTAGATGAGGTGTCTAAAGATTGGTGTCAAGGATAACTGCTGCTTCAGTTTCCTCCACTAAGACACAACTAGGACGTGGGGTGGGTTGGGTCCGTCGTCGGTGCTAGCCTACAATCTCCAATCAGACGCAAGGGTAGGGGGTGAAGACCTGACCATCCGATCAAAAACCTAAGGCTTGGATCTTTGCACATAAACTATCAATTAGTGGCTACCATCTAAACTAAATTTCATGAATACTTATCAAAGTTACGTGTGACATGATCATATGTCACCCAACATAGGCTAAGAAGGTCACACACTTTGGTCCAAAACACCTAAAAGATGTATGTAATTTCACACACTTCGTATCTAAATAACATCCTGTACAATCATCAAATCCTAATGAATCTTTAACCATATCTTGATCACAACTCTAACTTCATTCCATGCTAATTGGTGCCAAAACTCACTTATTTGGCCATTCAATTATGTAATTCAAAAGAGAATAATCTTATGGATCATAATGATGATGTCAACATCACTCAATGCTCAAACTTTATCAATGCACTTGAAATTCTCAATATAATCTCAACACATGAATTCAAGTATGTAATTAGACATTTGGAGGCTCCAAAAGTTCATTCTATCACAATATCTTCTGTGGCCAAGTTCTTCTTTTTGACTGTCCATCAGTTTGTGGGTGAAAAGTTGTACTAAATTTACGTTAGTCCCCATAGAATCATGTAGTTTATCCCAAAATCTAGATGTAAAAAATGTTCCTCATTCTGTCACTATTGACAAAGGAGTTCCATGTAGTCTTACTATTCATCTATGTAAATTTGTGCCGGTCTATCCACTACATAGGTAGTTTATACTGGTAGAAAATGAGTTCAATTTCTCAATCTATCAATGTAACATGTAAAGAGTCAAAGCCTCATGGTTTGCATGGTAATCATATCACAATGTCCATTATGACGTGGTCCCATTTCCATTATCCAATAGGTAGGGCTTGCAACATCCCTGTTCATTTTTGATGTTCTACCTTAACTTGTTGACACACCCCACAACATGCCACAAATTCAGCCACATCCTTTTTCATTCCCAGACACAAAATAAAATTCTTAGAAAATGTGGTACATCTTAGTACTTCCTCGATACATAGCATACATACAATTATTGCCTCCTCTAAAATTATATTCCTTAGTTCTTCTTGGTTTGGTACACACAACTTTCCTTTAAAGAGTAAAAGTTTGATATCTAAGATGTGAAATCCTTCACCCTTTCCTTCCTACATATCATGTTTGATCTTTTGAATCCTAGAATCTATATTCTATTTTTGTCAAATTTTTTGTTCTAGAGTTGGTTTAATATGTAATTGTTTATTCTATACTGGAGTGATTATTTATTCCTCTAATATCTAACAACATATGTCTTTTCCTACATGCTAGATGATACACCCCAGTTGTAGATGAACAAGATGATTTATGACTTGATGCATCTACAACCACATTGTCCTTACTAGGGTGATAATCAATAGTACACTCATAATATTTAATCATCTCAAGCCATCTAAGCTGACTCAATTTTAGGTCCTTCTGAGTAGTAATATACTTAAGGCTATTATGGAATGTAAATACTTGACATTGTTCTCTATAAAGATAATGTCACCAAGTCTTTAAGGCTAACATCACTATTTCTAAGTCTAAGTCATGAGTTGGGTAATTCTCCTCATGCATCTTCAACTAAAAGCATAGGAAATTACCTTTTCATCCTTTATAAGGGCACATCCCATACCCTTCCTTGAAGCGTCACTAAAAACTATAAATCCTTTACCATTCTCAGGTAATGAAAAAACTGGTGTTGTAGTCAACCTTTACTTAAAAACTTGGACACTATTCTCACATTCTTTTGTCCACATAAAAGGTGTCTCTTTTCTCATGAATCATGTAGTTTTAGTAACATGTTCATAACTAGTTTTGGTCTGCACTTTCGTCGGGACAATAATCAGGTTCTGATAGCCACATAAGACGATGACTGGATTTCGATGGCCACATAGGCTGATAAACGGACCCCGATGGACACATAAGTAGATGATCGAACCTCGATGGCCATGTAAGATGATGATCAGACATTGACGGACACATAGGATGAGAACCAAGCCCAAATGCCCATAGATGCCAATGACTGGGAAGATGCCTCAGAGATCGACGGAAATATATTGCATGCCGCCCAGGACAACCAATCACTAAAATGATGATAGTTTTTCTATACATATAAGAATCCAATGAAATTTGTCTTTTTAGATTTGTATCTTATTTTTTCACACAACCAGATCCCTAATATGCTAAAGTGACGAATGAAAAGGTGAATTCTAGGGCAAGTTTTAGGAAGAATGAGAAGAACAGGGGAACCCAATGATCTAACCTCAAATCAATATTAGTAAGTTAGTTTTGACCATAGATTTCTTATCTCTTTCACTTTCCCTTTCTTAGAATATGATATTAGAATGATCATAGGTTCTACTTTGCTTCACCTCTCCATCTTCTTCCTCTACTAGTCCCTATTTTGAGAAAAAAAACTTATGTCAGGTTGTTGAAAAGAAGAATTTGATACTTTAAGCTTGTAGGAGAAGAAAACTTTTTGCGAGTGCTTGCTTAATGTTATGGTATCATAGGGTTACTCTTCAAATATCTATAGATTGGTATCAATGAAAAATCTAAAACTGATAAGTCTTAAATCTCATGATTGTCACACTCTAATGCAACAAATATTGCCCATGGCAATGCGATCTAGACTGCCAAAGCATGTAAGGTTTGCAATCACCGGACTTTGTTTCTTCTTCAACATTGTATTCAACAAAGTTATTGATCATGAGAATCTCGATAAGTTGCAAAGAGAAGTAGTTGATACCCTATGTCATCTTGAGATGTAATTTCCTCCTTCATTCTTTGATACCATGGTACATCTTGTTGTCCATTTGACTACGGAAGTGAAAATGTTGGGACCAATTTTCTTGCATTGGATGTATCCTTTTGAATGATACATGAGCATTTTTAAAGGTGATGTTCGAAACTGTTATCAATCTGAAGGGAGTATTATTGAGGGTTATGTGGTGAGGGAAGTTATGGATTTTTGCAAAGACTTTCTGAGTGGTAACAAAGCTCCTATAAATGACAAGAATATTGAGGACTATTTCGGAAAAGGGACCTTAGGAGCACAAATGAAAGTAATCAATCGTGAGCTATGGGAACAAGCTCACTTGTATATTTTACACAACATTGACAAAGTGAGTGTTTATATCACAAAACATACCAATTTCATCAACAAATAATATCCTAGAACCAATTTAATGTGGCTTGCTAGAGAGCATAACAAGACATTTATTAAGTGGTTTGAAGATAAAATCTTACATCAACTATCTCAAACACCAAATAATGTTGCTAAAAATATCAAATGCCTTGCATTTAAACCAAAAATGAATGTTATGTCTTATGAAGGGTTTGACATAAATGGGTTCTCATATTACACAAAGCGTCAAGATGATAAGAGTGTCGTACAAAGTAGTGGGGTCACTCTACAAGCATCTTCAATGTTTTTTTCTAGTGCACATGATAAGAGTCCACATGAAGCTAAAATGTCATATTACGGTGTCATTGAAGACATATGGGAGTTTGATTTTGTAGATTGCAAAATTTTTCTCTTTAAGTGTAATTGGGTTGACAACACCACAGAAGTTATATTGGATGAATTAGGTTTCACATTACTAAATTTTGAAAAGATTGGCAAGAAGGGTGAACCATTCATATTGGCATGAAAAATGAAGCAAGTATTTTATATCGATGAGACTACAAATGAAAAATGGTTTTTTGTTCATGGTAAAAGATAGTTCATTGAAGATCCTATAGAGAAGATTACTATGACAAGTATGATGACTCCATTCCATTCTCAATTGGCTTGACAACACCAAACATTGAATCTAACGATGACTTATATGTGCATGGATATTGCACCAATGGAATGCTAATTGATAAAAGATCTCAATATTAGAGGCATGTTTTAATTTTTTTAATGTTTGATTTTTTGAATGTTAGATCGATGTGAACTTTACAATGTTATATTAATTTTAATAAATGTTAAATGTTTGATTTTTTTTCATATGAAAATTTTTTAGATGGCTGACCATGAGTATGATGATTGTGATGATGATCACCAATCGTGTCACAATGTAAGTTTTACAATATATCTAGCTATATATCCATTTATAAGCTATACCCTATATGTGTTTTTTTGTCAATTTTAGGTTGAGGATGTACCCCCTGAAGACCTTGTGCCACTTGATGAGCAACATAAAAAACTGAAAAAATTAGGGGCATCACAATGATGAACAAGTTACTACAACAAAGGGGCAATGGACCAAAATTGGTTGTGGATTTTGATCATGTAGGAAATCCAGTTGGAAAGAACCGCAACTCATTTGTTTCATATATTGGGGTTCTTACTTGTGGACATTGTAGTGTAAATGCAGAATCTTGGCATACAATTGTTAAAAGCAAGAACTACTTCGTATGGAATGAACTATGTGTGAGATAATATCTTTTTTTATCAATCCGTGTGCTTCTTTCTATTGCTTTTCAAAAGTAAGTGTACATAGTTAGGGAGATATTTGCATCTCAAAGGGGAAAAAACAAAGACCTACCTATGTAAGGTTTTTGTAATCAGTTTCTATTCTATTCCACTCTACAATTGTAGTTGGCAAGTAGTTGTCAAAAACGGCCTAGTTCCTAGAAAACTAGATGCGATAGATGATAGTTAAGGTGAGCACTCTGCTCCTATTGTATTCAATCTCCAACACTTAATTGCAGCACATTGGGATACATGGGAGGTATTCTCAAGCCATAATCAATATTGAGGAAGTATAATTGTAGCCCCAGTAGATGTAGTCAATATCTTCATCTTCAATTCCACATATCTGACATATTGAAGCTACTTGAACACCCCTGGACCGTAGAAGGAGGTCTATTACAAGTTTCCCTTACAACATTTTCCACCCATGGATTCTGAATCATTGAGGTGTCTTTGTTTTCCACAACCATCCGGCCCATTTTTGTTTGAGGTGTGAGGATCGACATATGGACCAAGATTCCTTGAGAGTATATTGATGTACCCTTGAAAGTAGCATTCATCTTGGTGATCTGTCAATTGAATTTGGGAACTAAAGTTTCTGAGATCATCTATGCCTCTAGCTAAGGGAAAAGACCATACTCCATCCTTTATTATAGTGTTTGTTCTGAGCTTGAGTGAGTAATTGCTTATGCATTGATATAGGAACTTCCCTTATACTCATGGGTCATGCCACAAGCTAATTTTGTTTCCAGAGAAAATGTTGAATCTTACCAGGAGTAAAAACTCATCTCTGTATTTTAGAATTGAGCACCACATCAAAATCTAAAGTTGTTTTTCTTGGCAGGACCAGATGCCTATTTTGAAATTTTGCAGAGTATATTTGAATTGGATGTAGAGTATATTTTGCAAAGTATATTGTGCAATATTATCATTTGCATTTGTGTTTTAAAGCTATATATAAATCTATTTTTTAGAATACTCTATTAATATATGAAATTTTGCAGAGTATATTTGAACTGGATGAAAGCCTACATCATAAAAAGGTGATCCAACACTATGGTAGGGTCCTAAGAAACTATAGGACAACTCTCAACTAAAAATACACATGAGAGGCTGATAAGAGGAAGAAGTCAGCCACTGAGAAATAGGACTACATGGACCTAAATGAGTGGGAGGTGTTTGCTGCCAAGAGAAATACCGATGAATTCAAGGTATTAAGTGTCACTCTCAATTTAATTAGTATACATTCTTATGAATTCATTGTTTTACGGTTGACTTTGATTGTTACTAACAAATTCAATGTGCTTACTAACAAGGCTATCAGTGATGCTCAAAGAGAAAGGCGTGCAATGAATGTGAATGAGCACACAATGGGTCTAGGTGGCTATGTAGCCCTTTGCCAAAAACTACATGCATCTACCATTTAGTAGTCTACTACTACTGCTGAGACTACTAAGTCCTCTAATACTCCCGCTCCTCTGCATCACCATGATGTGTGGATAGCTGGGAGGAAAAACAAAAAAGGAGATACAACCAACCCCGCAACTTCTTAGGCGACTGCAAAAATGGAAAAATCCAACTCTCAAAGCAATTACTATTGATGATTGTTATGTTTACTTACCAATTTCTATTGATGATGATTAGCGGGAGCTTCACGAGCAGAGGAAGCAAGGCTCGTTCATTCATAAGGGCATAAGGGATGAATTGACAGTTGCTCTCAGTAACCCATACCATAATGGATGTGTTAGCACTACGGGGACTGGTGTGGGCCTAAGAGCGTTCTTTGGGCCATCACACCACAAACAAGTATGAAAACAGGGATTTTCAAAAGCTATGGTAACCTATTTTTTTTAGAATGTTATTTCAAAGGGAATTTAGGAATTAAAGAGTGTTTCTTTTGGTCATGTATAGGTAGATGAGTTAATTGATAAGAGAGTCTAGGAAGCAATTAACAAGTGGTAGGAGTCTTAGGCTACCACTCAGATAGTACCTATGTCATGCCGCTCTTCCCCTACGATAGAGGTGGCTGAGAGTAATCATGTAGACCCACCACCTAGCATGTCTGATGTAAGTATTTTTATGAGATTGTATCTAGTCTTTTCAAGATGATACATTAAGCTATATATATATCATACTCTATGTAAATTTGTAGGGGTTGAGGTCATGTTGTCTAAAATTACATGACTACGTCATTGCAGGAGGTGAGGCTTACCCATGCCTTCCAGGGAACACGATTCATGGCACTCTAGTACCCGATGGTTCCTTCGTGTGAGCCCGAGGCTTGTCTTCCCCGTTTGGAGGCAACATCCATTTCAATATGCCCACCTAGATGCTGACACACTTGGTGAAGTAGAAGGTAGAGTGGGCTTGTGGCCCGAAGTGGGAGTCATCTATATTGATCATGTATGGTAAATTTACACTACATTAATTTGTACATGTATATACATGACAATTGATATGAAATTATATATGTAGGACAAAGGGAAGAAACCCACTACTGCTCATCCTCCTCCACCTCCACCTCTTCTTGAAGACCTAGTTGTCTTGCAAATAACCTATTTGACTCTATAGGTCCTCAATGCAGGGGTATGGAAATATGCATAGGCAAACATCTCAAAAATTCACCTATTATTCTTTCTATGATGGAGGATCCTATAGGCAAATCATATGATAATAATATATTTCTACAAGATATTTTGGAGTTATTTTGTTATGCTTGGCTGAATTCATCTATGATAGAACTATGGATATGGTGAGATCTTATTTGTATATCTATATACCACATTTTATATATGGTGATTTGTTTTCTTATATTTTAATGCATACATAATATATGTTTTGCAACCACTTACATAGAGTTTGTAAAGATTTTTCAATGACCCCTGTGTGATTTCTAGTTCCATCCTTGATTAGTCTTGTAAATGAAGACCCTACATCAGCTACCTTATGTTGCTCTATCAGTTTTAAATATTTTGATGAAGTGAACAAGAGCGTGATAATAACTCCATATAATGTTGGATAAGTTTACTTTGCTTATAATTTTGACTTAATAAAATTATATTTAATTGTGGATTTTGAGTTATATATTTTTTTACTTTCTTACCACTAGAGGTAAGCATTAGGAGTTACTGGGTGTTGTCCCTGAGACATTGAATGTTTATTATCTAGATCCTAAGGGGAAAAAATTACACCATTTGGGTCACGATTTGAAAAGGCCATTGTACATGTGAGAACTTTTTTATATTTATATCTGTTAACATCTATTATTACATGATTTATTAATGCAATTCAACGTGTCACATTAATGTATAGGGATTTAAAAGATTTTAAAAAATTTGGAGGAAACACAAAGAAGAAAAAGAAAGTGATAGTTTGGAAGAATGTGGATGTAGTTTCCTGATTCCAGTTAATATTTTATTTATGTGAATTATGCTTACTTCTATTTATTAACATTTTGTATGTTGAAATTTATAGTATGCTATACAAAAAAATGGCTGGGCATGTGGATACTACATGATGTGGTATATGGACATAATTGTCAGATATGCTGCACACGACATCGAAAAATACAAAAGGTAATATATAGTCTTGATCATCATAAGTATATAGATAGTCTCATTAGATAATATGAAAATATCAAACTTATTAATTATATATATACATCATTCTCTTTCCAGGTGTTTAAAACTAATGACTTCAATATAGGGGAAATGCTATTAGATGCACATATGCCCTATATGAACAGAACAATTAGGTGACATAAGAGAACAATGGGCAAAAACCTTTGAAAGGGAGGCAATTTTTAATCATGATTGGGGTATTGATGATTAAAGAATGACATTTCCAAACTTTGATTTCATTATTTTTTTATATATGTGGTGCTTATATATACATGTGTGAATGACTTTTTTTGAATTGTCTTATTGAAAGTTGATCTATATAAATGTGTGCGAATGTGAAGATGAATGAATGAATTGTGTTTGTACATGTGTGTGAATGTGAAAATGGATGAAAGAATGGAACTGCAGGTTTCTAGATGTGTGTGAATCATGTGAATGAATGAGTTGTGTTTCTACATGTGTGTGAATGTGAAAATGGATGAATGAATGGAACTGCAAGTTTCTACATGTGTGTGAATCATGTGAATGAAGGAATTGTGTTTCTACATGTGTGTGAATCATGGGATGTATATATAGTCTTGATAGATAGATAGTCTTGATCATCTTGTTATTGTAGGTTTGAGGCTTGTTGTTAGGATGAAATCACAAGATGATGTAAACCTACAGTTTATTACTTAACTACAGGTTTCACATCCTACTAACCAGCCGGACAACAGACCTGCAAGATGATATTTACAAAAAATGACACTTAATCATCAATTGTTTAAAACAACCGTCATTGTAGGTCTACGTTGTTAGTTATTTTAAAAAAACCGACAACTATGTCCTAACTTGAGCCATTTTTTTGTTTGGGTACGGAGATAGGCATCGGTTTTGAAATCATAACAGATGAAAATTTATAGCTTTATTGTTGGTTTTACTTCTAACCGACGACTATGAACCACACATCAATATTTTTTATTTGGAATTGGAGTTAGTCGTTGATTATTACTGAAATAACTGACAACTATGTGTGTAACCTAGGCCAATTTTTTGTTCGGTTATGAAGATAGTTGTCGATTTTCTATAAATAACTAATGACTATGGCTCCTACCACTGTCAGTTCTTTTTTATTACAATTTGGGCGAGCTGTTTATCATTGGTTTTAGAATTGATGCCATAGGCCTCTACTTGTAGTGTCACCCACATGGGTGTCGCTTGGAAACCAACATAAAATGTCCATTTTAACCGACATTAAAGGTAGTATCTGTACTAGTGTAGTTGTAATAGCATATACTTTGATATCTTCTCATGTATGTAGTATGCACTTGATATTTTTCATGAATTCCTCACTCTTGACTTTGATTTTGTGATTTGAGTCATGTTGATGCCTTCTGAGCTTGTTCTACGTTTGCATGACAAGTGGTGACTTTCAATTTGATTGAAAACCAAGGTTTCACATAATTGATACACGATCCTATCTCATCCAATTTTTAGATCATCCTTGTGACTTTTATTATCCACCACATATTTTAAAAATGAAGAGAGAACTCCTATGTTTCTAACACACCAAGTTTAACTCAATTCCGAGCTTGCATCTGAGAGTTATGCCCATTTGATTATCTGGTAGCTCAACTTAGGTTTTGTCTCTCTAAATCAAGTTTACATCTAATTAGGCCAATTTTAGAGGGCGTACGCCACCCATTTGTGCTCTCCTTTGCTTCTTGGAAATCCATACCTCACTTGGGTGGCCAATCATATGTCTCCATTCTTTAGGATATGAGTTTTGACCCTCAGATCTTTTACCTTTAGACCTGACCCCTAATCTAACGGCTACAAGGCCATATTGTACATGTGTACAAGGACCGGCGCCAATGGTGTTGGACTCCACCTACCCAAGGATTGGTGCCCTCTTTTTGCACCTATTTTTTCCACTATTTCAACCCAAAAACCTCCCTATTTAAGCAACCCTTTGTTTTCCCCCTCTTCTTTTGTATTTTTGCAAACCATAGCACCCCTATACCTATCTCTGTTCCTCTCCTCCACTGGGTGGTGTCGTTGCCACCTTCTTTTGGGCTTTCACACCCTAGCCCTCTCCAACTTCAGGAAGGGGCTCCCTCAAGTCCGCATGGGGCAGACAAGGGAGGACAACATGGTTTGGAGGCATGGAGATGCCTATAGCCCCCTCACCCAACAGCTCAGATGAGCGGCTTTGTGTGCAGCTCGACGCTGCACCAGGCATGTCGGGCAAAGATAATGGGCCGCTCGGTGGTAATGGATGCGGGTTCCATGAGCACCAAATGACAATTGGTGGTGCTGGTCAATCGCAGGTTGGCTGGAGCCAACACCTTGGACTGGAAGCGAACTACATGGCTTCTTGGCCCAACAAGCTAAGTGCAAGCCCAGAAAGAGAAGGTCCCCCTCGCCTGTGTGGTCCTTCTTCGACCATTAGATCGAGATCTAAGGCTCCTAAATAACCAATCTAGAGGTAATCTTATAAAATTTGCATCTTCTTACTCCCTTGACCAGATCAAGCATATGATATATGATTTTGCATCAAAAAATCGTGATTTATCCAAAAAATATTTTTAGAACCCAATTTTACTCGTAGTTCCTTTGTTTTTGATAAATGCAATTCCTTTGCACTCTTGTAATGATCTTTATGCTCCATTATTCTTTCCTTGGAATTTTAGTGATCAAAGTCTTCCCCCAACCTCTTATATCAGTAAATTTGATCCATTAGAACTTGTATTAAACCTTAGATCATCTTGATGTACCTAGAATGCCTATCTTGATCCATCATGACTAGATTTGATTTTAAAATGGCATTTTATGTGCTTATGGGGTACAACTTTCCCATAGGTGCAATCTTTAACATGTTTTACTATCTTATGATCACCTAACATTGAAATAAGTAATACTTATGATTCTATATGTCATGTTTGACTAAGATTTCATGCCTACCATGTATGGCCCCAAGTACTTAATTTATGCCCTAAATTGAGATGTTTAGTACTTATGTAGATGGAACCTAAATGCTTTTGCTAAAAGGAATTCTTACGAATCAAATCTCTATTTACACTCCCAAATCAGACCTTAAATGATTGGCTTCTTGAAATACCTTGTAGCATACTTATATGCACTCATGGCATACATGTGACATTTAATGTGATGTTAATGCATATGTTAATTATTGGACTCTAATCTTGCATATGATGCTCTAATGTCATTCATACTATATTAGTGACTCTAAATTAGTACAATCATCATGTTTAGATCTACATCCTATCTTGTTCTACTTAGTTCTTCCATGTCTTAGAAATGTACAATATTGCATGAGTCTAGTTATGATCATGCATGTGTAAATAAGGATGATAATCAAAATTTCATTCTTTCCTTACTCCTAGATCAAACCTTATCTCTATCTATATGTTTAATATCTTATCATTTCTCTTGTTGTTCCAGGATGTCCACAACTAGAGTACCTCTTTCTACTGTAATCATCACATGGGCCATATCCAGGAACGACTTCCCTAGAAATAGAGAAAACTTGCTATCCATGTGCTGAAGCATGTTGCATTGCACCTTATCTCCCATGGCTTGAGAGTGCTCTGACATCTTGATCTCAAATGTGTCATCTTGGATTCCCATAGTCAGATGTCCTCTACCCATCTCAAGTATCATGTCTGTAGTGGCTTGAAACGGTCTTCCAAGTAGAAGCTCATTGCCATGGTCGTCCTACATTTCCATCACAATAAAATCTACATGAAAGACGAATCTATCCACTTTTACCAGGATATCCTCACATATATCATATGGCTTAACTACTAAGTTTTCTGCCAACTGGATTGTCATGTTGCACTTCCTAGATTCCTTAAGTCTGAGCTTCTTGAAGGAAGATAGAGGCATCAAATTTACACTCGCCCCTAAATCACATAAAACTTCTCCAAATTTTGTCTTGCCTATGAAGCATGTAACATTAAAGCATCCTGGATCTTATCTTTTAGGAGAAAGTGTCCCCAAGACGAAGCCACTAACATACTCTTTTAGAACAATGGAATTAGACTCTAGTATCTTTCTCTTTCTTGAAGTTATATCCTTCAGAAAATTCCCACAGGATGGTATCTTCTCAATAGCGTCTATCAAAAGAATGTTCACAACTATCTTCTCAATAGTGTCTGCTTGGCCCACACCAAGTAGACCGCCTTCTGGGTTGATGAGAGAAACTGAAGGATCAACCCCAAGGCCCAGGTGAAGCCACCACCGGGTAAAAATGCCCAAACCCTAAGGAGGTTGGGCCCTCTGAGACCGAGAAGTGGCCCAGAATAGAGGCAACCCCAACCCCGACAACGACAGCAGAATCGGAGCCCCTGGCCCACTCACCAGGCCAATTTGTGCCCAGAGACGTGGAGCACTGATGACATTATGCAGAGTTGGAAATGAAAGTCTACTGGCCAACTCAGTTCTGCCACCTTGCATCCTTCCACCAGATCGACATCTTCAATAGACTTGAAAATGTCTTAGAAGCCGCCGGGCTGTGGAAGCTTTACTTAGCTACTCCGCCTCCTACACTTAGCTCACTAAGGAGTTCATCTCGTCCCTCCGCCGAGTGCCAAATACACCAGAGGAGGCCAAAAGGTTCAGCGGGGTGGACAGACTACAAGGACGCCTCTACAACGTCGACCACGACATCTCAGAGAGGCTGCTCAATGAGTTATTCTCCTCCAGAGAGGCTGAGAGAGAGCTCCTAAATAACGGTGCCCGGATCACGGAAGGCGATGACTTCAACCCAGTCACACTCTGGAGGAAGCTAATCGGTGAATCATCCTTTAAGACGGGGAGCAAGGTGGCGGCGGTCCACTCGTGCTTCTGGATGATCGTACACAAGATCATGGAAAGCTTCCTCTTCAACAAGTATGAAACGAGAAACTTATACACTAAAGAGCTCCATCTCATTTGGTATGTGATGGAGGGAAAGCTGATCAATTTGGGATGCTTCCTTCTGAACCGTCTACACCCCATAAAGGACACCACCAAAGAGTACAACATGGGAGCGGTCGTTAACCTTATCACAGTAGGGTTGGGGTACACAAAAGATCCGTGTAGCCTATCAAGAACGAGAGGTGATGACAGGATTGATAAAAGGTGGGCGAACATTATCAAGAAGGTGGGATGTCGCTTCTTCTACAAATTCACGGGGACGGGCGCCCTCTTGCCCCTCCCATTCGGCATCAACTACGATGCAAATAAGCTTGTTTTCATAGTAGCGGAGATAGAAGTTGTGACTGTGAAGGCCTCTTACGCTGCTACTAGGACCATCCAAGAAAGGATGGCCATTCCAGGGAGGCCCGCACCCCTCGACACTCGGCGGGGCAAATCATCGACATTCATCGTTGAAGACTTGTCTGTCACCCCCACCACCGAGCTGACCACTGCTGCCATCACTGAAGAAATAGTGACCATCGGGGAGGTCATCGACACTACCGGGGCTTCTATAATGGATATAGACCTGGAGGCCACTGCGGAAGATGAAATAGCCGCGACGCCTGAAGCTTCAGCCCTGCCATAAATGAAAGAGGCATTGGTGCATCCGAATGCCATCAACGAGGCGTTCACCTAGCTCTTGGAGGTGGAGCTCATGTCTATACAACCAACTCCTACATCGCCACCTCCAACGCCTAAAGCTTCTATGGAGGAATAAGAGGAGAGCCGGATGGTCGATCAACATCCGCCCACTCCACCGACTTCTCCACGACCCCAAGCTGAGGAGGTAGAGGAAACTACAAAGGTGCCAATGCTCTATCTGGAGGCCACACCCTCATAGACAGTCCAGATGGACTCGACCCTGATTGATGATGCTTACTCATTGAGACGTGCTGCCAACGCGAGTAGCGCAACAAGAAGACAAAGCCGATCGACAACAGTCCCCTCCTCATTGGGACATTCTTTCAGCTTCGAGTTTGACAAGTTGAGGGAGGTAACAAACAATCACACTGCTACATTTGCTTCCCTAACCCGCAAGTTTTAGGTCTACTAGAAGAGTCTGAATGAGCAAGAGAACTAGCTACTAACTCTAGTTGGTTTCCCTATCCAACTAGAGGTGTTAAATAACGTGATGCAGGCGACGCTCCAACGCCTTTACTCCATCGATGAGAGGCTCAACTAGAGGGACGACCACCACCGCTCAAGGCATCCCATGAGGTCGCCATCGCCACCGGCCTCTGGCTGTCCACCATCATCATACTCCCCTAGTTCATCACCATCATCTACCTCTAGCGGGCCCTCCACAATGCTCAAGGAAGAGGTGACAACCAAGACTGCCGACGGGGCTCCAACAGTAGAAGAGAGCGCCCACAGCATCGGCACAGTTGCTCCCTCACCCCCACTGGACTAAGCTAAAGACGACAAAGAAATATCTATCAGCCGAGCAGAGGGTTCCACCAAAGAATCTGAGGGAGAAGGGGGTGACCTGTATTTCTTGATCAATGTGGAACACCCTAGAGCAAGGACTTCGACGGCTGATGAGTTTTCTGTACTATCAGAGATTCGCCATCGGTTGCCTGTTGATCTGGGACTAGAAATTGTTGAACATGGTCCTGAGGCTGCATGAAGATGAAGAATCTATCATCTAGAGCGATGTATACTTCTCAGTACAACGTAGAGAACTCCAAGCCATGTTCTGCTCAGAAGCTGTCGTTGGAAAGATTCTCTTTAGGGTTTTGGAGGGCGCGATGCTTGAAAATGTCGCCATCAAGACAGGCCAACAACCATTCTACAATGCCACCCTGGACTTGGTAAGAAGACTACTGGCAGGGGTGTACGAGTAAAAGAAGGTGGCTGATATGTTGCATCATATCAAAGAGCACAACCTGGGTCTGGTGCTAGCCCCTACAATCTCAGAAAGCATTGGTTCCTCTATGTGGAAGACCTCCGCAACCATGATGTCACACTTCTTAGTTGTTGCACAGCAGAGGTCCCACACAAAGGACATATCTTCGTACGCCCGAGGACAAGAACCTCAGACTTCTCCCTCTGTGCCTTCACCATGTCATCAAGCAAGGAGTCCAGTGCCACAATAGTGTCTGGAGCTTCTATGCCATCTGAGACTTCCCAGTCCAAGAAGAGCCAGGAAGAAGAAATAGCACCTTCATCATCCTACGTGCCATGGAATTGTTGAACATCTTCTGATATGTAAGACAACTCCAAGATCAAGACTTCTAACATTTGAGAAGCATATACACTCAGTTGTTGATCAAGGACAATCACTAGTTCTGAGACGTAGAGCTTCCAAAGGAGGTGTCAGTAATAGATGTTGAATCTAAATCTTTTCAGTCTAGAAGCCCTCTAAGGGAGGAAGTTGAGAACGCCCCTGACGTCTACAGGGTAGGCAAGTGGATATAAAATGTGCGGGCCGCACTCGCCACTGAAGGTGACGCTCCTGAAGGCGAGTCCGCTTTGCCTGCCATCTCCGAATCTCTAATCAGCAATTTCTACCAGTTCACATGCACTTCTCTATCTCAGGAACAAGTCAATGAAATTCTTTTCAGACTCGCTGATTCCAACATCATAGACATCATATACAAAAAGGACAACACAGTGGTCCCCTCAATGACCTACGTGACTTAGTCAAGGTAGGAGGATGCCTAGCAATGACAATGGTGTCAACTTACATCCCCATCCTACAGAAGAAGTTTGAACAGGCCAACATCGCCCATCTGATGTTGTTCAATGATCTATGCATTGCTAATGAAATGGGAGTGTGCCAACTGTTACTACTACAAATAAAGAAGTGTTTTCCATGCGTCAACTTCCTACCCATGCTGCATGACAACCACTGGACGCTCCTGATGGTGTACACCCATCCAACTAGAGTCAGTAGCTAGCGTTCCTGCTCATTCAGACTCCGCTGGAAGACCTAAAACTTGTGGGTTAGGGAAGCAAATGTAGAAGTGTGATTGCTTGTTACCTCCTGCAAGTTGTCAAACTCGAATCTGAAAGCCTGTTCCAATGAGGAGGGTACTACTGCCGATCAACTTTAGCTTCTCATTGTGCTTCTCGCGTTGGCAGCACGACCTGATGAGTAATCATTATCAATTGGGGCTGAGTCCATCTAGACTGTCTGTGAGGGTGTGGCCTCTGCATGGGGCATTGACACCTTCGTAGTTGCCTCTGCCTCCTCATTTTGGGGTTGTGGAGAAGTCAGTGGTGTGGGCGGATGCCGAAAAACCATCCGACTCTCCTCTTCCTCCTCCATAGTAGCTATAGGCTTTGGAGGTGGTGGCATAGGATTTGGCTGCACAGACCCGAGCTCCGCCTCCAAGAGCTCGGCGAATGCCTCATTGCTGGCATTCAGATGCATTGATGCCTCTGCCATTTCTGGAGGGGCTGAAGCTTCAGGTGCCATGGCTATTTCATCTTCCGAAGTGGCCTCTGCGGCTATATCCATTATAGTAGCCCCGATGATGTCGATGACTTCGCTGATGGTCGCTATTTCTTCAGCGGTGGGAGCGACAGTCGGCTCGACAATGGGGGTGACAGGTAAGTGTTCGATGATGACTGCCAATGATTTGTCCCGCCGAGCGTCGAGGGGTGCAAGCCTCCCTACAGTGGCCATCTTTTCTTGGATGGTCCAGGTGGCAGCGTAAGCGGCCTCGACAGTTACATCTTCTATCTCCACTGCTTTGAAAACCGGCTTCTCTGTGTTGTAGTTGATGCATAATGGGAGGGGCAAGAGGGTGTCTGTTCTCGTGAATTTGTAGAAGAAGCAGCGGCCCTCCTTCTTGATAATGTTCTCCCTCGTGAGGAACTTAATATCAATCGTATCGTCACCTCTAATTCTCGACAGGCTGCGCGGCTCTTTTGGGTACCCCAACCCTACCGTGATCAGGTTGATGACCCCTCCCATGTCATACTCTTTGGTGGCATCCTTTATGGGGTGTAGTTGTTTCATAAGTAAGCACCCCGAATTGATCGGATTGCCCTCCATCACATATCCGATGAGATGGAGCTCTTCAGTGTATAAATTGCTCATTTCATACTTGGTGAAGAGGAGGCTTGCCATGATCTTGTGTACGATCCACCAGAAACATGAGTGGAACGCTGCCACCTTGCTCCCCATCTTAAAGGATGATTCACCGATTAGCTTCCTCCAGACTGTGATTGGGTTGAAGTGTCGCCTTTGGTGATCCAGGCACCGTTATTCAGGAGTTGTCTCTCAACCTTGTTGCAAGAGAATATCTCATTGAGCAGCCTCTCTGAGATGTCATGGTCGATGTTGTAGAGGTGCCCTTGTAGTCTGTTTGCCCTGCCGAACCTTTTGTCTCCTCTAGTGTATTTGAGACTCGACGGAGGGACGAGATGAATTCCTTGGTGAGCTCGGTGTAGGAGGCGGAGTAGCTGAAGCAAAGCTTCCACAGCTCGACGACTTCTAAGACATTTTTGAGTCTATTGAAGATTTCAATCTGGTGGAAGGATGCTGGGTGGTAGAACCGGGTTGGCTAGTAGACTTTCGTTGCCAACTCCGTATAACGCCACTGGTGTTCCGCATCTCTAGGCACAAACCAACCCGATGAGTGGGCCAGGGGCTCTAGTTCCGCCGTCGTTGTCGCGGTCGGGGCTACCTCTATTTTGGGCCGCTTCTCGGCCTTAGAGGGCCCAACCTCCTCAGGGTTTGGGCATTTCTACCCAGTGGTGGCTTCATTCGAGGCCTGGGGTTTGATCCTCTGGCCTCACTCATCAACCTGGATGGCGATCTGCATGGTGCGGGCCATTTTCTATAATGATTAAACAAGCAAGTTAAGTCAAAAAGAGTTACTCACTAAAACTTGTATTTATACGATATCAGGCAAGGATTGTCACCCGATATGGTTGGGCGATACCTTACAATAGGTATCGGGTTGGGTACTTATGGAAAAATTGGTGCGCAATATGTGAATGCCCGATACCGGAAGGTCGATATGTTTTCACACGGTATTCAGCTCAAATCGATATCGGGCAGAAGATAAAAACATCGCTAAGGTCAGGGAAATATGGCAATATCAGGTGTCTCGTCCAAACTGATCCCGTACAGTACAGATGCTCGATAAGTGTGTCACGTGATATGGGGCGTCGCGTGATAAACTTGAAAATGTGATGCCTCTATACGTGATAGAAGAGATGACGCACGATGCGTCGTGTCAGACGATACTCATGTCGCCCTATATGGTTCTAAACCTTTACAAAGCGAATTGAGCGATAGAGTCATCGTCGCGAGCTCGAGGTATTTTTCTGATATGAACACCTTTGTTGTCATATCGCGTGTCACATGTGTAAAAATAGGGCGGTGAAGAAAATCAAGAGGCCTATCACGCGATGAGCAGAAACTCGATACACGTCAAAATGTTCATCCTGACACAGACAAGAACGTGATAAATTGGCACGTGATATGGTTTGACCAATACAGATCGTGCGCCACAAAGTGACACGATAGGCCGGCGCCACGAGTTTTACCTATATCAGGAAAGAGAAGCTGAAATGTGACACAAAGGTCGACAGGGAAAGGCTGACATGGGAGATTTGAAAGGTGAAGGGAATGTACAATACATGAACTGAAAGCAAGTAATTCAGTAACCCGACACGGTTAAACTTGAGTTACTATATATAGCCGACTGCGAGTGGGGTAAAATGGGTAAAAACCAGGACACATGTCACACATCTGTGAAAGTCATCTTTCTTGAGCATGGTAAAACCTATCTCATCGGTCGTGTCATGAAGATTTTGTGAAGGCTTTACACCACACGACACACGTATCGGGCGACAAAGCCGTGTCGGCCGATACACGTGCCTCAGTATGCCCCTTTCATGACAAGGATATGCGAGACACTCGTATCGTACGACATGCGATATGCTGGGTGACAGGCCTATCTGGCACATGTGTCGGTAAACCTGGCTAAACCTACAAGCACGAGGTATGCAAGTTGATACGACCCGGGTGATACGGCAGTCCGGGCCTCTTATCGCGCAACACTTCTTTTTCCCAACGCGCCTGTGAAAAACCGCATAAAACTGAAACTAAGGGGTCGTCTGATACTCCTCAAAGTGGGTTGGGTGACACGGCTATCAAAGAACCCTCTCGCGTAGAGCAAAAGCAAAGAGAAGGCATCATGTATGTCCAACATGCCAACAAAAGAGCATGAAGAAAAAGTAAGAACAAGGATTGAAAACTAAAAATCAGAAAGCACTTGATGGGTAAAACATCATAGGCCCAAGGGTAAATTCATCCTCAGATAGTATTACTCACCAAGGTGATAAAACTAAGTTGGTGGCCCATAAAATGAGAGAGTATGTGCACGTGGCGTAGGCACAAACACATGCCTTATTACAATGATAGTATTTGTAATGTTCTTTGAGGAAAAAGGGAATATCATCCTATTCTAGGAAAGAAAACTCGTACTGCCTCTTGAGGAGCGTCGTGGTTTCCGTCGTGAGCCTGACATCTTCGAGTTTTATTATACTCCTCCGACTGGCGCAACTTCATCTTCGTTCACGGGTATCTCGAATCTCCTCACAAAGGCTTCGTCTTCATATAACCTCTTCACTCTGTGTCTATTGGCTGGGAATCACTCTACTATGTGGTCTCATTCCATCGTGAGTTTGCCTTAGTGGTAGACGGGAATCACCCTAATTGATGGTTGATGCTCTTAGCTAGGCTTTCCAGTTGCTGGTCTATCTGTTTGTTGTGCCATTAGAGCTCCCATATCTGGGATGAAAAGCCTCTCATCTACTGATGCATCAATTTTAGAAAAGTTGTGCTATCCACAGGTCATTCTGCTTCTTAGCAAAGGACATCAATTCCATCATCACTAACGGTTTCTGTGCTGGTTCTGTTGGAAAGTCCACTACTACTGGGACCCTATTTGACGTTGCTAATTTGACAGTCCTCTAGAAGGATTCTCGCCCACCAACTGATGAGAGTTCTCAGCAGCACGGGTATTCCTATAAGAGAATCTAGGGTGATCAGGGTGTCGGTACTGGACATAACTGACATTCTGTGTACTGTCTTCATCAAGATCTCTTTGAACGGCAGTGTGCGGGCAGAAATTAGACATGTGGTCTAGCTCTCCACAGGTGATGCAACTTCTCACAACTTCCTGCCAAACTTTTCCTTTATACCCCTGCTCCTTTAGGGTCTGGACAACAGTTACTATTTTGTCTAACTTAGCTGCAAGGGCTTCCATTGCCTTGGACTCTTCTGGGGTAGTATGACTCATCGACTCCCGGTCGTACTCACCATCCTACTGGTTAGTGGCCATGTTGTCAATAATTTTATTAGCCCACTGAGAACTGAGTCCTAAGAAGTCACTGCCAGCTGTAGTGTTCAGGGATTTCCTCTCCGCGGCACACACCCCATTATAGAATGTGGTGATCAACTTTGGTTCAGAGAAACCATGATGTGGGCACTCGCGTTGGTAGCTTTGAAACCTCTCCCAGGTCTCGTGCAGGTTCTCCGAGGGTTTCTGTGAATACCTCGTGATCTTGTTCTGACACTTGATTGTTCTTACTATGGGAAAGAACTTGGAGATGAAAGCATCAACAATATGCTCCCAATCAGGGAGGCTTCCATCCTGTATACTCATGTCCCACTCCAACGCCTTTTCCCTTAGGGAGAAAGGGAAGCATTGGATGTAGATATGCTATATCAGAACTCTATTGATCTTGAAGATATTACATGTCCTCTTAAACATTTCCAGATGGTTGTACATGTTTTCCTCAATAGTGTTCTCGCCAAACCGATTCTGCTGTAGAAGCTGGAGGAAAGAAGGTTTCAACTTGAAGTTGGCAACGTTGAGGGGTTGCTCAACAACTATATTTCATTCTTCATTGGCCCAAACTTAGACAAATGAGCACAGAGAGTGAGCTTCAGGAGGATGGTTAGCCATGACTTGCTAGAGGCAAGGATGACATGGAAAAAGGAGGAGAAGTACCTAGAAAGAAATAAAGATGTAAAAGTATTAGTGCATTGTATAAACTATTTGTAGTATACACTATGTGTAGTAAATAATTGCATTGTTGTATGCATATGTACAAGGTTTTTGGCAAAGTGCAAGTAAAACTCAAGTTCGTAGAATGGTTTTCATTGCCTATCCCCGGCAGCAGCACCAAAAAGTTGACACACATTAAACGTGGGTCCAAGAATGGAGTCATGTCTAGGCTATCAGACTCTAGAAATTTATAATACTTGAATGTTTAAGACACCTACAACTAGCACATGGTCGAAGTCGTTCGGGGTCAAACACATGGATAGGAAAATCGGTGCTTCATAACTCAAGTTTTACTTGTCTAAGTACATCTAAAAGGTCGAAGGATAAAGTTTGTTGTAACAAGCAAGAATCACACATAAATGAACTAAAATCCTATCTCTAAAGGAGTTACCAGAAAGATTAAAGTTTTAGAGTTTAGTAATTTTTTAAAGGGGTTTTGTATATTGGAAACTGAGGAGATAAACCTATCGTTGAGGTAAAGCAGGAAGGAAAAAAACTTAGGCATAGCAAGTGACAGCGGAAAACATCCTGCACCCTCTTTTCTCAAAGAGGATGCCTCTCACTATGCACCAATCCTCTCTCTTAAGAGTACCAGACATAGGCTAGAGCAGAAAGATAATCTGGGGCGACCCTGATCCTGGGTACTCTCGTACACCCAAATCAGACCAAACTCTAGAGTTTATAGCATCCCTCTCTCGAGGGAGCCAAAACGTGAAACACGATTCGATAGCTAGTCAGAAGCGTGATCTGAACGGAAGAGACTAGATTTCAGATGTTATAAAGAGATCATACAACAAAAAAGAACCATATACAAAACAATATGAGATAAACTCCGTAGATTCCAATAATCATAAGGAAATAAGAAGGTTTAGTTATAGTGCATTAGTAAATGGAAATAAAATGCTAAAAAGGGAAGATAGGTATCGACCTCCTTGATGTAGGAGGTCGATATACACAGCAGCGGACCCCTAAGGTTTTGTGAACCCGATACCAGGCAGGAGCCCTATCAAGATACACCCGTGTCGGGTTCTTGACTGTTTCGAGTCATGAACCGTGATGGGCAGGGGCGTATCGGGAAAGGACTCCCGACCTGGTATGGCCGTGTCGGGCTGTCGGTCCTGTCAGGCGACATGCCGTGATGGGTAAGCCATATTGGGTTGGGTATCGTGTCGTGCTAGGACATGTGTCGGGTTAGCTTTATCATAGGTTCTCAAGTTCCTTGTGTCGGGTGTAGAGGGGCAAGTTGTCTCGGGTTGAAGCCCAACTAGGGACCCAGTACATTGAATTGGCCTTGAAAGTCGTGTTGTGCTGCTGCGACTACCAGAATGGGTTCTAAGTGAACTCCTCCTACCCCTCTCAGGTCGAGGGTGTACTCACCTAGTATCGCCCGACATGCCTGTAACTCGACACACTAAATCCTTTTTGGTCTCAAAGTTATCTCTCATAGGGTTCTGACTCGTCCCATCGAAGTCCTATAGCAGCTATTTATTGGCAGCAACTGGTGGGAGTTGCGACCCTCCTTGGGCCATGTGTCCTTTGTCTTCTCTGTTTACATGGCTTTGGGAGAGGTTTGACATGTTTGTCACCCGACACGGCTGTTGGGGGCCGTCACGTGTCGGGTTGCGAGTAAATCGTGCTTGATCGTGTCAGGTAAGACTCTGGCGGGTTGCTGCACTGAGGGTGGCCATGTCACGTGATAGACTCCATCGATCGACGGATCGTGGTGGGCAAGGCTCCTTGTCGGGTAAATAGCGTTTAGACCGTCAGGGCTCTCTACGTGATGCACCTGTGTCGGGTTGCTGCCATATCGGGCAGCGATTGTGACAGGTAAAGGGCATGTCGCTTCACGTTGCTCACTGGGCCGGGACATGTAAGTTGTTGTTGATGGGACAGGACGGGCCTATTAGCATTCTTTTGATTGAGAAATAAGAGAAAATCTACAAAAGATAGGAAGTATTGTCAGGAGCATAGTGGGGATTATTTCTATACAACAAATAATATAAAATGGAGAGGAAGTCAGTTTTGGAGGCAGCTTTGATAGCAAAATATAGGCTTTAGTAGCCATAAAATGGGTGCTATCAAGGGGTTTTATATATATTATATATATACATATAATGTATCCAATCACCACATATTTAGAACACATCATATATATACATATACTATATATAATCACCAAATATATAGTACATATCATATACATGCTATATCTGACAACATAAACATGAAATATAAATAAAAAGCGATGGTTATGGCCATGTATAATTGTAATCATCACATCACATGTATAAACATGTTGTTGGTGTAGACATGTGCTTGTCAATCTAGGTAGATTGGTTCAACCCTTAAACCATTCGTCTAGCCTCTTGGCTGATTGGTTGGTCCTCCTGTCCAACCAATGTTTGGACTCCTTCCAAATGGTCGGTTGGGCCTTCTCGGACGGCTGTATGACCTCCTATCCAACTAATGTTTGGACTCCTTCTGAATGGTTAGTTGGGTCCACCAATAAGTTGTCTAGTTCCATCAATCTGGCCTCCATGGTCCTCCAAATGGTTGTCTCATTGTAAAAACCGGTTGTCTCAACTAGAGATGAACATCTTCATCATCGTTGTAAGAAAAGAAACTATCCTATTGCTACTTTATTACATTAAATAAGAGAAACCTTGTGTTACATTCGAGGGGAGCAAAGGTAGGACAAAATTAACTTTATATTGAGAAGAGGAAGGTGGAGGACCAGTACACAGACTCAGATAAACAAGAACCAAACCATCCAACAACACATAGATACAGGGTTTGGACCATAACCATGCTACACATCTACCATAAAATTACTTTTAGGGCATTGTGTGTGAATTGCATATATATATATATATATATTAGTTTTAAATTATGTGGTCTTTGATGGGATACTCATATGAGAACAGCTTAAATATTCACATTGTATGCAATAAATAAATGATAAAACTAAAAATTCCAATCATATCGATTATCCTAAAATATAGTATATTGACGTTGCTTTGATAACACTGTTGGAAAATACAGACACAAAGTATAGCAGCGGAAACACAAATTTTATCTATTTGTATTCCCATTATAACAAGATCGCATCAACTACTATGAAATAGGAAGGATGGTTTTAGTGAGTTATACATGATTTTGGAGCAAGTCCAACAACAAAACTTGCTTCTTAGCAACAACTAACAAGTTGTTTTGTATGGTGGTTGTGCATCTTCTAGTCTTCACCATGAACAATAACATGATAGATTCTACAATGCTCCTATGGTCTCGCCATAGACTTCAGGCTGTAGTTGTCCTCCTAGCAATAGCCAAAGGCCTCCTACCTCTAGAGTATTCCACAAAGACCAACCAGAACTCCTGTCATCCACCAAGAATAGACATGAAAGAGTTGTCACTCCTATTTGTGTACTAGTCACCAACCTGCTCTCCCATAGCGACAACTACTAGTTGTTCTCTCCCTTTGGCAATCCCTCCCTAGTCGGGTAGGACTTGCCTGGGATCTCTTAGTTACCACAACAAGAGAGGACAACAATTGTCAGAGAAACTGATTCTCAGTTGTTTGTGTTGTGTTCTGGGAAGTCCCCAATACCTCTCTATTTATAGTAGAGGCCAGGGTCACGATTTCCAATCTATACGGGAGTGGAAGGGACCAAAATATCTTGAATTTTCACAACATGTGAGATGCCAAACGGTCGTCTGACATACCTAGACGGTCATTTAGTGTGCGAGACAGTCATCTCACACTTCCAAACATCATTTGGTAGTTTTCCAATTGTATATGAATTTGACAATTTTGATTCCAAGTAATATCACATATTAATTTACTTGAACCACAAGTTTGTGCAATCAAAACTATTCTAAAAAACTATACAATATTCATCCAGACCAACTGGGCCATCTCACGTATGTAAGATGCCCGTCTCACTCCCTAGATGGCCATCTAGTGAGTTGAGTCGAGCTTGTCTGTTCAATCACATTGAACCAGTAAGTTCAAGGGCATAACTAAGCCAATTCGAACTCTTCTCAGCCTGATAGCCCAAATAGTCATCTCAATACTTGAGATGCCTATCTGGCATGCCCAAACAGCCATCTCACTTAGTGAGATGGTCGTTTGGTAGCTCAGTCAGCCAATCAATTGATTTGTTGCATGAACTTAATACCTAAATGCTTTAGTAATCAATCCAATGGTCATTCAAGATCAAACTCCTCTTCTAGATGAGTTCATATGTGTGTGACCCTATAGATCCCATATCATGTTGGTAGTGAATGACCATCACTAGCTTATGACGTCACAAGCAAGGAGTGGTGCCTAGTCGCACATCAGTGCTACCCAAGTGAATGGAAAGTTGGAGAACAACTTCAACTTACAATCTATGTAAGGTGTTGCATCGATTGTATAATTCCTTTGTCTTCTATATCTAGAATGAACTCCAGGAATGGACTCATCATGCTCTCAACATTCAATCTGTGTTCCTTGAACAACATCAGACTGTCTGAGATAGTGTGAGCTCAATATCATATATTGATTCACATGTGTTTCTCAGTCTCAGTTATCAAGTGGCCAAGATATTATACTCTAGTAGGAGGGACAAATCATATATCTATCACTCATAGTCTATCCCCATGTGTTAAAGTCACATAATCATTACCGTTATAACAATCTATGTTTCATGACTGTGTTTGATGATGTTAAAGCATACCCAATGACATGTGACGAGTGCAGTGATTTAAGGTCTAAGAATCACAATCACCACCTTCACTATGAGAGCTAACTATGACTTACCATGTGATGGTTTCCCATGTGTCCCTCTCAAGGTGGCTCAGTCTGGTACATTGTTCCCTAACATGTATCTCTATGCTTGGTTTAATATTTTCATATCATGACTTAGTGAGACTCAATCATCAACCAACTCACACTCCAATCTTAGGTGTTATTGGTGCCTATCTACCTTCCACAGTAACAACTAACTAGGGACATAATGATAATATGTATATGTGTACTCTTAACATCCGTATGATCTCATTTCCACATGGATAATACTTGAAGACATACGTCACTAAGTAATATTATCCTCTAGACATCTACAGTGTTTCCTCATTATCTCATAACTGAATGAACCAAAATAAATTGGAAGCTTTTCTTTATAAGTATTAATCAAATCCTTTAGGTAATTATGCCATGTCAATCACCATATGATTGGCTCTACGGGCATACCTTACCAACACCATCTTCCTTCATCCTATTGCAGATGAAACTATCCTTGCATGGGTGATTGATTTCTACAATGAAACTCCGGTGCAACTCAACTCCCTATTCAGGATGTCAAGAGACACTATACCACCAAAGGGACCCTAGAAAAAGGGTTCTCTTACAGGATCTGGTGGTTTGGGGTGGGTAGCAATTTCTGACCTTCCCCCACACTTATGGGAAGTTGAGGTCTTTCGATCTATCACACATTCCATTAGATCACCCTCTAATTTGTCAACCACGACACTCTCCACCCTACCCAATACGTCAAGTCCTTCTGTGTCTTCTCTGTCAAACAAGCCATTACTTTACCAGCTTCTATCACAATCAAACATGCTGAGAAAATCTATAAAATCAAACTCACTATGTAGAACCTTACTGCAGTAACATCCACCTTCTCAGACATTACCAATCACCCCCATCATGGTTTTGCCTGGAAAACTCCAACAAAACCTTTGCAGCCATCCAAAAACCAAATGAGAGAAATATGATTTGGGAGAGGAAAAATACTACTACCCTTTGTCAATCATACACAAACCAGAAAACACATAACAAATGACCAAGAACGTCCTCACCATCAATGGACAACAACAACAATGCCTTTCTTAACTCTTTCAAACCATTCCCTTTCCAAAACAATCAAGATAATACCACCAACCTTGATTATGATACAATTCAGAAGCTTAAATATGCTATTATTGAAGAGATTTGATATTCTTCGAGTCTAAAATAGAAGATCAAGGGGAAGGATCCTATCACAGTCTTGGCTATCAACTCACTTACAACAACACTAGAGGGGTTAACAAAGACAAATTACTTCACTACTAAAGAACTAGGTACACCTCCTGCCCGTCAAAGCATTTCCATACATAATACTTACCAGTATTTATCTGAATCTACAACAATATCTGACCATGACAACCCTATTGATAATATAGAAGATATTGCATCATGGTCGGATATACAATCGTTCTCATTATTTGTTGATAAATCAAGAATAACATTTGATGATGAGGAAGTAGCCAACAATGCTCTAGATGACATAGAAAAATTCATGCACTTGAGAAATCATAGATAGATTCATAATACCTACACTACTCTAGATAATCTTCACATCACTATGTCTATACCTACCTATCTCGACAATCCTCACACTGATGGAAATCACATCTTAGAACATTTGTGGTGCCTCAAATCTTAAGAGAAGAAAACAAACAAGATGCCACATTTATAAGAACAATATTAACGTTGGCACCATTCAGGAAACAAAAACATCCCTTACCCCCATTGCCTTAAAGACTATAGGGTGTAAATACATAAACTATCAGTATCAAATCCCATCGGTTGGTTTCAAAGGAGGTATTGCTATAGGCATCTGTAAAAACATGTTCACCATCACCCATACAGAATATCATGATTACTCCATCACCCTTCATATCACAAATACATTTGATGATCTATAATTGTTCTTCACGGGAGTTTATGGCGAGCCTAGCTCTACCAAAATCTCTTCATCGAGGAATTTAAACACATCCTTAAGAGGTATGCTGACAAACCATGGCTTCTGGGTGGTGATTTCAACATCATCACCCAACCATCTGATAGGCTTAACCTCTAACACCAAATTGGGGATATGCTATTTTCTAACAAGACTTTCGACAATCTCCTTATCAAACATAGCATGATTGATATCTTTCCCTCAAATGCAAACAAACCCTTAAATAGAAATCACTCATGGGCTAGGATTGACCACTTGATCTATATGCCTTCATGGGAAGATCTCTACCCACATTCTTATGTCTCAATTTATCACAGACCTATTTATAACCACTTCCTCATCATTATTGACACCAAACCTATCAAATGAGGTCACAAACCATTCAGAATTGAAAACTTCTAGTTACATGACCCAAGCTGCCTGGATATATGCAAACAAAACTAGCCTACCTCTTTGTTTGCAGATGAAACAAAACAATTCTGAATGACCATAACCATCCAAATTGGTTGTACATGAAGCAAAATATAAATGGCTGACCCTACTCTCATACCTACCGTCAAAGAGGTAGGCCAGTGTTGTTTGTAGATATCCAAGCAACTAGGGTCATGTAGCCAAAACTTTTCAATTCTGATTTGTTTGTGACCCCATTTTATAGGTTTAGTGTCAATAATGTGGGAAAGTGGTTAGAGATAGGTCTATGAGAAACATTCATGTTGGAGGTTAAGCCTATCAGATGGTTGGGTGATAAGGTTGAAATGACCACCAAGAATCCATGGTTTGTGAGCATATCTCCTAAGGATGTGTGCAAATTCCTCGATGAAGAGGGTTTTGTTAGAGCTAGGTTCTCCATAAACTCCCATGAAGAACCATTCTAGAGCATCAAACATATTTGTGATATGAAGGGTGATGGAGTAATCATGATATTTTGTATGTCTGATGGTGAACATGTTATTATTGATGCCTATAATACCTCCTTTGAAGCCAACTGGTGGAATTTGATACCAACAGTTTATGTGTTTACCCCCTATAGTCTTTAAGGCGAAGGGGATAAGTAATGTTTTTTTCTTGAATGGTGACGATGTTAGTAATGTTCTTATAAATGTGGCATCTATTTTGTTTTCTTCTCTTAAGATTTGAAGAACCACAAACAATCCAAGATGTAATTTTCATCAGTGTGAAGATTGTCGAGACATGTAGGTGCAGACATAGATTAAGATGTGATGTGAAGATTTTCTAGAGTAGTGCAGGTGTTATGAATCTGTTTATGTTTCTCAAGTGCATGAATTTTTCTATATCATCTAGAGATTTGTTACTTCCTCATTATCAAATGTTATTCCTAGTTTATCAATGGATAATGAATGAGAAGGATTGTATATCAGACTATGATGCAATATATTCTATATTATCAATAGGGTTGTAATGGTCAGATATTATCACAGATCCAGATAAAGACTGGTAAGTATTATGTATGGCAACGTTTTGATGGGCATGAGTTGTACCTGGTTCTTCAGTAGTGAAGTAATTCTTCCAATAAACCCCTCTAGTGTTGTTGCAAGTGAGTTGATAGACAATACCATGATAGGTGTCTTCCCCTTGCTCTTGTGCTTTGGACTCTAGGAAGATCAAATTTATTCAATAATAGCAAATTTAAGGTTCTGAACTATATCAAAATTGAGATTGGTGGTATTATCTTGGGTGTTGTGGAAAGGGTATGGTTTGAAGGAGTCATGGAAGGATTGTTGTTGTTGTCTGCTAATGGTGAGGATGTTCTTGGTCATTTGTTTTGTGTTTGTGTGGTTTGTGTCTGATTGAGAAAGGGTAGTAGTGTTTTTCCTCTTCCAAACCATATTTCTCTCATTTATTTCAGATGGTTGCAAAGGTTTATTGGAGTTTGTTGGTAGAACCATGATGGGGGTGATTGGTAATGTCTGAGAAGGTGGTGGTAACTGTAGTAGGGTTCTCCGCAGTGAGTTTGATTTTATAGATCTTCCCATAAAGTCTGATTTTGATAGAGGAAAGTAAAGTAATGGCTTCTTTGATAGAGAAGTCACAAAAGACATTGATGTATTTTATAGGGTGGATAGCATCATAGATGACAAATTGGAGGGAGGCTTCAATGGAATGTGTGATAGCTCAAAATACCTCAACTTCCCATAAGTGTGGGGGAAGGTCAAAATGGCTACCCACCCTAGACCACCTGAGCCTGCAAGACATGACCATTGTTCTAGGGTCCATTTGGTGACTTTGGCTTGCACAAAGCTTGTTCTATATAGAATGGCCATTACTTGTGTGAAAAGGTGGTATAGTTTTTTTTACCTTCGGGCATAGAGTATAAAAGTTGTAATGGAGAAAGGATTTTGGGTTTGAGGGTTGTGTGTCTTGGAAGGAGGAGGGAAATAGCTCTAATAACATCTAGGATGTTAACAATGTTGTTGGTTATGGATACCAAGATATTGCGGCTGGTGAACACTTCCAGGAGCCATATGGAGTTAGCATGTGAATCGATGGGGAATTCTCTCTCAAGGTCAATAGCAAGTGCAATGGCAAAGGTGAGGGGAATTGTGATTTGAGAAATGGGCAGTGAGCAATCCAAATTCCCAACTATTAGGTGATACAAAAAGCATCGCACAACATACAAAGACACCAATATCATATTTTACAAACATTATTAGCAGTCTGTGGTCCAAATTCTTGACCATCATGTGACCCCGATTCCCGATCGTTGCGTGATCTAAGTCCTTTTAACTATTTGCTTCTTTTTCCTTTTCCAATTCATCTTCCTGATGTATCGTATAATTTGTCTCTCCTTGTCATCGTCACTCATGTCTTCTATTGTTGATTCCATTGCTCATGTCTGCCCTCTACTATCAATCAGTCTCTCATCATAAGGTGCATGTGAACAAAGTTGCTGCATGCAACCAACATCATTCCTTCATCCTCATTGGTTTTGACTACTTTGTTGCAATCCAAAAGAAAATGAAGTGGCCATTTACATAGGATGGTTGAGTTAGCAAACCGCTATCCCTATGGGTAGAGTAGTGAGATAAAGCTCCAACTTCTCTCTAGAAACACCATCTTCTTTCAACCACATCGGTAAACCCTAGATACATCGTCTTCCTCCAACTACTTCAGAGAACTCATTCGACCTATTTTGATCACATATTTTCTTCCCTAGCAACTACTTTGACGCTTACCACCTCTCTATGTAGCGACAACTTAGAAGCTTTCTACTGCTAAAGCAACAACAGATTATCAACTATATAAAAATTCCACAGTCAAAATAGCTTCACGTGGATTACACCATCCTCTCGATAGATTGAACCTGCCAGACAATTTTATTTCACCCTGCATTTACCACCTACAGGTGTCCCTCCACTATCTAACTTTCACTATAGTGGCTCTCCTATAAACTACTCACTAGGGACAATTTAAATTGTATATAACTCACAAACGAGGCACCTTTTTGTCTCTTCAAATCCTACTCCACGTCGCAAAATTGTCCCTCACCATGAGAACAAGACATATTGGCGCTACCTTGAGTAAAATGTTATCCCTCAAAGCAAACAAACCATTTCAAATTGGTTGAGTCTATATAAACAAGATGGACACTAGCAAAAACCAAACAAATAAACACAACATCCATACTACCAACAACCTAAACATGGCCCTCAAATATCCATTCATAAAGTACCCCGTCGATGAACTGAATAACCACTTCTTAGTCAAGCTCCCCGGAGAATGGAGATATCTTCAATTTGATATGGTTCTAGAAAAAACACAATGAAGTTGGGGAATAAGGAATATGAGATCGTCATCATCAATGACAACAAATCCAACATGCGAATAGTGGAAGGCTAGGCAGAGATGATTAAAGAACTCAAGAGCAACAGGGAATGTACCATCTTCCTTCATCCTATTACAGATTACACTATCCTTGCACGGGTGACCAATTTCTATAATGAAACTCCAGGGGAGCTCAAATCTCTATTCAGGATGCTAACAAACACTATTCGATTGAAATAGACTTAGTCGATCAACTCTTCATCCCTAATAAGCACAAACAAAAAGAAGGGACAACAGCTAATCCGATCGAGGTTACTTCATCACCAGAATCACCTACACCAATAGATGAGGAGGACACCTCCACATCAATGATGTGTCACAAATCCATAGAAGAGAGGTATGTTACTACAAACTCACCAATTTCAGTTTATCTACCACCACACCGAAGAGTCAAACCATGTTATCTGCACAACCTAGACTCTCCAGATGCTACCCAATAATATGATTCAAATCCCTCCTTTAAAAGGTCTTTGCAATAGATTTAGCTGTAGAATCTATCAAGAAAGAGCATGATCCAGATGCATGGACCCTTGTCACCTACAAACAAAAACCCCATTTTTCATCCTTGTATTGCTATAGATGCAACTGTAGAGGACATTCTGATTCCCAATGCAGACCCCCCTTGATGTTTCACTAACAACCGGTTTGGACATCTTTCCTACAGTTTCCTATACAAATGATGTCCTTCCCAAGGACATCATGGTCCTCATTGCACAATAAACACACTTTTCATCCAAAACATGTGATTACCAATAAGTCTCATCATTTTATTAGTAAAATCAAATCTGCAAAATATCTAAAACCCAATAAGATTTATCTTGTAGATTGTAACCCTTTTTACTGCGTAAACATCCCTAATTTAGAAGTTTCATCTTTTACTTTTGCAAACAACACCTCTTTATCAGTGAAATCTAACTTACCCACCCCAGACCTCCCACTTCATTTCCTATATGTATTGTGGCACCTCGACATGTACCATTTCCACCTTCCACTCTCATCACCATCCCATTCCTCGAATCACAATTCCCCTCACTTTTGCCATGGCACCTGCTATTCAACTTGAGAGGGAATTCCTCCAAAAATTTACCAGCTAACTCCATGTGGCTCCTAAAAATGTTCACTAGCCGTAGTATCTTGGTCTCAATAACCAAAAACATAGACAACAACAATGTTAACATCCTAGATTTTACTAGAGCTATTGCCCTCCTTCCAGGACACACAGTTCTCAAACCCAAAATCCTTTCTCCATCACAACTTTTATATTAGGTGCCCAAAGGTACAAAACTAGACCACCTTTCAGACAAGTCATGACCATTCCATGCGGAACAAGCTTTATGTAAGATAATATCACTAAATGGACCCTAGAATAAGGGTTATCTCTTACATGCTCATGTGGTTTGGGGTGGGTAACTATTTTTGACCTTCTTCCACACTTATGGGAAGTTGAGGTCTTTCAATCTATGACTCATTCCATTAGAGCCACCCTCTAATTTTTCAATTGTGATATTCTCCACCCTACCCAATACATCAAGGAAATCTATGTATTCTCTGTCAAGCAAGCCATTACTTTACCAGCCTCTATCAAAATCAGACTTGGTGAGAAGATCTATAAAATCAAACTCAATGTGGATAACCCCTATTGTAGTTACCACCACCTTCTTAAACATTACCAATCACCCCCATCATGGTTCTTCCTGTAAAACTCCAACAAAACCTTTATAGCTATTCAAAACCAAATGAGAGAAATATGGTTTGGGAGAGGAAAATGACTACTACCCTTTCTCAATCAGACACAAACTACACAACACAAAACACTTGATTGCAGTAGTAAGTTGTGTTACCAATGCATCCGTAATTGCATCCCTAATCGATTGTGTTTGTTGTGTGCATAAGTAAGTTGTATTACCAGTGCATCCCTAATTGCAATAAGGGTGGTCACAATATATTGTACTTGCTGCACATACAACATCATACAACATCTGGTTTGAATAGGAGCCCTACCACATATAAAATATGGTATGCGTGGGTTGTTGTCTTCAAACCATCCATTAGTCACATCTATGGCATCGATGTAGACTCATACATTGCATCAGAGGGCCACATGGATACCAGGGCATTTCATTCTCCATTGTAAGAAAACCTAAGGAGACATAATGTGACACTTTTAATTAGGAGGTATAACAAGACTGTACCAAAAAACCTAATGATAATATGTGATGAAGATTATAGCACATGTCAAGTGAGGGATGAGTTTATGAATAATACACAAATGATGCCAAGTACAAGCAAGATCATCAAGTTTTCCGACTAGAAATTCTTTCATGTAATACATCAACTACCTGAGAATCTACTTGAGTTTTTTGTTGGATGAAGCTCCAATCAATCTCTAATTGCAGTAAGGGTGGTCACAATATATTGTACTCTCTACACATGAAACATCATACAACATCTGGTTTGAACAAGACCCCTACCACATTGGTGTCTCGGTCCAAGATCATAAATTATATAATAAACAAACTTTTGCGAAAGAGTTGTGAGCCTTCACACTCTCATTCTTCATTTTCGCATGAAGTGCCCACATATGCCCTCCCTGAACAAAGCAATGATGGGGTTACTACTTTGTTTATCATTTTCCCCTGTTGTTTGATTGGCCAAAAGATGACGTCAAGAAAAAGGACAACACAGCGGTGAAGGAAGACTATGTGGTCTCATGGGACGAGTATGATGAGACCCTAAAGTGGGCCAACTAGTATGGCCCTACCTTGGATCATCATAAACCTTCCCCGCCACCAAATAATAGGTAACATAGTGGTTGGTCATCATCTTAGACCATTTGTGGGTGTCTAGATTTATGCTTCCACCATGACCATTTGCATCGCTCGAAAGGGAACAAAGGCTGAGTCATGCTTTGTCTGATTTATCATGTGCTGACAAAGAAGAATTTTTACCATTTGCTAAATTTAGCTAGGATGGTTACAAGATGCAGTATGGTTTTGTTTGGAAAATTGGACACAATTTTTTTTGCCAAACAAGACCAAACTATATCCTGTTACTATCTTTGCTGAATTCAACAACCCATAGATATTCCTTCATTGCCAGACCACAATGAACCGTACAAATTCTATCTCACAAAGCATCGCTTATATTTGTTGTGGATGAAAAGGCATAACTCTATCTACTAGGTGGATCTATTACCTTCTTTGGGTCTATGCAACAACTTACGGAGAATGTTGTCCCTTGGGCCATGCCACATTTTCCCAATATCTACTCAGGCAATCATCATTCTTTTGTGTTGTGTTTATTTTTTGAGCTAAACTATGTAATCTTTGTTTGTATGGAAGAATTGCTTCTACGCAAATTTGAATGACAATTTGAATCAGATAATATTTGATTTATGTTTGGTACCATTATTGGTTGAACACATACTTCTACGCCAACGTGCATGACAATTTGAATCCTATATTATGTAAGTATACTGAATTTATTTTTGGTACAGTTGTTCGTAGGACATATAGTAAAATATATGTTAGATTTCTCATTAAATTAAAATGTTACGTGAAAGGTTGTCTCAATCATATACTTATTAATAAATACAAACATTTGTAACTTTTATGTTTATTAAATTGTGCTACAAGTGTTTCCATAAACAACACACACAATCAATAGCTTTCAATGAGTTAACAAGTCTAATGTAGTGCTAGGAACAATGTTAGGCTATCAATACTATTTACACAGACTACGTGGCCCTTCTGTAAGCCAAGCTTGGCATGATGCCCTTGTTGAATTCCACACAATAACGAGGGAAACTGACATAAAAATAAATTTGTTTAAGGCAAGATGAAAAGTGTCAAAACTTGTAGATGCATTTCCACAGATTTTATGGACAAGTCTTCGTACTTACCCACCAGGAATAGAAAAATAACTCAACCAAGTGAGAACCTCTCAGCCATGTGTAAAGGTGGCAAATGAGGGTGGAGAAGTATGAAATGTTGTTATTAGAGATGTTGGTGCCGCAGACAATGAGTGGAGTTAATGCATATTATTGTGTGTCTCAAAATATATACTAAACTTTAAATTTTTAATCTTGTACTGGTGTTTTATTTATTTAATATTGAGTACTTTTTTGCATACTAAACTTCAAATTTTTAATCGTGTACTATTGTTTTATTTATGTAATATTGAGTACTTTTTTGCATACTTTCATGCTAGTATCTCATAACACATGTTTCATTTAATTTATATTGTTGGTTGTTATCACCATTTGCATGCAACAACACCTTTGTTTGATGTTAACTTAATTCTTTCATACTATTATATGTTAAAAGTAGTTCATAAGCAGAATGGATCCAAACTTGGTTGAAAAATTGGATCATGACTTACCTAATCCTGACTTGCCCAACAAAATCTTGATTGGTTTACCAAATAGAATCAAACTGAATCCAGACCAGCTGACCAAAATCAGACTGAACAAAATCAGTCTAGATATAGACTAATTCAATCCAAATTAAAAATTAACACCAACTAACACAGTGCTGAATACAAAATCCCAATTTCGAACCAAACAGGGCTAGGGTTTCTTGTCGCCCCTTCCATGAAAACATATGCAATGAGTGGTCAAATTGAAGAGGGAGGAGAATGAGATTAGATTGTTAGACTATTAGCATGCCTTCAATTTGGCGCCTAGTAACAAATGTTCTGCCCATGATACCATTGATAATCACAGGGTTGATGAGTGAAGTCTATGCTCACATTTATGCACCGTTAGTACAGACCATGTGACTGCTACTATTGCCTACGCAACTACCACCATATCTAGTTTTGGACTAGCCCTAGCAACCACCACTTGCTATCTTCTTCCTCATGCAGGGCCGAGTGAGCTAGTCAATTAGGTGGTTGGAGCACGAGCTCTAGTCAATCTCTAGTAGCTGTAAGGGTGGTCACAATATATTGTACTCGATGCACATGCAACATTATACAAATCTGGTTTGAACAAGACCCCTACCACATATAAAATACGGTATGTGGGGGGTCATTGTCTTCAAACTGTCCACTAGTCACATCTATGACATTGATGTAGACTCATACATTGCATCAGAGGGCCACATGGACACCAGGGTATTCCCTTCTCCATTGGAAGAAAACCTAAGGAGACATAATGTGACACTTTTAATTAGGAGGCATAATAAGACAATACCAAGAAACCTACGGACAATATGTGAATAAGATTCTAACACATGTTAAGTGAGGGATGAGTTTATGAATAATACAAAAATGATGCCAAGTAGAAAGCAAGATCATCGAGTTTGCCAAAGTAGACTAGAAATTATCTTACACAATACATCACCCTCCTGAGAATCAACTTGAGTTGTTTTCTGGAGGAAGCTCCAGTGATCCTATTGTCTGGGAGGCTAGTTGTTGAACTATCTTCTGTGAATTCATCCATCATAACGTCACCATCATTTCGGTGTTGTACAAAATTGTGTAGAATACAACACACCAATATTAGGCCACACTATGGATACATGAGATACGTTACACCTTTATTAGGTAAGCAAACCTCCTCTTCAACACACAGAATGCTATTTCAACAATATTACATATTTGTGTGTGTCAGTGGTTGAACATCTCCTTCTTTTTGTATGTGTGTCTATTTCCTCAATACTCAGCTATATGGTAAGCCGTGTAGTGATATGGTGCAAGTAACTAACGATTGTTGGTATATCCTGCATCAACCAGGTAATACTTATCAGTCGGTACTTTGAAGCCGCCTATGGTTGTGGCTAATTGTAGGATCCTCTGGTCTATTATAGAGTCATCCCACTCCATCAGGACATAAGTAAACTCCCTGAAGAAGTCTACTACAACCATGACATTCGATGATATAAACCTTTTTCTATTTTGATAATGGTTTTGCTTATCACATTTCACCAAAACTGAGATGTGTATCCCATCAATTTCCCTAATGGCATCCTAAAACAAGGAAATATAGGGTTCAACTCACAAAATAAATGTTGGCATGCATCATAGTGTTTGGTAAATTATTACCTTGAAGTAAGGGTAGAACATTGGGCATCTAAGATGCGACGGTGAGGCGTTGTGATTGTGGTTTGCATCACGTCATATTAATGAAACAAGGTGCACACCTTGTACAATACTTCATTGAACTTTCTACTTATGGTCTTACGGGAGTGAATGTAGTCCTCAACTTAAACATGATCTCTACGGCCATGGCTAACCATCTGTAGGAAGTTGCATACATCCTCGACTGATAAGACACCTCTACTACTATATATTACCCATGAATCTCAAGCTTTCCCACGAGGGTTAAAACAATCTGTAGATGCATTCAGTACATGTCAAATGCCCTTTGTTCATGCCCAATTATGATTTCTAAAACCTTTTGGTGCCCTTCCTAATACTAACCAACTTAGGTATTGGATATCATGTATGGGACAACAAATTGCATTGTTGACAAAATAGCTGACTCATAGTAACCACCATCCTGGACAATCCCAATGATGATGGCATACAACATCCAATACTGAGGTTAGTTAGTATTAGGAGTGGGCACCAAAAGGTTTTAGAAATCATAATTAGGCATGAACAAAGGGCACATGACCTACACGAAATGCATTCATAGACTGTTTTAGCTCTTGTGGACAAGCTTGAGAGTAGTGGGTTATTACATAGTAGTAGATGCATCTCATCGATCATGACCGTATGCCACTTCCTAGAGATGATTGGTCATGGACATACCAATTGTATTTTAGTTGAGGACTAACTTCACTCTGGTGAGACCATAAGAGAAAGTTCAACAAAGTATTGGACATGGTGTGTACATTATGTCATGGATATGTTGTGATGAAAACCACTACCACAATGCCACACTATCACATCTCGAAGAGCCCAAGGTTCTCCATTACTTCAAGGTAATGGTTATCACCAAAAACTATGATGCATGCCAACATTTATTTTGTAATCTGAACCCTATACTGCCTAATTTTAGGCTGTAATTCGAGCAATTGACGGGACACACGCCCCAATTTTGGTGAAATGCAATAAGCAAATCCATTATTGTAATAGAAAAGGATTTGTCTCACCATATGTCACAGTTGCATTAGACTTCTCCATGGAGTTTATGTATGTCCTGATCGGGTGGGAAGGATTCGTAGTAGAACAGAGGATCCTACAATCATCCATGACCACAGGCTGTTAGAATCCCAATTTTTGGGTTCATTTGATGAGAAATGTAATCTCTCATATTGGGGATATTTGAACAAATAATGATATGATTTGTTTGGATTAAATGGATTTCGTTTACAATAGCCTTGATGATTGTGTTGTGGGCTTTATTGGCTATTGGGCCCAAATAACAAGAAAATTCAATTAGTAAATGAATAATTGAATTATGAGAAAATAATGAGATGGAAACCTTTAGAAGGCAAATCCAAATAGGGATTTCATGCCTCTTGGGTTCCTTGGGTTCCAAGGAGTCCAAAGTATGTTACAACCCCAAATTTGCATATAATTGAAATGTAATGATTTTGTGAATTTGGACTTATTTGAAAAGTTTGTATGTTTTGCTCCAAAGGATGGATTTCTTTGCAAATATCCCTTTGGATAGGAATTTCGTAATTCCTATTATTATTAAATTAATCCATTAATGGATATAAAAGAGAAGAAATGAAGAAAAGTCCAAATAATAGACAAAGATAAAATATAATGGATATTAAGTAATGTATTTATAAGAAATACATAGAAATCTCTAGAAAGTGGCATTAATGGTCACAATTGAGTAAAATCTGTTTACATGCGATTTCTAATAAAAGAAATATGAAAAGACGATAAAAGAGGAGAGAGAGAAAAAATAAGCAGATAACTCAACAAGGTGTCATGCACTTTCCTTAAAGAGTTTTTGGCTCACCCAAATTAAAATAAGAGGGTGGTGGTATCCTTCCATTGCCTTTGGGATTGGTAGGATTAAAAGGCAAGAGTTTTATAAAGGAAAGGATAATATGTTTCTAGTTTTATGTCGTGCCTTTTTCATACTATTAGTTAGTGAACAAAAAGGGTGTAATTTGTACCCATAGAAAGATGGAAATGTCATAAGTGTCTTTCCATATTGATACGATCCTCGAACCTCAAGAAAGAAGATAGGAATGAAACGAGAAAAGGAAATGATCTATATATATCGTTCATGCACACCTAGTCGACCTAGCCGTCTCCCTCATCTCTCCCTTATGGTCCCGTTGTTTAAACCACCACAGACTCCTCCCCGAGTGCATCATAGAGTCACTACGTCTGCAACACCCTGGGCACTAATCCCTTCAAGATCTACCTCTCCTCTCCGTTCTTCTATATGTATGGGAAGGCACCTCCTTGAGTGTAGTTCATGACCCCAAGCCTTGCCATGGGTGTTGTTTTCCCAGCGAGAAGGATCTACCTCCTTGTCTCCAACCACTACAGACACACCCTAGAGTCCGGATGAGGTCCGGGGAAGTCTGGAAGGGATGTAAGATGGCAGGTATCCTCCTCACGACCTGTGCGTCTGAGCAACCACAGCAGCAGCGCTGCTTCACCCTGCCCGGCTCAGCCAATTCCCGATGCTCTCCGGCTGCACCAATGGCCTTACTGACTCTGATGGAGGCAAGGGGGAGTTGCCCGAATCTTCTCCTACCCTTTAGTGCCCAGGAGGAGGGGACAAGACATGCGGCGGGCTGTCCATGGCGCTCGCAGGAGGACGCTGACGCAAAGCGTCGTGGCTGGCGTCCGTGAGGATCGCGAGGAAGGAGATAATAGAGAGGAATGGCGCGAGGGCCCCTGGGGCTGAACATGACCCATAAAGGTAAAGAGGTAATTCGACTCTTTTTCTTAGTCGGCCCGCTAATAAACGAAAAGATGATGTGTCCCTCTATGATTGGTACATAATTGTTTTATCTTGCAATTTTCATAACTAGAGTTTGGTAACTCAGATTAAAACGAGTTATATATGAAATATGATCAAGAGAATGAGAGGAATCCAATAAAAATGATATAAAAACCTGATTTCATTCCTATTTGCAAAAGTAAATTAAGTTGATTATAAAGTGCATGAAACTTAGGTTAAAACCCTAATTGTGATTAAAGATCAGTTCTATGATGCCTAACTAGTTAAATTGAGCACTATTAACCTGTTAGATGATAAAATAAGAATCGAATCTATTTTAGGTGAGAAGTTGCTTGTTTTAGGGTTTTAATCTATGAATCCATGATTAAGCACTTAGAAACCCTAATTTAGGGTCAAATAGGATAAGATCATATTTAATTTGAAAAATGTTGTTATATGATGGTTCTAATCTATTTCGAGCATTAAAGTTCCTAATTATGGATAAAAACCTTAAATGTAGTAATTAGGGTTTTCTCATGAATCAAAGGTAGAATTATGGCAAATCGAGTTCATATGTGATTAAACCATAATGAACTTTGAATTGATAATAGATGCGCATAATGATCTTGTCATGGATTAAAAGGATAAAAATAATAGCTTTAATGTAAAAGAAGCTTAATGAAATTAATTAATGGTTAATGGTGCCTTTAAATCCAAAAATAGGGTTATATGTTGTTAAGATAACCTTAATATTGGAAAATAGATGAGATGATTAGGGTTTATGAGTAATGGTATAAAACTAGGGTTTAGAATAATGAAAGATGAAGTGAAACCCTAATTTCCAAGGAAACCCTAAAATTGGAATAGAAATCCTAAGGAATATGATGATGTTGGATAAATATTAATAAAAGGAAATTGGTATATTTATTTCAGGATTCTGTGCATAATTGGTTGCTTGATTGGGATTTCGTTGTTCTGGTCAACTCTGTTTCAAATCTGCAATCAAAGGTATGTGGTTACGCTTATGAATATTCAGAGTTAGTTTTTGGAGTGTTTGTCGAGGTTTTATCGGTTGCTTGAAATTAACTGTTGGATGCTTTTATTTCATGCAACTATAGAGTGTCTATGACTATCACTATAAATGCATACATATAACTGGCTTAGATCTGGGTCCACCCCTGTGGCTATGCAAAAGCGAAAAAGGGTAACCTAGAGCAAGGTCTAGGCTATCATGAGTTAGAAATGGGGCTACACACGTGTAGTGCCATGAGACTCTTAGCATGCAATGAGTTAAGGAGTGGGCTACCTACGGGTAGTGCCATGTGACTCAACCCTAGAAATTGATTCACCTGTTAGGTTGGATCATGAGGGGTATAATGGGGATAGGATATACATGGATCGCGCAGTTATATTTAAACTATAAAAATGTTTGTTAAATGGTAATTGGCTGTAATACATTGTTATGAATAATTGCACGATTATTGTTTCCCCCACATACCAGCTTCGACTGACCGACATTTTGTTTGTCGGCATTTTAGGTACAAAGACAAAAGGACAAACAGTAAATCGTCATATTGAGAAATACATGAATTGAAATACAAGGAGGATTAGTAGAGTAGAAATTCATATGTGGATAGAAGTTTAGAGATCCAAATTTTAAAAAGGTATGCAAAAGCTTATTTTCTTACAACTTTATAGTATAGTCTGTTAAAATTTAATAATTGTTCTAGGTTAAATGTCGAACCTTTGATCCAAAAATTATGGGTGCGGCTTCGACCTCTCGGTCTCCCTTAATCGGGGGTTACCATAAGGTGGAGTCATAACAATAGGCGGTTTTGAAGTACCCATCAGAAAGTATTACCTAGTTGATGCAAGCTACACCAACACCCGTCAGTTGCTTGCACAATATTGCAACACAACTTGCCATATAGCTAAGCATCAGGGAAACAAACACACATACAACAACAAGAAGGAGATGCAATATTGATGAAAGAGCATTTAGTGTGTTGAAGAGGTTTGCTTAACTAAAAAAGATATGATGTATTTCACGCACTCACAATGTTGCCTAATATTGGCATGTTGTATTCTACACCATTTTATATGATATTGAAATGATGGTGACATCATGATGGATGAATTTGTAGAAGATAATTCACCAACTGTCCTCCCAGACAATAGGATCAACTTGATCTTCCTCCAACAAATGTCACCTAATATTGGCATGTTGTATTCTAAACAATTTTATATGATTCTAAACAATTTTTCAAAGCTAAAAGGACAAACAGTAAATCATCATATTGAGAAATACATGAATTGAAATACAAGGAGGATTAGTAGAGTAGAAATTCTTATGTGGATAGAAGTTTAGAGATTCAAATTTTTAAAAGGTATGCAAAAGTTTATTTTCTTACAGCTTTCCAGTATAGTCTGTTAAAATTTAATAATTGTTCTTGGTTAAATGTTGAACCTTTGATCCAGAAATTATGGGTGTGGCTTCGACCTCTCAGTCTCCTTTAATCGGGGGTTACCGAAAGGTGGAGTCGTAACATTTGGTATCAGAGCGTAGGTTCCTGACTTAACCATTAATAATTATTAAAAATTTACAAACTCCATAGAACCCAAGGGAGTTATTAGAGGATTATCCGAAAGATGGAGGTGTATAGAAAAGGATCACGACCGGGGGCTGGCAATATTTTCCTCCGCACCACTAGTCAGAATACGAGGACTCCCAGATCCGTGTGACTTCCTGACCAAAGTCTAGGGTATGAATCGAAATAAGATACCTTTAGGACTTTCTCATCTTATTCATCTCTTCTCATCACAAATTCTGTTAAGGACCCTAAGGATTAGGATTTTCTCTCTTCTCCTCACCCTCTTGAGGTATGGGTAAGGTTGATAAGGTTTAAGGAATCCTCCACCAAATTAATGAAAAACATGTAAATAAGATGTCATGGACATAAGCTTAATAGGGTAAGCGCAAACTAAAGAATAGATACATGCTTAGGTCATATGACATAAGTTGTCATGCCCTCAGAAGTCACCTGAGGCTAGACCTTCTTGTCAGGAGGATAAGTAAAGAGAGTTAGTCCTAGAGGTAGAGACCTCCATTAAAAGTAGAGACCTGGCACATCCTCTGAGGATGATGTTAACCATAACCCTAAGAGAAGGTTAGAGAGAGAGGGCATGAAGAGTTATACCAGGTGTTTGGATGGACATGCCTTGGATGACGTTTGAGCCATGAGAGGTTGGATGACCTAGTACCATTGGCGACCCAACCCTGGAAAGGGTCGTGCATGTTAGAGTAAAGGATAGCTCCTTCGATGAGGAGGTTAGTGAAGGACCTGTAGAAACCCTATGGGCTTATGCGAGTAGGGCATAGCATGCACCCATAGTACGTTAGTAGTGTGAGAAATAAGTTGAAACCCTAACCAGGAGAGTATGAAGGATAGCTTATGAGATAAGCATAAAGATCTAGGGATAACCTTGAGCGAACATGAGTTGAACATAGGCTTCATCTAGGAAGGGGCATGCTTTTGAGATTGACCCTTCACGAAGAGAGGACCTCTAATGGTGGGGTTGGTTGTAGGGTTAGCTCTAGAAATAGAGAGCAGGAACCAAGCAAGGAGGTTGGAATCCTAGACTCTGAGATATGAGGAAAAGTAGGGAGTTGAGGATGATGCGACCTAAGTGGATAATAGTGGTGGCCTTATGCTTGACCCCTGGAGGCTGATGATATCTTGTTTGCCTTTAGAAGAACCAAACCCTAGAGAGAGGATGAGGATTCTGGCACCTATGTGCCTATGGTATAAGTGTTTACCTTCTGAGAAAGGAAGAAGAAGTTCTGTATACCCTAGAGAGCTTTAGTAACAGGTTATGAGGCCTTGTACCCTGTTGATTGTCCATGAGGAGGACTCAAATTTAAGTGTTGATCAAGGAAAAAGGATGACAGGAAGTGTATGTCATACCCGTTACATGTTTGGATTGTGGTTAAGAGGTTGAGCAGATAGTTGGACATCAAGAACATGAACCGATGGTTCCTAGGCCTAAGAGGGGAAGTGGTATACCTAATGCTCATGATGAGAATTAAGATGTTATAGTTTTGAGCATGGTACTCCTCATGTATGGAGGGAAAGGGAAGCCCCTTAAGTTTAAGGTATGTTCGATGAACCCCTTACAACTAAGTTGATGAAATGGGAAGGTATAATCTTAAACCAATGTTGAGGACGAGAATCAGTGTGACCTAGAATGGTTTAGCAGGTGGTCCTCTTATGCCTTAATGGCTTGCTAGGGTCAAGCATGCTCATATGGATGTAAACCATAAGGATGTTTGTGACCTTGTTGTCAAGAGTTTTAGTTTCCTCCCATCCTGGGAGAGGGACCCTTTGGGTAGGGTGTATCCTAGTTTTGTGGGTTTTGAGGAAACCTAAAGAGGTCTCATAGGATCTTGAGAAGCTAAGTGAAGAAGTACATGGTATGAGAATGAACTTGTATACCCCTAGATATCCATCTTTAAGTGCGTGTGGATGTGTTACCATGGAGGTAACCGGTATGGGGCCTGACCAAGGTAGGTAGGTCACCATGACCCTTATGAAAGGATGAAAGTCAGCCCAGGAATGCAGAGAGAAATGATGAAGGCTTGGGTAAGGTTCTAAGTTGGACATGTACTATAATAGAATCCCAAGTCTATCCTAGGGTCAGGTGGGGATAAGACCGATGGAAGTAGGAGTTGCCTAATTCCCTAGTTGCACATGACCATTGGGTCAGGAGGTAACGGCTATCATTGTCTAAGGGTCATGGGTTAGGAGATTGATCACCTTCATGAACTCATGGGACCCAAAAGGTAGATGAATAGGGAACTCTCTAGATGCATGAGGAAAGAGGGATGACCCCAAAAGTGCCGGTACCCTATAGACCTAGAGGAGGTGACCAAGGGATGTGTGTAAACCTCAATAGGTTCAAGACTGGTTTTCCATGGGATTAACCTTGATATCGAGATGATTGTAATATAGAGGCATAAACGACGCGTTTCAACTTAGATTTAAAGGTGTACTGGCAAGGTGGGATGTACCATCTCTACTCTTGGAATAGGAAGAACTCTGTATTTGGACTGTAGCCAAATGCTTATTTCCTCTTGTTATGTGAGTAAGAGATAGGATAGTATGCAAGCCATACACCAAGGATAAAGATGATATGAGTTGGAATGTTTCTATGAGGTATGAGGACAGAGATGATAACATACCTTGGTAAAGTGAACGATACATGGATGGTTTGCCAACACTAAGTGGAATGAGGTAGTCACCTTATGAGGATGTTTTTATCATGAGATATGAGTCATACAAGGTTGAGTTCGATAACCAAAGGAATGAGCTCAGACTTTTCTTGATGAAGATAGACTTATAGTTCGAGTTTGAGAGGATAAGTGAAAAACATGGAAGTGTATGTCTTCAATGTTACCTAATACCTAAGGATGTGAAGTGGTAATGGATGCCCTGGTTGAGATGTATCTGACTAGTTTGGCTAGAAGCTAGAAGAGGTGGTTAGGCTAACCCTAAGTTTGGAAAGGAGATATGTTTGGCTAATACTCCGATGTAAAGAGATCTGTTGAACAAGTTAATGGTTATTTGGTCAGGCAGCCTAGACCTTGATGCAATGAAAGGATGGTTGTAGAGCCTCAATGCACTTATTTGGAGAGGAAGGTAATGAAACCCCGACTAGAGTGGTTTAGGGTTTCTGAAGAATCTATCATAAAGAATCATGACAATACAGGAGATCATGACTTAATATCACCATATACTGTGGTACTACCAAGATAATAAGTGATAGTAGTACTTTGAATACCTAAGATGAAGTTGCATGTGGCCATGCAAGCCAGGAGGTAAAGGACGAACACTAGTAACCCAGTGCATGGATATAAACTATAAAGAGTTCCTGAGAGGGAATGGGAGTTCATCACTATGGATGGTTTAAGTCTCCCCTAGACTAGGGAAGGTCGAGATGCAATGTGGGTTATGGTGGATCGCCTTACCTATATGACATGAGAAAGAAAGAGTTCTGTCAAGGGACAGATCTGGTTGAACTATACATGAGAGAGATGGTTCAACTACACCATGTTGTGAGCTCAAAAGTTCTTGAGTATGACCTAAAGGTTCACTTCCATAAGGTGGAAGTAGGTACATGAAGAACTCATGATTAGTACCGGTTATGACCTCTAACTAACGGATAGTATGATCCAGACTAAAGGGGTCTGATGAGAGCATGTGTGCTCGTTTAGGGTTATATCTAGAGATAGTTCTTGTCCTATGAAAGATGTGACGATAACCAACATAGCCACTATCGGGATTGAAAGAAGCTCTGTAAGGGAGGTTGTGTCGGTCACCACTTCAGTAAGGTGATGTTGGTGAAAGGACCATGTGATGGTTAGAAAAGGACCACAGTGTGTGTAGATGAAGTCACTTTGATCATGCAATGGCTGAAAGGACCCTAGAGACGATGGGAGTCGTGAGCGGATGCAAAGTAGACTGACATGCAGTTCACTGTGGGAGAATATGTGACATGAAAATCAGACCCCTATAAGTTATAGCTAAGAGAGTTGAGTCCCCGATGCATGGGTTCTTTTGACATGGTTTGGTGGAGAAGGTTAAGTTTGATCTTACCCCTCAGGATAAAGTAATATGTGATGAGTTCCATGTGTCCAATTTAGATCACTATGTGAGGTACCCAGACCATGTGCGAGCAATGAACCTAGTGAGCCCCAAGGGAGGTTGAAATGGCCTGAGTCACCTGTGCAATTTATAGACACCATGATGAAAGAACTCACAGAAAAGAATATGTGATGATAAAGGTTCTTTGGAAGCGCCATGAGTACGGTAAAGCCACATAGGGGCCAATGATGGACATGGAAAAGTCTTATCCTGAATTGTTTGTTTGCTTGATAGAATTTTGAGGACAAAAGTCCTATAAGAGGGGAAAGATGTTACAAACCCAATTTTTGGGTTCATTTGATGAGAAATGTAATCTCTCATATTGGGGATATTTGAACAAATAATGATATGATTTGTTTGGATTAAATGGATTTCGTTTACAATAGCCTTGATGATTGTGTTGTGGGCTTTATTGGCTATTGGGCCCAAATAACAAGAAAATTCAATTTAAAAATGAATAATTTAATTATGAGAAAAAGAATGAGGTCTTGAAACCATTTGGGGTCAAACGGTCCCAGGACCGTTTGGAATCAAACGGTTTCAAAACCATTTGGTGTTGAAATGCTAAAACCGAATGGAGGTCAAAAGTGATCAAATCGTTTGGATATTTAAAGTGATGATTGATCCATTGATCCAATGGTTGATAATAATGATAATCAAATATAGGTACAGTGGTTGAATCCCTAAATTACCTAGATGATTAGTACCTTTAAAATGATTAACCCTAAAAGCTTATGAAAACAATATCTCAATAGACTATGTCAACCATAGTTGTATATATTTGATTGAGAGGTTGATGTAACCTAATCAAGTTGAGAGGATGATAGAAAGGAATTCATACATGAGTATTAATCATGAAGAATATGTGATTTGGGTATGATCCTTAGTAAAGAGATAATGAAACCCTAATCAAGTGGGTTAATAAGCCATAATCCTAAAAATTAGGGCAATCCTAAGTAAAACCCTAATCTAGGGTAATGATGTAACCCTAATTGAGGGTGATGCCATGTGTAACCCTAATTGAGGGTGATGCCATGTGTAACCCTAATTGAGGGTGATGCCATGTGAAATCCTAATTGAGGGTGATGCCATGTGAAACCCTATGCAATGGTATGATGAGGAGCCCTAATACAGGGTGAAGGTATGAGAAACTCTAATTTTGAGTTATAATACATGAAGCCCTAATCTTGGGCAATATGATGATAAACCAAAACCCTAATTACTGGGTAATGGTATGAGAGAACCCCAATGATAAAATAGTGGGTAATGCCTTATAAAGGTGAAATATCTCAAATGGTTGATCATAGGCAACCTTATAGTAAGCAATGCCTTAACCTGAAATGAGTCCATATCATTGAAGGTAGTTAGACCATTCTTGTGTGTGATCTATGCACTTCATGGTAAAAGTGATAGGTTAGTGAATGAAAGTATTAAGATGGGAAATACCTTAATACAATACAAGTTGATCAACTTAAGTAAGTTAAAAGTAATGAGGAAAGTAATGCTTCAAGACATCATAGATATCACATCCAGCTCTTTAAGAATGATATTAATGGTTACCTAGTTAGAGGTAACAAGTTGTTTTATGGGACTTGTGAGCCATGATGTTAATTGTTACCTAGTGAGAGGTGACAAGATATTAAATGTTCTCTATGAGCCATGAGAATGGTTATTGTCTAGTGTGAGGTGACAAGATGTAGTAATCTGTGATAAAATGCACAGGATTGGTATAATCCAATACCTGGAATAGATGCACAGGATTGGTATAATCCAATACCTGGAATAGATGCACAGGATTGGCATAGTTCAATACCTGGAATAATGTCACATGATTGGCATAGTTCAATACCTGGAATAGATGCACAGGATTGGTATAATCCAATACCTGGAATAACTACATAGGATTGGTAACAACCCAATACCTGGAATAATGTCACAGGATTGGTAACAACCCAATACTTGCAATAACTGCACATGATTGGCATAGTTCAATACCTGGAATAACTGCACAAGATTGGTAACAACCCAATACCTAGAATAATGTCACAGGATTGGTAACAACCCAATACCTAGAATAACTACACATGATTGGCATAGTTCAATACTTGGAATAACTGTAGGATTGGTAACAACCCAATACCTGGAATAACTGCACAGGATTGGTAACAACCCAATACATGGAATAATGTCACAGGATTGGTAACAACCCAATACCTGGAATAACTGCACAGGATTGGCATAGTTTAATACCTAGAATAACTGCATAGCATTGGCATAGTTCAATACCTGGAATAACTGCACAGGATTGGTAACAACCCAATACCTGGAATAATGTCACAGGATTGGTAACAACCCAATACCTGGAATAACTGCACATGTTTTCTAACAACCCAATACCTGGAATAATGTCACAGGATTGGTAACAACCCAATACCTGGAATAACTGCACAGGTTTGGTAACAACCCAATACCTGGAATAATGTCACAGGATTGGCATAGTCCAACACCTGGAATGGTTGCAAAGGATTGGCTTAGTCCAACACCTGGATTGGTTGCACATGATTGGCATAATCCAGTACTTGGAATAATTACACTAGAATGATGTAAGTCCAACACTTGAAATAGCTGCACAGGATTGGTATAGCCCAATGCCTGGAATAGAAGTATTGTATTGGTATAATCGAATACATATAATGAGTTGCACAAGATTGGTATAGCCTAATGCCTAGAATAGGAGTATTGTATTGGTATAGTCCTATACCTGAGCAATATATGGTGATGTACACTTATATGACTGGTGTAATTCAATATTTATTTAGCAGATTGGCTAAGGCCAACAGATTGAAATAAGAATGTCTCATGGGTGACATATCAAGATAATGACTGTCACAATTGAAGTTTGACATGTTGGTATAATATGGTGGATAAATGATATACATGTTTTTCCTATTCCTTATTAAGAGAATAGATGATCTATTGTTCTATCATAAATAGTTGCAATGTTTTAAAATATGGGAATGCTTTAAACTTCTTATCCTCTTCCCAGCTTTATATCATTAAACTGTAATAATAATGTTTTTGGCGGAGAGTTATATCTCTCGTTGGGGCAATTACAATTGTCTCACCCCTGTGGGATCCAACATTTTTTTAGGTGTACAAGCACGGAGGAGACTAAGAATATCTTGCAGAGGAAGAACATCAGCAACAGCAGTGGCAGTAGTGACAGCTGAAGTTGAGTATACTGTTTGTCGTGTCTTGTAGATAGAAGTCCTATGTGTCGTCTCTATACTCTCATGTCCTCAAAGTTAGTAACTAGTGTTTTTAATAACTCAATTTGAGATTTTGGCTTGATGCCTTGAGGTTCTTATGCTGTCTGTGTTTAGTTATTAATAGAGTAGATGATTCTTGTAATCTTGAAGAAGAAATGGTACAGAACATGTACTCATGAACCAGGACGTAAATGAAATACATTGGTTTTTGATAAAAGAGTTTTTCTGTGTATGGATCTCTTTGCAAAAAGATTTAAATTTTTAGTGATTTTCAGTAATCCGTTGTTAATGATCGCTTCCGCTTAATTAGTAATGATTTGTTCAAATGAAGTGTTTTAGTTCCATACACTAGGGTGCGGGGAGTAGCCCCGCTACCCATGTTTTCATTCCATGCATTGTAATTCATGAATTTGCAATAAAAAATACTATCTTTTCAGTTCAACATCAATAGTTTAATGAATGCTAGTTGCTTGATCACCAACCTACGTTACTTATTAGCTGCTAGTACGAATTGTCTATGTTTGTGCTCATAGATTCGATTATCGAGTGTATATTGGTTCTTGATGTATGTAGTCACCATATATGAAATGGAATCAGTTGACGTATGAAAGTACAACTTTGATAGGTTGAAGAACACATTTTCCAAAGGAAGTGATGCAAAGTGACCATTCATATGGGGATGGCCAGCATTGCAATACTCCCATGTTTCTCGTAGTTAGCTATTCAAAAGGAAGCTAAGTCTACAAAGATGCTAATTGTTTAGACTTTTATTGCAAGCCATGTTATTATGATGTTTGTTATGATCCATAAGTAGTGGTGGTGAAACTCGATCACATCCTAGTGGTTTCCAAATATTGTTTACAACCTTAAGTTTACTTTCCTACCATTTAATTTTCATTTGCATTTTAGTTTAATCATCAAATCAACTCTTCGATCTAGTAATTTTTTTCCCTCGAGTATTTAAGTGGAATTATAATGTTTCCCATCTTGTTAATCTTTAACAAGACTGTTGTCTCGTCAATTTGACCCTCAATTGCACTACGATAAGACTTCCATGTGCCTTAGTGTATGTGGGTGGAGATCTTATTATAGCACACACAAGGATAAACTTGGAGACTTACTATCTCTAGGATTTTTAGTGGTGCATGCAAATCCACACAAGTGGAGGCTCAATCAAAAAATTGGCATCTTTGACGGGGATAACTGAACGTTTTAATTTCATTTATCAACTTGCTAGTTCATATATTTTTAATTTCATTTTTTCATACCATCTACAGTGTGATTTTTCTTCTACTTAGGTAGAAAACGTGTATGCAAAACCACAGATTCTCCCCTGAACTAGAGTACGACTGTGAGGTAGAATGAAACTTCCACCGATGCATCAGACTCAGCCGCCAATAAGAAAGACAGATGACAGAAGAACAATGCCAAGCCGCCTTGATACGGGAAAGAGTCAATGTAGCTATAACAGCTCAGAGAGCACAACTCATCGCAAATACACGTGCTCAAGTCCAAGCCGAAGTTTGAGCTAAAGAGAAAGCTCACATCCAAGCTGAAAATGAGGTAGCCACATCAGCTGCTCAATTGTTGATAAGGAACAAGCAGCTTTGAGACTACGTTGTTCCTAATAATTTTGAGGATAATCACCCAGTTCAGCCTCCACACATTAATGATCCCAACTTCGAGATTTGAATACAATGGATCCAAATCATGCAATGCATCTCATTCTCTAGAAATACTGGAGATGATTGCATGGACCATCTGAAGCGATTCAAGGGACTCTGCCGATTGGTACCACAAGCCGGAGCTACGCTCAATGCAATCATGCTCCGACTTTTCAACTTTGAAAGGCACTAAGCTGGTATAACTCTTTAGATGGAAAGCCAATCACCACCTGGGCTCCTTTGGAAGAATTTTTTTTGGAGAAGTTCTTTCCTCCCTCATTGACTTACCAGATTAGGGGACAGATCAACCAGTTCCTCCAACTTCCTAGAGAGTCACTAGCAGTATCATGGGAAAGATTTAAGGAACTTTTGAGAAAATTCCCACATCACGGAATATCAAAAAACCAGCTCATAGAAACATTATATAGAGGGGTAAGTGATGAAATAAAGAAGTTTTTGGATTCCTCATCTGAAGGAAATTTCGTGAGACTGAATTATGAGGACGCCTAGAACATTGTTACGCCCGGAGATGAGAACCAATCTAATTGGGGAAATCCATCTATAGGAGGAGTCCTAAAAGTCTGCAAAGCTAAAGAATCTGTAGAAATGAAAGCCATTGTTGAAGCTTTGAAAACCATAGTTCATAAGCAGCAAGCCCTTGAAACATCGTTTGGAGAATATGACACGAAGAAGAACTCCTAAGTTCAACAAGTCAAAGCAGCTACTGAGACTTGTGAAGCTTGTCATTCATCGGATCATCCTACATTATCATGTGGCCTTTTATACGATGTGATGATGAATCTACAGACACCTCAGCCACAATATGAGCCAATCATTGAACAACCTGAGGATCAACTGCCAGAGAAGGTTAACACTATCCACACCATACCGGGTCAAGCATACTATAACCCAGATCAACCAAGAAATCACCCTGGGTTTCAATATGGGAATCCCGCGGGAACTGCCAACCCACAACACTAAACACAAGGATGGTCTTCTAATAGACCACCACCTGGATTCCAGAGCAATTATAACCAAAACCAAGGAAACTATAGAGGTGGGTTTCAAAGATTTCCCTACCCAAGAAATTCTTCTTCATACTATCAATAGACTCACCCTCCATTGCGCCCACAATTGCAACAACCTCAGTCACAACAGCCGCAAATTCAACAACTTCAGTTTCCAGCACCTCAATAGTAGCAACCTCAAGGAAAACAACAAATTACACAGTATAAATAAAAGAATGTTTAACCTCCGTCAACAGACGAGTTGTCTCTGATAAGGAAAATGCTACAATCTCAACGGACCATGCTTGCCAACCGACAGGCTCAATAGAAAGTTGTATAGACCCAATTGGCACAAATTGCAGCTCAGTTGAAACCTCTGGTGGGTACTTTCTCCGGTAAGTCAGAAATAAATCTGAGACATGATCAACACAGACCAGAACAACTGAATGTAGTTACCACATGATATGTCCATGTTCTTACCGAATCTACCAAAGTCATTCAAGAAGACAAAGATACCACTAAAATCATCCCAACTATAAACATAAATCAAGAAACTGAAAAATCTATAGAGGTCAAGAAGGAGAAGGACAAAGAATTGGTTTCCAAAGAACCAGAAGTCCTACCATACAAGCCCAGGGTACCCTATCCAGGCAGATTGAGAGAGACTAAACTGGATACTAGATTCCTAAAGTTCAAAAAAGCGATGAAGAAGTTATATGTTGATATCCCGTTCCTTGACGCTCTCTGCAAAATCCCAGTTTGGTCTAAATATCTGAAGACTTTTCTATGAAAGAAATACATGACCGAAGAACACGAGACCGTCAAATTAGCTCAAACTACTTCTGATATCATCCTCAACATAATGCCAAAAAAATAGAAGGACCTTGTCTCCTTCGGCATCAAGTTTTCTATCGAAAACACCTCTTGCAAGAAAGGATTAGCTAATTTGAGGGCCAGCATATCTATTATGCCCTTTTCTATGTGCAAAAAATTGGGCTTTACCTATTTGATACCCACAACAATGACAATCCAGTTGGCTGATTCTACCATTACTACACCTTTGGGAATTATTGAAGATATCCCAGTGAGAGTAGGAAGAGACTCTTATGTCCCTTGTGACTTTATTGTCATGGACATAAAAAAAGATCTGAGATATCCAATAATATTTGGCAGACCTTTCCTTTCTACAGCCAGAGTGCTAATTGATGTTGAAGCATGCACAATTACCTTATCTCTAGGGAAGGAAACTGTTCAATTCAGAGTCTTTGACAGCCTAAAAAGTCCCAGCATCCACGAAGAACTCTTTCTTCTTGAGGCAATTGATAAAATGTCCCAGGTAAAGCAAGAAACTTCTGAACCATCTCATGCTCTGGAAAACACCCTGATGAACCCAGACGCCGAATCTTCGACTGACGAACTAGTTCAACAATGTCTGAAATATCTAGAACAAGCCGAAGAAGACCCAAAAGCTACCTTTGAGATGTTGAAATATGTCACCACTTTGGAGACTATTGAAGTGCCCAAGGCACCTGAAATGAAAGTCCTACCAGTTGGACTCAAACACGTCTTTCTAGATGAAGAAAAACTATGTCTGATAATTATCAGTTCCACTTTGATAAATGACCAGGAAGAAAGGCTCCTCGTTAAATTAAGAAAGCACAAGAAAGCCATTGGATATAAGATGACCGATCTAACCGGGGTAAATCCAACTTTGTGCATGCACAAATTACCTATGATGGAAGAGTTGAAACCATCACGGGAGCACCAACGGAAGCTAAACCCGAATCTTAAAGAGGTAGTTCACCTCGAGGTTCTAAAACTTCTAAAAGCTGGTATTATCTATCTAATTTCCGACTCCCAATGGGTAAGTCCAGTCCAGGTAGTTCCTAAAAGGGGGTACCACCGTTATTTTGAATGATAAAAATGAACAGGTACCCACCCAGACTATTATTGGATGGAGGATGTGCATCGACTATAGAAAATTGAACAAGGAAACAAGGAAAGACCACTTTCCTTTACCTTTTCTTGATGAAGTCCTTGAACGTCCAGCTCACCAAAAATTCTTTTGCTATCTTGATGGCTACACAGGAATTTATCAAATTCTGATACACTCTGAAGATCAAGAAAAGACAACTTTTACCTGCCCTTTCAGAACTTATGCCTTCAGGAGGATGCCCTTTGGGCTATGTAATGCACCCACAACATTCCAACAATGTATGTCCGCCATATTTGCAGGTTTAACTGAATCTATCATGGAGGTATTCATGGGTGACTTCTCAATCTATGGAGATTCCTTCGATAACTGTCTGCTTAATCTCAGTATAGTGCTACAAAGATGTGAGGAAACAAATCTGATCCTTAATTGGGAAAAATGTCACTTTATGGTGACAGAAGGTGTTGTCCTCATGCATCGGGTGAGTGAACGAGAGATTGAAGTAGACAAAGCAAAAATAGATGTCATTTCAAAGTTGTCACCACCAAAAGACATCAGAGGAGTACGAGCTTTCTTGGGCCATGCCAGATTTTACCGAAGATTCATTCAGCATTTTTCAAAAACAGCAAAGCCCATGACTCACCTGTTAACTAAAGATGCATACTTCAATTTCGATCAAGAATATTTACACAGCTTCACGACTCTAAAAAACACTTTAGTCTCTACGCCTATATTAAGAGCTCCTGATTGGTCACAACCCTTTGAGATAATGTGTGACGCCAGTGACTACTCTATAGGAGCAGTACTAGGGCAGAGGATAGCTAAGAAACCTTATGTGATATATTATGCATAAAAATTCTTGATGAGGCCCAAAAGAACTATACAACTATAGAAAAAGAGTTCTTGGCAGTCATTTATGCTTTTGAGAAATTCCGTTCTTACCTGATCGGATCAAAGGTTACAGTTTACACAGATCATTCAGCAATAAAATATCTAATTCAGAAATGAGATGTCAAACCTAGACTTATTCACTGGGTGTTGATGCTTCAAGAGTTTGACATGGAAAAAGAGGACAAAAGTGGGGTGGAAAATGTTGTCGCCGATCACTTGAGTTGCATTGAGGCTCAAGATGTAGATAATATACCTATATGTGACTCTCTACCTGATGACCAACTCATGAAGGTCACCACTGGATTCCCCTGGTATGCCGACATAGTAAACTATTGGGCTACGGGAATTGTTCATCCTTCTGCTTCCTATCATGACTAGAAGAAACTTTTCCATGACCTCAAGAAGTACTTCTGGGATGAACCATACCTCTTCCTCCTATGCATAGACAGATTATTCCACCGTAGCCTTCCTGAAGAAGAAATCATCCCAGTCTTGGAACACTGCCATTCTGGCCCCACTGGGGGGCACATGAGTTCAAAGAAGATTGCTCATAAAGTCTTACAGTCAGGTTTCTTCTAATAGACAATAGCAAAGGATGCACATGAATTTGTACAATCATGTGGTAAATGGAAGCTCTCTGGAGGGATATCTAAACGGAGAAAAATGCCACTTACTCTATGGCAGGAGATTGAACTCTTCAATGTATGGGAGTGGACTATATGGGTCCATTTCCCTCATAATATGGTTTCTCCTATATATTAGTCAGTGTGGATTACGTATCCAAATGGGTAGAAGATATACCTACTTTATCTTGTGATTATAAGCCAATTGTTAAGCTATTCAAGGACATTATCTTTCCTAGATTCGGAGTTCCTAGAACAGTCATATCCGATGGAGGGTCACATTTCTTGGAATGAAGCTTTGAAGCCCTTCTGAGAAAATACAGACTAAAACACAAGGTCGCCATGCCTTATCATCCACAGACAAGAGCCCAAGTTGAAGTCTCAAATAGACAACTAAAAGCTAATTTAGAGAAGACTGTCAATAGGAGCCGCACAGATTGGTCCACCAAGCTTCATGATGCTCTCTGGGCATATTGCACTACTTACAAGACACCAATAGGAACAACTCTGTTCCATTTGGTGTATGGAAAGGCATGGCACCTTCTAGTTGAATTGGAACACAAGGCTTGGTGGGCTATTAAATAGTTGAATTTTGATTTCAAAAGTGTTGGCGAATGTAGACAACTTCAATTACAAGAACTTGAGGAACTAAGAATGTCTGCTTACTAGAGCGCCAGGATTTACAAAGAGCAAACTAAGATGTGGCATGATGGCCACCTTCAATGAAAGGATATTATAGTCAGAGACAAAGTCCTCCTTTTCAACTTCAGGCTCAAAATGTTTCCCGGTAAACTTCGCACTAAGTGGTATGGGCCCTTCACTATCAAGCACATCTACCCAACTAGAGTCGTCATCATCTTGGATGACAACAGAGGAGAAAGGACAGTCAATGGTCATAGACTGAAGAGATATTATACTCCAGCTGATAAAAGTCCAAGAAAAACCATCGACATTCATGACCCCGCTACATCAACCTGATCGAGCCAGAATCTTGTTGAGACAACTACATAAAACCAAAGTGCTACTTGGGAGTCAAACCAAGGTCTGAGTATCACCTTTCTATCTCTTTTAATTTCTTTAGTTTATTTCATTTCTTGCTCAATTTTGATTAATTCTCTAGATTTATCAATTTACTTAGTCATTTTTCTTGCATACATTTTGTTCAGAATATTTAAACAACCATACAAATATAAAAAATATCAAAATCAATAACCAAAATAATCTTAGGCCAAACGGTCTTAATACCGTTTGGACCCTCACAGTCTTGAAATCATTTGACTCCAAACGGTCCCGAGACTGTTTGCTCTAAGAGAATACGAGCAACCCTCCCTTTTTCTATAAATATAACCCTACACCCTCCCATTTCATTTCTTCATCTTTCGATCCTTTCTCACGTGACCCTGTTTCTTTTTCCTTGCTCCTATGTGACCCGAACCCCACTCGTCTCGCCGCCTCTTCCGTCGCCACCACCTCCCATCTACCGCACCCCTCCAGCAGCAGCTATCGCACTGCACAACCCAAAGGGTGTCATCATGCCAAAGGAAAACATGGAGGAAAAGGGAAACCCCATCAAGAGAACAACCGACCTCAATGCCGCACCTGCGGAAAGTGGCATACCGGTGAGTGTCGCTACAAGAAGAAGGTCTGCTACGGTTGTCAACAAGAAGGACATCTCCAAGCTACTTGTCCTCTGCCAGATCCTAGAGGATCAGGACTGGTGGTAGCCCCACCAGTAGCAGACCCACCTGTAGAAGCCCCACCTATAGTTGTCGCCCCACATGCTGGAGAGAGAAGACAAGCTCAAGTGTTTGCTATTGACAATGAGGAGGCTCAAGCAAATGCAAATCGGTTGATCGAGGGTAATAACCCTTAGAGTTTTCTTTTATGTATTCAGTTCAACATGTAATGGGCTAATGTATGGTGAAAAATAATGTAGGCATGTTTGAAGTCATGGGACACAATGTAAAAGCTTTGTTTTACTCTGGATCTACAATACTTTCATTTTGAGAAATCTCACAACTATGCTTTGTTTGGATATCAATGATTTAGGGTATGTCTTAGATGTTACAACCCCCTATGGTCGGATCTTTACATCTCTTTTGAAAACTCCGGTGATACTTGTGAAATATCGAGATCATGAGTTTCCTACAGACTTTATCCTTCTTGATATGAATGACTTTGATGTGATCATTGGTATGGACTGGCTTTATACTTATAGGGCCAATATTGACTGTAGGGAGAAGAAAGTGATCATTAAGAAACCAGGTCACCCACCTTTCATAATTAGGGTTAGGAAAGAAAAAGGATGGTTCACTCTGAATGTGCATAGATAAGGGTTTTATCCACCCTAGCACATCACCATGGGGAGCACCGGTTCTTTTTGTAAAGAAAAAGAATGGTTCACTCTGAATGTGCATAGACTACCAGATGATCAACCAAGCTACTATTAAGAACAAATACCCTTTACCCCTGATAGATGACTTGTTTGATCAGTTACAGTCTGCTCGAGTCTTTTCCATGATTGACTTGAGATCAGGTTACCACCCGTTGAGAGTCAAGAATGAGGACATCCCTAAAACAGATTTTAGAACACGTTATGGCCACTATGAGTTTGTGGTTATGCCTTTTGGGTTGTCCAATGCACCCAGTGTTTTCATGAACCTTATGAATAGTGTGTTTCAACCCTTCCTTGACTCGTTTTTCATAGTATTCATAGATGACATACTGGTTTATTCAGATGAGTTAGATCAACACCTAGACCACCTATGTAAAGTCCTTGATATCTTGAGAAAGCAAAAGTTCTATGGAAAATTCTCCAAATGTGAGTTTTGGATAGACCAAGTCATGTTCCTAGGACACATCATCTTAGGAGGAATGATCGTCGTAGATCCAGCTAAAGTGTCGGTAGTTCGAGATTGGCCTGCACTGAAGAATCCCTCGGAAATTCACAGTTTGTTGGGGTTGGCTGGGTACTATCGGCACTTCATCAAAGATTTCTCAAAGACCGCCCTACCTTTGACCATGTTGACTCAGAAAGATGTGAAGTTCGTGTGGTCCGATGTGTGTGAGGCTCATTTTCAGGAGCTGAAGGAGAAGTTGACCACTGCACCAGTTTTGACCCTACCTTCCAGTAATGAGGGATTCATGATATTCACCGATGCTTCCAAGATGGGACTTGGTTGTATGTTGGAACAAAATCAGCATGTAGTTGCATATGACTCCCGACAACTCAAGCCCAACGAGGTGAATTACCCGACGCATGACTTAGAACTGGCTACTATCATCCATACATTGAAACTTTGGCGGCATTACCTGTATGGTGCTACTTTTGAGATCCTCACCGACCATAAGAGCTTGAAGTACCTGCTGACACAGAGAGAATTAAACCTACGGAAACGACGATGGATGGAGTACATGAAGGATTATGACTTCACCATCGCTTATCATCCAGGAAAGACGAATGTCATAGAGGATGCTTTGAGTCACAAACAGCTCAGGTGTGCTGTTGTTTTGTCCAGTAAGTGGAAGAGTTTAGAAGAGCTTGTGGATTGGACTCCACAACTGTTAGAGGATCGAGTTTGATTGGCCAATATACAAATACAGTCTGAGTTGTTGAGTGAAATTGTAGCAGCATAGTTGGCCAGTGGGGAACTTGACAAGATGAAAGGCTTGATGAAGAAGCCACATACCCATCTTTCTTTGGGAATAGATGGAGGGATCAGATTTGAGAGTTGCATATGGGTTCCTAAAGATTCATCGTTGAAGGAACGTATCCTACAAGAGGCTCATGGTGCTAGGTACACGGTACACCCGGGAACTAACAAGATGTTTAAGGACATGCAGAGGTTTTTCTGGTAGCCAGGAATGAAGAGAGACATTGCGACATATGTGGCCAGTTATCTTACATGCCAAATGGTGAAGGCTGAACACCAACAACCCAGTGGACTTGTACAGTCTATAGAAATTCCAGAATGGAAATGGGAGAAGATCACCATGGATTTTGTGGTGGGTCTACCTCAGACTAAGAAAGTTCATGATGCTATATGGGTTGTGGTAGATCGTCTTACCAAGTCAGCACACTTCCTTGCCCTGAAGACCACTGCCAAGGTATCAGACTTAGCTGAGTTGTATATCAAAGAGATAGTGCGGTTTCATGGCGTACCTAGTTCCATCATCTTTGATTGAGACCCAAAGTTTACTTCCAAGTTGTGGAAGAAAGTTCAAGATGAACTAGGTATAAGATTGAAATTCAGTACTGCATACCACCCCCAGACAGATGGTCAGTCAGAAAGGACAATCCAGACCTTAGAGCATATGCTGAGATCTTGTGTGCTCGATTGGGGTGGATCATCAGAGTAGTACTTACCATTTGTGGAGTTTTCCTACAATAACAATTATCAAGCTAGTATTGGTATGCCTCCGTAAGAAGCTCTATATGGCAGACAGTGTCGATCACCAATTCACTGGGATGATGTTGGTGAAAGGACCATGTTGAGGTCAGATGAACTCTAAGTGTATGCTGATAAAGTTGCTTTGATCAGGAAAAGGCTAAAGAGAGCCCAGGATTGACAGAAGTCGTATGCTAATGTGAGGCGGACTGATGTGCATTTCACTGTGGGAGAACATGTTTTTTTGAAAATCTGACCGCTCTGAGCTATAGCTAAGAACAGAGGAAAGTTGAGTCCCCGATACGTGGGTCTATTTGAAGTGTTAGAACAGATTGAAGAAGCTTCATATTGTTTGGTGTTACCCCCACAATATAGTATGATGCATGATGTGTTTCACGTGTCCAATCTAAAGTGATATGTGCAAGATCCGAGCCATGTGCTGAACATTGAACCCATTGAGCTTAAAGGGAAGCTAACTTATCTTGAGTTACCTTTGCGTATTCTAGATACCAAGGTGAAAGAACTCAGAAATAAGAATATAGTGATGGTAAGGGTTCTTTGGAAGCACCATGGAGAGGATGAAGCCACATGGGAGTTGAAGACGGACATGGAAAAATCATATCCTAATTTGTTTGTTTGATTGTTGAATTTTGAGGACAAAATTCCTATAAGGAGGGGAGGATGTTATAACCCCATTATCCTAAACCATGTAATGAGCTTTGCAAATCTCCTTTTGAAAGATAAATGAAATCAATGGTTGATTTAATGGTTTGATTTGAATGATTTTCGTGCATAATAGCCTTGTTTGTTTTCTTAATGGGCTTTATTGGATATTGAGACCAATTGAGAGAAAAAGAAAGAGAAAAATAAAAAAAAGGAATTCAATTGGATAAAGGAATAAATAAGAAAATATATAAAAGAAGAATAAAAGGCTAAGGAATATTTCCCAAGATGGAATTTCGAAATATTAAGGTTCCATGAGGTTCAAGGAACTCAGGATAATAATATAATGGCTAGGGAAAGAGGAAATATGTGGAAAATATAAATATTCAAGTGTTAACTTGCAACTAAAGAAAATGACTCGTTTTCTTTATATAATGATCCCAATTTTGTCATAATGGGAGAATAAATCATAAACGAGATTCCCTTAAAATTTGAGATAAAAAGGATTTAGGAATTGAGAGTTATGGCTTTTTCAAATTATCCTCACAAATGTGTTTTATCTTGAAAAATAGGAAAATTGTTTCCTTTTTGCATGAACGCGTGAGATGTTGGCCGTTGGATCTTGATCCAACGGGCACCACTCATCGTCGAGTTCCAGGGAAACTCAAACTCTGGCCGAGTACAGGGGGGGAACTTTCCCCTTCAATTATCTCTCAAACCAGCGCATGTGCACCCATGGTAAGTATTCCATTGAGTCTGGGAGAAGGAAACAAAGCTTCTCGACCCTGGGTTGGCAAGATTTTATCGCGTCTTGAGGATACGCCCAATTGGGCTGAGAAACAGTTGGCGGCGGGGATAAGAAACCCAAGAAGGATCCCACCTAGTCCTATATAAAGACCCCCACTCGCTTCCTCTCACTCTCGCGAACCCTGACGACTACTTCCCAAGTCCCAACACCCACTCTCTCTCTCAATTGTTCTCTCTCCAGCGAGGGCTCTGCCTCGACACCGCCACGGTTCGAACTACAAGGAAAGAAGAGGACGACGAGCAGATATCGTTCGATCAGGGACCATTGTGTACTCGTGAGGAGATCCAACGATCCCAGGGCCGGCGTGCTAAGTTTCCTCGCAAAGTGGAGGCACGCGACGTGGAGCGTCGGATCTAAAGGGCGGACCAGTGGCACATCGATCAAACGGCTACGAAAATTTGGTAATTCACCCTCTTTAATCGAAATTATAGAGAAATGTTTTTTCTTGCAAAAATCATATTTGTTGCTAGAAAACTTCGATGAGAAAAATTTATATATGAAAGTTGCTTAGAAAAATATGAGGAACAAGATAAAAATGGTTTGGTAACCTAGTTCTGTCTCATTTTGCAAAAGTTTATTAATTTGATAGAAAAAGGTGTTAAAAGGTAATTAGAAACCCTAATTGAGTATAAAGGATGAATCTTTGTGGTTTAATATGTTAATTTGACAAGTATTAACCTGTTGAATATTAACATAGAGGTTCAATCCGTTTTGCATGAAAAGTTGACTAATTTAGGGTTTTAATCTATAAATGAAGGATAATACATAGAGAAACCCTAATTTAGGGTGAAAAGGGAGAAAAACCATGTTTATTTCAGATTAAGGAAATAAGTTACTAAATAATGATCCCAAGTCTATTAGGACTATTAAGATGAGAAATTTAAGGTTTTTATGTAGTTTAGTTGAATTAGGGTTCATAATACTAAAAGTGGAGGCAAAACCCTAATTTCAAAGGAAACCCTAAGATTGGAATAGAAATCTTAAGAAAAAGATGAGTTTGGATAAATAATGATAAAAGGAAGTTTGTACGTTTATTTTAGGATTTTTGTGCATACTTTCTTTTTTGATTGGGTTTCTCTACTTAGTTGAATCTGTCACCAAAACTACAGTTACAGGTATGTGGTTACTCTTATGAATATCCCAAATTAGTTTTCTGAGGATTTCCAAAGTTTTCATTGGTGACTTGAATTAAAATGTTGGATGAATTTAATTCTTGCAACCTATAATGTAGATATGACTATCACCTAAGATATGTGCCTACTAGCTCAGATCCTATTCCACTCTATAGCTTGATAGATTGACCTAGTACATGGCTACCTACGGGTAGGTCCATCAGGTCATTGGATGACTTAGTACATGGCTACTAATGGGGGTAGGTCCATCAAGTCTACTCAAGTCAGGGATTGGGCTACCTTTGGGTAGGGACATGTGACTCCACAACCCTAAGTATTGGCTACCTCTGAGGTGGGCCATGGGGGTAAGGATCTACCATGTGAGAGAGGTAGTATCCAAGTCTGTTGCAGGGGCAACACAGAGATAGGGGATAGGTAAGGATTGAGTAGTATTGCTTAAAACATAATCTTGGCTGTTAAATGATATTTGGTTGATTACATTGTTATCATAGTTGCACAATTTCTGTATTCCCCCACATACCAGCATATTCATTTATGCTGACCGACGTTTTGTTTGTCGGCGTTTTAGATACAAACCCAAAAGGACAAGTAGTAAATTGGCATATTGTGAATACATGAACTAAAGTGCAAGGAGGATTAGTTAGAATAGTATTCGTATGTGGATAGAAGTTTAGTAATCTAAGTTTTTCAAAAGGTATGCAAAAAGTTTATTTTATTACACCTTTTCAGTATAGTCTGGTAGAATTTAATAAATATTATTGATTATTTGTCGAACATTTGATCTGGAAATTGGGATAATGGCTCTGACCTCTTGGTCACCCTTAATTGGGGGTTACCGGTAGGTGGGGTCATTACATTTGGTATCAGAGCTTAGGTTCCTCACTTAATCATTAATAATTATTAAATTTTACAAACTATGTAGAACCCAAGGGAGTTATTAGAGGATTTTCTTAAAGACAGAGGTGTCTAGAAAAGGATCACGTCTGGGGGCTGGCAATATTTTCCTCCACACCACAAGTTGGAATATGAGGACTCTCAGAACAATGTGACTGCCTGGCCAATGTCTTAGGATCTAACTCAAAATAAGATACCTTTAGGACTCTCTCTTCTTATTCATTCCTTCTCATCACACATTCTATTAAAGATTTTTTTTAAGAGTTAGGGTTCTTCTCTCTCTTCCTCACCCTCATGTGGTATGGGTAAGTAAGTTAAGGATTAAGGAATCCTCCATCAAACTAATAAAAGATACGTAATAATATGTCATCGACATAAGTATATTTAGCTTAAAGGTATAGACTAAAAGGTCTATTTGTATGCTTATGCTTATGGCTCGCGTGAAGACTGTGGTTGTCCCAGATACCACCAATGGTGGTGGACCTTCACGCAAGGGAAAGGTATCTTCTGAGAAGAGGAAGAGGAACCACGGTGGAGATTCCTCAAAGAAGAGGAAGAGACCTAAAGAAACCACTAATGAGGCCCCCAACCCTGAACGAATACCGTTCAACAACCTTGAACAAGAGGAGGGACCGGGATATGAGGAGCAACATGTGTACGATGAGGTAGCCCAAATGAAGGAGGACCAGTCTGGTGGTCTGAAACAAACTATGGTGGTTTACACTATGAATGCAGTATGGATGGAGCAGTAGAAACAGCTGACTGAGGCGATTCGTGCCCTGGCCCTCAGAGACATAGCTAGAGGTGAGAATGGCGAGCCACTTCCTGTTTGTCCTTGACTGGGAGCCACTATCTTGGACTTCGTCAAGCTGAACATCGAGAAGTTTTGGGGAGAGGATAAGTCTGAAGTGGTCGATAAGGAAGAGGCTTGGCTTCTTGTAGTCGAGAACGGATTTCACATGTTTGAGGTACAGCTGAGTAAGAAGGTCCTCTTTGCTGCTCACCTCTTAGAAGGAGCAGCCAAGATATGGTGGGAGACAAACATCAGTGGCCGAGATTTGACTAAAGAACCAATGGCATGGGCTGACTTTAAGACAATCTTCACCGCCAGATTCATCCCTGTCTCATCTAAGAAGAAGAAGGAAAGGGAGTTCACCAATATGACTCAAGGAAACTCATCTGTGGCAGACTTTGGGCGCAAGTTTTGAATCCTGGAGCGTTTTGGGCATATGATGGATGAGGAAAGAAGGGTAGATCACTTCATAGAGCACCTTCACCCAGCCATCAAGCCCCATGTGATGGCAAGTAAACCTAAAACCTTCACCGAAGCTTACAACACTGCTTTAGACATGGAGAGGACAGTGATGCCTACTCAAAATCCACCCAAGGGATATTTGGGTTTCGCTGAAGGAACCCAAGGTCAGAGGAACAACCACAAAAAGGGTCAAGGGCGTCATCACGCCAAAGGAAAACATGGAGGAAAAGGGAAACCCCGTCAAGAGAACAACCGACCTCAATGTCACACCTGTAGAAAGTCGCATACCGGTGAGAGCCGCTACAAGAAGAAGGTCTGCTACTGTTGTCAACAAGAAGGACATCTCCAAGTTGTTTGTCCTCTGCCAGATCTTAGAGGACCAGGATCGGTGGTAGCCCCACCAGTAGCAGCCCCACCTGTGGCAGCCCCACCTATAGCTATCGTTCCACCTACTGGAGAGAGAAGACAAGCTCGAGTGTTTTCTATTGACAATGAGGAGGCTCAAGCAAATGCTAATCGGTTGATCGAGGGTAATAACCCTTAGAGTTTTCTTTTATGTACAATTAAGCATGTAATGGGCTAATGTATGGTGAAAAATAATGTAGGCATGCTTGAAGTCATGGGACACAATGTAAAAGCTTTGTTTGATTCTAGATCTACTAATACTTTCATTTTGAGAAATCTCGCAACTATGCTTTGTTTGGATATCAAGGATTTAGGGTATGTCTTAGATGTTACAACCCCAAGCGGTCAGATATTTACATCTCTTTTGAAAACTTCGATGATACCTGTAAAATATCGAGATCATGAGTTTCCTACAAACTTTATCCTTCTTGATATGAATGACTTTGATGTGATCATTGGTATGGATTGGCTTTATACTTATAGAGCCAATATTGACTGTAGGGAGAAGAAAGTGATCATTAAGAAACCAGGTCACCAACCTTTCATCATTAGGGGTAGGAAAGATGCCACCACCAGCCTGTATGTGTTAGCCTTAAAAGCAGAGCAGATGATGAGTAAAGGGTGTCGAGCTTTCCTGGAAGTAGTCACCGAGCCAGAACCTAGGGTGCAACCCTTAGAAGAAATAAAGGTAGTTAGGAGCTATGTAGATGTTTTTCTAGATGATCTATCGGGGATTCCTCCCGAGAGAGAGGTAGATTTCTCCATAGAGCTAGCTCCTGGGACAAGACCTATTTCACAAGCACCTTATAGGATGGCCCCTGTGGAGTTTCTCGAGTTGAAGAAACAATTGTAGGAATTACTAGACAAGGGTTTTATCCGCCCTAGAACATCACCATGGGGAGCACCAGTTCTTTTTGTAAAAAAAAGGATGGTTCGCTCTGAATGTGCATAGACTACCGGATGATCAACCAGGCTACTATTAAGAACAAATACCCTTTACCCCTGATAGATGACTTGTTTGATCAGTTAAAGTCTGCTCGAGTCTTTTCCAAGATTGACTTGAGATCAGGTTACCACCAGTTGAGAGTCAAGAATGAGGACATCCCAAAAATAGCTTTTAGAACACGTTATGGCCACTATGAGTTTGTGGTTATGCCTTTTGGGTTGTCTAATGCACCCAGTGTTTTCATGAATCTTATGAATAGTGTGTTTCAACCCTTCCTTGACTCATTTGTCATAATGTTCATAGATGACATACTGGTTTATTCAGATGACTTAGAAAAACCAATACCACCTAAGTAAAGTCCTTGATATCTTGAGAAAGCAAAAGTTCTATGGGAAATTCTCCAAATGTGAGTTTTGGATAGACTGATTCATGTTCCTTGGACACATCATCTTAGGAGGAATGATCACGTATATCCATCTAAAGTGTCGATAGTTTGAGATTGGCCTGCACCGAAGAATCCCTCAGAAATTCGTAGTTTCTTGGGGTTGGCTGGGTACTATCGACGCTTCATCAAGGATTTCTCAAAGACTTCCCTGCCTTTGACCATGTTGACTCAGAAAGATGTGAAGTTCGTGTGGTCCGATGTGTGTGAGGCTCATTTCCAGGAGCTGAAGGAGAAGCTGACCACTACACCAGTTTTGACTCTACCTTCTGGTAATGAGGGATTCATGATATTCACCGATGCTTCCAAGATGGGACTTGGTTGTGTGTTGGAACAAAATCGGAATGTGGTTGCATATGCCTCCCGACAACTCAAGCCCAACGAGGTGAATTACCCGACGCATGACTTAGAACTGGATGCTATCATCCATGCATTGAAAATTTGGTAGCATTACCTGTATGGTGCTACTTTTGAGATCCTCACCGACCATAAGAGCTTGAAGTACCTACTAACATAGAGAAAATTAAACCTACGATAGTGACGATGGATGGAGTACATGAAGGATTATGACTTCACCATCACTTATCATCTAGGAAAGGCAAATGTCATAGAAGATGCTTTGAGTCAGAAACATCTCAGGTGTGCAGCTATTTTGTCCAGTCAATGGGTGAGGATGAGTTTAAATATAATATTAAAATGATGCCCATTACAAAGCAAGGTGATCGAGTTTTCCAAATTAAACTGGAAATGCTTTCATGGAGTACATAACTCTCCAGAGCATCGACATGAGTTGTTTGTTGGAAGGAGCTAAAGTTGATCCCATTGTTTGGGAGGCCAATTGGTGAAGTGCCTTCTACAAATTCATTCATCATAACGTCACCATCATTTCAGAATCATATAAAATTGTTCAGAATACAACATGCCAATATTAGGTGACATTTGTTGGAGGAAGATCAAGTGGATCCCATTGTCTGGGAGGACAATTGGTGAATTATCTTCTACAAATTCATCCATCATGATGTCACCATCATTTCAATATCATATAAAATGGTGCAGAATACAACATGCCAATATTAGGCAACATTGTGAGTGCACAAAATACATCGTATCCTTTTTAGGTAAGCAAACCTCTTCAACACACTAAATGCTCTTTCACCAATAATACATCTCCTTCTTGTTGTTGTATGTGTGTTTGTTTCCCTGATGCTTAGCTATATGGTAAGTTGTGTTGCAATATTGTGCAAGCAACTGACGGGTGTTGGTGTAGCTTGCATCAACTAGGTAATACTTTCTGATAGGTACTTCAAAATCTCATGTTGTTATGAATCCACCTTCTGGTAACCCCCGATTAAGGGAGACCGAGAGGTCGAAGCCGCACCCATAATTTCTAGATCAAAGGTTTGGCATTTAACCAAGAACAATTATTAAATTTTAATAGACTATACTGGAAAGCTGTTAGAAAATAAACTTTTGCATACCTTTTTAAAATGTGGATCTCTAAACTTCTATCCACATATGAATTTCTACTCTACTAATCCTCCTTGTATTTCAATTCATGTATTTCTCAATATGACGATTTACTGTTTGTCCTTTTGGCTTTGTACCTAAAACGCCGACAAACAAAACGTCGGTTAGTCGAAGCTGGTATGTGGGGGAAACAATAATCGTGCAATTATTCATAACAATGTATTGCAGCCAATTACCATTTAACAAACAATTTTACAGTTTAAATATAACTGCGCGATCCATGTATATTTGATCCCCATTATACCCCTCATGATCCCACCTAACAGGTGAATCAATTTCTAGGGTTGAGTCACATGGAACTACTCGTAGGTAGCCCACTCCTTAACTCATGGCATGCTAAGAGTCTCATGTTACTACACATGTGTAGCCCCGTTTCTAACTGATGATACCCTAGACCTTGCTCTAGGTTACCCTTTTTAGCTTTTGCATAGCCACAGGGGTGGACCCGGATCAAAGCCAGTTATATGTATACATTTGTAGTGATAGTCATAGTCACTATATAGTTGCATGAAATAAAAGCATCCAATAGTTAATTTCAAGCAACCGATAAAACCTCGACAAACCCTCAGAAAACTAACTCTGAATATTCATAAGCGTAACCACATACCTTTGATTGCAGATTTGAAACAGAATTGACCAGAACAGAGAAATCCCAATCAAGCAACCAATTATGCACATAATCCTGAAATAAATATACCAATTTCCTTTTATTAATATTTATCCAACATCATCATATTCCTTAGGATTTCTATTCCAATTTTAGGGTTTCCTTAGAAATTAGGGTTTCACTTCATCTTTCATTATTCTAAACCCTAGTTTTATACCATTACTCATAAACCCTAATCATCTCATCTATTCTCTACCCTATTTTCAGATTTAAAGGCACCATTAACCATTAATTAATTTCATTAAGCTTCTTTTACATTAAAGCTACTATTTTTATCCTTCTAATCCAGGACAAGATCATTATGTGCATCTATCATCAATTCAAAGTTCATTATGGTTTAATCACACATGAACTCGATTTGCCATAATTCTACCTTTTATTCATGAGAAAACCCTAATTACTACATTTAAGGTTTTTATCCATAATTAGGAACTTTAATGCTTGAAATAGATTAGAACCATCATATAACAACATTTTTCAAATTAAATATGATCTTATCCTCTTTGACCCTAAATTAGGGTTTCTAAGTGCTTAATCATCGATTCATAGATTAAAACCCTAAAACAAGCAACTTCTCACCTAAAATAGATTTGATTCTTATTTTATCATCTAACAGGTTAATAGTGCTCAATTTAACTAGTTAGGCATCATAGAACCGATCTTTAATCACAATTAGGGTTTTAACCTAAGTTTCATGCACTTTATAATCAACTTAATGTACTTTTGCAAATAGGAATGAAATCAGGTTTTTATATCATTTTTATTGGATTCACCTCTTTCTCCTGATCAATTTTCATATATAACTCATTTTAATATGAGTTACCAAACTCTAGTTATGAAAATTGCAAGATAAAACAATTATGGACCAATCATAGAGGGACACATCATCTTTTCATTTATTAGCAGGCCGGCTAAGAAAAAGAGTCGAATTACCTCTTTACCCTTATGGGTCATGTTCAGCCCCAGGGACCCTCACGTCATTCCGCTCTATTATCTCCTTCCTCGCGATCCTCATGAATGCCAGCCACGACGCTTTGCGTCGGCATCCTCCTGCGAATGCCATGGACAGCCCGCCACATGGCCTGTCTCCCCTCCTCCTGGGCACCGAAGGCTAGGAGAAGATCATGGCAACTCCCCTTGCCTCCATCAGAGTCAGTAAAGCTATTGGTGTAGTTGGAGAGCGTCGGGAATTGGCCGAGCCAGGCGGGGTGAAGCAGCGCTGCTGCTGCGGTTGCTCAGACGCACAGGTTGAGAGGAGGATACCTGCCATCTTGCATCCCTTCCAGACTTCCCCGGACCTCATCCAGACTCCTGGGTGTGTCCGTAGTTGTTGGAGACAAGGAGGGAGATCCTTCTCGTTGGGAAAACAACACCCATGGCAAGACTTGGGGTCACGAACTGGACTTAAGCATGTGCCTTCCCATACATATAGAAGAACGGGGAGGAGAGGTAGATCTTGAAGGGATTAGTGCCCAGGGTGTTGCAGACGTAGTGACTCTATGATGCACTCGGGAAGGAGTCTGTGGTGGTTTGAACAACGGGACCATGAGGGAGAGATGAGGGAGACGGCTAGGTCGACTAGGTGTGCATGAACGATATATATAGATCATTTCCTTTTCTCATTTCTCTCCTATCTTCTTTCTTGAGGTTCAAGGATACTATCAATATGGAAAGACACCTATGACATTTCCATCTTTCTATGGGTACAAATTACACCATTTTTGTTCACTAACTAATAGTATGAAAAAGGCACGACATAAAACTAGAAACATATTATCCTTTCCTTTATAAAACTCTTGCCTTTTATTCCTACCAATCCCAAAGGCAATGGAAGGATACCACAACCCTCTTATTTTAATTTGGGTGAGCCAAAAACTCTTTAAGGAAAGTGCATGACACCTTGTTGAGTTATCTACTTTTTTTTCCTCTCCTCTTTTATCCTATTTTCATATTTCTTTTATTAGAAATCTCATGTAAACAAATTTTACTCAATTGTGACAATTAATGCCACTTTCTAGAGATTTCTATGTATTTCTTATAAATACATTACTTAACATCCACTATCTTTTATCTTTTTTCATTATTTGGACTTTTCTTCTTTTCTTCTCTTTTATATCCATTAATGGATTAATTTAATAATAATAGGAATTACGAAATTCCTATCCAAAGGGATATTTGCAAAGAAATCCATCCTTTGGAGCAAAACATATAACCTTTTCAAATAAGTCCTAATTCACAAAATCATTACATTTCAATTATATGCAAATTCGGGGTTGTAACATACTTTGGGCTCCTTGGAACCCAAGGAACCCAAGAGGCACGAAATCCCTCTTTGGATTTGCGATTTGCGCCATTGAAATCTTCAACAATTGAACTAGTTAAGAACATCAATCATTGACTCTTGAATCTCCAAACAATCCACCTTATCTTTTGACCTCCAAACGGTCTTGAGACCTTTTGATCCCAATCATGGAACCTTTAGAAACCAATCTATTAAATCATTATTCAACACATCTGAAACCTCCCTCAAACTGTCAACCCCCTCCATTCGGTCAACCACTCCAAACGGTTTGGAACCCAAACCTCCAAACAGTTTGCAAACCGTTTGGTCACCAAACGGTTTGGTGAACCGATTGGACCATATTGTTGAAACCATTTGCACCCAATTTTCTTTTGAGGTGTGTGCTTATGATGATTTCATCATTAGCAAGCCTTAGACCTTCAAAAACTACTGCCATTTTCATGGTAGTTCCATCAATTCTTCAAAGGAAGTTCAAGAAGAGCAATTGAACAAAATAGAATGAGGAATTGAATTCAATAAAAATGAATAAGGGTTCAAGTTATAAAACCCGCCTCCAAAGAAGCTTCAAATATGCAAACTCCACATATTTAATGGTGGAAGAAGCTTTCTCAACTATCCCAAGCTCATCCTCAAGCTTTTGAGTGAAAAGAAATGGATAGGATTGAAGTTTGAATGGAGAAAGGAAGAAATCAAGCATTGATTTGTGATTTCCACCATGAAATCATAGTGAAAGATGGTCAAGAAGATTACCAACAGGTTGAGGGTCGTCCTCCTGTTTCTCCAAGCTCCCTTTGTCATTTTGCAAGCAAGAAGTGAAAGTGGATTCGAAATTACCCTTTCACCTCATGGATAAAGGAGCATATATATGAATTTTATTGAAAATTCATTTAAGAGAGAGAAAGTAGGGATTATCTCCTCCATTTCCTTGCCACTTGCCCCCTTAGATATCTCCTTTTCCTCTTATTCCTCTCAATTATCCATGATTTAAAGAAAAGCAAATTAAGCACCTTAACCCTTATAATAATAATATCCATAAGTTAGTGGATATTTCTTTTTATTTTCTTAATGTGAGTGGGTTCTCCACTCACGTAGATATTTCCATTGCCTTTGCAAGGCACAAGGACGTACACATATATGGATTTTCAACCAACACAATTTTGGTTGAAGGGTACTTCAATTAATATATTTACTTTTGCATTAAATTGAAGTAAAGTTCCAATTATGCTTAAATCATGATTATTTTAATATCAAGATTCTCTCTCCTCCAAAGTGATTCAAATGAGGTGCCCCTATCATTTTATTTTCTCTACATGATTCCAAGAATAATTAGGGACCCTCTAGAAGTGGTATTTTGCATTTTAAACCGTAGGTTTTGGGTAAATTACACATTACACCAAAACTAGGTATTAATGCACAAACATTGTTTTACAAGCTCTTTCTTGGTGCTCAGGTCATTCTCATTCTTATGATGCTTCAATACTTGAGTAACATTTTACCATGTAACATTTGCAAGTTATCCCCTCAACTTGGGTAATTTGCACTTTAGTCCAAAACAAGAAAAACATTGTTTCAACATTATTCGAAAAGGACTAAAATTGAAACATAAGTCCCTCTTGAGCCTTAATTACTTTTCAAGAAATAAGAGCAAGCATATAATTAACTTTATTAAGCAAAACATCTAGGGCTAAGGCATAACCCAGGTCAGGGATATTACAACTACTCGCTCATGGCCAGAATAAAGGAGACAGGAGAGGAGAAGGAAAACATCATCTCAACGTAGGAGGGAGGAAGGTCGACCCCTTGGAGTAGAGAACAACCATCTTCACACTACGTGGTTGCCTTGGTGATGAATCCTTCACTTCCCACCTTCTATGTCAATGAGAGAGAAAGTAGGTTTATGGATGGAGTGTGGATCTTAGACCGACAGCCTTGAGGCGAAGGATGGAGGATGAAGTAACACTCGAACAATGGAAGAAGCCTTTGGGCCTCCGTGTCCCCCTCAATGAGGACCCCTTGAGTCCTATTTATAGTCTCCGAGGGGGTCTTGAACGGTCTTGAGATTGTTTGGATCTTCATGGTCTGGAGATTGTTTGGATCCTCATGGTCTTGGGACCGGTAGCCTTTCACTCGGTCTTGGGATCGATGAGTCTTCATTCGGTCTTGTGACTGATGGGCCTTCACTCGGTCTTGGGACTGATGGGCCTTCATGCAGTCTTGTGACCGATAGGCCTTCACTCAGTCTTGGGACTGTTTGGCCTTCACTCGGTCTTGGGACCAATGGATCTTCATTCGGTCTTGGGATCATTTGGGTCCTCATGGTCTTGGGACCGGTTGGACCTTCACGGTCGTGGGACCATTTTGGTTGAGACTTTTGCAATTTTTTTGGGTTTATCTATAAGAAGAAAAGAGAAATACTAGTCTATTGGTATATTCTCAATAAAACTAGAAAGTTAAGTATTTAATCTAATTTATCTAAGAAAGAGTATGGAAAACTAAGAAAAAACTAGTAGGATACCATCACAAAATGGGAGGTTATCATCGATCAAGCTCAGGCTTGATTGAATTGAACCTTTCCATATACCTAATACTTGAAATAAATCTCATATAGATATATTAGAGACATAAGAATGGAATTCTTAAGTCATCATCAAATATGTACAATGTATTACTGTTAGGTCAACATTCTCCCTCTTTTTGAAGATGACAAGCCATTCCTTAACATATTGAAAAGGACTTGAAATTTAAACTTTTACCTTGAGAATTGTAAGGAGATACATGAAAAAACAATAACAATTTCCTCCCCCTCAATTCATGCTTACCTTTTGCATGTATGGTTAGTATCTCTGCAAAGCATAACCATATCACATAACACATATATACGATTGAGTCCTTTAACATAGTCACATGATATTTTAGGTAATTAACTAGAAAAAGGATCACAATTCAATATGTACTAGAGCTATTTCTCTCCTATAGTATTAGAGAGCATTTATCCACCTTTGTCATGTCAAAAAGGGAGGGGGTAGAAGAGCTAAACAGACACATTCCTTATACATAGGCACAAACTACAAAAGCAACCACCAAGCAAGCACTAAAAAGAAACATGAGTCCTAATAAAAATATGGAAGCACAAACCACTAACTCATGAGATATAGCCAAGCATAGAGTTATGGTACATATGACCAGACTACAACACAAGATATTTCCTCTCTCGATAAAAATACAAAAATAGAAAAAAAAATCAACGAGATGTGAAAATTGAAAGCCTCATATATAGCACCCAAATGTTTAATACATGAAAGTCTATAAAAAGATATCTATATAAGAACTCTATAGACTAAGAACTAAACATACAAGAAATCTGTGAACTCGCGGTCACCATCCAGCTGGTAGTCTTCATTATCACCAGAGGATGCGGTAGGGGCAGCTGGTGTGTCTAACCACCATTTGAGCCAGAACCATCCTCAGATCCATCCTCGCCATCCTCATCATGATTAACATCTTCAACATCCTATTCTGCCATCTCCTCATCCATGTCCTCATCTTTATCAAGTGCATATGTGAGAACTCGTTACATTAAACGAGGTTACTCAAAATATAAAACACAACCGATCACTAATTAATCACATATCCAGAAAAGAGGGTAGATTAAAACTGATTTCAACATCACCAATATGCTCTTAAACATTACACACGAACCCAACATCTTGCTTGTATTCAAACTATATCAAGAATCTCTTACAATTTGTTCCATGAACTCAACCATAACACATAAAAATATACATAGAAAACATTTCCCACACTCATCACGTGTACAAGCATATAAAATGATACTAAAAACATGATTCGATTGAAACACCATTTATAAATTTTCCCACCCAGACCTGAGAGGACAAGGACAACTCTAATACACACTAGACATATAACAACCTTATCAAAGATTCATCACTACATCTCCTCTTTTCTTCCACAGGTCTGCTGTCACCGCTGTCAATTACCTAAAAAGATGTGACAAACCACAAGGGTAAGCCCATGTTCCAACAAGAGATATAACCTCCAACAACGCTTATTGATTACATCAATTTAAGTAATTAAACATTTTAAACTGGTTAACTATGTCAAACAGATAGACATAGCAAGGAATATGATAAACCGTATACAAAAAGGAGCAGATCACAACTACCATCACTTAGCTTGACTATCCTCATAAACTTTGTTAATAGTATAATGAGTCCAGTAGTGTAAGCATCTCTAATATCATGAACAAGTCTAACATCATAAGCATAGATAATAGAATTAACATGTTGATCAGATTCAGCAGATCTACATCAACGTAGAACTAATATCATAAGTACAATTATCTTCATAAGTAGGATTAGTAGTTTAAGCATCTCTAGTTATACAGAAACAACTAGCATTTAAGCATCTATAACTAATAGAGGCATAGCTAGTAGTGTAAGCATAACCACCAACATAAGATAACTATCATCTAATATCATCAATATAACCAATAGTAGCAGGTACATCATAAGCATGGATACTTATATTATGGCACTATACACCATCAATATGTTAGAAGAACAACCCAGTTTTATCATCCAATGTGAAGTGTTGTGTATAACCCTAAACAAATATGCTACACGACTGTATTGCATCTTTAAATAAGCCTTGAGGAATTTGAGGATACCACTCAAATTCTACTTGGCCACTACTATGTCAAAATTAGTGCCATACATGATCTACAAAGAGAGAGACTCCTAAGATCTTTTCTTCCCCCAGTCAGTACGTATCCACCACAACAACAAATAAGGTCAAGCTGCTAACAACCTAGTCCATCCATGGTACAAGTTATGACACTAGTGAAAGGTGGTGGGTACACAACCCTACCATACGAGGTATAACCACAACTGTCGTCAATCACATTATATACACAAATCTAAGACACAACCACATCCATTCTCCTATGGAGATATGACCACAACCATCCTTAAAATATTGAAATCAAGTTGACATGGACATGTCGTAACTTGCACCTTGCATGCTCAATAGAATGTGATATGAGTTTCCCTTATAAATACCCATTTCACCATCCGACAAGTTCTGACACTCTGATGGATCTATGGCACAAAGCACTACATGATTAGAGTTTTACTTGATTGGTTATTGCTAATTGGGTGAGTAAAGGCTGCAACAAACAAGTGGACATGCAAACCCTAACTCATTCTAGAAAACATATTTGCAAAACAACTCTAGAAGATATAAATGTATGTGGTATATTTTCTCATCTCAATATTACAAGGTACTATTCACCTGCCATCCATGAGATCATACTTATCATCCCACCATAACCACACAATATGGAAGCACAAACCACTAACTCATGAGATATAGACAAGCATAGAGTTAAGGTACATATGACCAAACTACAACACAAGATATTTCCTCTCTCGATAAAAATACAAAAATAGCAAAAAAAACAACGAGACGTGAAAATTACACCCCTCATATATAGCACCCGAATGTTCAATACATGAAAGTCTATAAAAAGATATCTATATAAGAACTCTATAGACTAAGAACTAAACATATAAGAAATCTATGAACTCGTGGTCACCATTCAGCTGGTAGTCTTCATTATCATCAGAGGATGTGGTAGGGGTAGCTGGTGTTTCTAGCCACCATTTAATCCAGAACCATCCTCACCATCCTCATCATTATCAACATACTCAACATCCTCTTTTTCCATCTCCTCATCGATGTCCTCATCATTATAAAGTATATATGTGAGAACCCATTACATTAAACGAGGTTACTCAAAACATAAAACACAACCGATCACTAATTAATCACATATACAGAAAAGAGGGTAGATTAAAACTGATTTCAACATCACCAACATGCTCTAAAACATTACACAAGAACCCAACATCTTTCTTATATTCAAACTATATCAAGAATCTCTTACAATTTGTTCCATGAACTCAACCATAACACATAAAAATATACATAGAAAACATTTCACACACTCATCACATGTCCAAGCATATAACATGATACTAAAAACATGATTCAATTGAAACACCATTTATAAACTTTCCCACCTAGACCTGAGAGTACAAGGACAACTCTACGACACACTAGACATCTAACAACCTTCTCAAAGTTTCATCACTACATCTCCTCTTTGCTTCCATGGGTTTGATGTCACCGCTGTAGATTACCTAAAAAGATGTGGCAAACCACAAGGGTGAGCCCATGTTCCAACAAGAGATATAACCTCCAACAACACTTATTGATTACATCAATTTAAGTAATTAAACATTTTAAACTGGTTAACTATGTCAAAAAGATAGACATAGCAAGGAATACGATCCACTGTATACAAAAAGGAGCGTATCACAACGACCATCTCTTAGCTTGACTATCCTCATAAACTTTGTTAATAGTATAATGAGTCCAGTAGCATAAGCATCTCTAATATCATGAACTGGTCTAACAACATAATCATAGCCAATAGAATTAACATGTCTATCAGATTGAGCAGATCTACATCAACGTTGAACGAATATCATAAGTACAACTATCTTCATAAGCATGATTAGTAGTTTAAGCATCTCTAGTTGTACAGACACAACTAGCATTTATGCATCTCTAACTAATAGAGGCATAGCTAGTAGTGTAAGCATAACCACCAACATAAGATAACTATCATCTATCATCATAAATATAACCAATAGTAGCAAGTGCATCATAAGCATGTATACTTCTATTATGGCACTATACACCATCAATATGTGAGAAGAACAACCCAGGTTTATCATCCAATGTGAAGTGTTGTGTATAACCCTAAACAAATATGCTACATGACTGTATTGCATCTTTAATTAAGCCTTGAGGAATTTGAGGATACCACTCAAATTCTAACTCGCCACTGCTATGTCAAAATTAGTGCCATACAAGATCTACAAAGAGAGAGACTCCTAAGATCTTCTCTGCCCCCGGTCAGTACGGATCCACCACAACAACACATAAGGTCAAGCTGCTAACAACCTAGACAATCCATGGTACAAGTTACGACACTAGTGAAAGGTGTTGGGTACACAACCCTACCATACGAGGTATAACCACAACTGTCATCAATCACATTATATACAAAAATCTGAGACACAACCACATCCATTCTCCTACGGAGGTATGACCACAACCATCCTTAAAATATTGAAATCAAGTTGAGATGGACATGTCATAACTTGCACCTTGAATGCTCAACAGAATGTGCTATGAGTTTCCCTTATAAATACCCATTTCACCATCCGACAAGTTCTGACACTCTGATGGATCTATGGCACAAAGCACTACATGATTAGAGTTTTACTTGATTGGTTATTGCTAATTGGGTGAGTAAAGGCTGCAACAAACAAGTGGACATGCAAACCCTAACTCATTCTAGCAAACATATTTGCAAAACAACTCTAGAAGATATAAATGTATGTGGTATAATTTCTCATCTCAATATTACAAGGTACTATTCACATGCCATTCATGAGATCGTACTTATCATCCCATCATCACCACACAATATGGAAGCACAAGCCACTAACTCATGAGATATAGCCAAGCATAGAGTTAAGGTACATATGACCAAACTACAACACAAGATATTTCCTCTCTCGATAAAAATACAAAAATAGCAAAAAAAACAACGAGACGTGAAAATTACACCCCTCATATATAGCACCCAAATGTTCAATACATGAAAGTCTATAAAAAGATATCTATATAAGAAATCTAAAGACTAAGAACTAAACATATAGGAAATCTATGAACTCGTGGTCACCATCCAGCTGGTAGTCTTCATTATCATCAGATGATGTGGTAGAGGCAGCTGGTGTGTCTAGCCACCATTTGATCCAGAACCATCCTCAAATCCATCCTTACCATCCTCATCATTATCAACATACTCAACATCATCTTTTTCCATCTCCTCATCGATGTCCTCATCATTATCAAGTACATATGTGAGAACCCATTACATTAAATGAGGTTACTCAAAACATAAAACACAACCGATCACTAATTAATCACATTTCCAGAAAAGAGGGTAGATTAAAACTGATTTCAACATCACCAACATGCTCTAAAACATTACACAAGAACCCAACATCTTTCTTGTATTCAAACTATATCAAGAATCTCTTACAATTTGTTCCATGAACACAACCATAACACATAAAAATATACATAGAAAACATTTCACACACTCAACACATGTACAAGCATATAACATGATACTAAATACATGATTCAATTGAAACACCATTTATAAACTTTCCCACCTAGACCTGAGAGTACAAGGACAACTCTAGGACACACTAGACATCTAACAACCTTCTCAAAGGTTCATCACTACATCTCCTCTTTGCTTCCACAGGTTTGTTGTCACCGCTGTAGATCACCTAAAAAGATGTGGCAAACCATAAGGGTGAGCCCATGTTCCAACAAGAGATATAACCTCCAACAACGCTTATTGATTACATCAATTTAAGTAATTAAACATTTTAAACTGGTTAACTATGCCAAACAGATAGACATAGCAAGGAATATGATCAACCGTATACAAAATGGAGCAGATCACAACTACCATATCTTAGCTTGACTATCCTCATAAACTTTGTTAAGAGTATAATGAGTCCAGTAGCTTAAGCATCTCAAATATCATGAACAGGTCTAACAACATAATCATAGCTAATAGAATTAACATGTCTATCAGATTGAGCAGATCCACATCAATGTAGAACTAATATCATAAGTACAACTATCTTCATAAGCATGATTAGTAGTTTAAGCATCTCTAGTTGCACAGACACAACTAGCATTTATGCATCTCTAACTAATAGAGGCATAACTAGTAGTGTAAGCATAACCACCAACATAAGATAACTATCATCTATCATCATAAATATAACCAATAGTAGAAGGTGCATCATAAGCATGGATACTTCTATTATGGCACTATACACCATCAATATGTGAGAAGAACAACCCGGGTTTATCATCTAATGTGAAGTGTTGTGTATAAACCTAAACAAATATTCTACACGACTGTATTACATCTTTAATTAAGCCTTGAGGAATTTGAGGATACCACTCAAATTCTAACTGGCCACTGCTATGTCAAAATTAGTGCCATAGAAGATCTAGGAAGAGCCAGACTCCTAAGATCTTCTCTACTCCCGGTCAATACGGATCCACCACAACAACACATAAGGTCAAGCTGCTAACAACCTAGTACGTCCTTGGTACATGTTACGACACTAGTGAAAGGTGGTGGGTACACAACCCTACCATACGAGGTATAACCAAAACCGTCGTCAATCACATTATATACCCATATCTGAGACACAACCACAACTGTTCTTCTATGGAGGTATGACCACAACCATCCTTAAAACATTGAAGTCAAGATGATAGGGACATGTCGTCACTTCCACCTTGCATGCTCAATAGAAAGCGCTATGAGTTTCCATTATAAATACTCATTTCACCATCTGACAAGTTCTGACACTCTGATGGATCTATGGCACAAGGCACTACATGATTAGAGTTTTACTTGATTGGTTATTGCTAATTGGGTGAATAAAGGTTGCATCAAACAAGTGGACATGCAAACCCTAACTCATTCTAGCAAACATATTTGCAAAACAACACTAGAAGATATGAAATGTACGTGGTATAATTTCTCATCTCAATATCACAAGGTACTATTCACCTACCATTCATGAGATCATACTTATCATCCCATCATCACCACACAATATGGAAGCACAAACCACTAACTCATGAGATATAGCCAAGCATAGAGTTAAGGTACATATGACCAGACTACAACACAAGATATTTCGTTACTCGATAAAAATACAAAAATAGCAAAAAAAACAACGAGATGTGAAAATTGCACGCCTCATATATAGCGCCCAAATGTTCAACACATGAAAGTCTATAAAAATATATCTATATAAGAACTCTATAGACTAAGAACTAAACATATAGGAAATCTATGAACTCGTGGTCACCATTCAGCTGGTATTCTTCATTATCATCAGAGGATGCGGTAGGGGCAGCTGGTGTGTCTAGCCACCATTTGAGCCAGAACCATCCTCAAATCCATCCTCACCATCCTCTCATGATCAACATCCTCAACATCCTCAACATCCTCTTCTACCATCTCCTCCGCCATGTCCTCATCATTATCAAGTACATATGCGAGAACCCATTACATTAAATGAGGTTACTCTAAACATAAAACACAACCGATCACTAATTAATCAAATATCCAGAAAAGAGGGTAGATTAAAATTGATTTCAACATCACCAACATGCTCTAAAACATTACACAAGAACCCAACATATCAAGAATCTCTTACAATTTGTTCCATGAACTCAACCATAACACATAAAAATATACATAGAAAACATTTCCCACACTCATCACATGTACAAGCATATAACATGATACTAAAAACATGATTCGATTGAAACACCATTTATAAACTTTCCCACCCAGACCTGAGAGTACAAGGACATCTTTAGGACACACTAGACATCTAACAACATTCTCAAAGGTTCATCACTACATCTCCTCTTTGCTTCCATGGGTTTGTTGTCACCGTTGTCGATTACCTAAAAAGATGTGGCAAACCACAAGGGTGAGCCCATGTTCCAACAAGAGATATAACCTCCAACAACGCTTATTTCTTACATCAATATAAGTAATTAAACATTTTAAACTGGTTAACTATGTCAAATAGATAGACATTGCAAGGAATATGATCAACCGTATACAAAAAGGAGCAGATCACAACTACCATCACTTAGCTTGACTATCCTCATAAACTTTGTTAATAGTATAATGAGCCCAGTAGCATAATCATCTCTAATTTCATGAACAAGTCTAACAACATAAGTATAGACAATAGAATTAACATGTCTATCAGATTGAAATGATCTACATCAACATAGAACTAATATCATAAGTACAACTATCTTCATAAGCATGATTAGTAGTTTAAGCATCTGTAGTTGTACGGACACAACTAGCATTTAAGCATCTCTAACTAATAGAAGAATAGCTAGTAGTGTAAGCATAACCACCAACATAAGATAACTATCATCTATCATCATAAATATAACCAATAGTAGTAGGTACATCATAAGCATGGATACTTCTATTATGGCACTATACACCATCAATATGTGAGAATAACAACCCAGGTTTATCATCCAATGTGAAGTGTTGTGTATAACCCTAAACAAATATGCTACACGACTTTATTACAGCTTTAATTAAGCCTTGAGGAATTTGAGGATACCACTCAAATTCTAACTGGCCACTACTATGTCAAAATTAGTGCCATACAAGATCTACGAAGAGCCAGACTCCTAAGATCTTCTCTGCCCCTGGTCAGTATGGATCTGCTACAACAACACATAAGGTCAAGCTGCTAACAACCTAGTCTATCCTTGGTACATGTTACGACACTAGTGAAAGGTGGTGGGTACACAACCCTACCATACAAGGTATAACCACAACTATCGTCAATCACATTATATACACATATCTAAGACACAACAACATCTGTTCTCCTACGGAGGTATGACCAAAACCATCCTTAAAACATTGAAGTCAAGATGACAAGGACATGCCGTCACTTGCACCTTGCATGCTCAATAGAATGCGCTATGAGTTTCCCATATAAATACTCATTTCACCATCCGACAAGTTTTGACACTCTGATGGATCTATGGCACAAGGCACTACATGATTAGAGTTTTACTTGATTGGTTATTACTATTTGGGTGAATAAAGGATGCATCAAACAAGTGGACATGCAAACCCTAACTCATTCTAGCAAACATAATTGCAAAACAACTCAAGAAGATATAAAATGTACGTGGTATAATTTCTCATCTCAATATCACAAGGTACTATTCACCTGCCATTCATGAGATCATACTTATCGTCCCATCATCACCATACAATACAAATCCTTATAACATTATTCTAGGGTTACAACCCTTGTCACATCATGAATAGGATTACATCTCATTCATGGCTCAACCATGCCAAATGGTCATAAGACCATTATACTATTCACTACAAGGTCATAATTATCCTTCAATGCCTTATAACAAGGCTCAACCACATGATTAGACATGTGATACAAAAACTTAGCATAATATTGCATTAAAGAGCTGAAATGTTCATAACATAGCAGGGTATCTTAGAATTAAGAGCATTCCTTTATTACATAAACTTACAAGGGAGCTAGGGATGGTTAACCATCATAATTCTCATGGTGCACATGTTTAACATAAGAGAGCATCAATCATAAGTCTATGAAAACCACCAGTTAACACATTAAAGGTGTAATCATATTAGGGAGATTATTCCATCATTATATTATCATACAAGGTAGTTAAACATGAATAGTCATCTTAATTTACTTGCATTAGGTTCAATAAGATAAGTATTATTGAGTCTACATCAACACTCATATCCAAACCCTAACTAATTTCATCCTCATCAGATCATGGTGTAATACTATGAAGCATTTCCATTGAATCCATACTATCCTCAAGTATGGATCCATGTATAACACAAGGTTTAACCTTCACATCATAGCATACAATGGTATTAGTAACTATAAGAGAGTATTCCTCTATACTATTAATCATTTAGGATGGTTGATTATGATTAATCACCATCACCTTGTTGTATTACGGTTAGGTGTAACACATTATACATTATTAGGCTTACACTTCCCCTATGATGGTGATTATCAATTATATTCATATGAGGGCAAATGTAAGATCCCAAGGTTGAGGGTATTAAACCATTGATTTCTCATCATTAGAACTACAACTATACACTATAGGATTCACCCATGATCATTATATGTTTAAGCATCAAATTCTATTCAAGTGTCATGTTCTTCATTCAAAATCATCAGGTTAAGATATAGGTTCAAGCCTTTGAATCATTTTAACTAATAAAGACCATCGGTTGAAAGCATAAGAAGCTCCATAGGTTGGTCACTTAATACAAACCATTAGTTGAACCATTAGTCTAATCTTTGATTCATCCAACCAAAGAAACCATTAGTTTAATGCATAATAGAATCAACTCATAAGGCTAGTTACACCATTGGTTGACACCATTAGTTGTCACCATTGGTTGACACCATTGGTTGACACCATTGGTTGACACCATCGATTGTAACCATCAGTTGACACTATTAGTTGTCACCATCGGAGACTCTCATAACAGGTGTGGATCTGGAATCAGTAAAAAGGAAATGTGGCTTCACATAAGGGATATGTATTTATAGAGTGGGCAGGTCAGGTGGAGTTGGCTTGTGGTGGAAGGATGTCGATCTTAATATCATGTCTTATTCGCAGCATCATTGCAGTTGTGAAGTTGAAGATGGAACTGAAACTGGGAAATGGAGAGCTGTGGGTATTTATGGATGGGCAGACCAACAGCAGAAGCACAATACTTGGGACTTGATACGTGAATTAAAAAATGCATCCGATCTACCTACGGTGTTCTTTGGAGACATCAATGAAATTGTTTCTAACACAGAAAAAATGGGAGGTCCACCAAAGCCCCTCCGCTACATGCAGGATTTCCGGGACGTGATAGATGATTGTGATCAGACAGATCTGGGATATAATGGCAGTATCTTCACATGGCAGAGGGGAACAACACCTGAAACTCTTGTTTGTGAAAGGCTGGATAGGGTACTTGCGTGTTCCAATTGGGCAGTGAGATATCCACAGGCGAGAGTTATCAATTTACCGTTTGTAGAATTGGATCATTCCTCGGTTATCATTCATACGAAGTACAGGCGAAGGCGACAAAGAAGGCAATAGGATAATTTTTTCTTCGAACCCATGTGGATGGAGGATGAGACGTGTGAACAAATCATCAAAGAAGCATGGGAAGGCGGAGCTTCTATGGAGTTACAAGGGAAGATGGAAAGATGTGGCCTTAAACTAAAGTCCTGGGCAAACGAGAAATTTGGGAAGATGAAGAGCAGAATCAAGGAGCTAGAAGCACAGCTTGGAGAGGCACAACTTCTTCCGCCGGACAGACCCAACCTTGACAGATGCTCACGCATGGCAGCCGAGCTTCAGGAGTGGCATAGACGTGATGAAAAATATTGGCATGCTAGGGCGAGAGTGAATGAAATGAAAGCTGGAGACCGGAACACGGTGTACTTTCATTATAAAGCATCTCAAAGGAAGAAAAGAAACAAGATCGAGGGGATCAATGACAATGAGGGACAATGGAAAATGAAGGAAGAAGAGATTGAGCGAGTCATTACTACTTTTTTCCAGGGGCTGTTCAAAACATCAAATCCGACGGGCTGGGAGGAGGCAGCGGCAGGGATAGAGAGGAAAATTGGAGATGCGGAGAATGAAGAGCTGGAAAAGGATATTAGCACTGAAGAAATCCAAGCAGCGCTGAAAGGTATGCATCCGAATAAAGAACCCGGGCCAGACGGTATGAAAGCCATGTTTTTCCAAAAATATTGGCACATTGTGGGTGACGATGTGGCAAACTACATTAAGGGATGGTGGAAATCTGATAACAGTATAGGTGATGTGAACTCTACGTTGGTAGTCCTCATACCAAAAGTGAAATAACCAAAGGAGATCGGGGAGTTCAGGCCTATAAGTCTGTGCAATGTTGTTTATAAAACTGCGGCAAAAGTCCTTGCCAACCGCTTGCGTCCGTTGATGGATAAAATCATATCAGAACAACAAAGTGCTTTTATTCCGGGAAGGCTTATTACCGACAATGTGCTGGTGTCCTACGAGTTATTTCATACTATGAAAGGAGACCAGAGGAAAAATAAGGGCCATATAGTGCTGAAGCTTCACATGTCAAAAGCTTATGACAGAGTAGAATGGGGGTTTGTGGATTACGTGCAGGAGAGGTTGGGTTTAGGAGAGCTTTGGAGGAGGAAAACTATGAATTGTATGTCGTCAGTATCTCATTCCTTTGATATCAATGGGGACCGTACCAGGAAGACTCAACCATCCAGAGGACTGCGACAGGGTGACCCTCTCTCCCCTTACCTTTTTATTTTATGTGCTGAAGCTTTTTCTTCTTTACTAAACTTGGAAACACAAAAGAAGAGTATTCATGGAGTGTGAGCCAGCTGGCATGGGCCTCGCATTTCTCACCTTTTCTTTGCAGATGACTCCATTCTTTTTGTGAGGGCAACCAAAGAAGAATGCCTGATATTAGATGAAATCATCAACCAGTACGAATGAGCATCCGGACAGAAAATCAATCTATCAAAAACTGAGGTAGCCTTCAGCAAAGGAGTATCCAGAGAGAGGAAAGACGAGATATGCCAAGTACTTCAAGTCAAAGAGGTGGAGAAACATGGTAAATACCTAGGCCTACCAGCAGCGGTGGGGAGGTCCAAGAAGCAAGCCTTCTCATACATCCAGGAGCGGGTATGGAATAAACTTCAAGGATGGAAGGAAAAACTGTTATCAAAAGCAGGAAAGGAGGTTCTAATCAAGGCAGTGGCTCAAGCGATTCCAACGTACCTGATGAGTATATTCCAATTACCAGCATATCTTCTAGACGACATCAACAGTTCCATTGCTAGATTTTGGTGGGGAGCCAAAGATAGTGAAAGGAAAATAGCATGGGTCAGCTCGGAAAAGCTCTGCACACCGAAAAACCAAGGAGGTATGGGTTTCCGTGACATTGGTGTCTTCAATCTAGTTCTCCTTGCCATACAAATTTGGTGGCTGTTCCATAGGAGTGAGACATTGGTGTACAAAGTTCTCAAGGCTAAGTACTTCCCATCCAGCAGTGTCCTCAAAGCCTGACGGGGTCACAACCCAAGCTTCACGTGGAGGAGTATATGGAATTCCAAGAGCATAACTTTAGAAAGCATGCAATGGAGAGTGGGTGACGGAAAAGACATAAATATATGGTCCGACAACTGGATTCCCAATCTAGATGGCAGCATAGAATCTAGGTTGGGAATATCTTCACTGACAGTACAGCAGGTGCACCAATTAATTGACCACGAAACTATACAATGGAACCGTGGGCTAATTTATGAGCTGCTAGCACAAAACGTGGCTAATATGGTGTGTGTGATTCCTCTAGGAGTCTCGACGAGACTAGATGGTATCTTCTGGAAACCAAGTAGAAGCGGGGAGTATACAGTGAGGTCCGCCTATTGGATAGTTACGCAACAACCAAGCAGCAATGAACGATCGACCAATCACGTGGAAAGTGAAGTATGGCGGGCGATATGGAAGACGGGATTAGCTCCCAAAGCGGCACACTTTCTTTGGCGTTGCGTCGTAGGCTCGTTGGCCACCGTGGGAAGGTTGTTTGATAGGTACTGCCATCAAGATGGGATTTTTAATATTTGCAGGAAGGAAAAAGAGGACATCAGTCACATGCTCTTCAAGTGTGACCAGGCTTGGGAACTATGGAAGGATTATCCTATGGAAACACAGTGGCGTGTGGGCCAACTGGGCACCAAACCGGTGCGTGCAACTCTCATGGCAGCAGTTTGGCCTTTACGTGGGAGAGCAGATGATGATATGATTGCTGCTCTTTGGGCAATCTGGAGCAGGAGAAATGTCGTAACATTTGGGAACAAGGTCCGCAGCCCGGTGATTATTAAGAATTCTCTTCTACCGCTGGTCCGATATCAATCGGAGTCGACGAGCAGGCAGGTTGGCCTCACGCGTGCAGCCATAGCCGTGGGCTGGAGCAGGCCGCCGGCGGGGAGAGTGAAGATAAACTGCGATGCTTCTGTGAACGTACAGGGTATGGACGGACTCGGGATGGTGTGGAGGACAGCGGATGGAGAAGCAACAAGAATCGTCGGGAAGAAGCAGCCGTCACTAAAGGACCCGAGATGCGCTGAAGCACTAGCCATTAGAGAAGGACTCATCATCTCCAAAGACATGAACCTCACCCATGTGATTCTGGAATCATACGTTGAAGAAGTGGTCAAGCTTATTGAGGCTGGGACTAGAAGAGCAGATCTCCTGGGAACCATTCTTGAAGATATAGCTCATCTTAGTTTTTCTTTTACTAGCATTTCTTTTGTTTTCTGTCGTAGAATGGCTAATGGGGTTGCACATCAAGTAGCCCGACTAGCCTCCAGTAGCAGTTTTTCCTCCAGTAGCTTTAGTTCTTTCCCTTCTATTGTAAAGAACTGCATTAGAGCAGATTTGCAAATCTAACATATTAGATCGCTTAACCTAAAAAAAAGCTTCTTGGCCGAGTTCAAACCTAAAGCTAGGATTTTCCTACCTCTTTTGCTTGCATTTCCTGTTGTTTGAAGTTTTTTCTTCATCCCAGGGGATAGTTATATAACTTTCTCCATGATTATTGCTTACTACTATCTTGTATGATCATGATCTTTCTCTAAAACAATTTTCTAAACTTAAAGAAGTGATGTTTGATTAGGCTTTAAGTTTAAGTGTTGTTCCTTGAGTAGTTTACAACCATAAACCAACCTGAAATGTTGTGCACGATCTACCTAAGGTAGAAGAGATTATATATCATGCTTATATGCAAAAAATGGTGCTTGGTTCTTCACAAACGATGGGTTATATTTAGGGTTGTGAGTTGTTTCACCCCTTGATGTTTAACCTGATGGTTTAGTTCCTTGGTGATTTTGCTTAGCTTTATGTCAACAACCAATGATGACAACCAATGGTGTCAACCGATGGTGACAACCAATAGTGTCAACTGATGGTTACAATCGATGGTGTCAACCAATGGTGTCAACCGATGGTTACAACCAATGGTGTCAACCAATGGTGACAACTAATGGTGTCAACCAATGGTGTAACTAGCCTTATGAGTTGATTCTATTAGGCATTAAACTAATGGTTTCTTTGGTTGGATGAATCAAAGATTAGACTAATGGTTCAACTAATGGTTTGTATTAAGTGACCAACCAATGGAGCTTCTTATGCTTTCAACCGATGGTCTTTATTAGTTAAAATGATTCAAAGGCTTGAACCTATATCTTAACCTGATGATTTTGAATGAAGAACATGACACTTGAATAGAATTTGATGCTTAAACATATAATGATCATGGGTGAATCCTATAGTGTATAGTTGTAGTTCTAATGATGAGAAATCAATGGTTTAATACCCTCAACCTTGGGATCTTACCTTTGCCCTCATATGAATATAATTGATAATCACCATCATAGGGGAAGTGTAAGCCTAATAATGTATAACGTGTTACACCTAACCCTAATACAACAAGGTGATGGTGATTAATCATAATCAACCATACTAAATGATTAATAGTATAGAGGAATACTCTCTTATAGTTACTAATACCATTGTATGCTATGATGTGAAGGTTAAACCTTGTGTTATACATGGATCCATACTTGAGGATAGTATGGATTCAATGGAAATGCTTCATAGTATTACACCATGATCTGATGAGGATGACATTAGTTAGGGTTTGGATATGAGTGTTGATGTAGACTCAATAATACTTATCTTATTGAACCTAATGCAAGTAAATTAAGATGACTATTCATGTTTAACTACCTTGTATGATAATATAATGATGGAATAATCTCCCTAATATGATTACACCTTTAATGTGTTAACTGGTGGTTATCATACACTTATGATTGATGCTCTCTTATGTTAAACATGTGCACCATGAGAAGTATGATGGTTAACCATCCCTAGCTCCCTTGTAAGTTTATGTAATAAAGGAATGCTCTTAATTCTAATATACCCTGCTATGTTATGAACATTTCAGCTCTTTAATGCAATATTATGCTAAGTTTTTGTATCACATGTCTAATCATGTGGTTGAGCCTTGTTATAAGGCATTGAAGGATAATTATGACCTTGTAGTGAATAGTATAATGGTCTTATGACCATTTGGCATGGTTGAGCCATGAATGAGATGTAATCCTATTCATGATGTGACAAGGGTTGTAACCCTAGAATAATGTTATAAGGATTTGTATTGTATGGTGATGATGGGACGATAAGTATGATCTCATGAATGGCAGGTGAATAGTACCTTGTGATATTGAGATGAGAAATTATACCACGTACATTTTATATCTTCTTGAGTTGTTTTCCAATTATGTTTGCTAGAATGAGTTAGGGTTTGCATGTCCACTTGTTTGATGCATCCTTTATTCACCCAATTAGTAATAACCAATCAAGTAAAACTCTAATCATGTAGTGCCTTGTGCCATAGATCCATCAGAGTGTCAGAACTTGTCGGATGGTGAAATGAGTATTTATATGGGAAACTCATAGCGCATTCTATTGAGCATGCAAGGTGCAAGTGACGGCATGTCCTTGTCATCTTGACTTCAATGTTTTAGGGATGGTTTTGGTCATACCTTCGTAGGAGAACAGATGTTGTTGTGTCTTAGATATGTGTATATAATGTGATTGACGATAGTTGTGGTTATACCTTGTATGGTAGGGTTGTGTACCCACCACCTTTCACTAGTGTCGTAACATGTACCAAGGACAGACTAGGTTGTTAGCAGCTTGACCTTATGTGTTGTTGTGACAGATCCATACTGACCAGGGGCAGAGAAGATCTTAGGAGTCTGGCTCTTCATAGATCTTGTATGGCACTAATTTTGACATAGCAGTGGCCAGTTAGAATTTGAGTGGTATCCTTGAATTCCTCAAGGCTTAATTAAAGATGTAATAAAGTCGTGTAGCATATTTGTTTAGGGTTATACACAACACTTCACATTGGATGATAAACATGGGTTGTTATTCTCACATATTGATGGTGTATAGTGCCATAATAGAAGTATCCATGCTTATGATGTACCTACTACTATTGGTTATATTTATGATGATAGATGATAGTTATCTTATGTTGGTGGTTATGCTTACAATACTAGATATGCCTCTATTACTTAGAGATGCTTAAATGCTAGTTGTGTCTGTACAACCACAGATGCTTAAACTACTAATCATGCTTATGAAGATAGTTGTACTTATGATATTAGTTCTACGTTGATGTAGATCTTTTCAATCTGATAGACATGTTAATTCTATTGTCTATACTTATGTTGTTAGACTTGTTCATGATATTAGAGATGATTATGCTACTGGACTCATTATACTATTAACAAAGTTTATGAGGATAGTCAAGCTAAGTGATGGTAGTTGTGATCTGCTCCTTTTTGTATACGGTTAATCATATTCCTTGCAATGTCTATCTATTTGACTTAGTTAACCAGTTTAAAATGTTTAATTACTTAAATTGATGTAAGCAATAAGCATTGTTGGAGGTTATATCTCTTGTTGGAACATGGGCTCACCCTTGTGGTTTGCCACATCTTTTTAGGTAATCGACAACGGTGACAACAAACCTGTGGAAGCAAAGAGGAGATGTAGTGATGAACCTTTGAGAATGTTTTTAGATGTCTAGTGTGTCCTAAAGATGTCCTTGTACTCTCAGGTTTGGGTGGGAAAGTTTATAAATGGTGTTTCAATCGAATCATGTTTTTAGTATCTTTTTAAATGCTTGTACATGTGATGAGTGTGGGAAATGTTTTCTATGTATATTTTTATGTGTTATGGTTGAGTTCATGGAACAAATTGTAAGAGATTCTTGATATAGTTTGAATACCAGCTAGATGTTGGGTTCTTGTGTAATGTTTTAGAGCATGTTGGTGATGTTGAAATCAGTTTTAATCTACCCTCTTTTCTGGATATTTGATTAATTAGTGATCGGTTGTGTTTTATGTTTAGAGTAACCTCATTTAATGTAATGGGTTCTCACATATGTACTTGATAATGATGAGGACATGGCGGAGGATATGGTAGAAGAGGATGTTGAGGATGTTGATCATGAGAGGATGGTGAGGATGGATCTGAGGATGGTTCTGGCTCAAATGGTGGCTAGACACACCAGCTGCCCCTACCGCATCCTCTGATGATAATGAAGACTACCAGCTGAATGGTGACCACGAGTTCATAGATTTCCTATATGTTTAGTTCTTAGTCTATAGAGTTCTTATATAGATATCTTTTTATAGACTTTCATGTGTTGAACATTTGGGCGCTATATATGAGGCATGCAATTTTCACATCTCGTTGTTTTTTTTGCTATTTTTGTATTTTTATCGAGTGACGAAATATCTTGTGTTGTAGTCTGGTCATATGTACCTTAACTCTATGCTTGGCTATATCTCATGAGTTAGTGGTTTGTGCTTCCATATTGTGTGGTGATGATGGGATGATAAATATGATCACATGAATGGTAGGTGAATAGTAACTTGTGATATTGAGATGAGAAATTATACCACGTACATTTCATATCTTCTAGTTTTGTTTTGCAAATATGTTTGCTAGAATGAGTTAGGGTTTTCATGTCCACTTGTTTGATGCAGCCTTTATTCACCCAATTAGCAATAACCAATCAAGTAAAACTCTAATCATGTAGTGCCTTGTGCCATAGATCCATCAGAGTGTCAGAACTTGTCAGATGATGAAATGAGTATTTATAATGGAAACTCATAGCGCTTTCTATTGAGCATGCAAGGTGGAAGTGATGACATGTCCCTATCATCTTGACTTCAATGTTTTAAGGATGGTTGTGGTCATACCTCCATAGAAGAAAAGTTGTGGTTGTGTCTCAGATATGGGTATATAATGTGATTGACGACGGTTTTGGTTATACCTCGTATGGTAGGGTTGTGTACCCACCACCTTTCACTAGTGTCGTAACATGTACCAAGGACGTACTAGGTTGTTAGCAGCTTGACCTTATGTGTTGTTGTGGCGGATCCGTATTGACCGGGAGTAGAGAAGATCTTAGGAGTCTGGCTCTTCCTAGATCTTGTATGGAACTAATTTTGACATAGCAGTGGCCAGTTAGAATTTGAGCGGTATCCTCAAATTCCTCAAGGCTTAATTAAAGATGTAATACAGTCGTGTAGAATATTTGTTTAGGTTTATACAAAACACTTCACATTAGATGATAAACCTGGGTTGTTCTTCTCACATATTGATGGTGTATAGTGCCATAATAGAAGTATCCATGCTTATGATGCACCTGCTACTATTGGTTATATTTATGATGATAGATGATAGTTATCTTATGTTGGTGGCTATGCTTACACTACTAGTTATGCCTCTATTAGTTAGAGATGCATAAATGCTAGTTGTGTCTGTACAACTAGAGATGCTTAAACTACTAATCATGCTTATGAAGATAGTTGTACTGATGATATTAGTTCTACATTGATGTAGATCTTCTCAATCTGATAGACATGTTAATTCTATTGGCTATGATTATGTTGTTAGACCTGTTCATGATATTAGAGATGCTTAAGCTACTGGACTCATTATACTCTTAACAAAGTTTATGAGGATAATCAAGCTAAGATATGGTAGTTGTGATCTGCTCCTTTTTGTATACGGTTGATCATATTCCTTGCTATGTATATCTGTTTGGCATAGTTAACCAATTTAAAATGTTTAATTATTTAAATTGATGTAATCAATAAGCGTTGTTGGAGGTTATATCTCTTGTTGGAACATGGGCTCACCCTTATGGTTTGCCACATCTTTTTAGGTGATCTACAGCGGTGACAACAAACCTGTGGAAGCAAAGAGGAGATGTAGTGATGAACCTTTGAGAAGGTTTTTAGATGTCTAGTGTGTCCTAGAGTTTAGAAAATTGTTTTAGAGCAAGATCATGATCATAGAAGATAGTAGTAAGCAATAAACATGGAGAAAGTTATATAACTATCCCCTGGGATGAAGAAAAAACTTCAAACAACAGGAAATGCAAGCAAAAGAGGTAGGAAAATCCTAGCTTTAGGTTTGAACTCGGCCAAGAAGCTTTTTTTTTAGCTTAAGCGATCTTATATATTATACTTGCAAATCTGCTCTAATGCAGTTCTTTACAATAGAAGGGAAAGAACTAAAGCTACTGGAGGAAAAACTGCTACTGGAGGCTAGTCGGGCTACTTGATGTGCAACCCCATTAGCCATTCTATGACAGAAAACAAAAGAAATGCTAGTAAAAGAAAAACTAAGATGAGCTATATCTTCAAGAATGGTTCCCAGGAGATCTGCTCTTCTAGTCCCAGCCTCAATAAGCTTGACCACTGCTTCAGCGTCTGATTCCAGAATCACATGGGTGAGGTTCATGTCTTTGGAGATGATGAGTCCTTCTCTAATGGCTAGTGCTTCAGCGCATCTCGGGTCCTTTAGTGACGACTGCTTCTTCCCGATGATTCTTGTTGCTTCGCCATCCACTGTCCTCCACACCATCCCGAGTCCGTCCATACCCTGTATGTTCACAGCAGCATCGTAGTTTATCTTCACTCTCCCCGCCGGCGGCCTGCTCCAGCCCACGGCTGCGGCTGCATGCGTGAGGCCAACCTGCCTGCTCGTCGACTCCGATTGATATCGGACCAGCGGTAGAAGAGAATTCTTGATAATCATCGGGCTTCGGACCTTGTTCCCAAATGTTATGTCATTTCTCCTGCTCCAGATTGCCCAAAGAGCAGCAATCATATCATCATTTGCTCTCCCATGTAAAGGCCAAACTACTGCCATGAGAGCTGCACGCACCGGTTTGGTGCCCAGTTGGCCCACATGCCACTGTGTTTCCATAGGATAATCCTTCCATAGTTCCCAAGCCTGGTCACACTTGAAGAGCATGTGACTGATGTCCTCTTTTTCCTTCCCGCAAATATTACAAATCCCATCTTGATGGAAGTACCTATCAAACAACCTTCCCACGGTGGCCAACGAGCCTACGACGCAGCGCCAAAGCAAGTGTGCCGCTTTGGGAGCTAATCCCGTCTTCCATATCACCCGCCATACTTCGCTTTCCACATGATTGGTCGGTCGTTCATTGCTGCTTGGTTGTTGCGTAACCATCCAATAGGCGGACCTCACTGTATACTCCCCGCGTCTGCTTGGTTTCCAGAAGATACCATCTAGTCTCGTCGAGACTCCTAGAGGAATCGCACACACCATATCAGCCACGTTTTGTGCTAGCAGCTCATAAATCAGCCCACGGTTCCATTGTATAGTTTCGTGGTCAATTAATTGGTGCACCTGCTGCACTGTCGGTGAAGATATTCCCAACCTAGATTCTATGCTGCCATCTAGATTGGGAATCTAGTTGTCGGACCATATATTTATGTCTTTGCCGTCACCCACTCTCCATTGCATGCCTTCTAAAATTATGCTCTTTGAATTCCATATACTCCTCCACGTGAAGCTTGGGTTGTGACCCCGTCGGGCTTTGAGGACACTGTTGGATGGGAAGTACTTAGCCTTGAGAACTTTGTACACCAACGTCTCACTCCTATGGAACAACCGCCAAATTTGTTTGGCAAGGAGAACTAGATTGAAGACACCAATGTCACGGAAACCCATACCTCCTTGGTTTTTCGGTGTGCAGAGCTTTTCCCAGCTGACCCATGCTATTTTCCTTTCACTATCTTTGGCTCCCCACCAAAATCTGGCAATGGAACTGTTGATGGCGTCTAGAAGATATGCTGGTAACTGGAATATACTCATCAGGTACATTGGAATCGCTTGAGCCACTGCCTTGATTAGAACCTCCTTTCCCGCTTTGGATAACAGTTTTTCCTTCCATCCTTGAAGTTTATTCCATACCCACTCCTGGATGTACGAGAAGGCTTGCTTCTTGGACCTCCCCACCACTGCTGGTAGGCCTAGGTATTTACCATGTTTCTCCACCTCTTTAACTTGAAGTACTTGGCATATCTCATCTTTCCTCTCTCTAGATACTCCTTTGCTGAAGGCTACCTCAGTTTTTGATAGATTGATTTTTTGTCTGGATGCCCGTTCGTACTGGCTGATGATTTCAGCTAATATCAGGCATTCTTCTTTGGTTTGCCTCGCAAAAAGAATGGAGTCATCTTCAAAGAAAAGGTGAGAAATGCGAGGACCATGCCAGCTGGCTCGCACTCCATGAATACTTTTCTGTTGTGTTGCCAAGTTTAGTAAAGAAGAAAAAGCTTCAGCACATAAAATAAAAAGGTAAGGGGAGAGAGGGTCACCATGTCGCAGTCCTCTGGAAGGTTGAGTCTTCCTGGTACGGTCCCCATTGATAGAAAAGGAATGAGATACTGACGACATACAGTTCATAATTTTCCTCCTCCAAAGCTCTCCTAAACGCAACCTCTCCTACACGTAATCCACAAACCCCCATTCTACTCTGTCATAAGCTTTTGACATGTCAAGCTTCAGTGCTATATGGCCCTTCTTTTTCCTCTTCTCTCCTTTCATAGTATGAAATAACTTGTAGGCCACCCGCACATTGTCGGTAATAAGCCTTCCCAGAATAAAAGCACTTTGTTGTTCTGAAATGATTTTATCCATCAACGGACGCAAGCAGTTGGCAAGGACTTTTTCCGCAATTTTATAAACAACATTGCACAGACTTATAGGCCTGAACTCCCTGATCTCCTTTGGTGATTTCACTTTTGGTATGAGGACTACCAACATAGAGTTCACATCACCTATATTGTTATCAGATTTCCACCATCCCTTAATGTAGTTTGCCACATCGTCACCCACAATGTGCCGATATTTTTGGAAAAACATAGCTTTCACACCGTCTGGCCCGGGTGCTTTATTCGGATGCATACCTTTCAGCGCTGCTTGGATTTCTTCAGTGCTAATATCCTTTTCCAGCTCTTCATTCTCCGCATTTCCAATTTTCCTCTCTATCCCTGCCGCTGCCTCCTCCCAGCCCGTCGGATTTGATGTTTTGAACAGCCCCTGGAAAAAAGTAGTAATGACTCGCTCAATCTCTTCTTCCTTCATTTTCCATTGTCCCTCATTGTCATTGATCCCCTCGATCTTGTTTCTTTTCTTCCTTTGAGATGCTTTGTGATGAAAGTACGCCGTGTTCCGGTCTCCAACTTTCATTTCATTCACTCTCGCCCTAGCATGCCACTATTTTTCATCACGTCTATGCCACTCCTGAAGCTCGGCTGCCATGCGTGAGCATCTGTCAAGGTTGGGTCTGTCTGGCGGAAGAAGTTGTGCCTCTCCAAGCTGTGCTTCTAGCTCCTTGATTCTGCTCTTCATCTTCCCAAATTTCTCGTTCGCCCAGGACTTTAGTTTAAGGCCACATCTTTCCATCTTCCCGTGTAACTCCATAGAAGCTCCGCCTTCCCATGCTTCTTTGATGATTTGTTCACACGTCTCATCCTCCATCCACATGGGTTTGAAGAAAAAATTATCTTGTTGCCTTCTTTGTCGCCTTCGCCTGTACTCCGTATGAATGATAACCGGGGAATGATCTGATTCTACAAAAGGTAAATGGATAACTATCGCCTGTGGATATCTCGCTGCCCAATTGGGACACGCAAGTGCCCTATCCAGCCTTTCACGAATAACAGTTTCAGGTGTTGTTCCCCTCTGCCATGTGAAGATACTGCCATTATATCCCAGATCTATTAGATCACAATCATCTATCACGTCCCGGAAATCCTGCATGTAGCGGAGGGGCTTTGGTGGACCTCCCATTTTTTCTGTGTTAGAAACAATTTCATTGAAGTCTCCAAAGAACATCGTAGGTAGATCGGATGCATTTTTTAATTCACGTATCAAGTCCCAAGTATTGTGCTTCTGCTATTGGTCCGCCCATCCATAAATACCCACAGCTCTCCATTTCCCAGTTTCAGTTCCATCTTCAACTTCACAACTGCAATGATGCTATGAATAAGATATGATATTAAGATCGACATCCTTCCACCACAAGCCAACTCCCATTCATAGAAGCATCTCCATTGATTGTGGGAGTACTCTAGGCCATAGTTTATTGGCCTCCCATGCCAATCATCAGGTCTTGAGGCATGGTGACCATCGTTTGTTGATGTCCTAGGTCATGCGGTGGTAAACCATCAGTTGATCACCTCCTTTAAGTGAACTACCAGTCCAAAGGATCCCCAGAAGAAAAACCATCGACCTACCATCTCTAGAGGTCACCATAGATTGTCACCACATGGTGATGGCCATCGGTTGTCATCCAAGCCAGGGGGACCATCGGTTGATGACCTTAGAAGAGGCTCATCCATGAAGGGGTAGACCCTAACTCAACCCTAGAAAGGTATCTCCTCCAAGCTAAGGTGTAACAAGGTGCCCCACGGCCCAACAACCTCAAGAATGATAAAAAAACATGTAAGGCACCATAATCATGTGAAAAATTACAAAGAAAACCTCTAATATGGGTAATTTGTTGAAAAATCCAAAATGTGCACAAAATTACAAAACTTGCACAAACAATGTCCAAAGTGGACTAAACTTGAAATTTAAGCTCTTATCATGGTATAAAAACACCTAAAAAGGTTTTGTTAAGGTTGTAAGCACATAATTATGAGAAGAAAGCATGTTTAACCAAAAATCAAGGTTTGGGGTTCACAACCATAAACCCCTAATATGGATTGTGCACCCAAAATCTAAGGTAGACGAAGATGGATACGTCCCCTATACCTCATCCACCAACCTCCACATGATTACTTGCATCTAATGGTGAGGTCACAACACTCTTACAAGAATCATGTTCTTCTCCCTCAATTCCTACATGTCACAACTTGGGTTAGCATAGGAATTTCTATATAAGAAACATTCTTATGTAATTTCACCTCCACTTGTCTATATTCACTTGTCATGTACCACAGTGACACTTCTCAGTCATGGAACATAGAAACTACTATGAAACTCATGCAACTCTACTAGTAATTCTAACTTGGGACTCTAGGTGTCATCCTAAACTATTTCCATCTGTTGTGAGTCATCATGTTTCCCCACTATAGTTTATTGTATTAACACATCACAAACAAACCATACTTGGTTAACATTACACATTCTTCATCCCATGATACATCATGTGTTCAAAGATGAGTTTCCTCATGTGCTATGTCACTTATACTGTCAACATCTAGTACCATTATCTGGTTAAGGGATCATATATCATTTTCTCCTTATTTGGATATATAGATCATCCTTAGTAGATGTATTATAACCCTGAGAAGACACTTTAGCTAATCTCAAACTCACTCTTACTGAACTTGTCATACCCAAGTATTATTTCTTCAACATTCTTAAGGTTTATCAGAGATGTTATCCATGCTACTGACCATCTCTAAAGTATATTGAGATGTCATCAATTAAAACTTGCCACAACTCATGAAGACATGAGTTGAGCACTTTGTTCCTTCTATTCTCAATGCTACTGATACATTGGTTAGTTTTAAATGACGTAGCCCCACACTAATCATGGTCATGCTACTTATGTCATTCAGTTTAATTCCTATCCATTGATATCCCAATTCTAGGTTTATCTTAAGGGAATACTATTAACACATGTCTTATGATCAACAAACCATCTATCCTTGTTAGTGGTCTTGCCCAACTATCACTAGACTATAAGAAACATCATAGAATCACTCCTCTTCCTTCCAAACAACACTTGGAGGATCAACACTAACTCTCTTTCTCTCTCTAAGGGAGAGGAACACATGAAAAGCTTATTTAACAAATATCCCCATACTTCATCTAAGTCCATACTACTGATATATCTTGGATATTAGGATTCGTCACCTTGATATCCACCTCATGTGCTATAAAGAATTCACATCCCTATCTTATCTACTTTACCAACATAACTAATCTCAATGCATATAAGAGGAGTCTTCCTAATTCTTGGAAGGCTCAAAAGCATACTTATCACAAACTTTTAAGATCTTAGGACCGTAGTCCAAGTAACCACATGCCATATCAAGATATCCACCTCCAAGATTACAAGGAGTCCACATGTACTAAGGGGTATAAGATCCACTTGAACATTTTTCCTCAAAAAAGGAGAACACAAAGGGAAACACACTTCCCAAAACACAACAACTTTGTATAGGGGTTACTAGTAGGGGAGTTAACTGATTCAATCTTTATCATAGAAGTCGCTCCTTTCATGTGACACTTTATCCTTTTCAGCCTGGGTTCCTTGCCATAAGCATATGAATTATCAAGATATCATATCTCATTGTTCTTTTCTCATTAACTGTTCATCATTCTAGCATATGTTCTTTCACTTTATCATGTTTTTCAACCACTTATCCAGGGGAAACTCATCATATTTCACATTTTCCTCGATAATCTCCTTTAAATGTCATGATAGTTTTACTTTGATACTTTCTTACACACATAGATTGTTCTAAATTTTACTCAGGTCCCACTTTATTACTCTGTTATTGTTCTTATTCATCTCCTCATATCACATTTATTTTAGGAGTTCTCTTCTCCTTACACAGATTCATACCTTAAATCATTTTGTTATCATAAGTTCATCTCTATTTTTAAGGTAAGATTGAGATTGTTTCACCATGATTTCTTATTTTTTATGCTCTTTGGATTGTTTTAAAATGACACTTGATTAGACTAATTAGAAAGATAACATTCTAAGAGTTCCATACTTACCTTTTCTTAAATATTTGAATACTTGTCCAAGGCATCTAAGTACCGAGATTAGGCAGTATGCATCATGTTTTTATGTCATGCTCCTTACTTAGACATCATCCTAGTCCTATGTCCTAGTGTCCATGTAGAATCATCAAATATAAATCTCTGATATCGACTTGTGAGAACTCGTTACAGTAAACAAGGTTACTCAAAACACAAAACAAAATTGATCACTAATTAGTCACATATCTAGAATAGAGGGTAGATTAAAATCGATTGAACATCACCAACATGATCTGAAACATTACACAAGAGCTCAACATCTTGCTTGTATTCAAACTTAATCAAGAATCTCTTACAATTTGTTCCATGGCCTTAGCCTCAACACATTTACATATACACAGAAAGCATTTCTCACACTCATCACATATACATGCATATAACATGGTACTGAAAACATGATTCGAGTGAAACACCATTTAAAAACTTTCCCGTCTGGACCTGAGAGTACAATGACGACTCTAGGATACACTAGACATCTAACAACCTTCTCAAAGGTTCATCACTACAACTCGTCTTTTCTACGATGGGTCTGTTATCTCTGCTATCAATTATCTAAAAAGATGTGGTGAACCACAAGGGTGAGACCCATGTCCCAGCAAGAGATATAAACTCCAACAACACTTGTTGATTACAATATTTTAAGTAGTTGAACACTTTAAACTGGTGTATATCAAATAGATAGACATAGCAAGAAATATGATCAACAAGATACATACAGGAGCAGTTCAAAATTACCATCACTTAGCTTGACTATCCTCATAAACTTTGTTAACAATACAAGGAGTCTATTAGCATAAGCATCTCTGATATCATGAATAATTATAATAGCATAAGCATAGACAATTGAATTAACATGTCTATCAGATTGAGTAGATCTACATCAAAGTAAAACTAACATCATAAGTACAACTATCTGCATAAGCATCATTAGTAATTAAGCATCTCTAGTTGTAGAGACACAACTAGCAGTTAAACATCTCTAACTGACAGAGATACAACCATTAGTGTAAGCATAACCACCAACATAAGATGAATATAATTTATTATCATAAAATAACCAATAGTAGTAGTACATCATAAGCATGGCTACTTCTATTATGGCACTATACAACATCAATATGTGAGAAGAACCAAGGGTTATCATCCAATGTGAAGTGTAGTGTATAACCCTAAACATATATGCTACACGACTGTATTACATATTTTATTAAGCCCTGAGGAATTTGAGGATACCACTCAAATTACATATAACCACTGCTAGGTCAAAATTAGTGCCATACAAGATCTAGGAAGAGTCGGACTCCTATGATCATCTCCACCTCCTGTCAGTATGGGTCTGCCACAATGAAACATAAGGTCAAGCTGCTAACAACCTATTCTGTCCTTGGTACAAGTCATGGAACTAGTGAAAAGAGGTGGGTATGCAACCCTACCATCCGAGGTATGACTGCAACTATCCTCAATCACATCATATACACATATTTGAGACACAAATGCAGTCACTCTCCTATCGAGGTATGACCACAACCATCCCTAAAACTTGAAGTTAGATGACGAGGATACACATTCACTTGCACCTCGTATACTCAACAACATGCGCTCTGAGTTTCCCTTAGGAATACTCATTTCACCATCAGGAAAGTTATGACACTCGGATGGATGTATGGAACATGGCACTACATGATTAGAGTTTCACTTGATTAGTTATTGCCAATTGGGTGAATTAATGCTACATCAAACAAGTGGACATACAAACCCTAACTCATTCTAGAAAAAATAACTGTAAAACAACTCCAGAAGATATAAAATGTATGTGGTATATTTTCTCATCTTAATATCACAAGGTCCTATTCACTTTGCATTCATGAGATCATACTTATCATCACGTAATCACCACATGATACAAATCCTTATCACATTATTTTGGGGTTCCAACCCTTATCACAACATGAAGAGGATTACACCTCATTCAGGGCTCAACCTTGCCCAGAGATCATTAAGACCATCATACTATTCACTACAAGATCATCATTATCTTTCCATGCCTTATAACAAGGCTCTACCACATCGCTTTACATGTGATACACAAGCTCAACATAATATTGCATTAAAGAGCTAAAAGATGTTCATAACATAGTACCGTTATCTTAGCATTAAGAGCATTCCTTTATTACATCAACATACAAGGGATCTAGGTTTTATTAACCATCATCATACTCACGGTGCACATGTTTAATATAAGAGAGCATCAATCATAAGTCTATGATAACCACCAATTAACACATTAAGGTCATAATCATATTAGGGATATTATTCCATCATGATATTATCATAAAAGGAAGTTTAACATGAGTAGTCATATTCATCTACTTGCATTAGGTTCAACAAGATAAGTAATACTGAGTCTACATCAACACTCATATCCAAATCCTAACTCATGTCATCCTCATCGGATCATAGAGTCATAGGGTGAAGTATTACCATTGAAACACATACTATCGTTAAGTATGAATTCATGTATAACAGAAGGTATAGCCTTCACATGATAGCAACTAGGGTTTCAGTAATAATAAGAAAGTATTCCATTATTCTATTAATTATTCAAGATGGCTGATTATGATTAATCACCATCACCATTTTATATTAGGGTTAGGTGAAACAAGCATACATTATTAGGGTTACACTTTCCCCATCATTGTGATTATCAATTATATTCATATGAGGGCAAAGGTAAGATACAAGGTTGAGGGTATTAAAGAATCAAATTCTCATCATTAGAATGACAACTATACACTATAGGCTTCACCCATAATCATTGTATGTTGAAGCATCAAATCCTATTCAAGCATCATGTTCTTCATTCAAAATCATTGGGTTAAGATATAGGTTCAAACCTTTCAGTCATGTTAAATAATAAAGACCATCGTTTGAAAGCATAATAAGCTCCATTGGTTGATCACTTAATGCAAGCCATCAATTGAAACATTAGTCTAATCTTTGATTCATTCAACCAAGGAAACCATTGGTTTAGCGCTTAAAAGAATCAACTCACAAGGCTAGTTACACCATCAGTTGACACCATTGGTTGTCACCATCGATTGAAAATGGTGACCACTCACAAACCCTAAATATAACCCATCGTTTGTGAAGAACCAAGCACCATTTTTGGCATATAAAGATGATACATAATCCCCTCTACCTGCACAACATTTTAGGTTGGTTTTTGATTGTAAACTTCTCAATGAACATCACTTAAACTTAAACCCTAATCAAAGATTTCTTCTTTATGCTTAGAAAATCATTTTAGAGCAAGATAATGATCATACAAGGTAGTAGTAAGCAATAAATGTGGAGAAAGTTATATAACTTGCCTCTAGGATGAATCACAATATCCAAACAATAGGAAACTCAAGCAAAATAGGTAGGACTACCCTAGCTTTAGCTTTGAACTGGGCCAAGAAGCTTTTTCTCAAAGAGAGGGAGTAAACCCTAGGTGAAGAGAACAAGAAAGATGAGTTATTCATGTTCTAGAGCAAGATATACCATGGAAAATCATGGTTTCGTCTAGGAAGAAGGAAGAAGAGATAGAACAACAAGTTTTAGAGTTTTGCATGCTTAAGAGAAGGAAAAGCTAGAGGAACCAAAGATGTAGCCAAATGGGAGTAGAACTTTGGTTACAGGAAAAAATTCCACCCTTGGAGCTATTTCAACTCAGACAATCTTCCTTCCTGGAAAGCTTGGTTGAGAGAAGTAGCACTGCTGCACCTTAGGAAAAGAGAATGGAGAAGAAATGGGGTAGAATGGAGGTTCTCTCGCAAGAAACCACCTTCTTCCACCCCAAAATCACCCTCATAAGCTCTGGAACTTCTCTTAGATGAAAGACACTTCAAATATGATGAGACATAACCGCAATGGGTTGCATTTCTCTTTTAAAATGAGGGGCGGTCATTTTCAATTTTGCAGAAATTGATAACGACATGAAGTGTCTTTTGGAGGACACGCCATGTGCTATAGTTTGATCCCATTGAGTATTTTTGTTGTAGTGAGGCACACGATGTGTTGAATAGAGACACACCATGTGACAACTTCGTGGATTCGATTGATGTGAAAGGCACACAACGTGTTTGAATAAATACACATCGTGTGCGTTGGCAGAAAAATGTATTTCGACCTTCATGTCCCAAGAACACGACGTGTTCTCAGGGGAACACATTGTGTCGCCACTTCTTCGTTCTGAGCCAGGGGTTGCTAGAAACACACGTCGTGTGTGTCATAACACACAATGTGTTCTTCATCTAGTAAGGTTTTCTGTGAAGGGACACGTCATGTCTCTTCGGGAACACATTGTGTATGTTGCTATTTCTTTAGGAAATGGCTCTATATTAGCTGCAAAACATGGAGAAGTCTCATTCAAGTCTGATTTGAGTTGGGATACCTCCAATTTGACCTTTGCAATACATGTATGCAATCAACATCATGCAATTAAAAAAATAGCTAAAATGTGAGAAGATGAATATGAATAAAGGCTAAATGGAGACAAATGAACTGAATTTGTGTGTAAGTATGTGAAAAAAACCGATATGAAATACACAAAACAATACTCAATATCAACATTATCAACATTGTCATCATCATAATTTGGGAAGTCATAATGGGTAATATCATTTATGTTTTCAAGTTTGTTTTAGATATAATATAGGAAGACTAATCAGTAGGGAATAGTAGCTCAAACAAATACATAGCCAAGATTTTCAAGAGTTATATACAAGTATCATTCAATACCACCAATCTATTTAAGGAGGATTGAAATATAAAAGCATACATTCTACAAAAGATTTAAGAGTAGGGATTCTAAGAAATAATAGATCAAAGTCTCAAGTTGATCCTAGATCAATCAAGATGTGGATCAAGGGTCAAGATCATGATATATAGAAAGATCATGTACCGATGTTCAAGATTAGGGTTATTCATTGCTCTAAACCATGGGGTTAGGCATTCCACTTATAATTAATAATTTTGAAGATGTTCAATATTATTAAGTGTCAAGATTATTTCTAGTATGAATGACCTACCTTGGTATTTTAGGAACATCCTTTTATCAAGTCTCTAGATCATCATCAGGATGGATTAGCATCATTGGAATTCAAGAAAACATCTAGAATTATGCTTTACAAGCATTTTTAAACAATTAATTGGATTTTTCTAATCAAAATGGACTATTTGTTCTAGTTTTTGGAGCTAGGAATCAAAAGTTATCATTTTTGCAAGATCTGATCATTTATTTTATTTTTTAAGCCGCGAGGAGTTAAAAAACCCTAAATGGAAAAAGGATGGATCTTCAATTCACAATGGATGGCCGAGATTTTTCCATATAGGAGCACACCTTGTTGGACTAGTTCAATTCTTAGTTCACAGTTCAAAACCTTGATTGACTGGTTCAATAGCAATTAACTTGGTTCTATTGAACCAGTGGACATCCCCTCTAGACTGGCCAGTTTGACGCCTTTTCTCTCTCTAGTAGGCATCCGTAAGGGCCAAGAAATGTGGCAGAGGAGCTCGTCGGAGTAGAGGGGGTTCAAGAGGAAGAGGAACTGATGGGGCAATGTGTTTTCTATTTGGTTGTTTTCATGATCTCCTGAAGTTGATCGGAGCCTCGCTTCGTGTGTCGGAGGTACAAGGGCAAAATGATCAAATCACACCAGGCGGTGGTGTTGTCGAGTAGAAGAGATGATCAGGAAGAAAATTCAGGTGCCCAAGCTGAGAGTGAGGGAGAGAGAGGATTTCCTTGCAATGTGTGGTGGCGACGAGCATTGGAGGCATATTTATAATATTGAAGGTGGTATTTAGGGTTAGATTGATATTTGACTGTAGCCATGGCAACCAGAGTGAGATGAGAGGGTGAGAGGAAAGTCTTGATGGTGAGGCAGAGCTTTAATGGTGGTTAAAATAGGGCTCATTGAGTGCGAAATTGCGAGAGGGATGTTCCTATGTGATCCAAATTTTGAATCGTGGTCGTATTCGATTGATTGCATCTTTCGGTTCCATAGTTTCCTCCCCGCTATTTGCGAGAGTTTGAAGATGAGTCCACCGTAGTTTGATCAGGCCCAGATCCATGGGAAGGCAGATCCAAGGGCTGTGACGCGCCCCCGATTATGTGAAAAAGTGAATTTTAGCATAATAATGAATTAATTACTATTTTGACCTCTTTATACTCACTCATGGTCCCAAATCATTTTTCATGGCTTCATAATCAATGTTGAGACTCAAATTCGAAATATGGTGATCAATGTGAACTTTATATATAGTATAACACCTTAAATTTGATTAATTCATCACTTTGTCCAAAGAAGCAAATTGGTCAATCAACCTTAATCTTTTGGTTCTGAAACGTTTTGTACATATTCTCCATATTATTTATAAGATATGATCCAAAAAATATCTCATTTGGACATTCATACTATTTACTGTGATTTCTTGAAAATAATGTATCGAAAATCCATTTATTTGCCTCTTGTTTGGGCCTTTTCCAAGTCAATGATCCAAGGCTCACTTTGGGGGTGAACCCCAGCCCTTGGATCATCCTCTGTGTAGATCAGGGCCTATTCCTACAACCACTGACCCATCTTCAACCTCCCACTGAATGTGGGGAGGAGTAATGACTACTAAAAATGATAATTAGCCCTTAAACGACCCAATTTGAAATTCCAACCGAGAGGGAACACTCGTCTCACAATTACCAACTAAATGAACTCTAATTTGAAGATCCTTCATGCTCCCTCCACCTGCTAAAACAACTCCCTTGTTTTCCCCTCTCACTCTGGCGGCTATGGCTGCACCTATATCTAGATTTGCCCTAAAACCTACCCCCTAGTCCAATATAAACCCCGCAATGGACCACTACCACTACCCATCACAAGAACCCTCACTTTTGTGCTCTCCCATGGCCAGGTTTGCCCCAATTTCCCCTCCTTTCACCTACTTGCTTGGGCAGTGCCTCTTCACATCCCTTTTGGTCGTTCCTTCTCCTCACCCCCTCTCACCAATCTGTCACCACCATCACATCCATGAGGATGCGATGTGGTTGGGCGACACCTTCCCTGCCCTCAACGGCTGCTCCTCCTCCTAAGATCCACCCTCATCGGCAAAGGCCTCCACCCTAGTTCTAGGCTCATGAGGTCATTCTATGTGAGACAAGGAGAGTCCCGCAAACTACCGTTCCAAGCTAATTAACTGGACCAATCGATCCTCTTGAACTACAAATAAACCGATCAATCGAGCGCCAAACCAATTAATTGGTGATTGAACCAGAACCTAATCTAAGCTAGCTGCCTTGCCCAAGTGGGAAAGTCTAGGCCATCCAATTGACATCCAACAATCAACCTTTTTTGCAAAATAAGGTATTTCATCTTTCTCTCTGGAAAATATTAATTTAAATACTCAAATCTTGAATAAATCATAGAAATTGCATCGTAACTCCAAAATTACAAATAAATAAACAATTTTGATCAGAAAAATCCAATAAATCCATAAAAAATACTGTTGGAGCCTAATTCTAGATGTTTCTTACTGATATCCCTAGATCTTATTCTTTTGCTTATTTAATTTGTCTAATGATTCAACATTGATGTTTAATCTTTGGAAACACTAGATTTGGACTCTGATGTTTATCTTGTAACCTAGATATAATCTAGTTGAATCATCTACTCTTAAAAATGAATCATTAGTAATCTAGATATATTTACTTGATTCAATCTTGATTGTAATCTTTATGAATAATGAGTAATCTTGATATTGATCTTAATCTTACAAAACCCTTGATGCACTTTTGTCCCATCAATCTAATCTTGAATTCCAATTATACTAAGTATCATGATGATGAGCTAGAAATTAGATGATGACTTGGATAATGACCATAAATTAGGGTTAACAGATATGATCCTAGAAAACCTAGGTAATTCATTCACACTCGAAATACTTGGCACTTGAAATAAGGTTAGTCATATTGAAATATGGGTTGATTTTAAGTGAATGACCCATCCCTAAGGTTGACATAGGAAAAGTGTAACCCTAATCTCAAATATTGAAACATGATATTCTGAGCATCATGATCTTGACCCTTGATCCAATCTTGATGATTTAGGATCTGACTCGAAGGGTTGACCTATTGATTCAGATATTGATTATACTCAAAATCCTCAGTGAAAGGTACACTATTATATCTTCCCCTTGGTTGTATTGATGATACTTTTTATGTATCTCTTGATTGTATACTTGGCTATATACTTGTATGAGCTACTTTTCCCTACTAATTAGTCTTCCGTTTTTCCTATATTATATTTTGAGAAAACATGAGAACATAAATGATATTGCCCATTATGACTGCCTGTATATTGATAATGATGATGATGTTGATAATGTTGATATTGGGTGTAAGTGACCTCCTAATTCATAGGTGGGACTTGTACATTAGCCTCCTACCCCATATGGAGAGAAGGAGCCCAGTGACCTCCCCCATCGCGTAGAGGTAATAGTCACACAAAAATATATAAGCATGCTTCTCGATTACAACATAATGAGAACTCATAGTAAAAAGTGAATTGTTGAAATGAACATCTTGTCGAATAAATGTTATTTGGAAAACTTCTTGCTATACTTTTCAATATAAGTCCTGCCGAGTATACTCTTTCTATAAACCATTTTTTATATAGCGTACTATGTAATTGCATTGACTTTGTGTCTGGATTTTCTTGATTTTTGGCAAAACATTGGAACCTTAATTTTATCGCTTCCGCACTCTATATACCCTTATGACAACAATATATTGGAAAAATCTCCATTTTGGGTTAGTTTGTTCTTTATATCTCTAGTTTTTTATGTATAATTATTTCTTATTATATATGCTAGTGTATTAGATCCTATCGGGCCACTCAGGGACGTACGCTTCAATTCTTTTCCTATTGTCTAGGCAATGGGATTGGGATTCGAGTAAGATTGGTTCTGTGATAGTTGGTATCAGAGCATACACACTCTCATATGCTTTAAGTAAATGATTTCTCAAGTCTCTTAAACCCAAGAAACCCTAATTTCCATAATGGTGAAAATTGAGGTGTCTAGGCTCGGGGTCCTGGCATAATTTCTCCTATCTATTTTCAAGGGGGCTGAGATCCCTCGCTCTACCTGGCCTTAATTGATCCAGAACTAGAGCTAAAGGTTCTCTTGTAAAACCTAGAGTGTCTTATAGCATCTCAACTCTTCATTAAGGACTACCCTAATCCACCCAAGTAGATGATGATTATGTAGTTTTCTCATCTCCTCATGCGGTCTTTATCTTATGATCATTTACCACTTGATGTCTTAATAATGGATAGCTTATGCATGGGAAAAATGAATATCACTAAATTTTAGAAATGATACCATGATCTGACCTTAAATTGAAAACTCAATTTTGATCAATTAATCAAATACTCATGTATGACACCTAATATCATGCAAACTCAATTTAACTAAAATTAGACTACATGTTTTCTATGTTTGAGGTAAATCTTGATTTGGTGAAATAAGAATAATTTATACTTTATACCTTATTGATAAGGTCCCTATTTTATCAAGTCCATGTTGCCCTATTTTATTAAATAAATCTCAAACATAGTTAAGAAAACTATTACCCTATTTTTAATACACACCATGATTATATCATCATATTATTACTCTTTATGACTCTCAAAATCATGATGTAAGACTATGATGCAAAAAACAACTCTCTCTATTTTTGAGTAGTATGAAAATCAAAAAAATTATGAAATAGTTTTTGAAACCATGAATATCCTATAATCTGACGTACTTTTAACTAGACCTATGTGACTTAAAAGATTTATGAATGGATGTACCTTGCAGATGGCCCCACAAACCCGTAGTCAAAAAGCAAGATCCCGTAGAACCAATGATGATCAAGGAGAAATGATTAATAAAAGGAGGATTGATGAAGAAAAAGTCGAGGATGATGTAGACAAAGAAAAAATATCTAGTATTAATGATGATGAGAAAGATGATGCTTGGGGAGTACAAAATAAGTTATTAATGGAGGTTATGACCAAGTGGGTGAGATACACCACATCGATAATTCTTGGAGGAGTCCAAGTCACCATGACTGCCTTTACCCCTACATACAAACCCGTAGTCATGGAGGTAGAAACAAAGATAGAGGTTGGAATTCCAAAGGAGGACATGAGCAATTTCAACCTTTGAAGTCACCACTACATCTAGATTTTTGGATACAATGATTATGTAACACTTTGTAGCTTTTCTTTTTTTGAATTAAAACCATGTACTCACTATATTTGGAGAAATGGAAATATGATACCATTTTGTCTTGCTATTCTATGAACCCATATTTGGATTTGGAAATTCATATCTAATTTTTAATTTTGACTCACCATACTCAAATATTGAATTTTGACTCGATCATGTTGACATACAAATGGAAAATCCATTGTAGTAATAGATGACTCAAAATCTTGAGATCTTGACTAGTTGTATTTTGAGGATGGTAACATTGAAAATGTATAGGGTTAACTATCCTAAAATGACCTAGGTTTGGATCATTCAGCCACCTCGAATATGCTTGATAAAAGAAATTGATATTGAAAATCTCAAACCATTGCTAGATTTTTGGTATGGGTGAATGACAACACCGGTGGTCTGGATAGGATGTAAAACTCTAGACTTGCATGTTTGTAACCCAAAATATGAATATTTCAATCTTGACTCTTGAATAAAAAACTTGTTGGTGCATGATCCTTTCTGGTCCATGACATGTAATCTTGACTCTCGATCTTGATTTTTCTCTCAGTATGGAGACATGACTTGAGAGTGAACTCAATTGCTGAAATTTTGACCTTTGACCTTCATATTGATCAATGAAATTTATGAGAAACCATTAATGAGGTGATAATGTTGAGGATCTAATTTGATTATACAATTGAGGACATTCCAGTATTTGAGGATATGACCTATATTTTGATGATCCCAATTTTGAGGTTGTTTTTAAAAATTTGGGGAAAAAATTCCTTTTTAAGGAGGGAAGGATGTGACAAAGTGGATTTTAGCATAAGAATGAATTAATTACTCTTCATAATCAATGTTGAGACTCAAATTCAAAATATGGTGATCAATGTGAAATTTATACACATCAAAACACCTTAAATTTGATTGATTCATCACTTTGTCCAAAGAAGTGAATTGGTCAATCAAACTTCATCTTTTGGTTCTCAAAATTTTTCCACATATTATTCATATTATTTTTAAGAGATGACCCAAAAATCATCTCATTTGGACATTCCTACTATTTACTATGATTTCTTGAAAATAATGTATAAAAAATCCATTTATTTGCTTCTTATTTGGGCCTTTTCCAAGTCAGAGATCCCGGGCTCGCTTTGGGGGGAGAACCCCAGCCCTTGGATCAGCCTCTACATGGATCAAGGCCCGATCCTATGGCCATTGACCCATCTTCAACCTCCCGCTGATTGCGAGGAGGAGTAATGACGACCGAAAATAGCAATCAACCCTTAGACTGCCTGATTTGAAATTCCAATCGAGAGGGAACACTCGTCTTGCAAATAAGAACTAAATGAACTCTAATTTGAAGAGCCTTCATGCTCCCTCCGGCCGCCAAAACAACTCCCTTGTTTGCCTCTCTCACTCCGGTGGCTATGGCTGCACCTAGATCTCGATTTGCCCTAAAACCTACCCCTAGTCCTATATAAACCCCATAATGGTCCACTGCCACTACCCATCCTGAGAACCCTTGCTTTTGTGCTCTCCCATGGCGAGGTCAGCCCCGATTTCCCCTTCATTCACCGACTTGCTTGGGCGATGCCTCCACACAGCCTTTTTGGGCGTTCCTTCTCCTAGCCCCATCTCGCCAATCTGCCACCACCATCACATCCCTGAGGATGTGACGTGGTCGGGCGGCACCTTCCCTGCCCTCGATGGCCACTCCTTGTCCTAAGACCCCCCCCCCCCCACTGGCAAAGCCCTCTGCCCTAGTTCTAGGCTTGTGAGGTCATTTGGCGAGAGAGAGGGAGTCCCGCAAACTGCCGATCCAAGCTAACCAACCGACCCAATCGATCCTCTTGAACCACAAATAAATCGATCAATCGAGCGTTGAAGCAGTCAATTAGTGATCGAACCAGAACCAAGTCAGAGCAAGCCGCCTCGCCCACGTGGGAAAATCTAAGACATCCAATTGACATCCAACGATCAACCTTTTTCACAAAATAAGGTATTTCATCTTTCTCTCTGGCAAATATTAATTTAAATACTCAAATCTTGATTAAATCATAGAAATTGCATCATAACTCTAAAATTTTAAATAAATAAACAATTGTGATCTAAAAACTCCAGTGAATCCATTAAAAATGCTCCTGAAGACTAATTCTAGATGTTTCTAACTGATATCCCTAGATCTTGTTCCTTTGGTTATTTAATTTGTCTAATGATTCAACAATGATGTTTAATCTTTGGAAACCCTAGATTTGGACTCTAATGATTATCTTGTAGCCTGGATCTAATCTAGTTGAATCATATACACTTGAAAATGAATCATTAGTGATCTAGACCTATTTACTTTATTCAATCTTGATTATAATCTTTATTAATAATGAGTAATCTTGATATTGATCTTAATCTTGCAAAACCCTTGATGTACTTTTGACCCATCAATCTTATCTTGAATTCCAATTATATTAAGTATCATGATGATGAACTAGAAATTTGATGATGACTTGGATAATGACCATAAATTAGGGTTAACACATATGATCCTAGAAAACCTAGGTAAGTCATTCACACTCAAAAATACTTGACACTTGAAATAAGGTTGGACATATTGAAATATGGGTTGATTTTAAGTGAATGGACCAACCGTAAGGTTGACATAGGAAAAGCATAACCCTAATCTCGAATAATGACACATGATATTATGAACATCATGATCTTGACCCTTGATCCAATCTTGATGATTTAGGATCTGACTCGAAGGGTTGATCTATGGATTCAGATATTGATTATACTTGAAATCCTCGATGAAAGGTAAACTATTATATATTCTCCTTGGTTGTATTGATGATACTTTTTATGTATCTCTTGATTGTATACTTGGCTATATACTTTTTGAGCTATTGTTCCCTACTGATTAGTCTTCCATTTTTCGTATATAATATTTTGAGAAAACATGAGAACATAAATTATATTGCCCATTATGACTGCATGTATATTGATAATGATGATGATGTTTATAATGTTGATATTGGGTGCAAGCAACCTCCTCATTCAAAGGTGGGACTTGTACATTGGGCTCGTACCTCATATGGAGAGAAGGAGCCCAGTGACCTCCCCCATCGTGTTGGGGTGATCGAGTCACACAAAAATATATAAGCATGCTTCTCGATTACGTCATAATGGGAACTTGTAATAAAAAGTGAATTATTGAAATGTTGGATTTGGAAAATTTCTTATTTTACTTTTCAATATATGTCCTCCCAAGTATACTCTTTTTCTATAAACCATTTTTTATATAGCGTACCATGCAATTTCATTGACTTTGTATCTTGATTTTCTTGATTTTAGGCAAAACATTGGAACATTGACTATATCGCTTCCATGCTCTATATACCCTGATGACAAGGATATATTGGAAAAAATCTCCATTTTGGGTTGGTTTGTTCTTTATATCTCCAGTTTTTGAGTTATTATTTCTTATTGTATATGCTAGTGTGTTAGATCCCATCGAGCCACTTAGGGACGAGCGCTTAATCCTTTTTCTACTGTCTAGGTAGTTAGTTTGGGATTGGGGTAAGAATGGTTCTGTGACAGATTCCTTTCCCCAGATAGATGACGTGGGAAAATCCATTTAAAGGCAAATAAAATGTTTTTTAACACAATAACTTCAAGAAATCATAGAAAATTGTACGAATGTCCCAATCGGATGAAATTTAGACCATAGGTTCACAAAAATGTTTGAGAACTAAAATATAAAGTTACATGGGAAATTTTACTTCTTTATATAAAGTGATAACTTAACTTTATTTGTGGTGTCACAATGTGGATGAAACCACATTGGTCATCATATTTTGAATTTGAGTATCAACATTGATTTAGTAGCCAAGAAAAAATAAATTGAGGTCACGAGTGAACATAATGAGGGAAAAAAAGTATTAATCCATACTTATGCAAAATGAACTTTGTCCCATATGCGGTAGAGGTTCCATCGATGTAAGAATTCAAAGAATCCTCAAAGATGAAAAACTTAATACCCCCTATCATGGAGGTAAGGATCACTTGTTGGTTAGGGGGTGGCTCAAGAGTAGTGTCGTACCATGTAAGGTTTGTATAGAATTCATGAACAACTTTTCTACTAGAAAGAGAGTTGGTGTAGAAAAATCTCTCTACACATAATGCACTACGGTGTCGATCATTTAACACAACAACAACCTCATTCATCAACTCACTTTGAGATTCAAGAAAAGCAGGAAAGGGAAACGAATTTCTAGGAAGAATCTCCTTATACCTATTTACCACTTGAGAGGAGATAAATAAGGTGCCATCATAGGAGATGAGCCTAGAGGTAGTGGAGGATGAGGGTACTCTAGCTGAGCTAGTATGTTTTTATTGATTTGAAACCATGGGGATGAAAGAAGATGAAATGACAAAAAAAAGAAGAAGATGATAGGTGCTACAAGCTACTTATGTTGCTAGGTCAAGGTAGGGAGAGGATAGGACATGTGATCTGGGGCTAGAGAGGGTAAGGGAGAGGTTTGGGTAGCCCTAGGGTTTAAGGACGAATGGGGAAGAAAGGCTATCAGTCGACTTTCTCTAGTTGAGAGGATGAAAAGTCGGTCGATGGTTTATATATTTTCTGCCCAATAGTGCATTCAGTTGAGTTTGAGGTTTGTGAAATTCGACTGACACTGTGGTTCGTTTTGTTCTTCTTCTGGTTGTCATTTGAGTTTTCTAGACCAAACTCGACCAAACGGACAACCTCTCTAAAAATTAAGAAACTTAATTCTAGGCCACTAGAGTGCTATATAAATGTATTCTTTTGATCCTATCATGTATTGTGAACATATTGATGCACATTCCACTCCTCATTGACATTTATTTTGCATTAAAATAGTTTTTTGCAAAAAATAGCCAAAAATAAGAAAAAATGACATTCAAAACTAGGCATATGTAGAACTAACATGTATGAGATGAGTAATATATGAGCAAGAAACATATATGTATGAGAACACCTAGCTAGAAGGTAGTTCATTATCATCAAGAGTAGTTAATATGTAATTTTGATCAAACAAATGTAAATTGCTCTCTAGAAGGGGTTTGGTAAAAATGTACACAAGTTGATTTTCCATGTCCACATGCATGATATAGATATCTTTCTTGGCAATGTGGTCATAGAGGAAATGTTGGAAGACCTCTATATTTTTGGCTTTACTAGACAATATAGGATTGTAAGAAAGATTCTTTGTACTAGTATTTTCACAATAGATAGGAGAAACATCATAATGAACATTAACGTATTAGCATATTTGGTTCATCCATAGTACTTGGGAACAACCACTCCCAGCTGAAATGTACTCAACCTCAGTAGTTGAAAGAGGCACTATTCCTTGTTTCTTAAAAAACCAAGATACTAAGCATGGTCCAAGGATAAAGAAAGTGCCACTTGTGCACTTTCTATCAATTAAGCACCATGCATAATTCACATAACTATAAGTAGTAAGAGTAAAGTCCCTTGACTTGGCATACCATAGTCCAAAATTTTAGGCTTTGGCTAGATACCTTAGAATCCTCTTAATGACTATAAGATGGGATTTTCTATGGCTTGAGTGAAATCTATCACACAAGGAAAACTAAGCATAATATTAGGTCTAGAGGCAGTTAAATATAACAAGCTACCAATCATACCTCTACAGAGCTTCTCATCTACCTTTTCACCTTCCTCATCTCTATCACCTTTGGTTGATGAAGTTTCCTTACTTTGTTTACTTGATTTGGAATTCCAAGGAAGAAAGTAAGCTCCCCAATCATACTCATCTCGAACTCACTCTGCATAAGAGAACTAAACTCCTTGCAAAGATCAAGATCGGTTCTGCCAAATATAATATCATCCACATATATTTTAATAATAAAAAAATTGCTAGAAGTGTGTTTAAGAAAGAGGATACAATCAACTTTGTCCATGACATAGCCATTGTCTAGCAAAAAGTTCTTTAGTTTCTCCTACCAAGCTCTAGGAGCTTTCTTGAGTCCATAGAGAGCTTTTTTTATCAAATAAACATGATTGGAAAGCTTATCATGTTCAAAGTCAGGAGGTAGAGCCAAAAATACTTCCTCCTCTATTCTAACATTTAAAAACACACTTCTAACATCCATTTGATATAGAAAGAAATTCTTATAGTAGAATAAGCAAGTAGCATTTTAATAGATTCAAGTCTAACAACAGGTGCTTAAGTTTCATCAAAATCAATACCTTCCTATTGGTTATATCCTTGTGCCTATAACCTTGCTTTGTTTCTCAACACATTCCCACTTTCATCTAGCTTGTTGTAGTAGACCGACTTGGTGCCAATGATCTTTCAATCATTTGGTTATGGCACTAAGGTCCACACTTTGTTCTTCTCATAGTGCTCTAGCTCCTCTTACAAAGGTAGGATCCATCTATCGTCTTTAAGAGCTTCTTTGATGTTGTTTGGCTCAAGTTGAGAGATGAAGGTGATGTCGGCTTGTTCTTTATTGAAGGAAGCCTATGTTTTGACCCTTTCAAAAAGATTGCCTATGATAAGCTCTTTTTGATGATGCTTTGCAAAGCAGGGAGTTGGATCCTTCTTTTTTTTTCTTTTTCTTCATCTACTACCACCTCTTTTACTTTGTCATCGATGTTCAGATCTTTCAATCAAGAAATCACCTCATCTACAACATCATCATGAACAATATTCTTCAAAATAGAGAGTTAATTTTTAATAAATTTAAGATTGATAGATTCTTCAACTTTAGACAATTCAATGTTAAATTCTTTAAAATCTCTAATAGTAGTGCTATAGCCAAGAAAAAAAGCCTTATAATATTTCACATTAAACTTATCAAGAGAATCTATGGTGTTCAAAACAAAACAAGGACAACCAAAGATATGGAAGAAGTCTATAGAAGGATTTCTATCGTGTCGTGGTCATAGGGGATTTTCTTTAAGGATGGGTGAGTGAAAACCTAGTTTTGCACCAAACATGAGGTATTGATGACTTCAGGGAAAAACTTCTTTAGAATATCATACTCTTGAATCATGGTCCTATCCATTTTCTTTAAAGATCTATTCTTTCTCTCTACAACCCCATTTTGTTGAGGTGTACGAGGGGAAGAAAAGTTGTGCGTATAACTGGATTCCTCATAAAACTTTTCAAATAACTTTCAAATTCTCCCCCATATTCATTACAGATAGAGACGATCCAACATGAAGCTTCATTTTCAACCCATTTTTAAAAATTCAAGAAAACATCAAAACTATCACTTTTTGAAACAAGGAAGAAGGTCCAAGTACAGCGAGAAAATCATTGACAATCACTAGCAATACTTGCTACCACAAAGTGATTTATTTCTCATTGGTCCAAATAGATCAATGTGAAGAAGTTTAAGAGCTCTCTTGGTACTAAGTATTCCTTTGTATTTAAAGAAGAATTTAGTTTGCTTTCCTTGTGTGCAAGGTTGGCATTCCTCATCCTTCTTAAAGTCTAATTTAGGATGTCCTTTGACCAATTCCTTTTTGCTCAACTTCTTCAATTGATGCATATTCACATGAACATGCTTACAATGCCACAAAAATATATCACTTGTATCAACCATGAGGCATTAACTAGGAATGGGCTGAAGAAAATCAAGAACGATAACATAAAGATTACCATTTCTAGTTTTTTTATATATGACATCGTAGAAAAGGGCATCTAGAAGCAAACTTTCAACAAAAGTAAATTTAACAAGACAACCATTATCACATAATTGACTAACATTAATAAAATTGTGATGTAAGCCATCCACAATAAGTACATTCTTGATGCATAGTGAATCACCTACATCATCCTCACCTTTGATTTTACCTTTCTTGTTGTCCCCAAAAGTCACTAATCCTCCTTTCTTTTTAGTAAACTTGTTGAAGTGGCTTATGTCATACGTCATGTACTTGGAGAAACCACTATCAACAATCCATTATCTTTTACCTATAAGAAGGAAATATTTTAGTGCCCAATCTAAACCTTGGGATCTAGTGTTCTCTTGGGGACCCATTTCATCTTTGGGTTGGTACCCTTCTTCTTATAAGGACAATAAGTAGAACTATGATCATCACTCTTACAATGCACACAAACCATGGGGTTCTTAGAGCTAGAAGACTCTCCAAGAAAGATAGGAGGTTCCTTGATATTTTTCTTTCACTTACCCTTGTTATTGGGAGCCCCTTCATATCCCAAACCACTTCTACCTATTTGTTTGGTAGAATAATCTAAGATTTCATTGAGGTACTTTTTCCATTTGTGGATTTTTTGCAAAGAAGCTCTAAGTTTGTGATTATCATCACTAAGAGTAATGACAGTAGAAGCTAAACTAGCAAGATCATCTTGGGCATGAAGCAAGTTGGCCTCTAGATAGAAGGCTATAGTAAGATATGATTTTTTTTTCTAGAGGCTAGCTACTTCTACTAGGCAATAAAGGAGTAGAGGAAAGTTCATTAACTTTACCAATCTAGAATTTTCAACTCTAATCATAGTGATCTCATCAAGATAGATCCTATTATCATCCTTAATTCCATCACAAAAATTTCTAAGATCATTAAACTTAGCAAGAATCTTAACATTTTTGGTTCTAATCAAGACACGTCCATTGATGCGAGTTTGATGTTCATCTTTAAGTCTTGTAATGTTTTTAAGATAAACACCATTCTTTAATTCTACACTATTGTATTATAATTCAAGCTCAAGAAATTGTTCTTATAGAGAATCTATCCTATCAAGAAGAACTTTTTCATTTTGATCAAGAGAATCAATTTTAGCATGCAAGTCATAAATGATTTTACCTAATCTTTTCTTTTTAGACTTACATTTATCATAAGAAGAAGGGGAATCAAGAAGCATTTTACTGAGAGAATATTTAGTATGGACATTCAAGCTTACCTCACTTACATCACCTATCTCTTCACAAGTTGAGGCTAAAAGATCAAGGTGAAACTCTCCTTCATTGGAGTTGGAATGACAAGAAGATAACTCCTCACATGCGACATGGGCAAAAACCTTGCTTCTTGTTTCCTTCTTGTCCTTCCTCTTGAACTTGCCTTTCTTCTTGTAGTCCTAATTCTTAAAGATTCTCTTGTGGTAGGACTTCATTGCCTTGGGACAATGATTCTTGTAGTATCCCTTTTGATCAGACTCATAGCATCTAGGAGTGGAGGAGGAAGGCTTGTTGTTGAAGTTTTCCCCTTGGAATAGTTGGCTTCATGACCACTAGGGGCTTCGTCTTCACTTGATGATGTAACACCTTGGTTCAAAAGTTGTTTTTGAAGCATCATGGCCTCCACTTCAGCTTTGAAGGCATTTTCTTTAATTTTCTTTGACTCCTTCTCTTCATGCTTTTCTTCTTCTTCTTGCTTGTCAAGTCTTAGATCATAAGCTTGGAGATTCTCAATGAGATCTTTGGTAGCAAGGTCACCAAGGATTCTAATTTCTTCAATGGAGGCCACCTTGGACTTCCACCTCTTAGGAAGAGATCGTAAGGTCTTGGAGTTGATGGTGCCTTGATCCATGGGTTGGCCCAAGGAAGCAAGTCCATTGAAGATGGTGTTTAACCTTGAGTACATCTCGGCCACTTTTTCTTTCTTACCCATCTTGAAGTCCTCTAGGAGACCCTTGGGCATGTAGACCTTAGCCTCCTTGACTTTCTTGGTCTTTTTATAGGTTATGCATAGTTTGTTCCATAATTCATGTATGGTGTCACTAGAAGAGACTGTCTGAATTTGGAGGGAATGAGGACTGTGTAGATGATGCTAGTTTCCTTTCCATTGAGTTGGGGTTTCTTCAATGTAGCTTCATGTTGGTATGTATGCCCAGAGAGCCAATCATATGATGATTGTGATGGAATATCATGTAAACAATTTGAGAAAGGCAATCTTCAAATATGTTCTTTTTCAATCCTTTATGAGATAATGATAAAACGTAATGAATCTCTAAAGAATGACACTACTCAATGAGGTATGTCTTTGGGTTGATGACTTGAGTAATGAGATCATACAGATGTTAAGAGTATGTCCATTATTGATATGTCCCTAGTTATATGTTGTTGTGGAAGGACTATAAACAATAATAACACATAAGACTAGAGTGTGTGTTGGTCGATGACATAATCTCATCATTCATGATATGCGATATCAAACCAAACATATAGATACTTGTTGGAGAATATTGTATCATACAAACCAACCTTGAGAGTGATACATGGAAACCTTAAATGGTAGTTAGAATCATCTCCCATAGTGATGATGGTGATTGTTGTTCTTAGACCTAAAATCACTACACTCATCACAATGTTTTTCAATGTACTTTGACATCATTCTCCATGACCTTGAATAAGGGTTGCCATTAAGGTGATGATCAGATGCATTTTGTCACAAGGGGATGACTATGAGTGATGTAGATGGGATTTGTCCCTCCTACTGGAGTTTGATATCCAAGTCAGTTGATAAGCGAGTTCAAGAAAAGCATGTGCATGCACATGTGAATCAATATATGATATTGATTTCATAAATATATTTGACAATCTGTTGTAGTTTAAGGAACATGGATTGAACATAGAAGTTTGTAACACCATGGCACATTGCCCCAAGGCTCTAGCAGAGTTTTAGGAATGATAAATGGCTCCATAAACCACCACTAGCCTTAACTGCATGCTTTGTCCTCACTCACATGCAAGCCAAGATCAACTTTTTGAGTGGTCACCCATCCTAGTACTACTCTGGGCTAAGCAGGCTTAATCACAAAGTTATTTAGTGATGGGTTCCCAGAAAATGAGGTTCACATTGGGGATATGGGTAGGCCAATCATTGCTTATAAGATAATTTTATTAGAGGGCTCAAATCCTGGGACCTTACAATCTCCCCGACTTAGATTCTTGGCATCCTCATCAAGGCTCACCTATATAGCCTCATAATCATTCCCCATTTTAGTAGTAACCCAAATGGCCCATGTACACATAACTCTTGATCATTGCTACCAGTGCAAGCGTGGCTCCATGAACTCATATAACCCTTTCCAACATGCCTAGACACTACCAGGTCAAGGGTGGCTCCATCAACTCGGATAGCCCTTTCCAACACGATTGCACCGCATGATTCAAAAATTGATGTAACATTCTTCAAATTACTCCGTGAAAAAATTACAAATCAATCCTTAATGAACTTTTCACCAATGAAATCAAAAATCTTAGACACCAATGCAAATGACCCCCAAATAAATAATGCTTTCTTCTAAATTAAAATGAAATGGAAATAAAAGAAAATAGAGCACTAACAGTTATAAGATCAAAATGTAATTGACATGAATACCATACATAATATGTCTCAGTAAAAAAACGTCAACTGTGTAAAATTTGATAATATGTCACTTTCTTTAAAATACTAGCCTTTAAGTCCTTTCATATAGTCTAGCATTTATATATTATTATTTTTATAAAAAAATGAAACATTGATCGTTGTAGCTCCAAAAGAAAATGATGTTCAGAACCTCATGTTCTGATTACGAAACCTATCATGTTTAATAATAATTGTATATATCTGACTGCACTATCATTATAAGAAATGAATTAAGAAATCCTAGTAGATAGAAACTATGATTTCCTCATGGATTAGTCCATAGATAAAGCAATTGTGGGTTCTTATGGAATCCATAAAAAGATAAAAGGAAATAATATTAAGGGGGACAACAGTCACCTTCCTTGTGAAGGAGTGAAAGTAAAGTCCTTTTCTAATACAGAAATGGGCTAAGAACGAAGGTTTATTTTCTTACAGAAACAGAAGATGATGTTCAGTAAAAATAGGACCCATAATGTTTCCTTCCCTTTAAATTTCCAGTGTCTATGAAGCTTTGTTTGGGACAAATAAGATATCATTGGAAAGTATTTTTATATATTATTATCCACAAATAATTTTAACATATGATTTCAACATTTAGGGATTAACATATTTTATGTACCAAGAACTATAAGATTTCATGTTTTTTGTACTAGAAATAGCAAAAAAACTTAGATATTTATGAATATTTTGTGGTACATGGATATTGATATGTTTGACATGATATCAAAACCTGATCTTTCAAATTTGATTATGTACTTTTGTTTTGATGTAAACCCTAATAAGGGCATTTTGAGTATTTTACCCATCATTTGACTATGAAACAATATGAATGTTACCCAAATCATAATTTACAATTTTCTTACTATTACCAAAGTTTTGATGCGGTTATATATATTTATATCATTACATGTTTTTTTGGAGTCTAAGTGACCCTTATTTAAGATAATAGACGATTATTTGAGGCAAAAAATGATATGTATGCCTATTTGGTCTAGTATATGGAATTTAATCATATTTTCCTTCCATGTCATAACTAAAGTCAGTGAGATTAGTATACATTATTATCTTTTAGTATCTCTCTCAATATATGATATATCCATATATATGTGTGTATAAGGAAATTTTGCTTCATATGGGTATAACCGTATATGGATGTTATACAATATATGATTATGGATATACATTCAATGTTATAATTTTTGTATGGTTTTGAATCATCTCTATGTTCACTCTGAACAAGAGTTGTAGTTTGGTTTATGATGCCAGGGTGATGGGATTAGGGTTCAATATTTTAATAGAGATGATGATTAATGTAAATCATGTTAATTTTAGGAAAATAGGATTGAATTGAGATCAAGAAAACTAACTTAGGATCCTTTTGACTCCAAGGTAAGTGGGCCATGCCACTATACATATGTACATTTGTTGAATTGTATGTTATGTATGATTTATGAATTGTGCTTTCAATTTCAAGTTCAATGCTTTAATCATGTTCATGTATAAATTGCTTGATGATTTCAATGTCTTATGGTTCTCATTTTCATTAAGATTAGAGATTTATGATTAATGATTAATAAATTTAAAGTTCAAATTTCAAGAGGGAGAAATGTTATCATGTTAGAGATTATGAATTGTATGTTATGTAAGATATATGAATTATGCTTTCAATTTCAAGTTCAATGCGCTCATCATGTTGATATATAAATTTCTTGATGATTTCTATGTCTTATAGTTATCATGTTCATTAATATTAGAGATTTATGATGAATGTTTAATGATAAATGATTAATGAATTTAAAGTTCAAATTTCAAGAGGGAGAAATCCCATCATGTTAGAGATTAAATTTCAAGACTTAAATTCATGTTGATGGTGATGTTAACATTAACATAATTGGAATTGAATCAATTTTTATATGCTTCTTGAATCATGAACCTCAAGGGGTTGTTATGGGAATTCATGCCAATTATGGTCTTTCATAGCCAATCATGGACCTCAAAGGTTGTCATGGGCCTTTATATCCAATCAATGACATTCATGCAAATTATGAGCTTTCCAAGAAATCATGTGCTCTTAAATAGGTGTTAGAGAGATGCATATATTAAGTGCTCAATTCTTAATGTTAAAAGATTAATGCAATGAAGAATACTTAAGTCAAATACATGTTAAGATTTTTCTCTCAAGTGAAGTATATGTATGCTTATTTTTTGGTTTTTATAAAATGTATAGTGTCGCTTACTGATGTATGTCTCTGTTTTTGCACGACCATGGGACGATATGTCCCTAGATCAAGGAGAAAAGGAATTTGAAGTGAGTGCTTCAAAGTAGAAGTTTCCAAGACTTAGCTGGTGGGGTGACATCTACACCTTAGAAGATCCAGTATCAAGGTTCTTAGAAGATTTATGCCTTACATTTCTCCTACCTTTCATGTATTATATTTAGTTCATAGATGAGATAGAATATATTATAAGTTTTATACTCACAGAACATTTATATGAATCAATATTTCCAATAAATGCATGGTATTTCATGTATCTTGTTGCTATGTATATCATAGTTTGTAATGTTCCTCTGAGCCAAGTGCGTATGTTCTGGACAACATGTGTTTTTCTTCTGCTAACATGTATGTACTTGGAGGGCGTTACAACTAGAGTGCCATAGGTCCAAGTGGGCCCCACCTACTAGAGGGGCATTGGCTCTGATGTCATTTGTTATGGTCAGGCCCACTTCCCCAAGGCTCTAGCAGGTTTTCAGGAATGACAACTGGCCCCAAAAACCACCACTAGCTTTAACTGTGGGCTTTGTCCTCACTCACACGCAAGCTCATATCAACTTCCAGACTGGTCACCCATCCTAGTACTACTCTGGGAAGAGAACACTTAACCACATAGTTCTTTAGTCATGGGATCCCTAACAAGGGGTTGCACCTTGGTGATATTCGTAGTCCAATCATTCCTTTTAAGATCATTTTATCTGAGGCCTCAAATCTTGGGGCCGTTACAAAGTTGTTATCCAACTTTCCATTTATTTTGATAGCAATGATGTGTTGTTAGACATTGCTCATTTTTTGTAATGTCATAAATGAGTTATGGACATTCACTACCAATATAACTTGGAACCTATAGGTTCACACACATAGGATGCACTTGAAATAGGAGTTCTTTCATGAATAAAGTTTAAAATGATTCCTAAGGAGTTAGGTATTCAATTGACTAAATGAATTGACTAACTAAACTCTGTACCAACTAGTTCAAGGGTGGAACCAACCAATTGGAGTGTCTGGTCAATTGAATCAGTTTTGGCAATTCTGGACAATGAAATGACCAGTTTAGTAAGTAAACCCATTGATTCAGGTTCATGAACCGACCGACTCAGGTTGTGAACTGAGCAGTTGGTGGATCAATTCGATTGATTCAAGGATTTGTGTTGATATCATGTTATGCATTAAATTAGATTATATTTTCCAATACAATTACTATTGGGAAAAATGATGAAACTATCCATTCAAGGGTTGAACTAATGGGTTCACATGCCAACCAATCAGATCACCTGTGAACTGATCATTTTTCTATTTGCAGGTTGAGAAAATTTGTGAAATTTTGGTCCCTTTTGCTCCTACTGATACTGGGAACCTGACCCCGACCCTCCTATAAATAAAGGGGGCTTCTCAGATACAACTCACTTGCTTCTGACAATTGTTTGTCTTCGCTGTTTGTGGTAACCGAGAGAATCCAATTAAGTCCTACCAAATAAAGGGAGGGATAGCAAGGGAGAATAATTGTGGAAGAGTAAGTTGGTTCTAGTACACCAACATCGAGGGACAATTCCTTCTTCTTAGTTTGACTAGAAGGATAGGAGTTCCTGGTTGTTCATTTGGACTACCATAGAGGTATAGAGCTTTTCTCACTAGGAGGATAAAGTCAAATTTCTATTTGTGGTGATCAACTAGGAGTTGTTGCAGACATCGTCCAAGTGAAACTTGAAGAAAGTTGCAAAACTGCAATGAGATAATGGTTGATGGACTTGCTCTAGGACTAGGTATGACCTCATAAGACATTGTTTCTATTTCATAGTTGTTGACATGATTGTCTGTTAGTGGGGAATATGACAGATAATTTTTTGTGTGTTTGATACCTATCTGATGCCATATTTCCAATAATGGTATCAGAGCCACATCATTCTACTATATTTTGGGATTTAGTCTATATGCTCGGGTTTTCATTTTCTCCTTTTATTTATTGCACATGATATGAATATTTAAAATTGTTAATTTCCATATCTGATTAAAGACAACATACGATCCTAGACTTATACATACACACACACAGATATATATATATATATATATATACATACATATATATATATATATATATATATATATATATATATGGCTCATCTTTCATACCCACACGGGTAGCCTGATTTTTATCTACCCGCACATCCAATAGTGTAACTATATGGTACAAAAAAGCATTTCTAAGATCAAAAGAGTAATTGTATTGATAAAAGAGTAACTCTAAGAACAAAAAAGTAACTGCGTAGAAAAATATACAATCAGTAAATATATGGACGCGTTTTTTTGATTTTGGGGGGGAATGATATTATTTTTGGAAGAAATTTTTTGGGGAGCTAGATAAAATGCTCCTCTACAATTGTGATTTTTTTTTTGTTGAAAAAAAAATGACTGGAAGGGTGGGCGGGTAGCTGCCCATTAGCTACCCGGCGGGTATTAAATAAATCCCCATATATATATATATATATATATATATATATATATATATATATATATATATATATATATATATATATATATATATATATATATATATATATATATATATATATATATATATATATATATATATATATATATATATATATATATATATATATATATATATATATATATATATATATATATATATAATCAAACTGTGACTCCCTCGCCACAGAAGAATGAGATTACTCAAAACCAAAGTGTGGAAACATCACTAAGCATGTAGATTACCGGAAAACATACAAAATAAAAATCGATTTCACAAAAGCACCACAAACATAAAACTCATCACATATAAGTCCACAACTTGCCACATGTATCATATAATATATCATGGTACTCACATCACTATTCTCAAACATTCTTGTCATCAATTTGTTACATGAGATACATGTCCCACATATATACATATTCACTTTCTATATTTGTACAACAATGACACACATGCCAAAAACTTCATATCGATGACATGTCTACAAAACACATAAAGAATAACCCCAAAGACCTGAGTGTACATGGATGACATCTTGGACTGTATCACCAAAAGACTAGAAACACATCCGACCTTATAAGCTAATGCTCTTGTTGCTTCTCTTCCTCAACTGCACGACCTCTACCTCTTTTTGCACGACCACCTAAAGAAGTGGAAAACCCACATGGTGAGATCCATATTTTAACAGGAGATATAACTCTCCACCAATGCTATTATTAACACAGATATAAGATAAGGAAGAAAAAGAAGTAAGGCTATTAACATGATGAGCAGATTCAACTAAATGATATATTTAAATCAGATAGCACTATTGAAACAATGTAAGCATTTGCAACTGAATTGTAGAATATCTTATAATTTTAGAAGTAATATGATGAACATGTTTATCTTGTATCAACTATAATATACAAAAGAAAGACACATGCTCATCCAATGTTATTTGCATTTGTCCCTATACAAATATACTACATGGTTGTGCTACATCTTTTATTAATGCCCTAAAGATTTGAGTTGTAGCATCCAAATACAACTGACCACTACAAAGTCAAAATTAGTGCCATACAAGGTCAATGGAAGAGATGGAATCCATGGCCTCTCCAACACCTCATGGTCGGTACATAGGAACACCACACTGACATAACATATGAGTCATCTACAAACAACGACATATAGTCAATCTAAAAACTACTAGCCTACCTTGGTACAGGTGAAGACGCTAGAGGATCGGCTCACACATGACCGTCTCATGAAAAAGCATATGAAGTTGCACTATTTCCATTACACATATCACAAATTCTGAGGCATGATCTGAGACTCACTCATGGCCAAAATCATCTTCCATCTCATATATGATTGTGTATGCAAGGATACTTTTTCAACTTGTGCCCCCTCATATTCAATAATATGTGCTCCGATTTATACTTGTTTTACCAATCCAGTAATTAAAAATGGCACTAGAAAGGATCTATGGAACATGGCAACTACATGATTAGGGTTTTACTTGATTAGTTAAGCCAACTGGGTGATTTAAGGATTTAGCACACAAGTGTACATACAAACCCTAATTCAATCTAGCAAGCATAATGTTGAAACAACTCCAAAAGATATAAAATAGATAAGGTATAAACTGATCTCTTCATCTCATGGTAGTGATACAAATACCATTCACAAGTCCATCACCATTATCTTATCACAATGGAGTATCAACTCACAATGGGATATCAATCCCTCAATCACATCTCTAGAGGTTGTCACCTCAATTTATGCACAAAGCACCTGCCAGGTCATCATACCCAATCATGTAATCCCTGCATATACACATCACATTAGGCCTCAACATTAATCATAATCACCATCTTGTATCATATAGGATCCACATAGCATTCACATATACATTTCACCTGTAAGGGTTAAGGATTTATAAACCTGAGAGAGAAAAATCATAATATGATAACTATTCCAAGTATAACAAACAAACAAACAAACACATCACATGACTCAAAATTAGGGTTAGGCTTTCATGTATAGCCCATTAGGGTTTTATAGCTTCATTCAATCGCCAAAACCTAGCTACACAATCTCCCACTTTATTGAAGCACATCATGGTTATGAAACATGATTAGAGTAAATTAAACAATCATCCAAACAACACTATAAATGAATCATTACTTGCTTTCTCATGCACATGTATTGACCATATGCTCATGTATGTGTATCGACCATCCATCATATATGTGTCACGACAATGATCAACCATGTGTCTCGACCACCTTATGACCATGTGTTACAACCACTCTTCAAACAAGTGTCTCGACCTCCTTTGAAACAAGTTTCACGACCATGAAAAAAGAATATATCTTGACCATATCCCAAAGAGGTGTCATGACCACCACATAAGCATGTGTTACAACCATCAAAGAAGCATATGTTTTGACCACCTACAACACAAGTGTCTCGACCACCCTAGGTTTAGGGTTTCGACCGTGACACAACCATGTGTCTTGATCTACAAGTTTTTTGACCCTCAACCTTTTAGAGTTAAGATAGAGGTCGTTACGACTGACACAAAAGCATAGCGTCACGACCACCTCCTCATGAATGAAGTGTGTTGACCAAAGAAAAATCAAGGTGTAGAGACCACCAAGGTCAAGATACCACCAAGGCACATATCCATCATCAAAATAGAAGTATATCACGACCAAAACAAAAGATTAACATTAGGCGAAACCATCATCATCAAGATGGAAAAATCTCATATTAAAGAGATCACCAAAACCCTAACACATGCACTTATGGGAATCACCATGAAGAACCTTATGTAGGAGGGGTAAACTCAAGTATAAAACATACAAAAAAGAACCTAGATTCCATGTTACACTAAGATACACAAATGTTATGAATGTGATTAAAACCCAAGATCAAAAGATAGGAGAAAACCACATATTCCACCATCATCTCGAAATCAGATACCAAGAATTAGGGTTTTGGATTATAAACAAGTCAAGCATGATAACCACCATCATTCAAGCTCTAGAACATGATATTATCTACTAGCATGTTACGACAATGATTTAGAGAGAGAAACAACTACATGAAAGTAAGAAAATTACAATAATAGAGAGGGTAGAGTGTTATATAACCCGCCTTAAGTGTAGGGACAAGCTCCAAGTACACGATAACTAAAGATGATGATGAAGCTCCATTAAAAGCTCCACTTTACGGCACTATCATCTCAAGAAGAAGAATATTCCAAGGTCAAATATTGCTCAAGAAAAGAGGGTAAGAAACTCTTGGCCGAACCAAAAGAAGAAGGGAGAAAAGAGAAGAAAACTTCCTCTCACTTGGGTAAAGGGATGAGCATCGAGCTGAGTTATACCGGGTTTTTCCTATCCCAAACCCAAACCCACATTTTAAAGTGGATCACAGGCTGGGTTCAGGCCCGGATAAAATTGAAAAGTTTCAGCCCATACCCGGCCCATATAAGAATGTTGGGTTTTGGGCCGAATTTGGGTTTGCCCATATAACACCGAATGAGCATACCAAATTTTGCTAGATCTAATTTTCTAACATGAAAACTGAATTACTGTGATATGTATTTTGTGATAAACCTTCCAAAGAATGTATATACACTATATTGAAAGAGTAACAAATCATTTTCTCATACATGTGAATGTATGAGAAGTAAGAAATCAATGGATTCCACAATGTTGTGCCTTTTTGCCTCCTCATCCTATATGTATATACAATGAAATGGGTTTTGGAAGGGAAAGGGATCATTTTTTTCCTACATGTGGGCATATGAGTAAAAAGATGAGCATAATCTACTATGGACTGAGAAAAAGATCATTCGTCTCCTACACGTGGAAACAATGAGATCAAAACAAAGAAATCAAGTATGTTTATTCATGTCAATGATGGTTATCTTACTAGTATGAATTCACTAATCATATTGATTGATTACGTAATATCCATGTTGCCATTGGTTAGGTACATACTACATATAGCATCAAGAAATTTGTATGTTTTTCTTTCAGGACAAAGATAGATGTATAAGTATATAATGTACATAAAATCTAATCTGGGCATTTGGGTTTTCGGGCCTAGGTTTACCTCCACCCATACCCAACCCAAATAAAATATCGGTTTAAATTTTAGGCACTGCCCACCCATATTGTAAATCGAGTTCAGGTTTGGATCAGGTTATGCGGGCTGGGTCGCGGGTCGGATCGGGTTGGCCCAACCCGATTATCATCCCTACTTGGGTACCACCTTGCCAAAACATGGTCTTTGACCCTTGTGATGAGGAGTTTTCTCTCATGATGACCACCATGGATAGTCCAAAGTCTATGGCTGAGAAAAGAGAAGAAGATGGGGTAGAAGATCCAAGGAAAACAACACTAAATAAAGGCATACACTTAGCAAGGTTGAAGATGACCAAGAATTACCACAAACAACATGGAAATTTGGTCAGCCACCCAAGTTTCAAGGTCAACTCTCCCCAAGCTCCTCAAGCTAGCAAACTCAAACACAAGAAGGGAGGAAAAAAAGAAGGACAAAAGGTTCACCCACAAGGAGAAGAAAGGGGTTATATATTCATGAAACATTTGGCTACATATTTGCATTCATCTTTGGTGGTCCATAACAGATGACTTATCGGAAAATTTTCCTATGGTCAGAAATGAGCGGCCGATAGAATATGTCGATCGCTTCAGACAAAGAATACAATATAAAATGAGAGTGGTGGGTAACTATGTATTTGGAAATGCAATTGGTAGCAATTGACCAGCTTCCCGTGGTTGTCCATCATTGCCCAAACAATCACCACTGCTTTGCCAAACAAATCATCAAGGAGGAGAGAAGTAGGGTGGAGATGAGGGGTCAACATAAGAGAGATCCAAAGGGACATTTGTCCACCCAAGAAGCACACATGTAACCACTTAAAGCATGCATGCATGAGATGGTGATACAACCAATGTTGGTTATCAACCTCCTTCGGTCACCAACACATTGGTTTCGGTTGAAACACATCAAGGGGTCAAAACATATCAAGGCACCTTGTCTAGGTTGAAACAAAAACTCACAAAACATACAAGGTCAAAACACATTACAAAAGGAAAACCATCTCGACCAAACCACTCCAAGACCATCATGGTCGAAAGAAGAAACCAGTAGAGTATGTGTTGTAGTTGAAATATACCTCCAAGTGAAGTGTTGCAGTCACAACACACTAGACACACAAGCTATGGTCGATACACATCAAACAAGCCAAACCCTAGAAAACTCTAATCACCTCTAGGGATGTCGCCACTCATCCAAGGTTGAGCCCAAAGCATCACATTCTCTCACATGAAGCCAAGAAAGAGAACATACACTATAGATGTGGTAAATTGCAAGATAACCCTCTCAAACGGCTAAATTGCAATTTGACCCAAAACAAGCACATAAAGCACAAACATTACCCAAACAGGATCAAACTGAAAACTTAAGATCTCCACAAGCTCTAAAAGCATCTCAAAAGATTGTAGTAAGGTTCTAAGAACTTATTCAAGCAAAACAAACAATGTTACCCCAAAACCCAGGTTAGGGGTCTTACATATATATGTATAAATATGTATATATATGTATGCAATTTACACACATCACCCTAAAATTGGATTTTGATGATGGATGTGTATCATGGTTATGGCCAATAACCCAAATATATAAGTGTGGTTTAATGTTTTATTTATTCATGCTTATATCTTGGTTTTCATACCAAGCCTCTACGTTCTTTTTCATAATGTAAAAGTATTATTCTTTCTTTCCCATGCTCCCCCTAAATGTAACTCGAGGTTTCTCATTACCATGTAATAAATTTAATAGTATTAGGATTGTTTTATTTTCTTGCAATGCCAAAAAAGACACTCAATGCTAGATGACCTGATCATCTCAAAGACAAGCCAATCGGCTGGTGGACCGAGGAGGATCGACCGAAGGAGAAGCCAAATCGATTGAGTGGTGACCCAACCAACTGTTTGGAGTTGTACAAACATCAATTGGATTGTAGGCTAATTGATCATCTCAAATGATCAACTAACCAGCCAAGAGGCCAGCCGATCAATTCAAGGGATGAACGTATCAACCCAGAATGGTTCAAGCACATATCCACACCAACAATAGGTTCTTGCATGAGATGTTGAGCTAGGTGGTAGTTATTGCTTGTTTATCCAAGAAATTACAATAGTATGTCCATAACCATCCCTAATGTTTCATATTGCATGTTTATGCTTGTGGGATATAGCATGTATACAATACATACTATATTATGTGGTGATTGGATATATATATATATATATATATATATATATATATATATATATATATATATATATATATATAATCCCTCAATCAAACATATTAAGTCTAATATGCTTTCCATTAGCGACACACATGAAAAGATTGATTGAGAATGCATGGACACAACAATTGTGGTGCACTATCTATCTCATAGAAGTGTGGTAGTAGTTATGTGGGCCTACCAAGAATGGTGCATTTCTATCATGTAGGCTTTTGGGCTAGGCTCAAATGGGTGTCCTTAATGAGATTAAGCACCTAGAGGCATGAGGATGACTATGGCAAGGAGTTGCACATGCCATCTATCCAATACTTGCATAAGATGCAATTCACAAATGTTGCCTACCTTAAATGATTGATTATGGATGTTGACAATGACCAAGTAATAATTGAATTGTTTTGGATCTTGACTCACTAGAGGATTGTTTGTTGCAATCTTACAAATTGATAAGTGAGGGTTATCAAATTGAAAAAAATACTTAGAAAGATAGTTAACTAAAGGCCTAGTTAAACGCCATCAAATTTATACAAATCAAATAAAAATGACTTCTTGATAAAATTGCAAATTTCTTTTGTAGAGTTAAATGGCAGCACAAAACAACAATATTTATTTACGATTGGTCCTTGATAAGGATAAGTTAAATTAAAATAACTTCCACGAATGGTTCAGGATGCTGAGAATTATTCGCACACAGGAGTGCAAGCTCTATGTCTTGGAAACACTAGAACAAGATGAACCTCTACCCACTGCACCTAAGGCTAACATTGATGCCTACAAGAAATATACTGAATATGTCATTGATGTCAAATGGCTAATGTTATACTACATGAACTATGAGTTTGATGCAAGGGTTTTGAGTCACTTTTATAGGCTATTTTTATAATCATTTTGTGCGTGTATTGGTCATATTTGTGGTTAATATCGCATGATTCATTTCCTTTAGCCTAAAATCTCATTATGCATCAAATTTGTCTTATTTCATCTTATTTTGTATAAAAGATCATATTTCTCATATTTGATTGGTGTTCTTCTCTTTATTTCAGGGAATTTGCATATCTGAGGCCGTCGATGCCATCGGCATGGCCACAGAAACAAGCCGGAGAAAGAGCAGAACCAGTCGATACCATCGACAGGATGGTTGATGGTATCGAGATAGCATCAGCGCGCTAAAGGTCAATAAGTCGATACCATCGACGTGTTTGGTCGATGGTATCGAGCTGCCATAAAAGAGAATGCCAGAAAATAAAGGAGCGCCGATACCCTACACGGGTCGATACCATCAACCCACCGTCGATGGTATCGACACCGTCAGATCAGGAAACAACCCAAATCAATCTAAATCAAACGACTGTGATATTTTGTCAGCCGTAAGTGATCTCTATACCTAGGAAAGACGGCCCAAGCCGTACTATCATGTCATTAGCCGCCGCATAAGTCTCAGAAGAGGAGAGGATGAAGAACGGAGACCAGAGCTACACCCCGGATGTTTCCAGAGCTACAAATGGAGTTTTCTACCGCCGGAAGGCTGCAGAATTCCCATCCCGTGCCGCGAATCATCTGGTTCTCCTTCGTTCAGGGGTTACACCATATTCATCTATATTTCCCCTATGTTTTCTTCTCCTTTCATTGTGTTTCTCATTAATATGAACATGCAGGGCTAATCCCCTTTGTCTTTAGGACTGGGAGTAGCCCGGATAATCGTCGTATGACACTTTTTACATAGTTAACCATAATTTGTCTCTCAAATTTGTGGTATGATATTGTTTTCTCAATTCTATCATTGTGCTTGATCACCATAATGGTAACTTAATACCTTTAATTGCTTTTGATGAAGAATTAACAGTTGAAAAGATGCAATAATCACATTAACTTATAAATCCTTTGGAAAAGGTGATGTACGGCTAATGGTGGAAACCTAGAGATATGTTTTTCATGCTCCTAATTTAGAGTATAGATTACTACTGATGTGGAACCAATCTAAGTTAAGGTAGTGAATTGTATTGCGGAAGAGAACAATTCTATTCGCAGGACACTACCCGGGATAAGAGACAAGTTGTGATAATTATTTACGAATTAGCACAACGAGAATCCATGGTGAAACCGCAATCCTAAAGATTCCATTTTAATTGATTAAACCAACCATTTAATTGATAGCTTTTTTTTCTTTTGTTTTTATTTTCTTTTTCAAAACAACTCTCAAACTTTTATAATCGGTCTAGCCGATTGCAAGTAGTTAGTAGTAGTCTATTGAAATTGCGTTCCCTGAGTTTGACTCGGGCCTCACAAAGGCCTATATTACATTGACGTGTGCACTTGCGTTATACACACGGTTTAATCATGTCAAGTTTTTGGGTTTGATGCAAGGGTTTTGAGTCACTTTTATAGGCTAGTTTTATAATTGTTTTGTGCATGTATTGGTCATATTTGTTGTTAATATCGCATGATTCATTTCCTTTAGCCTACAATCTCATTATGCATCAAATTTGTCTTATTTCATCTTATTTTGTATAAAAGATCATATTTCTCATTTTTTATTGGTGTTCTTCTCTTTATTTCAGGGAATTTGCATATCTAAGGCCGTTAATACCATCGACGGTCGTCGATGCCATCGACATGGACACAACAACAAGCCGGAGAAAGAGCAGAACCAATCGATACCATCGACAGGACAGTCGATGGTATCGAGATAGCATCAGTGTGCCAAAGGTCAACAAGTCGATACCATCGACGTGTCTGGTCGATGGTATAGAGCTGCCATCAGAGAGAATGCCAGAAAATCAAGGAGCGTCGATAACCTACACGGGTCGATACCATCGACCCACCGTCAATGGTATCGACCCCATCAGATCAGGAAACAGCCGAAATCAATCTAAATCGAATGGTTGTGATATTTTGTTAGTTGTAAGTGATCCCTATACCTAGGAAAGACGGCCCAAGCCGTACTATTCTGTCATTAGCCACCACACAAGTCTCGGAAGAGGAGAGGATGAAGAAAGGAGACCAGAGATATGCCCCAGACGTTTCCAGATCTATAGACAGAGTTTTCTACCACCAGAAGGCTACAGAATGCCCATCCCGCATCGTGAATCGTCCGGTTCTCCTTCAATCAAGGGTTACACCATCTTCATCCACATTTCCCCTATGTTTTCTTCTCCTTTCATCGTGTTTGTCATTGAGATGAACATGCGGGGCTAATCCCCTTTGTCTTTAGGACTGGGAGTAGCCCGGATAATCGTTACATGACACTTTTTACATAGTTAACCATAATTTGTCTCTCAAATCCATGGTATGATATTGTTTTCTCAATTCTATCATTGTGCTTGATCACCATAATGGTAATTTAATACCTTTAATTGCTTTTGACGAAGAATTAACGGTTGAAAAGACACAATAATCACATTAACTTATAAATCTTTGGAAAAGGCGATGTACGGTTAATGGTGGAAACCTAGAGATATGTTTTTCATGTACCTAATTTAGGGTATAGGTTACTACTGACATGGAACCGATATAAATTAAGGTAGTGAATTGTATCGCGGAAGCGAACAATTATATTCACATGCCACTACCCAGAATAGGAGACGAGTTGTGATAATTATGTAGGAATTAGTAGAAACCGCAATCCTAAAGATTCCATTTTAATTGATTAAACCAACCATTTAATTGATTGCTTTGTTTTCTCTTGTTTTTAATTTCTTTTTCAAAACAACTCTAAAACTTTTATAATCGGTCTAGCTGATTGCAAGTAGTTAGTAGTAGTCTACCCAAATTACATTCCCTGAGTTCAACTCGGGCCTCACAAAGGCCTATATTACATTGACACGTGCACTTGCATTTTACACATGGTTTAATCGTGTCAAGTTTTTGGCGCTGTTGTCAGGGAACGGCAATTTTCGGCACTACGACTGCTACGAGCAGCCAGACTATGCTACTTTTTCATATAATTCTTAAAATTTTAAATTTAATTTCACATATTTTAATTACTTATTTCTTTTTAGCACTGTACTGAAATAATTTCCATCTTTTCAGGTGCTAGTTGATGGTAAAGACGTGTAGCACAGACTACACAGAATTACCAAAAATTCTGCCATTGGGTGAAGAATTCGAGTTGATAAATCCACCAACCGAGGAAATTGAATAAGAACAGGAAGCAATGGCTGAGGAACAGATGATATGGGAGAAGATCAAGGCTTCTTCCTCATCAGCATCAAAAGGGTCGATAAAAAGGCAGGAAATCAACATTCCTACGTACAAGATTGATTTGACACTGATAAACCTGGTCAAATCTCAAGCATTTCATGGGTTGAAGAGTGAAGATCATGTTGCACACATCAGCACATTTGTGGAAAATAGTGATATGATAATGATTGATAGGTTTCTACAGGAGGCACTCTACTTGAAGCTATTTCCCAGCTCTCTGGCAGGAAATGCACGAGAATGGTTGCACAACCTTGATGATGAAATCATTGAGACTTGGGATCAAATGATAGAGGTTTTCTTCGAGAGATTCTTTCCACCGGAGAAGACCAACAACCTCGTGAGGAAGATCCATAATATCAGTCAAAGGGCCGGTGAGACCTATTCTGAGACATGGGAGCGCTTCCAGATCATGCTGAGGAAGTGCCCACATCATGGGTTGGATAAGGAAAACTAAGTCAAAATCTTCTATTTTTCTCTCAATGAGCATGACAGAAGCAACCTCGATTCAGCAGGCTTGGGTTTCTTCTTAAACAACACAGGCACAAGGTGTTGGGAGATCTTGAAGAACATGGCTAGAAAGTAGTCATGGGGTTATAGAGATGCACCGGAACAAGTCAGGGTTGCATTGGAATCAAAGGCAATTAAAGAGTTAAATGAGAAGATGGACCTACTAGCTAAGAAGCTATTAGAGAACGAGAGCAATGGGTCTGATGAGGAAGAATATGTAAAATTTATGCATCAATAGGGCTATAGGAGCAATGACTAGCTTGGAGGAAGGACAATAATTTTTTGTGGAAGGATTCCAATAACTTTCTGCAAGATCAGGATGCCAAACCATGACCAAGTGCAGCAGACAAGAACATTGAGTTTCTCAATCAAGTGATAAATCAAAGCCAAGAGCTGATGAATACTTTTGGCAAGCAAATTCAGTCACAAGGAGGATTTCTAAATCAGTTTGGTCAGACACTACAGAGCCATGGTGCACAACTAAGGACTTTAGAGACAACGATGAACCAAATTGTGACTGAGGTGGATACGATGAAGCAAATTATTCAACAAAGACCAGTTGGGAATGCCAAGCCCGCTCAGCCACATCAACAGGTTAAATATATTTCAGTTAACAAAGGACTAGGGCTTCCTGTTGAGGAGTTACATGAGCAGAGTACCATGCGCATAGACTCGGAGGACAAACTAAAAGTTCCATACCCTCGCAGTTTGTATGGATTGCCAGGGGGTTGCAGGATGCCATTCCGCTCACTTTAAAATTCTAACAAAGTTGTGGCCACCTCTCTGAGTTCTGAAAAGATTCCTACTCCAGAAGAGAAGGTGAAAGCGATACTTCAGAGTGGAGCCACCACTAGCAATACGGAGAAGCAGCCACAAATCATGCCATCCAGAGATGATGTAGTAGATCTGATCTTAGAAGGTGGCGTTGAAGCAAGATTAGGGGAGGAGACCCCTAAAGTGACTTATCCACCACCGCACAAGTGCATTGAGGAGACAAATGTGCCATTTCTAGATAGTATGAAGCCGAGGAAAGAGAAAAGGCACTTTAAGAAATTTCTTGAGATTTTCCGAAAACTCCACAACAACATTCCGTTGGTGGAGGCTATAAACAAAATTCCCTTATATGGAAAATTCATGAAAGACGTCATCGACAAGAAACGGCGGATCAAAGATACAGATGTCATATGTGTTGATGAAACAGTGAGTTCTATAATTCAAGGAAGGCTTCCAAGGAAGAGAAAAGATCCAGGATGTTTCTACATTCCATGTTCCATAGGCAGTCAATATTTTCCTAAAGCTCAGTGTGATTCAGGAGCAGGCATTAATCTTATGCCACTCGCTACTTTTCAAAAGCTAGGATTGAAGACACCAAAGTATACTTCTATGACAATCGAATTGGAGGATGGATCCATTGTGAAGCCACAAGGTATATGTGAGGACGTGCTGGTCAAAGTTGGCAAATTCATCTTCCCTGTTGACTTTGTGGTCATGTACATGCCTGAGCAAGACGGATGTGAAATGTTATTGGGAAGGCCGTTCCAAGCTACGACTGATGTAATCACTACCATTGGGCAAGGTTGCTTGACACTTGGGATTGATGATGATAAGGTTGAATTCAAATTTCCAAATGAATCATTAGTGACAGTCCTTGACAACCCAAGTTAAAGGTATCCTTATGTCTAGCCTAAGACGTTAAAGTAGAGCGCTTGTTGGGAGGCAACCCAACAATTGGTAGAGTACATTGTTGTTCACTTAATTTTGTGTGTTTTAAGTAGTTTTTGTTAATTTCATTTTTAGTGTAAAAATGATACCATGGTAGGTTTGCTAAGTGTGCAGGTCTGTCTGGACGTCGATACCATCGACCACTAAGTCAATGGTAGCGACGAGGGTGACGAGCAGAAGCTACATAAAATTTGCTCCGTCGATACTATCGGCGACCTCGTCGATAGTATCAACCACCCACCAGGTTAATCGACTCAAATTTTGGAGCAAGTCGATAGCATCGACCCCAAGGTCGATGCTGGTGAGATCTCTGGAGATTTTCAAATGATTTCTTCTCAAAGAAATCGATGCCATCGACTGTGATGTTGATGGTATCGACCCAGCTTCAGGGAAAACCAGCGTCAGGTCCTCGCAGGGACAAAATGATATCAATAGAAGTTGATTCCATCGACCCTTGTCGATGGTATCAACGGGCCATGTCAGCGAGCCGCGAGACGCCATCAACAGTACACGCCAAATCGAGAGGTCGATCTGTGGGACAAGTCGATACCATCGACCCTCATCGATAGTATCAACACGTCACTGATCCGGGCCCCCACATCTAGCAATCGATGATTTTTAATACTGACAAAGAAACGGATTGTGCTACAGACATCGATACCATCGACAATTTGTCGATGGTATCGACGGGGTACCAGGGGCGCCGACCTCGGTTATAAAAGGAGGGACTGTATTTCATTTCTCTTCACATCTTCAGAGCTGGAGATGTGGAAATAACCCTTCTACTACCACTACTGGAGTACGGACCACTTTGGAGGCTACCCACAACCACCACCAATGTCCCCATTTGATCCTTCATTTCAAGGACAATATCCTACATGGGATCCCAGTGGTTAGCAATACCCGCAGTACCAACAATATCCACCACCTGAGCAGTAGCAGGGTATCACTATTCCACCTTCTGAGTTTGTTCTTGACTATAAGGCCATAGTCAAATTCAAGCTTGGGGGGATGGAACAATTTCTATCTTAGTTTTATTTCATTTTCTTTCATTTTAGCATTTTTCTTAGCTTTTTGCAATTTTTCTTCTAGTTGCGCAATGTCATTATTTACAGCTTTCTAGGATCCACTTTCTATCTAGTGTAATCAGTGGATGTCTAAATGTAAATTGCATGTCATCTCAATGTTTTTCATATGGGGGTAATGGGTGCAATTGTCTGAAATTTGAGAATTAATGAAAATTTTCCAAGAAATTATAAGTTGGACTTGTTTGAAATTGAGCACATAACTTATGGAAATAATTGGTTAGGTCAACTTTAAAACATATGATCATAACTGTACATCCTTATGGTTCAAGAAATGTGGACGGATTTGGATGTTGAACCTAAACTGACCAAATGGTAACAGGACTTTAATCAAAAGTGAGCGAGAGAAACCCGTTGATTGATTGGTACACATGTCAGTAAGGAGGGACATATAATCTTTTGCAATGGTTATGTTAATTAGTCTTGTGATCTATCCACCCCATTTCATTCAAACTCCACCATAAGAATTGAGAGCACATTACAGTTTTTCATTTCTTGATTGCATGTCAACTAGATAGGATTGCATTATAGCTAGATTTTGCATAAAAAATGAAAAATGAAAAGAGATTTGTAGATTAGTCATGAATTCACACATTCTAGAGTGCATGCCATTGTAGTTTTCATAATTACTTTCATATAGTTGCATTTTGCATACTCTTGAGCATATAGGACATTATGTGCCTTACTTATTATGAAAAATAAGAAATGGGGGAAACTTGTTATATACTCTCTGAGAAGTGAATTGTAATGCACCAATTGTGGTCGATATGTGAAAATAAGCCTAAAAAATATATTTATTGAAAATGTTTCTCTAGTCAAAAATTGAGAAGAAGAAGGGCTTGAAAAAAAAGAGAGAAAAAATTTTAAGCAGAAATTAGAGGGAGAAAAGAACTTGTTTCACCTGGATATTAAAAAGAATAAGCACATGATGTAGTTTTGTAGACATTCCATCTCACATTGAGAAGGAATAGTAGAGCATGCATCATTCCACCTAAAATGTAGGCATTGGGTCATTTCCATACGCATATGCATCATTTAGGTCATTTTTACTATTTTTGCATGTTAAACTGTATTGTGCTTCCTCTTCTTCCACATCCGTCCATTTCATCCACCCGTTGCTCAAAATGGTAGGCCACCCATGATTATCTCCTCATTCTTGTATATCAGGAGATCTGCTTCCATGTACATGGTAGTTAGGATATGAGCAACGTAGATAGGAGATCACAAGATGCACCAAGCCTGAACCACAGGAATTTATTATATCAACTTCCTTATTTGATAGTGTTCGTTGGTCTTGGGGTGGGCATCTCTCATGGACGATTATTGTCACCTTTAGGGTAGTTACCATTCCGTGGTCAGCGAGGGCCGGTATGTGCCTTGCAGGAGGGAATCATTCTGAGATGTCTTTTATGCTAATATGTTCTTTAGTTGACCCTCGCAATTATATTCTGTAGTTTTGTTGCTCGAGGAAGAGCAAAGTTCAAGCTTAGGGAAGTTTGATGCAAGGGTTTTGAGTCACTTTTATAGGCTAGTTTTATAATCATTTTGTGTGTGTATTGGCCATATTTGTGATTAATATCACCTGATTCATTTCCTTTAGCCTACAATCTCATTATGCATCAAATTTGTCTTATTTCATCTTATTTTGTATAAAAGATCATATTTCTCGTATTTGATTGGTGTTCTTCTCTTTATTTTAGGGAATTTGCATATCTGAGGTCGTCAATACCATCGATGGTCGTTGATGCCATCGACATGGCCACAACAACAAGTCGGAGAAAGAGCAAAACCAGTCAATACCATCAACAGGACGGTCGATGGTATCGAGATAGCGTCGGTGTGCCAAAGGTCAACAAGTCTATACCATCGATGTGTCTGGTCGATGGTAACGAGCTGCCATCAGAGAGAATGCCGGAAAATCAAGGAGCGTCGATACCCTACACGGGTCGATACCATCGACCCACCGTCGATGGTATCGACGCCGTCATATCAGGAAACAACCCAAATCGATCTAAATCGAATGACTATGATATTTTGTCAGCTGTAAGTGATCCCTATACCTAGGAAAGACGGCCCAAGCCGTACTATCATGTCATTAGCCGCCGCACAAGTCTCGGAAGAGGAGAGGATGAAGAACAGAGACCAGAGCTATGCCCCAAACGTTTCCAGAGCTACAGATAGAGTTTTCTACCGCCGGAAGGCTACAGAACGCCCATCCCACACCGTGAATCATCCAATCCTCCTTCGTTCAGGGGTTACACCATCCTCATCCACGTTTCCCCTATGTTTTCTTCTCCTTTCATCATGTTTCTCATTGAGATGAACATGTGGGGCTAATCCCCTTTGTCTTGAGGACCAGGAGTAGCCCAGATAATCGTCGTAAGACACTTTTTACATAGTTAACCATAATTTGTCTCTCAAATCTGTGGTATGATATTGTTTTCTCAATTCTATCATTGTGCTTGATCACCATAATGGTAATTTAATAACTTTAATTTCTTTTGATGAAGAATTAACGGTTGAAAAGATGCAATAATCACATTAACTTATAAATCCTATGGAAAGGTGATGTACGGTTAATGGTGGTAACCTAGAGATATGTTTTTCATGCACCTAATTTAGGGTATATGTTACTACTGATGTGGAACCGATCTAAATTAAGGTAGTGAATTGTATCGCAAAAGCGAATAATTCTATTCACAGGCCACTACTCGGAATAAGAGATGAGTTGTGATAATTATGTAGGAATTAGTACAACGAGAATCTGCGGTGAAACCACAACCCTAAAGATTCCATTTTAATTGATTAAACCAACCATTTAATTCATTGCTTTTTTTTCTTTTGTTTTTATTTTCTTTTTCAAAACAACTCTCAAACTTTTATAATCGGTCTAGATGATTGCAAGTAGTTAGTAGTAGTCTACTGAAATCATGTTCCCTGAGTTCGACTCGGGCCTCACAAAGGCCTATATTACATTGTCGTGTGCACTTGCATTTTACGCACGGTTTAATCATGTCAGAGTTGCAGAGACAACATAAGAACATGGATGTTATTGAGATGGTTACACATCTTAAGAACATGTTCCAAGATCAGGAAAGACAAGAGAGATATGATGTCTCTAAAGCATTGTTCAACTTTTAACATGGTAGAAGGAGATATAGTAGGTCCTCATGTGCTCAAACTCATTGGCTATGTGGAGAACCTTTCTAGACTGGGATTCCCCTTGGGTTAAGAGTTAGTTACTGATGTGATTCTGCAGTCCGTGCCATAGTCATACAACTAGTTTGTCATGAACTACAACATGAATGACTTTGACAAGCCATTGATAGAGTTACTTGGCATGTTGAGAATAGCTGAGGCAAGAATGAAGAAAGACAAAATGAAGTCTGTGACGATGATCACAAACCAAAGTGGAATTTTCAGGGAAAAATAAAAGCTAAGAAGAGTTCTAAAGCTGGCCTGAAGCCTGAGTCTTCACCACTCAAGGCAAAGGGAGGAGTCAATAAGGGAAGCAATTGTCAACATTGTCACCAACCTGAACACTAGCAAAAGGAATTGCCCTGTCTACCTGGAGTAACGTAAGAAGAAGAAGAAGAAGAAGTGAATAGAGACCTCCGTGTCAGGTATATACTTTATAGGATAAATCTAATTACTTCTTCATCTTAGGTATGTGATATCGAATGTAGCTATTTCATATTTTGAATATGTAGGATCAGATAAGAAGTAAAGCCTTTATGGGAGGGCAACATTGGACTGTGCTTTACACTAGAGCAAGAGTTGTTAAAAATTTATTCTAAATTTAGAATCGATCTTATCCCACAAGACATGTAATAGAGTTAATGAACTTCTATTTCATTTTATGCCAATAATAGAAACATTTTACTATATGAATCTTGTATGGAAAAGGATGGTTATGAATAAAGAGTGATTAATGGTTGTATTTCAAAGATGTGATGGAAATGCCTCAAATGTCTTGTGATCTTTATTTGAAGGATCTAAAGATGAATGTTTATAACTTAACTACTAACTGTTGGGTTTTGTGGAGAAAACATGTGTGGTGGAAGCAACAAAAATTCCACGCAACCCAAAATAGGATCTCGTCGACAACAACATATTCGGAAAGAGTGTTTGCAAGATAAACCTTATCACGGAGAAAGTCTGGCGATGTCCTGCTGTACGATGGTGTGCAACAATGCTGGCCTACATGGATGGAACTTCTCTCCCTTTCATTGAGTACGTCACAGGAAGATCCGGCATTGCTCCTTTCATGCGCTGATGTATGCCGCTCATAGTGCATACAGATGGTAGTAGATGTCCTCTGAACGCAAGCGTCTCAGCGTCAACATCTCTACTTCATCCACGCAGATGGACTGGAACTCCACATCACACTTCCTAAGTCAACATGAAGGAGTTGTCTCTGTGCGGCGGTGTGCTAGCATCATGGTGCTCTCCTTTCTCTCCAAAGGATGGTGACAACTAGGGTTTACGTACGTGAGCGTAAACTGAAAAGTCTCTCTCAATATCTTATATAGATATCAACCGTCAAGCTCCTTTAAATAGGAGACAAAGGGAAGTAGGGTTTCCTAAACCCATCGGTAAATCAAAACACTACGTTATTTAAAACGCTTGTGAATTAATTAGAATATTCTGGAATTCATTAATTAACCAAATAATCACATTAATTGATTAATTAATATCCGACTCTATGCAATCACTCGGGATGGCTCTATGGGCATATATACCAACAGACTCCCACTTGCACTTAGAGCCAGTCACTCCAATATTATTCTAATTGATTACATAAACATTTTAGTAATCAATGTGATTCGGAGCAATTCCAATCAGATCCACAATTATACCCCTATTCCAACACATCCTATGTGTGTGATAACCTCATTTCTCTAAATAATGTCATGAGATGCATAATTCTCTTTTAATGATAAATGAAATCAATGGTTGATTTATTTTTTTGAATTGATGGATTTCGTTTACAATGGCCTTGTTTGATTCTTAATGGGCTTTGTTGGCCATTGAGCCCAATTGAAAGGAAATAAGAAATAAAAAGAAAAGGATATATCTAATAAAAGGAGATATATAAGAAAAGGATAAAAATAAGAGGAAAAAGGCAAAGGGATATTTCCCAATATGGGATTTCCTGCCTTTAGGGTTCCTTGAAGTCCAAGGAATTCAGGATGATAAGATAATGGCAAAGGAAAAAGAAATATTAATTAAAATTGGTTTAATTGATGGATAACTCAGATGTGAAGGAAACACTCACATCCGTTGGAATTTGACTTTAAAATTTAATTCTCAGTTAGATAATGCCAAGATGGAGTTTTTGATAAATTTTGAGAGAAAAATAGTAATCAAGGAGAGAGAAATGAGTTTTCCAAGTTATCATGTTAAAACACATTTTTAAATCAATTTTGGGATAATTGGATTTTGCGGAGCGATGACGGTCATTGGATGCTCCGCGTAGTCTAGAGGACCACAGATCCAAGGTTAGTTGATCATTGTCTACCCCGATTCACAGAAGGATTGGGAGAAGAATTGGGATTTTGATTTCCCAGTGTTTGAGACGATAATGCGAAGATCTATTGAGTCCATCGACTTTGGGAGAGTAATCTAAATGATCTAGACCCTAATTTCACATTCTATCATCGACGAGGGAAGAAGTTTCAAAATCTATATCGAGGGGGGGGGGTACTCGAGGGTACCAGTAGACCTAATTCCTATCCCAGTAGCTGCGTAGAGCGATGAGTTGAATGACGACATCAATTTCGAATTTCACCCTAACCTACCCCCTCTACAACCTGCTGGCTGCGGCGGAACTCCGACGACTCATTCACAGTGAAGGTCGAGTTGCATCAAGCAATTGAGTGGCTTCTCGAGTTTGGGTGACAACGGTTGGAGCTTCCAAGCAACTCCATTTCTTTGCTGGTAGCCTAAAGCTCGGAGTCAACCAAGGAGTTGACCACAGCCTAATGAGCGATCGAAGGTAGATGACGACCGACGATCATCCGATCGCGGTCCATCGTGATCCTAAGCGGGGATCCAACGAGTGAGAGCGGGAGCGGCCAACTTAGGCATGCACAACAGGAACCATCCGATCCAGGGAGTGGATCACCGGTCCACTGATCTTGCGGTCTACAGATTTTCAGTAATTTCCATCTCTGCTCAATTAATTTTGAAAAAGGATTTTATTGATAAAATCATAGAAATTAATAGAAAACTCAGATGAATAAACTTTATACATTAAAGTTGATCAAAAAAATGCAAGGAATAAGATAAAAATAATTGGAAGGCATGAATCTGTACATTTTTGCAAAAGTATATTATTTTGATGAAAAAGGTATTAAAATTTGGTTAGAAACCCTAATTGATGGTAATGGATAATTTTATGAGTAGTAATAGGTGAATTCGAGTATTATGAACTTGTTATATGATAATGTTGAATCTTAACCTGATTTAGATGATTAATTGAATGATTTAGGTTTTTACACCATATATGAAGGATTAAGCACTTATAAACCCTAATTTAGGGAAAAAGATCACTTTTAATTTGATATATGTGATAATATGTTGTTGGAAGATGATCCTAAGCCTATTGAATGAAATCGGTTAGAATCATTAGGGTTTGAGTACAATTTTTGTTAACTAGGGTTTGTAGTGATAAAAGTACAAGGAAACCCCTAATTGCAATTGAAACCCTAAAAAGGGCTGGAAACCCTAGGAAGCGAGCTAGGTTTAATAGATCTTGATGCCATGATTAATGATAGGGATTTATATGCATGTTTCAGGATCTCTTTGTGTGCTTGCTTGCCTTGATTGGATTTCCAGATGATTGATCGCATTGAATGCAACCTATCAGTTTGTATGTTCATATATGCAAATTATAAAGACACTATGATTATCACAATTAGGATATAGTGTGTATCCTTGAACCTACATGCCACCCTGATGTAAGATGCAATGATGTCAAGCCCAAGAGGGAAGACCCATGGGCACCATGAGTGGTGACCCTAGGAACCAAGCTCAGGATAGAGAATGTGGCCTATATTGCGTGACTAATGGGCACCATGAGAGGTGACCCCAGGCACCAAGCTCAAGATGGAGAAGGCGGCCTTAAGGCAATGGCAAAAGAGAACCCTAAAGGGGGTATTCCAGGGTTAGGGCAAAAGTGGTGGAGTTTGACACATTGAAATGGTAAATTGAATTGTTAATTAACTTGATTGTGATATTTAGGTTGTTAGCCATATATGTGAAATTTTGGTTGTCTCCAGATACCGGCATATTCATTTATGCTGACCGACATTTTGTTTGTCGGCATTTTAGGTATGATATTGAAAAGGACAAACAGTAAAGTGGCACATTGTGAAAATAAGAATTAAAGTGGAAGGAGGATTAGTTAGAATAGATTCCAGCTGTGGATAGAAGTTACATATCCAAGTTTTTAAAAGGTATGCAAAGTTTTATTTTAATCCAGCCTTTTCAGTATAGTTTGGTAGAATTTTATAATTATTATTGATTATTTGTTGAACCTTTAATCTGTTTAATTGGGATAATGGCTCTAACCTCTTGGTCTCCCTTAATTGGGGGTTACTGGGAGGTGGGGTCGTTACAATGCGTGTGACCCAGTAGGCTCCAAATTATGTTGGCAGTGATATCCATAATCATATTATGATTTCACAAGCAATGATTGGTATGTATCAAGACTTCATTGCCACCTAAGTAATTGGAGAATTTGGAGAACAACTTAACCTATCATTCATGACTGGTGTTACAGTGATTGTATAGTTCCTTTGTCGCTGATATCCGGATTGAACATGAGTCATGGAATTGTTATCCTCTTCAACATTCAATCCATGTTCCTTGAACTAGAGCAGACTATCTGAGATATATGTAAGCTCAATATCACATATTGACTCACATCAGCATGGCCATGCATTTCTCAGTCTCGCTTATCAAGTGGCTGGAATAGAAAACTCCCGTAGGAAGAAAAAATTCCATCTACATGACTCACAGTCATCCCCATGTGTCACAGTGCACCGAAGCACCATATTTTATGGCAATCCTTATTCAGGACCACGGTGGATGATGTCAAAGTACACCGAACGACATGTGATAAGTGTAGTAACTTCAGGTCTAAGAACCACAATCACCACCATCATTATGAGATGTGACTCTAACTACCAATCATGGTATCCATGTGTCACTCTCAAGGTGGGTCTATCTGATACACTATTCTCTAACAAGTATCTATGTATTTGGTTTGGTATCTCCATATCATGGATAATGAGATTCTTCCATCAACCAACATACATTCTAATCTTATGTGTTATTGATGTCTACGAATATTTCCACAATAACAACCAATTAGAGACAAAACAAGAATACATACTCTTAGAATACATATGATCTCACTGTTCAGGTCATCAACCTGAAGACATATGTCATTGAGTATATTATTCTATAGACATCTATAAGTTTTATGGTCATCTCACAATATAAAACACAAACATATAGATTGGAAACTTGCCTTTATTGATATGATCAATGTAGTATTACAAATCGTTTACATAGTATCCCATTACAATCATCAAATGATAGTTTCTATAGGCATACATACCAATAGATTCCCACTTGCACTTATACCCAATCACTCATGAATCTCAATCCAAGTGATTGAACATGTCCATCATGTTTCTGCTGTGAAAGTGCTTTTGTGAGTGGGTCAGCCACATTACTTTCTGTAGGTACTCTGCAAATCTTCACATCTCCTCGTTGTACGATCGCTCGTATGAGATGGAACCCCCATAGAATATGTTTGGAATGTCGGTGTGATCTTTGTTCTTTAGCCTGTGTAATTGCTCCGTTGTTGTCACAAAACAACTCAATTTCATCGTCAATGCTTGGAACCACTCCAAGTTCAGAAATGAACTTCTTGATCCACACAACTTTCTTTTATAGCATTAGATGCAGCAATATATTCCGCCTTTGTTGTACAATCCACAACCATCTCTTGCTTGGAACTCTTCCAGCTCACAGCTCTGTTGTTCAGGCAAAACACAAATCCAGATTGTGATCTGTAGTCATCCTTGTCAGTTTAGAATCTAGCATCAGTGTAACCCTTTACCACAAGCTCTTCCTCACCACCGTATACCAAGAATTGATCCTTAGTCCTTCTCAAGTACTTTAGGATGTTCTTTAAGGTTGTCTAGTGACATTCACATGGATCTGACTGATACTGGCTCATCATGCTCAAAGCATACGACACATCAGTATGAGTACATAACATTGTGTACATGATAGATCCAATTGCTGATGCATATGGAATCTTACTCATGCGTGCCCGTTCATCACATGAACTAGGACATTGAGCTTTAGAGATCGTAACCCCATGGGACATGGGAACGTTACATCTCTTAGAACCCTCCATGCTAAACCTCTTTAGCACCTTTTCAATGTATGTGCTCTGGCTTAGGCCTAGAAGCCTTCTAGATCTATCTCTATAGATCTTGATCCCTAGTATATAGGATGCTTCGCCTAAATCCTTCATAGAGAAGGACTTCCCTAGCCAACCTTTTACTGTTTGAAGAGTAGGGATGTCATTTCCCATCAATAGTATGTCATCCACATACAATATGAGAAATATGATTGTGCTCCCACTAACCCTTTTGTTAACACAAGGTTCATCTTCATTTTGACTAAAGCCAAACTTTTTGACTACTTCATCAACACGTAGATTCCAGCTCCGAGATGCTTGCTGCAATCCATAGATTGACCTTTGTAGCTTACATACTTTATTGGCTTCCTTTGGATCGATAAAACCCTCAGGTTGTGTCATGTACACATCCTCGAGTAAATTCACATTAAGGAATGTTGTTTTAACATCCATTTGCCAAGTCTCATAGTCATGATAAGATGCAATGGCAAGCATGATCCTAATGGATTTAACCATGGCAACTGGTGAGAAGGTCTCATCATAATCAACACCTTGAATTTGACGGAATCCTTTCGCAACCAATCTACCTTTATAGGTTTGAACATTTCCATCCATGTCGGTCTTCTTCTTGAATACCCACTTGCACCTATGGGTTTTACCCCTTCGGGTGGATCCACCAAGGTCCATACCTTGTTGGTGTACATGGATTCCATCTCAGATCTCATGGCTTTGAGCCATTTCTCAGATTCTGGTCCCTTAGTAGCTTCTAGATAGGAAGTTGGCTCAACTGCTATGCCCAATTCATCACTATCTTGAGTCATGAGAAATCCAAATCTCTCAAGCTCAAGTTATGTCCTACTAGACCTACAAGGTTCACGTATTACATTTAGAACTAGAAATTCCACAACAATTTGTGTGTCTTCATGTTCCTTATGTACCTCCTCAAGTTCTCTACTTTCTTGTTGGTCTCGAACTTCTTCGAGCTCTACATTTCTCCCACTAATTCCTTTGGAAATAAATTCCTTTTCAAGAAATGCAGCAGTCCTAGCAACAAACACTTTGTTGTCATTTGGTGTGTAGAAGTAGTATCCCCGAGTTTCCTTGGGGTATCCAACAAAATAGCAATTTTCTGATTTGGGTCCAAACTTTTCAGGAAATTGTTTCCTAACATAAGCTTCGCATCCCCAAATCTTTAACATAGACAAATTGGGACGATTCCTATTCCATATCTCATATGGTGTCTGTTGAACCGATTTGGAAGGTACACGGTTAAGTGTAAATGTTGCTGTTTCAAGAGCATATCCTCAGAACAATATTGGAAGTTCAGCTGAACTCATCATTGATCGTACAATGTCTAATAATGTATGTTTCCTTCTTTCTAGCACACCATTATGTTGTGGTGTACCAGGTGGAGTCCATTGTGATACAATACCACAATCTCTCAGAAGGTCCTCAAACTCTTGGCTTAAGTATTCGCCACCTCGATCTGAACGAAGTGCTTTAATACTCTTACCAAGTTGCTTCACTACTTCATTCATGAAATTCTTGATCATTTCAAGAGTTTATAACTTGTATTCCATAAGATATACATAGCCATACCTACTGAGGTCATCAGTGAAGGTAATGAATTATTGATATCCTCCTCTAGCATTTGATAGAAAAGGTCCACATACATCAGTATGTATGAGCCCTAGCAGATCACTGGCTCTCTCACTGTGCCCAGTGAAAGGAGTCTTGGTCATCTTCCCAAATCAACATGCCTCACATGTCTCTAATGAATCAAAATCAAAAGATTCTAGATAACCATCCTTATGGAGTCTAGATATGCACTTCTCATTTATTTGCCCAAGATGATAATGCCAAAAGTATGTTTTGTTTGAGTTGTCAAGTTTTAACCTTTTAGTATTTATGTTGTATATGCTAGTCTCAAGTTCTAACAAGTAGATATCATAACATATAGGGACATATCCATAAAAGATCTCATCTTTAGAAATAGAAATAATTCCATTCTTAATGTGAAATTCAAATCCACTCTTGTCCATACAGGATATAGAAATAATATTTCTATTAATGGCAGATACATAACAATAATTCTCTTCTTCTTTTACAAGGCCTGTAGGCAAAGATAAACTAATATCTCCAATTGTGGTGGCAGTAACTCTTTCTCCATTAGCGGCCCACAGCTAGACTTGGCCCTTTCGTAAAGGCTTACTTCTTATCAGATCTTGCATATTAGAACATATGTGAGATCCACATCCGGTATCCAGTACCCATGATGAAGAAGTATTTAAGTTTATCTCAATAACATATATACCTGAAGTGGAGATCTCTATCCCCTGTTTCTTCTTCCTTAGTTCCTCGAGGTAGAGAGGATAGTTTCTTTTCCAATGTCCAGCCTGGTGACAATGGTGACAACTGCCTTCTTTGGAGATCCCACCTTTAGCTTTGAGTGCGGATGACTTTGGCTTCTACCCAGCTTTAGAAACTTTCTTAGCCTTGCCTTTGCCTTTTGAATTTCCTTTTGTCTTGCTGATCATCATCACAGACTTGGGCTTGTCTTTCTTCAGCTGTACTTTAGCTGTCCTCAACAAGCCCAACAATTCTGACAACGACTTGTCAATATTGTTCATGTTGTAGTTAATGACAAAATGACTATATGATTCAGGCAATGATTGTAGAATCACATCAGTGGCCAACTCTTAACCTAGGGGAAAACCTAGCTTGGATAGGCTTTCCAAGTACCCAATCAAAGTGAGTATATGGGTGCCAACTGAGTCTCCCTCTTTCATGTTGCTCCTGAACAAATCCTTGGAGACATCATATCTCTCCTATCTTTCTTGATGTTGATACATGTTTTTGAGATGTGTTACCATCTCCATGACATTCATGTTCTCATACTTCTCTTGCAACTCATAGTTCATTGAGTACAACATCAGGCACTTGATATCCACAACATCATCAAGGTGCTTCTTGTAAGCATCCTTTTCAGCCTTGGGCGCATTTGCGGCAGGTTCTGTTGGCTCTAGTGTTTCAAGGACATACAGCTTACACTCATGTGTGAGAACAATTCTCAGTGTCGTAAACCAATTTTGAAAGTTGGTTCCGGTAAGTTTGTCCTTCTTAAGGACTAATCGCAATGAGAAAGTGTGAATGTTGTTTGCCATTTGATTGCTATAAAAGAAAAAAATTGCATTTAGTCCAAAATATTTTGACTTGTAAAGATTTGATAAATGAGATTAATTAGGCCTTTAATTAATTACACTCCCACTATTTTATTTAAATTGATAGCCCTCACTATCAACTTAGAAGATTGCAACGTACAACCTTCTAGTGAGCTAAGATCCAAAATAATTAGATCAATGCCCAGCCAACGCCGGCGTCAAAGACCAAATACTAAGGTAGGAAACTTTTGCCAATTGCATCATATGCAACTATTGGATAAATGATCATGCACAACTCCTTGCCATGATGAATCTATGTGCCTCTAGGTACTTGATCCTATCAAGGTTCCCTAGTTAAGTCCAACCCATAAGCCAACATGATTAGTGTGCACCCTGCGGAGGCAGACCCACACATCCACCATCACACCTACGAGATAAACAGTGTACCATGTGGAGGCGAGCCTACACATATTCGATCAAGCTTTTCATGTGTGTTGCTTTATGGAAGGAAACTAAAACAAAATATTATTAATTGAGGGGCTTTAATAATACATATACATATCCAAACACCACATACTTATAGTATGTATCATATACTACTATATCCACAACCACAAACGATAGACATGCAATCACAAACACAAATACATCGATTATGGCCATACTATTGTAATCCTTTAGAGAAACAAAGGTTTACGGTCCACCTATGGTCTTATGCATCTCATGCAACAACACCTATGAATCAACCTATAAGGATTAGCATGAACAACTTCATGGATGCTCCGTGAGGTCAGAACTTCAAGTTGCTTCTTGGAATTAGATCTTCATGGTGCTTCTCCATGGACGATCCTTGGAGTTGGATCTTCAAGTGGCCTCCTTATATCAAGTTTACAAAGACTAAAACTAATCCTATCTCTATTACATCATATGAGTACAAATATAAAGGGAAAGAAATAATTACATTTTGAAATAAGAGATGACGCTCGGGATGCAAGCCGAATACTTTATACAAAAGATCCACGTACAACCATTATACATCCATAGCATTCTCAAATAAACATATCCACAAGATTGACATCCACATTCATTCACAACATTCATAAAAGGGGATACTAGGCTATAACCGTGCATGCATTCACCACGTAAAACAAAATTTTAATGGAGACATGTATGATATCATAGGTATATCTACATATATGTATATACATATTAATATTGTAGTAATTTTAATGCAGGACATTCCCCATTAAATAAATTTTTTACTCCCACGCAGACTATGCGGGGAACATAAGGGCAGCACCCCTATCGAGGGGAGGCCGCCCCTCGTAGGGTCTTAGGGGCAGATCCCCTGAAAGGTCTATGGAATTTTACTTCCATGCACTTAGGAAAATCAGTATTTTCCATAGTCGACCCCATCCAAAATGTCAAAAATAGAAGCCTGCAGCGTATGTGGAATTAGGTTTAGATTTGCACATTAGTAGTTTTAATTCACATTGTATGCAACATGAAAAACAATATACAGTGATTCGATCATATCGAAACAAATCCAAATATGTTGTAGATCGACGCTTCTCTGATACCACTATTAGGTTTTGTGGAGAAAACATATGCGGAGGAAGCAACAAAAATTCCACACAATCCAAAATAGGATCTTGTCGACAACAGCATATTTAGAAAGAGTGTTTGTGGGATATACCTTATCGCGGAGCAAGTCCGGCGATGTCCCGCTGCATAATGGTGTGCAACGATGCTGGCCTACACAGACAAAATTTATCTCCCGTTCGTTGAGTATGTCATAGGAAGATCTGGCAGTGCACCTTCCGTGCAATGATGTACGCCTCTTGTAGTGCATACAAATGGTAGTAGATCTCCTATGAACGCAGACGTCTCAGTATATGCGTCTCTACTTTGTCCACACAGATGGATTGGAACTCCATGTCACACTTCCTAAGCCTGCGGGAAGGAGTCGTCTCTGTGCGGCGGCGTGCTAGCTTCGCAGTTCTCTCCTTTCTCTCTAGACGATGGTGACGGATAGGGTTTACGTACATGAGCATAAACTAAAAAGCCTCTCTCAATATATTATATAGATATCAGACGACAAGCTCCTTTAAATAGGAGACGAAGAGAAATATGGTTTCCTAAACCCATCGGTAAATAGAAACACTACATTAATTAAAACACTTGTGGATTAATTAGAATATTTTGGAATTCATTAATTAACCAAATAATCACATTAATTGATTAATTAATATCTGACTCTATACAATCACTTGGGATGGCTCTGTGGGCATATATACCAACACTAACATAGGTTGAAACTTGATAACTCAAAATAATCAATACATATGGCATTGTCACTTGCATTTCTAGAATTCATGATGATGTTTATCTAGACTCTTTTGGTTATAAGAGACATGCAAGTCTTACTTATGAGCAACATGATAAAACATCTCTCACTAGATGTAGCGGGAGAATATGAATTCTATTAGGACTTCTACATAATGATGTACAAAGACCTTCAGAATAAATGGTAGAGGTAGTTATTTATACCTCACTATATTTACTGATGATCTTAGAAGGTATGGTGATTTGGATTTAGTGAAATACAAACATGAATCTCTTGAAGGGTTCAAGAAGATCAGATAAATAGCTTTTATAAAAGTATTAAGAAAGTTTGATATGATCAAATATAATTTGAAATACTTTACATCAAGAGTTTTGAGGACCTTCTAGAGAAACTGTGATAGTCTATCACAATGAACTCCACCTAAAACATAGTGATGTATTCGTAAGAAGGAATTACATCTTGATGAGTCATGATGCAATTATCATTTAGTCTAATATTGTAATATCCTTTTGGGCACATGCTTAGCACTAAAATAATAAATCATCTAAAATAGTTTGAAGGACATTGTATAAGATATGGTGTGGGAATGTCCTGATATGTCTTTTATAAAAGTAAGGATTATAAGCTTGAATAAGAAAATGGACTCTTAAAGGCTTTATCCAAAATGTTAGTTTGTTGAGCACTACCCAATCTCAATCTGGTAACAAATCTGTTGTTGCTAGGTAGTTGAATTCCAAAGGAATTAGTGGGAGTAAAGTAGAACTTGAAAAGTTTGAGATAAATAAGAAAACATTGAACCTAAGGAGGTACAATAAGAATTATGAGAATCATAAATTTATTGTGGAATATCAAGTTCCCTCTGTAAACACAAAACTCATAGGTCTAGAAGAACACATATGAAATTAAAAGATTGTAATAATCTATGAGTTGGTCATAAGATGATGAGCCAAAATTAAACTAAGAACTATCAAGGGACCATACATCTGAGAAATTGCTTGAGGCCATTGTATCCAGAATGGAATCCATGAACACCAACAAGGTATGACTTTGGTAGTACCACCTAGAGGGGTAAAACCCATAAGGTTCAATTGGATTTTCAAGAAGAAGATCAACATGGGATAAAGAGAGGCATTCTCTCCCCCTCTCCCACGCCTGTGACGGAGGCCGAACGTCCAGGAGGGTGATAAACCAAGGCGGCAGCTGGGATTCGAACCCGGGTCCCTTAATGAGGAGACATCGTGCTTGACCACTTGAGCCACTCCTTGTCGGCAGAAGAAGATCAACATGGATAACATAAAAGGATAGATTGGTTGCAAAGGGTTTCAAACTAGTTTAAAATGCTGAACATGATGAAATCCCACCACCAATTGACATGCTTACTTTTGTAGCTTATTAAGACGATGAAATTTGGCATATGGAGATTAAAATCACATTCTTTAAAAGGAATGTTTGAGAGAATGTGTACGTGACACAACTTGAAGGTTTTATAACCCCATGAATGCAAATTAAGTCTATAAGCTACAATGTTAAATCTAGAGGTTGAAACAAGCATCTCGGAGCTAGAATCTTTTGATCTGATAAGATAGTCAAAGAGTTTGACTTCAGTCAATATAAAAGATGAGATCTATGTTTACAAAAGATTTAGTGGGAGAATATAAGTATTCCACATATTGATGAGGAACAACATCTGAATACTAAGTATTCAATCTTGGAAAATAACCTTCTTAATGAAGGATTAGGTGAAGCATTCTATGTGATAAGTATTGAGATTTATAGAGATAAATCTAAAAAGCTTCTCAACCTAATTATGAGCACATATATTGACAAGATGATGAAAGGGTTGAACATGAAGGATTTAATAAGAGAGAATCTATCCATACAGATGGGATTAGTCTCTCAAAAATCTAGTATTCCAATTCTTGTGAAGAATGGAAGAGATACAATATGCATTCACATTCAAATCTATCATATATACAATATATAGTGTTGATCCCATTATCTTGATGTATAGGCATGATGAAATGATATTAGTCAAATTCTAATATAGCTTATTGGAATACCATAAAGTACATTCATTAGTACTTGAGAAGAACTAAAGGATTAATTGTCGAACTATAATGATAAGGAAAAGTTGGGTGTAAAGGGTCACACCTATGCAAGATTCTGCAATGACAGATGAAATCACAATGTAAATTGTGTTTTATCTTATAGAAGAGGTGTAAGTTGGAAAGGCTACTGCGTATTATTTAAACTCTACAATTGAAGCTAGGTGTCCTAGTGTTATGAAAATAGGAGTGGATATTGTATGGATCTAGAAGTTCATATGAATGAACATAGAGATGTTCCAACCATTGATGACATAGTAGAAACACTATGACAACATTGGATTTACTAGTTAGGCAAGGAATATTAGATAGCATATTATGATAGTTCAACCCCATACGAGATGTCATACATCACAGAGATGAGAAACATGCAATATACTGACTAAAGAAAAAATGTTGCTAACCCGCTGGATTAGAAATTGCGCAATAAAAACATGATGTACATGCTTAGATCACTAAGAATAAGATTAATAGGTGATTGGCTCTAAGTGAAAGGGGGAGTTTGTTGGTATGTATGCCCATAGAGCCAATCATATGACAATTGTGATGTCATATCATGTATATGATTTGATAAAGGCAATCTTTCAATTTGTTCTATTTCAATCAATTACGAGATAATGATGAAACATAATTAATGTCTAAAGAGTTACACTACTCAATGACGTATGTCTTCGGGTTGATGACCTGAAAAATGAGAACATAGACATATTAATTGTACATTATTGATATATCCCTAGTCAGATGTTGTTGTTGAAGGCTGATAGACAACAACAACACATAAGACTAGAGTGTGTGTTGGTTGATGATAGAATCTCACCAGTCATAATGTGAGATATCAAACCAAACATATATATAATTCTTAAAGAATAGTGACCCACCTTGAGAGTGATACATAGAAACCTTAAGTTGTAGTCAGAATCATCTCTCATAGTGATGGTGGTGATTGTGGTTCTAGACCTAAAATCACTACTCTAATCACATGTCGTTAGTGTAGTTTGACATCATCCATCGTGACCTTGAATAAGGGTTGCCATAAAGGTGATGATCGGATGCATTGTGATACATGGGGATGTCTATGAGTGATGTAGATGGGATTTGTCCCTCCTATTAGAGTTACATATCCAAGCCACTTGATAAGAAAGACTGAGTAAAGCTTGTGTATGCACATGTGAATAAACATATGATATCAAGGTCACATAAATCTCAAACATCATACTATAGTTCAAGGAACCTGGATTGAACATTGAAAGGATGACGACTCCATGCCTCGATTTCAATATGGATATAAGTGACAAATGAATTATATAATTACTATAACACCAATCACAGATTGTAGGTAGAATTTGTTCTCCAACTTTCCATTTACTTGGATAGCAATGATGTGTTGCTAGACATTGCCCATTACTTGTGATGTCATAAATGAGTGATATACATTTAATGCCAACGTAACTTGGAACCTATAGGGTCACACACATAGGATACACTTGGAATAGGAGTTCATTTATGAATACATTAATTTGATTACTAAGGAGTTATGTATTCAATTTAAACAAACAGTGGTTATTTGAATTCACTAACTGAACTCTGAACCAACCAATTCAAATGTTGAATTGACCAATTCAAGGGTTGAACCCAATGTTATAGTCAAGTGAATTGAATCAATTTTGGCAATCCTAGACAATGAACTGACTGGTTTAGGTAGTAAACTAATCGGGTCAGGTCCATGAACCGACCGACTCATGTTGTGAACTGAGCGGTTGGTGGATCAATTCAACTGATTCAAGGATTTGTGTTGACATCATGTTATGCATTAAATCAGATAATAATTTTCAATACAATTGCAAGTGGGAAACATGATGAAATGATAGGTTCAAGGTTTTTGAACTGACCGATTCATGCCAACAGATTGGTTCACCTATGAACTAACCATTTTGTTGTTTGTAGGTTGAGTAAGTTCATCAAATTCTTGTCCATTCCGCTCCCACTCATACTGGGAATCTTGAGCTGACCCTGCTATAAATTGAGGGGTACTGGGGGCTTCTTAAACACAACTTAGTTTCCTATAACAATTGTTTGTCTTCTCGAGTTGTTGTAACCAAGAGAATCCAAGCAAGCCCTACCCAATAATGGGAGGGATATCAAGGGAGAACAATTGTGGGAGATCAAGTTGGTGCTAGTACACCAACGTAGAGGAACAACCACTTCTTGTCTATTCTACTAGAATGACATGAGTTCCTGATTGTGTATGTGGAATACCATAGAAGCATGGAGCTTTTCCCGCTAGGAGGACAACATCAAATAGTTGTTTGTGGTGATCAACCAGGAGCTGTTGTAGATGCCGTCCAAGTGAAACTTGAAGAAAGTTGCACAACTACAATGAGGGAATAGTCACTGGACCTACTCTAGGACCAAGTATGACCTCATAAACCATGTTTTCCCTTAAATAGTTGTTGATGTGGTCGTCTATTTATGTGGAATATGCAACTGTTTTTTTTGTTTCCACTACCTATCTGATGCCATATTTCCCAACACTTCATCCCAAATGGCTACACCCTTATGGCTCTTTGTAGGGAAGGATAACCACCTTCAACATGTCATAAATCATTCCTTATAGGTATAATTGTATCCTCCTCTTCCAATAGAGGAAGTGTGTGTAATCAAATATCAGAGGTCGCATGGAGAGTTCACCCTCCAAGTTGAGAGAACCCAAAAGGTTATCACTCATCTTCTCATCTCGTGGGATATCTTGTCAGAAAAGATCGTGGCTCTGATACCACTTGTTGGATCAATGGGCTCTAGGGGGGTAAATAGAGCTAAAAATCACTTAAACCAAATTCATTAGACCTTCAAATTACTTCAATGAATAGGATTGCAAATATGGAACTTGAATGCAACTAAACATATAGACAAAGGATGAGAGAGGTTGAATGAGATCAAGAACAAGCTATGTAGAGTGACTCCAAACTCCAAATTGGGAGAATGTACATCAAATACCTAGAGAGGTCAAACCCTAGGATTTTGCAACCATTGCATACTTATATTCCATTATAAGACATACAATAAGACCTTCCTTTCTCAAGGCAAGGATACCTAACTTTCTTTTTAAAGGATTAAAGGAGCCAATAAACCTTATAAGGTCTTAACTATCCTTTAAGCAAGCTTCGACATCTACAAGGGCTTACCCACTTTTGCAAGGAGTTGGATGCTTTCACCAAGGAAACCCCCTCTTGAAACAAGTCTTCACCATATTTTCTTTAATAAAGGGTCAAAAGGGAAGATTGAGGGCTTCATAATGATTACAAGGAAGTGGATTTCTCACAATCAACCTATCTCACTCATATGGACGTTTGGATTTGTAAGCAACATATAGAAAGGGGCTCTATGTGAAAAAACACACTCAACTATAGCTAGGAGCAAGGTAGGAAAACTTGGAATGAAGTCCAAGGGCCCCTATTTATAGTTGGGGGGTGTATACTATCTTGAAGAAACACTTAAGAACGAATTATTGTGGTTTGGGGTGTTGCTATAGATATAATTTTGAGTTTTACAACACTCAAACTCTTAGAAACACTTTTTCTACACATTTTGTACAATGCATTCAATCAATTTTCAATAAATATAACTGACCGAATGCACTATGTGACAAACTAATATTGAGTTTTGGATCAAGTTTATCATGGATGAGACTCGACCAATCGCTTAAAATCAATTTTTCTATGTAGGGTGTCGGTCAAGCTATCTCTAGGACAAACTCAGCAAAATCCAGCAATTTCCAAGACCCATCTAAGGTGTCAATCGAGTTTCCAAGTTATTTAAGGGGTTTTCTAGAAAAGTGCATTTGCATTGACATTGTCTTGTATTTGATCAAGCTAGGGCTTGATTGAATTTATCCTTTTCATCTACCTAATATATGAAATAAATCTCAAATAGACATATTAGATACATATGAATGAAATGGTTAAGTCATCATCAAAATATGGACCATGTATGATTGTTAGGTCAACATGGTCAACATCTAAGGTTTACAGCCATGTCTTACTCCTTATATTCCCCTTAGTTGTTAGAAAGAGTCTATTATAATAGTACATATACCATCTTTAGCATCGATTATAATAACCCTATAATTTCAATTATGTACCGACACCTAAGTGGGCATCACTAACACTACGACCCTTCTATATTGATTTTGAGGGAAAGGAAAAACTGACGACATAGGTTTAGCATTGGCTTCCTTGAAAATAGAAACCAACAACTTAAAATGCTATCAGTATTGTGGTATCACTCTGTACTGTCAGATTCTAACAAAGAATCGACACTATAATCAAAACTCTGTCATCGATTACCCTAATAAAAACTGATAAAATATGTATTTTTCCCTTCTAAAACATACAAATCTATGTTGTCATATATTTTAGGTAACTGATGTTATAGACCATCTGTGTCATCAGTTGCATGTAAAAATTGATGTTATAGGACACCTGGAAGCACGTTTGTGCTTGATAGCACATGTGTTTTAGAATAACAATGTCATCGGTTTATGAAAAAACCAACGACACAACTGGTCTATAACATCATTTTTCTAGAGAAACTGATGAAAAAGGTCTACCACGTCAGTTTGTTTAACAATCAACGTTGTAGGTATGTTTTTTTTATAGTAGGTCTACAAACCTACAGTTTGGTTGTTTAGTAGGATGTAGAAATTGTAGTTCATTAGAATGACATGTTTCATTCTATATTTAGTTTAACAACTAGCCACCACACCTGCAAAACCTACAATAACAAACATTCATCCATCCACATATATTTCCATTCTTAATTCTACTCTCTTCAACACTTAATTTCATTCTCATGCATGTACACAATTCTGAAAACACACATACAATATCGATTCTCCAATTTCATTCTCATGACATGTACAAATACAATTCTCAATCATATATACATATTTATTCACACATTCACTCACACAAATTAATAGGTATTTTCTATACACTCAAAATGCAAGTATACACTATCATAGTGATACAGGCCTATGAATGTCAAACACAGGGATACATTACTTCAGAGACTCGTACTAACTGTAGTGTGATCAGCTTAGGCCAGACAAACATTGAGTGATTGGTTTGGTTATCTGAATAGAAAAAAAAATCTAAATTATGGTTGTTTTTAGTCTTAGTGAATTCCTTAGGAGAATGGGTTCACCACAGTTAACATTACATTTTAATGCTAGTACATTAATAAAAACTTCTCCTAACTCTAGATTAAGAGCATGTATCAAGAATTACCCACTCTCGTGGTGTAATTCACTACGACACCTAATACCAACCCCACTCTTGTATCAGTTGTGTTATTAGATAGGTGTCATATTGAATTATCTGGGAATCTCCTTACGCTTTTAAACCACCTTTCCCAAAAGGTTTTATGAAACATGTATTTCTATGAGTTCTGACTATTAATTTCCTTTTTCAAAGAAATTCATAGTCCAAATACTATCCATGGTGATCAAGCAAAAATAGTTCATTCATTCACATAGAAAGAAATCCAGAAATTAAGAGAAATTCATTTATTAATGCATAAGAGTCAAATACAATGCATAACCAAGCTACAACGGGTCCCAAGGAATGTGAGGATTAGCCTCTCATAGTTTCCATAGTCAAAAACATTAAAGGAGAAAGGAAAAATGTGGAAAACATTAAGAACCCCTGAAGTAGATGGTTCTAACGCTCCCTTCTCATGCACGTGCCGATTTTCTACCTTCTATTAGCAATTCCATCTGCTTGAAGTATCCAGATTGTTCAGGTTGCCTCCTTCTTCTTTTTCTCCTCTCCTTACTCTCCCTTCTTGTGCAATGGAAAATACTAGATCCGTAGGTATGGCTGTAACTCCCATTTGGTCATAGGCATGACTTAGGGCGAGTTAAAACCTCATCCGTTGGATTAAACACAACTTTCATATCTACCTGATCCCAATTCATCAGTACTACTGATAAGGTGTAAGTACTACCAACTTCTTTAATGTTGTGGCCACCTGTCAAGTGGTGCGGAGTAAAATATTATCAACCCCTAAAACCCTGATCCATTCTAGAGACCTTTGCTTTCAACTTCATGTCCTAGTAGCTGCCTAAAGGCCAAGCTAAACAACCTCAAGTTACTATGGTTACTTATGCATCTTTTACTTGTAAATATTTTAAGGATCTATTCATCATTATTCTAATGTGAAACTATATCATCCTAAATTAACCCTTTATCATCTATTGATCAATTCTAGGACAAACATGTCACTTAAAGGTAAGGTAAGGATTCTAATTAAGGAGACAAAATTGAAATAGTAAGATTCTGACTACCATGGGCTCTGATACCATGTTGTAAAGAGGTGAGATCACCTCCTTACTAAAATTGAAGGAAGTACAAAACATCCATCTTTTTAGAAAGACAAAAGATATTGAGGGATGCGTGTATACTATTCCAAGTAAATAAGCATGCACCAGATACATTATAAAATGTCAATAGCAACAGAAATAAAAGTACTAAGCATGTTACATGGATTTCTTTGTTCATTACATGATTGTTCCCAAAATAAAAAGATAAGAGAAAAGGATCTAACTATAGAAACCTAGACATCCTTTCAGATAGCTTGAGATATACTCCTAAGATGGCTTCCTTCAAACTTGTCCTTCTCCTTGCTCAGCACCAGCACCTAGGTGGTTGGGAAAACACCCAACAAAAGGGGAGAGAAAACAAGGTATCTGTCACAAAACTAGTCTAGGACAACAAGATAAGTAAAGAAAATAAGAACAGGCTAGGGTTCATCATAAGATGATGATAACAAGAGTACGGGGCTATATTCAAAAGAAACTTACCATTAAAAATTATATTAAAAAGGATTTGAATGTAAGATAATTATGTCTACCTAACTAAGTAGGGTTGAGGCACCTACCGGACCTCTAACCTATAGGTGAGGGGAGAATAAGACATTCCCAGTCACCTACACAATTATATAGGAGAGAATAAAAACATTCCCTAGGGAGATTAAATATTTCCCCTCTATGGGTGGTTGTACATAAGTACTTCTAATTAAATTAAATAGAACATAAATCTACATGCTAGAAAAGTAGTCATGGAGAGAGTATTCATAATATTCAATAAGCATGGCAGTGGTGTATAAGACCCCAAACAAGAAGAAATTATAATTTGATTTGAGGCATGAACAACATTAGGATTCAAGAATAGAAGATTTAGGGTTCATTTAAGCCTCATCAGGAAAATATAGGGTTTCACTGCAATTATCCCAACATAGGGTCTAAGGAATGCACATACCTCTCTTACTGATATCAATTACTAACTTTCACCACTTTAATTGAGCCCAAGTTCCACTTTGCCTATTTTCAATGTATTGACATGTATTAGAGTACATAGTTCACATTAATGTATAGAAAACCTAATTTCAGAACTTTTTAGCTAAACTCAGATTTAGATTTTGAAAATATCACCAATGAACTTATTAGGTTCTCCTGATGGAGAAAATATATTTTTATGTTAATTTTGGAGTTATTATGATTAAGATGTACTTTTTATGGATTGTATGTATTAAATTCATTTTACAAAAAGCACCCTTCGTCAAACCACGAAATCAGACCTTGAAAATATTTTTATTAGATAGGTATTAATTTTTGAATTCCAAAACATATTTATTTGTCAAATTTGGACAAGTGGATTAGAAGATATGAATTTTTCAATATTGACCAATAGGAAGTTGCCACATCATCAAACTGATCGAGATAATTGAAGAGAGAGGGAGAGGGAGAAAACACCATTTTACCCAAAATCAGGTTTGAAGTTGAATATGTTACCAAACTAGAGCTTCTAGAGAAGGTAAAATAGCAAGAAACCAAAACCCTAGAAGAACATGGTAAAAAGAGATGGAAATCATTGATTTTAAACATAGAAGCATGAGTTTTAAGCATATAGTAAGCAATATATGAGAAGGGGGTTAACAAAACTTACATGTAGGAATGTAAGAAGGTCCAAACAGCTAGTATCCCAAGATTAGAAGGTCTGGTTGCTTCAAGCCAAGCTCCTTTCTTGATCAAATATGAGCTTCTCCACTTTAGAGGTGCAAACCCTAGCAAAAGAGCATGGAGATGAGATGTTTTAGGGTTCTAGGTGGAGTTTTATCATGTAAGGTCATTGTTCTGACCTGGAAGAAGGTTGGAGGAATACTAAAATCATGAAAATAGGGAAGTAAAGGAGGATACTTACTAGTTTTGGTCAAAATCACCAAGGAGGAGCGTAAGAAATCCTAAATAGAGAAATTTGGAATCCTAGGAGCCTTCTTCACCAAGGTTGGCACTCTCTTTTACCTTGGGATAGAAACTTCATGACCAAACACAGAAGGGATGATGCTCAAAGGTGGGGGAAAGATATGGAGAGGATTTATTCTTGGATTGGGAGGTGGGAAGGGGTAGGCATGGCTTTATAAATAAGGGGGCAAGCATGATGTGTCTATGGGACTTTCCATGTATCCTTAGGCTAAGGCTTCATGGCCATGCAAGAGCACACCTCATAGAGACTTATTCTATATATAAGGTTAGTGCTAAAAGTACATGGAGGCTTCTAGTCCATCCCCACCATCCTCCATTCAAAGAAATAACCCCATTGGTTGATAGCTTCTAAAGATAAGCTCATTTATAAAGAGAGTAATCTTTAAAATGCCCTTTGAAAGAAACACCTTCAAACCAAGGTACAACTAGGTGCCATATGGTTCAAAAACTTTATAATGGTAATAGAATATATAAGGATTAAAATTCATGTGATAATTTGCAAACAAAACCTCCCAATTGGGTAAAATTGCATAAAAGTCCATAATGTACTTAAAATTGCATAACATGCACAAACAACATCGAAATCGAACCAAATTTGAAACTTAGGCTCATTTTATGTTTTGAAATCACATAAAAAGTTATATTATGTTTTAAATCACTTAATTATGGTAGTTAAGGTTGTTTAATACATTTAATCAAGGTTTAGGGCCTTGCACTTCTAGCACAAATTAATATACTATTGTTCTACTAAAGTGGTGATTTTGCATTTTAGATCCTTAAATAAGCTTTCAATGAGGTATTTGTGCATAAACCATTATATTGTTAAAATTAGTGAATAAATGTTCACTAAACCATAATAAATTCCACTAATTAAACATGAACAGCATAAAGGACAGAAATGAAAGGGAAACTTGGGAAAAAGGTTTACATGGAGATTACACATAAGATTCATTATGTTACATCTTTCCTTATAGATTTTTGAGCTCTCATAATAATCAAACCTAAGCTCATCCAATTCATTCAATTCTAGCAATCACTTTTTCCCTACTTTGTCTAAATTGTAATTGAGTTTCCTTAGAGCTCACTTAGCCTTGTTTTCTAACTCCACAGGTAGATGACAAGCCATCCCATAAACCAACCTAAAAGGAGTAGTACATGTAGGTGTTTTATAAGTGGTCCTATATGCCCATAGAGCATCATTGAGCATGCTCCAGTTGGTCCTTTTGGTTGAAACTATCGTTTCTAAAATTTGCTTTATCTCCCTATTGGACACTTCAACTTGGCCTTGAGTTTGGGGATGATATAGAGTACCTACTCTATGTTTCACCACATATTTAGTCAAAAGCACCCCAAATTTTCTATTAGTGAAGTGAGAACCACCATCACCAATGATTACCCTGGGCACCCAAACTTGTAGAAAATGTGGTCTTTTAGAAATCTACATACGACCTGCATGTCATTGGTGTGGGTTGTAATTGCTTCCACCCAGTTAGATACATAATCTACCGCAAGTAATATGTAGAAATTAGAATTTGAAGACACAAAAGGGCCCATGAATTCTATGCCTAATAAATAAAATACCTCTATTTCCTGACAAACATTCATAGGCATTTTGTGTCATTTTGAGATATTTCCTGCTCGTAGACACATATCACATTGACAAACAAATTATATGCATCATTAAAAATCATTGGCCAATAAAATTCACATTCTAAGACCTTAGCCTCTATCCTAGAACTAGCATGATGACCTTCTATAGGTAAAGAATGACAGTGTTCCAAAATACCTCTGAAATTCACAATCTGATACACACTTTCTCAGAATGCCGTCCCTACATTGCTTAATCATAATGGGGTCATCCCATATATAGTACCTCAAGTAGTGGAAGAATCTTTTCTTCTCCTAGTACCCCCATTCTCCTGGTAGCTCTCCACATGCCAAGTAGTTCACTATGTTTGTGAAACATGGGTCTTTGCTTTTCATAGCAAAGAGCTTCTCATCAGGGAACTCTTCCATAATAGGTTTTCTAATATCCTTTTAATCCTCCATTTCCAGCCTAGAGAGATGATCCACCACCACATTCTTGGCGCCGACTTTATCCTTGATCTCTATGTCAAATTTCTGCAACAATGAGATCCACCTGATCAACCTAGGCATGGCATCTTTTTTATGTAGTAAGTATTTGACAGCTCCATAGTCGTCCATACCACTACCTTAGCCTCAATCAAATATTGACAGATTTTTTCAAAAGCAAAAACAACCGCCAACAATTATTTGTTAGTTGTTGTATAATTCCATGGGGGATCATTTAAAGTTTTAGACGCATAAGAGATGACGACATGGACTTTATATTGATGTTGGCCTAGAACATCCCCTATCGTATAATCTAACACGTCACACATCATCTCAAAAGGTTGGCTCCAATATGGAGCCTGGATAATGGGTGCGGACACCAACTTCTCCTTCAACACATCAAAATATTTAGAACATCACTCATCAAATTTAATGTCAATAGGCCACAATGCTCAAAGACCATTTTCCACTACCTTTTATTGACCAGATTTTAGAGCGGCTCTCCGACTGCTCTCATTTTTGTTTCCTTAATAGTTACTCGGGATACAATCATATTTCTATTCAGTCACATGATCAAGAGAAGTCGACCTTCACTTGTCCCTATGACACTTTTGTGATCCATACAAATCTCATGTTGACAGAAACTAGGGGGGATGTCCTTTATGCCTACCACTGACCAGCCGAATGCAACTCGATGGTTGTTTAGCACCCCTAGAAGTTTCTCCTCTTCTTGCACACTTATTAAAGATGAAATTATGACTAGAAGCTTCTCCTCTGTTGCCAAGAAAATGTATTTCAAATGAGGTGGCAGTGACATCAGCTCTAACTCTGGGGGACTCAGCAAAGACAAAACCATTGGTGGTGGGGGTGGTCCGAAATCTTCAAAGTGTCGTGTATAGTAACATGGCAAGATCTTGAGAAGCAAAACACACTCTTTCAAAGAACATTGTCTGGTAGAATCATCTATCAGATTCATGAGACATGCCTCTAAAGGTAGCTGCATGTATGCTTGGACAAGAGCGGTTGAGGTTGCCTCTTCAATTATTGCAGGGCAAAATTCCTCCTCTTCATCATTAGGGTGTTGCACCATTTTTTTTAGAGATATCTCCTTTGTGTTGTCTAAGATGTCCACCACTGGTGTGCCCTTGTGCACCTATGTTATCACATGTGCCATCTCAAGAAATGGCTTCCCCAAAAATAGTGACACATTTTCTTGGACCTGCTGCAACATATGACATTGTGCTTTAGCTTTTGTAGTCTGTGTAGGATCAAGCATTAAGATTTCAAACCGATCCTCCCTGTTGTCCAAAGTCAGTCTTCCTCTACCCATCTCCACAATCATGTCAGTCATGGATTGGAATGGTCTCCCCAGTAGAAGCTTTTTGTCTTGTCCATCCTGCATTTCCATGATAACAAAGTCTGTTGGAAACACAAACTTGTCCACCTTGACAAGAACATCCTCGCAAATCCCATAGGGCCTCACCACAGAATTGTCTGCCAGTTGAATAGTCATATTACTCTTTCTGGACTCATGTAGACCAAACTTTATGAATGTGGTCAAGGGCATAAGGTTGATGCTAACTCCTGAATTACATAAGGTCTCTCCAAACATTGTCCTCCCTCTAAAATAAGATATATTGAAACAACCTGAATCTTGTCTTTTTAGTGGAAATGTTCCCAGAATAATGCACTAACTTGCTCTTTCAGAATTACCACCTCAGAATCATAAAAATTCGCCTTTTATTGTTGATCATATCTTTCATAAACTTTCCATAACAAGAGATCTGATCAATTGCATTAATTAAAGGGATATTAACATGCAATTTTCTGAAGTTGTCTAAAAATTTCTAAATTTGTTGATCAGCCTTTGTTGCCTTCAAACTATTTGGAAAGGGAACTGACTTCACCACTTCCCTTTGATGAGGTGGGATATATGTCTTTTTCCTTGTTTCCTCCATATCATCAACCTGTTCCTCAACTGTCTTTTCCTCTGGTACCACATATGGTTCAGCTGCATCCACAATGACTACCTTGTTTGTAGCTCTTGTAGTTTCACCTACATCTAAACTAGATGGTGCATCATTCAGCAATTTCCTTCCATTATAGAGTAAAACTTCCTTGGCATGTTGATTTTCAGAAGGCACATTAGTGTTGGTTGTGAACCCATGCTAACTTGGGTTTTTCAAGGTAGCCACTTCCACTACTATTTGAGAAATCTGTGTTTCAATATTTTGGATCTATGCCCCTTGGTTTTGAAGTTCTCTTTGAGTCTGACTGATAAGTACTTCATTTTGGCTCACCAGCTTTCTGAGCATTTCTTCAATACAGTCAATCCTGAAGGGACCCCTATCCTATTCATATTGTGATTGGCCACCAGCCTATTGTGTCTTATACTATTGCGCCTGACACATGTCTTGTTGAAAATTGTTGGGATCCTTCTAGGAGAACTTAGGATCCTTCCTCCAAGAATATTCATTGTTCTTGTACTGTTGTTGCTGGTCTGCAAATTTTCACTCCTCATCCTCTCCTTCTGAAGAATGTCCATCCTTAGCACACAACTTTTCACCAATTAAGCCCAGCTTTTCATTCAACAGGGAAATGACCTTGGATTCCCCGACAATTTTTAGGGTTGTCAGGTGCTCTCTCTCATCTCCCCATGTTTGATTCTTGGACATGTTCTTTAAGATCTCATGACAGTGGGTAGGTTTGTTGTTAAGGAAGAAACAGCTCCTCTACTATCAAACATAGTCCTCTCTCTCCCTTGTGCAGACTATAGTAGAAAAACTTTGCATGTCCTAACAAATCAATGCCATGGTGGGGGACCTTCTGCAACATATTTTGGAATCTCTCCCATGCCTCAGAATATGACTCGTCCGCCTACTGTCTAAAATTTTATATCTTCTTTACCAGGTCATTTGTCTTTTCTAGAGGAAAGTAGTGCTCGGAGAAAGCATCAATACAAACTTTGCCAAGACTTAGCATTGTCTGCCAAAGATCATGGGAACAACTTGAAGTATATGATAGTCGCATGTATCCTATCTATCTTGATCATATGACAACTTTTGATGAAATTACTGATGTGTGTTATAGGGTCCTCATAACGGTGTCCATGAAAGGCATGTGATTTGAATAATGACACCAATCATGGATCAATCTTGTAGCTACTACCATTGATTGCTTGTCTTTTGATTGACCCTTTTTGAGTAGTAGAAGAAGAAGCCTTGATCCTTTCCCAGATTGTCTGCTTTTATGCTTGGCCACCCATTTCTACTGGATCATCTTCCTCAGGTGGCTCAGGTCCTTCAGGAGAAGGTGTAGGTGGTGGAGTTTGCTTGAATCTATCCACATATATTCCATACTCCCATTCTCTATGAAGGAGTTATGCTTGACCTAAGCCCAGTGAGGATGACTCTCCATAGTCATGGGCTCGGGTATGCACCATGCACTAGTACCTGAAAGTAGTAAAAATAGTTGTTAGCACACAATAGTAATAGTAGAAACAATACAGATATGATAATTCAAATTTGAATGATATAAAAAAAAGGGTTGGCCAAGAATGACCGACTACAACACTTTTAGTGCTAAAGTTACCGATTCCCTGACAATGGCTCTAAAAAACTTGATAGGTATTTTCTATATGCTCAAAACACAAGTATATACTATCGTAGTAATACAAGCTTTGAGGCCCGAATGTCGAACATAGGGAAGTGTTATTTCAGAGACTCGTACTAATTGTAGTGTGATGAGCTTAGGCCGGAGAAAACTTGAGTGATTGCTTTAGTTATCTGAAAAGAAAAGAATCTAAATTATGGTTGTTGTTCTCAGTCTTAGTGAATTCCTTAGGGGAATGGTTTCACCATAGTTAAGATTACATTTTAATCCATGTACATTAATAAAAACTTCTCCTAACTCTAGATTAAGAGCATCTAGCAAGAATTACCCACTCTCATGGTGTAATTCACTACCTCACCTAATACCAACCCCACTCTCATATCGGTTGTGTTATTAGATAGGTTCCTTATTGAATTCTCTGGGTATCTCCTCACGTTGTTAAACCACCTTTACCAAAAGATTTTATGCAACGTGTATTTCTATGAGTTCCTACTATTAATTTCCTTTTCAAAGAAATTAACAATCCAAATACTATCCATGGTGATCAAGCACAAATAGTTCATTCATTCACATAGAAATAAATTAAGAAATTAAGAGAAATTGATTGATTAATGCGTAAGACTCAAATACAATGCATAAATGGGCTACAATTGGGTCCTAAGGAATGTGGGGATTAGCCCCTCGTAGTTTACATAGTCAAAAACATTAAAGGATAAAGGTAAAATGTGGAAAGCATGAAGAGGCCCTAAAGTAGATAGGTCAAATGCTCCCTTCTCATGCATGTGTCGATTTTCTACCATTCGGCTACAATTCCATCCACTAAAAGTTCATGGATCATTTGGTTTGCCTCCTTCTTTTTCTCCTCTCCTTGTTATCCCTTCTAGTGCAATGGAAAAAGTATGGATCCTTAGGTCTAACCGTAACTCCTCTTAGTCATAGGCATAACATAGGGTGAGTTAGAACCTCAGCCGTTGGAATAAATGCAACTTTCAGATTACCTGATCTTAATCCATCGGTACTACAAACAAGGTTTAAGTATTACCGACTTCTTTAATTTTGTGGCGACCTATGAAGTTGTCTATACTATTGACTGTTTGTTGATAGTACCGAGTTGCTTCTATTTTCTTTAGAAAAAATTGTAACATTGTCGATAGTATTGACAGTCCCGTCGGTACTACCGAGTCTTCTCAATTCAATTCCATTTCAAGTGTCGGTACCACCGACTCCAAAGTCGGTATTACCGAGCAATGTAGATTTTTGAATATTCTTGAAATGCAAAAAATTCGAACATAAGCTCTAAAAATTAATTAAATCACATGAAAATGTTAAATTTATGGAAATTTGATGCAATTGAGTAACATAGGAAAGTATTAATAAATAATGCACAATCAATATGATATTTAACCAAAAAGCGCACAAAAATTAGTACAAAATAGCCTATGAGAATGACCACTAAATATTGCATCACACATGCATATATATACACATCATTCACCTATCAATGAACAATTTACTTGCTTCAAAACTAAAATTGCAAAAATTCACAAACACCACATGTGTATAGAAATAATGACACCAAGGTTTATAAAACTCATATTTTGTCCCAATCAAATTCAAAGTTGATTTTATTAATAGCGGCGTGTGCACATTCAACATGTATCTCATCTATGTCTTGCTTTCTATAGGGCTTTCTCATGTCAAATAGTTGCAAAGAGAATGATAGATTTTAAGAGTTTGATTTAGTATGTACATATTATGAAATGAGACTATTTACTTATGATGACCAAGACTATATAGATTACCTTTTGTATACAATGGATGTCTAGTGCCTCCTATTTTACAATCAATTCATATACTGCATCATGTAATATACACATGCCCAACCATTGTCTTTTATAGGGCACTAAAAATTTACATTTATACAAAACAATAATAAATAAAATTAAGCATAGTTAGTATATATATGCATTAAAGTCAAAAAACTACCTCAACATTATTCCAATTTAATAATTTTATTTTCTTATCTACCTTTCTTCCAATCTTTTTGAATTCATTTATAGATGTATAAGTTAAAGTAATACATTTAATTGAATTACACAAATAGTCATGCAAAAAATGATGCATACATTAATATATGTTAAGAGATATAAAAATTTACTCACAAAATAATGTCTTTCACATTTTCTATCCCCACTACCTAATTTTTCACCCAAAGGATCTAGATAATACATAGTTAGAGTCTTACAGAAAATTACCAGTGACACCTAATGATTATTATAAGTAGAAAGAAGGTAAACAAAAGAAAACTCAAAACCCATAATGAAATGAAATTCATAAGACAAAAGTATAAGTGAAGTGCCCGAAACTTACATGATATTGAAAGGGGTATAATCACACTTTTTTTCACATTACCAAAGTACTTAAATGTGGTAGAGCAATATTCACTAATAGACATTAGGTCTTTATCTACAAGGTAATAAATTATGGAACTAGAAATGCCACATTATATAGTGTGAACTCTCCACACACATATATATAAGTAGTTGTAAAATATATATGTATGCATTAATATGTAAGAAAATAGAACAACATATATAGAATGAGGTATTTATCCATAAAATTTTACCATATCCAAAGTTCTATCATAGTTGTATTCAGACAAACATATATAAGTAAACAACTACACGGTATCTGTCAAGAATACACTGGTATCATGAGATTGATCTGCAATGTCCTCCTTAATATGAACCATCATAGTCGACCCTAAGTTTATTGGACATGGTGCCAACCCCCATACACTTTGGATCTAGCTAGTCAAATAGGTTGTTTGCAATCTAAGAAGGTAATTGAATATTTAGAGGAGGAAGTGAAGGATGAACTATAGGGCATTTTGTAGCTGTTGTGAGTTGCATATGTATACTCATATCAATTTCCAATTATATACACAAGTAGAAAAGAATCACAAATACAATCATAATAAGAATATATCATACATTAGCATAGATAACTCCCACTTTAGGCCACACAACCATACCACCTTTTGCATGACCTATCATCTCGTGTTCGGGGTGTCCATGTGGTAGTGGTGTCTGTTTTCAAGCACCGTAGACAAGCTAGATAGACACACGAACCACATTGACATATATTACAATACCATGAATCATGTCACCTAGAAGGGGTTTATAAGCGTCGCCCAGTGCAATTACATAGTATTATAGTAAAAGATAGCATGGCCTCAACCCATACAAATTTGTATATAGTTTTCTATATATACTTAAACACAAACATATTATACATTCCCTTGAAAGACTATTATATCATAAAAAGACTTACACTGAGAGAGTCAATTGATAGGTCCACGGGATTACTCCCAACCACCTCTGTCATAGTGGGGTCCACCTCATATGAAGTGCAGTACATGACATGTACTGTCTTAGGAGGTTGAGGTTGAGAAGCATGATACCTCAATTCCCTTTACAATCATGTCTTGCACCTACTCTTGTGACAACCATCCTTTCTTGATAGATTTATGTTTCTTAGATGATCTAGAAAAGGGTCTTATACTGACACCAACCCCAATGATTTTAACACCAAGATGCTCTGGAGTACTTAGAGCAGTAGTCAATTCATCCCTTTAGCCATCAAGGATGAACTTTTCTTCTTTCCTTTGCTCATTGAGATCCCACTAATCATCATCAATAATGACTAATAAGTAAAACATAACAATCAAGGTAAAAAATAAAAAAGTACATGAGAGTTAAATTTTACCATTTTGTAGCAATCATAATGGTTGCGAGTCGAGTATTTCTCTAGATCAATATGTCCTTGTAATCCACTCATGGTGAACTAAAAGTGTAGGAGTAGTAGAGGACTCAATAGACCTATGAGTAGGCTTCTTAGAAGAAGACTCTTCCAGTCTCTTTTGCCTCTACAATGCATAGCCACCTAGATCCAAGTTGCGGCCATGAACATTCTTTGCATGCCTTTTGTTGAGCAACGTGTAAAACATGGTTAATACAAATCATATGTTAAATATCAAATACATTGAAATAATAAGAATTAATTGATGTATGTAATGCATTATTTAGTACATTGATTCATCTCATTACTCATAATAATGTACAAATAAATTAGGCTTAATACCTTGAATGTGTCTATTTTCCTTGAAACAACATATACTTTCCACACCTTCGGGTCATGATAGGCCCATTTCTCAATGGAATAATTCTTCTTCTTGTTGCTCATTATGTATTATCTTATTAGACTTGTCCTATAATTCCTTAATAGCCTCCCACAATGTTGCATCAACTTTTTACGTTGTAGTTTTTCATCAAGTTCAAAGATGCTTTGTAAGATTTCATATACTTAATGGCACATTTTTAAAAATGGAATTGTGAATATCTTTAAAAATTATAATATCTCACACATAGGTCCTTACATATGAAGTCTTTCATGGAAGGATCAACTTTATGCTAAAATTTTATTGTTATCTTCAATTTGCTGCTAATATAACCCCAAGATATTGCATGAAAGTACAGTGACCATTCCTAATAGGATTTCATGAATTATCAAAGTCAACAACCAACTTTGGTCCTTTACCTCTTTTCTCTACTAACTTGTTCATTAAGGTGGTGCCTCTTCTAAGTGCAAGATCTTGTTGTTCCTCTACAAATCTAGCAAGATCCTTAGGGTGCATATCCTTAGGATGCACATTGTCATGATGGTCATCCTAAAATTGTCAGAAAACACATATAAGTGATAGAGAATGTATCATTGTACATTCTCTATCATAAATATTACAAATATGTGCTATTACATTCTCTATCACTTGTATGTGTTTGTTGACAATTTTGGGATGACCATTCTAAGGGTGTGCACCCTGAGGATATGCACCTTGAGGATCTTGCTCACTTTGCAGATGGATAACTCGACCATGCACATAGAAGAGGCACCACCTTGATAAACAAGTTAGTAGCACAAAGGGGTAAGGGACCAAAGGTGGTTATTGAACAATGTAGGTTTTTCTATTAGGAAGATTCACAATTATACTTCCACACAATATCTAGGGGCTATTACTCACAAAAAGGTGAAGATAATAAAAGAACCTTGGCATAAAGTTGATCCTTCCACAAATGGGTTCAAATGGAAGGAGTTATGTGTGAAATATTTTGATTTTTTAAAGATATTCAGAATTATCCCTTTAATAATATGTCATTAATTATATGAAATCTAATAGAGAATCTTTGACACTGATGAAAAACTATATCATAAAAATGTGATGCAACATTGCGGGAGGCTACTATGGAATTATAGGACAAGTCTTCTAAGAGAATACATAATGCGCAACAAGAAGAAAAATCCCACTACTGATCAATGGGCCTAACTTGTCCACACCTGAGGAATGGGCCTAACTTTTCCAGTAGGTGTGGGAAGCATTTTTTTGCTTCAAGATAAATAGATAAATTCTAGGTGTTAAGTCTCCTTTATTTGTACATTCATATAATTAATCAGATAAATTCAATGTATAACATGTATTTCATATACAGCTTATGATTGAAATGTATTATCTATTTAACATATGGTTTGTATTAAACATGCTTTACTTGTTGCTAAAAAATAAACACGTGCAAAGAATATGCACGACCATAACTTGGGATCAAGTGGCTATGTAATGTGGAGGAAAAAGAGATTGGAAGTGTCTTCTTTTGAGCAGCTGACTCTTAGGTCTTCTGATTCTTCTAATACTCCTTCTCCTAGACTTTGCCGCAAGGAATATATAGCTGTAAGCATAAACCTATTTGGAGATTACCAATCCTACCACTATTGAGGTGGCTGCAAAAATGGTAATTGGGCTTGTGGCTACTATGTAATGAAATATATGCAAACTTGTCAAAGGAGCATCACATGACACTCAGACTATAGATCAAGTAATAAAGAAATAACATCATAAATTTACAAGTGAGTTTTAGTCATTTTATAAAAGATTAGCATGTGCATTTTGTGTTACAGATTTTTACAACTCAGCCTTACACACCTGAGAATTTAAGTGAATTCCGAGAAGAGTGGTCAGATGCTTTTCTAAATGAAGTCACTATGACATTGGATGGAATGCATATGTTAGCTTCATTTATGTATGTACTTTGAAACTCTTTCAAATTTACTTTTTATCTGACATGACTTTTAATATATATCATTTTAGACTTGGTTAATGCAATCTATCATTTTTGTGACTATTATGATGTGATATGCCTATGAATCAACTGAATATGTTGAATTATTTTTTTTCCGAATGTGTGTGGTTTGGAAATTGATAATCAATTCAAATAAGATTGAACATAAAAGCTAGCAAATGGCTTTGGAATGAATTTCTGGCTTGCATCTTTGCATTTTCATGTCTACTTTCTAATGCAAATTTTGATCTCTGTAAAGCAGATTTCTATTCTACAAGTTCTTGTTCTAAAGATTTCTCTTCTGCAAATTTTTCCTATATAAAAAAATTGTAAACTTTAGGGTCAGTTTTTTAAAATAACCGACCTTATAGACCTACAGAGTCGGTTGTTTTAATATATCTGACCCTACAGCCTCAGGGGTCAGTATGTCTTTTTTTTGTACCTCTCTTGGGTCAATTTTTAACATATAACCAACCTTACAGACCTCTAGGGTCAGTTTTTTAAATATAACCGACCTTACAGCCTCAAGGGTCAGCATGTCAGTTTTCATACCTCTCTTAGGTCAGTTTTTAACATATAACCGACCTTACAGACCTCTAGTGTCTGGTTTTTTAATAATACTCGACCTTATAGCCTCAGGGGTCATCAGGTCAGGTTTTGTACCACTATTGGGTCAGTTTTTTTAAATATAACCGACCTTACAGCCTCAAGGGTCAGCAGGTCAGGTTTTGTACCACTATTGGTCAGTTTTTTAAAAATAACTAAACTTATAGACCTCTAGGGTCAGTTTTTTAAATATAACCGACCTTACAACCTTAGGGGTCAGCTGGTCAGTTTTTGCACCTCTTTTGGGTTGGTTTTTTACATATAACTGACCTTACAGACCTCTAGGGTCGGTTTTTTTAAATATAATTGACATTACAACCTCAAGGGTCAACACGTCAGTTTTTGTACCACTCTTGGGTCAGTTTTTTAAATATAACTGACCTTATATACATCTAGGGTCAATTTTTTAAATATAACCGACCTTACAGCCTCAGTGGTTAGCAGGTCAGTTTTTGTACCTCTTGGGTCGGCTTTGTTTTAGTATAAATGATGCGGCAATGTAACTATTGCCTCGGGTTTTTGTTTGTGGCCAACCTGACACTACTGTCTAAGGTCAGTTTTTTTTGGTTAAAAAATCCGACCATATAGTTAAATTTCTATAGAGACGACCACTTAAGCGTCAGTTAAAATTTGATGCTAGAGGCTTTAAAAAACCAAACCTATAGATCATTATTGTACTAGTGTGCATTACTGCTAAGATGAGTAAATTAAAACTGATCTTATATTATCATCACTATGTGAAAATATTTTTCATCAAGGTCCATAACATGTAATATATCACATAGCATACCATGTTATACATATGTAAAACAGCCATCTTCCACACACCTATTACAAAAGATCTATTCACATGTACAAACAACATATAGAAGCCATATGTACTACTAAGACATACTACCAAAAAACACATATCGAGGTCAATACCATATACAACACACAACCCCCTCAGACCTGAGAGTACAGGGATGACACATCAGACTTTACTACGACACAAGAAGCTATCCAACCTTCTTCATCTACTGGTGTCCAAGATGCACTTCCTCAACAACACAATCTTGTCCACATCACTAACGACAACCTAAAAGATGTGGCAAACCACGACAGTGAGACCCATGTCCCCCCGAGAGATAAAACTCTCATACAACAATTATCCAAACATAACATGATATAATCATTATTAAGCAGGATGAGCAGATTTAGCTAAATGAATAATTTAAATTTATTACACAAGTTAGCCATATATAACAACTCTAGCAGGTAAATAGATCACATATACTTTTAGAAGGATTATGAAGAACATGTATAACAGTTAATTTCTCGTACCGCATTAAATAAAAAAATCAGTTGTAATAAAAATAAGGCAAGGGTAAACATCCAACATGAAGCATGTTTAACCCTAAGAAGATATGCTACACGGCTGTATTACATCTTTTGTTATTATGCCCTAAGAATTTAACTCGTAACACCCAAATCCAACTGACCATTTCTAAGTCGAAATCAATTCCATACAAGATCTTGGAAGAGTTGTACTCTAAGATTTTTTTATATTATTCATTCAGTACGTGTCTACGTTGTAGTGACATATCAGTCAAACTACAACCAACAACATATAGTCAAGCTGAAAACACCTAGCCCACCTTGGGATAGGCCACAATGCTAAAAACTAGGGTATACAAACCCAATCACCAAGGCACAACTATAGTTTTCCTCAAATTACATCACATATATAATAACAGTGACCCGACCATTGACATTATCAAACACCTTGGGATCTGGTTAACAAGGATGTGCTCTCCAAGAACCCCACATATTCAATAGTATGCACTCTGAGTTTCCCTTAGGAATATTCATTTCACCATCTAGCGAGTTCTGACACTGGAATGGATCTATGGCCAAGGTAACTACATGATTAGGGTTTCACTTGATTAGTTAATGCCAATTGGGTGTCTTTTAACTGCTTCAATCAAGTTACAAGCAAACCCTTAAAGGATTCTATAAAAGATAAGGTTGGTTGTGACTTCAAAAGGTATAAAATGTATAAAGCATAAAGATGATCACATCACCACATGGTATGGGCTTGCTATCATACACAAGATCATCATTGTAATCATACCACCACAGGGATACCAATCCCTTACCAAATCAGCAAAGGATATCACTTTAATTTGTCACAATGCCTCTGCCAAGGTCATAAGACCATTCACATTATTCCCTATAAGAACATCATTATTTTCCCAATGTCATCAAAGCTCATAATCATCACACATGTGTTACATAAGTGATACCCCAATCAAACATTGCCTTATGATGTTCATTCAACAACAAGTTAAGGTTTCCACATAAAGAGAGAGAAAGTACTTTATCATCATGCTAATTACTCAAGAAAGCCAAGTATTATCACCATGTGCTCAATTAGGGTTAGGTTTCAACTGAGTTAACTGAGTTATGGTTTCAAAACAACAACTAACATCAAATCCAAATTATTACAATGTCCAACTTTCTTGGAAACATATTAGGTCAACAACTACATTGACAATTCCATAAAAACATGATGATCTATGTAGGTCACAAATTATCATCGGTAACATAAGATTATACACATCATAGGTCACAAAAAACATAGGTTAACCCATTCCCATTGACTGCTTAAAATGCATGGGTATACCATCTACTTCGATCACTAAAAACTAGACCACACATGCTTATCAACCTTTGAAAACACATGGGTATACCATCTTCTTCGATTGCTAAAAAATAGGGTTTACCCCCCTTCATTGACCACTGAAAAATGTCCATCTTCAGTGACCATATGAACTAGGTCCAACCACCTCAATGAGAGCATAGGTAAGCAAGAGTTCAGCCAGCATACCAAGTCCACCTTAAGTGACAAAGATCACATAAGAACATAATCAACCGATCAAAAAACATCACCCTTACAGACCATACAAGTAGATTCATACTTAATGACCTAAAACCATTCAAAATCATCATCCACATAGATCATATTGTAATGAGCATCAAGCGAGGGAACCACCTCCAACACATGACCAAAATGAGTTGAGCATCATTTTGAAACTGAAACATTAAGGTATAAACCTTAAGGAGAAGGGCAGTGTCTATAACCCTAATTTTGTCAATTAACATAAGAGAGAAACAAACCAAAACTAGAGAGAGAAAACCCCTAGATATAACATCATGCATGTATCCAAAATCTCTTCAATTAAGCAAGAGAGAAAAACCATGATCATGAGAAGAAAACCAAAGTATAGGATGTGCATGGAAGAGCCAACATCTCCATCATCAACAAAACCTTGGGTACAAGATGTAGGATTTATAAAAGGAGTTTAGATACTCATAATAACCACATAATCACAAACCCTAGAGCATAGATATTATCACCAAACTACTTAGAACCACGTTTTTTAGGTAGATTGCTTGACAATAATTGAGGAGAAAGTTATACAACTTGGCTTGATAGTATTTTTTTTGATAACGGGGCCGATCTTGTTTATTATTCAACACAGTCAGAAGTTACATAGTTCAAAAGAGATTGGGGTATGTCCCCAGCCTCGTCGGTGTACATGAAATTTCCCACTTTCACAAGCTTGGCTACTTCATGTGCTACCATATTATAGGATCGGCAAACATACAAAAATGAAATAGATATAAAGCCAGCAGTAAGGGCTCTAATGTCCTCGACAATCATACCAAGGAGTTCCCTCCTCTCCATCAGTGTCATCAGTGCCACAATGACTAAAAATGAATCAGACTCAACCTCCACCACCGTCCATCCTTGCTGACATGCAACTTGGATGCCTTCCAAGATAGCTATCGCCTCATAGATATCCACCCTCCCCTCTCCCCAAAGCTGGAAACCACAAATAGCAACTACCCGTCCCAGATGGTATCGTGCAACTGAGGTAACTGATCCCACGCCAGTCCTCGTGCCAGTCTTTACCGCTACGTCAGTGTTTATCTTCATTATCCCCATCCCTGACCTCTTCCATCGTTTAACCTCACTAGTACTTTGCGTCCGTTGTTTTCCCTGTGATACTGATCGTGCACTCCATGAGTCAAGGATATATGACTGTGCTGCCCTAGAAAAGAAAGCTAAACTTCTCCCATCATTCTGAAATACTCTGTGATTTCTATATGTTCAAAGCCCCCTCATGTTGGCGACTACATCCGTAAACTCCTACTGGTCTAAACCGCTATGTAGTTCCAGAAGCGTCTGCCTAGGCAATTGGATATGAGCCGATGCAATGATAGTAGCCGCAAGTGTCAAGCTCCACATTTTCCTGGCCTCTATACAGCAAAAGAGCATATACTGGACTATCTCCTTTTCCTCATGGCACAAAGGAAACATGCCATCTACATGACAATGTCTGTCAAATAATCTGCCCATAGTAGCCATACCACCTGTAATAACCCGCCATAAACAATGTGCCACTTTCGGCGGCCCAGAAAGATCCCACACCACTTTCCAGATCTGCTCAGCAGTCACCTGTCTGGACTCGATAAAGTCTCTCTTTCCTAGCAGCCCAACCAATATACTGATCTGGTAGAGAAATTCCCTCTTTTATCCGGCCACCAAAATAAAATATCCTCTGGAAGTCTGGTGCTAATAGGGGTGCTCGCAATCAGTCCGCACACCTCCCTGGGAAGAAACTGATGGACCCTCTCCATGTTCCATCCTAATGTGTGTGGATCAATCAAGTCGCTAACCATAGAAGGTTGCCATGTAGATATGTCATGTATTGTCGATATCTCTCCATGATAGTCGTGTATCCAGTTGTCTTCCCAATCTCTAATGCTCTCTCCGTTCTCCACCCTCCACTTAGTCCCTTCCAGAACCACGACTTTTTCCGCCCACAAACTTCTCCAGGTATAACTAGGATTGCACCCCCTGGACGCTTCTAAGATAGAAGTAGAAGGAAAATACCACACCTTGAGTACCCTGTATTCCAGTGAATATTGTTTGGTGAATAGCCTCCACACCAGTTTTGCCAATAATGCTTGGTTAAAAACATGCATGTTTCTAAACCCAAGCCCACTTTCCCTTTTCGGCTTGCATAGTGACTCCCAACACTGCCAAGATATTTTCCTCTCATTATCCTTAGCTCCCCACCAAAATCTTGCAATACAACTCTGAATCTCATCCAGTGTCCCTTCCGGTATATGAAACACACTCATGATATAAGAAGGAATTTCCTGCACAATGGATTTAATCAACACTTCCTTTCCCAGCTTAGATAGTAGCTTTTCTTTCCAGCCCTGTAATTTTTTCCAGATCCTATCTTTAATGAAATGGAACACCGGCTTCTTTGACCTTCCAATGACCATGGGCAGCCCCAAGTATTTTGCATGTCTATCAACTTCTTGTACCCCCAGCTGATTTTTAATAGCTTCCCTTGTGTCTTGTGGCACTCCCTTACTAAAAGAAACCTTAGTCTTCAAAAGATTGATTTTTTGACCCGACGCCTGCTCATACTGGATAATTATATTAGCTACATTCAGGCATTCGTGACAAGACACTCTAGCAAAGAGAATGTTGTCATATGCAAAGAAAAGGTGTGAAATGCACGGGCCATGCCTGCTCGCCTTAATTCCATGGATCAAGTTAGCATTAGCAAGATGCTTGAAAGAGAGGAAAACCAAATATTGATCATCACCTCATGGACAAACTAGCATCACCTCAAGAAGGGAAACAAAACCATAGGTTAAAGGTGCACAAGGAAGAGGGAAAACCCTAGGCCGAAAAAGATAAGGAAGAGAGGTGATGCTCAACTCACTTTATCCACTACCATAGAGAACCATGAATTTGGCCAAAAGAGAGAGAAGTTCCTCAAGAAGAACCAACATGGAAACCCATGGATCAAGCCAAGAAATATAAGAGAGGGGCAGGGTTGCAAGAAAATGAAACTAAGAAGGATACATCACTTACCAAGATCAAGGTCCCACCACAGTCTACATGGAGCTTAACCCTAAGTCATAAATCAAGTTATTTAGCATAATCATCATTTCAACTTTTTTTTAGTTCTGTGAACATGAAATTCATCAATCATAAATCAAGGGTGATCTCAAAATCCAAATAGGATGATCATAGGAGTTGAACCAATGCCAAGGTCAGTAGTCATGCGTCAAAATCCATTAATCAATATCGTGTTAATAATTTGGACATTGAGGTCATGGGTCCAAACATTTTGAAGTTTGGGTTTAGGCTCATACTTTAGACCTTAGGTGTGACTTAGGGCTCTACCCCTCCTAAGGTCTTATGGAGATCTCACATAAATTTTTCTTGAGGTTCCTCTAAACATATTCGATCACATTATTTTCAGCATAATTCATTAACCTAGATTTTCACTATCTCTTAGGGTTCACATTATTTACTTTATGTCCAGACATTGGGCTCATCACAACCTTCCCTCCTGGGCTTGGTCTTCTTGGTGACCTTCCCTATTGAGCTTGTTCTTCTTTTTGGACTACCCTCTTAGCCTCTTGGTGACCTTCCCTCCTAGGCTTGGTCTTCATGATGACCTTCCCTCTTAGGCTTGGTCTACATGTTGGCCTTCCCCCTTGGCTTGGCATCTTGGTGACCTTCCCTTAGGGGCTTGGTCACATATTGTTTATCAGATCCTTAATGAATTTTCCTTTTATTGCTCAGAGATGGCATGATTGGGTTCTAGGAATTATACTCATCATGTGTGCTTTCATGCTTTATATGCTTTATCCTTCAAACTTTAGTTAATATTGAAGGTTACCTCAAATCTTAAACCAATTGGTTAACTCACCCTAATCTAGTACACTATTCTACCTTAGTCATGAGCCTTCAAGAATATCCAAATAGGGAGAGTATCAATTGTGAGATTGTACTTCACAGGGTCATGATATCAAAGATCAATATCATAATATAGCAACCATAGTTTGACATTTTGCAATGTCAAGGTCATCATCATGTTCCCTTTCTTTCGTGAACATGCTAAGGGTATATTTAGAAATCAAGAAGTCAATTGGGCAATCCAAGAGTTAGAGAATAATTGGGCAAGAGTGAGATCCATATCCACACATTGTTTGAAATATAGATTACCAAGAGGCATAGGAATCAATAGGGAAGATGCCCCTTCTATCAAAGTTTTCATCATGATTTTGAGAGTCTAAGAGCATAATCATTCCATGATTTATCATGGTACATATCAAAATAGGGGAAAGATTTTCTTAATCATGTTTGAGGTTCGGTCAAGAATAGGGTAGGATGGATTCGGTCAAATAGGGGCCTCATAAACTATGTGGTACAATGTAGTATAATGTACAAATTCTCCTTATCTCATTTTATCAAGATTTTTATCATTTTACCTCAAACATAGAAAGCTTGTGGTTTAGATTTGGTAAGGTTGAGTTTACATGATTTGAGGGGTCATACATGAGTGCTTAATTTTTAGAGTACCTTCACTAGTCATAATTGAGTTTTCGATTCAAGGTCAGATCATGGCATCATCATCATTTTACTCAAATTTTACCAATTCATTCAAATTATAGTTTTTACCCATACATAAGCTACTCCAAAATTGAGAAATCATGTGATTTAATAGTCATGAGTAGAAGAATCACATGAAGAGATGAGAAGCTAACTAAAAAATATCTAATGGGTGGCTTAGGTTGCCCTTAATGAAGAGATGAGATGCTAGAAGTGACTCTAAGGTATGTGGAATTGGGTTATTAGACATGCATATAAGATACATGATTTCTCTTATACCATTTGCCACGGAAGTATTTGTTATCCTAATTACACACTCCTAATGGCTATAAAGTTAGAGGCGAGTGGACCTAGGCATCCATCCCTAGAATGGATCACGTAACATATGCATGAATAAAACCACAACCAAGAACAAGATAAGAGATAACATGGTATAAAAGGAACTAAACTAGTTCCTGGCAAGATCTTAAAGCCATATATGGACCCATGAGTATTCCATTTGCAAGTCATTAAATATCACCAGAGTAAGAGCACAAGATTATCATAATATCAGAAGTAATGATCATAATAAGATCCATAGTGTAATTGTTACCTAAAATCATAAAAAGGGTGCACATCAGCACAACTATGTGGGGTATGCTATAAAATACATAAACTCACATGTTTAAGAGAACATATATGCTTGACAAAACTTGATATAATGGTAAGAAATAGATAAATAACATTAAATACTTTCATATTAACAAGCAAACAGGTTTTACTTGCATTTCCATTATACGAAACAACATTTCAATGCCATTTGACTTGCTTCCCCAATGGAAGGGTCCATGAGTATGCCTTGTGCCCTTATCCCAAGAATTTAGGCCGGTGCACAAGGTTTGTATAATTGAATGTTCAATTATGTTCAAGGATTGTTCAATGTATCACAAGAAAAACAGACATACTAATCATAAGGAACAAGTAGCTCAAACAAGTATATACAAGCAGTTAAGCATACATACATACAAGAAAATTCAATACCACTAGTCTGGCCAATAGGAGGACAAAATGTACCTTGATTAGAGCACCAGACTAAACATTTGATTAAGAAAACCATATATAGAAAGATCGACCAGATCTTAGAAATAGAGTCAACATAGAGATCATGACATTTCAAATAAGTACAAATGGATTAACAATAGTAAGATTAGGTCAATTTTTCATTATTATGGGGGTTGGATATGTCACCTAAGTCTAGGTTCTCATTCCTTCAACATTGTTTTCAACATCACAACTAGTCATACAAGTTCATTATCAAGTTACATTATACATCATGGATTCATTTAGAGATTAGGGTGACACATCACAACTAAGATTAGGGATTATGATTAGAGTTTCAAGATCCTAATTTGAGCAACCATAAGTTTGATCAAGATAGCTACTACCAACATCAATATTGTCATAACTAGTTATTTGAGTCATTATCATGCATGCTAGTCATCATTAGAGTATAGATGGGGTCTACTTGAGTTATGTTTCATAAACATCATCAAGATACTAATTTTAACTCATAATGTATCAAAGATCACCATTAGATCATGATTCATACAATATTAGAAATCTAGGCAAAAACATGTACATTAGGCCACTATTTAGGTCTAGTTTAGGGAATTTGAACAAATTAGGGCACAAGAATATTTTGGCAGGTATTTAGCTGCACCAAACTTGGTAAGTTATTGGTTAGAGGTCTGCATGATCACTTTAGACATAAAAGACCCATATGAAAGAAAGGATTGAGATTCAACGTAAAAGTATCCATATAAAGCATGTTTGGAGTTTCAATTTCACTATTAAGTTCAAGTAGGGTACAATCATGAACAAGTTCGAATCTTAGTCCAATATACAGAAAAAATTATTGATTCGGGTTCAAGCATGACGATTGAGGCACATTTAATCAAGGTGAAGCATTTAAGGAAATGTTTTTAGAATATAGGTCTATTTAAGTCCATATAAACCACATTATACCATTCTAGGGTAAAAGAATGGATCAAGTTTAAATCATGATACATGAAGGTGTTTAAGAGACTGATTATAGACTGAAATTAAGATTTGATACATAAAACATCAAGATGATGCATTTAAATAGGATAAACATCTCAAAAAACATCAAAAGAATTCTCTTAGGGGTGTGAGTAGAATAGAAAGTAGATTTAGAAGTTGGGAGTATTTTTATTACAAAGGTCTAGTTTTTATGATCTAAATGGTATATTTGAAGTCTACATTTGGAACTAGAATGCCCAAGATATGATTTTTTGAATATTTACCATGAAAATAGTACATTTTGACCCTTGGATTTTGCTCCAAGTTCAAGGAGATCTGGGGCAGGTGCTTTCATGATTTGGGCCTTCAATCTCTCATTGGGCCTCTCCTACAACGGCCTAGCTCACGCCATTGCTTGTATCCTTGGCCCCCAGTGGGTCTCATTCATGGATCCACACCCTGGAGAGATGATCGAGGGCTTCTCGATGTCGCTCACCATGGCAGGGGGTCTGTTGGTGGTGTGAAACCGCTCCCCATCGTGCCCTATGATCTGACTGCCCAGCCAAGAATCGACCACTCGAAGGTCGTCTCTCCTAGGTGAGCCCGAGCTCATGAACTTGCCCAGTAGACAATGGCACAACGGTGCAAAGCTCGGCGAAGAAAAAAACCCAACTCGTACCAATCGACCACCCGAGTTCGTGTGGTCGGTGTGAACAAAGTGAGGGTCTCTGATGTCACTGAGGAGCAAAGGACAATGAACGCCGAAAGGCATTGGAGGTAGCGGTGCCATGACCATGACAATAAGAAGAAGGGGGAAAGGGAGATGAAGAGGGCATGAACTAAAGAATAGGATGTGGGAAGTGAAGGAAAAGAAGAGAGTAAGCCCATAGGGTTGTCAATTTAAGCAAAGGAGGCTTGAGTTGTTAGATTGGCCAAGAAAAAAGGAGGGTTGGTAGGCTGTTGTACCTTGTTTGACACAAGGTAGAAGACAATCGAAGGTCGTTGCATTTGGCTCCATAGTGGACCACGAGTCAAACCGATGGATGAGAGTAGGGATCCAAGTTTCAAAAATTGAGCAATTTAATTGGTCAAAAGGGAATCACATAGATTGCTAATTTGTTTAAGTCAGCTCCACTTTGTGTTTCCTTGACAATATTGTAAAATTCATACTTCCAAACTATAACTCCAAAGGAGGTGAAATTTTCATCCTTATTTCACATATTTTCTCTACTTATTTTTTAAAATTTTGGGTCCTATATGAGAATGTTTAGGACACACAATTTTGAATATTCACTTTTAAAGGGTGTAAAAATGTACTGAACTATAGTAAATCAATCATAATGTGACATTTATTCACCTCTATTAAATCAATTGAGTACAAAATGACTCAAAGACATCTAATTCAGGGTGAACGATGATATTGAACATAATATAGCATCTAATGAGTCAAGATTTTTATAAAAAAAAATGAAAGAGAAAATCTAGGTTACCACATAAGTGCCTTTTTAGGTCTATGTTGACTTATTTTATAGAAAAATTCTATTTTCAACCTCAGCTACTCTAAGACAATTAAAAAGAATTGTGAATTTAACATTATTCATGACATGTTCTAGTTATACTACTTCAGAAATTAGCAGCTCTTAGATCATGGATTTTATGATTATGTAAGTCATTTATACATCTATTATAACATCTTTTCTATTTGGTGGCTATTCTAATGTTAACTTTAATTGTTGAATTTAAAATGCAGTAAACGATTCCTATTTGTCACCACGAATAGTTCTTCATTGTTTTCTTTGACTTACCTGTGAAGGAGTTCATCTTGTTTAACAACCTAGACACTCAAAAGTGAGAAAAATGGACTCTTTATGGACCAATTTGTGAGGAGGTGGTGAATTACATGAAGACCTTTCTCACTATCTCCAGAGGGGTTGTAGATTTGAGTACATGGAAATGGGATACTCTAGTTGTTCCTAAACTGAGGTACGTATATAGCTACGAGTTCTTTATCATGCTATTCCTGAAACATTGGAATGGAAAATTTGAGTTCAATAAATTCATATAATGAAATGATCCACAATATATTTCGAGAATACATATGAAGATATCTACAAAAATAGTCTGCAGTAGTAGAAACATACTTTTCCATTTAATATAAGATTGTATGATCAATTCCTAAGAAAGCGGCTAGTAATGTTATATACTATCCACATTTACAACTTTAACTTTTTGGAATGAAAGTATGTGGCTTATGCACAAGTGTACAATCAATTATGTTACTGGTCATGCTCGATGTGTATTTTGTGTAAGTTTTAATATGTTTAAGTGTCGTTTATGATCTGTATGTCTGTCAGAATTTGTTTGTATGAGGATCAATGAATAAGGGTAGGATAAAAGGAACTGTAGAATGGAGAACATGATCAAGGAGGAGGAGAAAGGGAGAATGGGATGAGAAAAAGAAAGAGGATTAGGAGGAGAATAGTAGCATTAAAGAGGAGAACGAGAACAAGTAGGGGAAGAACAAGATCAATAATGGGGAGATAGGGAAAAGAAAAAAAGGGTGGGAGAAAAGGAACTGTTGAAAAGGTAATGGTTCAACTTTAGAAATGATTCCATAAAAGGAACTCCTGAAAAGGTAATGGTTCCTGTAAAAAATGTTCCAGAGAATAGAAGAAAGGGAGGAGGGATAACAAGACCAATGAGGCATTAAAAAGCCAAATAAACTTACAATTCACTAGTATGGTCACCTCCAGTGCCAGTGGCTAGTCACAGGTTGCCATTTTCATGGGCACATTTACTGCTTCTCGTAGGCAGGTGCCAAAAGATGAGCCAATACCTTTTAACCATTGTTCCTGCTCGAGAAAATGTAAGCTTGTGAAACCCATCTTCCAAGGGAATCGTTGACTAGATATAAATTTAGGGCTATGGTGGTACATATACCATCTCATAGCAAGGCAACACCACCCACAAAACTTCCACAGCCACTACCACAACCAACTCTAGTACAAATCCATTACTGAATATTCAGCTAAATGTTGAAGTCTTTAAACCTCTTTATCACAGACACAACATTGGTCAATTGGAGCTCATGGAAATGGAAAATTTCATTTGTCTCTCATCATAACTCCAAATATTTTACAATCCTTTCAAACCTAATGGGGAACCGTACCTCTTTGGAATCCAAACTTTTTTCAATTCTCCCAAACCAAATGAGGAAGATACAGGTTTTGGGATCCAAGAAGATTGGTTGAATGTGGAAATTGGAGAGATTGGTGCATTAGGTTTTGGTGCACGTCATGTCCTGTAAGGGTTGTCAGCGCCATGACAGTTAGGAAAGGTGCATCCTCTAGCTATAACACTATAGTCAAAAATGGATGCTACTATTTTTCATAAACAAATAGAGTTCTGGGATTTAGACAATTTTGCTTTGTATTGTAGTTGTGTTTGCAATGAGAAAAGGAACAAGGATGATGACTATAGGAACAATAATTGGTAGTAAAGGAACAAGGATGGGTAGTAGAGAAATAAGGGGTGGAATGTTTGGATTCTACTTCTATAAATTCACTATTCCTTCATTATCCCTTCTTGATCTTTTACTCTCCATTCTTTTTGTTGTAGTCATTGTCTTTGTTTCTTTTATCCTACCCATTGTGTTATTTTCTCACCATTCCTTTTCCATGTGTTTGAGAAATGGAACAAATATGATACAATATTTTATCTGTATTTAGAACAGGAACAAGGATATGATGACTGTAAAAAGGATGGAGACTAAAGGATCAAGGGGGTAATGGAATAATGGGTGGAATATTAAAATGTCGACCATTATGTATCTATGTGTATTTGTATCTGTATTATCATTAATGGAAAGATGACTCATTGTTACCTTTCTCCTACTCGTTGTTCCATTTCTCCTACTCATTGATCCTTTACTCGTCACTTTGTTCCTTTTCTCCTACTCATTGTTCCTTTTCTCACCATTCTTGTTCCACATATTTGAATAATGAAACACATATGATTCAATATTGGAACGGATAATATTAAATACTAGAACACATATGATTCAATACTATAAGACATTATAGAATAATGTAAAATATGATATAACAATATGCATATGAACGTTGGAGTATAAGGCATGATACATCAATAGATCCCCATGATTTAATGCTAGAATACAAATTATATAAATGTTAGAGTATTTTAACATTCATCAAGCCCCAAGTTAAAATTAGTTATTTCTCCTTCTCTGGTCTCTCTTTCTTTTGTCAACACATATTCATCTATGCAGTATGTCTCACATTCTCCACAATCTTTACCAATCTTTTATTGATCAGTTTGGCCCTTCACAAAGCTTTATTGACTTGCCTTTAAACTGACTTCAAGGAGTAGTTAGATCCTTAATTGTAGTGCAATGTGAAATAGAAACTAGATCACCATTTTTGTTATGGTTGCCCTTAGTAAGTCAGCCTTAGGACATAACAAATCAATCTCATTGTCTACCATTTGCTAGATATCATCATCCATGCAAACTGAAATGGCCAGTTGAACCATTTTGTAGCATAGATATTGATAGCATTCCCCATATTCGGTTGGTTTATTGACATTGGCATTGGTGTCTAGTATACTAATCCCACTCTTAGGAAGCTTTTTCCAACTCTAGGCTATGTAGTGTACGTGAATTGTTCACAAATTTTGTTCATCAAAAGAGAGTAGAACATCCAAAACATTGAGAATGTGTCTACAGAGCATTGTCATGCTTTCGTACATATGAAAGGAACATTGAAACTTCAGATCATCCAATTGGACTAAAACAATCATTTCATCTACTCTATTATCATTATCACTTATGTAAACAATGAATGCATGCTTAAATCCAATGTTATTTTTTGTTTGAACTTGATTACATATTCCATCATTTATTTTGAACTTTAATTTAAAGATTGCAAACATATTAGGCGTATAAACCTCAATAGTGCTTTTTGCAGTTGGGTTGTAGAAAAAGATATTGTTTGTAAATTTATCAACTGCTTGAAACTCTTGTTCTTTTTTGTTACTCCTCCTGCTTCCAAGCATTCTATTGAATTATGTGCATAAGTGAACCAAGTTGTTATTTGGTTGTAGGAAGAGCCTCATTAAACCATTACATGATTCATTGAGCTTGGTCATATTCATTCCAGTAGTAAAATGTTGTTTTACGCAAGTCAAGGACCATTGTTTTTTATAGTCATATATTCTCTCAATCCAACAATGTGGCCCTACACGAAAGCATTCTTCAATCATCTTTGTCCAAGAAAAAGCAAATACATGTTTAGTTTCAACATCATACATTATAAGAGTAAGATGGTTTTGTAAAATAGGAGTGAACAACTAAGTGAGGTTCTTTTGAGAATTTTGAAATACATTCCATGTACATAGTGTGTGGAACATATTAGGGAGAACTTTTCTTATAGACGAAGCCATTACGATGTCTTGATCTGTGAAAATAGTTAAAGGTGCTTTTTTTACATGCATTTAAGAAATGTCTAGACTAACCATTCATATTTATTAGATGATAAATATGAATCAATTAATATGAACAGAAAAAAGGAGTTGGAGAATAGGAACAATAGACAAGAAAAAAGGAACAGGGAGTAGGCGTAAAGGAACGGTGAGTAGGATTATTGATCATTTTAAATAGTTAATGGTTCTTTTCCTGAACATGAACATATTAGGGATAACTTTTCTTATATATGAAGCCATTGTAATGTCTTGATCTATGGAAATAGTTAAAGATGCTTTTTTTTACATGCATTTAAGAAATGTTTGGAATAAGAATTCATATTTATGAGATGATAAATATGAATCGATTGAGATGAATAGAAAAAGGAGAAGGAGATCATGAACAACGAACAAGGAAAAAGTAAACATGGAGTAGGAGTAAAGGATGAAGGATAAAAGGAACATGGATTGCACTTGAGAATAAAAGGAAAAAGGAAGGGGAGAAAAGGAATAGGGAGTGGGACTAAAGGTATAAGGAGGAGGAGGGGAGAAAGGAATAGTGAGTGGGAGTAATGGAAGAAGGAGAAGGAGAAAGGGAAGAAGGAATGGAAGAAAAGGAAGAAGGATGATGAGAATAGGAACAAAGAAGGGGAGAAAAGGAAGAAGAAAGATGAGAACAAGAACAAGGTGTTGGAGCAAAGGAACAAGGAGGGTGAGAAAAGGAACAAGGAACGTGAGTAAGGAACAAGGAGGGGTGAAAAGGAACAATGAAGGGGGGAAAGGAGTAAGTACAATGAGAAAAGGAATAAGGGGGAGGAGAAAGGAGCTACAATGTATATCCATATCTACAATCCTCATTGTTCATAATTATTAGATGATAATTCATACTATGATTATAAATATGTGAAGGGTATTTATTATGTGAATAATGTGATCTTCTAAAGATGTACAACCAAAACTGTCTTCAATAGATTCTACTATGGCTAAGGAAAAGCAAAGTTTGTTGTTCTCCTCATGTTGTAGTGGTTTTCCATCTATGGTATGATGTTCAAAAGAATGTTATTTTTGTTGTAGAATTTTTAGGGATTAGTACCAAAATCCACCTAGAGCATGTAGGTTGTAGAACTAATCTTTTGTCCCCCCTCCCCCCGCGCAAGTCAAATTGATGACCTAAATGTTACAAAAAATGAGATCCAGTGCTACAATTATGACTATCATGTCTTACAAAACTATGTCATTGGATTTTCCATCCCTATTTTTATATCTACTGGGAGAGAACATGAAAGGATGTTGTAAAAGTGGTAGATTTCATGTTCCATCATCTTTAATGGATCCCCATTAGTGATTGGGCAATTTGTATTCTATAGATCAAGATTGGTACATAAGAAGTGGAGAACGTCATGCGTGAGTCTTTAACTTCAACTAGATGAGTCCCATAAACCTATTGTATTCAATGTTTCTTCACTTGTTTGAGTTTGGAAAATATATTCATTCTATTGTTCAAGTCGGTCAAAAAGTTGGTCCTCGTCTTGTTCTAGAATTTGCATTCCACATAAAATAGAAATGAAAACAAATGATACAAAATGAATAAGAAGATTCTTTTGAAGAATTACAGGAGGTAATTTACTCTAACAAAAACTCTATATCAATAATTCATGAATTTCATAGAAAGTTCGTGGTTGGAGAAGGAGAAAAAAGATCAAGAACGGTAGCAACTTACAAGGAGTGATAGCACAAAACCAAATCACTAACTGGTGCAAATGAAGTTCTATTAGTCAGTTAGAGCAAGATAAATTGTTTCTTATAGCCTTTAAGAAGTAATCATTGGATTGGAGGAATCGATGTAAAAAATTAGGGTGCACACGCTTATGTTTAGTTATTAATCATAGACTATTAACGTATTGGCATATTTTTGAGACCAAAATGAATATGTAAATAACTAAAAAGAAGTGTGTGCACTAATTTTTTTATGCCAATTCCTCCAGTCCAACAATTACTTCTTAATGGAAATAAGAAATGATGTATCTTGGTTCGATCGACTGATAGAACTTAATTTTCACCACTCACTGATTCAGTCCATGTTAGCGCTCTCCATAAACTTCTATTGTTCTTGATTTTTTTCTCACCTTCTCCAACCATGAACTTGCTACATAATTCTCAAACTCTAAAACTAGGGTTTTCATTAGCAGTAAATTATCCTCTAAATGCTTTAGAAGAATCTTCTAATTCATCCCTATTTTTTCATTTTAATTGTTATTATAGATAGAAATCCAATTCTAGCACAAGATGAGGACCAATTTTGTTGTCGACTTAAACAATATAATATATATGCTTGCCAAACTCAAACAAGTGAAGAAGCATCAAAATAGAGTATGTTTTGCTGAACTTCTCTCTAGTTGAAGTTGTTGACTCTCCCTCATGATGTTCTTCACTTCTTATGTACCAACTTTGATCTTGAGAATATAAATTGATCAATCCTCAATAGAGATAGATTGAAGATAATGGACCTTGACATCCATAGAGTTTAGGACATGCTTTTGGGTTCCCTCACAAAACATGGATGAAAGTGTAATAACAAAGTTTTATCATTACCTAGAAGGACTAGTCTAAATTCTAAGAGATTATTCTTCATCACTATCATTGTTTTGAATGACAAGATATTTGAGTCAAAATATACAATCAGACTATCTTTTAGGATCTTTTGACTCAAATATCTTTTTGTTCACCCAAAAAGATATTTGAGTCAAAAGATCCTAAGAGATAGTCTAATTGTATGTTTTATATATAGTTAAATGCATTCTTGTGCTAATATGTGACCCATAATAGTTTACAACTACAAATATCTCGAATCCATTATTTGAATGCAAAACCTAAAATGGGCATGTTACATCATCTACTGACATTAATTAAGAATAATCTAACATACTTTCTCATGTTTTGTAATGATTATTTGATTATACTTGAATACAATTTAATACATGATCTTTTCTTGATCATCATGCCTCGAATGGAGGACCGCTCCAACAAGAGGACGACGATGAACTCCATTTTCCCCTTGCCTAAATAGAAAGTGATGAAGGTAGTGTCAGTTGTATATTTTTAGAAGACAAGATTTCTCGAGTAATATAAACCCCTATTAGATTTTGATAATCATAGTATGAGTTATCTTCTAATAGTTATCAACAGCAGATGTGTAAAGAAAATAAAGATATTAAGAAAAAATTTTATTTAGTTCTTTGAGAAAAAGCAGACTGCATGTAAGCTGGAAGAACTTTTCTAACAACATTCGGGAGAAGGATCATTTAAAAAAAATATTAAAAAAAAATAGGTTGAATGTAAGATGGAAGAACTTTTCTAACAACATTAGGGAGAAGGACCATTTCAAAAAAATAGTTTTCAAAAAGGGTTTTTATGCATCTCTTGGACATCACTAGTCGATGATGAGTTCCACATCTTGTGGTCATAGATCAATAGAGTCTAGGTCATCTATGAACTCTTCTCATGATATTCCTCCTGGACTTTCCATCATAGCATCCTTGAGTGAACTTCAACTCCAAGTCGTGCCCTCGTTTCCTTACTAGTCTTTACCCAAATCCATCACACTATTCCTAGCTTGATGGAACGATGGGTGATCTTCTGTCATCCAATTAGATGCAACGTTTAATACCTTCTCTCATCTTTGTGTTCCCCATTGGAGATCTGGATATATTAGATCAGCTAACCCGCAGACCCCACTAGTACAAAAATGATGTATAACGTCACATCTGATTTCGTTGGTTAGAAAGAAAAAACTGACGCCAATATGCTATGACGTCGGCTTAAAACAACAATTGACATCTATATGTGAAGGTCGTCCGATTTACAAAAGACACGGGTATCTCTTTTTCTTTAACATCAATTTTTTGACATAAAAACCGACATCCAAAATCACCCGCGAAATACAAATTTTTAGGGAAAAAATTGCCTTCAAAATTTTCAATTTGGCATCGGTTTTAAGAATACTGACGATAAATGTTCTGCTTCAAGACCTATGAAAGTTTCTATCAACTAATTGCTCGTCAGTTTTTTCTCAAAGAACTGACGACTAAATATCCTACGTGAGGCAAAATTCATTCTGTTATTTATCATCGATTTTGCAGAAGAACTGACGAGGTTGTGTGTTCGTGCATTGTCTCCACGAAAATTTTTTCTCCCCCATTTTCCTAATTGGCGTCGGTGCTAGGTTGGAAACTGACAACTATGATCGTAACTCAAGAATAATTTCTTTTTTCGGCATATGTGGATATATTTCGGTTATTATATGTTGAAACTGATGACGAACACCCCGACTCGGTGCAAATTTTTTAATATAAAAGTTACAAATAGGTGTCGGTTTAGGTTTGTAATCGACGTCTATTATTGTTAGGCATCGGTTTATTTTATTAATCAATGCCGATAGTTAACTTAATAGCACTCGCACGAGCCAGATCGACTGTTACCCTGTTTAATTCTCGATAAAGAGGTGGACCATCATGCCCGTTATTTAGGGCTCCCCACAGCCATGGGAAGGTCTAAAAAGCAGGTGTTCAACTTCATTAAAGATAGGATATGGAGAAAGCTACAGGGCTAGTCGGAAAAGTTGTTGTCCAAGCCTGGGAGGGAGGTCCTCAACAAAGCGGTAGCACATGCTATTCCTACATATGTCATGAGCATATTTTAGTTGTCGGCAGGTACCATAGAGGAAATCCATAGAATGATAGCCAGGTTTTGGTGGGGAGCAAAGGATACAGAGAGGAAACTTTCATGGATGAGCTAGGACAGATTGTGCAAACCAAAACGGCAGGGGGGACTTGGTTTTAGAGACTTCAATATCTTTAACCAAGCCTGCTTGGCGAGACAGCTTTGGCGGATGGCCAACCACCCGGAGGCCCTTGTGACTAAAGTGCTAAAAGCTAGATATTTCCCCAGGACGACTATTTTGGAAGCCAAGAGGGGGCATGACCCCAGCTATACATGGAGGAGTCTATGGGGGGGCTAAGTCCCTCCTAAAAGAAGGAATGCAGTGGAGAGTGGGGGATGGGACAAATGTAAACATATGAAATAACCCATGTTGTTGTCTGTTATCAGTACTTACATTTATATTACTTTTTCTCAACATTATTTTACATTATTGTAGGCATAACATCTAGATCTTCAATAGTCACCATGGCCTGGGCCTCTACCCCAATGCTACTATTCCCTGATGAAGAACACTTGGACATCATCTTTGACGACTGTTTCTTAGCACAACTCACTATACCTAAACATTGGTGTTATCTAAATGGAAGACGCTACAAGGCTGGTGAAGTGTACCTAAATTTTGAAAATTCAGCATCTGTTATTGAGGTTAAGTATGATGTTGTCGAAAATCGTGTATCCACATCCAGTTGGTGCGAGTGGGTTAGAAAGATGCTATTGGACCATAGTGATAGGATTTTTCTTTGTCTGATTGACCATAATACCATCAAGGTTTGGATAACCAACATCAACAACAAGATGCTCGATCATCTCAAATGATTTGAGTACTCGACATAGGATAGCGATGATGGTGATGATGAGAACGCACCCGATTTCCTTTTTATTCCTTTTGGCACCATCGATTTCCCTATCACCATCAGTTCAGATTCTTCTAAAGACAATGACGAGTTCCGTGCCGCCTCAACATCAACAAAAAAACCAAAGTAGGTCCAAGCGACAAATTTACTTTCCTGTCTTATTTTGTGTTTTCACTTTTTGTCTTAAAGTAATCAAACTTCATAGCTATTTTTTTTGTTAAAACTGCAGGGGAAGACCACCACAATGAAAAGGCCCTCACAATTGTTGATTCTGGACCATGTTGCGATTTGTTTAAGTTGTGTATCTAGTCTAGTTATGTCTCTCTCTTTCCAGTTATTTTACTTATGTACATGTTTAGGGGTACAAAAACCCCCTTGTTTAGTTACTATTTTGGACAACAACACCACTGCATGTTCATAACTATGTCATTTTCATTCATCCCTTGTAGTATTCGCAGAGTGGTTACAATATTTTGCATTTGTAGTATGAAAACAACTAACCACGACTTAAGTAACCCTAAATTTTATAATATTGAAGCTAATTTCTATTGTGTAACCAAACATATTTGAATTGAAATCAGCTTGTAAAAAACAGGTATGTTGCACTGGAAATCGATACCATACAACAGATATTATATAGTCTCATATGGTTGATGGTGATGATGATGACGATGATGACGATGATGATGGAACCATAGGTTTCTTCATGTGTGTGATGAAACATATGAATTAAATATTCTTATACATGTGTGTGAATCACATGATCCATATATAATATTGTTCATCTTGTTAATATTGCAGGTTTGTGGTCTGTTGTTGGCTGAAATCAAAGGATGTTGTAAACTTGCAGTTTAGAACTGAACTGCAGGTTCTGCATCCTACTGACTAGCTGGACAGCAGGCCTGCAAGCTGATAAGAAAAAAAATTAAAATATAGTCGGCGGTTAAATATAAAATACCAACAATAATTTGAGATCGACGGAGTCGGTTATTTTTAGAAAATCAACACCTATGGTCTAACCTGGGGCTAATTTTTTTGTTCGGGATGGGAATTGGCGTCGGTTTTGGAACGAATAATCGACGCCTATGGTCCCACTGCTGGCGCTTTTTTGGGGGTTGCAATCGGGGAAGGCTTTGTGTCGTTGGTTATGTAACCGACGCTGAAGGCGTCTATTTTAGTGTCACCCACTTGAGTGTCGCTTCGAAACCGACGTCAAAAGGCTTATTTAACGGACGCTAAAGGTGTTAATTGTACTAGTACCGCTATATTGCAGAGTGATTCTTACCTCCACCATGCTAATGAAGACACCTCTTGGCCCTCCATGATCTCCACCGCCAGGGTCGCCTGTAGGCTCACTGCCATCCCCGGTTAATTCTTTTCCCCCTCTTCCATGCATGCTCGATCTCCCGCAACCTATGCCTCTGATGAAGCCACGTCCCCGACCTAAAAATGCTTGATCCGCACCCGCAATCTCCTCTGTTCCCTTAAAACCCTAGCGCACCCTAGTCGTCATCCCATTCTTCTAGAAAAAGTCATATTCTTCGAAGTCACAATTTATATCCATGTTAACGAAAGTGTGTGAATTTTGAAAGGTACTCAAAATAAAGAGAGAAGATTATGTAACTGTATTCAGTACTCAAGTCAATGAGTTAACGGTATTCATACTGTTTCTCCGTACCTTGTTTGCTAGCTACCCAATAGTTAAAAAGCCGGTTGATATTTCTTTAGTACATCTACTATATTTCTTTAGTACATCTACTGTTACCATACTATGCACGAGTGATAAAAAACTCATCTCCGTCCTCACATAATAGTCAAGTGACGTGCATTAATCGATTCTTATCTATTGAATATCCCACCGCATAAAACCCTCGTCGTCTTTCTCACAAAACAATCACGTGTCTTCTCTTAGCTTTATCTCATCTAATGAAGATTACGCAGCTTACTCCTCGCGTGATTGGGTTTCTCAAAGGAGCCTCGGTGTATGTAGTTAGATTTCCTTCCATATGCCTTATGCCAATCTATCCAGGTCTACAACTGCCAAAGGAGATTAAAAAAAGGCGGGGTGGTCCGGGTGGATGAAGATGAAGAAAAACACAACCGTAGTGAATACCTGGCTGACTATTCAATCTCCATAGTCTTTCCTGTTCATGAAGGACTTGGCTGCATACATGAAGCCAGTGCGCCATCCTCCTCGGACCGCTGTTGGATGGCTATCGGCATTGCAGCTCTAGTCACAATATCATCTTCAAGGTCATCTGATTCCACGGATAGTTGTGCACACGGTGAAGGGGGATACAAGTAGCAATGACAAAACAGACAAGGCTTTATAACGATCCACAATTACAATTCATGTGACTATGAATGGTGCTACAGATGCTAACGTCTCAATCTCTTCAGGGACTGTAGTTGCATCAATCTAGTACCTTTGTCGTCTGACAAATCATTGTGATGTTTCCAGTGCCTAGAACATTGTTGTAGTGCAAGGTAGACCACTGAACTTGACTTATATTCATGTCAGTAAGACCACCATAGATCAGTCTAACTGTGTCACTACCATCAATGATTCTGGCTTTAAAGGAAGCAAATTGAAGTATTTTACAAGAAAACAAATTTAGCAGGATCATTAAGGAACCCATATATGTCATCGCCAAGAAAATATGAAACTTTTTTACATCCAGTAGGTTTTTGTGTAACCATGTTGTTTTGGTTTAGATTAATAGAACTGAATTGAGATAGATCGCAGAGACATGCTACCAATTGTTCCTCAAAGGCATATCAAATAAAATCTAATGAAGAATTGTTTGGCATTGTATACTAAATCATTGAATGTTCCTTTTATATGTTTGTATACCAGGTGTTACAAAATCATTTTGATGATGTATTAATTGTACGATTTCCTTTTACTTATTTTTCTTCCACTAGGTGTATGCACGACAAAGGCTGCAATACATCATAACGATGATTTGTCTTCTGAGGAAAATATCATCTCATGAATCTCAACTTAGATGCGCGTCTTTTCTGTTCAAGCATTCAGATTCTTTCAACATGGTATTTTATATCAAGTGTGTACTCCTCTACCATAGAATTGTAAGATATTAGAACTTTTAAATTCCTATTTTCTTGCATGAAACTTTCTGATTATAATTGCTATACTTTTAACACATAATACTAAGAGGAAAGAACTCTGATATTAAGTCCCCCTTCGTTTGTGCAATGGAAACAACAAAAGCATAACTTAAATATGTTTTTTAATGTGAGATAATGATATTATATATACATATCTCTCATGAAGCCCATCCTATGATTTTCGCACCGCAAATTTATTCCAAAAAAAATATTTTCCTTTTTGATATACCCACAGTGATTCTGTGTGATATATGCACTCCCAAAAAACTTTATTTACCTTCTCAAGTATTCGACTTTACTTATTTTGTGTCGTTAAATAATGAGTTATTTTGACTTCTATACTTATTTATTGCTAAAATGTCTATTCAACTAAATATATGGTCTAAATTATTTACACTTCTTATGTTGGATATATGTATTTATATCTGTGTATATCCATGTATTATTTGTCATCCAAATTATGACCTTTTTGTCATGATTATATTTGTCCTCGGTTTAAGAATATGGATTTTCGCAAACTGTGCACACAGTCTGAATTTGCATATACAAAAATTCAAGTATATTATATTTTGTTCCATCGTATTTGACTTTATTAATTAACTAAATGTTGAAAATTTTGAAATCAAGGATTTCAATTTCTCCAGAAATTAATTATGTTCTATGTTAGTTAAGCCATCATAAGGCTCACACTTTGTTTAGTAGGCATAACACATACAGCAAACACCACAAGCATTGACTCCACTTTCCTCCAATGATAAATGGTACAATGATTTGCTAATGACATCATTACATAATCACACTTTAGCAGCATACATGACTACTTGTATCAAGTATCGTGAGGAACAGATTGAGTGGCATTGTCATAAAACTTCCATCCATCTCTTACATTTTTGTGGATTTTTAAATGGATGGATCCTATTTTCTAATTGTGGTGCATGTAAATCAACGTTCACTTGGTTTATGCATTGTAAATATAACTCAAAGAAGAGGTCTGAACTACTACATATACTTTGATAGTTATTTTTCTCGCATTTTTAAATTTCTCACACCCCAATACTTATTTAATTATGAAATCCTTCCTCAATGTCGGCATGCCATGCTTGCTAAGACATAAATAAATTGAGCGTAGGAGCTGGTCACATTCATTGCTAATATGTAATCGATTTGTAATATATTTGGTAAAATATCCTCCCCACATAGCTTGAGGATTATCTACGATAAACATGTTGCAAATATTAACATGAAGTAAATGCTTTAGCATTGATGGCTGTTTTGTTAGAAAAAGGAAATATATTTTGAATGATAGTCACATATTATGCTTCAAGGAAGGTGTAATGAAAGCCTATAGTTTGATCTTGACCATGTAACCAATTCTCTAATTTAATTTTTTATCACTGTATTGAACTATACTTCGTCGTAATTATTTACCTTAAACATGGGAGAAGATCTACTCCTTTTCAATGCATAAAGTTTACATAATGAACAATATCAGATTTGAAACCACATCAAACCTCATTAATATCACTTCCATTTCCAACATCATTCCAAGATATCATTTTTTGTTAGAGTGAAATGTAAATTACATTGAGCATTTAATGTGTGCTGAGTTTTCATTCTAAATGTTATATTTTTCTCATTGAAAGTTAGGTTTTCCTTTGGATTTTTCAACATATCTAAACTTCAGAATCACAATAAATCATGTGTATTGCACGTTATTAATATGTTACAACCCTTGTGATGACTTTTTTCTTGTTGAGGAGTAGGATACTAATTTTGGCAAACTAGAATTGTACTTTAGAAATTTTATATGTTCTTTGAACTTTTGAAAATTTATTTTTGTGACTTAGATATTACTATTTTTTAGGTTGCATTCATCTATGATTTATTTTTCTCATTGATTAATACGTCTAGCAATGAAAGTGTATCGATGCTAGATCTATTTTTGAAACTAGTTTTCAATTGTACTAACCTTTTGGAGGTATATTATTACCAACTTTATATACTACAACAAGTGTCGTTATAATTTCTAGAAGAACTATTTCAAGAAATATGGATGATTCTTGGTGACATATTCCAATAAAAAGAAATGTGAGACAATTTTATTAGAAAAATATATTGTCTTGGTAGAATGGAAAAGTTATCCAAGAAGATTTTTCTTTGCACCAACATGCTTGACCTATTATGATTCTTTTATCCACTAAAGCGTTTTCCCAAACAAAGAGCAATAATGTTATGTGTACTAAAGAAATAGTTTCTTTTGGTCTAGGTAAAACTTATCCATATAAACTTATGCATCATTAGGCACAATGATCAACACGGTTGGAATTGGCAGAAAAGTAGATGATATACGACATTTAGAAATTTGACATTGTATGAGAGGAAAGAACACTACATTCTAATGGTATTTTTCACAGATGCTCTAAGGTTTTGTATCTCCCATTCAAAAATGAAAGCAAAAAATAGGATACTTTGGGGTATATATAATTGAATTATCCAAATTTTTTTTTATAAATCACCAAAATTCAAAACATCATACACATATACCTAAGTTTTTGTATTTTCAATTAATTATTTATCTTATTTTATATCGCCACTAAGATAAGTGTTCTTCACGTGTCTTGAACTTCAGTATATAATTCAACGACAAATGACAATGTGTCACTATCATGGTAAAATTTGAAGTATTTCCTTGTCATTTTTAGCTAACTTCATAATTAGAATCACATGATATATATTGAACTTGCTTATGTTTGGATCAATGACAACCTATGAATAATATAGGAATTGCAGACGTAGTTAGTTCTCTTAAGTACATTTCTCGATGATCTTTTCTGAAAATTATATAAATTCGTAAATTACTTGTTCCGGCCCGCTGTTTGGATGTGGATTTGGGACAGTGTTCATGTAACTCATGCATGGGATGTGTTTACGGATGAGTATCAGGTTGGGCAATATTAGATTTTGACTGTCTCAAATCTAAACCTACATTTTAAAGCGGCCTGCACGCTGGGTTTGGGCCCGGATAAAATTAAAAAATGTCAGTCTGTACATGACTGATATAAAATAATGGGTTTCCGACTGAGTTCGGGTTTGTTGATATAACATCTAATGACCATATTAAATTTGGCTAGATCTAACTTGCTAACATAAAAATGAAACTACTATGTTATATACTTTGTGATCAACCTTCAAAATATTATATATATATATATATATAGAGAGAGAGAGTCAGGCTAGAATACACTCGAGTGTATTCGGAGCAGAATACACTCAAGTAGTTTTTCATGATGCTATATTTTTTTCAAAAATCTATTCTGTTGATATTCTTTAACATCTTGTGAATAGCTCATATACAAAATTTGAGAACATTTGGACATTTATAGATCATGCTATTAAAGACCGCAAAAATTATACATGTCAAATTAGTTTCGCGCGTCCATTTTGTTGTCCTTAGATGAGTGACTTAAAATCATCCAAATGGGCTCAAAATTTGTATGTAGACTAGTTATAGTATGATAATAAAGATCAATGGTTTATATTTTATAGAAAAATAGTCTTGATATACAAACACACTTGAGTGTATTCATGCGATCTATACACTCGAGTGTATTCTAGCCTGACTCACTCTCTCTCTCTATATATATATATATGTATATATATATATATATATATATATATATATATATATATTATGATCTATGCATTCGACATATGTATACGTTAGTTGCATGATCCCTTACAACAATGAAACGAATATTGAAAGAGCAACAAATCATTTTCCGGTACATGTTAATGTATGAGACTTAAAAAATAGTGAAATATACAATGTTGTGGCTTTTTGCCTCCTCATCCTATATGTATGTACAATGAAATGAATGTTGGAAGGATAAAAGATCATTTGTCTCCTACATGTTAGTATATGAACAGAATATGTTATGCATTGAGTTAGTTGTTTCTTTATTTTTCTTTAATCATCTAATGACATGACTTTTTTTTTGGGGGGGGGGCATACAGAGATTATATATTCATCCCGCTCTCTCTAGCAGGTCACAACAAATTAAAATCAATGTTCACTACCTAGTCTAGCCAGGGGGTTTCAAGGAAGTAAAAGAAAGCACTTCAGAATTCAAAACAAGGATAGTGTTGGGGCTAAGAGTGCCCGCATGCTGGTTTTACAAAGCAAATTTTGCCAGACAATCTGCTACCTTGTTGAGCGTCCAGGGGATCAGGCATCCTCAACAGGTTGAGAAGTATGAGATGCGCGTTTTGAACCTTTCCACGAACGGTCGAAACTTAGTCAGACACTTCCCATTGTTTAGGAGCTCTACTACTTGACTATAGTCAGAGAGGATCATAGTTTGTGTCATCTAAATCATGTACGATTTTTGCAACTTTGATTATTGCTTGGACCTCAGCATATATCTAGGGCGTAGGCCGCCATAGCTTTATACCCCACTCCTCATAGGCACATGCCCATAGTGTTCACTGCATGGATACCCATGCATGCAACCTGTGCACCTTCTCTATGTACTGCATCAATGAACACAATAGTTGACTCAGTGGGGGGCCACATTGCGCAGGCTCTCGACCTCAGAGGCTCTAATTGCTTCAACATAGGAATTGACATGCTTAATATCGAATTTGCTCGGGCCTTGATAAAATTCAGTGTGACCGAGAGGGTCTGAAGCTTGGAGTCATGGATAAACTCATTCCTCACTTTCCGTATGTGCCAGCAGGTGACGACACGTCATATGGTAAAGGTGTTGGGAGAGTCCATCGATAAATCTAAGATGAAGGATGCCCATTCATCTTATGTCAAAGCATTTAGCCGGGTCAAAGACAAGGTCCTTCCACAAAGGTCAGCTAAGAGTGCAATCTCACAGACAGTGGAGCATAGTTTCTTGGGCATGGCCACATAGGGGGCATGATGAGTTGGTGTCCATATGTTGACGGGTCATCTCAGCATTTGTGAGGAGGGCCTTCTGTTGTATTTGCCATAGGAAAACCTTGATTCTCTCTGACAACTTATATTTCTAGCAAGGGTGGAGCCAGGGGGCAAGCGGGGGCCGCAGCCCCCCCAAAAAAAATAGAAAATCAAGTATCGTTATGTATTTACATGTATATATGTATATTGATATTAATATATGTATTATCTATTACTGTTTCTAGCAAATAAGCTTTGTAGCCTACTGGACTGGTGCTTGCATTGTAGAGCCATTCAAATCAATCACTCACATTTGAATCCCGCCAGAGGCATTTTTGTCAATTTGTTGCAAATAACTGTTGATATTGTATCAACTATATATTAAGTCATATATATATATATATATATATATATATGTATGTAAACACAAACTTCTAGGTAGCCTATTGCATTGGCAAAGACTGCATTGTGTATGTCATATTTGGTGGCTTCTAGTTCCAATCCCAACAAAAAAAAATTCATCACATTTTTAGCATATCTACTGCCCCCCCCCAACTATAAAGTTCTGGCTCTGCCCCTGATTTCTAGAGTCTTTCCATTTTCCATTGAATTGGATCTCCTTCCAAATTCAAATTTTTCTGTAGACCAACTTGGAGCTGATGTTCCCATTAGTTTCCAGCTGCCAGTGCCAACTATCATCTTCAAGTGCTAGGTTTGGGGGTGGAATGGATGAGATGCCCAACCAAAAGTCGGGTGAAATATTCTTACTGATAAATTGCCAGTCCCATTCACCTTTGAGTGTAACCATGTCTCCTACCTATAGATCTATCAAGTCTGGAGGGACCATGGGGTCGAATAGGTTACTAAAAATTGCTTTGTCACCACACCAAGTGTCGAGCCAGACATTGGTAGTTGAGCCATTCAGAATGGTCTTCGCACTGGCCTCCTTGAGAAAAGGCAAATATTTATTGATGAACTTCCATACAGCAGAGCTTGGGATCTTCTTAACCTTGTCAAGCTTCATGTACTTATCCCGCAAAACCTTGCCCCATGGTACCTCCCTGTTCTAGAGATAGTCCCATGCATTTTTCATCATGAGTGCCTAATTCTGATCTCTGGCATCCTTCACTACATCCTGGTTAGAAGTGAGCTTCTTCCATGAGATAAGGGAGATTTTTTTACCTCAGAGCTACCTTGCCAGATGAACTTACGAACGTGGTTGTTTATCTCATCACACAATGTAGGTGATAGGGTGACTGATTGCATAGTGTAGGATGGAATGACTTGAAGGGTAGATCTTTCCAGGGTTATCTGTCCAGCAAGGGATAGGTGTCTGATGGCACATCCATCCATCTTTGCCTTGATAGAGTCTTTGAGGTTAGCATGTGTGCGTTTGTTGATGCGTTGATGCAGAATGGGGACCCCCAGATATCTACCCAGATCCTCTGTGGCCTAGATCCCCAACACTCTGATGATTTGTCTACATTTCCAATTGGGAACATTTTTGGAAAAGAAGATGCAAGATTTCTCTTTTGAAATTTCTTGACCTGAGACCACTGAGAAGTCAATGAGCACCTCCATGATCTACCTGGCTTGGGAGGTATACCCTTCTGATAGCAGTAGGAGATCATCAGTGAAGTAGACATGAGTGAGAGGGAGCCCTCCTTTACTTAGAAGCATTGACTTCTAGTACCCCTCACTTACAACAACATTAATGGACTGGATGAGTCTTTCAATACATAATACCAAGACATAGGGGCTTATGGTGTCCCCTTGTCTCACGCCTTGGCCTGCCTTGTATGCTGGAAAGGTTTTTCCCTCCCATAGGATAGAAGTTTCCGCCATGGATATGATTTGCATAATGATAGTTGTAAGTTTGTTTGCGATACATGTCCTCCACAGGGTATCCTTAATGAATTGCCACTTCATCCAATCAAAAGCCTTTGATAGGCCTGATTCAATTTCCATGAGCTTTTTCTTGCCATTTTGAACCTTCATGGAGTGTATAGCATCTCAGACAAGGATAATATTATCACTGATTTTCCTTCCTAGTATGAAACTTGATTAAGTGACATATACATTGCAAATCAAAATATAGATGTCATATTTAATTGAGTTTTTAAAAACCACATAGATAAACAACAAAAGGTTCCATTTGAATGACACAATGAGATCAAAACAAAGAAATCAAGTATGTGTATCCATGTCAATGATGGTTATCTTACTAGTAACAATTCCCTAATCATATTGATTGACTACAGATTATCCATGTTGCCATTGGTTTGATACGTACTACATATCACATCAAGAAATAAGTATATTTTTCTTTCAAGATAAATATAGATATATACATATACAATGTACATAAAATCTAATCTGGGTATTCGGGTCTGGGTTTACCTCAACCCGTACCCAACCATAATAAATTCTGGGTATAAAGTTAATGCCCGACCCACCCATATTATAAATCAGATTCGGATCCGAATTGGGTTATGCGAGCTGGGTTGTGGGTCAGATCTGGTCGGATCGACCCGATGCTCATCCCTGAATGTGTTAGGTTGTCTCCATGTTGTGTTTCTTGACTACCGCACAATGTGGGCTGGCTTCTTCAAAACCAATGCATAGTTTACCCACACCCAAATTTGACACCACTCCATGAGATCACAAATTTGCTCCATTTAAGAAGTGTAGAATTATACAAATGACGTGGGCAAATGAAAAAGGATTTTTCTCTTGCTTAAATTCCAACTAGAGTAGACAATGTTGTATCATTATCAGCATGGAGCTGATGCTTTTAGGATACACAACTGCAATAGCTTTTAGGATACAACTGCATGTTATAATATTAAGAACTTTATCAATAGGAGGTCATATAGAAACTTCTATGCCTTCTAATATTTTTCTACCAAATGAAATGACCTATGCTGCGAAGGGACCTGATATTCATTCACAACATTTTTTGGTAGGGGTGTAGCTAGGGGGTTATATATATATATATATATATATATATATATATATATATATATATATATATATATATATATATATATATATATATATATATATATATATATATATATATATATATATATATATATATATATATATATATATATATACATATATATACCTATATGTATATATATATATACCTATATGTATATATATACTGATATATACACAACAACAATAACTGTATATACATTTACACTAAAAGTGTCTAGATCAAGTGGTAGATAACTGGTCACTTATTATAATGGGCTCAATGAAGGTAATTTTTTTTAAGTTAGCCCCCATGTATTAAATATGAAAGTACATCTACACATATATTGATTTTAGCCCTGTTTGGTGCAATTTTATGGATCCTTTACTACTTTTGGGGCAAGGTAGGATGTGAAACAAAGTAGTGTGAGAATAAAATCACTACCCCATCAAACACAAAGCAAAACTAGGAAGCACATTGAGTTATGGTAAAACTATGATTGTGGCCTGGGTATTTTGTTAAAGGCAATGGTAAAGTTTTCACCATAGTAGACTAAGATATTCAATCAACAAAGGTTGATTATCTGATGAATAACGAAGAATTTAATACATAGGAATGATGGTTTTCCTTCTATTCATGCTATATTACTTATAGTCTTATTAGACCTGATGCAATAAGTGTTTAATAACTGCATTTGTAGGCTTGTTGTAATGGGATGCAACTTTCTGTCTCTAGAAAACTCCTGCTTTGTATGATTTCCTACTCTAATTTTGTAGTTCAATAAAGGTAATACCTTTCTAAAAAATGAAGTTCATCAATGAGTAGGAACTGAAGAACCAGAGAAATAGCAATCCCTCAAAATTTCTCTAGATCTTTGTACCAATATATGTAGAATCATATCTACAATAAAAGTCAGCTCAACCAGAATGTGTTGGTACATGTGTGTGTCTGCATGTGTGTGCCCTTTGTGCAGTGAGTGTTTGTGTGTGTATGTCGGGCACGTCTGCATGTTTGTCTCTATGTGTGTGTATGTGTGCGAGTAGAAGCATGTGTTTGTGTATGTGTGTACTTGTGGCACACATGTGTGTGTCTATGTTTGTTTGTGTTTTTATGTCTAACATGAGTTTATTAGGTCAATGCTTATATGAGTGACTAATCATGTAAAACTTAGATGAGATTAATTCACGTATCATGCATTGTCTATCAGAAATAATTTTTATCAATATTGAGATTTCATAATTATCTCAATTCTAATTATATCCAACTTCACAAGTTTGGGTAACTCATATAGGACCTATCTCAAACCACATGACTTCTATTCATATCTCAAACAAAGCATGACCAAAGTTCCTTCAAAGAATTAATCATATATTCTAACACCTTTAACTTCTAGTAGAAAACTTATATTCATATGAAATTTAAACCATGGGTCTATCATCACACAAAGTTTCTTATTACCAATTTTGAGACCAAAATACCAACATTTGTAAATTGAATATAATTCTTTGAAAACCTTATAAATAAGTGCATACATTTTGAATAAAAGTACTTAATCATCAAATCCTTATCAAGAAATTCTCAAAAAACCATTTATAATCCTAACATAGCTCAGGATTCATTGCTAAGCTGCTTAGAACCATTTATACCTCAATTTAATATTTAAGTTTGTAAAACATAAAATTAACTTAGAACTCATATTGACAATCTCCATTACATATTTTGCCTTGGATAATATTATTGATCCTTTAGTGGTATTGTAGTCATACTCGTGAGTCAAAATATATCATCTTTGAATAAAATTCACTTCAATCTTGGAATTAACCAAATGAGATCATTCAGTCATGAATCTTCAAATTATACATTGGTTATTAAACTCTTGAAAGTTTGGGTCATGACAGTAGACATATGTATATATCTATGTATGTACGTTTGTGTATTTCTAAAAAATATAAATATGTTATAAGTGGCCAATATATAAAAATTCAACATGTTTGAACATATATAACCCATGCACCTAAAATTAGTTATGTATGCTATTTTTGTTATCTTGGATGAGTGACTTTCCCTCATCTAAAAAATCTCAAATTTTGTATATTTCCGCATATGCTATAATAATGAAAATCGATGATTTATATTTAAAAAATGGTCTTGATAGTTAAACACCACTTGAGTTTACAATGTTATATGTACAGTTGAGGGTATTTTAGGCTACTTTCTCTCTCTCTCTCTCTTTATATATATAAGCAATGAACTATGATCAAATTTTGTAGTTGAAGATTCTAGAATATTGGGGATTCAATAGTGGATCAATGGACAACTTTGATTGAGGGATACATTAGGTGGTTATCTCCATGGATCTTGATAGAAGTCGGCACAAGAAGTAGGTTGTGGTGAAGGTTGCAACATAGGTTGACAAGTGGTAATGGTTCTTCCTGACTCCTTCTCACTAATAGCCGCTCTAGTCATTATGTTGATCAAGTATGAGGAAGACCTTTTTGTTAAATCTAATGGAGATGGGAGAGTTGCTTATATCCCTAAGTATTTCTCTAATTCTTGTTGACTATGAAGAAGGTGGTGGCAAGGATGGAACGTTAATGGCTCAGATCAATGGTGAGGTTGGTTGACTGAGGGAAGAAGTAAACTCTTAATCTGAGCTTTATTTTATAGAGATATGATGATCACTAAAATTGTTGTAAGCCACTATAATACGTGGAGGTAGTTCTTTTTGTCATGGAACTTGGGTGCAAGGTGAGAGGGAGTTTGGAAGAATTTTCAAATGTCTAGGGTCTGTCGATGAGGACTAGGTAGCGGCAAACAATGTTTCTTCATTTCATGTGGTGGTCGACTATAGGTGGAAGAACACAAGCTCTTTAGTTACATGTTTTCTACATATGGTTGGGTGAAAGGAGGGGGGAAGCAGAGACAAATAGGCTTATTGTGTAGAGGTGAGGGAAGTTGGATGGAGGATAAATAGGGAGGATAGGTGAAGGGGAAGATGAGAAGAAAGAAACAAGGAAGATAGGATAGAATGACTAGATGTTCAGAAATCATGCAGAGCGTCTAAAAGAAGAACCACATATGTAACAAGGTGAAAGGAAACAAGGGTCCATGACACTTAAAAATAATTATAGAGTAAAATTATGTACATTAAGGATACAATTTTCCACCAATTGGATAGATAGGCAATGAAGTTCGATTGGCATGAAAATTGGTAAGTACATTAATTTAGATATGTAGAATCTAATTTGAAGTTGTATTCTCAATTTTTAAAGACATTATGTATTTTATTTCTCTACATGGGTGACAAATATGCATTTAATATTTTTATTTTCCTTTTAAAAAATATATAAATAAATCATTTTTATATGTTTTCTTTTATCCATCGATCTTATGAAGATATTAAATTGTCAAATAAATTTAAGGTTAATTATTGGTGAATTTGTAATTAACACTAAAAGTTACACAATTAATTTATTTATTCTAAAACTTCACATAAAAGTATTTTTGTTAAACATTATATTTTCTCGGCTTCCAAGTACTCATAATTTAATTGAAACTACTTGTAGGTTGTTCCTTCCTTAATATTTTTGTTGATTTTCCTATCACAAGGGGATCCTTGTGTTGGTATGTATGCCTAGAGAGTCAATCATGTGATGATGGTGATGACATATTACATAATATGATTTTATTAATAATAAAGACAAGCTTCCAATTCATTCTATTTCACTCAGTTATGAGATAATGAGGAAACATAATGAATGTCTAAAGAATGACACTACTCAATGATGTATGTATTCAAGTACATGACTTTAACAATGAGATCATATAGATGTTAAGAGTATGTACATTTTTTATATGTCCCTAGTTAGATGTTATTGTGGAAGGCAGATAGACCACAGTAACACTAAAGACTTGAATGTGTTTAGGTTGGTGACAGTATCTCATTAGTCATGATATCTGATATCAAACCAATCACATAGATACTTGTTAGGGAACAATGTATTAGATAGACCCACCTTGAGAGTGATACATGGAAATCATACTTGGTGTTCATAGTCAACTCTCATATAAAGGCGGTAATTGTGGTTCTTAGACCTAAAGTCACTACACTCATCACATGTCATTTGGTATGTTTTGACATCATCCAACGTGATCCTGAATAAGGGTTGCCATAAAGGTGATGACCAGATGTGATGTGACATATGGGGATGATTGTGAGTGGTGTAGATGGGATTTGTCCCTCTTAATGGATTTTGATATCTAGGCCACTTGATAAGCAAGATTGAGAAAAGCATGTGCATGCACATGTGAATCAATATATGATATTGAGGTCACATATATCTCAGAAAGTCTGCTCTGGATCAAGGATCATGGATTGTGTAAAGAAGTGAAACCACTTCCTTACTAAAAATTTGAACAATAAAACCTCCAGTCCAAACACACTCAGAAGGTATGATGGAGTGGGTGTAAAATTTTCAAATCTTTATATAATGGTAACAAAAGACCAAAGTATAGCAGTGGAATAAAAACATGACTATATTCAATTATAAAACAAAGGATTACAACTTACATCAAAAGGATCTATGTAGAGGAAATCTAAACCACCTCAAGATTGTCTCCAAGCTTTAACTTTACAATCTAAGTCTGAGTCCACATGTCAAGCCATCCATGTCCTCCACATAGGGTTGGAAGCATACCCCAGAAAAAGAGAAACAATAGGAAACATCAACAAAGGCTGGTATGTGCATACTAGAAAGGAAATTGAGCAACTTATAAAGAATAAGGGACATAAAAATAAAAGGCTTCCCATGCAAGAGATAAGTACCACCCAACTGGGTATCAAGAGAAAAGAATCATAACAAAAGGGATACTTACCATAAAACAACATATAAAAGGATTGTGCCATAAATAAATCTACTACCATGGTGGGAAACAAAGCACAAGTAGGGTACACACCCCATAATCAATATCCTGCATGCATGTGAGATAAACATAGCCCTAGAACAATATAAACACAATTGGCGGCCAAGGCTTCACATCCTTGCAAACCTGATAGAGAATGACTCTCCGCCAAACTCCCAAATATATATAAAATGGGTCAAGACACACATCTTGCCCTGGGTATGAGGTTCCTTTCCGTCCCAAAAAGAGCAAGAAATATCACATCTGCTATAAACAAAACCAATACAATTTACACTACTCTAGTGCTACTGAATCACATAGCATGTTTAATGTAGAGGCAGTAGAAAGTATAGTAAAAATAAAAAATGTTGCCATCACACAATGGACAACACAAACATAATACATCCACTTCAAAGTGGCACATAACAATATAAGGGACCAACATGCACCAAGGCACAAGATATTATCCAAGTTCATAACAATCAAGATAGTTCACACGAACCATGGTATCAAAAGATAGACATATTGTGTAGGCCAAAATTCAAAAGAATGATAAAGTAGGTGAATTGCTTAATATGGATGAATAGGGGATACAACATACCTCAACTTCAGAGTCAACGATCCAAAGTCACATCTAGGTCCAAGCCTAGGCATCCAAAAAACCTATTAAGCATATATGTGGAATTAGGGTTAGATTTATATTGATTATTCAAAACCCTAAAATAACCTTTTATTATTGTGTGAATTAGGTTATGAAAACTATGCCACTTTTTAGTATATATCATTAGGATTCCAAAACATATTTTATTATACTTTTCTGGCTTACAGATTATTAGTTATGATTTTTATAAGTTATTTCATCATTAATTAGATCTATTAAAACTAATGTTATTAAACACCAGATTTATCCATCAAAACGTATACCATTAGTTAGATCATGTTTTTTTTATTCCAATGAGTATTTATTCATATTTTTCTGATCAACCAATAATTAGTTCTAAATTTTTAAGCACCGGCCAATAAGAAAATTCCACGTCAGACTAAACGATTGCAAATGAAGAGAGAGAGAGAGAGACCACGTGACATGGCCCAACCAGAAACAAAAAAAAACTCGTCCAAGTCAAAGCCACCTTGGACCCACGCAAGGTAAGAAAATAAAGTCAAAAGACAAATCCACCCTTGCCCAAAAAATGCAGCAAACATGGGAGAAGGAAGGGTGCAAAGGTAAAACCACATGGGTGATCCTCTTCCCCAACGAGTAGCACCATTGCCGCTCAAAGTAGCAATTGCTAGCTCGCCAGATTTGGGGGTTTCCGAAGCTTACCAAGAACAAAGAAAATGAGACTACCGAGGCGAAGAGGGGAAGAAGACAGACTTACCTCAAGCATACGATTGCTCGCCGAGACCTCCCAACTGCCTGAGAAAAGTGTCACAAACACAAAGGGGAAAACACATTTTCGAAAGCCAAAACAAACATTAGCGACGCAATTGGGGGTGTAGAAAGATTGTATGTGAAACCACGACCACCCACATACCCATATATATATATATATGTAAAGGTTAGAGAGAGGGCATAAGCATAGGAGCCCATACACATAGTGTCTCAAGGATTTGGGGAAAACTCGAATTTAGGAAAGTAGTGTCCAAGTTTTATCTTTAATTGTGCGGAATCTCCGAAGGAAATTTACTCAAAGAAAATATCGAGCAGAGGTTGAGTGTAGATCGAGAAATCCGCAAAACACCGAGTATAAGCATTGTTCACGCGGCCAACTCCTACTCATGGTAGGAGATGACTTTTATGTCATCGGATCTGGGTCCACGATGGACCAGCTTGCGGACAGCCGTCCGATGGGGCGTGACACATGAAAATCAAATCCAAGTCAAATTAGAATAAAGTATGTTCACATTAATTTCTCCTTTTTCTATTTCTTCTTTTGGAGGCTCAAACAAACCCCAAATTAGGTAAAAATTTTCCCAAAGGCTAATTAAAGCATGTAGATTCTGATTATGAAATTAGATTTTCCTTTTGAAAACTTTTAATGTGTCAAATAAATCAAATCATATTTTCTCTTTCCTCCCTCATTAATGACATTAGGATTATCCAAATTTGATGAAACTTGACCCACAAGTTATAATTAATGTGTTGGATACGAATTTGCCATCAATTTTACATATTGGAGTTGTTTGAGTATTTAATTAATATTTTTAAGGTTCTACACATTTTCTCTCTCCTGATTTTATCTTTTAAGAAAACTTTCTCCAAATTGGATAAAAATTTACCCAAAGGCTATATTTATTATGTAGATCAAGAATATAAGATCATTTTCCTCTTTTGGAGTCATGAATTATATTTATTTATTAATTACACCTTTTAGGCAATTTCTCTCTCCTAACTTACCATATTGTTTGAGGTTGTCCAAATTAAATGAAAATTGACATGTAAACTTATTTTAATGTGTAGATTACGAATTTGAAGTCTATTCTTTATTTTGAGGCTTTCTTACATGGGTTATATCATCTAGCCCATTAGAGGCCCATTAACCATATTATGCAAGAAATTAAGTTATTTATCATCTTATTATCATCAAATGAATTATTTGACGTATTATATTACATTATTCACGCATTAGATTATTAGGATCACTCTAACCTAAACCTTGTTTGGTCAAACCCAAAAGGTTAAAATTCTAGGGTAGGTTCCAAGGTCTGGTATGTTATGGATTGAATATTGAGAGGATGATGATTTCATGCCTCAAGTTCATTCTGGATATCAGAGACAAAGGAATTAGACAATCACTATAACACCTGACACATATCATAGGTTGAAGTTTCTCTAACTTTCTTGATTATTTGGATAGTAATGATGTGTAACTAGGCACTTCTCTTTGCTTGTGATGTCATAAATAAGTTATGAACATTCGCTACCAACATAAATAGGAACCTATGAGGTCACGCACATAGGATACATATAGAAGATGAGTTTAACAATGAATAATAATTGAAATGATTGCTAAAGTGTTTAGGGATTCAATTTAAGCAAAAAAATCCACTAACAGAACTCCCAACTGACTGGTTCAAGAGTTGAAATGACTGGTTGGAGTATTAGGTTGATTGAAAATTACATTGGATGAATTTTACATGAATTGGGGCATGAAATGATCAGTTGGAGGTCGTGAGATGACCGACTTGAGGGGGTGAGAAGCCTAGTTCGTCGATCAATTCGATTGCATCAAGGATTAGTTTTAATGTCATGTCATGTATTTATTAGATTAGAATTGCCAATACAATTGTGATTGGGAAACATGATGAAACGACTAGTTCACAGGGTGAACCGATCGACTCATATGCCAACTAATCAGTTCATTGGTAAATAGATCATTTCGTCTATCGCATATTGTGAAAATATGTAAAATTTGGGTCCCTTCCGCTCCCACTCAGACTGGAAAACCAGACCTTAACCCTCCTATAAATAGACGGGTACTGGGAGGCTTTCTAGAGACACAACTCAATTTCCTCTGAGAATTGTTGTCATCTCTGGATGTGATAACTAATAGAGAGCTCGAGCAAGTCCTACCCAATAAAGGAAGGGATAACAAGGGAGAACAATTGTGGGAGTGCAAGTTAGTGACTAGTACACCAATAGAAGGGACAACTCATTCATGTCAGTTCTAGTAGAACGATAGGAGTTCTAGGTGGTCCTTGTGGACTTTGATAGAGGCGTGGATACCTTTCCCGCTAGAAGGTAATGTCAACCTACTATTTGTGGTGGAGACTAGGAGCCACTACAGACATTTTTTGAGTGCAACTAGAAGAGAGTCACGCTATTGCAATGAAGAATAGTCATTGTATTGGCTCCAGGACCAGGTATGAACTCGTTAAACCATCCTTCCTATTATATAGTTGTTAATGCGATCTTCTATTTATGGGGAATATGGAGGATAAAAAAATTATTTCCGCTGCTTGTTTTGATGCCATAATTCCTACAATGGTATCAGAGCTAGGTCAATTTATTATGTTTTAGGATAATTGATATGGTCTGATTTTTTGTTTTCATTGTTTATTTACTACATATGATGTGTGTAGCACACCATTCCAAAAAGACGTCATTAACTAAGAGGAAGTGATCATTAACAGCAGATTACTAGAAAAAAAATCACTAAAAATTAAAACCATTTATAAAGAGATCCAAACATAGGAAAACTCTTTTATCCAAAACTAATGTATTTTATTTACATCCTGGTTTATAAGTACATATCCTGTACCATCCCTTCTCGAGGATTACAAGCATCAACTTCTCTGTTAAAACTATACACAGGCAGCATAAGAACGTTGAGTCATCAAGCCAAAATCTCATATCGATTCATTAAAAACACTAACTACAACTCTGAGGACATGAGAGTACAGAGACGACACATGGGACTCTCTTATACAAAATATGACAGCCGATGCCTCCACCTGGAATATCACTGTTGTCTCTATTGTTGCTGCTACTGCTGCTCTTCCCCTGCTATAGGGTTTCTGCCTCTTCTTCCGCATCTACCTAAAAAGGTTGGATCCCATGGGGGTGAGACAATTGAAATTGTCCCAGCGAGAGATATAACTCTCCGCCAGAAACATTATTTTTGCAGTTTAATAGAATAAAATTGAGCAGAGGAATCATATATATTCAACAGTAGATAAATCAATGTCCAAATGGATTGGAGCAATATTGTTATTCAAAGCATTTCAGCTATAACTTGATAAAGCAGCATGTCACTTATCTAATAAGGAAATGAAGAACATGTATGACATTTATCCATCTAGGTTATGTTAAGCAAGGTAACATCAACCAATGATTCTCGTATTTCAACCTTAAGCAAATACGCTACACAGCTGATTACATTTTACAATCATACTTAACCCCTGAGGAGATGAGGTATACCTCTCATACTCCAACCGACAATTGCAAAGTAGAAATAAGTGCCATACAAGGTCAATGGAAGAGCCGGATGACCTCCCTTATCTCGGTCAGTACGAGATTCCATGCAGGACATCTTGTGTCTCTACTAAATAGCTTTCCAGGATATACTAGCAACTTCGCTATAGAGTTACAGTGGCGGATGTACTCTCTTCGCAATCAAGAGATTTCATATTTATCTCACATCAAACCAGCATTCAAATTATTGGGAGATTCGTGATACATCCATCCCGACATCGGGGGATTAATGATACATCCACCCCGACATATATAATGAAGGATTGAGATATTTAATGTTTATCTCACATCAATTCCTCCATTAGGGCATAAGGATATTCTCTCCCATCACCCCCACATATTCAAAAATATGCCCTCCGGGTTATGCCGCGGAGCAACCCGTTTCACCATTCAGCAAATTCTGACACTGATGGATCTATGGCCAGGGCACTACATGATGAGATTTCACTTGGTTAATTAAGTACATTACCGTATTCTTTTAGCATCAATCAAGTTTCAAACAAGAATTATTATAATAGATGCTACATAGAAAAGTATAATACATCTATCAAGTCCTTTTCAAAACTTTATAAAACATTGGGATCTCAATCCCTTATCTCATTTCTGGGAATTCACATCCCTCAACATCATCATCATGTTTACTGGATCTGGGTATTCAAACCCTTAGTTCATCACTAAACATGGTTACCACTTATCAGGTAACTAATACCTTCAGGTCATCTGACTAAGCTAAACATGATACTTGCTACACAAGCATCTCACATAGCTTACAAGGCCCGTTAAGTATCTTGTCACCTCTCACTACGCAACAAATTATCACATGGCTCACAGGGCCATTACATCTTGTCACCTCTCACTAGGTAACAGCTTATTTACATGGCTCACAATGCCATTTCTCATCTTGTCACTTCTCACTAGGAAACAATCTATTCACATGGCTCACAAGGCCATTGATCATTATACTTTTATTCAAGTATTTAACATGCCTTACAAGGTTTATTCAACAAAAGAATTACAACCTTCCCATCATTAGGGTTAGGGTTTTCCTTCCTTATTGATTAGGGTTTCTCTTTACTTATCATCACCCTTCATTAGGGTTAGGGCTTTCCATTATAACCATTTAGGTTCTCAAGATCATGTTATTAATGATCAAGCCCTAATTCATTACTCCACACAGCTAGGGGCCAACATTGATAACATAAGTATTCAATCATACTTATTTATTCCCATTATTTATTATTAAATGACATATCAAAACAGGATATGAGTTCCTCTCTCAACTTTACCAGAATATGATTATATCATATTTTATTAACTTGGCTTAACCTTTTCTTAAGGTATGTTATCCTACATTTATCAAAGTGCATTGCATTTCAATGTAACAATTAACATGACACACTTCATGTGTTACTCATCCAAGTATATTGGATTTAGGATACATCAAGGTGTATCAATCTTGAGATGTTGGATGTGATATCTATCATGTCTTGATGTATCACTTCCCTCATCACTTGTATCTTACTTAAGTTCATCAACTTATCTTGTATTAGGGTATTTCCCATCCTAATACTTTATGCACCAGGTCATCACATTTATCATGTAATGTATTGGTCATAAGTCACTTATTTGAAACATTCAACCATTATCAATGATATGGACTCATCTTGAGTTAAGGCATTATTGATATAAGGTTATCCATTATCAACCACTTTAGGTGTTTCAATTCTCAATATATTAGTCACTATTCCATTATTAGGAATAGGGTTTCTCGTCTTTATCAATTAGGGTTTACATAACATCACCCCATATTAGGGTTTCACATAGCATTACCTGAAATTAGGGTTTCTCAACCCATAGCCCAAAATTAAGGATTATGGTTTATCATCATATTTCCCAAGATTAGGGTTTCATGCACTATAACCCAAAATTAGGGTTTACCATACCTGCACCCTTCATTAGGGTTAGGGTTTCATATTAGGGTTCCATATAGCTTTACATAGAATCACCCTAGATTAGGGTTTCACATCACATTACTACATTAGGGTTTCACATAGAATCACCCTAAATTAGGGTTTCACACATCATTATCTTGAATTAAGATCCCTTATAACTTTTCCCCAAATTAGGGTTTCATGTAACTTTACCCGAAATTAGGGTTTCATGAAGCATCCTCTTAAATTAGGGTTTTTCATTATATTACCCTGAATTGGGATTTCTCATATCATCACCCTATATTAGGGTTACACCATTACCCTAGATTAGGGCTTCACCTATTATTGCCTTATATTAGGGTTTGGCTCATCAACCTTCTCGATTAGGGTTTCATGATCTATTTATCAAGGATCATACCCTAATTACATATTTTATTCATGTTGAGAGTGTTGAGGTTTAACGACTACATGATTATTATACATGTATGAATTCCTCTTTCTCTCTCATCCTCTCTAGGATGTTGATTACTTCAAGCTTGATTAGATTAGGTCAACCCTTCATTCAAGTACATACATTTAGGGTTAACATAGTGTATTGAGATGTTGCTCCCATAAGCATCAAAGGTTAACCCCTCTAAGGGTACTAATTACCCTAGTACCTTAAAGGTACAACCATTGTAATTATCTTTGATATACATCATTAACAATCATGGGGTTAATTGATCTTTCATCACATTAGGTATTCAAACGGTTTTGGTTGCATTGAACCTCCAAACTATTTTGACCCCTCAACCTCCAAACGGTTTCGAGATCGTTTTCCATCCAAATGGTCTTGAGACCATTTGGGCATCTATGGTTGAGACAGTTTTCCCTCCAAATGGTCTTGAGACCATTTGGGCACTCAACTCTTGAAACTGTTTGATCACATGTACATTGAAACTGATTGGACCCATCAACATTTGAAACCTTTTGGATAAATCAACCTTGAAAATGATTGGACCTCCAAACGGTTTGAGACTATTTGCCCTCCAAATGGTTTGAAGATCGTTTGATCCCAAACGGTTTCAAGACCGTTTGGACTCAAACTGTCTCAAGACCGTTTGGTCCAAACTACCTTGAAACTGAAAGGATCATCTATGGTTTTCTTTCAACCAATCGATTAGGGTTTGCTTCATTGAATCATTCATCAATTTGACCATTGAGAGCATATAAAATTACAACCTTTGGATATCCAACCATCCATCACAATCCTTGACCTCCAAACGGTCTTCAGACCGTTTGGGCCATTCAACATAGAAATCGACTCAATCAATTTAGAGTTTCAACCAATCAATCTGATTAGGGTTTGTAATCAATAGATCATCCATTCTTGAAACCATTGTAATTAGATCAATTTGAACCATTGGATCTTCATTCAACCACATCAGCAATTGACCCCAAACGGTCTTGAGATCGTTTAACCTCAAACGGTCTTGAGACTGTTTGCCCTCAAACGGTCTTGAGACCGTTTGGTCATCAAAATTGAAAATCATTTGCTCGTGATATTTATTGAGGTGTGTGCTAAGATGACATCATCATCTTAAAGCTACAAACCTTCGAAATTTTCTGTGATCTTTGTGGTGATTTCAACAATAAATCAAAAGGAATTTTGGGAAAGAAAAAGAAATCAACATATGATGAAGAAATGAAATCAATAATAACATTTAAGGGTTCAAGTTATATAACCCACCTTCAAAGTTGAATCCAAGCTTCAGGATTCACGTATTTAATGGTGAATGAAGCTTTCTTAACTTCCCAAGGTCTGTCCTCAAGTCTTTGAGTAAAAAGAATGGCTAAAGTTGAAGATTGAATGGAGAAAAGAAGAAAATAAGCATTGAATTTCGATTTCCACCATGAAATTAAGGTTGAAGATGATTGAGGAGCTCACCTTAGGTTGGGGTATGTCCTCCTGTTGCTCCTAAGCTCCCTTGTGCTAGGCCAAAGCAAAGAAATAAAGAAGAGTCAAAACAGCCTTTCATGTGGGTGGAAAATGGGATATATGTAAGGGAAATTCAAGAGAGAGAATTTGTTATAAAAATCCTTTGATTCCCTAAATTGGTGCCACTTATCCCCCTCACTTCCTTGCATAAGAATCCATAATCTTCCCCTTCGAAATCCTCTACTTTATCCATGAATAAAAAGAAAACCATTTAAGCACCTTAATCATTATAATAATAATATCCAAAAATTAGTGGATATTACTTTTTCTTAAACTAATGTGAGTGGGCTCTCCACTCACTTTAGATATTTCGGTTCCATTGCAAGGCACAAGTACGTCCATACTTATATTAATTCAACCATCACATTTTTGGTTGAAGGGCACTTCCATTAATATATTTATTTTTGCATTATATTGAATTTGGGTTTCAATTATGCTTAAATCTTGATTATTTTAATATCAAGATTCTCTCTCCCCCAAAGAGATTCAAATGAGACGCCCCTCTAATTTTCTTGTATCTAATTGATACCAAGAAACATTAGGGACTCTCTAGAAGTGGTATTTTGCATATTGAACGGTAGGTTTTGGGTAAATTGCACATTACACCAAAACTAGGTTTTAATGCACAAACATTGCTTAATATGCTCTTTCTTGGTGCTCAGGTTTGTGGAAGCCATACCTCTACATCATTTTCATTCTTATGATGCTTCAACACTTGAGGAACATTTATCATGTAACATTTTCAAAGTAACCCCTCAAATTGGGTAAATTGCACTTTAGTCCAAAACAAGTAAAACATTGTTTCAACATTATTCAAAAAGGACTAAAATTGAAACATAAGTTCCTCTTGAGCCTTAATTACTTTTCAAAGGATAAAGACAAGAGTCTAAATGACTTACTTAAGAAAAACTTCTGGGGTTAAGGCATAAACTCAGGTCAGGGATATTAAAATGTGAATACTTAAACTACTTAATATGAATCTCTGATTAAAGACCACATATGATACTGAACTAATATATATGATATGATATATATGAAAACTACATGTGTTGCCCTAAAAGTAGTTTTGATGGTGGATGTGTAGAATGGTTATGGCCAAAAACCCAAATATATTCTTATGGTTGAATGGTTTGTCTTTTCTGGTTATATCTCGATTTGCATATCGAGCCTCTACCTTCTTCTTCCCAAGATAAAAGTATTATCCTTTCCTACCTTTACTCCCTTCCAATGTAACTTGAGGTTTCTCATTACATGTAGTAAGTTTAATATCAATAAGATAGTTTTTCTTTAATGAAACATCATAGATGACGGTCAATATCAGGCGAGCCGACCATTTCACATGACGAGTTGAACGTTGGAGGACCGAGGACGGCAGACTGTTGTAAGAGTGAATTGACCGGCCGGTTGTCCCAACTGACCATTTGCAGGTGCCTAGACATTAATTGGATAGTGGGTCAGACGACCAACCGACCGACCAAGAGGTGAGCTGATGGGTTCAAGGGTTGAACCAACCAACCCGAATTGGCAAACATAGGTCTAACACCAAAAAAAGGTTCATGCATGAGATGTTGACCTAGGTGGTATTAATTCCTTATGAATCTAAGGAATTACAATAGTATGGCCATAACCATCACTTAGGTCTTATATTGCATGTTTATGTTGTGGGATATAACATGTATATAATATGTAATATATATGGTGATTGGACAAATTATATGTATTTATAAATATAACCCTCAATTAAATATTCATTCTTATATTCTTTTCATAATCAAAATACACGAAAAGCTTGATCGACTAAGTGTGGGTACCTAAAGGATGGTGTGTTGTCTATCTCGTAGATGTGTGATCATAATAATGTGGGTCTACTAAGCAGGGTGCATTATTATCGTGTTGGCTATTGGGTCAGGCTTAACTGTGTGTACGTAATGAGATTAAGAAACACAAGCATGCAGATAACTATGGAAAAGTGTTGTGTATATCATCTATCCAATAATTGATATGATGCAATTGACAAAGTTGTCTACCTTAATAATTGACTATGGATGTTGGTGTTGGTCGGGTAATAGTTAAACTATTTTGGATCTTGGCTCACTAGAAGGTTGCACGTTGCATGCTGCAATATTTTGAATTGATATGTGACGGCTATAAATTTGAATAAAACAGTAGGAGAGATAGCTAATTAAAGACCTAATAAACATCATCAAGTTTTATACAAATTAAATCAAATAAAATGAGTGTTTGACAAAATTGCAAATCTTTTATAGAATCAAATGGGAACACACAACAACACCTTTTCTCTATGGTTAGTCGTTGAGAAGGACAAGTTAAATGGGAATAACTTCCATGACTGATTCAGGATGTTGAGAATTGCTCACACTGGAGTGCAAGCTCTATGACCTGGAGACACCAGATCCAAATGAACCTCTTCTCACCGCACCTAAGGCTGACAAGGATGCTTACAAGAAGCACACTGAAGATGTCGTTGATGTCAAATGTCTGATATTGTGTTCCATGAACTATGAGTTTCAAACATAACATGAGAACATAGATGTAATTGAGATGTTCACACAACTTAAGAACATGCTCCAAGGTCAGGCAAGATAGGAGAGAAAGGATGTATGCAAGGCATTATTCTGTTCAAATATAACATGACATAAGGAGATCGAGTTGGTCCTCATGTGCTCAAGCTCATTGGGTATGTGAAGAACCTATCCATACTGGGATTCCCCTTGAGTCAAGAGTTCGCCATTGATGTGATTTTGTAATCTCTTCCAAAGTCATATAGTCAGTTTGTCATGAACTACAACATAAATGACTTTAACAAAGCATTGAGAGAATTACTAGGCATGTCCTGAATAGCTGAGGCACAAATGACGAAATGCAAGCCCAAGTCTTTAATGATGATTGCCAAGACAAAGGGAAAGTCTAAGGGTGAAGGCAAAGCTAAGAAGAGTTATAAAGCTGGTCAAATGCCCAAGTCTTTAGATCTCAAGGCAAAAGGAGGAATAAAGAAGGGAGGCACATGTCACTACTGTCACCAGATTGGACACTGGAAGAGGAATTTCCCCCTCTACATGGAGGAACTAATTAAGAAGGTGGAGGATATAGAGATATCCACTTTAGGTATATACATTATAAGAAAATTCTAAATCACTTTTTCGTCACTGGTATGTGATACAAATGTAGATCTGACATATATTTGATATGCATGATCTGACAAGAAGTAGACCTTTGTGAAAGGGCACTGATGGAATATAGAAGCAAGAGTTGCTGTAGCTACAATCTAAATTTAGATTTTATCTTAGACCATAGGACATGTAATAAGAGTTAGATGAACTGCTAGTTTTTTTAATAGAGTAAGATGAACTGCTAGTTCATTATGCCAATAATGAAAACATTTTATTTTTTGCATCTTGCAATGTCAAGGATGATTATGAATAAAATTTTTAATATTCAATTTCAAAGATGCGATCTTGTGTGGCAATATCCAAATATCTTATGATATTTATGATCTAAAGATAAATGTTTATAATGTAAATACCTAAAGGATTATAATTGATAGCTCAAACAATCAACAATATTTAGGATTGTTATATAGAGCATGCATATGAGAAATGCACTTCTAGAATCCATGATGATGTTAATCTAGACTCTTTTGGTAATTGAACCAATAAGATACATGCAAGTCTTATATATGAGCAATAAGACAACCACTTCTCACTAGGTGTGCTGGGAGCATATACATTCTATTAGGACATGTACATAATGATGTACAAATACCTTGGAATAAATGACATAGATAGATGTGTTGGTCACATGTCATATCTCAACACGCACAAGACTAGGTACAAGCAAACATGCCAACCCACTAGCTATATCTAGCACATCAACCAAGTCATATGTATCATACAAGGTGGTAGGTTAAGCTAGCGTTGTATGGTCAAACTCATCTCATATCGTTAAACGTACGTGGCCCTCTCAAGGACAAACTTGGGTCTTATCAATATCAACATCATCATCAATATCATTATCATCATCTTAGGTTTCTAGGTTACTCACTGACCTAACCTATATCATGGCTCTAGACCACTCTAGAGACTATCACTATCATCTAAACTCTCTTATCTAGACTTGATGTTACATCTCTTTCTCCTAGGTTGCATGGAAACTCACTACCTTTCTGTGTGTGGTAACATTTTTCATATGTACACATAATAATACTTGAAATATATTTTATCCAACGTTTAAATAGGTGATGAAAAACCATCATACTCCATCCGAATAAAACCAAAACCAAAACGAGTTACCACACTCATTATATAGTCTAGTATCATGACACCTAGAGAACTAGCAAGAACATGGTGCACACTTGTGTAGACATCCTAAGCACATGTCGTGAGTCATGTCTAGGGAGGTAATTTACATAAGTCTACACCTAGTTCTAGAACATCTAGGTTCTAACCTAGAGGCTAAGTCAAACTAATCCACAAAGGACATCTTATTAAGTTTCTAGGGTTGAGATGTAGGGTGATTTTAGTTTGTGTTTCATGTGAGCAATGTTTGGTGTAGTTATTTTTCATGCTCTGATACCATCTGTCACGGAATCAGAATCCCAGTCCCATGAAACAAACGTATACCAAAGGCGACATGCGAAAGCGTAAAGCTTAGCACACATGAACAAATAATAAGATACCAGCACCAACATAATCTCAACAATCAACAAGATATATTAAGAAACATTATTATATCACATGATTTGAATTACATATTCAAGAGTCACTTTGTACAAGTCTGCTCATGTATACTATATTTAGATCTTACAACAAGTACACCTAGCATAGCTCACCAAGCCCATCAACCTTCTAGCCATCTCTGAACCTAAAAACAAAATACGAGAAATGGGTCAACACACGAGGTGTTGAGTATGGGGCAAAAAGATACATATATGTATAAGCTTTGCATAATTTTGAAAAGATTTCAAGACTAAACGAACAAGAATAAACATGTTAATTGTTTAAACAATGCAAAACCATATTTTATGTCATTTCACTCCATTATACCAACAATATCAAGCATGTTTAAGGCCTTTGACCATCTTCCCATCAGAAGGGTCCGTAAGGGTGCTCAAGCTTAGCTAACCCTTTTATACGAGAGGGACCTCAAGGACATAACCAAGAGTTAACCCTTTATAAACAATATTATAATGGAGTTCTATATATATGTGTGTTCAAGTTATAAAACTGACGAGGCAAACATCGAGTAAGACATAGCAATACTACATGGTAATATTTGAGCAAATAGACAAACAAGCATACAATATATGTCTTTTCAAGCAAGAAAGTGATAGTCATATAACTAGATAAGGCCCATACATGATTTAGAGATTCTTAACTTAACACGTCCATTACCATCTAGATCATAAGCCAACCTGATTAAGAACAAGATTACATATATGCATTAGATTCTCATCATTAATCCTAATTAGATGCATTTTAGGATTTTGGCCAAGATGGGTTCCAAGTTGCTTATTGGGTCATTATATGATATTGTGCTGATCTAGAGGTCGTTATGATAGTGTGGTTCAAGTTTCATGCCATTATGACGTTCCATGCTCTTTCTATAATCATAACAAGGTTTAAGGCATTTACATGCATTCTAGGGTCAAACGACTCATAATAGAGTAATCAAGGTCAAAGATCATCAATGAATAAGAGCCAAGCATAAGGGATGGTTTAGATCCACAACATAAGGTCATAAGAAACATATAACAAGACTAGGTGGGTGTCAATTAGAAGCAAGATTAGCAATCTAGGCAAAGTTCAACAGTATAGTCCAAAGTAGGAACATATGTACAATTGAGGTCAATCATGAACAATGAGTTGATTAGGGCCCTCATTAGGGTCACAAGAGCAAAAGAGCTACCGATTTGATGCTTAGGAGGCTACAAGTATATCAAAGATTCAAACTTCATCATAATCATGCATAAAATATGGTCATCATAGTCAAAATTGCTTATGTTTGCAAAATAGTGGAATAGAAACAATATTTAGAGTCTACAAATATATCCATGTTGTAGGTCTCGACGAGAGGATCAATTTGGTATATATGTTCACTATATTTGGCCAAGGGAAAAGAGAGTTATCATTTCTTAAAGTTTTAAACTCAAAATCATAGTATACCAAGTAACATACCCTGAAATTATGTGAAGGATCTCAGCCTTTCACCCTTGATCCGATGGCCACTCTCTTGTATCCGGTCTGGGACTTTGGTCTTGGGCTGAGGTGCTTGTTGGGCCTTTCTCACCCAAGCGCCCCCAGCGCATCGTCCGGCTTGTCCCCTTCGCCCGACAACGCCCCTGTGGGCGCACCCTCTGCTTCCCATGCGGAAATAGGGGAGAGATAGAGGATGGCGCCCCCGCCTCCTCAGTGATCAGCCCGCCCAAAACAACCCACCAAGGAGTAGGTCGAGAGGAAGATCAGTGCTCCACGAAAGCTAGCCACTAAGGTGGGGCCTGAGGACTCATCTTTGGCCGCCGCCACCTCTCCATGGCAGTTTCGGGCAGAACCAACATGGAGGAAGGAGGGAGGCTGGGTGATATTGGCACGAAAGGAGGGTGTGGAGATGGTTGAGCATGCTCTTCCTGCCATTGCGAGGCTAACGGTGGTGCAGCCCTCCTTCGAGGATGCCCAAAACACTGTCGGCTGCCACACTACTGTCAAACAGAGAAGAAGGAGGGAGATGGTGTTTGGCGGCCAGACCTAGCAGAAAGGAGAAGGACACAGGGTTGAAAGAGGGGGTTTACAAATATAGCCAGAGATCTAGGGTTTAGATGAGGGAAAAAACAGAGGGCATCCTTCCTCATCCGCCTTCATTGTTTGATTTGGAAGGGACAAAGCAGAGCAATTACTACTCTTCGTTACTTTCCTGAAGGGGAAAGGGGATCAACGAGGCACAAGGGTAAAGCATGGGTCGCGTGCCTAACTAGGCCCATTAAGGCCCAAACTCACAAAAGTAATTAAAACATGTACAATTTGGGTCAATTTTCAAATACCCATATCTTAGGCTAGGATGGTCCAAACGAGGTAATTTTTGTACCGTTGGGGAGATAAATGAATACTCGATATTTTGAAACATATTGTAGAGCAAGGTGATCATACTAATCAGGTTCAAGATATTTTACAAAGTAGTGAATCATTAAATAGTGAAATTAAGATCAAGAGAGAAAATCAAATGTACACATTGTGAAATTGATCATTATAGTGGCCAAATTAGAAAATCTCAACCCTCCAATTATGAAATTGACATCCAATTTAGTAATTGGACACTTTATGAGATAGGAACATATCACTTGAGGAGAGAGAAAAGGCCAGGTTATCACAGAGAACCACTTCCACCACATGACCATAAAAGATTGATCATCATTTTGAAACTACAACATCAAGGGATAAACCTCAAGAAGAAGGAAAATATCCAAAACCTAAATTTTGTCCATTAACAAATGAGATAAATAAACCACAACTAGAGATACAAAACCCATGTATATACAATAATGCATGTATCCAAAACCTCCTCCATCAAGCAAGAGAGCAAAACTATGATCATGAGAAGAAAATCAAAGTTTAGCATCTGCATGGAAGAGCAAACATCTCCATAATTAACAAGAGCTCAAGTACAAGATTTAGGATTTAGAAAATGAGTTCATCTACTCACTATCACCAAATAATAACAAACCCTAGAGCATATATATTATCATCAAATTGATTAGAACCACATTTTTTAAGGTAGATTACTTTTATGCAAGATTAATTGTAACAATAATCGAGAGGAAATTATATAACTCGCCTTGATAGTGAAGAACAACTCTAAAAGCAAGATGCTCCAAGGAAAGAGAGTAAAACCAAAGCTTGATCACCACTTCACGATCAAACTAGAATCACCTCAAGGAGGGAAATAAAACCATATGTAAAAGGTGTACAAGGAAAACCCTATGCCGAAAAGATAAGGAAGAGAGGTGATCTTCAAGTCACTTTTGGCACTACCATCTAGAACCATGAATTCGGACAAAAGAGAGAGAAGTTCCTTAAGAAGCATCACCATAGTAACCTATGGATTCGGCCAAGAGAAAGAAGAGAGGGTTAGGATTGTAAGAAAATGAAACTAAAAAGGACATATTACTTACCAAGATCAAGGAGCACCAAAGGATCACAAAAGATGAGCTACTCCAACCCTAGATCAACACATGCAAGGGTTCGACCACCTTGCACCAAGTATGATTTGTCCTGCTCAACCAAGAACATATGGGATGATATTCAAAGGAAAGAGAGAAAGAAGAGAGTTTAAAAAGATTGCCTTCATGCTAAGAGAGTGGTATATATACCTAAGGGTAGGAGAGAGGTTAGGAAGGTTAGGTGTGCAACTAAACACACCACTTGTCCATCAAAACATGACCATGAAAGCACTAAAATTATGCATGCAACAAGGTACATTAAAACCTAGCAAAATAATCAATTTCGCTTGGTCCAAAAGATCATCCACCGAAGAGAAATTTAAGCAACCAAAGCACATCAAAACCCAATGATCACATAGGTCAAATGCCCTAGCTCTTACGGACCAACAAAAGAAGTTAAGGGCTCATCAATTAAAGAGAAGACAAGGCACACTTTATTCGACCATAGAGATCATGGTTGAAGGATCACCAAGATGATCACTGAAAACCAAGAAGTCAATGGTCAACATAAATGGTCAACTCCAAACTAAGGCATCAAAGCAAGCCCTAGAAATAACACATGATGACACCACATCTCTCCTCAACAAAGCAAGGTACCTAAAGGGTTAAGGGCACCAGTCTCTCTCCAAAATCATTCCAAAACATGTGAGGCACATCAAACATGTGATAACTTGCAAGATAAACCCTAAACATGTGTAAGTTGAAACTAGGTCCAAAACAAGCACACATATGTGTAACTAGCTCAAACATCAACCAAACTAGACCGAACTACAATCATTAGGCATGTCACATGTTATTTAGTCACATAACATGATTAGAGTAACGTTCTGAGCATCATATTATGTTAATCAAGCAAGTTCAAGCATAAAGGTAGGTTAGGGACCTTACAATAACCAATTTATGACATCACAAGTAATGTGTCGTATCTAGAAACACAACATTTTTACCCAAGTAAGTTGAAAGTTGGAGAAAAATTTCAACCTACAAAATCATTGTTTAATCCATACAGTATCCTCTGTTATTTTCAAAATAACAAGCTACTCTTAGTTTCTATTATAGAATTAAACAATTATCTCTTACTCAAAACTTTTCCAACTTACAATTCTAGTTTTAAGGTCAAACACAAGTTTAGATTGTGGTAGTCAATTTTCTTTGTCATTTTGGAATCTTGCATCAATGCAACCCTTTACACCCAACTCATCCTCATTACCATAATCAAGGAACTGATCCTTTTAATTATTTTCAAATACTTAAGGATTTTCTTTATGGAAATACAATGACTTTCATTCAGTTCTGACAGATATCTACATTTCCTACCCAATATGTATGAGAGAATGGGATGAGTTCATAATATTGTGAATGCAATTGGCATCTTTCTCAGTGTTCTTGTTCTTCATAAGAACTGGGATCCTAAGATCTTCAAAGAGTAATTCCATGAGACATGGACAAATTTTCTCTAATCGAGTACTCTATGCTAAACCCTTTCACATCTATCCAATGTACCTTCTCTCACTTAGGTCAAGAAGCATTCTAGGTCTATCTCTATATATCTTGATACCTAAGATATAGGAAACATTGCCTAAAACCTTCATAGAGAAGGTACTTCCCTTCTAGGTTCTAATATTTGTAGGATAAATATGTTATTCCCCACTATTATGGGGAATAATAATATGCTGCCAAAAACCTTATGTAATCACAAATTTCATCTTCATTTCAAAGTTTCAAGCTTTGAGATGATTTCTTCAGTCCACATATTGAACTTTGTAGCTTACAAACTCCATTTGCAAAAATTGGATTAGGAAAATTTTTATGTTGTGTCACACACACATTCTCTACAATATTCCTATTAAGGAATGTAGTTGTAACATCCTTTTACTAAATCTTATAGCCATACTATGTTGCAATCCAAAGCATGATCCTGATGGATATAACCATTGCAACTGGTGAAAATATTTTGTCATGTTCAACATTTTGAACTTGTTTGAAACCTTTGGCAAACAATCTACCCTTATAGGTTTGTACCCTACCATCCATGTCCGTCTTCCTTTTTAAGACCCAATTGCACCCTATGGGTCTTACCCGCTTAGGTAGATCCACCTGGGTCATACCTCGTTGGTTTAGATGGTGTCCATCTTGGATAAAATGGATTCAAGCTATTTCTCATACTGTGGTCCCACTATAGCTTCTAGGTAGGTTGTTGACTCAACATCTATGGCCAACACTTCACCTTTTTAAGTTATAAGATATCATAATATTTTAGACTCAAGGCATGTATTACTATATCTAAGAGATTATGTGTTACATAACGAACTTGAGATTCCCCAACAACATGCGATTCTCCTTGTTCCTATTGTACCTCTTTTGGTTAAATGTTTCCTTGTTGGTCTTGAACTTTAGAGTCCTACTTTTCACCCACTGATTCATTTGGAATTGAATTCCCTTTTTAGGAATACAACCATCATGGAAACAAACACTTTTGTTGTTGGATTGGAATATAAAAGTAATATTAAATAAATAACACTTATGTGATTTGTGGACAAAGCCTTTCAAAAAATTATTTTCTTATATAAGTTTACATTCCCAATCTTTATAAAAGACATATCAGGACACTTCCCATCCCATATCTCATATGGTTTCTTTTGAACCATTTTATACGGTACATTATTTAGTGTAAAGCATGTCATAAAAGAAAATTGGAAGATCATCTAGATTTATTGATGATCACACCATGATTAATAGGTTTTGATTCCTTCTTTCTAAAACATCATTATGTTTTAGGTGGAGTTCATAATGATAGATTATCATGGTCTCCTAGAAATTCCTCAAACTCTTGGTTTAAATATTTTCCACATCGATCATGTCGAAGTGATTTATACTTATATAGAATTGGTTATGTACTTCATTCATAATATCCTTGAACACTACAAAAGATTTAGACTTGTATTTTATTAGATACAAACTACCATACCTACTAAGATCATCACTAAATTTAATGAGGTATTGGTCACCACCTTTAGCATTTTCTTTAAAAGGTCTATATACATTACTATGTATGAATCTTAAAAGAATACTCGCTCTCCCACTATTTATAGTGAAAACAAATTTTGTTCATATAGCTCAATAAAGAAGATTTACATGTCTATATTGGTTCAAAAGTCAAAAGATTCTAGACAACCATCATTATGGATTCTAGCAATGCATATATCATTTATGTTCTCTAGATGACAATGTTGTAGGTATTCACTATATGAGTCATCAATTCATTCAACATATTTGTCTTTTAGAACTATCAAGTATAGACTATGAAACATAGGGCACCGCCATATATGATTTCATGTTTTAAACAAAACATCAATTATTCATAACACTCTTATCCATACAAGATACATGATGTTTTTCATTAATGGCGAGTACATAATAGATTTTCACTAATTCTATTACATGTCCGTTAGGATGAATGACAAATTCCAACTGTAGTGGAAGCAACTCTAGTTCCACACAATTCTATCTTCTTCTTGGGTCCTGAAGTGGAGATATCTATCTCATTCTTCTTTATGAGTTCCTCAAGATAAAGAGGGAAGTTCCTTTTCTAGTGTCTACATTGGTGATAGTGGTTTCACTTTCCTTCCTTATTCACTCCTCCCCTAGCTTTTAGTGCAGAAGATTTTTTCTTATGGATAGCTTTAATACTCTTATGTACCCTTATGCACCCTGCTAAGGCAAACCTACAAATCTACGATCACACTTTGACGGGATAGATGTGTTGGATCTAGGGGTCTAGAGGGGGGGTGAACATAGCTTCAAAAATTCTCACAAGATAGATTAGACCATCATATTATATCAAATTAAACTAATATCTTAAGTGAAATTTGAAGTCCCAACTAACAAGCATAGCAAGGATGGGAGGAAATGATAGTAAGCACTTGACAGGGTCATGTAGAGTGGTTTCACTCTCCAAACTTGGAGAGAGTCAATCCACTACCTAGAGACGTCAGCCTCTAGGACTTTGCAAGTGCTTTTCTCTATATATTCACCAATAAGAGTTACAATACAAGACCACCAAATGACTTACCCATCCAGGCACCAAGAGTCTTGTACCTTACCAAGGACTTACCCACTTTGCCAAGAGTCTTCATCCTTCTCCAAGGTCTTACCTACTATTGCACAAGGCTTTCGACTTCAAGGATTTATCCACTAGTCTTGGATCTTCAGCCTTTTCCTTCTCCTTCACCTGGAGAAGATCTTCACCTCTTCTTCAACCTTGAAGAAGAATAGCAATAGATCCACCTTCACTCGGAGTAGCTTGCTTCACCTTTGCTTTGTGGAGGAAAGGGGTAGGGAAAATGGAATGGATGAGAGCTTTACAAGCACAAGGAAGTAGCCCTCATATAACCTACCCATCTCACTCATAATCACGAAATGAAGTGTAAACTAGAGAGAGAAAGGGGCTCAAGGAGTTGCAACACACTCAACTATAGCAAAGAATTAGAATAGCATGAATGAGGAAAGGGGCTCAAGGAGTTGAAACACACTCAACTATAACTTTTTCTATATTTTCCGTACAATACATTTGGTCAAGTTTCAGTAAAGGTAACTCGACCGATCCACTAAATGACAAAGCCAATTTTCAAACTATCAGTCGAGTTTGTTCTGGGAAACTCGACCGATGAGCTAAAATTAGGTTTTCTCAGTGAGTCAGTTGGTCAAGTTCTGTGAGTGTGCAACTCGACCGATGGGTGATATTTAGAAAATCCATCATAGGACCGGTCGAGTTTCCAACTCGGCCGATGAACAACCTGTGACAAATTTTCTAAATTGACATTTAAGTGACTAAACCATGGAATTAAGTGTCCCTGATTTTTTCTCATCTTAGTAACAAGTCATATCATCAATACAAGTGATTACAAAATTTATATAGGTCATTTGTAGTGATTTCCCAAATTGCACACTTGTGTTGCATTTGACTTGAACTTGAGCAAGATAGGGCTCATATAATTTGATCCTTTTCATGTAGCTAAGGCCTAAAATCAATCTTGAACAAACACATTACATAAATAGGAATGGACTGGTTAAGTCGTTATCAAAATATGGGAAATGTATAACTCTCATGTCAACATTCTCCCCCATTTTGACAATGAGAATCCATTCCTCAATCATATTGAAAAGGATATTGAAGTTATACATTTGCCTTGTGAATTGCAAGGGGATTTAAGATTTGAACAATGTGAATTGGTCCCCCTCAATCTAGGCTTACTCTAACATGCATAGTTAGTCTATCTACACAAAGAAATATAACACATAGGTACTATATGGTCCTTTAGTAAGTAACGTGATAAAGCATATTATGAACAAGAAAAGGATCACATAGGCAATAAAAGGAAAATGGTTTAGCTTCAAAACATTGAACTTCCCTCCCTCTTTTGACATTATCAAAAAGGAAGGGGGTAGAATAGAATAGAAACTAGTCTTCTCTAAGCACAACCAAGCAGACATCCACAACATGCAATCTCAAATCATACATCAAACAGAGACGAGAGAAACCAACAATCTAAGTCATTATCAAAATATGGTAAAACATGGAACCAACTCATGAGATACAGTAAATCAAAGAGTAAGTGAATAAAGGATTAAGATTACAACCCAGCAAGTAAGTTCTAAAAAAATAGCCACAAGACAAAGTGATGAAAGCTAGATGATAAAATACTATAGATTTGAACATGTGCCTAAATGTTTCTAATACAAAATAGCCTTGAAAGATTCATATGATCAGTAACTAGACTAAAAACTAAGATAACTAAACATCTAAGCTATCTATGTCCACAACATCATCATCCTCAGCATCAGAAGCATCAGGCTCATAGCCATCATCCCCGTCTGAAGGTGAAGTAGAGAGAACAACATCGCCTTCATCACCAGAGGCACTAGCAAAACCATTAGATCCATTATCATCAGAAGCCTCACCATCATCCTCATCATCACTAGCAGCCTCCTCGTCAGTAGCAGCCTCCTCATCAGCCTAGTCGGACATCTCCTCATCATCAAGAGAACCAAAACTTCGACCAAGCCAACATGCATTCTGCTCATCCCAAGACATACTAAGAGCATGGAGCTCATTGGCCTGTAGAAAGGAAGGAGAATAACTATCGAGGCTGGAAAGCAAAGTGGTCAAGGGGCCAGTGATGAATGCATATTCATCAGGAATTTCAATTACCACATTTGGTCAAATTCGACTCAATGCATTCAATTTCATTTACTGAATATCAAAATTAGCAAAATTACTAAATTGGTCCAATTATCATGATTTTGACTAAAATTATGTTGATTTGATGCAGGTCTTGATAAAGTTGAATAATCAGCTGGGGCCAACTTTCACTCACCCTTGGTTCTGACCAACCGATCTAACCAAGCGATTTCATCCATTCAGACTCAAGATTGTTTGAGCCCATTCGGTCTCAAGACCGTTTGAGCCCATTCGGTCTCAAGACCGTTTGAGCCCATTAGGTCTCAAGACTATTTGAGCCCATTCGGTCTCAAGACCGTTTGAGCCCATTCAGTCTCAAGACCATTTTGAGCCCATTCAGTCTCAAGACCGATAGACCAGCAGAGACTGATTGAGGCACACCTCAAAACCATTTGTACGTCGCACAGTTTCATACCATTTGGGCGCCAAGGTCGCAAGACCGTTCAACTGCGAAGATCGTATGACTACAATACTCTCAGACCGTTTGGAACTAGTCTACGAGGCTGTTTAGAGCTGGGTCGGCGAGACCGTTTGGAAAGGTCACAGTCTCTGACCGTTTGAACGATCGAGCCATGAAGACCGTTTGTTGGTTGTTGGAATATGAAGACTGAATGGCCTCTTTCCCAAAGACTGTTTGGTGATTATTGGAATGTGAAGACTGAATGGCCTCATGTAGAAGACCATTTGCTACCCCATGCGAGACCGTTTGTTGCTGCCAATACAAGACCGAATGAAGGAAATATGCAAGACCGAATGACCAAATCAAAGACCGAATGAAGGAAATGTAAAGACCGTTTGCTGCTAAGCTCGTAAGACCGAATCACATGCATGACTTTAGCATGCATGAAGACTGAATGAAAAAGTAGTGAAAAGAAAAATTGATAGATAAAGTGGATCTTTGAATACCATTTGGTCATTTTCTCATTGCATGAAACTGTTAGGAACAGATATTTTACCAAATCATTTAAAGAAGATTTTTAATAGACTGTTTGGGCTGGAAACACACCAAAAAAATGTGAGGACCAGTCAAGTGCCTATAAATAGGACCAGCAAGGTCCTTATTTGAGGGAGGGGGTTCCGGGACGTCGACGGGCTTCCTGTACACAGGTCTGATCCAGATCCAGTTTCGTCCATGCCAGTTTCACTCCACCTACTTCCCATGTTGCAACCAAGGAGACCGAGAAGGGAAGGAAGACAGAGCGAGAGCGAGTGTCCGGTCTATCTTGGCATCTCCTGTTCCGCATCCAGATCTACTCTGACACGATGTAGAAGACCGCATCATCTTCACCAAGCTGTGACTACCTTCTGCACCGAGTTCATGGTGAATTTCTCTTTCTTTCTTACTCTTCTTATTTCTCACATCATGAGTGAGTAGTCCCCTTTCACTGGGGTGCGGGGACTAGCCCCGCTGCCAATGCAATTATGTTCTTTTGTTAAACTTTCCATGGCAATGTATATAACTTTTCATTTCGTTGTTAATCGTTATGTTCATAGTGAGATTAATTGCTCGCTTTCATCTTTGTTCTTCCTATGTTGTGAGAATTTCTATATGTAGGATTGAATATCGTTTAACAGGTTGACTCCCAAACTAGAAATAGAATGGGATTCCTTGAGGTCGTAAGTGTATGATCCATAAGGGGACGAGCCATCTAGCCTTCGGTTATGCTTCTGTGCACCGACCGCCTGTATAGGGGGTTCACAGCTTCAGTTGGATTTTGCATCTGCTTGTTAATCGTTGATGTTTGCTCGTATTTTAATCGACTTCTTGCTTATCAATTAATGTGGTTGACTCCCAAACTAGAAATAGAATGGGATTTCTTTGAGGTCACAAGTATATGATCCGTGAGGGGACGAGCCATCTAGCCTTTTGGTGATGCTTCTGTGTGCCTAACGCATGTATAGGGGCCCCACAACCTTCGTTGGATTTCAGTATCTTCTGAGCCGTAACTAAGTGATCTGGATGTTGACAAGACATCTGATGCCTAAGGTGATGCTTACGAGAACCTAACGCCCATATCGGGGGTTTTGCAGCAGCTATATTTGGATAGTTATATCTTGCCTGGATTGTTTGTGATTGAATGTGTTTGCATGTGTAGTGGTGGTGAAACCTGATACCATCCCAATGATTCCATATCATTGATCTAGATCCAAATTTATTTCCGCTCTTTACTTTCTTACAAATTAGTTTAATCAAACTCAAATCAACCAATCGTTTTAAACATTAGTCTTAACTCAAACCAGACTAGACTGACAAGGATTCTTGAAAATGTTGTCCTTTGGGTTCGATCCTTAACTATACTGCAATAAGACTCGTCCGCTTGCGGGTGGTATTATTGCGCATTGGTTTTGGTAAAAGCTTGGGGATTTCAACCCCGAGTGAGTTTGTTAGTGCGATAAAATCCCACGTCAAATTCTGGCGCTGTTGCCGGGGACAACGGAATCAGTTAGTCAAATCTAGTTCTTTTGAGGCTAATCTAGGATTTTATTTTTATTGTGATACAATGGATCATCTACTTGACTTTGACTCTACTTTGTGGATCTCATTTTTAAAATGTTTCTATTTTCAGGTACTTCATAAGGATTAGTGCATGCACTTCCTGAATAGTCCCGGACTCACTGCCAGCTTCGACCCAGAGATTGACAGAACCTTTCACCGACAAAACAGAGAGAACCAAGCAAAAATGGCTCAAGAAGAGGAGATAGCTCGAAGGGTGGTGCACAGAGAGAAAGATTCATGCAAGAAGCTAGAGCTACGGTTCAAGAAGAAATTCAAGCAGCACAAGCAGTAGAACTACAAAAGGACCTTAGAGAGTTCTCGATACCCAAAGCTTCTAATGTTCATCATCCAGTACAACCTCCTCCCATCAATGCTGCCAATTTTGAGATTAGGGCACATTGGATCACATTGCTCTAAAACAACCCTTTCTATGGCAAACAAGGAGAGGATAGTCAGGAGCATCTTTTGAGGTTTATTGATCTATGTGCTATGACAAAGCAAAATGGAGTATCCAATGATGCCATTCCACTCTGTCTCTTCAAGTATTCACTTGTTGATAGAGCAATAATCTGGAACAATTCATTGCAAAGTGAACCCATCACCACTTGGGAACAACTTCAAAATATATTTTTGGAAAAGTTCTACCCTCCCTCTCTCACCTATGAAATTAGGGGACATATAACGAATTTCACCCAAGTCCCTGGAGAAACTCTTGTTGAAGCATGGGATAGATACAAAGAGCTTCTATGCAAGTGTCCACACCATGGAATTCCTAAGAATCAACTCATCAAAATTTTCTATAGGGGTGTGGACGACGATATCAACGGATTCTTAGACTCCTCGTCTGGAGGAAACTTCATGCATCAAAGTTATGACAGTGCATGGAGGGTCGTCACCCTTGGAGCAGAAAATCAAGCCAATTGGAGTAGATCTGTAGGTAAAGGAGTCTTGAAAGTAGCTATGGCTGAAGCTACTCCTGAGTACAAGTCTATCGCTGAAACCCTAAAACTCTTAGTTGCCAAGCAAGACCATATTGAATCATCTCTTGCTGCTATTAGAAGACGACATTCGCCCACTCGACAACAAGAACAGATCAAATCAGCTTCATTGTTATGTGAAGCATGTAAAAGTACCGATCATTCCACATTAGCATGTAATGTTCTTTACGATGTTGTTCTAAGCAACATATGTGGACAAGGAGATAATGGTAAAATGGAAAATCTAAATGTTTTTAAAACCATCCCTGGTCAATATTACTACAATCCGAATCAAAATAGGAATCATCCAAGATTTCAATATGAAAACCCCTCTAGAGAAGTAAACTCACATCAATTTGGTTCGAATAATCAGCTACGAGGCCCACCAGGATTCTAGTACAATCAACAACATAATTTTGGAAATCAGGGAAATTTCAAGGGAAACTTTCAGAATAGGAACTTCAATAATTATCAAAACAATTCCTAGTACCAGAGTCTTAACCAAGGACAACAAGTAGGACCCGTCTCTCCTGATGACAAGCTATCATCCATTGAAAAGATGTTGCAAACTCAGCAAACTATGATAGCTAACCAACAAGCTCAGCAGAACGCTATTGAATCTCAACTAGCCCAACTCGCAGCTAGCATAAAGCCACCTACTGGAGGCTTTGCTGGCCAACCCGAGAACAATCCTAAGCATCATGAACAGTTGAAGGCAGTCACCACCAGGTCAGAAAAAGACTATTCTGATCCCCCTGTCAAGACACCTGTGGTTGTTACAGATGAAGATGAACATGTGATTGTCCAAGACTCAACAACATCGGAATCTCAACCGAAAGAACTAGTAACTACTGATAAGACAGACAAGGAAAGTCTTGAGAAACCTATTGATGAAGAAACTGAAACACCAAAACCTGATATTCCTGTATACAAGCCTCGTATACCGTTCCCTGCTCGTTTAAGACAAACCAAGCTTGATACTCGGTTCAATAAGTTTAAAGAAGCTATGAAGAAACTTCATGTTGACATACCCTTTTTGGAAGCGCTGGCTGAGATACCAGCTTGGACAAAGTACTTAGAGTCACTCCTCACCAGGAAATATATAACTGAAGAATATGAGACAGTCAAGTTAGCTAAAACCACTTCAGATATCATCCAGAGTAAGATGCCAAAGAAGTAGAAAGATCCAGGATCTTTTGGGATTTCTTTCCATATTGGCGATTCTTCATGCAAGAAAGGACTGGCGGATCTTGGTCCTAGCATCTCCATCATGCCACTCAGCCTTTACAAAAGGCTAGGGTTTGCTGAACTTCTGCCAACTGGCATGACCATACAACTCACAGACAATTCGATAAAATGCATGTTAGGAATTATTGAGGATGTACCTGTCAAGGTAGGAAAAGATTCCTATGTTTCGTGTGACTTTGTCATTATGGACATAAAAGAGGATGCCAGATATCCCCTCATCTTTGGACGTCCGTTCCTCACCACCGCAAGAGTTCTAATTGACGTTGAAGCAGGAACCTTGCTTCTCAGATTAGGCAAGGAAACACTCGAATTTAAAGTTTTTGAAAGCATGAGAAGACCAAGTATGCAAGAAGAAGTCTATTTGATTGATTGCATAGAGCATATGTCACTTCTGACTCAAGAGAATCATGAATCAGATGATCCATTAGAAGTTGCTCTAACGGATCCATCAGATGATGAACCTATTGACGAACAAGTAAAGGATTGCATCGAATCCCTTGACTCTGTAAAAGAAGATATTGAAGCCACGTGTGAAGAACTCAAAGTTGTGGAAGCTACTAGAGAAATATGTGAAAAACTAGAAACTCCAGAGATGAAGCCCCTACCTGAGGGACTGAAGTATGTGTTTTTGGATGACCTCAAGGTTTGTCTAGTAATAATAAATTCCGATCTTACGACCGAACAAGAAGATAAACTCCTGAAAGAATTGAAGGAGAGGAAGAAAGCGATTGGCTACAAAATGAATGACCTCACTGGGGTTAGTCAAGCATTGTGCATGCATAAGATCCCTATGATGGAAGATCACAAGCCAACCATTGAACATCAAAGAAAATTGAATCCAAATATGAAGGAGGTAGTCCGTAAAGAGGTCATTAAACTATACACCGCTGGAATTATCTATCTAATATCAGACTCACCATGGGTGAGCCCAGTGCATGTAGTCCTAAAGAAAGGTGGAATAATTGTAATACAAAATGAAAACGATGAACTCATCCCCACCCGAACAGTCACAGGGTGGAGGATGTGCATTGATTATAGGAAGTTGAACAAGGCAACTTGAAAGGATCACTTTCCAATGCCTTTTCTTGATCAAGTATTAGAGCGGCTGGCTCATCAAGAATACTTCTATTATCTCGATGGTTACTCTGGATTCTACCAAATACCAATACATCCAGATGACCAGAAGAAAACCACTTTCACCTACCCATTCGGAACATACGCATTCAGAAGAATGTCGTTCGGCCTATGCAATGCACCTGCAACTTTCCAACGTTGCAGGGCTGCCATATTTTCCAGTCTCACCAAAACCATTATGGAAGTTTTCATGGATGATTTTTCTGTATATGTAGATTCATTTGATTCATGTCTAAAACACCTCTCCTAGGTCCTCAAATGATGTAAAGAAGCACATCTTGTGCTGAATTGGGAGAAGTGACATTTCATGGTAAAGGAAGGCATTGTCCTGGGCCATAGGGTCAGTAATCAAGGTATTGAAGTAGATAAGGCCAAGATTGAAGTGATTTCAAAGCTCTCTGTCCCTATCAATGTAAAGGAAGTTCGAGCATTTATAGGTCATGCAGGATTCTATAGATGGTTTATAAAGGACTTTGTTGAATTCAATTTTGTCGAAGAATGTGTTAAAAGCTTCAACACACTGAAGCATGCCCTTACAACCACACCCATCATTAGAGCTCCTGATTGGGACCACCCTTTTGAAATCATGTGTGATGCAAGCGATTATGCTATAGGTGTTGTCTTGGGCCAATGTATAGAAAAGAAACATTATGTGATCTATTATGCATCGAAGACCCTCGATGAAGCTTAGAGGAATTATGCTACTACTGAGAAAGAACTTCTGGAAGTCGTGTATTCCTTTGAAAAGTTCAGATCCTACCTAATTGGTTCAAAGGTCATTGTCTACACAGATCACGCTGCTATTTGTTACCTTCTGGCAAAGAAAGATGCAAAACCTAGGCTAATAAGATGGATTCTTCTCCTGCAAGAATTTGATCTAGAGATAAGAAATAAAAAGGGTACAGAGAATGTGTTAGCAGACCACCTTCGTCGCATCCATGCTCTAGACATCAAGAAGATTCTGATTAATGACTCCCTTCCAGATGACCAATTAATGAAGGCCTCAGAAGCTACACCATGGTACTCAGATTATGTGAACTACCTTGTTGCTGGGATTATTCATCCTCAATGCACTGAGAATGCACTAAAGAAATTCATGCATGATGTGAAGCAATATCACTGGGATGAGCCATATCTCTTTAAGCTATGTGCTGATGGTCTTTATAGATGATGTATCGCTGAGGAAGAAGCTCAATCTATTCTAGAGAACTGTCACTCTGGCCCAGTCGGAGGCCATATGAGTTTGAAGAAAACTGCTATAAAAGTTTTGCAATGTGGGTTCTTTTGGCCAACTATATCCAAAGATTCCCATGGCTTTGTCCTATCATGTGACAAATGTCAAAGATCTGGCAACATAACAAAGAGAGATGAGATGCCACTGAATATGTGGTAGGAAGTAGAGATATTCGATGCTTGGGGGGTGGACTACATGGGTCCATTCCCATCTTCTCATGGATTTTCTTACATCATAGTGGTGGTAGACTACGTCTCAAAATGGGTTGAAGCCATACCAACCGTCTCTAGTGATTCCAAACCCGTCATCAAATTATTCAAAGATATTATCTTCCCCCATTTTGGAGTACCACGAACTGTGATATCCGACGGAGGGCCTCATTTTCTAGAAAGAAGCTTTGAAGTGTTACTGAGGAATTATGGTGTAACGCACAAGGTAGCCTCACCCTACCACCCACAAACAAGTGGATAGGTAGAGGTTTATAACCGTCAACTCCAGGCTATTTTGGAAAAAATGGTAGGCCGCAATCGGAAGGATTGGTCTATGAAGATCAACGACGCATTATGGGCCTATCGAACTGCTTATAAAAATCCCCTCGGGACTACACCTTTTTTATTAATATATGGAAATGCTTTCCACCTTCCAGTAGAACTGGATCACAAGGCATGGTGGGCAATAAAACAATTGAATTTTGATATGAAAGAAGCAGGCCAAGCCAAGATTCTGCAACTCCAAGAGTTAGACGAACTCAGGATTACAGCTTATGAGAATGCACGAATCTACAAAGAACACACCAAACTTTGGCATGATGGTCATTTGAAAAGAAAAGACATACAAGTGGGAGACCAAGTTCTGCTATTCAACTCAAGGTTGAAGTTATTCCCAGGGAAACTCTGCTCTCGCTGGTCTGGACCATACATTGTCAAAAAATCTCCCCACATGGTGCTTTCTCTTTATGGAGTGAAAAGTCGGGCGAATTTGTGGCGAACGGTCAACATTTGGAAAGATATTTCACCACAACTGACATAAGCACTGAAGAAATAATAGATCTCTCCAATCCAAAGGAACCACCGTGAAGTTGAAGACATCACGTCGAGCCATCGACGTAAGACAAGGTGCTTGTCGGGAGGCAACTCGATAAATAAAATTTGTCTTAACTTTTCTCAATTTTGTTTTTACTTTTTAGATAATTTTGCACCAAATAAGAATCGCACCGCGAGATGCTATTTTGAGTTCTAATTAATCTTCATTTTTTAGATTTTCAGATGGAGGATGCACGCTGATTGGAATGCAACCACATCCAGTGGTCCAAATGGCATGAACTTCCCCCTCCATCTCAAATTTAGAGTTTGCTCAGGACAAGCAAATTTCTAAGTTCGGTGTGGAGGGTGGGTGGTATGTATCTCACTCTCCACCTTCACCCATTGTTGCAATTTTGACCTAAATTTTCAAAAAAAAATTCAAAATATCCAAAATTTTAAAGTTTTCAAAAGAAATTTGAATAGATACTTGATGTATTTTTGGCACTTCCTGGTTTCATTAAAAGTCACTAACCAGCCTGCTATGCATTTTGAATCACTATACCTTCCTTATTTGAAGCAGATCCTCAAAAGAACCTTCTTCTAAAAACTAGCCATTTGATTGAAATAATCTTGTGAAGCTTATGATTCCTAACATCATGATACTTATACAAAAATGACAAGTGTCTGTCAAACTGATAGGGATCAAACATGTCGTGCTTCCTAACTGACTAGTGGAACAATAACATGGAATCTCTACTGGATCCTCATCAAGACATTATTTGAGCAGAGTACGATAAAGAGAATGACCTAGTGCACAGAATCAAGTTGCATTCTGATCTGAACTCTCTTCTACACTTCTTCCATCATCTTCGTACCCCTCCATCCATCAAAAAGAAACAAAAATAACCAAAATAGTGCAAAACCCTAAGTTCGGGGTGGCACGCCACTCCCCTCTATATCCGCTTCTTCCATACCTCTCACAAATTTATAGGGGCGTACCACCAAAAATGCAATCTCAAGTCAAATAGAGGAGAGATTTGCACACAAAAAGATGCCAAAGCGTACACAAAAAGAAATGCAATCTCGAGTCAAATAGAGGAGAGATTCGCACACAAAAAATGCAATAAATGAAATTGCAAAGAAAATAAAAAGAAAATCTCAATTCGAATAGAGGAGAGATTTTCTTCTTCCTTCCATACCACCATTCACTCCATTTTCTACGTAATGGCACAATGCATGCCCCCACTATCCTAAAAAACACCTATTTCAGATCAGATGCACACTTGTTGCTCTGCAGGTATCGCTGGACTCTTACAAAGCTCTTTGACATGCTTGTTGTTGGAAAAAGTGAGGAGGGAGTGATATTGGAAAGCAAACTCGGGTATGAGGATATGGTAAGATGTGTTCAGTCATCTTAGGAAGTTGAGATACTGAGTCATACTGAACAAAAAGAAAACAATCATGATGTGAAGATGAGGCAATCACACGAATTGAAAGTATTCATTTGGCGACTATTTTAGATTTTGTGTTACCCGAGGATGAGCAACGTTTAAGTTCAGGGTATTTTGATGAATGCATATTCATCAGGAATTTCAATTACCACATTGCGTCAAATTCGACTCAATGCATTCAATTTCATTTACTGAATATCAAAATTTGCAAAATTACTAAATTGGTCCAATTATCATGATTTTGACTGAAATTATGTTGATTTGATGCAGGTCTTGATAAAGCTAAACAATCACCTGGGGCCCACTTTCACTCACCCTTGGTTCTAATCAACCGATCTAACCAAGCAATTTCATCGATTCGGTCTCAAGACCATTTGAGCCCATTCGGTCTCAAGACCGTTTGAGCCCATTCGGTCTCAAGACCGTTTGAGCCCATTCGGTCTCAAGACCGTTTGATCCCATTCAGTCTCAAGACTATTTTGAGCCCATTCGGTCTCAAGACCGATAGACCAGGAGAGACCGATTGGAGGCACACCTCAAAACCATTTGGACGTCGCACGGTTTCAGGCTGTTTGGGCACCAAGGTCGCAAGACCGTTCAACTGCGAAGATCGTATGTCTACAATACTCTCAGACCATTTGGAACTAGTCTGCGAGGCTGTTTAGAGCTGGGTCGGCGAGACCGTTTGGAAAGGTCACAGTCTCTGACCGTTTGAACGATCGAGCCATGAAGACCGTTTGTTGATTGTTGGAATATGAAGACCGAATGGCCTCTTGCCCGAAGACTGTTTGGTGATTATTGGAATATGAAGACTGAATGGCCTCATGTCGAAGACCGTTTGCTACCCCATGCGAGACCGTTTGTTGATGCCAATACAAGACCGAATGAAGGAAATATGCAAGACCGAATGACCAAATCAAAGACCAAATGAAGGAAATGTAAAGACCATTTGCTGCTAAGCTCGCGAGACTGAATCACGTGCATGAATTTAGCATGCATGAAGACCGAATGAAAAAGTAGTGAAAAGTAAAACCATTAGATAAAGTGGATCTTTGAAGACCGTTTGGTCATTTGCTCATTGCATGAAACCGTTTGGAACAAATATTTTACCAAACCATTTAAAGAAGATTTTTAGTAGACTGTTTGGGATGGAAACACACCAAAAAAATGTGAGGGCCAGTCAAGTGCCTATAAATAGGACCAGCAGGGTCCTTATTTGAGGGAGGGGGTTCCGGGACACCGACAGGCTACCTGTACATAGGTCTGATCCAGATCCAGCTCCGTCCACACTAGTTTCACTCCACCTACTTCCCGTGCTGCAACCAAGGAGACCGAGAAGAGAAGGAAGATGGAGCGAGAAAGAGTGTCCAGTCTGTCTTGGTATCTCCCGTTCCGCGTCCAGATCTGCTCTGACACGACATAAAAGACCGCATCATCTTCACCGAGCTGCGAATACCTTCTGCACCGAGGTCATGGTGGATTTCTCTCTCTTTCTTACTCTTCTTGTTTCTCACATCATGAGTGAGTAGTCCCCTTTCACTGGGGTGCGGGGACTAGCCCCACTGCCCATGCAATTATGTTCTTTTGTTAAACTTTCCATGGCAATGTATATAACTTTTCATTTCGTTGTTAATCGTTATGTTTGTAGTGAGATTAATTGCTTGCTTTCATCTTTGTTCCTCCTATGTTGTGAGAATTTCTATATGTAGGATTGAATGTCATTTAAAAGGTTGACTCCCAAACTAGAAATAGAATGGGATTCCTTGAGGTCGTAAGTGTATGATCCACGAGGGGACGAGCCATCTAGCCTTCGGTGACGCTTCTATGCACCTAATGGCGCCTTTATAGGGGTTCACAACTTTAGTTGGATTTTGCATCTGCTTGTTAATCGTCGATGTTTGCTCATATTTTAATCTCCTGCGTGCTTATCGATTAATGTGGTTGACTCCCAAACTAGAAATAGAATGGGATTTCTTTGAGGTCGCAAGTGTATGATCCGCGAGGGAATGAGCCATCTAGCCTTCGGTGATGCTTCTGTGTGCCTAACGCCTGTATAGGGGGGCCACAACCTTCATTGGATTTATGTATCTTTGGAGTCGTAAGTAAGTGATCTGGATGGTGACGAGACATCTGATGCCTAAGGTGATGCTTACGTGAACTTAACGCCCATATGTGGGGTTTTGGAGTAGTTCTATTTGGATAGTTATATCTTGCCTGGATTTTTTGCGATTGAATGCATTTGCATGTGTAGCGGTGGTGAAACCCGATACCATCCCAGCGATTCCATATCATTGATCTAGATCCAACTTTAATTCCGCTCTTTACTTTCTTGCAAATTAGTTTAATCAAACTCAAATCAACCAATCATTTTAAACATTAGTATTAACTCGAACCAGACTAGACTGATAAGGATTCTTAAATACATTGTCCTTTGGGTTTGATCCTTAACTATACTGCGATAAGACTCATCCGCTTGCGGTTGGTATTATTGCACATTGGTTTTGGTAAAAGCTCGGGGATTTCAACCCTGAGTGAGTTTGTTAGTGTGATAAAATCCCACGTCAGCTAGCAGGTAGAGGTAGCACACCAGGGGTAGATCCACCAACAACAGAGGTTGTAGCAGCAGAAGATGCAGGTGGAGGGGCATGGTAAAAGTAATCATATGCATAGGATGCATAGTCACCTCCTATAGGGTTGGTAGGCTAGGTAGGGGTGTGCACAGGACATGTTCATGTTGAACATGATGACGTAGGTGCTCCTAAACCTAAAGGTTGTATGCATGTTGATGCATAATGTATCCCATAAGGGTTTCACTGGATACATGAAACAAGGCACATGCAGGTCAGGTAGGCTGAGGTGGTGGAGGTGCTCAGGTAGAGGCAGATGTATAGGCACTAGGTGTGGTGGAAGAGAGGATAAGCACAGACTTCTGAAGAGTGGTCTCACTGATGAAAACTCCTTTTCGAGAAGGTTTGTAGTGAAGGTTTTGGAAAAGAGATTTATGTGTGGCAAGCTAGAACAGACCATAGATCAGGGTTGCGTAGGGTCGGTGGGTTCCACGGGTGTTCTTTCCTGAGTCAAAGTAGGTCTTATGGTGAAGAACATATCTTGACCACTTGAATCTGATGTTCTTCAAGAGACAATACATGATCACCGCAGTGTTTTCTGCAATCTCCGTTTGATTCTTCTTCGGGTGAATATTATAGTTAACAAATAGGGTTAGGAAGAGGAAGGTTGGGGATACGATTGAGAGCTTAGGGGAGCTGGAAGTCGGATCAGTTGACTTTTCTCTTGTTGAGAGGGAGAATAGTCGGCCAAACCTATCTTAAATTTTCTGTAGCTCGACCATTGGTCGCGTTCTGTGAACTCAAAAACTCGACCGATAATCTCTTTAAAAAATCTCTCGACCTCCGATCGGTCGAGTTGGCAACTCGACCGATGGTCAACCTGACCTAAACTTAAAAAAACTAGTTTCTAGTCATTAGAGTGATAATTAAATTTATTTCTCAAGTACATTATGTATTTTGAACATACTTAGACACATATCACTCATCATTGGGTACTATTTTGTGGTAAAATATGTGTTTGCAAAAATACCCAAAAATAAGGTAAAGTGAACATGAAAAATGGATTTTTAGCATACTAGCAAGCAGAGGTAAAACATATAACATAGATGAAAAATAGCTAGATGGAATATCAGATTCATTCAAAGTAGTTATAAGAACTTTAGATCTAATAAATTTAAATTTCTCTCTAGCTAGAATTTTAGTGAAAATGTCTGCTAGTTGATATTATGTGTCCACATGCATGATGTAGATATCCTTCTTGGCAATGTGATTACAGAGAAAATGATGGTGAACCTCTATATGTTTAGCTCTACTATGCAAGATAGGATTATATGACAAGTTAATTGCTCTAGTATGATCACAATAGATAGGAGAAGCATCAAAATGAATGTTAAAGTCTTAGAGCATTTGCTTCATCGATAGGACCTGGGAACAACAACTCCTGGTTGCAATGTATTCAGCCTTGGTAGTTGATAATTCCACTTAGCTCTATTTTTTGGAGAACCAAGACACCAATCATGGTCCTAGGAGGAAACAAGTGCCACTTGTGCACTTTCTATTAATTAAGCATCCTGCATAATTTGCATCGTTATAAGCATAGTAAAGTCCCTTTAGTTGAGATACCATATTCCAAAATTTTGGGTTTTGGCTAAGTACCTTAAAATCCTCTTAACAGCTATATGATGTGATTTCTTAGGATTTTATTGAAAGCAAACACACAAGCCAACACTAAACATTATATTAGGTCAACAGGCAGTTAAGTAAAGTAAACTTCCAATCATACCTCTATAGAGCTTCTCATCTACCTTCTTACCTTCTTCATCTTTGTCAAGTTTGGCGGTGTTTGACATGGGTGTGTCCATCGACTTGGTATTCTCCATCCCAAAGTGCTTGAGCAGTTCACTTGTATACTTGCCTTGGTTGATGAAGTTCCCATCTTTTTTTTGCACTTTGCTGCTTTCATCAAGCTTGTTGCGGTAGACCCATTTGGTGTCAATGATCTTTCTATAACTTGGTCTTGGAAATAGGGTCCATACTTTATACTTTTCAAATTGCTCCAACTCTTCTTACATATCTACAATCCACTCATCATCCCCAAGAGCTTCGTTAACATTCTTTGGCTCGAGTTGTGAGATGATGGCGATGTTGGCTTGTTCTTTGTTGAATGCAGCCCACATATTCACTCTTTCAAATGGATCACCTAAAATCAGCTCCTTTTGATGATTCTTTGCAAACTGGGGGTTGGATCCTTCTTCTCTTCATCTTTTTCTTCTTCTTGAATGACCACCTCTTTTCCCTTTTGGGTCATGTTGAGCTCTTTTAGAATAGGAATTACTTCACCTGCAACATCATCATTTGGAACAACATCTTTGGGAATAGAGGGATTAGTCTCAATAAATTAACATTAATGTATTCTTCTACTTTAGCAAGATCAACATTAAATACTATATAAGCCTTGCTAGTAGTGATATAGCCAAGAAAGAAAGCCTTGTAAGATTTCAGATCAAACTTGTCAAGAGAATCTTTAATATTCAAAACAAAATAAGGACATTCAAAAACTTGAAAATACTTGATAGAAGGCTTCCTACCGTGCCAGATCTCATGGGGGGTTTTCGTCAAAGAAGGATGAGTAAAAACCCAGTTTTGCACAAAACATGAGGTACTAACAGCTTCATTCCAAACTCCTATGGAGTATCATACTCTAGAAGCATGGTCCTAGACATCACCTGTAAAGACCTATTCTTCCTCTCTACAACCCCATTTTGTTGAGGTTTTTGAGGTGAAGAGAAGTTGTGTGCATAACCAGATTCTTGACAAAAACGTTCAAAAAGCTCATTTTAAAATTCTCCACCATGATCACTATGGATGGAAACAATGTGGTAAGAAGCTTCATTCTCAACAAGTTTGTAAACGCTTGAGAAAACATCAAGTGTGTCACTCTTAGAAATGAGAAAGAAGGTCCAAGTGTATCTAGAGAAACCATCGACAATAACAAGGAAATACTTGGCACCACAAAGCGACTGAGTTCTCATTGGTCCAAATAGATCAATGTGGAGTATCTCAAGAGATCTCTTGGTACTAAGGACTCCTTTGGATTTGAAGGAGGACTCGGTTTGCTTTCCTTGGGTACAAGGTTGGCATTCCTCATCCTTTTCAAAATATAATTTGGGAAGTCCCTTGACCAAGTCCTTTTTGCTCAACTTCTTCAACTGATGCATATTTACATGACATGCTCATGGTGCCAAAGAGAAATATCATTTGAGTTGACTACTAGGCATCTACCAACAACATGCTTAATAGAGTCAAGAACAATAACATAATGATTACCACTTCAATTTCCCTTATATATAACTTGGTAGGTGAGAGAATCTAGAATCAAGCATTCAAAGGAAGTCAATAACACAAGGTAACCATTGTCACATAATTTACTAACACTTATTAAATTGTGATGTAGGACATCCACAAAAAGAACATTCTTGATACCCAAGTATTCACCTACATCACCCTCACCTTTGAATTTACCTTTCTTATTTTCCCCAAAGGTAAACGAACCTCCTTTCTTTTTGGTGAGGTTGTTGAAATGGCTTATATCACCTGTCATATGCTTAGTGTAGCCACTATCAACAATCCATCTTCATTTTTCATGCGAGAAAGGAGAATGTCGGTTCCCAACTCAAACTTTGGGATCTGGAGTTATCTTGTGGACACATTTCATCTTTGGGTTGGTCCCCTTAGTCTTATAAGGACAATAAGTAGAGTAATGATCATCACATTTGGAATAAGAACAAACCATAGGATTCTTAGTGTCGGAAGACTCTCCTACAAAGAAAGAGGTCTCCTTGCTCTTTTTCTTACCTTTGGCTTTGCTCTTGCCCTTTGGTTCTCTCCTACAAATCCAAAAACTCTAGTACCACTTTGTTTGGTAGAATGGTCAAGGATTTCATTTAGGGAGTTCTTCCCTTTGAGGAATTTCTATAGGTATGATCTTAATCTATTGTTATCATAATTTATAGAAATAATAGTAGAAGATAAGCTAGCTATGTCATCCCTAGAATGAACAAGATCGGCCTCAAGACAGAGGGCTTTAGTTAAATATGAATCCTTCTCAAGTGAAATGGAAGCAACATCATTACTAGGCAATATAAGTCTAGAAGATAGATCCTTTACTTGACCAACCAACCTAGTATTTTTAGATTTAAGTATTTGGATTTCTTTAAGATAGACATCGCCTTCATCTCTATGAGCATAAATAAGAAGCTCAAATTTAGCATTTTTAGTTTTAATCATTTCAAGTTCTTTTAGGAAAATTTGGTTTTCTTCCTTAAGATTTCCAATGTTCTTAAGGTAGATACCATTCTCAACTTCAACTTCATTTTATTGGAGCTCAAGATCAAGTTTTTCCCTTGCAATTTATCAATATTTTCAAGATGAGTTTTCTCATTTAGCTCAAGGATTTCAAGTTTAGCATATAAATCATCAATAATCTTTCCTAACCATTTTCTTTTAGATTTACATTTAGCAAAAGATGGATGTGTAGAAATAAGCATGTCAGTGACAGCTTCCTTAGATAACTCATGCAAGCTTACCTCACTTACCTCACTTACCTCACCAATTTCTTTACTAGTAGAGGACATGAGTGCAAGGTGGCACTCTCCATCTTTTTCGAAGCTTGACCTGCTTGAAGATGAAGCTTCCCAAGTTGCATGAGATGTATTCTTGTCTCTCTTCTCCTTCTTTTCCTTCCTCTTGTACTTGTTATCCTTCTTGTACTCCTCTTCCTTCTTTGAGCTGTCCTTGTGGTGTGACTTTCTTGACTGGGGACATTCACACTTGTAGTGCCTCTTTTATCCACACTTGTAGCATCTAAGAGTAGAGGAAGAGGAGGCTTGCTTTGGCTTGGAGTGTTTTCCTTTGATGTAGTTGGCTTCATGCTCACTTGGGCCATCATCTTCACTAGAGGAGGAAGGAGAAGTCTGGCATGTAGGTTGTTATTGAAGGATGACCACCTCCACTTATGCTTTGAATGCACTATCTTTGATCTTCTTGGCTTTCTTCTCATCTTGCTTGGCTTCCACTTCTTGTTTGTCAATCCTTGGATCATGTGCTTTGAGGTTTCCAATGAGTTCTTCAGTTGGGATGACATCAAGGCTCCTCACTTCTTCGATGGAGGTGTCATTTGACTCCCATCTCTTTGGTATAGTCCTCGAGATCTTGGATTTGATTACACCTCTATCCAAAGTGTTGCCCAATAAAGCCATCCCATTGATGATGACATTGAGGCTTGATTACATCTCTACAATCCCTTCTTTCTTGCCCATCTTGAAGTTCTCTAGAAGGCTATTGAACATGTAGATCTTGGCCTCCTTGACTTTCTTTGTGCCTTCGTAGGTGGTCACAATTTTTCCCAAATCTCATAGGTGGTGTCCCAAGATGAGATCCAGTTGAACTCTGTTTGGGTAAGGGCTGCATAGAGGATGCTTATGGCTTTGGCATTGAGTTGGGCTTCTTTGAGTGTAGCTTCACTCCATGTTGCAATAGATCTGGTTGTCTCATTGTAAGGTGTGACCATAACCTTCCAAATGTCAAAGTTACATACCTTGAATGTACAATTGCGTATGCCTCTTCCAATAGAGGAAGTTTGTTCCATCAAAGATCGAAGGATGCATGGAAAAGCCTCCCTCTAGGTTGAGATAACCAAGTAGGTTGATTCCCATCTTCCCTTCTCATGGGAGATTGTTAGAGAAGATCCTTTATCTCTGATACCACTTGTTGGATCTAGGGCTCTAGAGGGGGGGTGAATAGATCTTCCAAAATTCTCACAAAATAGATTACACCTTCAAATTATATCAAATTAAAACCAATAGATTAAGTGCAATTTGAAGTCCTAACTAACAAGCATAGCAACGATGAGAGGAATTGATAGAAAGCACTTGACAAGGTCATGTAGAGTGGTTCTAGTCTCCAAACTAGGAGAGAGTCTGTCAACTACCTAGAGAGGTCAGCCTCTAGGACTTTGCAAGTGCTTTTCTCTATATATTCACCAATAAGAGTTACAACACAAGACCACCAAAGGACATACCCATCCAGACACCAAGAGTCTTCTACCTTACCAAGGACTTACTCACTTTGCCAAAAGTCTTCAGCCTTCTCCAAGGTCTTACCTACTCTTGCACAAGTCTTCCTCCTTCAAGGATTTATCCACTCTTCTTGGATCTTCAACCTTTGCCTTCTCCTTCACCTGGGGAAGATCTTCACCTCTTCTCCAACCTTGAAGAAGAAGAACAACAACTCCACCTTCACTCAAAGTCGCTTGCTTCACCTTTGATTCATGCAGGAAAGGGGTAGGGAAGATGGAATGGATGAGAGATTTACAAGCACAAGGAAGTAGCTCTCTTATAATAGTCCTATCTCAGTAATAATCATGAAATGAAGTGTTAAGTAGAGAGAGAAAGGGGTTTAAGAGTTGCAACACACTCAACTATAGCAAGGACTTAGAATAGCATGAATGAGAAAACTTGGAATGAACTCCAACAGGTCCTATTTATAGATGGGGGTGTTCCCTTGAGTGTGGGATCACCTAGGGTTGAAATATAGCCATTTTCCAAGATGCAACATATCTATTTTCACCCAAAACAACTCTCCATTGGTTATAATCACTTTTGTTGTGTTTTTCATATAGTACATTGAGTCATGTTTCAATAAAGGTAACTCGACCGATCTACTAAATGACAAAGCCAATTTTCAAACTATCGGTCGAGTTTGTTTTGGGAAACTCAACCAATGAGATAAAATTAGGTTTTCTCAATGAGTCGGTCAGTCGAGTTCTATGAGTGTGCAACTCAACTGATTGGTCATCTTCAAAAAATCCATCATATGATCAGTCAATTTTCCAACTCAATCGATGAACAACCTGTGACAAATTTTCTAAATTGACATTTGAGTAAATAAAACATTGGAATTAAGTGTCCCTAATTTTTTCTCATCTTTTCTGCAAGTCATATCATCAGTACAAGTGATTACAAGAATTATCTAAGGTCATTTAGAGTGATTTCCCAAATTGCACACTTGCATTGCATTTGACTTGAATTTGAATAAGCTAGGGCTTATATAATTTGATCCTTTTCATGTATCTAAGGCCTGAAATCAATCTTGAACAAATATATTAGATACATATGAATGAAATGGTTAAGTCATTATCAAAATATGGGCAATTTATAACTCTCAAGTCAACAATATGGTGCACGATTCTAGGGCATGCCCACACTTAGTCGATGAAGCTATTCATGTGCTCTTCTTATGGAAAACATCTAAGACTAAATATTTATTGAGAAATTTTAGATATAAATAGATATACACATCCATTCACCATATACTTATAATATGTATCACATGCATGTTATATCCACAAATGAAAATGTAATTACAAAACATAAAAGTGATGGTTATGGCCATACTAATGCAATTATTTGGATCCACAAAGAATTAATACTAGCTAACGTACACAACATATGTAGCAACATGTACTGAATAACATGTAGCTGGAACAGGTCGGTCGATCAGTTGGACCCTCCAGTCGGTTGGTTGGACATCTTTGTCTATCTATTAACTTCATCGGTCAGTCGAATGGTCCTAGATCGTGTAGTTGACTGGACTCTTCCATTTGATCGGTTTTTCCTCTAGTCAATTGGTTAATTCCTCCTATTGATGGCCTCCTTGGTCCTCTAGTCAATCAGTTTGACTCCTCCATCAGTCGAATCGACTGGTGCAAAAGGTCTTTCTTTCACACAATTTGAAATAAAAACAATACTATTCCATATTACATTGTATAAGGGAAAACCTCTAGCTATATTCAAGGGGAGTATGGCAAGAAGAGAATTAATTTACATTTGAAAAGGAGGGTAGAAGCTCAATATGCAACATGAATGACAACCAAGAAATAAGTCAAACAATTATACATGGACATCCACAAGGGTTTTAGCCGTAACCACGCATGCATACACCATCAAAAAAACTTTTAAAGCGACGCACATTGATTGCATATATATATATATATATATATATATATATATATATATATATATATATATATATATATATATATATATATATATGTGTGTGTGTGTGTGTGTGTGTGTGTGTGTGTGTGTGTGTGTGTGTATTTATGGGGGGTCGCATGTGGTATTTAATTAGATATCCACATTAGTTATTTTGAATATTCACATCATATGCAATAAAATAAATATGATCGCATCGATTTAGATGCCTGATACACCATAAATTGATGTGGGCTGCTGGAGGATAGGTCGACAAAGAAGATAGCATAAATAAAAAAATTCGATATTCCTTGAAAGAAGATAATGTAAATAATGATTGATCTAGGAAAGAATGTACCAATAGGAATACCTGGTCCTAGAGAACGTCTAGCCACTACTCTTTCTTCGTGATGTTCACTCTTCACAAGACACACATGAATAGCTATTGGTAACAACCTCCTGTTGTAGCACGAGGGATGACAATGGTTGTTGCCCTCCTAACATGGCTTCAACGGCCTCCAGGCCTCTACGTAGTCTACACTGACCACTAGAAAATCCATGTCGTTCTTCCCAAATCCAATGGGAAGGAGTTGTCCCTTCAAATGTCAACATGATAGCTTTAACATGCTCTTACTTGTTGTCTCTCCCTCACTATCTCTCTTTTTTATAGGTAAGACCTGCTCAGGCTCTCACGTTACCACAACGGTGAGAGGGCAACAATTATTAGAGCTTATTTTTATGTCTCCTAAAAGCCATGACTACTGGTACGCGTATAACATGTGTGTAAAATGTCAGTGCACGTGTCATGTAATATAGGCCAAAAGAGGCATGAGTTGTCGAACTTAGGGAATCGTACACTAGATACTACTAATTACTGAAACAAAATCAGCTAGACCTAGATAAAGAGTTGATTGGTTATTTAGTTAACTAAGAACAAAATGTAAATATAACTAAGGTCATTGTGATCAAGAATGGAATAATTCCTCATGACTTTTGATTTCACCATGGATAACACTACAAATAACATGTAAACACTAACATACATCAGTCCTAACCCTAGATAAAGAGCATGTAGCAAGAACTACCCACTTCTGTAGTGCAGTTCACTGCCTATTCTAATGCTAATCTCATTTCCATAGTAATTGGCTGATTAGTTATGTGCTTTACAAATAATCTTTGGGTTTCTCCTCCTGTTTACACTCCACTTTTACCAAAGGGTGCAGTAAATGAGTAAATATATAATGGATATGAAAATAGGATTCACAAGAATCATCTGACTTATTTACACAAGAGGTAAAAGTATGATGCACATATATGATGGATAAAATGTGAATGTATGACTTCTAATGACTATTTTTATTTTGGTGGAATGATACATGCAATGGATGTATCATCCTAATGATGAGTATAGGTGGAAAGGTGATTACAACAACAAAAAAATCCACAATCCCCTTCTTTGTTGCTTAGAGAGAATATGGCATTGAACTTAAAAAATCCTTTTTCTCCTTTTCTCCTCTTTTTTTCTTTTTCAATAACTCTTTTTTTATACATGTTATTTTTAGCAAGAGAAATAGTTCCTATTTGGGATTTTGTACTTTTTTTTATTTGGAGAAAGAGTAAGGAGATACAAATTTTTTTACACTCTTACATGAGAGAATATTGTAGAAGATAACAAATATGTAACTCCTTATGAAATATGCAATGCAAATGCAACTATATGCAATTTTGTTATGCAAACTACAAGTTCTCAAATAAGATTATATGATTTTTTTTCATATGCAAAAAAAGATGAACTAACTATATGATTCCTATCATGCCATGTAATGCAAATAAGTGGAAAAACAACTTGGATTAAACTTGATCATCCGGTGATGAATGAAAATGAATGGAAGGTGGATGAGATCACATGACTAAGAGACAATGTCTTTCCCAACCATGATATTTCCCTCTCCTATCAACTTGTGTAATAGGGTAACCTTAGAATTTATTTTTGGAATTCACATTGAAGATCGTGTTACTATTTGGTTGGTTTGGACTCAAACATCATCATCATAACACAAGCCATAGGGTTGAGCTAGATTTTTCATTCATTCAGTATGTCTTCAAGCTGACTAATCCAAACAATTCCTCCAGTTATGTACTCTTAAACATAGAAAATTTAGCTTAAATAGAAAATCATATAGCACATTCAGTTTTCAACAATTTTCAAAATTGATACCACATCATCAAGAAACTGCTAATCCTAACTAAAATTTTATATTTCATCTAAAATTACACTAGATAGAAGTGGACCCTAAAAACAAAATGAAAAATATAATTTTTCCGAAATAAAAACATGTAGATGTATGTTAAAAAGAAAAGATGCAAGTGGTAAAGATAGAAGCATTGTTCCATTCCTCCCCCTAAGCTTGAATATGGCATTGTCCCAAATGTCAAAAGCAAAGGAAGACAAATGGAACGGATGTATTGATATGTGAGGTGAGATCTGGGGAAAAATACGGGTGGGTGGGATGCACATAAAAACTGACTCAGTGCCACTGATACTATGTCAGTGGCATCGACTCAGTGCATTCCTATACACTGAATACATATATCAAGGCACCCTATTCACATACACCAAAACTAGAAATCAACAATCTACAAATAGGAATGTAAAAATAGAATTGAAAGTTTAACAAAATAAACATGATTGGTGGGTTGCCTCCCACAAGCGCCCTTGTTTAACGTCCTAGATTGGACATATGTCCATCAACAATAATCTGGTGGTCGTGAAGGAGGGTGAATCTATCTCCACCTCTTCCTTCTAAACATCTGGTTTCTTGCAACAATGATAAAAAATAAATAATTGTCAAAAAACCAACGTGTATGTTTGACATTCCATTGCAAAAGTAAATTATTATTGTACAGATCATGAACATGAATTGCAACCAAATCTTGATGTGGATAACATGAAAAAATAGGTATCAATGAGGTGAAAGGTATAATGATGATTGTTCCTTAATTTCTAAGACCATCCCCAATGCATCACTCCTATATGCACATAAAGGAGGGATTACATCAAAGGTGAATTTGTGTGCTTCCTCCTCTTTTAATAATTCAAATCCCCCAAATTCATTAATATACTCACAAAATATTTCAAAATTATCATCTAGATATATATCCCATATAGGATCCCCCATAAGGAAATGAAGAGATGGGTCTTGTGGTGAAATAATTATGTGATGGGTAATGGGAAATTCCTCCATATTTTCACTCTCAATATCATCTTCTTCACTCTCTTCCTCCTCTCTAAGATCACTATCAAATAAAGCACCTTCTGGATCCTCCTCTCCTTCACTCATATCCCACACACATGTATAAAAATTATTTTCCACCTTATTTGCATCATTCTCCTCATCTTCCTCATCAGATCCCCAATCATATTCAACATCAATTCTAGGATTCAAGGGTGTGGGTGTGGGATCAATGGAAGGACGTGGTAGAGGTGATTCTAAAACTCTGACTGAACCATGCCTTGAGTTCATTTAGGACATTAGTGACAAAGGAATTATACATTCACTATAACACCATTCACAAATTTTAGGATTGAAAGTTTGATGTGTATTTTACTACGCGCTAAAAATGCAAGTATACGCGTCGAGTAGTACAGGCCTTTGTGAGGCCCGAGTCGAACACAGAGATACTCAGAATTGTCGGAGACTCCTACTAACTATTTGCGATCAGCTAAGCCGAATAACAAATTGGGGTTTGTTGTCAAAATTAAAAGAAAATAAAAATAAAACAAAGCAAACAATCGATTAAAGGTTAATTTAATCAATTCAAAAAGGAATCTTTAGGGTTGCAGTTTCACCGCGGGTTTTCATTGTATTAGATTTTATATAATGCCTCAATCTTCTCTCTCTATCTGGGTAGTGGCCTGAAAATAGAATTGCCCACTGTCGTGGTACAATTCACTACTTAGGTTTAGGTCGGTTCCACCATCGTAGTAACCTATCCCATAAACTAAGTGCATTACGAACGATCTCTCAGTATCCACCATTAATTTTACACCACCTTGTTCAAGGGATTTATCGATTAATGTAGGTTTCATCTCTTTTCATCTGTTAATCCTTCTATCGAAGTGATTAAGGGCATTAGATTATTATTATGGTGATCAAGCATAACAATATATGGAGAAAATGAAGCTATACCACGGATTTAAGAGAGAAAATATGAATTACTATTATAAACTTGTCATACAATGAATTCTTGGGCTACTCCCGGTCCTAAAGATGGAGGGGATTAGCCCCGCATGTTCATCTCACACAAGTACATGGTAGAAATAGGGAAAATCATATGAAAAACGTGAATTGAATGGGAAAACCCCTGAACGGAGAAGAACCGATTGATCCTTTGCGTAGAACACGTGCTTTCCCGCCTCTCGGTGGTGAAATCCGTCTTCGGCAGCGTCCAGATCGACTGGTATGAACTTCTGGCCTCCGTTCTCCTTTCTCTCGCTCCTCCGCACTTGTGCAATGGCTAATCTGATGCCCCTGTTGTCTAAGCGGCCGTCATTAGGTATAAGTCCCTAATTAGGTCGCTAATTAACTCCAGTCGTCCGATTGAGATCATTAGAAAGCAAACTCATATCCTACGGCATCGATACCATCGACGCGAGTCGATGGTATCGACCCGCTACAGTAGCGGCTGGCTGCAAACCCTTCCTTTGTCGCGCCCGACATCATCTCGATACCATCGACTCAGGTCGATGGTATCGACTTCCTTTTGGCGTCGGTTTTGTCATTTTGCGACGTTGTAGCCTCCGTGTGTCGATGGTATCGACTGTGTGTCGATACTATCGACTGCTTCTTCGCCAGTAACCTGAAAGTGTCTCGATACCATCGACATCAAGTCAATGGTATCGACTCTTTGCTGCTCCTTTCGGCTGGCAACCTGTGACCATGTCGATGGTATCGACTTCCGTCGATGGTATCGACGGAAGCAAATACTTGTTTTTCCTGAAATTCAAAGACAAGATCAAATAAATCCACACACATAATAATAATGTGATAATTAATGCTCAAAATGATAAAACTAAGGGGATTTGACATAAAATGATGGCCAAGACCAAAATGGATGAATTATGCGATATTAACCATAGAAATGACAAATTAAAGCATAAAACACACATAAAACAGGTCTATAAATGCGACTCAAAATCATCGCATCAAAGTTGTTCTCCAACTTTTCTTTTTTACTTGGGTAGCACTAATGTGTGACTAGACACCGCTCTTTGCTTGTGAACTCATAAGTGTTATGGACTTTCACTGCCAATGTGAAATGGACCTGCAGGGTCATACACACTAGGACATGTTCCTGGAAGAGGAGTTTCTCAATAAATCTTGTTTGGATTGATTACTAAAGGAGCTTAGTAGTTCAATTAAACACTCAATCGATTCATAGCTCAAAATCATAGTGTTCAAGGTGTTGGATTAGATGATTAGAGTATCAGATTGATTGAAATTGCAATTGACTGATATGATGCCCCAACTGATCGGCTCATAAAGATGAACCGATCGGCTCAAGCTGGTGAGCCAACCGGATCAGGTCAATGAACTGATCGGTTCACATTGTTGAACTGGTCGGGTGACTAACTGAGCTTGGTTTTGAAAATCAGAGATCTATTTGTTTCACTTGCACAAATTTGATTTGGATAAGGACTAATAGTTGGTTAGTTGGAAACAAACATGAAAGTCAATTCGAGTTGGACCAGGACCATGAACCGATCGTCTCATGCTTGAACTGATCGGCTCAAGGGACCAGACGATCGGTTCAGGTCTGAACCGATCGGTTCAACTGGCATAGTTTGTCATATTTTGTGGAAAACCCTGAACCCTTCTACTCTTGCTTTAATCCCACATTGCCCGGGGTAGAGAACCCTATTCCAAGACTCTCCTATATATATAGGGGTATTGGGGCTTCTCATAGTACTGCTCAGAACACCAGTTTCTCTGGAAAGTTGTCGTTCTCTCTAGTTGTGGTAACCAAGAGAGCCCGAGCAAGTGCTACCCGATTTGGGAGGCACAACAAGGTAAAGACAACTGTAGAAAAGCGACTAGTTGCAGGAGAGTGTGTCGGTGACTAGTACACTGACAGGAGGGTACAACTCCTTCTGGTGCCTTGTGCGACAAGGTAATCGGAGTTCCATGCGGTCCGTGTGGACTACTACAGAGGCGGGAGATTTCTGCCGCTCGGAGGACAGTTGTCAATCCCGACAGTCCTGGTGAGACCAGGAGCTGCCCAGACATTGTCCAAGACTGAAGGTGAAGACCGTGCAAGCTGCGAGGTCACGTCGCCAAGAAAGCCTCGGGATAAGGCATGTCTCTACAAACCATCCTTCCTACTGTATAGACGTTGGTGCGATTCCTTTGTTCTGGGTTTTGGGAGAAATTTTTTTGTTTCCGCTGCCTTCTCTGCCTCCCCTAAAACCCTACACATGGATAGTCCAAAGTCTATGGCTGAGAAAATAGAAGAATATGGGGTAGAAGATCCAAGGAAAACATCACCAAATAAAGGCATACACTTACCAAGGTTGAAGATGACCAAGAATTACCATAAGCACCAACGAAATTTGGTCAGCCACCCAAGTTTCAAGGTCAACTCTCCCCAAGCTCCTCAAGCTAGCAAACTCAAACACAAGAAGGGAGGAAAAAAAGAGGGCCAAAAGGTTCACCCACAAGGATGAGAAAGGGTTTATATATTCATGCAACATTTGGCTACACATTTTCATTCATCTTTGGTGGTCCATAAAAGATGACTTATCGAAAAAATTTCCCTATGGTTAGAAATGAGCGGCCGATAGAATATGTCGATCGCTTCAAAAAAAGAATACAATATAAAATGAGAGTGGTGGGTAACTATGCATTTGGCAACGCAATTGGTAGCAATTGACCTACTGCCTGTGGTTGTCCATCATTGCCCAAACAATCACCACCGCTTTGCCAAACAAATCATCAAGGAGGAGAGAAGTAGGGTGGAGATGAGGGGTCAACAAAAGAAAGATCCAAAGGGGCATTTGTCCACCCAAGAAGCACACATGTAACCACTTAAAGCATGCATGCACGAGATGGTGATACAACCAATGTTGGTTATCAACCTCCTTCGATCACCAACACATTGGTTTCAATTGAAACACATCAAGGGGTCAAAACACATCAAGGCACCTTCTCTAGGTAAAAACAAAAGCTCACAAAACATACAAGGTCAAAACACATTACAAAAGTAAAACCATCTCGACCAAACCACTCCAAGACCATCATGATCAAAAGAAGAAACTAGTGGAGTATGTGTTGTAGTTGAAATATACCTCCAAGTGAGGTGTTGTGGTTACAACACACCAGACACACAAGCTATGGTCGATACACATCAAACAAGCCAAACCCTAAAAAACCCTAATCACCTCTAGGGATGTTGCCACTCATCCAAGGCTCAACCAAGGTGCCCTAAAGCATCACATTCTCTCACATGAAGCCAAGAAAGAGAAGATACACTACAGATGTGGTAAATTGCAAAATAACCCTCTCAAATGACTAAATTGCAATTTGACCCAAAACAAGCACATAAAGCACAAACATTACCCAAACAGGATCAAACTGAAAACTTAAGATCTCCACAAGCTCTAAAACCATCTCAAAAGTTGTAGTAAGGTTCTAAGAACTTATTCAAGCAAAACAAACAATGTTACCCCAAAACCTAGGTCAGGGGTCTTACATATATATGTATAAATATGTATATATATGTATGCAATTTACACGATCACCCTAAAATTGGTTATGATGATGGATGTGTATCATGGTTATGGCCAATAACCCAAATATATAAGTGTGGTTTAATGGTTTATTTATTCATGCTTATATCTCGGTTTGCATATCCAGCCTCTACATTCTTTTTCGTAATGTAAAAGTATTATTCTTTCCTCCCCATGCTCCCCCTGAATGTAACTCGAGGTTTCTCATTACCATGTAATAAGTTTAATAGTATTAGGATTGTTTTATTTTCTTGCAATGCCAAAAAAGACACTCAGTTCTAGATGAACTGATCATCTCAAAGATAAGGCAATCATCTGGTGGACCGAGGAGGATCGACCGAAGGAGAAGCCGAATCGATTGAGTGGTGGCCCAACCAACCTTTGCAGTTGTCCAGACATCAATTGGATTGTAGGCCAATTGATCATCTCAAATGACCAACGGACCGGCCAAGAGGCCAGTCGATCAATTCAAGGGTTGAATTGATCAACCCAGAATGGTTCAAGCACATATCCACACCAACAATAGGTTCTTGCATGAGATGTAGACCAAGGTGGTAGTGATTAATTATTTATCCAAGAAATTACAATAGTATGGCCATAACCATCACTAATGTTTTATATTGCATGTTTATGCTTGTGGGATATAGCATGTATACAATACATGCTATATTATGTGGTGATTGGATATTTATAAGTACACACACACACACAAACATATATATATAATCCCTCAATCAAACATATTAAGTCTAATATGCTTTCCATTAGCGACACACATGAAAAGCTTGATCGAGAATGCATGGACACATCAAGCGTGGTGCACTATCTGTCTCGTGGAAGTGTGATAGTAGTTATGTGGGCCTACCAAGAATGGTGCATTTCTATCATGTAGGCTTTTGGGCCAGGCTTAAATGGGTGTCCTTAATGATATTAAGCACCTAGAGGCATGAGGATGACTATGGCAAGGAGTTGCACATACCATCTATCCAATACTTGCATAAGATGCAATTCGCAAATGTTGCCTACCTTAAATGATTGATTATGGATGTTGACATTGACCAAGTAATAATTGAATTGTTTTGGATCTTGACTCACTAGAGGATTGTTTGTTGCAATCTTACAAATTGATAAGTGAGGGTTATCAATTTGAAAAGAATACTAAGAAAGATAGTTAACTAAAGGCCTAATTAAACATCATCAAATTTATACAAATCAAATAAAAATGACTTCTTGATAAAATTGCAAATTTCTTTTGTAGAGTTAAATGGCAACACAAAACAACAATATTTATTTTTGATTGGTCCTTGATAAGGATAATTTAAATGGAAATAACTTCCACGAATGGTTCAGGATGCTGAGAATTATTCTCACACAGGAGTGCAAGCTCTATGTCCTGGAAACACTAGAACAAGATGAACCTCTTCCCACTGCACCTAAGGCTAACATTGATGCCTACAAGAAATATATTGAATATGTGATTGATGTCAAATGCCTAATGTTGTACTCCATGAACTATGAGTTGCAGAGACAACATGAGAACATGGATGTTATTGAGATGGTTACACATCTTAAGAACATGTTCCAAGATCAGGAAAGACAAGAGAGATATGATGTCTCTAAAGCACTGTTCAACTTTTAACATGGTAGAAGGAGATATAGTAGGTCCTCATGTGCTCAAATTCATTGGGTATGTGGAGAACCTTTCTAGACTGGGATTCCCCTTGGGTCAAGAGTTAGTTACTGATGTGATTCTGTAGTCCCTACCACAGTCATACAACAAGTTTGTCATGAACTACAACATGAATGACTTTGACAAGCCATTGATAGAGTTACTTGGCATGTTGAGAATAGCTGAGGCAAGAATGAAGAAAGACAAAACCAAGTATGTGATGATGATCACAAACCAAAGTGGAATTTTGAGGGAAAAAGAAAAGCTAAGAAGAGTTCTAAAGCTAGCATGAAGCCCAAGTCTTCACCACTCAAGGCAAAGGGAGGAGTAAATAAGGGAAGCAATTGTCACCATTGTCACCGGCCTAAACACTAGCAAAGGAATTGCCCTGTCTACCTGGAGTAACTTAAGAAGAAGAAGAAGAAGTGAATAGAGACCTCCGCGTCAGGTATATACTTTATAAGATAAATCTAATTACTTCTTCATCTTAGGTATGTGATACCGAATGTAGCTATTTCATATTTTGAATATGTAGGATCAGATAAGAAGTAAAGCCTTTATGGGAGGGAAACATTGGATTGTTCTTTACACTGGAGCAAGAGTTTTTAAAACTTTATTCTAAATTTAGAATCGATCTTATCCCACAAGGCATGTAATAGAGTTAATGAACTTCTATTTCATTTTGTGCCAATAGAAACATTTTACTATATGAATTTTGTATGGAAAAGGATGGTTATGAATAAAGAGTGATTAATGGTTGTATTTCAAAGATGTGATGGAAATTACTCAAATGTCTTGTGATCTTTATTTGAAGGATCTAAAGATGAATGTTTATAACTTAAATACTAACTGTTGGGTTTTTTGGAGAAAACATGTGTGGTAGAAGCAATAAAAATTCCACGCAATCCAAAATAGGATCTCGTCGACAACAACGTATTCGGAAAGAGTGTTTGCGGGATAAACCTTATCGCGGAGCAAGCCCGGCGATGTCCCGCTGCGCGATGGTGTGCAATGATGCTGGCCTACATGGACGTGACTTCTCTCATGTTCATTGAGTATGTCATAGGAAGATCCGGTAGTGCTCCTTTCATGCGGTGATGTACACCACTCATAGCACATACGGATGGTAGTAGATGTCCTCTGAACACAAGCGTCTCAACGTCTACGTCTATACTTCATCCACACGGATGGACTAGAACTCCACGTCATACTTCTTAAGTTGGTTGGAAGGAGTCATCTCTGTGCAGCGGTGTGCTAGCATCGCAGTGCTCTCCTTTCTCTCCAGAGGATGGTGACAGTTAGGGTTTACATACGTGAGCATAAACTGAAAAGCCTCTCTCAATATCTTATATAGATATCAACCTTCAAGCTCCTTTAAATAGGAGATGAAGGGAAGTAGGGTTTCCTAAACCCATTGGTAAATCAAAACATTGCTTTAATTAAAATGCTTCTGTATTAATTATAATATCATAGAATTCATTAATTAACCAAATAATCTCATGAATTTATTAATTAATATCCGACTCTATGCAATCACTCGGGATGGCTCTATGGGCATATATACCAATAGACTCCCACTTGCACTTAGAGCCAGTCACTCCAATATTATTCTAATCGATTACATAAACATTTTAGTAATCAGTGTGATTTAGAGCAATTCCAATCAGATCCACAAATATACTCCTATTCCAACACATCGTATGCGTGTTATAACCTCATTTTTCTAAATAATGTAATGAGATGTATAATTCTCTTTTAATGATAAATGAAATCAATGGTTGGTTTATTTTTTTGATTTGATGGATTTCATTTACAATGACCTTGTTTGATTGTTAATGGGCTTTGTTGGCCATTGAGCCCAATTGAAAGGAAAAGAGAAATAAAAAGAAAAGGCTTTATCTAATAAAAGGAGATATATAAGAAAAGGATAAAAATAATAGGAAAAAGGCAAATGGATATTTCCCAATATGGTATTTCATGTCTTTAGGGTTCCTTGAAGTCCAAGGAATTCAGGATGATAAGATAATGACAAAGGAAAAAGAAATATTAATTAAAATTGATTTAATTGATGGATAACTTGGAAGTGAAGGAAAACTCTCATCCGTTGGAATTTGACTTTCAAATTTAGTACTCGGTTAGATAATGCGAAGATGGAGTTTCCTCTAAATATTTAGAGAAAAATAGTAATCAAGGAGAGAGAAACGATTTTTCCAAGTTATCATGTTAAAACACCTTTTTAAATCAAATTTGGGATAATTGGATTTTGTGGAGCGATGACGGTCGTGGGATGCTCCGCGTGGTCCAGAGGACCACGGATCCAAGGGTAGTTGATCATCGTCTACCCTGATTAACAGAAGGATTGGGAGAAGAATTGGGATTTCGATTTCCCAGTGTTTGAGATGATAATATGAAGATCTATTGAGTCCATCGACTTCGGGAGAGTAATCTGAAGGATCTAGACCCTAATTTCACACGCTATCGTCGACGAGGGAAGAAGTTCCCAAATCGTCAAACTTCAAGACCCAACCTATATGGGGGGGGGGGGGTACTCGAGGGTACCAACTGACCTAATTCCTATCCCAGCCACAGCGGAGAGCAACGACGAGTCGAGCGACGACATCAATTTTGAGTTTCACCCTAACTTACCCCCTCTGTAACCTGTTGGCTGCGGCGGAACTCCGACGACTCATTCACAATGAAGGTCAAGTTGCATCGATAAATTGAGTGTCTTATCGAGTTCGGGTGACAACAGTGGAGCTTCCAAGCAACTCCATTTCTTTGCTGGTAACCTGAAGCTCGGAGTCAACCAAGGAGTTGACCGTAGCCTAACGAGCGATCGAAGGTAGACGATGACCGGTGATCATCCGATCGCAGTCCACCATGATCCCGAGCAGGGATCCAACAAGCAAGAGCGGGAGCGGCCAACTTAGGCATGTGTGATAGGAACCGTCTGATCCAGGCAGCGGATCACCGGTCCATCGATCTTGCGGTCTATGAATTTTCGGTAATTTCCATCTCTGCTCAATTAATTCTGAAAAGGGTTTTATTGCTAAAATCATAGAAAATAATAGAAAACTTAGATGAATAAACTTTATATATGAAAGTTGATTAGAAAAATGCAAGGAATAAGATGAAAATAATTGTAAGGCATGAATCCATACCTTTTTGCAAAAGTATATTATTTTGATGAAAAAGGTATTAAAATTTGGTTAGAAACCCTAATTGATGGTAATGGATAACTTTAGGAGTAGTAATAGGTGAATTCGAGTATTATTAACTTGTTATATGATAATGTTGAATCTTAACCTGATTTAGATGATTAATTGAATGATTTAGGTTTTTACACCATATATGAAGGATTAAGCACTTAAAAACCATTTATTAGATCCTTAGGGGCAACATCTCTCTCCCCACGGCCACAACCTAGCGCTCTAGTGACTAGGGTTTGGACGTGTGGGAGTTCCTCTACCTGAAAGGGTTATCTTCTCTTGCATGTCCAAGGAACAGGGTGAGCTTTCTAGTCCCTTCTCCAAGATGGCGGAGGAGTTAGCAGATAGATACTCAAGACTGCAGTTAACGACGGAGGAAGAAGAACCGATCGAAGTCAATAAAGAATGAACCGAGGACGAGGAAGAACATCTGGAATTGGTGCTGGTTGCATGCATCCTCTCGGATAGAGAACCCAACTTTTGGGCGATGAGACACACCCTCATGTAGGCATGGGGGCTCTCGCAGAAGGTGGTGTTTAAGAAGCTGGAGGGAGACATATTCATCATACAGTTCATTGACTGGCGGGACAAGAAGAAAGTCTTAGACAGGGTGTCATGGAACTTCAACAATAAGTTGTTGATATTCAAAGAAATTGAGAAAGATGAACAACCAGGATCGATCGCCATCACGCATACCCCCTTCTAGGCTCGTATCTACGTGCTGCCATTAGGGTTCCGATCATCTCAGGTCATCACAACGATTGCAGCCAGACTGGGCGACGTCTTAGAACTAGATGTCGACGAGTTAGGGTGGGAAATGTCGGCGCGAGTCCGGATTAATCTGGACATCACCAAGCCCCTGATGAGAGTCCTACGCATCAGAGGAAACCAGAACAAGTTACTCAGCCTGGACGTGAAGTACGAATGATTGACAAATTTTTGTGACGCATGCGGGCGGCTAGGGCATGTTGAGTGAGAGTGCAATGAACGGAAGGAAGGTGAAGAAGGGAATCAGCAATGGGGATCATGGCTCAAATCATCACCGAGGAAACTGAGGGTGACGCTGCACGAAGAGTTGCACGGCCACACCCGAACCAAGAAGAGTATAACCTTCAAAATCAGGCCGACACAGGAGATTCCGATGAGCTCATCGAAGACCAGTGGAAGCAGGTCACAAGGAAGGCTGGACAATGAAGTTGAAGGACAAGCTAACGGGATCAGGGAAGGACACAGTGGAGAGAGCAGAATACAAATCCAACAACAGCACCAACTGGAGACCAGTGCAGAGTTTGAGTATAACTTGGCTGATCTATTCCCAGAACGGCAGGAGGCACAGGGCCAAGGCAGACGGACAATCAAGGGCAATGACAGGTTGGAGGATAACCCAGGGTTAAAGGAGTGCAATAAAACCTCGAAGAGCTAGGCAACAAGTGCAGACCAGGAGAGGCGGAAGCTAATCAGCATGGATGAACTGAGGAATGTGCGACGGCAGGGACAGTCTAGCAATGCCACATAGGTGGACCATAGCAACATCATCCCAGTGGTAACAACAAATGCCACTGTAGAAGAAGAACATACAAATAGAGCACCGGATCCTATATTTCCGCAGCAAGAAATAGGCAAGGAACATTTGAGACGCACAGACCAGAGCAATGTCAGAACGAGGGAGCAGAAGAAGATGGACAACAGAAAGAAAGCAGGGAAGAAAGGAAAAGGCAATCTGAAGAAAACCAAGGAACCACCGTGGGTATACAAGATGAGAAGAGCGCAAAGACTTGGGGTACCGGAAAATGAAGTCATCTGGGATACTGTGACTGGGAAGAGAGGAAGACAATCTGAATACTACGATATGGAACTAGATATGGTAAGCCCTACGGATGACACGACCAAGAAATCTAGGAACAGCAGGTCTGCAGTTCATGATGAAGGAACATCAAGTGTTCAAGTAGCGGAGACTGGCGTTGACCAGCTCCGTGAACAGCTATGAAAATCATGAGCTGGAATTGACAGGGATTGGGCAACCCTGACATGGTGAACACCCTCCGATCGTGGTGTTGGAGGGAGAGCCTGAACATAGTCTTCCTAATGGAGCCGCTGATCTCTAGTGCTGATCTAGAAGCGGTGAAAAGAAAATGTGGATTCACATAAGGTATCTGTATTGACAGAGTGGGCAGGGAAGGTGGAATTGGTTTATGGTGGAAATATGTTGAACTCAGTATCATATCTTATTCGCAGCATCACTGTAGTTGTAAGATTGATGACGGAACAGGGTCTAATAAGTGGAGAGCTGTGGGCATATATGGGTGGGCAGACTAGCAGATGAAGCACAATACCTGGGACTTGATACGTGAAATAAAAATCTTAGCTGACCTCCCTACGGTGTTCTTTGGTGACTTCAATGAGATTATATCGAACTCAGAGAAAATGGGAGGCCCCCCAAAACCTTTACGCTATATACAGGATTTCCGAGATGTGATAGACAACTATGATCTTACGGACCTGGGATACAGTGGAAGTATATTCACGTGGCAGAGGGGTACAACACTAGAAACCCTTATTCGAGAGAGACTGGACAGGGCCTTGGCCTGTCCCAGTTGGATAGCGAGATTCCCATAGGCTAGAGTTGTTCACCTTCCTATAGTCGAATCTGACCATGATCCCCGATTATCATCAACACTGAGCAGAGACGAAGGCGTCAACGAAGGAAATAGGAAAACTTCTTCTTCTAGCACATGTGGATGGAGGACGAGATGTGTGAACATATAATCAAGGAATCATGGGAAGGTAGCCTATCTATTGATCTTCAAGAAAAGATGGAATGGTGTGGCATGAAATTAAAGTCTTGGGCAGCCGAAAAATTTGGAAAGATGAAGAGTAGGATAAAAGAGCTAGAAGGGCAGCTGGGGGAGGCTCAACTCTTACCGCCAGACAGAAGCAACCTTGACAGGTGTGCACGCATTGCAGCTGAACTACAAGAGTGGCACAGATGTGATGAAACGTATTGGCACGCCAGGGTAAGGATGAATGAAATGAAATCTGGTGACAGAAACACGTCCTATTTCCACCACAAAGCATCACAGAGGAGAAAAAGAAACAAGATCGAGGGGCTCACCGACAAACAAGGTCAATGGAAGACAAAGGATGAAGAGATTGAGAAGATCATCACTGACTTTTTTCAGGGGCTTTTCAAGACATCCAACCCGACTGGATGGGAGGAGGAAACAAAAGGGATAGAGAGGAAAATTGGGAGAATAGAAAGAGAAACTCTGGATAGGGATATCACCACTGAAATAATTCAAACAGTGCTGAAAAGTATGCATCCTAATAAGGCACCCGGGCCTGATGGGATGAAGGCTATGTTTTTTCAAAAATATTGATACATAGTAGGAAGCGATGTAGAAAATTACATAAAGGGGTGGTGGAAAACTGAAGACAGTATTGCTGATGTGAACTCTACTCTGGTGGTCCTCATTCCTAAAGTGAAAACTCCAAAGGAAATTGGGGAGTTCAGACCTATAAGCCTGTGCAATGTAATTTATAAGATTGCTGCCAAAGTCCTAGCCAACCGTTTGCGACCTCTGATGGACAAGATTGTTTCTGAACAACAAAGTGCTTTTATCCCTGGAAGACTCATCACAGACAATGCGCTTATTGCCTACAATCTTTTTCACACTATGAAAGGTGAGAAAAGGAAGAAGAAGGGACATACAGCTCTGAAACATGATACGTCAAAAGCTTACGACATAGTGGAATGGGGGTTCGTGGACTTCATACAGGAGAAGTTGGGGTTCGGAGAGCTATGGAGGAAGAAAGTCATGAACTGCATGTCATCTGTATCTCACTCCTTCGCTATCAATGGGGATCGTACTAGGAAGACTCAACCATCTAGAGGACTGCGTCAGGGTGACCCTCTCTCCCCATATCTCTTTATTTTATGTGCTAAAGCTTTTTCTTCCTCAATAAATTCGGCATCACAACAGAATGATATCCATGGAGTGCGGGCTAGCTGACATGGGCCACATATTTCTCATCTTTTCTTTGCAGATGACTCTATTCTTTTTGCAAGGGAGACCAAAGAAGAATGCCTGAAATTAGCTGTGATTATCATCCAGTACGAACGGGCATCCGGACAGAAAATTAACTTATCAAAATCTGAGGTGGCCTTTAGCAAAGGAGTCAGTAGGGAGAGGAAGGACGAGATAAGCCAATTGTTACAAGTAAGAGAGGTGGAGAAGCACGGTAAGTACTTAGGCCTACCTGCAGTGGTAGGAAGATCCATAAAACACGCCTTCTCATACATACAGGAACGGGTGTGGAACAAACTTCAAGGATGGAAGGAGAAATTACTGTCCAAAGCGAGAAAGGAGGTTTTAATCAAGGTAGTGGCTCAAACGATCCCATCATATCTGATGAGTATTTTCCAGTTACCGGCATATCTCCTTGACGCCATTAATAGTTCTATTGCCAGATTTTGGTGGGGAGCCAAAGACAATGAACGGAAAATTGCTTCGGTCAGCTGGGAGAAACTTTGCAAACCAAAAAATCAAGGAGGCATGGGATTTCGAGATATTAGTATATTCAACCAAGTTCTTCTTGCTAAACAAGTGTGGCGTATTTTCCACAGGAGAGAGACATTGGCCTACAAAGTCCTCAAGGCCAGATACTTCCCATCAAGCAATGTCCTCAAGGCCCGTAGGGGACATAATCCGAGTTTTACCTGGCAGAGTATATGGAATTCCAAGAGTATCATCCTAGAAGGCATACAATGGAGAGTGGGAGACGGAAAAGACATCAATGTATGGTCGGACAATTGGATACCCAATCTAGGCGGCAGCATAGAATCTAGGTTGGGTATATCTTCACCGACAGTACAGCAGGTCTACCAACTCATTGACCAGGAAACAAGAGATTGGGACCGAGGAATAGTAAACGAGCTGCTATCACATAACGTGGCTGACCTGGTGCTTGCCATCCCGTTGGGGTAAACAATGAGGGCAAATGGGATTTTTTGGAGACCAAGCAGAAGCGGGGAATATACGGTGAAGTCAGCATACTGGATGGCCACCCAACAACCGAACAACACCGAGCAATCAACCACCCACGTGAACAAGGAGGTCTGGCGGGCAATCTGGAAGACAGGTCTAGCTCCCAAAGCTGCACATTTCCTCTGGCGCTGCGTCACCGACTCACTGGCCACGGTTGGACGGCTGTTCGACAGATACTTGAAAACTACTAGAGGGGGGGTGAATAGAGTTTTATAGATAATTTAACAATTATTGAATTCAAACAACCACAAAGAAAATCTTGGACAAGGAGACACAAGGTTTAGAGTGGTTCCAACTATAGCAAATACTATAGCCGTCAGTCCACTACCCGGTTGCTTACCCAACCGGGATTTGAAAAGAAATTTATTTTATTACCTCTCAAGGAATTACATAAAATACAATCTCTTTTCCCTAAACCCTTCAAGCAGCCTTCACCTAGAAGTAATCGCCCAACTCGAAGCAGCCTTCCCTTGAAGTAGATGCACCAACTCCCGTTGCACCATCCTTCTGAAGTAGCTTCCCGTGCGATAGCCTTCTTGAAGTAGCTTGAAGTCCCCTTCTCCTCCGAGAAGTCAACCCTCTCCAATCCGCAGCCTCCAACCCTAGGAGTAGCAAGGAGAGTACAAAAGATAACAAGGAACAAGAAAGAAAAAGGAAATTACAACTTATCCTTTAAGCCCGAGGCTTGATATGCCTAGATCAAGCGTAAGATCTCCTAGCCAAGTATGTGAACTTGTAATTGCTGTGGGTAGGAGAATCTAGCCTATAGGACACGAGATTGAGCTAAAGAGAATGTAGGCCAATGATCACAGTGCTCAAATTTGCTTGCAAAAGATTGCTCAAGTATGCTCAAGTGTATTCTCAAGTGTAACAAGTGAATTCTAGTGTCCTATGGCTTGTCCTATTTATAGGAATGGCCTAAGTATGCTTAAGGACGTTCTAGAAAACTTCTAGGGGTTTCTAAGTGCTTAACTAGCCGTTAGGTACAAAGTTGTTGCTTTAACAACGGCTAATTAATTTATTCTGCAGTTGCTGTCAGAGACCATCTCGGTCGACAAATGGTCGACCGAGACACCTACTCGGTCGAAGTTTTGTCGACCGACAGGCTCTATGGAACAAGTGATTTGCAACGTCTTTCTTCAACTACCAACTAACTTGTCTGTTGTGTCTAACGGCTACTTTGGATCTTTCTCGGTCGAGAAGATGGTCGACCGAGAGTGTCTCGGTCGAGGCGTTCGTCGACCGAGAATGATCCTGTTTCAAGGTTTCAATTTAAGCACTAATTTATGTGTGAGTGTGCAAAGGTGATTCTATTCAAATGGGATGATATGTCTAACTATGGTGTTTGGCTAGGGAAAATCTAACGCTTGATTTACATGCAAATCTAAGTACTTGTACATTATATATTTGTACAAGTTTTACAACATTGATTACATTGCATGAAAATAAAACTAAGTAAGCTCTTGGATTTTTCCTTGCTACTTTGTCATCCTGCACACTCAAGTAGCTCGTTAGATAAATAAGAATGAAATGTTTGTCATCATCGAAACAAAGGGATTTATCATAATATCTAATTTATCCAACAATCTCCCCCTTTTTGAAGATGACAAACATTTCCTAAATATGAAATAAGAAAATATAAAGCATGTGAGTTTCATACCTTTTGTAGCCATTTATGTTTTGCAAGTGAGTGCTGGCCAAGATGTGATGAAACTCATTTATAGTTTTGATTTTTTATATTCTTTCTCCCCCTTTGTCACTTCAAAAAGATATCCAAGTTGAATATTTCTTCTCCCCCCTTAATATTATGCTCCCCCTCAAATAGATATCCTATTAGAAACATGAATGTTTGTCTAATTTATCCACAATTTGTTTCTCAATCATTTGCAAAGGATGTTAAGCCTTGAAATGATATGAGATTCCCTTAAGCGTATGATGAATGTATATTTATTTCTCATTTATCAAAGGATGATAAGCCCTAAATTAAATGAGAATCCGCTTAATCTTAGAGTACATAAAAATGTCTCCATCCAAATGCAAGGGATGTTAAGCCCTGTTTTGGGTAGAGAGTTCCTTCAAGTACAAGATACCATTTTCAATAAATTCATAAATTTCTTGAAAATTTTCAGCTATTACAATGTTTTTGGAATCTTCTTTAATCAAATGGTCAAAGTTTTGATGATCTCCCCCTGAGTCTTATGCTTTGCTCCCCCTTAGATAGATATCTCAAATGAAAGTTTGAGTACTAAGCAAAAACTATAAAATGTTGTAGAGGATCTCCATGATTAACAAGGATGTATGCAATTTATGTCAGTCTGGAGAACAGAAACCCAGTCGGTCGACAATAGCTCGACCGACAGTGTTCTCGGTCGACTAGTTGCTCGACCGAGAATGTTTCTGGAGAACTGTTTTGTCATTTGTCAATTTAGCTAGAATTTTAATAGTTGCCTATTTTAATTATTACTCCCCTTATTTGTTATGCTCTACAATAATGAACTTATAATCCATATTTTTGAAGATGTCTCATATGCCAAAAATATAACTATTTGAATTAAGCAAAGATGGCAAACTTCATTCAATAGCATGGAAAATATTACAATCATATAGAAATGACCAATTTATTACAATCATTGTCATTACAACTAGTACAACTTCAACACTTCACTGGAAAGATTTAAGAATTACATCGATGTCCGGATCTTTCCCAAGGAATGGCTTGGCTCCATAATATTTGACCAGAGTTTGCCAATCCAAAGCACCTGTCGTAGTTAACGCATATGCTTCCAGAAATGTGGGAACTCGGTCAAATCGGAAGTGAGCAGCTATATCTTGCAATTGTATGGAGGAAAATTGAGTATGTGCAAGATCCATTGATGGTGGAGGTGGGGGGTGATAGTAGTTGTATGAAGGGTTAAATGGGTTGAGCATGCCAGGATTTAAGGAATGCGGATATTCATCGGTTTGGCTCGGAGAAAGATTTTGCATTCTTTGATTTAAGTATGTCATGGCATGGTGGGTATAGTTGAGTTGGCTACTAAGATGATATTGGGAGCCGACAAGATAAGTGAGAGTATTTTGGATTGGATCAACAGAAAGATTAGTAGGAGGAGGGGGTGGTGGTATATCTTGATGTGATGATTCTCCTTCTACTCTTGCCCTTTTATGACCAAAGTCAATCCCCATCTTCTCTACGGTGTTCTTACTTATCTTTGATGGTCTATGCTCCCATGTATACCCCATATCTTCAATTTGTAACTTAAGAAAATGTTGAGTGATCTGGCATACAAAATCGGCATACGGTGGATTGCCAGAAAACTCAAGCATGTTTTTAAGTATTATGCGAATGAAGTTTATAGGAATTTCTTTTATGATAGCATAAATTAGACACATGCGGAAAATAGGGACCTCAGATTTATTGGCTCTAGGATGTATGTTAGTGGAAACAATGAGGTTTACTATCCTACATGCAGGTTTCAGGTTTATTGCATAATAGGTTCCCCTATCTTCATGACAAGTGGTATTGGTTTGAAATATGGCTCTTTTTATATCACTAAGGCTAGTGGAGTGGTCATCATGGGAAAATAAATTTAGTGGATTGCCGGTGGTAAGGTCAAGGAAATCTTGGTATTCATCTATATCAATTTCTAGCATATCAAGAATATCCCCTTCGGAAAATTTAAAACTACGCCCATTGACCATGGTGTAGAAGAATGTGGTTTCATTTTCGGTGTGGGATAAGAGATTGGCATAGAATTCATTGACTACCTTAGTGGAATAGATAGGAAAAGAAGGATTGATGAAGTCCTTCAGCTTTTGCACTCCAAAGAGATTCTCCAGATCGACTATGTTGATGAAGTCCATAGCTTCGACCGGGCGTCGGGGAAGAGGAGCTTTAGAGGAAAGTCGTAGATATCTATCTCCAGCATCTCCGTCGACGAAGGCGATGTCGTTGATGATCGTCAGTGGCGGAGTGGCTTCCCGAGCTTCTCTTCTTTTTCTTTCGGCGACTTTCTTCTTCCCACGGGCAGCTGAGGATGAGGCCATTTGTGTTTCTTGAGTGTGGAGAAGAAGCAAGGAAGATTGGAGGATAAGAATGATGAAGGGTTGCACGAAAATGCACTAGAGATGGACTATGGAGGCAAGGAAATGTAAGTGTGAGTAAATGACTCGTTTTTGCTCCTATTTATAGCATTCCAGCGACCGGGTCGGTCGACGACTCGTCGACCGAGAGTCCACAACGGTCGAGTTGCAGACGCGCCACTTGGTTCCCCAACGGTCAAAAAAAAACGGTCATAACGGTCGATTTACAACGGTCGTATCCAACGGCTATTTCTCGGTCGAGCACTTGTCGACCGATGTTGTCTCGGTCGAGCATTTGTCGACCGATAGTTCGTCCGATATTGAGTCTGTTTAGTATTTGTCGGTCGAGGGAGATGGGCTGACCGAGAGGTTCTCGGTCGACGAATTCGTCGACCGACAGACTTACTGAGTACAACTTTTAAAACTGATTTTTAAATGCAAATGGTAGATCATTTTTGTAGAGCATTTATATGGATATTCTAAGGGAGTAATATTGGAATAATTTAAGGCTTAAATGATAACAAATGATTTCATTTTCAAGAAAATTTATATTTAGATTAAGTCCAAAGAGAGAATTTCCAAAATAAGCAATTTTTGTCTAAGCTTATTTTAGGTCGCCTTTGACTACGACCATAGCGCCCCTTAGTCAAGTTTTATTTTGACCAAGAGGCAAATTTTGCAGATTTTTCAGATTGAATATATTGAGTCTAATATCTGCATAAAATTTGAATATCAAGTTGAAGCATACTTCTTAATTGGAGACACAATTTAATTATTTCAAAGATACTGAGTTAGAGATTTTGTTGCAAGCAATAACATATGACTAATAAGTTATTTTGCTTGTTTGCATACAATTTTCTATGTGCACCAAATGATGAAAGCATGGTATAAAGCATACAATGATAATTCCATTATAATTAGTATATGAATAGACCAGAAAATACTTTTACGAAAAATCATATGAAAATAGGAATTTTCTTTTCATTTATATTTGTAATTATGTAGAGTTGAGATAGACATAGAAATATGCAACTAATGTCATTGGTCATATCTCAACTTTGATTTTGTTCATTTAGTTTGGAGGTTTTGGAACCCAAACTAACTCTACATCTTTTCTCTTATAAGGACATGAAAATGAATAGTGACCAAGGCGCAAACAGTAATGACAACATATTGAGTCAACTTCATATCTTTTTCTATGGTTGTGTCCTATGTTGTCATTGGGTGAGGATGTCCTTTTAGGTACATATATAGATTGGGTTTGTGACTTTCTCTGACTAGGTTGTTGATGAGATTTTCCTTTAGGCTTGTAACCTAGTCCTCTTCTCCCAGTTTGTTGATAGGGATTATCTAGGATTTGATCAAGAATGCCATGATTATTCAAACTATGAACTTGTTGTTGTAGCTTGGCAATCTCATCCATTCTTTTCTTAATGTCTATTTTTGCTTGGTCTAGATTGGATGACAATAAATTTCTTTCTTTAACAATAGTGTCATAATCTATATGGGTGCACAATAATGGTTGTTTCTAAAGATCGTTTACTTGAGTCTGTAAGTTTGAATTTTCAACAGAAAGGAGCTTGCAATCGGCTTCCATAGATTTTAACTTAAGATCAGAAAATTTATTTCCCTCTTTAAGATTCTCATTTTCAGATGCAAGAGCAAGAAGTTTAACATTTAGATCACCATTTTCCTTATTTGATTTCTTTAATTTCTTTTTGCACTCAACATATTTATTATGTGTTTCTTCAATAATAGCAACTAGTTCTTCTTTAGATAAATCAAAAAGACTTACCTCTTCTTCTTCTTCTTCTTCACTAGTTGTAGCAATAAAGCATTCTTTGTGCTTATCCTCTTCCTTTGATCTCCATGGGCATCCGGTTGTTTTGTGATTTGTTCCTAAACACCAATTGCAGCATGTAGTGGTTTTGTCCAAGCACTTTTCACCATTTCCCTCCATTCTTCAAGACCTGGTTAGGGTTCCTTGAAGCCTGCTCTGATACCAATTGAAAACTACTAGAGGGAGGGGGGTGAATAGAGTTTTATAGATAATTTAACAATTATTGAATTCAAACAACCACAAAGAAAATCTTGGACAAGGAGACACAAGGTTTAGAGTGGTTCCAACTATAGCAAATACTATAGCCGTCAGTCCACTACCCGGTTGCTTACCCAACCGGGATTTGAAAAGAAATTTATTTTATTACCTCTCAAGGAATTACATAAAATACAATCTCTTTTCCCTAAACCCTTCAAGCAGCCTTCACCTAGAAGTAATCGCCCAACTCGAAGCAGCCTTCCCTTGAAGTAGATGCACCAACTCCCGTTGCACCAGCCTTCTGAAGTAGCTTCCCGTGCGATAGCCTTCTTGAAGTAGCTTGAAGTCCCCTTCTCCTCCGAGAAGTCAACCCTCTCCAATCTGCAGCCTCCAACCCTAGGAGTAGCAAGGAGAGTACAAAAGATAACAAGGAACAAGAAAGAAAAAGGAAATTACAACTTATCCTTTAAGCCCGAGGCTTGATATGCCTAGATCAAGCGTAAGATCTCCTAGCCAAGTATGTGAACTTGTAATTGCTGTGGGTAGGAGAATCTAGCCTATAGGACACGAGATTGAGCTAAAGAGAATGTAGGCCAATGATCACAGTGCTCAAATTTGCTTGCAAAAGATTGCTCAAGTATGCTCAAGTGTATTCTCAAGTGTAACAAGTGAATTCTAGTGTCCTATGGCTTGTCCTATTTATAGGAATGGCCTAAGTATGCTTAAGGACGTTCTAGACAACTTCTAGGGGTTTCTAAGTGCTTAACTAGCCGTTAGGTACAAAGTTGTTGCTTTAACAACGGCTAATTAATTTATTCTGCAGTTGCTGTCAGAGACCATCTCGGTCGACAAATGGTCGACCGAGACACCTACTCGGTCGAAGTTTTGTCGACCGACAGGCTCTCTGGAACAAGTGATTTGCAACGTCTTTCTTCAACTACCAACTAACTTGTCTGTTGTGTCTAACGGCTACTTTGGATCTTTCTCGGTCGAGAAGATGGTCGACCGAGAGTGTCTCGGTCGAGGAGTTCGTCGACCAAGAATGATCCTGTTTCAAGGTTTCAATTTAAGCACTAATTTATGTGTGAGTGTGCAAAGGTGATTCTATTCAAATGGGATGACATGTCTAACTATGGTGTTTGGCTAGGGAAAATCTAACGCTTGATTTACATGCAAATCTAAGTACTTGTACATTATATATTTGTACAAGTTTTACAACATTGATTACATTGCATGAAAATAAAAGTAAGTAAGCTCTTGGATTTTTCCTTGCTACTTTGTCATCCTGCACACTCAAGTAGCTCGTTAGATAAATAAGAATGAAATGTTTGTCATCATCGAAACAAAGGGATTTATCATAATATCTAATTTATCCAACAATACTGTCACCCTGATGGAATTTGCAACCTCTGTTGAAGGGAGAAGGAGGACATAACCCACATGCTCTTCAGATGCGAGCAGGCGTGGGGGCTTTGGAAGGAATATCTGGCGGGCGTGTAAGGGTGCATCCGGCAGCTGGGAACAAAGCCCATAGACGAAGCTATTTTGGCAGCGGTCTGGTCGGAGAATGTGTCTGCAAATGAAGATACGGCTACAGCCCTATGGGCAATCTGGACAAGACAAAATGACATCACCTTCGGGAACAAGGTCTGCCACCTGCTTATACTGAAGAACTCAATGCTGCCATTAGTAAAAGACTGTAGGGACACGACCAACACGATGGACAAACCAGCACCACAGAACAATCAAGCACGATGGAGCAGGCCGCCGCAAGGGGTCACGAAGATTAACTGTGATGCTACGGTGGCAATTCAAGGAGTGAATGGATTTGGTCTTGTATGGAGGACTGCTGAAGGAAATGTCACCCGTATAGCAGGAAGAAGACAGTCGACTCTCAAGGACCCTAGATGCGCTGAAGCACTAGCTATCCGAGAAGGCCTCAAGCTGTCCAAAGAAATGAACCTCACCGCTATAATATTGGAATCGGATGCTGAAGCCGTGATCAAGCTCATTGTGGCCGGGACTAGAAGGGCAGATCTCCTGGGAACCGTCCTCGAGGACATAGCCTACCTTAAAGATTTCTTTTCCAACATTTCTTTTGTTTCTTGTCGTAGACAGGCTAATGGGTTGGCACACAAGTTAGCCCGGATGGCCTCTAGTAGCATCTTTTCCTTCAGTAGCTATAACTCATTTCCTCCCTTTGTAATGAATTGCATTAGAGAAGATTTGCTTAACTAATGAAAGTAGGTCATTTAACCTAAAAAAAAGCACTTAAAAACCCTAATTTAGGGGGAAAATCACTTTTAATTTGATATATGTGATAATATGTTGTTGGAAGATGATCCTAAGCATGTTGAATGAAATCGGTTAAAATCATTAGGGTTTAAGAACTATTTTTCTGAACTAGGGTTTGTATTGATAAAAGTACAAGTAAAACCCTAATTGCAATTGAAACCCTAAAAAGGGCTGGAAACCCTTGGAAGTGAGCTAGGTTTAATAGATCTTGATGTCATGTTTAATGATAGGGAATTATATGCATGTTTCAGGATCTCTTTGTGTGCTTGGTTGCTTTGATTGGATTATTTCTGTACTCAAATCAACATGATAGGTTTGTGGTTATTTATGGTTAACCGCTTTAGTTTCCTGAAGGATTTCTGAATGATTGGTCACATTGAATGCAACCTATCAGTTTGGATGTTCATATATGCAAATTATAAAGACACTATGATTATCACAATTAGGATATAGTGTGTATCCTCGCACCTACATGCCACCCTGATGTAAGATGCAATGAGGTCAAGCCCAAGAGGGAAGACCCATGGGCACCATGAGTGGTGACCCCAGGCACCAAGCACAGGATAGAGAATGTGGCCTATATTGCGTGACTAATGGGCACCATGAGAGGTGACCCAAGGCACCAAGCTTAGGATGGAGAAGGTGACCTTAAGTCAATGGCAAAAGAGAACCCTAAAGGGGGTATTCCAGGGTTAGGGCAAAAGCGATGGAGTTTGACACGTTGAAATGGTAAATTGAATTGTTAATTAACTTGATTGTGATATTTAGGTTGTTAGCCATATATGTGAAATTTTGGTTGTCTCCACATACCGGCATATTCATTTATGCTGACCAACATTTTGTTTGTTGGCATTTTAGGTACGATATTGAAAAGGACAAATAGTAAAGTGGCATATTGCGAAAATAAGAATTAAAGTGCAAAGAGGATTAGTTAGAATAGATTCCAACTGTAGATAGAAGTTAGATATCCAAGTTTTTAAAAGGTATGCAATGTTTTATTTTATTCCAGGCTTTTCAGTATAGTTTGGTAGAATTTTATAATTATTATTGATTATTTGTTGAACCTTTGATCTGGTTAATTGGGATAACGGCTCTGACCTCTTGGTCTCCCTTAATTGGGCGTTACTGGGAGGAGGGGTCGTTATAATGTGTGTGATCCGGTAGGCTCCAAATTATGTTGGAAGTGATATCCATAATCATATTATGATTTCACAAGCAATGATTGGTATCCAGCAAGACTTCATTGCCACCCAATTAATTGGAGAATTTGGAGAACAACTTAACCTATCATTCATGACTGGTGTTATAGTGATTGTGTAGTTCCTTTGTCGCTGGTATTCAGATTGAACTCGAGTCATGGAATTGTTATCCTCTTCAACATTCAATCCATGTTCCTTGAACTAGAGCAGACTGTCTGAGATATATGTAAGCTCAATATCACATATTGACTCACATCAGCATGGCCATGCATTTCTCAGTCTCACTTATCAAGTGGACAGAATAGAAAACTCTCGTAGGAAGGAAAAATTCCATCTACATCACTCACAATCATCCCCATGTGTGACAGTGCACCCAAGCACCATATATGGCAATCCTTATTCAGGACCACGGTGGATGATGTCAAAGTACACCGAACGACATGTGATAAGTGTAGTGACTTCAAGTCTAAGAACCACAATCACCACCATCATTATGAGATGTGACTCTAACTACCAATCATGGTATCCATGTGTCACTCTCAAGGTGGGTCTATCTGATACACTATTCTCTAACAAGTATCTATGTATTTGGTTTGATATCTCCAAATCATGGATAATGAGATTCTTCCATCAACCAACATACATTCTAATCTTATGTGTTATTGATGTCTACAAATATTTCCACAATAACAACCAATTAGGGACAAAACAAGAATACATACTCTTAGCATACATATGATCTCACTATTCAGGTCATCAACCCGAAGACATATTCCATTGAGTATTTTATTCTATAGACAACCATAAGTTTTATGGTCATCTCACAATATAAAACACAAACATATGGATTGGAAACTTGCCTTTATTGATATGATCAATGTAGTATTACAAATCGTTTACATAGTATCCCATTACAATCATCAAATGATAGTCTATATGGGCATACATACCAACAGATTCCCACTTGCACTTATACCCAATCAGTCATGAATCTCAATCCAAGTGATCGAACATGTCCATCATGTTTCTGCAGTGAAAGTGCTTTTATGAGCGGGTCAGCCAAATTGCTTTCTGTAGGTACTCTGCAAATCTTCAAATCTCCTCATTGTACGATCTCTTGTATGATATGGAACCCCCATAAAATATGTTTGGAATGTTGGTGTGATCGTTGTTCTTTAGCCTGTGCAATTGCTCCATTGTTGTCGCAAAACAACTCAATTGCATCACCAGCGCTTGGAACCACTCCAAGTTCAGAAATGAACTTATTGATCCACACAGCTTCTTTTGTAGCATTAGATGTGGCAATATATTTGGCCTCTGTTGTAGAATCCACAACCGTCTCTTGCTTGGAACTTTTCCAGCTCACAGCTTTGTTGTTCAGGAAAAACACAAATCCAGATTGTGATATGTAGTCATCTTTGTTAATTTGGAAGCTAGCATCGGTGTAACCCTTTACCATGAGCTCTTCCTCACCACCGTATACCAAGAATTTATCCTTAGTCCTTCTCAAGTACTTTAGGAAGTTATTTAAGGTTGTCCAGTGACATTCACCTGGATCTGACTGATACCGGCTCGTCATTCTCAAAGCATACGACACATCTGGATGAGTACATAATATCGTGTACATGATAGATCCAATTACTGATGCATATGGAATCTTACTCATGCATGCCCATTCATCACATGAACTAGGACATTGGGCTTTAGAGATCGTAACCCCATGGGACATGGGAATGTTACCTCTCTTAGAACCCTCCATGCTAAACCTCTTTAGCACCTTGTCAATGTATGTGCTCTGGCTTAGGCCTAGAAGCCTTCTAGATCTATCTCTATAGATCTCGATCCCTAGTATATAGGATGCTTCACCTAAATCCTTCATAGACAAGGTCTTCCCTAGCAAACCTTTTACTATTTGAAGAGTAGGGATGTCATTTCCCATCAATAGTATGTCATCTACATACAATATGAGAAATATGATTGTGCTCCCACTAACCCTTTTGTAAACACAAGGTTCATCTTCATTTTGACTAAATCCAAACTTTTTGACTACTTCGTCAAAATGTAGATTCTAGCTCTGAGATGCTTGCTGCAATCCATAGATTGACCTTTGTAGCTTACAAACTTTATTTGCTTCCTTTGGATCGATAAAACCATAAGGTTGTGTCATGTACACATCCTCGAGTGAACTCCCATTAAGGAATGTTGTTTTAACATCCATCTTCCAAGTCTCATAGTCATGATAAGATGCAATGGCAACCATGATCCTGATGGATTTAACCATGGAAACTAGTGAGAATGTCTCATTATAATCAACACCTTGAATTTGATGGAATCCTTTTGCAACCAATCTACCTTTATAGGCTTGAACATTTCCATCCATGTCAGTCTTCTTCTTGAAGACCCACTTGCACCTATGGGTTTTACCCCTTCGGGTGGATCCACCAAGGTCCATACCTTGTTGGTGTACATGGATTCCATCTCAAATCTCATGGCTTCAAGCCATTTCTCAGATTTTGGTCCCTTAGTAGCTTCTAGATATGAATTTGGCTCATCTGCTATGCCCAATTCGTCACTATCTTGAGTCACAAGAAATCCAAATCTCTCAGGCTCAAGTCATGTCCTACTAGACCTATGAGGTTCCTGTGTTACATTTGGAACTAGAAATTCCACAACAATTTGTGAGTCTTCATGTTCCTTATGTACCTCCTCAAGTTCTCTGCTTTCTTGTTGGTCTCGAACTTCTTCGAGCTCTATATTCCTCCCACTAATTCCTTTGGAAATAAATTCCTTTTCAAGAAATACAGTAGTCCTAGCAACAAACACTTTGTTGTCAGTTGGTGTGTAGAAGTAGTATCCCCGAGTTTCCTTGGGGTATCCAACAAAATAGCATTTTTCTGATTTGGGTCCAAGCTTTTCAGGAAATGGTTTCCTAACATAAGCTTTGCATCCCCAAATCTTTAACATAGACAAATTGGGATGATTCCCATTCCATATCTCATATGGTGTCTTTTGAACCGATTTAGAAGGTACACGGTTAAGTGCAAATGATGCAGTTTCAAGAGCATATCCTCATAACGATATTGGAAGCTTGGATGAACTCATCATTGATCGTACCATGTCTAATAATGTATGTTTCATTCTTTCTAACACACCATTATGTTGTGGTGTACTAGGTGGAGTCCATTGTGATACAATACCACGGTCTCTCAGAAGGTCCTCAAACTCTTATCTTAAGTATTCACCACCTCGATATGAATGGAGTGCTTTAAACTCTTACCAAGTTGCTTCTCTACTTCATTCATGAAAGTCTAGAACATTTTATGAGTTTTTGACTTGTGTTTCATAATATATACATAGCCATACCTACTGAGGTCATCAGTGAAGGTAATGAAGTATTGATAGCCTCTCTAGCATTTGATCTAAAAGGTCCACATACATTAGTATGTATGAGCCCTAGCAGATCACTGGCTCTCTCACTGTGTCTAGTGAAAGGATTCTTGGTCATTGATGTATGCACAAATTGTCAGTATTTTGATATCTAATTTGGTTATTTTCTGTGTCATTTGTGCTTAATTGAATATCTTTTTAATACATATTTTACCAAATTAGTAAAAATCACTTGTGCATCATTTCTTATATTTTACATGTATTTTACATGCAGTTTACATGTTTTAATTATTATAATAATTATTTGATTTTATTCATTGATTATTTAATTGCAGATAATTATTATTTACTGGAGCAAAGTCGATACCATCGACTTGCAACTCGATGGTATCGACATGGCATCAGAGTACAAATATTTTTTGCTCGAGATTGAAAAGGAAAAGGACGTTTTACTGTGAAGAAGTCGATACTATCGACTTCCAAGTCGATACCATCGACTCAGACGCTGCGGACCAAATTTTAATGTGTTAAATCTAACACATATTATATTAAAAATTACATTTTAGGTTTCCTCTTGACCTAAACATGTACGATGGCTATAAAAGACACCATTAGAACCGCAATAGGGAGATCAATCACGGGGGGATGATACGGCAGCCGAACGGAGAGAGAAAAGTAGAGGAACCCTACACGGAAGACCTCGGAGGCGTTTTTGCGGCGAAAACGACGGCAAATTCTCTCCATCTTCTCCAGATCCACTCTTTAACCCTTTCTCCTATTTACTGTATCTCGAAATTCATGTTTTGCATATTCTCGAGTTACTGTGATACCATGTCGTCTATTTTCGGCTAAAAACCATATATCTTTAGGACCGGGAGTATCCCGGGAAGTCATTGTATGAAGTTTTTATCATAATAATTCATCATTTATCTCTCAAATTCGTGGTATGAATTCGTTGTCTCAATTTTATTATTATGCTTGATCACCATAATAATAACTTAATGCCCTTAATTTCTTTGAAAGAAGAATTAACGGTTGAAAAAGAAATGAATATCACATTAATTGACAAATCCCTTGAACAAGGAGGTGTAAGGTTAATGGTGGATATTGAGAGATCGTTTTTAATGCACCTAGTTTAGGGTATAGGTTACTACGACAGTGGAACCGACCTAGACATAGGTAGTGAATTGTACCATGATAGTGGGCAATTCTGATTTCAGGCCACTACCCGGATAGAGAGATAAATCTGAGTGAATAGATAGAAATTCATGCAATGATAACCTGCGGTGAAACCGCCATCCTAAAGATCTCCATCTAAATTGATTAAACTAAACATTTAATCGATTGCTTTGTTTTCTCTTATTTTCTTTTTCTTTTTCAGTCAACTCTCAAATCATTTTAATCGGCTTAGCTGATCAATCCTAATTAGTAATAGTCTTTAACCTCACAACTCCATGTGTTCGATAACTCGGGACTCATAATCCCATATTACTTCGACACGTACACTTGCGTATTACACGCACGTTATACGCGTGTCAAGTTTTTGGCGCCGTTGCCGGGGAGTTGGCATGGTTAACACTATGAAAAGTTAGGATCGTCCACTCTAGGCCATTGTATTTATTTTCTTTTTTTTATAATTTTTTTTATTCTTCCCATTTTTCATTACATAAAACTTTACTTTTTGTTTAGGCATTGTACATATTCATCTAAATATTTCTTTGTAGTTAGTTTTCTTTCATTAAAAAAATAAATAAAAAAAGCACATGGCCCCTATTTGTTTTGAGTGTGGAAATGCACATGTAGGTTATAGATGTTTGAGTCCACCTTCATTACATCATGAGAAAATCTCAAAGGAAACTCATCGTGAGCATATTAGGATTTTGGTTCAATATGTTTTAAATCGCAAAGGTCCTATTTCTAATGGAGGTTGGGGTAGAATAGAGAAGATGGAAGAAGTTGAGGTTGAGGATAAGGAATTTGAGAGTGAGGAGAACTTACTTGAAGAAGTTTTAGAATCACCTCTACCATGTCATTCCATTGATCCCACACCCACACCCTCAAATCCTAGGATTGATTTAGAATATGATTGGGGATCTGATGAGGAAGATGAGATGAATGATGTAAATAAGGTGGATGACAATTTTGATACATGTGTTTGGGATATGAGTGAAGGAGAGGAGGATCCAGAAGGTGCTTTATTTGATAGTGATCTTAGAGAGGATGAAGAGAGTGAGGAAGAGGATACTAAGAGTGAAAAGGTGGAGGAGTTTCCCATTAACCATCATATAATTCCTTCACCACAAGACCCATCTCTTCATTTCTTTATTGAGGATCCTATATGGGATATATATCCAGATGATAATTTTGAAAGTTTTTGTGAGGATATTAATGAATGTGGGGGAATTGAATTATTAGAAGAGGAGGAGGCACAGAATTTCACCTTTGATATAACCCCTCCATTATGTGTAGATAGGAGTGATCCATTGGGGATGGTCATAGAAATTAAGGATCAATCATCACTATACCTTTCACCTCATGGCTATCTATTTCTGCATGTGCTCCCACATCAAGACTTGATTGTAAGTCATGTTCATGTTCATTGCAGTGATAATTTATTATTGAAATGGAAAGTCAACCATACATGCTGGTCTTCTGACTATTATTTGTTTTTTATCATTGTTGCAAGGAACCAAAAGTTTAGAAGGAAGAGGCGGAGAGAGCTTCACCCTCCTCCACGACCACCTGATTATTGTTGATTGACATGTGTCTATCCTAGGACGTTAAACAAGGAAGCTTGTGGGAGGCAACCCACCAATTAGGTTTGTTTTGTTAAACTTTCAATTCTAATTTTACATTCCTATTCGTAGATTATGATATCTAATTTTGATGTAAGTATAAAGGTGCCTTGATATGTGCATTCATTGTGCAGGGATGCATTGATTCGGTACCACCGACTTCACTATCGGTAGTACCGAGTTCTCATCAGTGACATCTTACAAGATGAGCAAGCATAGACACTTCACTGAGCTCGAGTGCTTATCGAGGGCATGTCTTCATGTGGATCCCACCCACCCATCTTTTGCCCAGATCTGAGCTCACATATCGGTACAATCGTTCCATTTATCTTCCTTTAATTTTGACATTGCGGACAATGTCATATTCAAGCTTAGGGGGAGGAATGGAACGGTGCTTCTATCTTTACCTCTTGCATCTTTTCTTTTTATCATACATCTACATGTTTTTGTTTCAGAAAAATTAGATTTTTCATTTTGTTTTTAGGGTCCACTTCTATCTAGCGTAATTGTGGACAAAATATAAAATTTTGGTTAGGATTAGCCATTTGTTGATGATGTGGTATCAATTCTGAAAATTCTAAATAAAAATTTGAATGTGCTTTTATGCTTTGCGCTTTAAGCTAAATTTGCTATGTTTAAGAGTACATAACTGGAGGAATTGTTTGGATTAGTCAGCTTGAAGACATACTGATTGAATGAAAAACCTAACTTAACCCTATGGCTTGTGTTATGACGATGATGTTTGAGTCCAAACCAACCAAACAGTAACATGATCTTTAATGTGAATTCTAGAAATAAACTCTAAGGTTACCCTGTTACACAAGTTGATAGAAGAGGGACATATCATGGTTGGGAAAGACATTGTCTCTTAGTCATGTGATCTCATCCACCTTCCATTCATCTTCATTCACCACCATAGGATGATCAAGTTTAATCCAAGTTATTTTTCTCTTGTATGCATTACATGGCATGATAGGAAGCATATAGTTAGTTCGTTTTATTATGCATTAAAAAAATCATATAATCTCTTTTGAGCACTTGTAGTTTGCATAACAAAATTTCATATAGTTGCATTTGCATTGCATATTTTATAAGGTGTTACATATTTGTTATCTTCTACCATCTTCTGTCATGAAAGATTAAAAAAAAAGTTGTATCTCCTTACTCCTCCAAATAAAAAAAAAAGCAAAAAAAAACCCAAGCATGAACTGTTCATCTTGCTAAAAATAGGGTAAGAAAAAAAAAGAGTTATTGAAAAAGAAAAAGGAGAAAAGGAGGAAAAGGATTTTTATTTCAATGTCATATTCTCTCTAAGCAATAAATAAGGGAATTATGGATCTTTTTTTTTGTAAGTACCTTTCCACTTATACTCATCATTAGGATGAGACATTCATTGCATGCATCATTCCGCAAAAAAAATACTCATTAGAAGTCATGCATTCACATTTTACCCATCATACAGGTGCATCATATTTTTACTTTTTGCATAAATGATTTGGATTATTCTTGTGAATCCTATTTTCATAGCCACCCATTTTTTTCCACCCATTGCTCTGTATGGTAGGCCACCGTCATAATTAATTCCCTCGTCCAATTTTATTTGGGGATCTGCTTCCAAGTAGTTTATTTAGGTAGATCAGAGCAATGTAGATAGGGAGATCACATGGTGCATCAAGCATGTGTCCTACTGGCCATGATATTAATTGCTTCATGTTGATAGTGTTTTTCATTAATCTTATTGTGGACATCTATTATGAACATTATTGATCGCTTTAGAGTAGTTACTTGTTCAGTGGTTAGCAAGGACCGGTTTGGGACCGACTGGTGGAGGGTGGTTAGGAAAAATAATTCATAGGTACATGTCTTTTTGCTGAGTTTTTAAAACAAATCCAAGAGTAGTGTTGCTCGAGGACGAGCAATATTCAAGCTTAGGGGTGTGATGTATGCACAAATTGTCAATATTTTGATATCTAATTTGGTTATTTTCTGTGTCATTTGTGCTTAATTGAATATCTTTTTAATACATATTTTACCAAATTAGTAAAAATCACTTGTGCATCATTTCTTATATTTTTACATGTATTTTACATGCAGTTTACATGTTTTAATTATTATAATAATTATTTGATTTTATTCATTGATTATTTAATTGCAGATAATTATTATTTACTGGAGCAAAGTCGATACCATCGACTTGCAACTCGATGGTATCGACATGGCATCAGAGTACAAATATTTTTTGCTCGAGATTGTAAAGGAAAAGGACGTTTTACTGTGAAGAAGTCGATACTATCGACTTCCAAGTCGATACCATCGACTCAGACGCTGCAGACCAAATTTTAATGTGTTAAATCTAACACATATTATATTAAAAATTACATTTTAGGTTTCCTCTTGACCTAAACATGTACGACGGCTATAAAAGACACCATTAGAACCGCAATAGGGAGATCAATCACGGGGGGACGATACGGCAGCCGAACGGAGAGAGAAAAGTAGAGGAACCCTACACGGAAGACCTCGGAGGCGTTTTTGCGGCGAAAACGACGGAAAATTCTCTCCATCTTCTCCAGATCCACTCTTTAACCCTTTCTCCTATTTTTACTGTATCTCGAAATTCATGTTTTGCATATTCTCGAGTTACTGTGATACCATGTCGTCTATTTTCGGCTAAAAACCATATATCTTTAGGACCGGGAGTATCCCGGGAAGTCATTGTATGAAGTTTTTATCATAATAATTCATCATTTATCTCTCAAATTCGTGGTATGAATTCGTTGTCTCAATTTTATTGTTATGCTTGATCACCATAATAATAACTTAATGCCCTTAATTTCTTTGAAAGAAGAATTAACGGTTGAAAAAGAAATGAATATCACATTAATTGACAAATCCCTTGAACAAGGAGGTGTAAGGTTAATGGTGGATACCGAGAGATCGTTTTTAATGCACCTAGTTTAGGGTATAGGTTACTACGACAGTGGAACCGACCTAGACATAGGTAGTGAATTGTACCATGACAGTGGGCAATTCTGATTTCAGGCCACTACCCGGATAGAGAGATAAATCTGAGTGAATAGATAGAAATTCATGCAATGATAACCTGCGGTGAAACCGCCATCCTAAAGATCTCCATCTAAATTGATTAAACTAAACATTTAATCGATTGCTTTGTTTTCTCTTATTTTCTTTTTCTTTTTCAGTCAACTCTCAAATCATTTTAATCGGCTTAGCTGATCAATCCTAATTAGTAATAGTCTTTAACCTCACAACTCCATGTGTTCGATAACTCGGGACTCATAATCCCATATTACTTCGACACGTACACTTGCGTATTACACGCACGTTATACGCGTGTCAGTCATCTTCCCTAATAAACATGCCTCACATGTCTCTAATGATTCAAAATCAAAAGATTCTAGATAACCATCGTTATGGAGTCTATATATGCGCTTCTCGTTTATGTGCCTAAGATGACAATGCCATAAGTATGTTTTATTTGAGTTGCCAAGTTTTAACCTTTTAGTATTTATGTTGTATATGCTATTCTCAAGTTCTAACAAGTAGATACCATAAGACATAGGGACATTTCCATAAAAGATCTCATCTTTAGAAATAGAAATAATTTCATTCTTAATGTGAAATTCAAATCCACTCTTGTCCATATAAGATACAGAAATAATATTTCTATTAATGGCTGGTACATAATAGCAATTCTCTAATTCTATTACAAGGCCCGTAGGAAAAGGCCACCATGCTAGTTCTCAAACTACGGCCAAGGTACTTGAGAGTGGCCTTTACTGGCCTACTCTATTCAGCGACGCATATGACTATGTGCGGCAATGCGATTCCTATCAACGAGCAGGCAACATTTCAAAAAGATAGGAGATGCCCCTCAATGTATTTCAAGAAGTTGAGGTATTTGATCTGTGGGGTATCGATTTTATGGGACCCTTTGTGTCCTCCAATTCTAACTTGTACATTCTATTAGTTGTTGACTATGTATCGAAGTGGGTAGAGGCAATACCCACTAGGACTAATGATGCTGTCGTAGTGTGCAGGTTTGTCAAAGAATACATTTTCTATAGGTTTGGTGTACCAAGAATGATTATTAGTGATGGAGGTACACATTTCCATAATCAGAAGTTTGCGGCATTGTTGAAAAAGTACGGGGTAAAGCACAACATTGGTACCCCATACCACCCGCAGACACAGGGGCAGGTGGAAGTCTCCAATCGAGAGATTAAGAAGATCTTGGAGTGCACTGTGGCTTCCAAGAGGAAGAACTGGAGTACCTTGCTACCGGACACTTTGTGGGCATACACGACGGCGTTTAAGACACCTATAGGCACTACGCCTTTTAGGTTGGCTTACAGTCGGGCCTGCCATTTTCTGGTGGAATTGGAGCATAAGGCACACTGGGCGCTGAGGAAGTTGAATTTGAGCTATGATGAAGCAGGAAAGAAACGGATGTTAGAGCTAAATGAACTTGATGAGCTGAGGATGAATGCCTATGAAAGCTCACGGATCTACAAGGAGCAAACAAAGCTGATTCACAATCGACATATTCAGATGCGCGTCTTCAAGAAGGGAGATCGTGTACTCTTGTTCAACTCCAGGTTGAAGATGCATCCCGGGAAATTGAAATCCCGATGGAGTGGACCATTCATAGTAGAAGAGGTCAGGCCACATGGCGCAATCATGGTGCGTGATGGCGAGACAACATTCTTGGTTAATGGACAGTGATTGAAGTTGTATTTTAGTGAAGACTACACAAGGAAAGTGAATGAGGTCAAACTCATTTTGCATCAGGATGCTTGATGAGCTTGATTTCGTCTAGCCTAAGACGTTAAATAAGGGCGCTTGTTGGGAGGCAACCCAACCATTGGTAGTTTTGTTTAGTTTCTTTCACATTTGTAAGTCAGTTGAATTGATTTTTGTTTTTAGTGTAAAAATGATACCTTGATCGTTTGTTCAGTGTGCAGGACTGAGGCAGGGTTGATACCATCGACCCTTGTGTCGATGGTATCGAGATAGGCACAGGTAGGCGGCGACATAAATTTCTCTGAGTCGATACTATCGATGGCCTCATCAATGGTATCGACACACCATCAGGTTGATCGCCAAAATGAGGTCGATAGTATCGACCTAGATGTCGATACTCACGAGATCTCTGGAGATATTCAGACGAATTTGTCTTAGTGAAGTCGATACCATCGACGGGCCTGTCGATGGTATCGACCCGGTTACAGGCAGAAGGCGGCAGCTGGGCCTCGCGAGGGTGTTTTCCCTAAGCAGAGTCGATACTATAGACTTGCGTCGATGGTATCGATGCGACACGTCACCGATCCGCGGGAGGAAATCAACGGTGAACGCTACATCAAGGGAGTCGATCCGTGGGATGGGTCGATACCATCGACACCTGTCGATGGTATCGACGTGTCATCGATCCGGGCCCCCAAATTAGGCTATCGACAACCGTCGATACTAGCGGAAGACCGGATTGTGCTACAGGAGTCGATACCATCGACTCGCATCGATGGTATCGATGGGCACACAGCAGTGCCGGCCACGATTATAAAAGGGATGGATTGTCGTCATATGACGTCACACCTTTAGAGCATTCCTCCTCCACTTGTATCGTGCATTTTGTTGAGCAATCAGAGCCCGATTACGAGCATCCAAGGAGCGTGTTCTTCCCCGAGCCTTCACCGAGCGGAGATTTTCTTCTCCGACCTTCACCGAGCTCATCTTCTATTCCTTCTTCTTGCTCGACGATGGTGCGTACAGCCGGTGCATCCTCTTCATTGGTGAATCCAATGGAGATCCCTAAGTTCATTCCTCCACCCACTGCATCTATTCCGCGCCCGCGGATCGTCCATCCTTCCGCAGAGGTCTGGAAGGTCTACGAGGAACTGATGAAGTGCAAGATTGAGCCAACCCGCTACGTCGACCGGGACATGATCCGCAATCTTGGGTTCGAGGCCAATCTTGCCTACATTCTAAAGGGGCAGGCAAGGCATACGGGTAGGAGGCCCGATGAGATGGACTTCCACGCCGACGGCCAGCCATTCTTTGGTGAATGGCCCACATACAAGGAGCTAGTGGTGGAGTTCATGGCATCACTGGATATATGCGTCGTGCCGAATGACGTCATCGCCACTGATCGGGAATGGATCAAAGGCCGCATTTCTTTCTGGCTGTACAACAACGACTACACTCTCACCCTTAGGCAGTTCAATTCCATCTACAACTAGAATCATGGGAGAGATCAGTACCAGAGGCCAGACAACCGGACTGACTATGATGCTATTTTCGCCGAGCTAGTGACTGTGCCTCCGGGCAAATCTGTCAACTACCATAATGCGACGGTTGCATATTTTGAGCATCTGTTTGTGCGGGTCCTTCATCGCATGCTCTGCACCACCTTGTTCGCTCGTGGTGACCTGTCTCTCAGCAAGTTTCAAGAGACATATTTGTTTTTCCTACACAAGTTGCTGAAGCGAGAAGAGTGTAATTGGGGTGCATTCTTCTTAACGCACGTATGGGCTGTTAAGAGGAGTACGCGGAAGGCTCCAATCCACTTTGGAGGGCTAATCACACCGCTGGCCTCTTATCTTGGGTTAAATTTCTCCCAGCTTACTCCCCTTTCCAGCAGGAGCAAGGTCAACCTCCAGCATCTGCATCGCTCCAACCTTATCCTTCTTTGTGATGGTCTGGCATATGCACATTGCCATGTTAATCACACTTATCAAGAGTGTTCACTTCCCGACCCCGTCTTCCACATTGAGGGTGCGCAGCATTTCCGATGGCCCATCATAGCCATTGATGACCCTGATGAAGACAGTGGCAACGACGACAACGACGGCGACGAGCATGAAGAGGAAGAGGAGGCATCCACCCCTCTTTGGGCACGAGTGGCACCTAGGAAGCATCCCCGCATGCATCCTAGTGCATCTTCTTCTTCGCAACCTCCGCCACCATAGCCCTCGCAGCAAGGCGAGGATGCCTACTCCATGCAAGGGATGTATGCAATGCTGCAGGATATTCATCAGACGTAGCAACATCATACAATTTCATATGTCGGTATTCAGGATACAACGAATCGGCTGTTAGACAACCAGAGGGCCATTTTTTAGAATGAGCGCCTACTCCTCGACAACCAACAACACATCCATGACAGGTTGCATAGGATGGAGATGCAGCAGCAGCCCTTCTACGGTCATTACTAGAGCCAGAATTACTTTGGGGGGTATCCACAACCTCCGCCCATGCCCCAGTATGATCTGATCTTTCAGGGGCAGTACCCATCTTGGGACCCCACGGCCCCGCAGTACCCACCTCCTCCTGAAGAATGATTGGTATCTCTGTTCCACCTTTTAAGGTTGTTTTTGACTATGAGGCCATAGTAGAATTCAACATTAGGGGGGGAGTTGGAACAGCTCTATCCTTTAGTTTTCTTAGTTCTTAGTTTTTATTGTTTTGTCTTTTGTCATTTGTCGTTATTAGTTTTTTGTTTGTTAGTAGGATCCACACTCTATCTAGTGTACTTGTGGATGTCTTAAGTTATGAAACATCTCATTGCTTGTACATGGGAATCTGGGGAAAATTTAAAAAAAAAATTGTGCTTTTCAAGCTTGTGTTGTTTAACTTTGAGCACATAACTTAAGGAAATATTTGGGTTTGTCAACTCTAAACCAGGACATCACAACTGTACATTCTTATGGTTCATGCAAAGTGGACGGCATTGGTTGTTTGAGCCTAAACTGACCAAATGATAATGAGACTTTAATTTGAAATAAGAGAGAGAAACCTCTTAATTACTACACAGGTCAGTAAGGAGGGACACATAATAATTTTCAAAAGTTCAGTCAATTAGTCTTGTGATCTATCCACCCCATTGCTTTCATAATCCAGCTTAAGAACTGGAAGTACATTACGGTTTTAATCTCTTTGATTGTATTCCATGTAGATAGGTCTTGCATTGCAACTATTTTCGCATAATTTGCAAGAAAAAAAAAAGATAGAATAGCTATACATGCACATTATCCTTAGGTGCGTGTCATTTAGTTGCATAATTACCATTTTGTAGCTGCATTCACATTTTTGTGCATAGAGTACATCATGCATCTTGTATCTTCTGAACATTAAGGGCGATTAACTTGTTCCATACCTTCTGAATGCTTAAAATGTATAAGTTATGCAGAAATAAGTGAGCCCGACAAACAATTCATTGTCACCTATGAAAATAAGGGCTTGAAAAAAAAAAGTTTTGAAGAAAAAAAAAGAAGAGAATTGAGAAGTAAGTAGTAATGAGAGGGAGAAAGGAACATATTCTCACCTACATTTTAAAGAAGAATAAATACATGATGTAGTTCTCCTAGATATTCCATCTCACTTGGAGACGGAATGGTAGTGCATGCATCATTCCACCCGAATGTAGGCATTAGGGAATTTACACTTGCATATGCATCAGTTAGGTCATTTTTGCTTTGTGCATGTTAAAATCGTATAATGCTTCCATTTCTTCCATGAGCCACCCATTCCATCCACCCGGTGCTCGAATTGGTAGGCCACCGTGATTTTCTCCTCACTCATTTATATCAGGAGAACTGCTTCCATGTAGATGGTAGTTAGGGCGAGCAACGTAGAATAGAAGATCACAAGATGCACCGAATCTGGACCGGAGAATTTTATTATGTTAACTGCCTTATGTGATAGTGTTCATTATTTTTGGAGGTAGATATCTTTTATGGATGATTACTGTCGCCTTTAGGGTAATTATCATTCTGTGGTTAGTGAGGGATGGTATGTGAATGTCCGGCGGGGATCATGTGGTGATGTTTGTTGTGACGATCTGTTCTTTAGTTGACTCTCGCAATTTTATTCTAAAGTTTTGTTGCTCGAGGACGAGCAATGTTCAAGCTTAGGGGAGTTTGATGCGATGATTTTGAATCGCATTTATAGACTTGTTTCACTCGCGTTTTATGCTTTTATTGGTCATTTTGGTAGTTAATATTGCATAATTCACTTACTTTAGTCTATGATCCTTCTCAGCATCAATTCTCCCTTATCTTATTGTTTTGAGCATAAATGATTACAATAATATGTTTTATTTTGGTTTATGTGGTTTTGTGATGCAATTTCAGGAAAAATGCATATCTGCAGGTGTCGATACCATCGACAGCTGTCGATACGATCAACACAGCCACAGGTTGCCAGCCACAAGGAGTAGCAAAAAGTCGATACCATCGACAGAGAAGTCAATGGTAGCGACTTACCATCAGGTTGCTGGTGAGAAGAGAGTCGATACTATCGACCCCAAAGTTGATACTATCGACACATGGAGCTTCAGCGACGGAAAGGGATAAAACTGACGCCTAAGAGAGTCGATACCATCGACCCTCGTCGATGGTATCGAGTCAGCATCAGGCGCAACAAAGAAAAGAAAAAGTCCAGCCGATATCGCGTAGTGTCGATACCATCGACCCGTGTCGATGGTATCGACACCGTCAGATGCAAGTTTGTTTCATATTGATCTAAATCCAATGGCTGTGATATTTTTGCAACCTAACTCGGTGATTATAACTAATGACGGCAGCCAAGAGCCGGAGATCACGTCATTAGCCGCTGCACACGTCCCGAGAAGGTGGGGAGAGAAGAACGGAGCCCAGAAGCACGCCCCAGCCGTTCCGGAAGCCGAAGAAGACATTTTCCACCGCCGAAAGGTTGTAGATCGCACTTTCTACGCCGAGGAACACTTGGATCTTCTCCGTTCAAGGGGTTTCATTACTTATTCACGTTTTCCTCCATGTTTCCCTTTATCTCAACCATGTTTTGCTCTGAGATGAACATGCAGGGCTAATCCCCTTTGTCTTTAGGACCGGGAGTAGCCCGGGGAAGCATTGTATGACATTTTTATCATAGTAATTCATCATTTATCTCTTAAATCTGTGGTATGATTTCATTTTCTCAATTATATTGTTATGCTTGATCACCATAATAATAATCTAATGCCCTTAATTACTTTGAAAGAAGAATTAACGGCTGAAAAGAGACGAAATTCACATTAATTAACAAATCCCTTGAACAAGGTGATGTAAGGTTAATGGTGGAACCCAGAGGTCGACTCTAATGAACCTAGTTTAGGGTATAGGTTACTACGACGGTGGAACCGACCTAGACATAGGTAGTGAATTGTACCACAACAGTGGGCAATTCTGACTACAGGCCACTACCCAGATTGTGAGATTAACCTGAATTATTATATGGAAATTCATACAATGAAAACCCGCGGTGAAACCACAATCCTAAAGATATCCATTTGAATTGATTAAACTAAACCCTTAATCGATTGCTTTGTTTTATTTTATTTTCTTTTATTTTTACAACAACTCTCAAACTCTTTTAATAGGTTTAGCTGATCGCAAACAGTTAGTAGTAGTATACCGATAGTTCAGTGTCCCTGAGTTCGACTCAGGCCTCACAAGGGCCTATACTACATTGACGCGTGCACTTGCGTTTTATGCACGATAAAATCGTGTCACATTCGCATAGAAATAAATTAAGAAATTAAGAGAAATTGATTGATTAATGTGTAAGAGTCAAATACAATGCATAACTGGGCTACAATTGGGTCGTAAGGAATGTGGGGATTAGCCCCTCATAGTTTTCATAGTCAAAAACATTAAAGGATAAAGGGAAAATGTTGAAAGCATGAAGAGGCCCTGAAGTAGACAGTTCAAACACTCCCTTCTCGTGCATGTGCCGATTTTCTACCTTTCGGCTACAATTCCATCCACTAAAAGTTCCTGGATCATTTGGTTTGCCTCCTTCTTCTTTTTCTCTTCTCCTTGCTATCCCTTCTCGTGTAATGGAAAAAGTATGGATCCTTAGGTCTGACCGTAACTCCTCTTAGTCATAGGCATGACTGAGGGTGAGTTAGAACCTCATTCGTTGGAAGAAATGCAACTTGTAGATCTACCTGATCTCAATCCATCGGTACTACAGACAAGGTTTAAGTACTACTGACTTCTTTAATTTTGTGGCCACCTATCAAGTTGTCGATACTATCGACTGTTTGTTGGTAGTACCAAGTTGCTTCGATTTTCTTTAGAAAAAATTGTAACATTGTCGATAGTATCGACAGTCCTATCGGTAGTACCGAGCTATGTAGATTTTTGAATATTCTTGAAATGTAAAAAATTCAAACATAAGATCTAAAAAATTATTAAATCATATGAAAATGTTAAATTTATGGAAATTTGATGCAATTGAGTAACATAGGAAAGTATTAATAAATCATGCACAATCAATATGATATTTAACCACAAAGTGCACAAAAATCAGTACAAAATAGCCTATGAGAACGAGTAATAAATATTGCATCACACATGCATATATATACACATCATTCACCTATCTACCAACAATTTACTTACTTCAAAACTAAAATTGCAAAAAGTCACAAACACCACGTGTATAGAAATAATGACATCAAGGTTTAGAAAACTCATATTTTGTCCCAATCAAATTCAAAGTTGATTTTATTAACAGCGATGTGTGCACATTCAACATGTATATCATCTATGTCTTGCTTTCTATAGGGCTTTCTCGTGTCAAATAGTTGCAAAGAGAATGATAGATTTTAAGAGTTTGATTTAGTATGTACATATTATGAAATGAGACTATTTACTTATGATGACCATGACTATATAGATTACCTTTTGTATACAATGGATGTCTAGTGCCTCCTATTTTACAATCAATTCATATACTGCATCATGTAATATACACATGCCCAACCATTGTCTTGTACAGGGCTCTAAGAATTTACATTTATACAAAACAATAATAAATAAAATTAAGCATAGTTAGTATATATATGCATTGAAGTCAAAAAACTACCTCAACATTATTCCAATTTAATAATTTTATTTTCTTATCTACCTTTCTTCCAATATTTTTGAATTTATTTATAGATGTATAAGTTAAAGTAACACATGTCATTGAATTAATCAAATAGTCATGCAAAAAATGATGCATACATTAATATATGTTAAGAGATATAAAAATTTACTCACAAAATAATGTCTTTCACATTTTCTGTCCCCACTACCTAATTTGTCACCCATAGGATCTAGATAATACATAGTTAGAGTCTTACGAAAAAATACCAATGACACCTAATGATTATTATAAGCGGAAAGAAGGTAAACAAAAGAAAACTCAAAACCCATAATGAAATGAAATTCATAAGCCAAAAGTATAAGTGAAGTGCCTGAAACTTACATGATATTGGAAGGGGTATAATCACACTTTTTTTCGCATTACCAAAGTACTTAAATGTGGTAGAGAAATATTCACTAATAGACATTGGGTATTTATCTACAAGGGTAATAAATTATGGAACTAGAAATGCCACATTATATAGTGTGAACTCTCCACACACATATATATAAGTAGTTGTAAAATATATATGTATGTATTAATATGCAAGAAAATATATCAACATATATATAATGAGGTATTTATCCATAAAATTTTACCATATCCAAAGTTCTATCATAGTTGTATTCAGCCAAACATATATAAGTAAACAACTGCACGACATCTGTCAAGAATACATTGGTATCATGAGATTGACCTGCAATGTCCTCCTTAATATGAACCGTCGACCCTAAGTTTATTGGACATGGTGCCAACCTCCATACACTTTGGATTTAGCTAGTCAAATAGGTTGTTTTCAATCCAAGAAGGTAATTGAATATTTAGAGGAGGAAGTGAAGGATGAACTATAGGGTGTTTTGCAGTTGCTGTGAGATGCATATGTATACTCATATCAATTTCCAATTATATACACAAGTAGAAAAGAATCACAAATACAAACATAATAAGAATATATCATACATTAGCATAGATAACTCCCACTTTAGGCCACACAACCATACGACCTTATGCATGACCTATCATCTCATGTTTGGGGTGGCCATGCGGTAGTGGTGTCTGTTTTCAAGCACCGTAGACAAGCCTGATAGACACACGAACCACATTGACATATATTAGAATACCATGAATCATGTCACCTAGAAGGGGTTTATAAGTGTTGCCTAGTGCAATTACATAGTATTATAGTAAAAGATAGCATGGCCTCAACCCATACAAATTTGTATATAGTTTTCTATATATACTTAAACACAAACATATTATACATTCCCCTGAAAGACTATTATATCACAAAAAGACTTACACTGAGAGAGTCAATTGATAGGTCCATGGTATTACTCCCAACCACCTCTGTCATAGTGGGGTCCACCTCATATGAAGTGTGGTACATGACATGTACTGTCTTAGGAGGTTGAGACTGAGAAGCATGATACCTCAATTCCCTTTACAATCATGTCTTGCGCCTACTCTTGTGACAGTCATCCTTTCTTGATAGATTTATGTTTCTTATATGATCCAGAAAAGGATCTTATACCGACACCAACCTCAGTGATTTTAACACCAAGATGCTCTGGAGTACTTAGAGCAATAGTCAATTCATCCCTTTAGCCATCAGGGATGAACTTTTCTTCTTTCCTTTGCTCATTGAGATCCCGCTAATCATCATCAATAATGACTAATAAGTAAAACAAAACAATCAAGGTAAAGAATAAACAAGCACATGAGAGTTGAATTTTACCATTTTGTAGAAATCACAATGGTTGCGAGTCGAGTATTTCTCTAGATGAATTTGTCCTTGTAATCCACTCATGGTGAACTAAAAGTGTAGGAGTAGTAGAGGACTCAATAGACCTATGAGTAGGCTTCTTAGAAGAAGACTCTTCCAGTCTCTTTTGCCTCTACAATGCGTAGCCACCTAGATCCAAGTTGCAGCCATGAACATTCTTTGCATGCCTTTCATTGAGCAATGTGTAAAACATGGTTAATACAAATCATATGTTAAATATCAAATACATTGAAATAATAAGAATTAATTTATGTATGTAATGCATTATGTAATACATTGATTCATCTCATTACTCATAATAATGTACAAATAAATTAGGCTTAATACCTTGAATGTGTCTATTTTCCTTGAAGCAACATATACTTTCCACACCTTCGGGTCAAGATAGGCCCATTTCTCAGTGGAATAATTCTTCTTCTTATTGCTCATTATGTATTATCTTATTAGACTTGTCCTATAATTCCTTAATAGCCTCCCACAATGTTGCATCAACTTTTCACGTTGTAGTTTTTCATCAAGGTCAAAGATGCTTTGTAATATTTCATATACTTAATGGCACATTTTTAAAAATAGAATTGTGAATATCTTTAAAAATGAGAACATCTCACACATAGGTCCTTACCTATGAAGTCTTTCATGGAAGGATCAACTTTATGCTAAAATTTGATGATTAGAGGGATTTCTACGAGAAAAGAAAAGAAGGAAAGTTCATCCTCAAGGATCAAAGTGATGAATTGATGGTTACTCTTAAGCATATTGACAGTGTTTGGGAAGCTGGAAATGGCGTCAGTATATTTTTTTTGGATCATCAGAGAAGTAAGTACAAGACATGATCACAAAGGAAATAGAGGAAGCAATGAGACAATATCAAGCTTCTTAATAACATCCTCTGACATTAGATGTGACATCCCACACTTCATATGAAATGGGCCTCCCTACGACAGAGGTGGTTGGGATTACTCCCATAGACTCACCAACTGGCTCACCCGATGTAAGTCGTTATGTGATATAATAGTCTTTGAAGTGAATTTATAATATATTTGTATTTAGGTATACATAACACTATATATAGATTTGTAGGGAATGAGGCCAAGCCATATTTTACTAGAACACTATGTTGTTGCATTGGGTTACAGTTACCCACCCCTTCCGATGACATGATTCATGGTGTTCTAATACCTGTTGATGCGGTTTGTGTGTCTATCAAGCTTGTCTACAATTTTTGGAAACAAAAATTAATGCCACATGACCACAACCACGATACAATTGGTGATGCAAAAGGTGACATGGTTGCATGGCATAAAATAAGAGTTATCTATACCAATGCATGCTGAATTTTCATTGCATTCATATTTGTGATTCTTTTCTACTTATGCATATAATTGACAATTGATATGAGAATATATATATGTAGATCACAACATCTAAGAAACCCCCTACCGTTTGTTCTCTACTTCCTCCCCTAGATATTCAATAACATGCATGGATTGCAAAGGACCTATTCAACTCTCTAGGTCCTAAGCTCACATGATTGGCACTATGGCTAAGCAAATTAAAAAAAGGGTCGACTATGATGGTCCATATTAAGGAGGTTGCTACAGGTCAACCTCATGATACTAGTGTATTCTTGATAGATATTATATAGTTGTGTACTTATGCTTGGTTGAATACAACTGTAATAGAACTTTGGTTATGGTGAGATCTTATGGATACATACCTCATTATATATATGTTGATCTATTTTCTTATATATTAATACATATATACATACATATACATATATATAGCTACTTTTATGGTGTGTGGAGAGTTCACACTATCTAATGTTGCATTTCTAGTTCCATCATTGATTATACATTTAGATAAAGACCCAAAATCTACTAGTGATTACTTATTTACCACATTTAAATATTTTGGTAATGTGAGAGTGTGATCGTGGTTCCTTTTAATGTTTCCTAAGTTTCAGGCACCCTACTTATAACTGTGACTTATGAATTTCATTTCATTGTAGATTTTTAATCTTTTGTTTGTCTTCTTTTCACTCAGTAATAATCACTTGGTATTGTTAGTAATTGTCCTCGAGATGCTAAACATGTATTATCTAGATCCTTCAGGTGACAAAGTAGGTATTGGGGGACACACAATAAAAAAGATGTTGTTTACATGAGTAAATTATTATATCCATCGACATACATTAATGTCTGTGTCATTAGTTACATGACTATTTACTAATTCAATTAAATGTGTTGCTTTAACTTATACCTCTATAAATGAATTCAAAAGGTTGGAGGAAAGGTAGATGATAAAAATAAATTATTAAGTTGAAAGAATATTGAGGTAGCATTTAGACCCCAATGCATGTATATACCAAGTATGCTTAATTCTATTTATAAATGTTATGCATAACTGTAAATTTATAATGCCCCCCAAAGTAGATCATGGGGAACACACAATGAGAAAAGCATTATTTACATGATAAAGGCATTATTTTTTTGTTGTCCACATCCTTAGTTACATAACTATTTACTAATTCAATTAAATGTGCTAGTTTAACTTATACCGTGTCATTAAATTCCAAAGGTGGAGAACATATAGATACAAAAAATTAATTATTAAGTTGGAAGAATTTTTAGGTAGCATTTTGACTCCAATGCATACATATATCAACTATACTTTTATTTATTAATATTTTGCAGAACTGTAAATTTATAGTGCCATGTATAAGATAATAGTTGGGCATGTAGATTTTACATGATGAGGTATTAAAACCTGATTGTTAGACAGAATGCACTAGAAATCCATTTTATACAAAAAGTAATTTATATAGTCTTGATCAAAAGTAAATAGTCTCATTTGGTAATTTGTAAAAATCAAATCAAACTCTTTAATTATGTCATTTTGTTTCCAACTATTTGACATGATAAAACCCTACACAAAATAGATGAGATAAAAGAAGAATGGGCACATAAATTTGTTAAGGAAGTTAACTTTGAATTTGATTGGAATAAAATATGAGTTTCTAAACCTTGATGTCATTATTTCAATATACATGTGGTGGTTATGACTTTTTGCAACTTTAAATATGATGTGAATGGTTGTGCATATGTGAATTACATGTGTATATATGCATGTGTTTAAATGAATGTGTGTAAGGATGCATATGTATGAATGAGAATTACATTTATACATGTCATGAAAATAGAATTGGAGAATGGATCGTGTATATGTATTTTCTGAATTGTGTATGTTTAAGTGCATGAGAATAGAATTAAGTGTTTAAGATGATGGAATTGAAGAATGGAAATGTATGTAGGTGGACAAATTGTGTGTATGCATTTATTATTATATATTTTTCTGGTGTGGCATCCTATTGTTAAGTTGGATACCAGATGAAACATGCACTTATAATGACATGCAAGTTCTGTATCTTACTGAACACTCAGCAAAAAAGTCAACATATGTTGTAGACCTTCATCGTCAGTTTCTATTTTTTTAAATCGTCACTATAGACTAGTTGTGTCGTCAATTTTCTCCTAAACTGATAACACAACGATTCTAAAATAGTTGTTATGCCCAACATGGTCATGCTACTCGTTGGCCTATAGCGTTGACATTTACAAGCAACTGATGATACAACTCGTCTATAGCGTCACTTACCTAAAGAAACTAGTGACATAGATTTTGAGATTTTAGAAGGGAAAAGTACATATTGAGTCAGTTTTTATTAGGGTAACCGGCAATAGAAATTTGACTATAGAATTGATGCTTAGTTAGAAACGAGACACACATCAATACCATGACACTGATATCATTTTAAGTTTTCAGTTTCTATTTTAAAGAATTAGACACTGGAACTATGTCATCAGTTTCTCCTTTCCTACAAATTCACAGGGCCTTATCTGTAGTGTCACCCACTTTGGTGTCGGTACAAAATTGACGTTATAGGGCTATTATAACCAACTCTAAAGATGGTATCTTTACCATAGGTTTTTTCCATGCTAGGGATAGAACCCCAAACCCTTTTGTCACTGACTCTATAGTCTGTGGGGGTAGGAAGAGGGTAACAAATAGTTTTGTGGTAGTTACCTTTGGGAAGAATTTTATTCAAAAGCAACAATACAGAAGTGAAAATTTTATTACTCCACCTATTTTTAGCCTTTAGGGAATACAATATCAACACATCACTTAGTCTCTTAAACTTATTACAACCTAAATATCACAATTTCTCAACATTGTGTACAAATGTTTCTAAACAAGGAAGGTGGATTAGTAAAATTTACTTTATGACTATCTAGCATCACATCAACCATGTTGTTCGGAAATAGCTTGGCTACATCAACATTGTTGTCCATTTCTTCTTCCTCATAATATATCCATACCAGTACCATTCTGCATTACCTTTATAATCTCATTGCACATTACGTGACTTTTGATTTCATAAAAATCATTAATGTTCAAGTTATTACTGTCATTCCTATAGAAGAAATAGAATAAATCTCCTTAAATATCTAAGTTGTCTCCTATGTTACTCCATAAATCATATGAACTCATTGAGACCACTTCTAAACTCTTAAATGCAAAGATTTTCAATGGACATCCAACATCAATCCATTATATTCCTACAATGATGGTGCACTGATTATTTTAAATAAAATATGTTTCAATTGAGACCAAATTAGTTCGTACAATAGCATTTACCATTCATATTGATGAATTTCTACCGCCTATCACATTCTTAAACACTTAATCTCACTAGTAAGTATGTAATGTTCATTTTGATTTCAAGAATATTTTAACAAAATTTACATGTACTTCACTAGGTACACAAATGTAGATGGGAAAATTCCCACACACATATGTACCCAAAGAACAAATGGGGAAACAAATTTTGAAATATTCTTGAAAACCAAACATGCATTATACACTTACATCCTAAGTGAGATCAAGTGTTTAACAACAATCTCAAATTGATGACTATCCACAATTTACTCCTAATATGTAAATCTTGGACGTGTTTCTAGGCCAACTAAATACATATCTATAGCATTCATGTTGATAAATATGTACTTCCTATCCCATTCTTGAATACTTAATCTCTCTAGTAAGTGTATGATGTGTGTTTGGATTTTAAGAATATTTGGATAGCATCTCTTTGTAGTTGTTCAAGTACACTAATGTGGATGGATATATACCCACTTACATATTACCCACTTACATATGTTCCTAGAGAACAAATTTTGAAACGACTGCCAAAGTGTTCTTAAAAATCAAACATGCATTATACACTCAAACTCTAAGTGATATTAAGTGTTTGTGAATAATCTCAAACCCCAAACTATCCAAAATTTACTCCTAAATCTTGGATGGGTTTACTAGGCTAACATGATTTATTAGAAGGATTAAGGTTTATAGACTAGTGTTTATGGTTTATAATTTTTGGTAAATCCATATCAATGTTAGTCTAAATCAAGTTCATTTAGGTAGATTCAGATCAAATCATTGTATTAATTCTCAAAAGTCATTATTTATACATAGAACATTCAAAATAAATAATGCACTAAATATAGAGATCAAATAACATCATGCATTCATTTAGACAATTATATATTCTATATAAATTAGAAAACGGTTATACAATCAAACTATATCCGAGAAATAATTATATAAGAAAACAAGATTAGCACCTCACACGACAATGAATTTTTGAATTAGGAAGGAAAAGCAGCAAGGATAACAAGGTACAATGTGGAAGAAGAAGAAGCATGGCAACAAGGGCAGTAGGGGAGGATGCTAGAATCTTCAACATCAGTAATGAGAGGATCGAGCATCAAGGGAAGAAACTTGAAGGGAGGGGAGGATGGAGGGGGAAGAAACAACTTCAATAGCGAGATCAGTAACTCCGACAGTGGCAACAATCGAGAGGCGACAGAAATAACAGGGTGACAGGGACAACAACAAAAATAGTACCATGGTGGTGGCTTGCAGCAACTACAGTGTTGACGATGGTGGCTTGTAGCAATTGTAGAAAGGGCGGCAGTGGTGGTGGCTTGTAATACAAATCGAGGAAGAAGGAGTCAAGGGTTTTGTGGTGCGCAGTCGAGGAAGAAACAAAGGAAAATGGTTGAACAAAGAATTCACATGTTTTTGTAACAGACCTACAATGTCAATTCCATGTAATTAACCAACGTCGTAGCCAAAATGACAGTTGCAATGTAAAAATGAATGATTAATATGTCAATTATATTCCGCAAACCAACGTAATAGTGAAGCTTTATCTTCTAAAGGAACACATACATTATGCGGCAATTCACGTACAAAATAAATGTAAAAGGTTATAACAAGGAATTATTATAATCAAATATTAAAGACCTCTTGAGTTGGTTTGGTCCTGTTAATCAACTTTGACGGTAATTGGAGGGGGCAATTACATTGAAGGGTGAAATTACATATCTTAAAAACAGATACATCAATTTACCCTTAGAAATTGATATAAGTGAATAATTTGGAGGAAACAAATTATTTCGCAGGGACCACTGTGAGAATACTCTGATGTTGAATTTTATGAAACCAACTTGATATTTTATTATCCTAAAATCTACTTGGAAAATGAATTTTCAGGATATATGTTATGATGGTTCCCCTTCAATGCCCACGACAATTGTTTTTGACACTTATGTTTCTATAATTGACGTTGTAGACCTTTAGTGTTGGTCTTCTGCAAAATTGATATAAAATCTATTGACACCACATGTGAAAAATATACTAGTGAAGTGCCCAAAATTTCACATCAATAAGATATAGTCCATTGACTATGAGCAATTTACTTTAAATTTGTGACAATTCAATAATCGATCGACTAAAGTTCCAGCCAGTCAGTTGACCATGCATATTTTAATTTTATATATCATTAAATTACAATACCTTTTCACTCTTAGATTGCTTAATTTCAAGTTAAAATGTGAAACCTAGAGTCAAATTATACACCCATTATGCTTTAATGATCATTACTCTAATAATTGGGCTGGAGAGTGAAATTTGATTTTAAACATTTCTAGGAATTTTTTAAAGATTTCATGAATTCTCTCTTGTATTTATACCACCCAAAAATTTAAATAGAAAAACACATAAAATACCCAACAGATTGCATAAACTACTAGAAACCTAAAATAAGTGAAATATCTAGTAAAATGCAAAATAAAATGAAAAAATAAATATAAAAGGAACCTAAAAACTTGATGAATAGATATTAATCTTAAAACCCAAGTTTGAACATTTCTCATCTTCAAGTAATACAAAATTCAAGACACTCTTCAAGTAAATACTTTCAACCAATGCAGATGCCTCATATTTACACCACGATTGGATCACTACCACCAATATGGCCGAGCTACCAAACCTTTTGAGATCATAGAACATGGCTTCATGTTCACAATCCTGATTGTACTTCACAACAACACTTCCCTACCACAATCTTTATTACCATGGTTATCTAAGATTTCAATAAAAGTTGAGTAATTATATAAAAATCACAAGTTTGCAAACAACCTAACATTAGAGTATGGTAAAATGGATACCAATAGAGCATGTAATGTGCTCCTAGGTGAAAAATGGGGTGAGTGGTGATATGGAAGGAATAATGTACATCTCACTTTTATTTGACTTGAGACTCTAGTTTTTTCTTTTTGTTTGCGTATTTTTCAAGCTAACTTATTGCACAAATTGGAATCTGTTGATATTTTTTGTGGTACATCCCTATATAAAATGAGTTTATGGACGAAGTAGATAAGGGAGGATATATAGGTGCCACCACAAGCTTAGGGTTTGTCATTCTTTAAGTATTTTTTCCCTCTCATTTTGGTGGATATGAGGTAATAAGATGGAAGATGAAGTGTATAAGAGGGTTTGAGTCTTGTAGAAAACCTATTTTTGTGATTAAGTACATCAAGTAATTCTTATAATTCACTACACCCAAATAATGACATCACAAGGGACTACATGGAAATTCCATAGATGTCCACTAATGAGTAGGAGGAGCATTATGTTTGATAACTAACACTTTTGATAACTAACACTTCATCTAACACCTACCATTTTTGCAGGGAACATGATGCTCATATTTACTAACTACAAAGAGTGATCTCTAACCATTGCAATGTTTCCACAAATATAGTTTACATGAAGAATTTAATTTGAATAAGGGGTTTTGGATGAAAAATTCTAAACGCAACACAAACATGAATGTAAACTGAGATGACTAGATAATGTCTTCAATTAACATTGCAAGAAGTAATAGTTGGAATTGAGAATAGTTTTTAGGAACATACAATGCAAGTAATTTAAATGCAATGGTTTCTTGCAAAGATAGTATGTTGAATTAAGAACAACAATTTAAAAACCAAGCAATTCCACTCTAAGCGTAAAACTTTGTTTGTACCCAAGAAAACACTAAACCAAAGATTTTGGGAAATAAATCATCAATGGTTATCCATGTAACCCTGGAAACTTAAAGAAGGTCATACTAAAAGGAAACGAACAAGGAGTAGGACCTTGAACATGGGAGCTCTATGGTGCAACTAGTGCCTGATTGGTTGTAGTAAGTCAAAGGTGTTGTCAGTATGTTTGAAGCAATATTGCCTTTTAACCCATAATCCATCAAAGGATACAACTATACTCCTTCTTAGTAGAGGTAGTATAAAAGTTGTGTGTGGATCTTTACAAAATGACACAATGTAGGAGTGGTGCTTGTCTAGTTACCTTGTGATTTGCTCATTTGCAAAGAATGAAGGTAGACTATCATTTGCAAAGACTGAAGGTAGACTACCTTCTTCTTTGGCTAAGGTAGTATTGTGCATCCATTCCTTTAAAAATATTGTGTAGATTACTCCCAAAAAAAGAGGGGTTCATATAAAATTAGGGTTTAATTGAGTTTTGTTTGTACTTGCAAATAAATCTTCCGAAGTCCCATTAGGTATGGGCCTCATTTGGTATATTTTCCCATCAAACATTAGCCAAAATTATTTCCAATTTAGTCTAAGATATACTTTGGATATATGTTTACCTATTTTTTACCAAATTTCCATGCTTAGATGAATATGATTATTTCCCTCATCCTCATTTAGGTCCTTATATATGCACATAAATTCTAATCATCTTGGTTGCCATTGAGACCCATATATATTGATGCAAGAGTCCAAATTGGGTCCATTAATTGTTTAGGGATCATCCAATATCACTTCTATAGTTTTCCCCAAAGCTTCTCATACTTATGTTCTGATCATGGTCGAAGTGGTTTAAAGTTGATTAATTAATTCAATTTAGTGTTCTGAATACTTTACCTAGAACCCATATTATAATAGGCATGGAAGCATTTTTCAGTATAGTTCGACGTATATACCCCCAATTTGTTTCAAGAAATTCATTATATTTACCATGAGAGGGCATATGTCAAAAGAATCATCTAGTAACAGATTTTTGTAGGAAAGTGAACACTCATTGCCATTGCCATCCTATATCTATTCTTCCATTGACTCTTCCACTTAAACGAATCATCCAATAGTAAAAAAGTTGGACATTGTTTTCGAATTGCATTATATTTATATTAAGAGTGGAAAGGTATCCCATCAATGAGGCACCTAATGGGTATTGAGGAATGGGTCATAAATATTGCCTTCATACCTACCTTGTTAGTTGTAATGTGGTCCATGTGTCAATATATTTGCCAAATCTTGGCTCAAGGAATTTTAAACATTTCTAGGAATTTGATTTTAAACATTTCTAGGAATTTTTTAAATATTTTATGAATTCTCTCTTGTATTTGTACCACCCAAAAATTTAAATAGAAAAACACATAAAATACCCAATAGATTGCATAAACTACTAGAAACCTAAAATAAGAGAAATATCTAGTAAAATGCAAAATAAAACGTAAAAATAAATATAAAAGGAACCTATAAACTTGATGAATAGATATTCATCTTAAAACCCAAGTTTGAACATTACTCATCTTCAAGTAATACAAAATTCAAGACACTCTTCAAGTAAATACTTTCAACCAATGCAGATGCCTCATATTTGCACCACACTTGGATCACTACCACCAATATGGCCGAGCTACCAAACCTTTTGAGATCATAGAACATGGCTTCATGTTCACAATCTTGATTGTACTTCACAACAACACTTCCCTACCACAATCTTTATTACCATGGTTACCTAAGATTTCAATAAAAGTTGAGTAGTTCTATAAAAATCACAAGTTTGCAAACAACCTAACATTAGAATATGGTAAAATGGATACCAATAGAGCATGTAATGTGCTCCTAGGTGAAAAATGGGGTGATTGGTGATTTGGAAGGAATAATGTACATCTCACCTTTATTTGACTTGAGAATCTAGTTTTTTCTTTTTGTTTACGTATTTTCAAGCTAACTTGTTGCACAAATTGGAAACTGTTGATATTTTTTGTGGTACATCCCTATATAAAATGAGTTTATGGACGAAGTAGATAAGGGAGGATATATAGGTTCCACCACAAGCTTAGGGTCTGTCATTCTTTAAGGATTTTTCCCCTCTCATTTTGGTGGATATGAGGTAATAAGATGGAAGATGAAGTGTATAAGAGGGTTTGAGTCATGTAGAAAACCTATTTTTGTGATTAAGTACATCAAGTAATTCTTCTAATTCACTACATCCAAATAATGAAATCACAAGGGACTACATGGAAATTCCGTAGATGTCCACTAATGAGTGGGAGGAGCATTATGTTTGATAACTAACACTTCCTCTAACACCTACCATTTTTTCAGGGAACATGATGCTCATATTTACTAACTACAAAGAGTGATCTCTAACCATTGCCATGTTTCCAAAAATATAGTTTACATGAATAATTTAATTTGAATAAGGGGTTTTGGATGAAAAATTCTAAACGCAACACAAACATGAATGTAAACTGAGATGACTAGATAATGGCTTCAATTAACATTGCAAGAAGTAATAGTTGGAATTGAGAATAGTTTTTAGGAACATACAATGCAAGTAATTTAAATGCAATGGTTTCTTGCAAAGATAGTATGTTGAATTAAGAACAACAATTTAGAAACCAAGCAAGCTCCACCCTAAGCTTAAAACTTTGTTTGTACCCAAGAAAACACTAAACCAAAGATTTTGGGGAAGAAATCATCAATGGTTATCCATGTAACCCTGGAAACTTAAAGAAGGTCCTACTAAAAGGAAACGAACAAGGAGTAGGACCTTGAAAATGGGAGCTCTATGGTGCAACTAGTGCCTGATTGGTTGTAGTAAGTCATTGTCAGTATGTTTGAAGCAATATTGCCTTTTAACCCATAATCCATCAAAGGATCTAACTATACTCCTTCTTAGTAAAGGTAGTATAAAAGTTGTGTGTGGATATTTACAAAATGACACAAAGTAGGAGTGGTGCTTGTCTAGTTGCCTTGTGATTTGCTCATTTGCAAAGACTGAAAGTAGACTATCATTTGCAAAGACTGAAGGTAGACTACCTTCTTCTTTGGCTAAGGTAGTATTGTACATCCATTCCTTTAAAAATATTGTGTAGATTACTCCCAAATAAAGAGGGGTTCATATAAAATTAGGGTTTAATTGATTTTTATTTGTACTTGCAAATAAATCTTCCGAAGTCCCATTAGGTATGGGCCTCATTTGGTATATTTTCCCATCAAACATTAGCCAAAATTATTTCCAATTTAGTCTTAGATATACTTTGGATATATGTTTACCTAGTTTTTACCAAATTTCCATGCTTATATGAATATGATTATTTCCCTCATCCTCATTTAGGTCCTTATATATGCACATAAATTTTAATCGTCTTGGTTGCCATTGAGACCCATATATATTGATGCAAGAGTCCAAATTGGGTCCATTAATTGTTTAGGGATCATCCAATATCACTTCTATAGTTTTCCCCAAAGCTTCTCATACTTATGTTCTGATCATGGTCGAAGGGGTTCAAAGATGATTAATTAATTCAATTAGTGTTCTGAACACTTTACCTAGAACCCATATTATGATGGGCATGGAAGCATTTTTCAGTATAGTTTGACATATATACCCCCAATTTGTTTCAAGAAATTCATTATATTTACCATGAGAGGGCATATGTCAAAAGACTCATCGAGTGACACATTTTTGTAGGAAAGTGAACACTCATTGCCATTGCCATCCTATATCTATTCTTCCATTGACTCTTCCACTTAAATGAATCATCAAATAGTAAAAAAGTTGGACATTGTTTTCGAATTGCATTATCTTTATATTAAGAGTGCAAAGGTATCCCATCAATGAGGCGCCTAATGGGTATTGGTGAATGGGTCATAAATATTGGCTTCATGCCTACCTTGTTAGTTGTAATGTGGTCCATGTGTCAATATATTTGCCAAATCTTGGCTCAAGGAGTGACCAGGATTCACTGAGGGAGCTAGGAAATCTTGCTAGATAGGAAACTTTTTTTCAAAAATAAAATAAAATTGTGACAGGATCCAAGTATGCACTATGTATATATTCCTTCTGAGATTGAAGTGATGATACATTGAATGAACAAATATCATAAGGCGTGGATGTGGATTGTGCCAAAAAATCTCTATTCACCCATTTCTAGATCTTTCGAATAAGACATGTGTCAAAAGAACTCAATGAGTACCACATTTCGCAGGAAAATGAACACTCGTTGCCATTGTCATTCTATATATTGTTCCATTCACTTTTCCACTAAAAGGCGTGGGTGTGTATCGTGCCCACCCAGGCCACCGTATGGCTCCACCACTAACCAAGATAAACATAATAAATCTAGTTAAGAATATGCAAAAAAAAAAGAGGAGAATGACCTCTCAATGCTTATAGGAGGCAGATACGCACTAAAAAAAGAGTACACATGGAAAAAGACAGTGCAATATGACGGAAAAATAAACTTGTTAAAACGTTACAAAGAGGACCACCACCATAATACATATTATGGAATATGAAAAATAGAAACAAAACATAAAAAGTGGAATGCATTTTCCGTAAGTGAAACTGCGACGATAACAGAAATAATAATTCTGCACCGATCCGTGATGTCAGATCGTTCATTTTGCTCCTAAGATAGAGTGGCTATGAAGAAAAAAGGTAGTAGTAATAATTATTTTGAATGCTTGCGTGTCTGTCATGGGGGAACTCTTTTGGTTGACCGTCAGATCATGAACGTGACGAGCTCATGGTCAACATCGTCTGGCATAGCTATTTGACTCACCTGCTTGCGATAGGGCGGCAATGCTTCGGCGAAGTGCGTGGCGGCGCCCAAGTACATCTCATAGATGTTGGCGCCGTCGGCGCTCACACTATCGGTAAAGCTGAAGCTGTGGCGGCAGGTCCAGTCGCCGGATTTCCAGTCGAAATCGTAGAGAGACAGGAACCTGTCGCCGTACTTGGCGACGAACTCGACGGCGTCGAGGACGAAGTCGGTCTCCTTGTCGGTAGCGTAGTATGCGAAGCTGACGCGTGCGAACCCGGGCCTGAGACCCACATATCCATTCTGGACGGCTGAACGCACGACACAGGACTTGGCATGGCTGATGCTGAGCAGACAGTGGCTGTACGGCCCCGCACAAGCGCACCCGCCTCTGGCCTGTACGCCGAAGAGGTCGTTGAGCAGTTTCACGATCAGGCGGCAGTGGAGGTGCGGGTGTTGGTGATGGTTCGTCAGGTCTGCTCGATGCTCCGCCGTTGGATAGACGAGGAACGAGATTATAGGGAGACGCGGCGGATTGTACTGGCCACGGTTGAGTTCATCGTCGTCGTAGATGAGTCCCAGTACGTCGATCTTGGGGTTGGCGGATAGCCGCACAAGAACCTTGTTGGTGAGCTCCTCCTCTCGGCGATGAATGAAATCGCTGTCGGGGCCATTCAGATACTCTTTGACTCGAAACGCCAGTGCCGCTCGGATCTTCTGAACGATGGCCGGTGTGCCGGCGTCCTCCCTCTCCTCCGGATGCTCGCAGTAGAGCGTCTCCACGTCCGGATAGCCGCTCACGAACAGCACCGTGCCGCCGCCACTGGTAGACGGTGGTGTCCCTTTAAGCTTGTATAGCTTCTCGGTCATCAGCAAGATCCCCGGTGTGCCTGGGCCGCCCATGAACTTGTGAGGGCTCAAAAAGATGGCGTCGTACCGGTCGTCATCAGAAATGGTATGTTCATCGTTACGAACAGCCATGGTGGTGGTAATAGTAGTGGGCCGGATGTCGACGTCGACGTACGGGCCGCTGCACGCGAAGTCGAAGCACGCGTACGCGCCATAACTGTGGAGCATTTTGGCGATGGCTCTAGTATCTGTCTTAACACCCGTTATGTTGCTGCACGCCGAGAAGGACCCCAGTTTGGGCCTCCCAGCGAACTCCGGTGCCGACAGTGCGCACTCGAGCTGTTCGACGTCGATCTGTCCCGTGGCAGCGTCGAGTCCGATCTCGACTACTTCAGCCAGGCTCTGGCGCCATGAGAGGAGGTTAGAGTGGTGCTCGTAGGGGCCGATGAAGACGACCCACCTCTCGGAATCCGGGATGCAAGCCAGCAGCTGTGACCGCAGGGTGGGCGGCGCAGCTATCCCAGTGACCTCCTGCAGCCTCTTGATCGCGGCGGTGCAGCCGGAGCCGCAGAAGAGGAGGATGTCAGTGGATCCGCCGCCTAAGGAGCGCTTGACGTAGTGAGTGGCGTGGTCCATCAGCTGGGTCGTGTGGTAGCCCACGTAGCTGTCGCTGGTGTGGGTGTTGCCTGCGCGCAGTACAGCATGCGATCGTATAGTGTGATTTAAGCTGGTTGGTAGATGGAAAGAGAGAACAAATTTGGATGGTATTACTGCAATCCCAAGAGTAAGTGAAACTAATTACCGTAGTATGGAAGGACCTGGTTGATGATGTAGTCCTCAACGACCTGTAGGAACCGGCCCGATGCAATGAGATCACTATAGGTGATGCGTCTCCTGCCAAACGGCGTCTGGAACTCGGCATCGCCGCCGATGATCTGTGACCTCAGCCACTCAAGTTTCTTGTCGCTGTCGCCAGTACCGTCGTAGTCGGATGGGATGTCAAGCCCCAGGGGATCTCTGTGGTTGTACGTGCTGTTCATGGGGTATCGAGGATGGAAGCAGGTCAGTGGTCGAAGAAGAAGAAGGGAGCTTGAGGCTGAGTAGAATGAATTCTCAAAGCTGAGTTGGGGAAACCCTGCTACATGCATCGGTTTATATAGATAGTATAAAGAATGAACGCATGACTAACTAGATTTTTTTACTATCATATATTCAAACACAAGAAGGAAGAATGTCCCTAACCATGCATGGTCTATGAGGCCGAAAGTTCGGAGGAGTTTCGGATCAATCCTAACGGCAGTAGTACTACTACTATGTCTACCACCAACTCTATTATTGACAAGAGTAAATGTAATATTTTTAGTTGACCGGTTACAAGAGGATGGGATGAACAAATAAACTATAAGTATCTATGAAAGATTTTTTTTTTCCTTTCAAAGAAACATTCTACTTTTTTGCTATAATATTCAGAAATCTCTCTACAATTAAAATCATAAATAAAACCAAACCTGAGTTGGTCTAGGATGGGTGAGTATTTGTCTTTATGAAAATGACTCAAATCAGAACTGACTCGGGCTCATTTTTTAGAAGATATTAAACATGTAACCGTACTCGGATTTATAATGTGTAATTTATAATTGAACCTACATTATGTCATTCTCCATAGTTCTTCTAATTATTACGAAATTTTTATTATAATATTACTTATTTATATTTTTGTTATTTTATAATATATTTTGAACACATGGGAGTTTCCTTTAGCTTTAAAATGGTGTTAAAAGGATAACAACTCAAATTATATACATATCACACACTTAAATGTCACTACTCATTATTTGGTTTCGGATATCAACTATCAAACTCGAATCAACTTGTACTGATGATATTTAAATTCAAACCCAGTTGTATCTAAGTCAGGTCATGTTGCATTCACTATTTTGACGGGTACAATATATAAAGTTTGTATAGTGTATTTTCCTCTACTCAAACCCGAATTGATTTTTCCCATTGATTTGTCCCACAACAATAGCTAATTGCTATGGGTTTTAAGAAAAAAATGTCACTTGTCTAATAAATTGACACAATATAGGGTGTCAGTCCCCAAACTTAATCTTTGAACATAGGAACCAACTTGAGTCTAAACTTAGAACAATTCAATCCCCAACAGAACATTTCAAGTCAGAAGTAGGGCCTAGTCAAATATATGTCTAAATCATGACAAACAAAAATCTATAACTGAGGTAATAAAAAGATATACCTTCATTGGAAACATACTAGGTTCAAAAATATTTGGATCATTACTTGTTGACTTAACGAGAAAATTAGGTCATAATTTTGTTAAGAGAATCCCAACCCAAAGACATGTTCACATTTTTAGTGTTTAGCCAAAGTTACCTCCAAATATGTGAACATGAACCAACATAATTCCAAATATTTAGGTCGTATAAAGGAGATATAAAGTCATATAATACGACAATGTATATAAGCCTAAATAAATACGACAAGTAATGTACGTCGTATTTTGTCGTATTATAATAGGACAATGTAATATAAGCCTATATGACAATGTAATACATGCATATATATATGACTTTATGCACTTTTTTCGTATTATAATATGAAAATGTAATATAAGACTATAGATTACAAATATATTTGTAATATGTTCATTTGTGTTTAATAATCACGGGAAGAAGCATGGAACATGATATAATTAAGATAGAATTTTGTGTTAGACATTAAGCATTCAGAGTACAAAATTTTGTTAAAATATCTGAGTTTAAATCAATTATGGGATTAAGAGAGAAAGATTTCTCCCCCCTCCCACGCCCATGGCGGAGGCCGAATGCCCGGGAGGGTGGTAAATCAAAGTGGCAACTGGGATTCGAACCCGATTGCCTTTGTTAGGAGACACCGTGTTTGACCACTTGAGCCACCCCTTATCAGCAGTCTAAATCAATTCAGATTGAATAACTTTGAATAAAGTGGGATACTTGTTTGAGCTAAGTTCTTGTTTATTTATCTATTTCTAACCAATAAAAGATATATCTCTCTCTCTCTTTATATATATATATATATATATATATATATATATATATATATATATATATATATATATATAATACCATAAATGAAATATTAACATCGAGACGTAAAACGAACTGTAGATATTAGAAAATAAACAATTGAGCTGTTAGATACGATGATTGCATTAATAGTGAAGGAGGTAATTTAGTATTTTGAAATTCAAGGAGTTGTTTGGTATTTTAAGAAATAAAATGGCCCCTTCACTCTATAAAATAAATTACAGATTGGAACAGATAACCGCAGAAGTTTGACTGTTAGTACAACAAAACCACCACAGAGGGCATGTGTATGCGATTATGATATCATTTGTTGTTCTTTGAAAATGTGTAGCTTGTATAATTCTGTTTTGATAAATACGAATAATGACGTTAAGATTAAGATTGCAAACAAGAATTGTAAGTATCCTGCTACATGCATCAACAAAATACGATTCACGTATTTATAATCAAGCAAGACTTTGACAATTTGAAAGTGATATACATAGTAATGTACGTCCGTGCTTGCGCATTCCAAAGTGCATGAAGTCATATAGTCGTTAACAACAATCAACGAGTTAGACAGGCCAACTAAAGACCCATGTAGGCCAATACTTCATATACGTACTGCAACTTCTGGATTGATTAACCCATAGTTCAACCTTATGAATATCAACACTAACCAAAAATATTTGCTTATATATAATATCTATAAAAGATTGTTTTATGTTATTCATATCTAAGTCTAGATCGATTTTTATTGGTTGTGAACGCACTGAGCCGAAGATTATGGAAAAAAGAGGACCGGTAACCTGACCATAGTTTATGTCTGTCTAGGATTGGATCCGACTGAATAACCTGTCTGGCTCGCTCTACCTGTCTAAAGGGGGGATAGAGAGAATTATAGTTCCGCAATGAACAACACGCGACTTAATAGATTAACAATATATTAGGCACTACAGAGATTATTCTCCAGCAAACGGCGGCGACGTTACGACACTGCTGCTAATTTAATGAGACGTTCGGCGGCGGCGGAGTCATCTGACTACGGGAGAGACACATACGACAATGCTGCTAATTTAGTGAGAATGGGACCACTTCTCCAGCAGTCCGGCGCGGGTAGGGGTGGCTCAATAGCTGCCCAAACTGCTAGAGTGGACGCGCCATTCAGTCGGGTTAGTTCACACCTTGTTATAAGACTGAGGGCCGAGTTAAGGATAAAAAATAAGCCATACATTAATCTGAAATTCAAGAATAAAACCTGTTAGGATACACAAAATGTTGTTTGCATTAGAATGAATTAAGATACCTACTCTTTTAGGATTAAGTTTACGTAAATCAATAAAAATGTCTGGTTATAGTCCGTTAGTTTGATCCGGATGTGGTGATCGACTGGCGTTTTGTCAATTTGGATCCACTAATTCTTCTAATATAGTTTCATTTGACCTGATGCCCACAAGTGTAGGTCATTGTTGTGGTACTAGTGCTGTAGGCTCACCGTACTCCGGTACTAGTGCTGTCCTAATGGATACTCACCTCTTCTATTATGATTGTGATGGGTCGCGCCTATCATTATTGAAAAAACAAGCGCAAGGAAATTGCAACAGGACAAACTGTCAGCTCATTCCTCATGCAACCAGAAAGTCAATGACCACAATGGAGAAAGTCAGTGACCCCAAGGAGTGGGTTTTCCATGGTATCTAACAGTAGTAGGTTCAATTTTGTCTTCGATCTAGTTCAGTCCGAGATTAGTTCAGACCACGAGCATGTTTGAGGAAAGATTTAAGAGTATATTTTACAGATCATGCTTATACTTTTTGAAATGAAAAACAGAATTATTTATTTGCATTAACATTTGATTTCACACGTATCACAAACTAATCAAAACACTACCTGTTTATCATAAACTAAGATTCTGATTAAATAGAAGGCATGCTTCCGAAAACATTACTTGTTTACCATTAACTAAGATGCCGACTAAATAGAAGGTATGCTTCTGATTAATTTTTTCGCTGCGGGTGGGGTTTGTAGTATAGCCGAAAGTAAGTGACAAAGCATCGAGTAGTGACCCCAAATTGGGGCCAGTTCTCCTGAGTAGGGCGGACAAAACCTGACCCGACCCGCTCGACCCGACCCGACTAAAGCGGGTTCGAGTCTTGATTTTTTCGACCCGACCCAAAATGACCCGAACCCAAAAACCCGAAATTATTTACGGGTCGGGTCCGGGTTTGCAATTCTCGACCCGTAAAACTCGCTCGACCCGAAATTATATCTTTGTATGTATATATATTTTTCCATATTCTAGCCATATAAATTTTTAACACATACAAACATAAATTTGTGATAGTTTATATAAGTATTTTCTTGCAAAACAATAATTAATTAGCAAATTCTGCAGCAATTTCGGGTCTAGCGGGTTTGAATTTTTGGGTTTTTTGGATTTCTATTTCGGATTTTTCGGGTTTGCATTTTCGGGTTTTTCGGGATTGCATATTATATAATATTTTCGGGTCCATCGAGTTCATCGGGTCAGTCCCGCAAATATGAATTTCGGGTTCGGGTCAAGCAGGTATGACCCGTAATTATTTTCGGGTCGGGTTCGGGTCGAGTATATTTGATCTGACCCGAAATAGGACCCGCTCAACCCGGACCTGATTGCCAGCCCTACTCCTGAGACAGGATTGAACCAATATCCATCCAGATTGCCATAGTGAACATGCCATTCAGTTTGGCCTTAGACCAATGGTAAATTTTTATTTTTTTTCGATGTACTCTAGTCTAGTGCAAGACTTGTTCAGACCATCAAGAAGACTAAGAGTTGGTTTAACTATACTACGAGAAAACTATATATGCATAACACCAAAATTTTGAACTATATAATATACACATCTTATATACAGTACTATGATGAAAATACACACCAAATTTTTGAACTATATAATATACACATCTTATATGCAGTACTATGATGAAAATGCATACAAGTGTAGCAACTAATGAGAAGACTTTTTGTTTAACATTAGCTAGATATAATGTAAAGACAATGTTGGATATATTTCCTTACTATTTTCATCCAGACCAGTCCACCCTTATTTTTCAAATCTAGACTGGACCACCTTCTTTATTGTTCAAAATTTGAACTATTCTTTTTTTTTTCTAATTAGGTCTTTTCCAACTCGCCACCAATTGTTGCAAGACTTTTTTATGGTCTAATGTCATAGATAAATTATAGTCCTTTATTCCTAATGAGTACTTTCATTTTTCAAATGTGACTACGACTTTGATGTGTGTAATTAATATTTTTTTAAAAAGTACACTAAAGGATGCAAATTTTGACTAAGATTCACCACTAAACAATTACTACAATAATCAACCATTATTTTGTTCATGCATTGTGAGAACACAAAGTCAATGAACCAAAGGAGCAAGTTTTGCAATGCCTACATGCAATAGTATGGGACATAAACCTCGTTATCACCTACCACTCATGACATTGTGATCGAGATCATGTCATTTAAATTATTGGACTAATCCTTGAAGAGTCTTTATGAACAAGTTGATGTATGGAAATATATAATTGCATGTTTTATAGATGTCTATTATATGTCATTATTTTTAGTTGACATAGAAAAACACAACTTGGTTAGCTAATTCATAATTGGGGCATATTAAGATCATCTAACCCTGTCTATATCAAAATACAATCACATAGAAGAGGGGAAACAATTAGGGCACAAGGACACACGGCTTAATGGGGCTCATGTGTATGGCCAGGTGGATCAAGACTTATGTAACATACTGAATCTCAGGGGTGTTTTTGTTTGCCATGATTTTTAGTAGAGACTTGGTCTTTACAACTTACCTCAACGGCCTCCATTATGGCCCAAAATAGAATTACAATTTGACACAAAATCCACACAAAGCATTAAAATAGCACATCCAAAAACCAATTTCTTGTACATTAACATTATCTAACATAGATATCTGACAATATAATGTACTTGTGGGTTTTGGATCAGAAATACAATCCATTATTTGCCAAAACATATCATACACTAACTTCTATAGAAAACGAGTATCATCTGACATGATTGTTGTCATGCAAATTTTTTGTCAATTAGTCAGCGATCATGATCAATCAACTTTCCAAAAAATGATAGAATTTATTTAATATATTCAAAATTCCATAATTACCCACATATTAAATTCATCTCATTTACCCATCTACCACTCATTGAGGGTTAGAGGATACAAAACATCCTTTCTCTAGAGTTAAACATAAATTAGCTTTTAAATGGTCTATTTTCACAAGTTTTCCTCACCTGATTGAATCCTCGTCAATAAAATATTCAATTACAACTTTAATAGGAAATTGAATTGTCTTTTCCTATCTCCTTCAAAAGCAACACCTTTATTTTAATGGAAAGTTATCCAATCCAATTCGATGCTATTAGGAATTCCAACTCATTCCTACCTCAATTTCATTTTTATGACAAAATAAGGAGAAGAATGGATTTTTTTCACTCAACTTTTGCCCTCTTTCTCTTTTCCTTTTTTTATTTGTTTATTGAAAGCTTATTTATCAAAGACACTCACTCATGAAAAAAACGAATTTTCTATGAAAGATACAAAGTCAGAAACTTAGACAAGGAATAACTCTTGTTTCCTTCCAAGGGACACCCGATGGTTTGATCCTTTTCAATAGGGTACTTGATAACCTCCCATTTTGTGATATTATCTTATTAGTTTTCCTTAGTTTTTCATACTCTTTCTTACATAAATTAGATAGAATCATTAACTTTTTACCTTATTACTGACACATCAATAGATTAACTTTTCTCTTCTTTATCCTTGCAGAAAAACACAAAAAAATTACAAAAGCCCCAAACGATCCCAAGACCGTTTGAGGCCAAACGGTCCCAGGACCGTTTAAGGCCAAATGGTCCCAAGACCATTTGAGGCCAAACGGTCCCAAGACCGTTTGAGGCCAAACGGTCCCGAGACCGCATGAATGCCAAACGGTCCCGAGACCGCATGAAGGCTATCCCGAGACCGCATGAAGGCTAAACGATCCCGAGACCGCATGAAGGCTAAACGGTCCCGAGACCGCATGAAGGTCAAACGGTCTCGAGACCGCATAAAACCAAATGATCTGGAAGATAGCATGGAGGCAAGGGCAAACGGGTTCAGGGCCCAAATGGGTTCAAGACCGTTTGGAACTCACTTAAGGCCTATAAATAAGACCCCAAGGGTCCTCCACCAGTATCAAGTTTCAGACGTCCAAAGGCTGCCTCAATCACTCCAGAGAAAATCTAACTTCCATCTTCAACCCAAAGGCTACCGGTCTGAGATCCAGACGCCATCTCGAAACTTCTTTCTCTCTCATCAACCAAGAAGGTGGGAAAAGAAGGATTCGTCATCAAGCAAGCTACTACGAGTGAAGATCATTCTCTCTCTTCTTCAAGGGGTTGACCTTCTTCTCTCCTCGGTGGAGATGATGCTCTCTCTCTCCCCTGGCCTCCTTCTTAGTTTTTGTCATGAGCGAGTAGTCTCATCTCACTAGGGAGCGGGGAGTAGCCCCGCTACCCGTGTTTTCATGTCATGAAGATGTAATCCATAGTTTGTAATATAGAGTTTATATATTTTCAGTTCAACATCAAACGTTTGATGAATGCTTGTTGCTTGATCACCAACTTGTGTTGTCTTTTATCTTTTAGTATGAATTGTCTATGTTTGTACTATTAGATTCGAAACTCGTTTGCATGTTGGTTCTTGGTGCGTGTATTCACCATGCACCTGTTTCGGTATCTAGGGGTGTCTTTCAAGAAGTGGAGTATACCCACTCCCAACGTTGTACTTTCATTCTATGAAATGGAATCAGTTGACGTGTGAAAGTATAATCTTGATGAGTCGGGGAACACACTTTGCGAAGGGAATGATGCAAAGTAGTTGACCATTCGTTTGGGGATGGCTGACTTTGCAACATTCCCGCACTCCTCGTAGTTAGTTCTCCGAAAGGAAACTAAATCTACGAAGATACTAACTGACTAAACTCTTGTTGCAGGTTATGCTTTATTCTACATGTCTTGATCCATGTGTAGTGGCGGTGAAAAACTGATCACACCCTAGTGACTTCTTATCATTGATAACAATCTAAGTTTACTTTCTTGCCTTTATTTTAATTTCTCTTAGTCTAAAAACAACCAAATTAATTTCTTGATCTAAATACCAACTTTTGAGTAATTAAGTGAAGTTCCAAACGTTTGCTATCTTGTTGCTCCCAACAAGACCGTTGTCTCGTGGATCTGACCCTTAAACTATACTACGATAAGACTTCCACGTATCTTAGCATACGTGGGTGGAGTTCTCTATCTAGTATAAGCAAGGCTAAACCTAAGGATTTACCACCTTTAGGATTTTTAGTGGTGCACGCAATTCCACGTAAGTGGAAGCTCCATCAAAAATTGGTGTCGTTGCCAGGGACAACAGAACGTTTTAATTTCATTTAGTATCTTACTAGTTGGTTAGGGTTTTACACTTTCTTTTAATCATTAATCCATATCTTCTTGAATTCACTATATCTCCGCCATCATCTAAAAGGTGTTTTCTTCTCTTTACTCAGGTAGAAAATGTGTATGCAACCAGCGCATAACCTCAGATTCTCCCCTGATCCAGAGTACGACTCTGAGGTAGAGAGAATCTTCCATCGCCGCATCAGACTCAATCGCCAAAGAGCCAGGAAAATGGTTGAAGATCAACGTCAGGCTGCGCTAGTAACGGAGAGGGTTAATGCCGCCATAGCTGCCCAAAGGGCACAACTTATGCTGACACCCGTGCTCAGATTCAAGCGGAAATTCATGTGGAAGAACAAGCCCGTATCCGAGATGAAAATGAGGCTGCAAATCAAGTTGCTCAGTTGGAACTAAGGAACAAGCAGTTGAGGGATTATGTTGTCCCAAAGAACTACAAAGATAACCATCCGGTCCGACCTCAGATCATCAACATTCCCAACTTTGAGATCTGAACCCAATGGATTCAGATCATACAGGGCATCTCATTCTCTGGGGGTTCTGGAGATGACTGCATGGATCATCTAAAGAGGTTTAAGGCACTGTGTCGATTGGTCCCACAGGCCGGAGTTGCCTTCGATGCAATAATGCTTCATCTGTTTCACTTTACTTTATCTGGGAGAGCTCTGAGCTGGTATAACTCGCTTGACAGGGAGCCAATAATCACCACATGGGCTCCCCTGGAAGAAAATTTCTTGGAGAAGTTCTTTCCCCCTTCACTGACTTATGAGATCAGGGGGCAGATTAATCACTTCTCTCAACTTCCTAGAGAATCGCTAGCTGAAGCATGGGAGAGGTTCAAAGAGCTTTTGTGAAAGTTCCCTCATCACAGCATCTCCCAAAACCAACTAATAGAAACATTCTATAGGGGAGTGAGTGATGACATAAAGAAATTTCTAGATTCCTCATCTGGAGGAAACTTTATGAGAAAGAATTACGAGGATGCCTGGAAAATAGTTACATTAGGAGCTGAGAATCAGTCCAACTGGGGACGATCAGCTGGAAAAGGAGTCTTCAAGGTCTATAAACCCGAAGAATCAATAGAAATGAAGGCTATTGCCGAATCTTTGAAAACCATAGCTCAAAAGCAACAAGCTCTCGAAACTTCTCTCGGAGAATTTGACAAGAAGAAAAATCCTCAGTTTCAACAAGTCAAGGCTGCCACAGGATCCTGTGAAGCCTGTCATGTATCTGATCATCCAACCCTTTCATGTGGTTTGCTTTACAATGTGATGATGGATATGCACCCACCACCACAACAGTATGAACCAATCACTGACCAATCTAAAGAGCAACTGCCAGAACAAGTCAATTCTATTCATTCTATTTCTGGACAAGTCTATTATAATCCTAATCAACCAAGAAACCACCAAGGATTTCAATACGGGAACCTTGCTGGGACCGCAAATCCGCAACACCAGACGCAAGGAGGATCTTCCAGTAGGCTACCACCTGGATTCCCAAGCAATTTCAATCAAAATCAAGGGAAATCCAGGAATAATTTCTCGAGAGCTAACTATCCCAGGAACCAATCTGCCTACTATCAGTACACTCATCCTCCTCTACACCCACAGCTGCATCCTCAGTTGCAGCAACCTCAGTTAACAATGTCACCACAACAACCTCAACAAGGACAACAACAACCTCCTCAGAAAAATACTCCTTCTCATCCGGAAGATGAAATGACCTTGATAAGGCAAATGCTGCAATCCCAACAAACTATGCTCGCTAATCAACAAGCTCAGAAAAAGGCAGTAGAAGCTCAACTTGCCCAAATTGCTGCACAACTAAAGCCTCCAGCAGGAACATTTGCAGGGCAACCAGAATCAAACCCTAGACATGGACAGAATAGGCCAGAACAGTTGAACGCTGTTACTACAAGATCTGGACGCACCCTTCATGAATCTACAAGGATTCTTCTTGATAATGATGATACACCTGACTCTATGATGAATGAGAGCTCGCAGCAAGGAACGGAGAAGTCCATAGAGGGCGCAAAGGGCAAAGATAACGAACAAGTGTCCACAAAATTGGAAATCCTACAGTACAAACCAAGGATCCCATATCCGGGAAGACTGTGAGAAACGAAAATGGATACCAGGTTCCAAAAATTCAAGGAAGCAATGAAAAAACTTTACATCGACATCCCACTTCTTGATGCTCTCTCTGAGGTACCAGCATGGGCAAAATACCTCAAAACTCTATTATCAAGGAAGTACATCACTAAGGAAGAAGAAACTGTCAAGCTTGCCCAGACCACTTCTGATATCATCCTCAATAAAATGCCAAAGAAGAAGAAGGACCCAGGTTCCTTCGGAATTCAATGTTGCATTGGAAATGCATCAACCAAAAAGGGATTAGCTGACCTAGGAGCCAGCATATCCATCATGCCATATTCTATGTGCAAACGATTAGGTTTCACCGAATTGCTGCCTACAGCAATGACAATCCAGTTAGCTGACTCTACCATCACCACACCTCTGGGGATTATTGAAGATATTTCTGTTAGGATAGGCAAGGATGCTTATGTCCCGTGCGACTTTATCATCATGGATATTAAAGAAAATCTGAGATACCCAATAATCTTTAGCAGACCTTTCCTCGCTACTGCCAGGGCGCTTATCGATGTTGAAGCTGGTACCATCATCCTAAGACTCGAGAAAGAAGCAATTCAATTCCGAGTCCTCAACAGCATGAAAGGCCCTAGCATTCAAGAGGACGTCTTTCTCCTAGATGCAATACAACAAATGTCTCAATTAGAAATATCTGAGCCATCGGACGAGTTAGAGAATGTTCTAACTAACCTAGAAGTTGAATTCTCTGCAAATGAGTTAGTTCAACAGTGCTTGCAATACTTAGAAAAGGCCGAAGAAGCACCGACGACCACCTTTGAGGAACTCAAAGCTGTCACCATTCTAGAAGCAACTGAGCCACCTAAGGCTCCTGAAATGAAGAATCTACCCATGGGACTTAAACATGTCTTTTTAGACGAGGAAAAATTATGTCCAGTTATCATCAGTTCCACCCTAACTAAAGGACAGGAAGAAAGGCTTCTGGATGACCTAAAGAAACACAAAAAGGCCATTGGGTATAAGATAACCGACCTGACGGGCATAAATCCAGCCCTATGCATGCACAGATTACCCATGGTCAAAGAATTCAAGCCATCACGCGAACATCATAGGAAACTCAACCCTAACCTCAAAGAAGTAGTTCGCCTTGAAGTCCTTAAATTACTGAAAGCCGGCATAATTTACTCGATTTTTGACTCCCAATGGGTAAGCCCCATCCAAGTAGTCCCTAAAAAGGGAGGCACTACCATAGTTCTTAATGACAAAAATGAGTTAGTACCCACCAGGACTGTGACAGGGTGGAGGATGTGTATCGATTATAGGAAGCTGAACAAAGCCACGCGGAAAGATCACTTCCCTCTGCCCTTTCTCGATGAAGTCCTAGAGCGGTTAGCTCATCAGAAATACTTCTGCTATCTCGATGGTTATTTCGAGTTCTATCAAATACCCATACACCCAAAAGACCAAGAGAAAACTACCTTCACTTGCCCTTTTGGAACATATGCTTTTCGAAGAATGCCTTTCGGGTTGTGTAACGCACCCGCTACTTTCCAAAGATGTATGTCCGCCATTTTCGCATGATTAACAAAATCCATAATGGAAGTATTCATGGATGATTTCTCAGTTTACGGAGATTCTTTCGATAACTGCCTAATCAACCTTGGGCAAGTTTTATAACGTTGCGAGGAAACAAACCTTATTCTAAATTGGGAGAAATGCCATTTCATGGTAACAGAAGGTGTCGTCCTCGGGCACAGGGTGAGGGACAGAGGGATCGAGGTGGATAAAGCAAAAATTGACGTTATTTCAAAACTGTCGCCACCGAAAGATATAAAGGGAGTAAGAGCTTTCTTGGGTCATGCAAGGTTCTATAAAAGATTCATCAAAGTTTTTTCGAAGATAGCAAAACCCATGACCTAGCTTTTGACTAAAGATACTGAGTTCATCTTCAATCAAGAATGCATGCAAAGTTTCTCCACCCTCAAGAATGCTTTAATCTCTGCACCTATTCTAAGAGCCCCAGATTGGTCACAGCCTTTTGAAATCATGTGCGACGCAAGTGACTACGCTATAGGGGCTGTTTTAGGACAACGGATTGACAAGAAACCCTACGTTATCTACTACGCATCCAAAACGCTAGATGAAGCACAAAAAAACTACACTACCACAGAAAAAGAGTTTCTGGCTGTCATCTACGCGTTTGAAAAATTCCGCTCCTATTTGATTGGTTCTAAGGTCATCGTTTACACCGACCACTCCGTCATTCGATACCTGATTCAGAAGAAAGATGCCAAACCCAGACTTATCCGTTGGGTATTGATGCTTCAAGAATTCGATTTGGAGATTAAAGATAAAAGCGGAGTGGATAATGTCGTAGCCAATCATCTGAGTCGCATTGAAGTTGAAGATGAAGATAAAATCCCTATCCGAGACTCTCTTCTGGATGACCAGCTGATGAAGGTTACTAATGGATTCCCTTGGTATGCGGATATTGTCAATTATCTAGCCACAGGAATCTTTCACCCTTCTGCTTCTTACCATGACAAAAGGAAATTCCTTCATGACGTGAAACATTATTATTGGGATGAACCTTACCTGTTTCACCTTTGCGCTGACAGACTTTTCCGTCGCTGCTTGCCGGAAGAAGAGATTACCCTCGTCCTTGAGCATTGCCATTCAGGACCCACAGGGGGGCACATGTGCGCAAAGAAAACCGCCATAAAAGTTCTGCAGTCAGGCTTCCTCTAGCCAACCATAGCTAAGGACTCCTATGATTTTGTGAAATCTTGCAACAAATGCCAACTTTCTGGCAGCATATCCAAAAGGAACGAAATGCCCCTAACAATGTGGCAAGAAATTGAACTTTTTGACGTTTGGGGGATAGACTATATGGGCCCCTTTCCTTCCTCCTATGGTTTCTCTTACATCCTGGTTGTGGTGGACTATGTTTCAAAATGGGTCGAAGCTATACCCACTGTGTCCACCGATTCCAAACCAGTTGTTAAATTATTTAAAGATATCATATTTCCCAGATTTGGAGTTCCCAGAACTGTCATATCAGATGGCAGTACCCATTTCCTGGAATGAAGTTTTGAAGCCCTACTGAAAAAATACAGATTTAACCATAAAATAGCCACGCCTTACCATCCACAGACTAGTGGTCAGGTCGAGGTATCAAATAGACAACTAAAGGCGATTCTAGAAAAAACAGTCAACAAAAACCGCACTGACTGGTCCGCCAAGCTTCCCGATGCCCTCTGGGCATATCGAACTGCTTACAAAATGCCAATCGGGACAACCCCATTCTGTTTGGTATACGGGAAATCTTGTCATCTCCCAGTGGAGCTGGAACACAAAGCTTGGTGGGCCATCAAACAGCTAAATTTCGATCTTAAAAGTGCCGGAGAAAATAGACAACTCCAGCTATAGGAGCTCGAGGATCTTCGAATGACCACTTATCAAAGTGCCAGGATTTATAAGGAGCAAACTAAAATGTGGCACGATGGTCATCTTAAGAGGAAAGACATCGCCATCGGCGACAAAGTTCTCCTTTTCAACTCCAAGCTCAAGTTGTTCCCCAGAAAACTCCGAACAAAATGGTCTGGGCCCTTCATCATAAAGCATATTTATCCAACTGGAGCTGTCATAATTGTCGACAACAACGGAGGAGAAAGGACGGTCAACGGGCACCGATTAAAAAAATACTACACTCCAGCAGATAAAATGCCGAGACAGACCATTGAAATTAAAGACCCCACAACATCAACATAACAACATCAAAAATTTGTCGAGCCAACGACGTAAAACCCAGGCGCTACTTGGGAGGCAACCCAAGATTTGAGTTTCTTCTTTTATCTTCTGTCTTTTTAGGTTACCATAGATTTATTTTCTGAAAATATAACAATTCATATAACCAAAACAAACATAAAAAATAATAAAATGAAAATATACAAAAAATCTCATAATTTTACATTTGTCCGTTCGACCTTAACCTTACCAAACGGTCCTGAAACCGTTTGGTCTCGAAACTATTTGGGACAAAACAATCTTCAAACCGTTTGAAGCCAACCGGTCTCGAAACCGTTTGGGACCAAACGGTCTTCAAACCGTTTGGAGCCAACCGGTCTCGAAACCGTTTGGGACCAAACGGTCTTCAATCCGTTTGGGACCAAACGGTCTTCAAACCGTTTGGAGCCAACCGGTCTCGAAACCATTTGGGACCAAACGGTCTTCAACCCGTTTGGAACCAAACGGTCTTGAAACTGTTTGGAGTCCAAACGGTTGCTAAACCATTTGACCTAGGGTTTTTATCAGGTCAAACCCCCGTTTCCTATAAATACCACCCCAAACCCTCCTTCCTTTCTTCTAGAATCTCGTTTTTTTTCACTCTCACTGTTTCATTCCAGTTTCTCATCTCTCCCGCACGTACCATCGCTCTCTCGAGCAGACCATCGCCACCTCCGGCTCCCACCACCGTCTTCGTCACTGCCAAAAACCTCACCGTTGTCTTCACGCGGCTCCGCTTCTCTACTCGCCCCTCGTCGCTCTCCTCCAGCATCTCTCCCGCCACCGTCGTCACCTTCACCATCAACTGTAGGTAGAACTAGCTTCTCGTGGATATCTCTGCCACCGTTGCCATCGCCGCCACTGACGGGTGAGCCTTGGCCTCTTTCTCACCGTCCTTTGCCGCCGAACGACCAAACCATTCGTCTTCCTGGCGGTCTGCTCCGAACGGTCTTGCAACCGTTTAGATGAAGGACCGTTTGGCCCTAAACGGTCTCCAAACCGTTTAGTGCCAAACGGTCTTGCAACCGTTTAGACGAAGGACCATTTGGCCCTAAACGGTCTCCAAACCGTTTAGTGCCAAACGGTCTTGCAACCATTTAGACAAAGGATCGTTTGGCCCTAAACGGTCTCCAAATCGTTTAGTGCCAAACGGTCTTGCAACCATTTAGACGAAGGACCGTTTGACACCAAACGGTCTTCAAATCGTTTGGAACCAAACGGTCTTCAAACCGTTTGGCACCAAACGGTCTTCAAACCGTTTGGCACCAAACGGTCCTCAAACCGTTTGGGTTCAACCAAACCTCAAATAATATTGTTCTCTTCTAATTTCAGAATCCTAACTCTTGTTTTTCTTGACAAAAATTTCAGAATGACATCACCAGCAAAGCAACCAACAGGAACCGAAGATGCCCCTTTCTGGACTGAGGAGCAACTCTGAGAAGACCGTGCCAAGCTCCAGCAGGTCGTTGAAAACTACAACAAGACTGAGAAGGCTCCACAAAATGTCAAGATCATGGAAGTAATATACGAAATTGACCGGATCAACAAATACCTAGCAGAGGCACCTGAAGAGGAAGTGAAAGAAATATCTTCCGATGACGATGAAGGCTCAGAATATGAGCCAAATCCAGAAGATGAGTCCCCAACTGAAAAATCAAAAGGGAAACGCAAGGCTCAGGCAACCACCTCTGCACCACAACCTAAGAAGAGGGCACGAAAGCAGGTTCACCCAACCACCGCTAGGGAGCAAACCCTAGCAGGTTTGATTCCATCAACCACCACCACCACTCCGGCCACCATCACCGTCCCTATCTTTCCTCCCATCACCACCACAGCACCACCACCAGGAAACCTTCACATCCATACCCTTCCATCCATCAAACAAACTCTGAAAACAACAAAATATATCTGCCCCAGCATACTTATGAAGATGGGGATTTACAATAGAATCCTCACACTGCTTGATAACTCAAATCTATCCCGACTCTGCTTTTTCACTGAAACCTCCTATGTTGAACCTACAATGGAATTCTTCACATTCCTAGAAAAAGAAGCAGTAAATGCTATGGATAGAACACGGGATGGAGGCGACCGTAGGCTGGTCACCAAGCTTTTTGGCAATAGGGTTGTCATCACAGAACACATGCTGAATGAAATCTTCATTGATAACCAGGAGAAGCTAAAGAAAACCACAGTTGTTGCCATAGACAACCCCCAGTTCAACAAACACAACTTCTGGAAATCTTTAATGGGGATACCAATATATGAGGCAAAAACATGCAAAGCCTCAAACATTCAATCGGGTTTTGTGCCCACACTTCACAAAATCTCAGCTGGTGCACTTTTCCCCAGGTCAAAAGGAGGAAATGTAATCATATCAGACCTCTTTGTTATATTGTCCATCTTAAATGGGATGCCAGTCAACATTGGACGTCTTATGATCCAAAAACTATCAGCTTTCACCCTTGGGAAAGAAATTTGCATGGGTGGTCATATCACATCTATTATCAAATACCTTAAGATGGATAGATTTCTACCCAGGTGCACACAAATAAAGGGCGACATCCTTACCAACGAACAAACTTTAAAGAACTCCTTCATCATAAAAGAAAAGGATGGCAAGCTACATTATGTCTTCTGCCCTACAGCAAAATCTTTCAGAACGCTGATCCCACTACCAGAACTTGCTGATTATGACAAGAACAAGATCCTATTCTCAGATGACGAGCTTGCAAAACTCATATCTTCGGTCAAAATTGCCGAAAAGAAAGCAGCAGTGGGACAGACGGAGCTTAGCATAACAGCCCCGGTAGCAAAACCAACAAAAATTCCTACCAAACGACCTTCCAGAAGGCTTTTGCAGGCACAAGAGCTGTCGGGGACGCCAACATCAAAATCCCACCCAAAATCAGAACCCACCCCCCCAGAGGAACAAATCACCACCTCATCACTAGACTCTTTCATAATGAGTCTAAATGTTGAACTTACTTCCACCACCACCCCACCATCCACCATCCCACCACCCCTCATTCCACCGCCCACCACCCAACCATCCACCACCCCACCATCCTCCATTTTTCAACAATCAACCACTCTTCCACCATCTTCCACATCACCCTTCTCCACAACTATACCATCACCCCCACACTTCTTCACTTCAGGCACCTCATTATCCACTACAACCCCTGAATTCACCTCCTTCACCTCCACTGTCTTTCCATCTACATTCCCGGACACACTCTTCTCCCTGGGTATGTCACCTCCCTTCTCATCCGCCACCACCCCGACACCGCTGGTGACCCCTTCCACAGTCACCACACAGTTCGCGGGACTGCCAGCAGTGTCTTTTCTACACGACACTACCACCACCATTCCACCCCCGACCCCAGCCGCCCCACCCTTCAATAACTGGGGTCCCTTCTGCTAACGTCGGTGAGGAATTCATACGTCAATTCGACACCATCTGAAACCTCCTCACCGACCCTTCTAACATATTAAATTCTATTTTTTCTTGTGTACAGGGTTTAACAAAACAAGTCACCAAGATTGACGAGTAGAACCGTGCCATGCCAAGCATCCTCCAAGGAATCCAGCAACGACAGGACATAGTGGCCAAGAAAGTCGATCATATCAACGACCACTGCACACCCTTGTCCGAGCTGGTCCATGGAGTAAAACGCCAGCATGAAGCGTTGGCGAAGCAGGTCGATAGGATCTCTACGCAGACTCAACCTCTTCCAGAGACCCTCCGTGAGCTCAAGAAGCAACAAAAAGTCTTCAACACGCGCTTGGATGACATCAGCACAACCCTCACACAGCTCAATAATCGCCAAGAGGAGTCATCCAATACTGAACTCAATCAGCTAAGAGCTCAGGTGACTGACCTTACAGCACGACTCCTCTCTGTTGAAGGACGCTACTCCGATCTGAAGGAAACCCACGATGCACTGGTCGAGACACATGAGCATGTACAAGTGGCATATGACGAACTACAATCCATCCATCGTCTGTGCAAAAAGGCAACACACAAGAAAACAACAGACAAATCAGCAGCGGATGAAGATTCTGATTCCTCGGCTAACTCCAACAATAGTACCTCCTCAGATGATGATTCTGATGGCCCAGACAATGCTGGGGAGGGCCCCAGCCGAGGAGCACAACAAGAACAACAGAAAGATCACCAAGAAGGTGATACAAATCCCAAATCCCCTGCTCACAATGAGCACGTAAGCATATCTTATGGGGACCAATTCCTAGACTACTCCGCCATGGGATCTTTGGGGGAGGCTGCAAAAGAAGTAGCTTTTTCTGAGTTCCACCAGTGTCTAATGGGAACCAGCACCAGTCTACCACCAACAACAGCTCAACAAGTTTTTGCACCTGAACCCTCAGTGCCCTTTCCCCCAGATCAAGAAGAATCAGAACGAGTACAACTAGATACAGACGAAGACCTAGATACTCCTTCTGATTCTGACAAAGATGAAGCTCTGCAACACTACAAGGATGATTCAGAGCATCCTTCTTCACCCCCTCCTCAAGAGCTACCCCCACCGCCACCTCTACCTCACAAGATGCACGACTTAGATATGGCGGCCATCTCTACCTTAGATGCACATGATATCTTCATCCTAAACACTATAGTAGATGATGCGAAAGAAGGGGGAGATGTTATCTACATCAACACAAAGACTCAATGCAAGTAGACAAGCGAAGATTTCTGCTCAATTCTCCGACCTCAATCTACTGTGAAGATGGCGATCTTCCGTGCACTCCTTTAAAATTCTATTGAGATCTACAAAAGCTCCAAGTGACAGCAACCAGTTCTCAACGCCTCACCCGCTCTGGTTTTGTGCTTATTGTACAAAGAACTGCAACACAAATCCATTGAGAGGTTACACAGGGGGATCGCAAGAAAATCTAGATATATAACCGTGCCATTCCAAGTTTCTAGTCACTGGTTGCTCATGATTGTGGACATTGTCGCTCGCGACGCCAAAGTGTACAATTTCTGTGCCAGTGATTTAAAGGTCTGTATAATTAACTTCGCTGCAATTGAAGCCGGGGAGGCAAGATGCATCCCTTTCTGGCTTCTTAAACTCATATGGGCCGCATGCCCGTCTCTTCGCCAGGGTTGGAGCCAACCCTGGTTCCAAATAATTAATCCACTTGCCCAAGCTACCGAAGGCTTTGGGGACAGTGCTTTTTACGTCATTCGACACATACTAGCGCTAAATCAACAAGTTCCCGTCACAGAGCTCATGAATGAAGATTTTCACTCTCTGCGAGGGTGTTACACCATGGAACTTATCTGCGATATAAGGTTCTTCAACGACCCTACTATGGCGACAAATGACGTCCCTCGCTACCTCTTTTCTGCAATCCAACGTCTGAAAAGGAGACCCTTCAGACAAACACTACAGGAGTTGGAAAGAGATAAGCAGCCGGCCAAGGTCCCCGAGAAAAGTAGATGGCATCCTTACGACTTCGATCTGGCCCAAGATAAAGGACAAATAGATTTGATAACGGGGGCAGCCATCAAGAGATCCCCATCACAAATGGTACCCCTATCTGCCATTGAACCATCATTTCCCAATTTTGATCTAGAAGCCTGCAAGAGTCTTTCAGACAATGAACTTCGACTTATTATGTTAAGGCTCTATGCCGAAAATGAAGATCTTGTCTTTATAGATGAAGATATCATGGTTATGGAAGATTTCCTCCGAGAAACCGTGCAACTTAAAGGTTCTCTTTCAGTAAGTTTGATGACTGCTTGTCAATACTTACTCGGACGGAGGCATCCCACAGTATACATGGTGTCAGCTTACCTGAAGGATGATCTCTTAGGGCTGAAGAACTTCGGAACAACGGAGACACTCATCTCCTATCTTCAACATACAACTCCAAAGTTCATCATGCTTCCTTTCCTTCATCAAGAACACTGGATGCTACTGGCAACTAACCTACATGAAGGAACAACAATAATTTACAACAGTTCCGACAGCCAGTATGATCCAGAGCAAAGAGTATACACTATGACACCAAGGAAGCCAACGGAGGAGGTGGCAAAAGAGTGTGCTGACAAATTACACGATCTTTTGAGTCGACACACACGGGCGTATGGTAAAGAACACTTCAAACCCCCAGCCTTCAGCCACAAGTGCCCCCAGCAAATTTTCCAATCCAATGACTGTGGCTTCCACGTCCTCTACTGGATGTACACCATTTTGGTCCTCCAGAAACCAGTAGAGGACATGACAGATGTGGATTACCACGCCCTCCGTGGAAAGTTTGCAGCAACTCTTCTACAAACTCATGGAGCGAACAAAGGACTCACAGAAGCCTAATGCCCTTGTCAATGCGCTTCTCAACCTATCTCTTTGACACTCTGAGGACAGAGTGAATGATAAGTTAGGGGGGAGTACATTCGACAAGGGCGAGGTATCATTTTCAATCCTTCTCCAACTCTACTCTCTCCTTTCACTCATTTTTTCCCCCTGCATAAAACTTGCATTTCTCATTAAAATAAATCATATGCATAATAAGTAACACCCCTTTTGGAAAGGACTTCCCCTGCTAACTTAGAATCCAAATTTTCCTCAAAAGCAATAACAAGATTAGCTTATAGGCATATAATGGCGAATTAATAAATTACATTCACTTTTGGTTTTTATGCTTTTATTTCAATTTTACTTTGGACTCTTCACAGGTCAATATCAAGGCAGAAATAAGCCAAGCTCTCAAGGATGAGAGGGGCATCAGGAAACTTCCAAATCAAGAAGTTCCGCAAGTGGACCACAAAAAAAAGTGCATGTTGAAAAACTCTAAGAACAGCTTTCCTCTCTTCAAAATAAAAGAGGCTTGACCGCCCAAAATAATTTCCCAAACAAAACCCCAAATCCCAAGCCTGCGAGTCTTCGAATAAAAGCCAGAGAGTCGAATAAAATTATGAGAGTTGTGCCATAAATAAGGATCTATATATAGAACCAATGAATGTCTCACCCGGCCGGCACATTCAGCTGCCCTCACAAAGGCAGATGTGTCGTGCCCGGTAGTGAAATCCTAAGGTATCTAAATATATGAAAGGCTTATAAAGGACTCACCCGACCGATACATTCAGCTGCCCTCACAAAGGCAGATGTGTCGTTCCCGGTAGTGAGATCCTAAAAGCATAGACAACCCCTCCCCCACTTGAAGGGGGAGTTACACTTCAAGCCTTTAGCCAACCCTCATACCCTCTCTAGCTTCCAGTAGGTCCTTCAGAGAGGTATAAAGCTAATTAGAGTCAACAACATGCACAAGATAAAGGTGGTCCCGATGCGAGCTACGAGATACGGAAGAAACCTGAGACCCAAGCAACTCTCGAAACCTGAAAGAGTCAAGGCAAGCAATAAGACCCGATATGACCTTAGGAGAACTCAGGTTGAGAATTGAAGCAAAAGTATGGAAATCCTAATTAAATAAAATCGCCTCGCCATTACATGCCTCAACTCTATCTAACTTGAGGATAAGCTAGACTCTAAGTTAGGGGGGGTGATAACCTCCCATTTTGTGATGTTATCTTATTAGTTTTCCTTAGTTTTCCATACTCTTTCTTACATAAATTAGATAGAATCATTAACTTTTTACCTTATTGCTGACACATCAATAGATTAACTTTTCTCTTCTTTATCCTTGTAGAAAAACACAAAAAAATTACAAAAGCCCCAAACGATCCCAAGACCGTTTGAGGCCAAACGGTCCCGAGACCGCATGAAGGCCAAACGGTCCCGAGATCACATGAAGGCTAAACGTTCCCGAGACCGCATGAAGGCCAAACGGTCCTGAGACCGCATGAAGGCTAAACGATCCCGAGACCGCATGAAGGCTAAACGGTCTCGAGACCGCATGAAGGCTAAACGGTCTCAAGACCGCATAAGGTCAAACGGTCTCGAGACCGCATAAAACCAAACGATACGGAAGACCTCATGGAGGCAAGGGCAAATGGGTTCAGGGCCCAAACGGGTTCAAGACCGTTTGGACCTCACTTAAGGCCTATAAATAAGACCCCAAGGGTCCTCCACCAGTATCAAGTTTCAGACGTCCAAAGGCTGCCTCAATCACTCCAGAGCAAATCTAACTTCCATCTTCTGCCCAAAGGCTGCCGGTCTGAGATCCACACGCCATCTCGAAGCTGCTTTCTCTCTCATCAACCAAGAAGGTGGGAAGAGAAGGATTCATCATCAAGCAAGCTACTACGAGTGAAGATCGTTCTCTCTCTTCTTCAAGGGGTTGACCTTCTTCTCTCCTCAGTGGAGATGATGCTCTCTCTCTCCCCTGGCCTCCTTCTTAGTTTTTGTCATGAGCGAGTAGTCTCATCTCACTAGGGTGCGGGGAGTAGCCCCGCTACCCGTGTTTTCATGTCATGAAGATGTAATCCATAGTTTGTAATATAGAGTTTATATCTTTTCAGTTCAACATCAAACGTTTGATGAATGCTTGTTGCTTGATCACCAACTTGTGTTATCATTTATCTTTTAGTATGAATTATCTATGTTTGTACTATTAGATTCGAAACTCGTTTGCATGTTGGTTCTTAGTGCGTGTATTCACCATGCACCTATTTCAGTATCTAGGGGTGTCTTTCAAGAAGTGGAGTATACTCACTCCCAACATTGTACTTTCATGCTATGAAATGGAATCAGTTGACGTGTGAAAGTATAATCTTGATGATTCGAGGAACACACTTTGCGAAGGGAATGATGCAAAGTAGTTGACCATTCATTTGGGGATGGCTGACTTTACAACATTCCCGCACTCCTCGTAGTTAGTTCTTTGAAAGGAAACTAAATCTACGAAGATACTAACTGACTAAACTCTTTTTGCAGGTTATGCTTTATTCTACATGTCTGGATCCATGTGTAGTGGCGGTGATAAACCGATCACATCCTAGTGACTTCTTATCATTGATAACAACCTAAACAACTGTCCATGTCAATTACTCTAAGGTCTCTATACATCATTATGTACATGTCCTAATAGAATGTATATGCGCCCACTACACCTAGTGAGAAGTGGTTGTCATGTTGCTCATATATAAGACTTACATATATCTTATTCGTTCAATAACCAAAAGAGTCTTGATAAACATCATCATGGATTTTAGAAGTGCATTTCTCATATGTGTGCTCTAGATAACAATGTTATACATTATCGATTGTTTGAGCTATCAATTATAATCCTTTAGGTATTTACATTATAAACCTTTATCTTCATATCCTAAAGATCATAAGATATTTGTGAATTGCCACACAAGATTACATCTTTGAAATAGAGCCTTAACTATTTTATTCATAATCATCATTGACATTACAAAATGTAGAAAATAAAATGTTTCTATTATTGGCATAATGAAACAAACTTTCATCTAACAATATTAAATGTACTATGGGCTAAGATAAAATCAAAATTTAGATTGTGGCTTCAACCACTCATCCTTCTACAGTCCATCAATGCCCTTTCAAAAAGGTCTACTTTTTGTCAGATTCTGCACATAAAATAGATGTCAGATCTACATCTGGTATCACATACCAATGATGAAAAAGTAATTTAGAATTCTCTTATAATATATATACTTGAAGTGTAGATCTCTATCTCCTCCTTCTTCTTCACTTACTCCAGGTAGAGGAGGAAATTCCTCTTCCAGTGTCCAATCTGGTGACAGTAGTGACACTTGCCTCCTTTCTTTACTGCTCCTTCTGCCTTGAGATCTGAAGACTTGGGCTTTTAAATAGATTTAGATCATTTCATAGATTTTCCTTTGCCCTTAGAATTTCCCTTTATCTTGGTGATCATCATTAAAGATTTGGGCTTGTCTTTCTTTATTTGTGCCTCAACTGTTCTCGACGTGCCAAGTAACTCCATCAATGGTTTGTCAAAGTCATTCATGTTGTAGTTCATGACAAACTGACTATATGACTCTAGAAGGGACTGCAGAATTGCATCAATGGACAACTCTTGACACAAGGGGAATTACAATCTAGACATGTTCTCCACATACCCAATGAGCTTGAGCACATGAGGACCAACTGGATCTCCTTCAGTCATGTTACATTTGAACAGATCAATGCCTTGGAGACATCATTTCTCTCCAATCTTTCCTGATCTTGGAACATGTTCTTAAGATGTGTGAACATCTCAATTACGTACATCCATGTTCTCATGTTGTTTTTAGAACTCATACTTTATGGAACACAACAGCATACATTTGACATCAACAACATCTTCAGTGTGCTTCTTGTAAGCATCCTTGTCAGCCTTAGGTGCAATGGGAAGAGGTTCATTTGGCTCTGGTGTCTCCAGGACATAGAGCTTATGCTCCAGTGTGAGAATAATTGTCAACATATTGAACCAGTCATGGAAGTTATTCTCATTCAACTTGTGCTTCTTAAGGAGTGACCATAGAGAAAAGGTGTTATTGTGTGTTCCCATTTGATACTACAAAAGAATTTACAATGTTGTCAAAAACTCATTTTGATTTGTATAAAATTTGATGATATTTATTAGGCCTTTAATTAACTAGGCCTTTAATTAACTATATCTACTATTTTATTCAAATTGATAGCCCTCACATAACAATTCAGAAGATCGCAGCGTGCAACATTCTAGTGAGTCAAGATCTAAAATAGTTTAACTATTTTTGACCAACACCAACGTCCATAGTTAATTATTAAGATAGGCAACTTTGCCATTGCATCATGTCAATTCTTGGATAGATGATATAGGAAACACTTTGGCATAGTTATTTGCATGCTTGTGGTGCTTAATCTTATTATGTACATACATTTAAGCCTGACCCAAAAGCCAATATGATAGTAATACATTCTTCTTGGCAGGCCCACATTATTATCATCACACTTCCATGACATAGATAGTACACCACCCTTGGGTACCCATGCTTAGTCGATAAATCTTTTTATGTGTTTTCTTATGGAAAGAATATAAGAAAGGTATCCACGCCTCTATAGTAGTCCACAAGGACCGCCTAGAACTCCTACCATTTTACTAGAACTGACATGAATGAGTTGTCCCTCCTATTGATGTAATAGTCACCAACTTGTACTCTCATAATTATTATCCCTTCCTTTATCGGGTAGGACTTGATCGGGCTCTCTATTAGTTATCACAACTAGAGAGGACAATAATTTCAGAGACAATTGAGTTGTGTCTCTAGGAAGCCCCTCAGTACCCCTCTGTTTATAGGAGGGTTAAGGTCAGGGTTCCTAGTCTGAGTGAGAGCAGATGGGACCAGAATTTTATGATTTTTCACAACATGTGATAGGTGAAATGATCAGTTCACTAGTGAACCGATCCGCTGGCATATGAGTCAATCAGTTCATCCTATGAACCATTCGTTTCATCATGTTTCCCAATCCCAATTGTATTAACAATTCTAATCTAATTAATACATGACATGACATCAAAATAATCCTTGATGCAATCGAATTGCTCCATGAACTAGGCTTCTCACCCCCCACAAACCAGTCATCTCACGACCTCCAACCAATCGTTTTACACCCCAGTTCATGTAAACTTCTACCAATGCAATTTTCAATCAACCTAACACTCCAACCTATTGTTTCAACTCTTAAACCGGTCGGTTGGGAGTTCCGTTAGTTGATTTGTTATATAAATTGAATACCTAAACACTTTAGTAATAAATTCAATTATTATTCATGATTAAACTCCTCTTCTATATGCATCATATGTGTGTGACCCCATAGGTTCCTATGTATGTTGGTAGTGAATGTTCCTAACTTGTTTATGACATCACAAGAAAAGAGAACTGCCTAGTCACACATCATAGCTACTAAATAATCAAAAAAGTTGGAACAACTTCAACTTATTATATGTATTAAGTGTTATAGTGATTGTCTAATTCCTTTGTCTATGATATCCGGAATGAACCGAGGCATGAAATCGTCATCCTGTCAATATTCAAATCATGTTCCTTGATGCAGAATAGACTTTTTGAGATATATGTGACCTCAATATCATATATTGATTCAAATGTGCCTACACATGTTTTTCTCAGTCTTGCTTATCAAGTGACCTGGATATCATAACTCCATTAGGAGGGACAAATCCCATCTACATCACTCACAGTCATCCCTATGTGTCACATCACATATGGTCATCACCTTTATGGCAACATTTATTAAGATTCACATTGGATGATGTCAAAAGATATCAAACGACATGATGAGTGTAGAGACCTTATGTATAAGAACCACAATCACCACCTTCACTATGAGAGTTGACTATGACCACCAAGTATGGTTTCCATGTATCACTCTCAAGGTGGGTCTATCTGATACATTGTACTCTAACAAGTATCTATGTGATTGGTTTGATATCACATATCATGACTAATGAGATTCTCTCATCAACCTACACACATTTTAATCTTTAGTGTTAGTGTTTTCTATCTACCTTTCACAATACATCTGACCAGGGACACATCAAGAATGTACAACTCTTTAACATCTTTATGATCTCATTGTTCAAGTCATGTACTTGAAGACATACATCATTGAGTAGTATCATTCTTTAGACATTCATCATGTTTCCTCATTATCCCATAACTGAGTGAAATGGAATGAATTGGAAGCTTGTATTTACTATTAATCAAATCATTTATGTAATATGCCATCACCATCATCATATGATTGTCTCTCTGGGCATACATACCAATAGAAGGATCCCCTTGTAATAGGACAAGTAGCATAAACATAAAGGAAGGAACAACCTACGAGTAGTTTCAATTAAATTAGGAGTACTTAGGAGACAAGAAAATATAATGCTTAACAAAAATACTTTTATGTGAATTTTTAGAATAAAGAAATGAATTGTGTAGCTTTTGGTTTTAATTACAAATTCATCAATAAATTAACCTTAAACTTAGTTGACAATTTAATATCTTCATAAGAACAATGGATAAAAGAAAATATATAAAAATGATTTATTTATATCTTTTTTGAAAGGGAAATAAAATTATTAAATACATAATTGTCACCCATGTAGATAAATAAAATACCAAATGTCTTTGAAACATAATAATTTGACTTCAAATTAGATTCTACATGTCAAAATTAATGTCCTTACCAATTTTCATGCCAATCGAACTTCATTGCCCATCTATCCAAGTGGTGGAAAATTCTATCCTTGATGCAAATAATTTTACTCTATAATTATATTTAAGTGTCATGGACCCTTGTTTCCTTTTCACCTTGTTACATATGTGATTCTTCTTTCAGACGATATACATGATTTCTGAACCTCTAGTCATTCTATCCCATCTTCCTTCTTTCTTTCTTCTCATCTCCCCTCAACCTGTCCTCCCTATTTTTCCCCCTTCAAACTTCCCTCACCTCTCCACAATAAGCCTAGTTGTCTGTCATTCCCCCCTCCTTTCACCCAACCATATGTAGAAAACATGTAACTAAGGAGCTTGTATTCTTCTACCTACAGTTGACCACCACGTGCAATGAAGAAATATTGTCTACCACTACCTAGTCCTCATCGATAGACCCTAGACATGTGAAAATTCTTTCAAACTCCCTGTCACCGTGCACCCAAGTTCCATGATAGCAAGAACCACCTCCACGTATTGTAGTGGCCTTCAAAAAATTTAGTGATCATCATATCTCTACAAAATAAGAATCAGATCAAGAGTTTACTCCTTCCCTCAGCCAACCAGCCTCACCACTGATCTAAGCCATGAATATTCCATTCTTGCCACCACCTGCACCATAACCAGCAAGAATTATAGAAAAATTTAGGGAGACAAACAACTCTCTCATATCCATTAGATTTAACAAAAAGGTCTTCCTCATAATTTGTCAGCATAATGACTAGAGAAGTTATTAGTGAGATGGATTTAGGAAGAACCATTGCCACTTGTCAACCTATGTTGCAACCTTCACCACAACCTGCTTCTTATGCTAACTTCTATCAAGATCCATGGAGACAACCATATAATGTATCCCTCAATTAGAGTTGTCCATTAATTCACTATTAGAGCATCCAGAACCTTCAACTGTTAAATTTGATTATAGTTCATTACTTTATACATACATACATATATATATATATATATATATATATATATATATATATATATATATATATATCTTGTAACCTGGTCAGGAACTGGGATCTTCATGCGTATTGATTGGCCTTTTCTTAGGTTAATCTTTATTTTTCTTTGCTTGCTTTGCATGTAATGTGAACTACACGATTTGGGTGTAGTTTGTAACTTTGTCCCTTTTGGGTTCGCAATAAATTACCAAAATTTCCGATATATATATATATATATATATATATATAAAGAGAGAGAGAGTAGCCTAAAATATCCTCGAGTGTACTTGTCACATTGTAAACTAAAGTGGTGTTTACCTATCAAGACCATTTAATAAAAATCTAAATAATCGATTTTCATTGTTATAGTGTATGTAGGCAATATACAAATATTTGAGATTTTTTGGATGAGGGAAAGTCACTCATCCAAGATAATGAAAACAACGTACATAATTAATTTTAGGTGCATGGGCTATATGTGTCCAAACATGTTGAATTTTTATATTTTGGCCACTTATAACATTTAGATTTTTAGAAAATGCAGAAACATACATACATAGATATATACATACGCATACTGTCATGACCCAAACTTTTAAAAGTTTAATAGCCAATGTTTCTAAGATTGAAGTGAATTTTATTCAAAGATGATATGTTTTGAATCACAAGTATGACTACAATGCCACTAAAGGATCAATAATTTTATCCAGGGAGAAATATGAAATGGAGACTGTTAATATGCGTTCTAAGTTAATTTTAAGTTTTACAAACTTAAATATTAAATTGAGGTATAAATGGTTCTGAGTGGCTTAACAATGAATCATGAGGTATGTCAGGATCATAAAAAGTGTTTTGAGAATTTCTTGATAAGGATTTGATGATTAAGAAATTTTATTTAAAATTTATGCTCTTATTTATAAGCTTTTCAAAGAATTTAATTAGATTTACAAATTTTGGTATTTTGATCTCAAAATTGGTAATAAGAGACTTTGTATGATGATAGACACATTGTTTAAATTTCATTCGAATAGATGTTTTCTACTAGAAGTTAAAAAATGTGTTAGAATATATGATTAATTCCTTGAAGGAAGTTTGGTCGTGCTTTGTTTGAGATATGAATAGAAACCATGTGGTTTGAGATAGGTCCTATATGAGTTACCCAAACTTGTGAAGATGGATATAATTAAAATTGAGATAATTATGAAATCTCGATATTGACAAAAATTATTTCCATTTGACAATGCACAATACATGAATTAATCTCATGTGAGTTTTACATGATTAGTCACTCATATAAGCATTGACATAATATGAACCGATGTCACACGTAAACACCCTAAACATGTGTGCCACAAGTACACACACAAATACTTGCTTCTACTCACATACACACACATAGAGACAAACATGCACGCGTGCCTGGCATACACACACAGAAGCTCGCCGCACATAGGGAACACACATGCACGCAGATGCATGTACCAACACATGTTGGTTGAGATGACTTTTGTTGTAGATAAGATTCTACATATATTGGTACAAAGATCCAGAGAAATTCCTAGGGATTGCTATTTCTCTAGTTCTTCAGTTCCTACTCATTGATGAACTTCATTTTTTAGAAAGATATTACCTTTATTGAACAACTGAATTAGAGTACGAAATAGTAGAAAGTAGAGTTTTCAAGAGACACAAAGTTGTATCCCATTACAACAATCCTATAAATGTAGTTATTAAATACTTATTACATCATGTCTAAGAAGACTATAAGTAATATAACATGAATTGAAGGAACAACCATCATTCCTATGCATTAAATTCTTTGTTATATCATTTATGTGATTTATCAGATAATCAAGCTTTGTTGATTGAATATCTTAGTCTACTATGGTGAATACTTTACCATTGACTTTAAAAAAATACCCAAGACACAATCACAATTTTACCAAAACTCCATGTGCTTCCTAGTTTTGCTTCATGTTGATGGGGTAGTGATTTTATTCTCACAAAACTTTGTTTTGTGGCCTACCTTGCCCCAAAAGTAGTAACAGATCCATAAAATTGCACCAGATGGGGATAAAATCAATATATGTGTAAATGTACTTTCATTTTTATACATGGGGCTGAGTCGAAATGATTACCTTAATTGAGAATGGAACCCGCACCCCTTATAATAAGGGACCAATTATCTACCACTTGATCTAGACACTTTTAGTGTAAATGTATACGCAATTGGGGGTGTATATATATATGTATATATATATGTATGTATATATATATATATATATATATATATATATATATATATATATCGTGCTTTATTAATACTAAGAGATAACTATTTGGAATAAATTTTTGGGGGAAGCCCCCGGCTACACCCCTGCTACAAATGTTGTGAATGAATATAAGGTCCCTCAACAACATAAGTCATTTAATTTAGTAGAAAAATTTTAGAAGGTGTAGAGGTTTCTAATGATGACCTCCCATTGATAAACTTTTTAATATTATAATGTGCAGTTGTATCCTAAAAGATATTACAGTTGTGTATCCTAAAAGCATCAGCACCATGCTGATAGCGATACAACATTTTCTACTCTAGTTGGAAATTAAGCAATAAAAATATCCTTTTTCATGTTCCCATGTCATTTGTATAATTCTACACTTCAAAAATGGAGCAAATTTGTGATCTCATAGAGTGGTGTGGAATTTGAGTGTTGGTGAACTACACATTGGTTTTGAAGAAGTTAGAGTGCACTTCACTGTAGTATAAAAACATAGTCCATAGACATCCTAACACATTTAGGAATAAGCATCTGGTCGGACCGACCCGATCCGACCCACGACCCAGCTCACATAATTCAATTCATATATGTATCCGATTTATAAAATGGGTGGACAGACTTAAAATTTATACCCAAATTCTATTAGGGTTAGGTACGGGCTGAGGTAAACCCATACCCAAAAACCCAAATACCCATATTAGATTTTATTTATATTGTATACGTATACATCTATATTTCTCCTGAAAGAAAAATATACTTATTTCTTGATTTGATATGTAGTACATATCAAATCATTGGCAACATGAATAATCTGTAATCAATCAATATGATTACAGAAATGACACTGATAAGATAACCATCATTGACATGGATAGACATACTTGATTTGTTTATTTTGAACTCATTGTGTCATTCTAATGGAACCTTTTATTGTTTAGTTATGTAATTTTGAACAACTGAATAAAATATGACATTCATAGTTTGATTTGCAATGTATATGACACTCAGAAAAGTTAGGTCATTAGCTCATTAAAGAAAAATAAAGAAGCAACTAACTCAGTGCATAGTAGATTCTGTTCATATGCTCACATGTAGGAGACAAATGATCTTTTGTCCTTTCAACACCCATTTCATTGTATATACATATAGGCTGAGGAAGCAAAAAGGGACAACATTGTATATTCTACTAATTTTTCAAGTCTCATACATTAACATCTATGAGAAAATTATTAGTTACTCTTTTAACATCCATTTCATTGTTATAGGGGATCATGCAAGTAAAGTATACATATTTCGACTGCATAGATCATAGCATATATATATATGTATGTATATATATTATATATATATATATATATGTATATATATATATATATATATATATATATATATATATATATATATATATATATATATATATAGGGTAGCGATCCAGTGAGAAACATCCTACATTGAGAGCATGAGAGGCATTTGAATAACTACAAATTGGGAGCTGTTTTTAAAAATCTAACCATATAGATGGAAAAAGCATCATTTCATTTACCTTTTCACAAAAAATAATTGCAATCAGACATTATTTAGATGGCCATATGTACAATATACACTTTTTACATCCAACGGTCAGCCTGAAATTCAATATAGAGCGTCGAAAAATATTTGGTTGTTGTGAATGATCTACAAATTGGATGGTGATAAAATTTTATAGCAAGGTAGATATTAAGGTATACTTGTAATCTGTATGGTTGGATTATGAAAAATTGATCTACGTGGAGAGTTATTAAAATGCCTCTCATTCTCTCACCAGATATGTTTCTCACTGGATCGTTGCCCTATATATATATATATATATAATATCTATACACACACACAGATATATATATATAACATAGTAATTTAGTTTTTATTTTAGCAAGTTAGATCTAACAAAATTTGGTATGGTCATTAGATGTTATATAGGTAAATCTTAACCTGGCTCAAAACATTATTTTATGTGGGTCGAGCATGGACTGATATTTTTCAATTTTATCTGGGCCCAAACCCAGCGCATGGATCTCTTTAAAATGTGGGTTTGAATTTGAGATAGTCAAAACCTAATATAACCTGACCCCATACTCATCCCTTAACACAACCCACACACGAGTTACACAAACACCGTCCAAATCGACATCCAAACAGCAGGCCAGAACAAGAGTCAGACGGCCAGAGTGAACCACCGTCCACCATTCTTGCCGGTGCATAATTCAAAAACTGACACACAATGAGCTGGCTAGTTTGAAAGCAAATAGAAATCCCAACACAACCCGATGGGGGCAAGGAAAGTAGGAATAAGAACGCATGCCCAAGATGCTTTCAGTTATAAGCATTATTTGGAAATATCTGGATTTCAATACAAAGCAACAACTCGATACATGTAGCTATAAAATGACTTGAATTTACAAAGAAATTCCAAATAGAAATTAAACATATTTGTTGCAAAAATCAACAAGATTTACTTCATTATTCACTTTCATGACCTAATAGATGTTTTCATTCATTAACGTGTGTTGTGTACCACTATTGTCTAATGAATAATATATGAAGTAATCATGTAATTTACAAATTTATATAATTTGCAGAAATGACAATAGAGAAAGGTACTTAAAAGAACTAACTATGTTTGCAATTCATATATTATTCATAGGTTGTCATTGATTCAAACATAAGTTCAATATATATCATGTGATTCTAATTATAATGTTAGCAAAAAATGACAAGGAAATACTTCAAATTTTACCATGATAGTGTCACGTTGTCGCTTTTCCTTGAATTATACACTGAAGTGCAAGGCCCCTGAAGAACATTAATCTCAGTGGCGGTTTAAAAATAAGATAAATAATTAACTGGAAATATAATTAAAACTCAGGTATATGTGTATGATGTTTTGAATTTTGGTGATTTATAAAAATACTAAATAATTCAATTATATATACTCCAAAGTAACCTATTTTTTGCTTTCATTTTTGAATGGAGAGTACGAAACCTTAGAGCATCTATGAAAAATACCAATAGAATGTAGTGTTCTTTCCTCTCATACAATGCCGAATTTCTAAATGTCGTATATCATCTACTTTTCAGCCAACTCCAACCGTGTTGATCGTTGTGCCTAATGATGAACAACATGTCATCATAAGCTTATGTGGATAAGTTTTACCTAGACTAATAGAAACTATTTTTTAAGTAAACATTACATTATTGCACTGTGTTTGGGAAAACATTTTAGTGGGTAAAAGAATCATAATAGGCCAAGCATGCTTGGGAAACGAAAAATAATCTTGGATAACTTTTCCATTCTACCAAGACAATATATTTTTCTAATAATATTATCTTTCATTTCTTTTTATTGGAATATGACACCAAGAATAATCCATATCTCTTGAAATCATTCTCCAAGAAATTATAATGACACATGTTGTAGTATATAAAGATGATAATAATATACTCCAAAAGGTTAGTACAATTGAAAACTAGTTTTAAAAATAGATCTAGCATTGATACACTTACATTGCTACACATATTAATCAATGAGAAAAATAAATCATAGATTCATGCAACCTGAAAATTAGTAAGTTAATTATCTAAGTTACAAAAAGAAAATTTCAAAAGTTTAAAGAAAGTATAAAATTTCTAAAGTACAAATCTAGTTGGCCAAAATTAGTAACCTACTCCTCAATAAGAAAAAGTCATCACAAGGGTTGTAACATATTAAAAATGTGCAATACACATGATTTGTTGTGATTCTGAAGTTTAGATATGTTGCAAAATCGAAAGGAAAATCTAACTAAATGAGAAATATATAACATTTACAATGAAAAATCAGCATGCATTTAATGCTCAATGTAATTTACATTTCACTCTAACGAAAAATGATATATTGGAAGAATGTTGGAAATGGAAGTGATATTAATGAGGTTTGTTGTGGTTTCAAATCTGAAATTGTATGTAAACTTTATGCACTGCAAAGGAGTAGATCTTCTCCCATGTCTATATTTGTAATACTAAAAAGGTTACAACTGATATTATTTTTATATTGGAAGTAAACAATTACAACAAAGTATATTTCAATATAGTGATACAAATTTTAAATTAGAATAATAGTCACATGGTCAAGATCAAACTATAGGCTTTCATTACACCTTCCTTGAAGCATAATTTGCGACTATCATTCAAAATATATTTCCATTTTCTTGCAAAACAACCATCAATGCTAAAACATATACTTCAATTAATATTTGCGACATGTTTATCGTGGATAATCCTCAAGCTATGTGGGGAGGATATTTTACCATATATATTACAAATCGATTACATATTAGCAATGAATGTGACCTGCTTCTACGCTCAATTAATTTATGTCTTATCAAGCATGGCATGCTGACATTAAGAAAGGATGTGATAGTTAAACAAGTATTGGGGTGTGCAAAATTGAAAAATACTAGAAAAATAACTATCTAAGTATATGTAGTAGTTCAGACCTCTTCTTTGAGTTCTATTTACAATGCATAAACCAAGTGAACGTTGATTTACATGCACCACAATTAGAAAACAGGATCTTTCCATTTAAAAATCCATAAAAATGTAAGAGATGGATGGAAGTTTTATGACAATGCCACTCAATCTGTTCCTCACGATACTTGATACAAGTAGTCACGTATGCTGCTACAGTATGATTCCGTAATCATGTCATTAGCAAATCATTGTACCATACTACCGTTTATCATTGGAGGAAATTGGAGTGCATACTTGTGTTGTTTTCTGTATGTGTTTTTCAGGATGAATGCCTACTAATCAAAGTGTGAGCCTTAGGATGGCTTAACTAACATAGGACGTAATTAATTTCTGCAGAAATTGAAATCCTTGATTTCAAAGTTTTCATCATTTAGTAAATCAATAAAGTCAAATAAAATGGAACAAAATGTAATATACTTGAATTTTTGTATATTGCAAATTCAAACCGTTTGCACAGTTTGGGAAAATCCATATTCTTAGACTGAGGACAAATATAATCATGACAAACAGGTTCATAATTTGGATAACAAATAATACATGGATATATACAGATATAAATACATATATCCAACATAAGAAGTGTAAATAATTTAGAACATACAATTAGTTGAATAGACATTTTAACAATAAATAAGTATAGAAATTAAAATAACTCATTTTTAACGACACAAAATAAGTAACGTCGAATACTTGAGAAGGTAAATAAAGCTTTTTGCAAGTGCATTTATCAGACAGAATCATTGTGGGTATATCAAAAAGGAAAATGTTTGTTTTGGAATAAATTTGTGGTGCCAAAATCATAGGATGAGCCTATCATTAGCTCGCATTAAAAAAAGGCATTTAAGTTATGCTTTTGGTGTTTCCATTGCACAAACAAAGGGGGACCTTCCCTACTTGTAGTCTGACCCGATTAAATTTGAAATAAATATAAACCCAAATCCAACTCGACCCGATCCAATATTTTGTTGAAACTCAATATCACTCGAAAAAGTCAGATCCAAACCTGACCCGACACCTGACTCAGTGATATCACATCGTCCAAACCAACCTAAAAAAATCACAACCGACTTGACCCAACTCGATATCAACTGTACCTGACATTGACCCGACCTGACGTCACCCACCCAACATCAACCCAACCCAATTTCAACCCGATCCAAACCCAATATCAAGCTGACTTAACGTCAAACCAACCCTACACCAACCGACCCAATGTCAACTCGACCCGAAATCAATCCAACCCATCACCGATCCGAACCGATGTCAACCTGACCGAGTACTAGCAAGTAGCAACTAGTGAGAAGGTGAGAAGTCAAGTTTGAGTTTTACAGTAGGTTTTGGTATGGCTTTATCAATATATTATTTAACAAGAAATAGTTTCCTTGATCATTTGATAGTAAATAAAATGGAGCATAAATATATGGGATAATGAATAATAAAACAAGAAAAAAATAAGAAAAAATATTTTTTTTATTTTTTAATTAATACAATCATGAGGTCACCTGAATGAGGTCCAACTCAAAACAACTTAGATTATACATATATGAAACTCAAGCAACCCCAACTTGATAACTACCCAATTCAAAATGGTTCAATTCGAACTTGAGTTAGTCCTACAAAATAGTGCCAATTGAAACACCTGAAGTGATTTGATGTGAACTTAAACCAGCCCAACAAATAAATCTGAACAAACTTGTACCAAAATTGACCTGATCAGAACACGACCTAACCTAAAAATACAAAATGAACCAAAGGGACCAAACCTACTAACCCGATTCGACATGAAAGAATAAAATCATCAATTATCTTTGACCCATAATGACCCTAGACAAATCGAAACTACTCCTCCTGATTGCCAACTCTCCAACCTGAACAAACTGAGATCCAACCTAAAACAACTAGACCCGAACCAAATACACAACCCAAGAAGACCCGATCTGATTACTATCCAATCCGAATATGACTCGATCAGAAAATGAATTAGACGAGAATATTAAGATGACTCGAAATGATTTGACTTGAAAACGACCCGACCTGATAAAGTAATATAAAAATATATATCGAAATTGACACGATGCGAATCTAAGTTGATCCAAAAATACAAAATGACCCAAAGAGACCCAACCCGATATTAACCCGATCCAAACCCGAAAGAATAAAATAACCTAAATTATCTCTGACTCGTAATGACCCGACCTAAAATGACCCAACCCACTCGATTGCTAATTATACATACACCTAGTGGAAGAAACATAAGTAAAAGGAAACCGTACAATTGATATATCATCAAAATGGTTCCGTAACACCTGGTACACGAACATATAGAAAGAACATTCAATGATTTGGTATACAATGTCAACAATTCTTCATTAGATTTTATTTGATACTAGTAAATGCACGTACAAAACTACAAATAAATTAAAAATTATGGGAAAAACCTTATAAACATATTGTTCTCTCATAACTGTTATAGTAAAATTTTAAGAAAAGATTATCACTAAATTTTTACATTGTTTAGAATTATCCACTACTTCATGTTTGACTATCTTTTATAGTATTATTGTATTCATTGTTTAGCTCCTTTTTTTCATAATTACATAGTCATGAGAAGTACAATGACATGATTTTCTTAGTGTTATATTGTCTTTAACATTCCCATAATGTTAAATCCATTTTTTTGCATCAATAAAATCATGAATCTCGTTCATGATAAAGTATTCAACATTGACCATTCAGATGGAATTGACATCTTTCTTATCACTTATAATACTAATAGTGACTTTAATTATGTTGCACATTTCAATATTTTCCATCTTTTGTTTTTAATTTCGTAAGTATCATCATGATTTTTGTAGAAAAATGAGTACACAAAAATTAAGAGTTTCAATACTATTTTGACTTTATTTTTTATAAGGTAGTGAGAATGTTATTCATTCTTATTATTTGAAATAGAAGCATGTTATGTGTTCTAATAAATTAAATTGTCTTAACTGCAATTTTCAAAACTGATAATTGGGACATTCTCAAACATAATATTTGAGACATTATTATATTTTAAAGACATAGAAAAACTACATAAAGTCATTATCATTTACTACATCTTCCTACCCTTATTGTAACTGAAGCTAAATACATATCAAAAGATCTAGACACTTGTCATCCTAAATAAGTATGTATTTAATTCTATACAAAAATATGATGCAGAATGTGTGTAGACGTCTTCATCCTTTTGTCATGTTTAATAATATTTAATTTCATTTCTCACATGTTTATGGAATCAACATCAATATATTTTGTCACTTAAATCCCCAATTTCCAATATTAACCAAACTCATATAGTTATAATTGCATCCAATTATATTATCTCGGAAAAATTAAAATAACTTCACTTGATGATTGTTAACACAAATAATGAAATTATTGTTATAGTGTAAACTTAAAACATTAGTTAATTTTGGTTTTCCTTTCTTGATATAAGTAAATATATGAAGCATAAAAATATATTTCAAAATTAATTATATTTATGTGGTTGTGGTTTTATATTTAAAAAAATTATGTTAAGAGTATCAAGTTTTTGTAATTAAAAAACTTAGTTCACTTTTAGCGAAAAAAGTAAGATGTATGAGAGTATAACATATTCTTGTCTTGTAAAAACCACATCCCAATAAATAACATTTTTTTTTTGAAGTTGAACAAACAAATTTCATTATAGAGTAGCCATACAACATCTACATGAGGAGAAAAACAAACTAAAAGACCACACAGAGATCAAGAACATACACAAACCACCACAAAAACTCATGACAAAATCTGATAAGGACAATGATGTTTAGATCCATCTTCCCCTTTGCTGGCTAACATAGCTTTCTATGAGGAATACCTTCAATCTGAGTATGTATATGTGGTATAGTACTGTAACAAATTGATATTCCAAAAGGATATTTTCTCCACACTTGCTTCCATACAAACTCCACAACAAAATTGACCGCGAAATAAAAATATACCACGAGAAGAAAAAGCACCGCCGATTAACAACGAGATATACAAAACAAGAGAACAATCTAGCCTAAACAGAAAGCCAGTAAAAGAGAAAGGGGATCGCAAACTCATCCTAGTTGGCCTCAACGACAGGGAGGAAGAAGATCGATGCCTCCAAAGGCACCACACCCACACACCCCCCGAAGAAGAGACCTTACTAATGATGGGTGAGAAGAGGCCAGGGGGGGGGGGCGGAGTACCGCTTTGTGGCAGCCAAATCGCCTCCCCCCAGCTAGTCGCCTGTGAAGGAAGGAACCTTTGTAGCACTAGGGTGATAGAGCGAGGAGTCCTTTTCTTATAGTTATTTTATATAATAAGGTTGAGTTATAGTTTCTAGATGATTGGAATTTGGAAATTCTCATGTATAAAAAAAATCAGTAAATGCTATTACGCATGTCAATCAATTACAATTGATCTTCATCATCATTTGTGATGAGTTTTGTTTGAGTTAAAGCTGGTCCAAAGTTTTGATAATTTACAATTATAGAAAGTATTTGGACTATACATAAATGTATGGGTGTATACTCTATCAAAACACTTTTATACTATTAATTATCAAAATTTATTTATATCTTTAAGTTATCAATATGTCATTATAGTTGTAGCTTAATGATAGAGTGGTTGTAGAATGTTCATACTTTGAATTGAATACTCACGTAGTTGTGATATAATTTATCTTTTTTCTAAGTTGAATATCTGAGATGGATCTCCTTCATGGCATGTAATGCTTAAATGAACGCCTCTCGTCGTCAATGTGGGCTAGATTGTCATTTTCTTTTTGTTTTAGTATAAAGCAAAGTGTATAGGTGAGATATGTGTTTGATGCATTTTGTTAATGATGAGGAGGGAAGTGGGGTGGGAAGAGGAGTAGCTAAGGTATATTTCTAGAAACAACTTTTCGGTTCCTAGTGAGTTCATGGGAACTCTCAAAATATATTGATATTTTTGAAAGATTGACGTCTTTTTTCTATGAATTCTTCTAATGCAATAATACTTCATATACATACATTCTAATTCAACTACAATAATCTTTTAGGGAATATAGTATAAATTGATAACCAATGATGTATGCATATCTTTATAAAGAAAAAAATTTGTTGTTTGTATTTTAGTATGAAGATAAGGTCAATGTTTCTTACCTAGTTATCTTTTTATCTCTCCTTTACTATTTAGTAAGAAGAGTGCCATTCAGTCAACACAGAAAACAATTTGTTAAGTTTTTTGGTAGAACTATTTTTTCCTGGTGAGTTCATATAAAATTTGGTAGTATGTAGATACTTATGAAAAAATGGTAATTTTTTTCTATTAGTACTTTGGTTGGAATAAATACATGATATACATAGATTTTAATTCCATTACAAACAATTTTGTTTTGGGATATAGCCAAATTGACCACGAATGATATATGTACATCATTATTCATATTTCAATTTAGAACACAAAGTCAATGGTATTTATCTAGTTATGTCATTAACTCTCCAATACTATCCAACAGAAAGAGTTCAGTAGGAAGAATGTATACTTATATAAACATATCTATTATCATATAACTTTTGTTATAATCACCATGTCTATTATCATAGTTCCATTTCTCACTTCTCATTTACAAGATGGTAACATGGTTCTCTATTTATAATGTTGAGTTTTCTACAAAAGAGGAATAGTTGACTGTATAAAGATACTTTAAAACATGTAATGAGTTAATGCGCTTAATAATTTTACCAACATCTTGCTTCATGTAAGGATTGTTGATGTAGTTTATTTTCCAAATTCTACATAAAAATCTTTACAAAGGTCCTAATACTACTTTGAACCATGTATGGACATAAATTTCATTATGTATGCAACTTCAAATTCATCTATTAAATTCAAGAACTTAATTCACATGCTCTACTAAATGTCGATAGAACTTTTCATATTGTATGATGATCATTATTTGACAAAAATAAAGTAAACATATCTCAATTAGTTGTATAGAAATTAAACCATGTTTCTAAGAAAAAAATACACATATAAGGTAACCATATTGTGTTGGTATGTAGTATATACATTTCCTTCATTTGTTTCATTTGTAACAATGTAACAAATTAACTATCAAGGAAAAGGTCAATTTTATGTTAGAATTCATTTTAAACAAGGGAATCAATTAAGGACCAAAAAAACAAGGGAATCAATTTCTTATCTTT